>CM070577.1:46463641-48896974 GCA_036346355.1 Rhipidocladum racemiflorum | reverse complement strand
GATTAAATCTCTCTATTAATCCATTAGATTAGAACATCTTTAGACAACCAGCAAAGTTTCTTTAACAATATCGGCAGTCTACATCATCTTAATGTTTTAACTATGCATTAGGGTTTAAAACTTTAAACATATTCGAGGGTCATAAGCACTTTCAAAGCAAGGCAACAGATTCTAAGCATGTACATTAACATATTTATTCATTCTCATTATAGGGTAATCTGCAACACTAGAAGTTCATTTAATCTTAAGCTAAACACAAATATTACTTTTAACTGATTCAACTCACCAATTAACTTAAGAACAAATCATTTCCAATAACCACATTGTTACATACTACATGACATGCTAAACAATCATTTTCACTTTTGACAAACAAGATGCAACTCCACTTTTAAGGACAACCACAACTCAAGAACCAGAACGAACACCGATAGACAATTTCTCCTTTTCCAGGCAAGGAAGAAAACAAAACTCTAACAGAAATGCAGGAAAGTTCCACTCTCAAGTTCCCAAATTTGCCAACAAAACTCTTCAAGAAATCTCAAGATCCATACTTCCAAGAAGGAAGAAGGATGCACTAGGGAAAACAAAATGTTCAACCAAACCTTTTCCGATAAAGTTACAAAACTTAGCTCCACCCAACCTAAGGTCGGCACTAGGAGAACTTCAACTCTTTTCTCAGATAGGGAGGACAACAACCACATATGTTTCCTCCCTAAGACAATCCACAATAACCAGCAAAACCGGGTGTCAAAGCAAAGGCGACTAAAAAGGCGCAACTCTAAACTCTTCTTCTTCGTTTCCAACCAAGGAAGACCAAAAAAACCACAAATCGCATACGGAATGATCCGCGAAAAATCCAATACCAAACATTTTTCTTTTAGTTTCCATCAACTAAAACCAAGAAAACCAACCAAAACCAACCGTCAGAACGGTGAAGAACATACGAAGGAACCCACCACCAAACTCTTCTATTTGACTCCCGTCAACTACCCGATCTACGACAGAAAGGGTAAGCACTCTTCTCCTACAGGGGTTAATAGTTCTTCGGTGATGGCGCTAACCGGCCACACCGTCACACTTCACCCTTACAATGAATAAAGAGAGGTGACCGAAACCCTTCGGCACCACAACCCCACTTTAACATAATAACATGAACAATTCCATTCAATTCTTTCATAAACATAGCAACATACATAAACAAATGTAGCATTCAACATCAAGGCTCAAATACAACATTTAAGCGTAAAGCAACGATTCCCATACCCTTTCCTACTGTGCATCCATGTGTGTCAAATTTTAAATTACTTATACCACTTTTGCAAGTTTTAATGTTGCTATCCTATAACAAAGTTTTAGTTAAGACCTAAGCCATGTTTCTAAGTTATTCCACATCACATTTTAGTTGTACCCTATAGCATGATACTAAAAATTCACATTCCAAGGACCTACAGCCCGCTCTGATATCAACTGTAACACCCCGGCATTTAATATGCCCGAATGCTACCAAACATAAGCTAAACAACGTCTAAATACCACATTTATACATAAATTCCAGCAAAGGTACATATGCTAAAAACCGATATCTCGGCAGCATCTCCTTTGCTTTTCCATGAGTTAACACAATAACACAATCATGGCAAGATATAACATGGCACACGACATCTATAACATCAACATAAATGGACATAACATCAAATTACGCCAAAAAATACTACGCTCAACTACTTCATAAACTATAACGAAGCAAATAAGGAATCACTAGCATGCTAAATTTAACCATACATTAAGTTTAAGGCACAACTCTTAATATCATGTCTCCAAGTGATTAATTATGGACTATGATGGTGGAGCTACGTGTAGAAGTGTAGCTAGACCCCTTTTTCCCGCATGCCGATCTCAAAGTACCTAAAAACAACATAAAACACAAGCGTGAGTTCGAAAACTCAGCAAGCATATTGTAATGGACAACAAGATCATTTACAAGACAATAATACCTTACATCACATATAACATCTCATACTTGAGCACATAACAACAACATCATCATTAAATATGTATTGCAATGCAGTGCAATGCAATGTTATGCTCATATCTCCTTGGAAACTCATACCGGTATGGTTGAGTACACACCCATCCGTGTGCACCCTTTTCCCCCTTCCATCCCGAAGATGGAGGGTGCCTACTCCTAGCTTCCATTCACCACGTGGATGGAATCACGATGTAGGTCTTACTCAATGGCGTTCCGGACTAGTCATAACTTTCTCACCGACCTTCCCCGGACTAGTTATGACTTTCTCACCGCCCTCGCCCCATTTCATGACATGCATGCAACTATGCCAATTATCATATCTCATTTGTACATAAACATATGGCATCATGTCATAGTACACATAAACACATGGCATCGAATCATGATAAGTATAGACACACAGCATCATATCATGATAATCAAACTCAATATATCATTGGAAAACAGCAAGCATGGCAAGTGATCATAGCAAGTATTCAATCTTTCATCTAATCTCCACAAGCAACCTACGATTCTGCTATACATTACAACACACTTGCCTCAACCGCGGGCGTCGGATTTGTGGGAAGTCGAGGGCACTCCCGGTGTCACACCACCTGCACATAGGCATCACACACTCACAATCATGCCCACAAAACAGTATGCAAAACCCCATCTAACACGACATTGCCCACTACTCGCAAAACCTAAAAACAGAGGTTCTGTCCCGACGGGACAGCAGCCTTGCAAAAAGCATAACTTGAGTTCTGGGACTCCGAATCAATTAAAAGAGTACATCCTCGCATAGCTTAGGAAATTTCCCAACTTTCTCTAGATATATGGAAAGACTGATTCGGACTCTAAAGTCGTCTAATCTACAGATTACCGTGATCTGTTCCAATCGCGTCACAGATTTTAATACGCTCGGTAAAACAGTTATAACTTTCAAACGGCTGGGCGGAATTTAACGTTCTTTATATGCACGGAAAGATAATGAAATTATCTACAACTTCTTAAAAGTCCGTACAGTCCAATTCGAAATCTAAATTGGCGAAAACGCGAACCCTAGCTCGACTGCTCAATCTGCCCGAAAGCAGAAACGTGGCAACATCTAGATCTAACCCAAATTACTCCAATCCAGCGCCTCCAATTGATCATAAAAACTTGATAAACTCCCTAATAACAGTACCTAGCTCATCCCCGAGGATCCCCATGATCATACCTTTGCCCGACGCACGAAAACTCCAATCGATCTCCTCGCTCCTCGCTCCTCGCTCCTCGCACCTCGCACCTCGCTCCTCGCTCCTCACTCCTCGGATGGATCCATGAGGATGAAGGGGTGGGGAGGTCACCCTAGGGCAGCAAGGGGGGGTGGAGGAGAGGTGGTGTGCAATGGGGAGCAATGGGGGCGCCATGGGGGCAAGAGATGGGGCGGCTAGGAGGTGGAGGGAGGAGGAAGGGTGGCGGCTAGGGTTAGGGGCGCATGGGGTAGGGGTGGATGCCCCAAGGGCTGGTGGGGAGCCCTTTTACCAGCCCCCACACCCAAACCTAGTCCGTTACGGAGACCTACTCCATCCCACCAAAGCCCACCAAGGCCCAAACTACCCCGGGAAGGCCCAAAATCCCGGAAACGGCCCGGAAACAGCCCGGAAAAGCTATTAACCTCCATATCCTATAGTTTTAACCTTAATTCCACATCTCATAATGTTATTAACCTTATCATGCACGTTAAATAAGGTTACGACACTCCGTGGTGTCACAACGCTTCAAAAGGCCCAAAAACGCGAGTAAACCTCTAGCCGTAAGATTTTCTTCTCTAATTTCGCAATTTGTAATGTCTCACCAAAACGTAGTGTCACACTAGTTACCATTCCCAACACTTTTAATTAAGGTTTAAGATGCTTATCACAAAGGCACCCAACCAAGACTACATTGACATGATCCCCACGGATCACCAAATCATATAACAACATATTCTATATTTCAAACATAGTACTTCAACAGCTACTTGAGCATGGTCAACCTATAAATTTTATACTATCCATACGTCAAAATCTTGACAATTGAAACTTGTTCAATCAATAAAATGACTTCAACAAATAAGTAATATCTCTACAAGATAAAATTCGTAAATAGGATTCTAAGATATGCATTCATTAAGATTAAAATCTTGCATCATGATTATTATCCATTGTTCATCCCATCACAACATGTACTCGACATAATACCACCGTTTTACACTTTTCTTCTATTGGATCAATGGTTTCCAACAATTAACAACACTACCAAGGCATCAATATCAATTCTTTGCATAATCATCAATCAACAACATTGCTTTTAGCTACCCTACACATAGGTTGCAACAAAATTGTCACTACACAACATACTCCAACTATTAAATTAGATTTAATAAGTTAGATCAGCACAATGTTCTTAAAACAACAACCAGACCTATGTTTTTTCCCAATTGACATCGGTACTAGCATTAACACTGCCCTTAACAACATCATTAACAATAAGTCTTATGTCTTCTCCATTGACATCAATACCAGCATTATAGAGACACAACTGCATACTTCCAAATATACTAGTAGGTTGCAACAACATAAATAGCAACTCTAATCAACTTCCAAATTAAAGCCACTAGTCAACATGATTAAATTTCTGTGTTAACCCGTTAGATTAGAACATCTTTAAACAATCGGCAAGGTTTCTTTAACAGTATCATTAATTTACATCATCTTAATGTTCTAACTATGCATCAAGGTTTAAACTTTTAACATTAACAAGGATCATAAGCACTTTTAAAGCAAGGCAACAGATTCTAAGCATGTACATTAACCCATTTAATCATTCTCGCTACAGAGTGAACTACAACACTAGTAGTCTATTTATTCTCAAGCTAGAGATAACAACCGCATTGAATTGTTTAAACTCACAAATTAACTGAACAATACGTCATCCCATAAACCACATTGGTACATGCTACATAACATGCTAAACAACAATTCTTACTAGGGACAAACGATTTCAGTCAAAAGACTACTTACTTTGTTTGCAGCATTTTAGTTTTAAAACTCATCCCAAATTCATAAGGAAACTTGAATCTCAAAATTGCAATGAGACAAACCCAAACTTGGTCATGCAAAAGGAAGTCTACAAAACACTTTTCAATCTCAAAGACTCCCACAGGAGGGAACCAAGCGATCAAAAAAACCTTTGCGGACAAAGGCACAAAACATAAATCGACACAGCTTAACTTTTTGCACACGCTTCAATAACTTCTTTTAAACTCAGAGTAAGACACACAAGAACCAAAACTATACTTTTCTTTGCAAGGCAACCCACAAAACCGGTGTCCAAGCCAAAAGGCGACTAAAAAAAGGCGCAACGCTAAATTCCACTTCTTCGTCTTCAACCAAGGAGGACAAAACCAAGGAACACCGAAGGGACTCTCCGCGAAAAATCCAATCCCAAACACTTTTCTTTTGATTTCAATCAACTAAAGTCAAGAAAAACAACCAAAACCGACCGTCAGAACGGTAAAGAACATACGAAGGAATCCACCACCAAACTCTTCTATTTGACTCCAGTCAACTACCCGATCTACGATAGAAAGGATAAGCACTCTTCTCCTACATGGGTTAATAGTTCTTCGGTGATGGCGCTACCCGGCCACACCATCAAACCTCACGCTTACTATGAAATAAGAGAGGTGGCCGAAACTCTTCGGTACCAAAACCCCACTTTATCACAACAACAAGAACAATTCAATCATTTATCTCATAGACATAATAACATGCATTATCACATGAAGCATTCAACATCATAGCGTAAATACAACATTTAAGCGTAAATAAACGATACTCATACCCTTTCCTACTATGCATCCATTGTGTGTCAAATTTTAGATTAGTTATACCACTTTTGCAAGTTTTAATGTTGCTATCCTATGACAAAATTTTAGTTGAAACCTAAGCCATGTTTCTAAGTTATTCCACATCACATTTTAGTTGTACCCTATAGCATGACACTAAAAATACACATTCCAAGGACCTACAGCCCGCTCTGATACCAACTGTAACACCCCGGGATTTAATATGCCCGAATGCTACCAAACATAGGCTAAACAACATCTAAATACCATAAACTAAGGTAAATTACAGCAAAGGAGTAAATGCTAAAACCCAAAATTTCGGCAGCATCTCCTTTGGTTTTCCATGAATTGAAGCAACAACAATATGATCACAGGGTATAGTATAAAGAATGACATCTAAATCATCAATAATAAAGGTTCTAGCAGCAGTATAAGACTAGAATAAAGATTCTAACCATCTCATGAGCCAAATGAAGTAAATGAGGAAACCATGCACACAAATTAACCATCACAATTTAATGGAAGGAACATGTTATTGTTTATATGTGATGCTAAGTGATGACGTGTGACTAGCTCCCTTTCCCGCATGCCGGTTTCATGGTACCTAAAAAACAACATAAACACAAGCGTGAGTTCATCACTCAGCAAGTATATTGCAGTGGAACAAGAAAATACATTCTAATACCTTCATCACCACTTTTCACATACGACATCATACACATCTCATATTCATAGCGTAAGCATATCATTGACATCATCATATATCATCATCATATAACATCCTCATATAATGCAATGCGATGCACATATCTCCTGGAAACTCATACCGGTATGGTTGAGTACACACCCGTCGGTGTGCACCCTCTCCCCCCTTCCATCCCGAAGATGGAGGGTGCCTACTCCTCACTTCCATTCACCGCGGTGGATGGAATCACGATGTAGGACTTACTCATTGGCCCTCCGGAATAGTCATAACTTTCTCACCGACCTTCCTCGGACTAGTTATGACTTTCGCACCACCCGGAGAGTTTCGTTACACGGTTTCTGATAGTGCCACGTTATATTTAGATGTTTGGATTCATAAATGAAATAGCATATCTCAATGCATAGTTTCATTTTGCAATTTCATAGGCACACTACTAGAAAAACGAGCATCAAAAGCGGTACCTCTACAACCGGTTAATTTAGAACCCATTGTGATAGTGCTTCATAAGCGGTTCAATAGCCACAAGCCAGGAGAGGGCTTCTACAACCGGTTGGGGACACCAACCGGTTATAAAACCTAATTTTACAAGCGGTTTGTGTCCCTAACCGGTTCTGGACTTCTACAACCGGTTGGTAACACGAACCGCTTGTAGAAGGTGTTTCTACAAGCGGTTCGTGTTACCAACCGTGTGACACTACGGTATGGTGTGACATTATAGAATGTGAAATTAGAGAATAAAACCTTTCGGCTTGAGGTTTACTCGCGTTTTTGGGCCGTTTGAAGTGATGTGTCACCACGGAGTGTCGTAACCTTTTAAATGGTGCATGTTAAGGTAAAAAACTTTATAAAATATGGTATGGCAGGTTAAAACCATAAGGTATGGAGGTTAATAACGTTTCCGGGCCGTTTTCGGGGTTTTGGGCCTTCCCGGGGGAGTTTGGGCCTTAAGTGGGCTTTGGTGGGATGGAGTAGGTCTCCGTAACGGACTAGGATTGGGTGTGGGGGCTGGTAAAAGGGCTCCCCACCAGCCCTTGGGCGTTCACCCCTGCCCCTTGTGCGCCCTTCCCCCCACTTGCCCTTGCCCTAGCCGCCTCCCTCCTCCCTTGGCCGTGCGCCTCCCCCTCCCTTGCCCCTTTGCTCCCCACCGCTCCACCACCTCTCCTCCACCCCTTGCTGCCCTAGGGTGGCCACCCCACCCCTGCACCTCGTGGAATCATCCCGTGGAGCGAGGAGCGTGGAGCGTGGAGCGAGGAGCGAGGAGCGTGGAGCGAGGAGCGATCCGCGAGGAGATCGATTGGAGTTTTCGTTCGTCGGGCAAAGGTATGATCATGGGGATCCTTAGAATTTATCTAGGTACTGTTATTAGGGTGTTTATCAAGTTTTTAGATCAATTGGAGGTGCTGGATTGGAGTAATTTGGGTTAGATCTAGATGTTGCCACGTTTCTGTTTTCGGGCAGATTGAGCAGTTGGGCTAGGGTTCTAGTTTTCGTCGATTTAGATTCCTAGTCTGTCCCTACGGATGTTGAAGAAGTTGTAGATAATTTAATTATCTTTCCGTGGACATAAAGCACGTAAAATTCCGATCAGCCGTTTGAAAGTTATTGCTGTTTTACCGAGCGTGTTAAAATCTGTGACGTAATTGGAACAGATCAAGGTAATCTGTAGATTAGACGACTTTAGAGTCCGAATCAGTCTTTCCATATACCTAGAGAAAGTTGGGAAATTTCCTAAGCTACGCGAGGATGTACTCGTTTAATTGATTCGGAGTCCCAGAACTCAAGTTATGCTTTTTGCAAGGCTGCTGTCCCGTCGGGACAGAACCTCTGTTTTTAGGTTTTGCGAGTAGTGGGCAATGTCGGGTTAGATGGGGGTTTGCGTACTGTTTTGTGGGCATGGTTGTGAGTGTGTGATACCTATGTGCAGGTGGTGCGACCCCGGGAGTGCCTTCTACTTCCCGCCTTTCCGTTGCCCGTGGTTGAGGCAAGTGTGTTGTAATGAATAACGAATGTTATGTTGCTTGTTGAGACTAGATGAAAGATGGATTTCATGATATGATCAATTGCCATGCTTTAATGTTTTCCTATGATATGATGAGTATGCTATGATGCCATGTGTTAAATATACAAGTTTATGATGATGATGGCATATTTGCATACATGACATGTTACATGGCTCAGGCGGTGAGAAAGTCATAACTAGTCCGGGAAGGTCGGTGAGAAAGTTATGACTAATCCGAAAGCCAATGAGTAAGTCCTACATCGTGATTCCATTCACCGTGGTGAACGGAAGCGAGGAGTAGGCACCCTCCATCTTCGGGATGGAAGGGGAGAGGGTGCACACCGACGGGTGTGTACTCAACCATACCAGTATGAGTTTCCAAGGAGACATGAGCATTGCATTACATTGCATACATAATGATGATGATACTGTTAAGTGTTCATGAATGAGATGATATACATGATGGGTGATGTTATTGCCATGATATTGTTCTTGTTGTCCATTACAATATACTTGCTGAGTTTCGAACTCACGCTTGTGTTTTATGTTGTTTTTTTAGGTACTTTGAGATCGGCATGCGGGGAAGGGAAATAGTCACACGCCCACACGTAGCTTCACCTTAATGATTCCACAAGTTATTCTATTAGTTTGATAATAAATTGCGTGTGATGATCATTGCTTTAGTGTTTAGCTTTACTATTTGAGAGCTTATTTGTTCTTTTGACACTTGGAGACATTAAGTGCTTGATGTTAGTCTTATATTGTCGTTAAGACTCTATTTATTGCTGTTTTAAATGTCGTGTGCTATGATATATCTTGCCATGATATTGATATTGTGTTAATTCATGGAAAAACAAAGGAGATGCTGCCGAAATATCGGTTTTTAGCCTATGTACCTTTGCTGGAATTTTATGTTAAATGTGGTATTTAGATGTTGTTTAGCTTTTGTTTGGTAGCATTCAGGCATATTAAATGCCGGGGTGTTACAGTTGGTATCAGAGCGGGCTGTAGGTCCTTGGAATGTGTATTTTTAGTGTCATGCTATAGGGTACAATTAAAATGTGATGTGGAATAACTTAGAAACATGGCTTAGGTTTTTTCTAAAATTTTGTCATAGGATAGCAACATTAAAACTTGCAAAAGTGGTATAACTAATCTAAAATTTGACACACATGGATGCACAGTAGGAAGGGTATGGGTATCGTTGTTTACGCTTAAATGTTGTATTTAAGCCTTGTTGCTAAATGCTATATTTGATATAGTACGTTGCTATGTCTACGAGATAAATGATTGAATTATTCCTGTTGTGGTGGTAAAAGTGGGGTTTTGGTGCCGAAGGATTTCGGCCACCTCTCTTATTTCATAGTAAGGGTGAGGTTTGACGGTGTGGCCGGTTAGCGCCACCACCGAAGAACTATTGACCCCTGTAGGAGAAGAGTGCTTATCCTTTCTGTCGTTGATCGGGTAGTTGACTGGAGTCAAATAGAAGAGTTAATGGTGGTTTCCTTCGTATGTTCTTTGCCGTTCTGACGATCGGTGTTCTTTGCTTTTCTTGTCTTTAGTAGATTTGAATCAAATGAAAAGTGTTGGGTTTTCGCGGATCGTTCCGTATGCGGTGTGTGGTTTTGTCTTCCTTGGTTGAAGACGAAGAAGAGGAGACTAGTGTTGCGCTTCTTTTGGGCGCCTTTCCAGTTTTGATGCCTGTTGATTGCATTATGGGGAACAAGCATTCAATTTATCCCTGTGTTTGTCTTTCTCTGAGGTTAAAGGAGTTATTGCGGAGTTGTGCCAGACCTGGCTGTCAGGGCTGAAGTTCTGTGGCTTTGTAGTAGTACGTGGTGTTTGATTCCGTTATTTTACTGGTTTAAGAAATCATCTTTGAAAAAAAAAACCCTTCTTGTTTCGTGAAAGATTGGGGTTTGGTGCTAAGGTTTTATTTGCAAAGGTTTATTTGATCGGTTGGATCCCTCCAGTGGGAGTCTTGGAGATTGAAAAGTGTTTTGGAGAATTCCTTTGCATGACCAAGTTTGGGTTTGTCTCATTGCAATTTTGAGAGTCAAGTTTCCTTATGAATTTGGGGTGAGTTTTAAAACTAAAATGTTGCAAACAAAGAAAGTAGTCTTTTGACTGAAATCGTTTGTCCCTAGTAAGAATTGATGTTTAAGCATGTTATGTAGTAGGTAACAATGTGATTAATATCTCTAGCTTGTGAATAAATAGACTACTAGTGTTGTAGTTTACTCTTAGCGAGATTGATTGAATGCGTTAATGTACATGCTTGGAATCTGTTGCTTTGTCATAAAAGTACTTATGACCCCCGATCATGTTTAAAAGTTTTAAACCCGGATGCATAGTTAAAACATTAAGATGATGTAGACTGCCGATATTGTTAAAGAAACTTTGCTGGTTGTCTAAAGATGTTCTAATCTAATGGATTAATAGAGAGATTTAATCGTGTTGACTAGTGACTTTAATTTGGAAATTGATTAGAGTTTCTATTTATGTTGTCGCAAACCATTAGTATATTTGGAAGTATGCAGTTGTGTCCCTTCAATGCTAGTATTAATATCAATTGAGAAGACATAATACTTATTCTTAATGATGTTGTTAAGGGCAGTGTTAATACTAGTATTCAATCTATTTTAAATAGTTGGAGTATGTTGTGTGGTGGTAATTTGGTATCACCTATGTATAGGATAGCTAAAAGCAATGTGTTGATTGATGATAATCAAATTTTTGATATTGATGACTTAGTAAGTGGTGGTAGTTGTGTAGAATACTTGTTGGAAACCATTGATTAAATGGAGGGTATTGTAACCTGTGGTGATGGAGTGAACCATGGATAATTAACCTAATGTAGAGTTTTATCCTTAATGAATGTATGCCTTGGAATCCTAGCTATGAACTTTGTCTTGTAGAGATAATATTTACATGTTGAAGTCGTTGTTTAACTGAATAAGGTTCGGTTGTCGAGACGTGAATAGATAGGAGGTATGAAATTTATATGTTGATCTTGCTGAAAGATTTGTGGAAGTACTATGTTTCAAATTTAGAATAAGATGTATTATGATTCGGTGATCCGTGGGGATCATGTCATTATAGTCTTGGTTGGGTGCCTTTTTGATAAGCATCATAAACCCTTATTAAGAAATGTTGGGAATGGTAACTAGAGGAAGAATTTGTTGTGAAACTTTCGGTTGAATTGTGTTGGGGCTCCTCAGATAGTAAATAGTGATTATTGAAGTCTTTAATGGAAAGCGTAGTGGAGTACTAGAGATGGTTCCTTTCATGCTGAGCTGTTGTCTAAAAACCTTTGAAACTGGTTTGGTTGTTTGCCATCTCGGTTGAATGCTTTCGGTTGAGGTGTTCCTTATGTTGAGTTTCGGAGTTTCCCCAAAACTCGTAGTGGTTGGTGTCGACCTTTGGTTTTGGCGAATTTGTTTAGTTCGTGTTGTGAGTTTGAGTTTACATCCAAAAGTTTTTGAGTGGATCGCGCCCTTTCGCGTTCGCACTGATTTATCTTTGAAATTAATTTTAAAAGGAAGCAGATGGTCATAAAGGGTTGTGTTGGAAACTTTTGAGTTAAGCCCTTGATGTGTAACTCTGTTTGGCTAGAGTTGGAGTCATTTGGAAAATGTGTCTGGTGTGCGGATGTTTCACAAGTCTGGATTTTTATGAATGTTTCATAAGTGAATTTGGTTAGAGAAGAGTTTTCTTTTGGGATTGAGTTTCCCTCTCTTTTGATAAAATTTATGGCAGTTGTTTGTGCAGATGTCTAACTTTGGAGTCAATGTTCTTTTCCAAAACGTTGATCTTGGTTAAAATGCGATGTTTTGCAAAGTTTAGCTATCTATCGTTGGTGGGTTCTGATTTGATGTGGTGCCTTACTGTTAATTATGTTGCCGTCATAGTCTATATGATTTAGCGCAACCGTCAGTGTTATGGGTATTTCAATCATTTGATACCGAGGAAGAAGTTATTTGGTGAATGACTATTCGGTACCGTTGTTCCATGATGAATGAATGGTGAAAAGTAAACATGACATCGTTTTTACATGTTAAATGATAAAAGAGTCGTTGAGCCAGGTCGTTGAGAAAGTCATATATGGAGATATGACTAATCCGGAGTGCTCCAGAAGAGTGTGCATTTATGTCATGAAACGAGATTTCCCTTGCTTTCTAGTATGAAAAGAAGCAATGAACAATTTCTGGTATGTTGGTTGTGATGTAGGGGATTTATGCTTCCTTTGTGATTTGGCTTGGATGTTGCCGAATTCTTTCCAAAATGGTTGTTAACGCTTTGGGTTTGAGTTGTTGTGTGTACACTTGGGCTTGATAGCTAAGTGTTTTTGTGTGAGGGCGAGACCCTCTTAAGAAAGGAACCAATTGTGGTTTGGTAAGGTTTTCGATCCTAGCTTGGGCTAGGTGTCGAACCTTAGTGGTATAAGGGTGGTTTGTGATGGAGGTTGATGATGTATGGGTTTAACCTTTACTAAGAGTAGCGATGGGTGGAAGTGAAGTTGACGGTAGATCGGTGATAATTGCCTGCCGTGAGCAGTTGTCTTCACTAGTTGTTTTTGGGTTTGAGTCTTGCCTGGGAGAGGATGGAATAAAATGTTAGTATGATCGTGTATCGGAAAGGCTAGTGTGCCTTAATGAGTTATTCCCCTCGATGGAAACTTTCGGGAATGAAGAGAGGTCGTTAAAGGAATTGTGACTTCCTTTGATTATGTCATGTTGAGTTTAATGGAGTATGGTAGTCAGGGTGGTTGTGATAGAAGTATGAAGTGTTTGCCGTGAGGATTCGAGCGTTTTGGGTTGATGGAGCCCTTTGTGGTTGAAACGCAGATTCTGTTGGGGAATTGAGGCGAAGGTCGATTTGTGAGGGGTTGCCCTTAGTTGAGCTAGATCAACACTTTTTCTCTATGTGTTGGTTATGGGAACTCGTTTGTTGTTTGTTCCGGTTTTAGTCGTTGTGTGAATGTTTTGAACTGCAGAGAAGCCTTTTGTCCCTTGGGGATTTTGTTGTTGATTATGGTGTCCTTCGGATTCGAGGTTGAATCCTGTTGAAGGGGGGAAGAATGTGACACTACGGTATGGTGTGACATTATAGAATGTGAAATTAGAGAACAAAACCTTTCGGCTTGAGGTTTACTCGCGTTTTTGGGCCGTTTGAAGTGATGTGTCACCACGGAGTGCCGTAACCTTTTAAATGGTGCATGTTATGGTCAAAAACTTTATGAAATATGGTATGGCAGGTTAAAACCATAAGGTATGGAGGTTAATAACGTTTCCGGGCCGTTTCCGGGCCGTTTTCGGGGTTTTGGGCCTTCCCGGGGGAGTTTGGGCCTTAAGTGGGCTTTGGTGGGATGGAGTAGGTCTCCGTAACGGACTAGGATTGGGTGTGGGGGCTGGTAAAAGGGCTCCCCACCAGCCCTTGGGCGTTCACCCCTGCACCTTGTGCGCCCTTCCCCCCCACTTGCCCTTGCCCTATCCGCCTCCCTCCTCCCTTGGCCGTGCGCCTCCCCCTCCCTTGCCCCTTTGCTCCCCACCTCTCCACCACCTCTCCTCCACCCCTTGCTGCCCTAGGGTGGCCACCCCACCCCTGCACCTCGTGGAATCATCCCGTGGAGCGAGGAGCGTGGAGCGTGGAGCGAGGAGCGAGGAGCGTGGAGCGTGGAGCGAGGAGCGATCAGCGAGGAGATTGATTGGAGTTTTCGTTCGTCGGGCAAAGGTATGATCATGGGGATCCTTGGAATTGATCTAGGTACTGTTATTAGGGTGTTTATCAAGTTTTAGATCAATTGGAGGTGCTGGATTGGAGTAATTTGGGTTAGATCTAGATGTTGCCACGTTTCTGTTTTCGGGCAGATTGAACAGTTGGGCTAGGGTTCTAGTTTTCGTCGATTTAGAATCCGAGTCTGTCCATACGGATGTTGAAGAAGTTGTAGATAATTTAATTATCTTTCCGTGGACATAAAGCACGTTAAATTCCGATCAGCCGTTTGAAAGTTATGGCTGTTTTACCGAGCGTGTTAAAATCTGTGATGTAATTGGAACAGATCACGGTAATCTGTAGATTAGACGACTTTAGAGTCCGAATAAGTCTTTCCATACACCTAGAGAAAGTTGGGAAATTTCCTAAGCTACGCGAGGATGTACTCGTTTAATTGATTCGGAGTCCCAGAACTCAAGTTATGCTTTTTGCAAGGCTGCTGTCCCGTCGGGACAGAACCTCTGTTTTTAGGTTTTGCGAGTAGTGGGCAATGTCGGGTTAGATGGGGGTTTGCGTACTGTTTTGTGGGCATGATTGTGAGTGTGTGATACCTATGTGCAGGTGGTGCGACCCCGGGAGTGCCTTCTACTTCCCGCCTTTCCGTTGCCCGTGGTTGAGGCAAGTGTGTTGTAATGAATAACGAATGTTATGTTGCTTGTTGAGACTAGATGAAAGATGGATTTCATGATATGATCAATTGCCATGCTTTAATGTTTTCCTATGATATGATGAGTATGCTATGATGCCATGTGTTAAATATACAAGTTTATGATGATGATGGCATATTTGCATACATGACATGTTACATGGCTCGAGGCGGTGAGAAAGTCATAACTAGTCCGGGAAGGTCGGTGAAAGTTATGACTAATCCGGAAAGCCAATGAGTAAGTCCTACATCGTGATTCCATTCACCGTGGTGAGCAGGCGAGGAGTAGGCACCCTCCATCTTCGGGATGGAAGGGGGGAGAGGGTGCACACCGACGGGTGTGTACTCAACCATACCGGTATGAGTTTCCAAGGAGACATGAGCATTGCATTACATTGCATACATAATGATGATGATACTGTTAAGTGTTCATGAATGAAATGATATACATGATGGGTGATGTTATTGCCATGATATTGTTCTTGTTGTCCATTACAATATACTTGCTGAGTTTCGAACTCACGCTTGTGTTTTATGTTGTTTTTTTTAGGTACTTTGAGATCGGCATGCGGGGAAGGGAAATAGTCACACGCCCACACGTAGCTTCACCTTAATGATTCCACAAGTCATTCTATTAGTTTGATAATAAATTGCGTGTGATGATCATTGCTTTAGTGTTTAGCTTTATTATTTGAGAGCTTATTTGTTCTTTTGACACTTGGAGACATTAAGTGCTTGATGTTAGTCTTATATTGTCGTTAAGACTCTATTTATTGCTGTTTTAGATGTCGTGTGCTATGATATATCTTGCCATGATATTGATATTGTGTTAATTCATGGAAAAACAAAGGAGATGCTGCCGAAATATCGGTTTTTAGCCTATGTACCTTTGCTGGAATTTTATGTTAAATGTGGTATTTAGATGTTGTTTAGCTTGTGTTTGGTAGCATTCAGGCATATTAAATGCCGGGGTGTTACAAACCGGTTGTAGAAGCCCAGTTTTCGAAATAATAAAAGGAATGCTTGTCCTACTCTATCAGAGATCACGCATGGATGGGTTGGTTAGATGGGTGAGGTGTGGGTCACGAGGAGGGGTGAGGTCGTGGGTTCGAATCCCACTTGTAATACTGGCGCGAGTATTATTTTATCTTTTTATGTGGCTTCTACAAGCGGTTATAAAATCGCTTGTGATACTGCCGCAAGTATCACAAGCGATTGCTTACAAGCGGTTCTAAAATCGCTTCTACAAGTGGTTTCGAACCGTTTGTAGAAGTCCAATCTGTAGTAGTGGAATGACTTAACATTTAATTGTTGGATGGTGTTGTGATCAAAATGTGCCATACAAATTGTGTAGCCACTTGCAATTATATCTAGCACACTACAATATGGCCACACGGGATCCAAAAAAGGTGTGGAGATGAAACAAATTGCACTCAGTGGGGTTTTATCCTAGTGTCAAAGCATTTGGTAATCGTGTACACCAGGTTTCACCCCATAAAACTCAGCTCTCTTCTCTCCTCATAAATTTGTTGCCATGTCACCACTTTTGCATGTGGCATCTCATTTAATGACAATGAAACTCCCATTATGAATGGCCTCGCCTTCCTAAACATAGCTCAAAAGGACACCTATAGGTCCTCGTACCTTGATCCCAGGGAAGAAGATCTGGGGGCTCATGTCAAAATATCCTCACTCGAATGTTATCTTAGAATCTAATAAAAAGTGCTACCACACTAATGTAACACCCCGGCATTTAATATGCCCGAATGCTACCAAACACAAGCTAAACAACAACTAAATACCACATTTAACATAAAATTCCAGCAAAGGTGCATAGGCTAAAAACCGAGATTTCGGCAGCACCTCCTTTGTTTTATCATGAATTTAAGGAACAGCAACAATATAGCATCATATGGCAATAAGAGCAACATCTAAAACAGCAATAAATAAAGTCTTAACGACAATAAAAGACTAACATTAAGCTCTTAGGGTTCCAAGTGTCAAACAAACAATAGAACTCTCATTAACCAGGCTAAGACTTAATTTTAAAGACCATCACACGCAATTTATTATCAAACTAAATGAATTGACTTGGGGAAACATTAAGGTGAAGCAACGTGTGAGCGTGTGACTATTCCCCTTTCCCGCATGCCGTTCTCATGGTACCTAAAACAACAAGAAAACACAAGGGTGAGTTCGAAAACTCAGCAAGCATACTGCAATGGACAACAAGCATAACAACATGGCAATAACATCTTCCATCATGTATCTCATCTCATTCATGATTACTTATCAATATCATCATCAATTTGTATGCGAAGTAATGCAATGCTCCTGACCCTCTGGAACCTCATACCGGTATGGGAAGTACACACCCGTCGGTGTGCACCCTTTCCTCCCTTCCATCCCGAAGATGGAGGGTGCCTACTCGCTTCCAAACACCACGTGGATGGAATCACGACATAGGACTTACTCAATGGCATTCTGGATTAGTCATAACTTTCTCACCGACCTTGCCGGACTAGTTAAGACTTTCTCACCGCCCTCGCCCTATCTCATGACATGCATGCAACCATGCCAATTATCATATTTAATTCACATATTAACACATGGCATCATAATATGTTAAACATGCTCATCATATCATATCATTCATTAACACATGGCAAGTGGACATATATCATGTAAACAATTCCATCTAATCTCAACATGCAACCTACAACTCGCTATCCATCACAACACACTTGCCTCAACCACGTGCAACGGATTGGTGGGAAGAAGAGGGCACTTCCGGGGTCACACCACCTGCACATAGGAATCACACACTCACAATCATAGCCTCCAAACAGTACACAAACCCCCATCTAACCCGACATTGCCAACTACTCGCAAAACCTAAAAACAGAGGTTCTGTCCCGGCGGGACAGCAGCCTTGCAAAAGGCATAACTTGAGTTCTGGGACTCCGAATGAATTAAACGAGTACACCCTCGCGTAGCCTAGGAAATTTCCCAACTTTCTCTAGGTATAAGGAAAGTCTGATTCGGCCTCTAAGGTTGTTTAATCTACAGATTACCGAGATCTGTTCCAATTACGTCACAGATTTTTAGGCGCTCGGTAAAACAGCCATAACTTTCAAACGGCTGATCGGAATTTAACATGCTTTATGTCCACGGAAAGATAATTAAATTATCTACAACTTCCTAGAAGTCCGTACGGTCGGATTTGGAGTCTAAATCGACGGAAACTCGAACCCTAGTTCGACTGCTCAATCTGCCCGAAAACAGAAACGTGGACAAGTTTAGATCTAACCCAAATTACTTCAATCCAGCGCCTCCAATTGATCTAAAAACTTGATAAACACCCTAATAACAGTACCTAGATCATCCCCAAGGATCCCCAAGATCATACCTTTGCCCGACGAACAAATCTCCAATCAATCTCCGCGGATCTCCTCGCGAATCGCTCCTCGCTCCTCACTCCTCGCTCCTCGCTCCACGGGATGGATCCACGAGGTGCAGGGGTGGGGAGGCCACCCTAGGGCAGCAAGGGGTGGAGGGGAGGTGGTGTGGAGGTGGAGGAAAGGGAGGGGGAGGCGCACGGTTTGGGAGGGGAAGGGGTGGGGGCGGCTAGGGCTAGGGGGGAAGGGAGGAGAGGTGGAGGGGGAAGGTGGGGCGCCAAAAAGGGGGTGGGGGCGCAAGGGGCTGGGGGAAGC
Source organism: Rhipidocladum racemiflorum (assembly GCA_036346355.1). Lineage (NCBI taxonomy): Eukaryota > Viridiplantae > Streptophyta > Magnoliopsida > Poales > Poaceae > Rhipidocladum > Rhipidocladum racemiflorum. The sequence continues at coordinate 48,878,247 of CM070577.1, read as the reverse complement.
CCCCTTTTAACAGCCCTCAACCCAATCCTAGTCCGTTACGGAGACCTAATCCATCCCACCAAAGCCCACCAAGGCCCAAAACTCCCCCGGGAAGGCCCAAAACCCCGAAAACGGCCCGGAAACGGCCCGGAAAAGCTATTAACCCCCAAGTCTTATGGTTTTAACCTTATTTCCACACCTCATACTATATTTAACCTTATCATGCTCAATAATAAGGTTACGACACTCCGAGGTGTCACATTCTTCCCCCCTTCAACAGGATTCGACCTCGAATCTAAACGCACCAACACGAAACCCCGCAAAACCAAAGACAGCTAGGTTTTCACATCACATACCTGAGGCGAAAAGCTCGGGATACTTCTCGCGCATGCGAGATTCCAGCTCCCAAGTCGCTTCTCTCTCGGTCTGATGTGACCACAGGACCTTGACAAACTTAAGCGTCCTGTTCTTCATCACTCGCTCTGAAGTCCCCAGAATTTCCACAGGACGGGACTCGAAGGTGAGGTCCTGCTGAAGCACTAATGGTTCCAATGGAACCACCAACTCCGGATCATGCAAGTATTTCTTCAACATCGAGACATGGAACACATTATGCACACCTTGCATGGATTCCGGTAGCTCTAGGCGATAGGCCAACCTGCCAACTCGGGCGAGGATAGGAAAAGGCCCAACATACCTTGGACTGAGCTTTCCCTTCGTGCCAAAACGCACCACACCCTTGGTGGGAGATACTCGCAAGAGTACGCTATCACCCACCTCAAACTCCAAGTCTCGCCGCCTCACATCAGCATAGCTCTTCTGTCTGCTCTGCGCTGCGAGAAGGTTCTGCCGTACCTCCGCCACGCGATCAATAGTCTGCTGAACCCAATCCGGTCCAAGAACTGCTCTCTCGCCCACTGCATCCCAACAAAGTGGCGATCTGCACTTCCGGCCATATAGTACCTCATAAGGAGCAGCCCGGATGCTGGAATGATAGCTGTTATTGTAAGCAAACTCTGCAAGGGGCAAATGGTCTTCCCAGCTACCCTTCCAAGCCATCACACAGGCCCTGAGCATGTCCTCCAAAGTTTGGATGGTACGCTCAGACTGCCCATCTGTCTGAGGGTGAAAAGCGGTACTAAGGCGAAGCTGCGTACCCAAAGCACTCTGCAAACTCTCCCAGAACTTGGAGACGAACTTCGCATCCCGATCAGAGATAATGGTCTTGGGTACACCATGCAATCTCACAATCTCCCGCACATAGATGGGAGCCAACTCGCTCGCTGAATTGGTCGTGCGGATGGGAATGAAATGCGCAGACTTGCTGAGACGGTCCACCACAACCCAAACAGCATCCTTCCCTCGAGGAGTACGAGGTAAGCCGACCACAAAATCCATAGAGATGTCATCCCATGGCCACACAGGAATCTCCAAAGGCTGCAACAGGCCAGCGGGACGCTTATGCTCAGCTTTGATCTTCTGGCAAATCCCACAAGACGCCACATACTTGGCAATATCCACTCTCATCCTTTTCCACCAGAAATTCTTCTTCAAGTCCCTGTACATCTTGGTCTCCCCAGGATGGACCGTGTACGGGGTGCGATGAGCTTCTTTCAGGATGTCTTCTTTCACTTGAGATTTCTGGGGCACGCACAGACGGCCCTGAAACCTCAAAGCTCCCGCATCATCAACAGTAAAGTCTCCAGACTTGCCATCCTCAAGGCGTTTCCTCACCTGCTGGAGCAAACGATCATGCTGCTGTGCCTCTCGCACACGCTCAGGAATCGCTGACTCAAGAATCATTTGAGTTTCAGCCTGCACGGTCCCCGCAAAGCAATAGGAGACTCCCAAACGCTCAAAATCAGCAACAAGACAATCAACAACAGGGGGCATTGTCTTGCGACTGAGGGCGTCGGCCACCACATTTGCTTTCCCCGGATGATACTGGATAGTGAGGTCATAATCCTTTATCAACTCTAGCCACCTCCTCTGCCTCAAGTTCAAATCTTTCTGAGTAAAGATGTACTTGAGGCTCTTGTGATCAGTGAAAATATCACAAGACTCACCGTACAGGTAATGCCTCCATATCTTCAATGCAAACACCACGGCGGCTAGCTCAAGATCATGCGTGGGATAATTCTGCTCATGCTTTTTCAACTGCCTCGAAGCATAAGCAATCACCTTGCCCTCTTGCATGAGCACACACCCAAGTCCCAACCGAGAAGCATCAGAATAAACAGTGAAGCGCTTCCCCGGCTCGGGAAGGGTAAGAACAGGAGCAGTCACTAACTTCTCCTTCAAAGTGCAGAAGCTGTGCTCACACTCTGCAGTCCACTGGAATTTCATCCCTTTCTGAGTCAGCTGTGAAAGTGGCTTGGCAATGATAGAGAAATCCTGCACAAAACGCCGATAGTAGCCAGCCAACCCAAGGAAACTACGCACCTCTTTGACATTGGAAGGCCTCTTCCAATCCAAAACTGCTGAGACTTTGCTAGGATCTACAGATATGCCCTCTGGATTGATGATGTGGCCAAGAAAACCCACTTCTGAAATCCAGAACTCGCACTTTTTCAGCTTAGCAAAGAATTGATTCCCCCTCAGGGTACTCAGCACAAGCCTCAAGTGTCGCTCATGCTCCTCTTCTGATTTAGAGTAAATCAGAATGTCATCGATGAACACTACCACAAACTCATCAAGGTACTTGTGTAGCATACTGTTCATCGCCTCCATAAAGACAGCAGGGGCATTAGTTAGTCCAAAAGACATAACTTTAAATTCATAATGCCCATACCTAGTGGAGAAAGCAGTCTTCTCAATGTCCTGCTCCCTCACACGGATCTGATTGTACCCCGACTGAAGATCAATCTTGGAGAACACCTTTGCTCCCTTCAGTTGGTCAAACAGATCCTCGATGCGAGGCAAAGGATACTTGTTTTTGACTGTCACTTGATTAAGAGCACGATAATCAATGCACATACGCCAACTTCCATCCTTCTTCGAGACGAAGAGGACGGGTGCTCCCCATGGCGAAACGCTACGCCGAATGAAGCCCTTGGCCAACAGATCCTCCAACTGCTTCTTCAACTCGTCTTGAAAAGGACGAGCCAAGCGGTATGGAGAGATAGAAATAGGTCGAGTGCCAGGAACAAGGTCAATACGAAACTCCACATTCCTCACAGGAGGTAGACCAGGCAACTCGTCAGGGAACACATCAACGAACTCCTTCACTACAGAAATCTCCTCAATGGGAACTGAGGAAGATGGCTTCTCAGACAAAGTCATGAGGAAACCCAACAGCCTCAAACGCCGACCAGAAAACAAACTAGTCAAAGCAAAGACGGAACTGGAGGGTATACCACCCTGAAAGGTCAACTCTTCCCCGGACGGGGCCTGCAAGGCAACTGTCTTCCAGAAACAACAGATCTTAGCACGGTACTGATGCAGCCAGTCCATGCCCAAAATGACATCAAAAGGAGCCAACTGGATCACCATGAGATTGGCAAAGAAAACCTCATCATCAATGGCAATGGTGCAACCAGGGCAAACCAAAGAACTAGCAATCAACCCCCCAGGAGAACTGACTAACACGGACTCAGAAATCCGCTGAACTCCCAACTTAGCTCTACTAGCAAACTCCGACGACACAAAAGAGTAGGATGCTCCGGAATCAAATAGAACAAAGGCATCAACGGAATCCACGAGCAGAGTACCTGAAACCACCTCTGGATGCCCGGCTGACTCGGCGGTCGGCAAAGCGTACACTCCTGGTGGCGCCGGGAAAGAAGGAGCCCCGACTCCAGGCTGATGCCCCAACAAGGCTGGGGGCGGAGGAGGCAACTGAGGAGGAGCAGACGGCTGCGGGCACCAGTACGCCGCTGGTGGCGCCCACGCAAAGGGTGGCTGAGAAACAGGGGCAGCCATCAAGTGCACCGATCCTCTGGAAGACGCCGCTGGAGTGGGAGGAGAAGGCACCGTCTCCCACTTGATGATGCTACCGGGGTTCATCCGGCAGACTCGCCCCATATGGCCGGGCTTGCCACAGTGGTTGCAACTCCCGGTCCAACCACACTCTGAAGCACGGTGCTCGCCACCGCACTTGAAGCACTTCATGCCCTGCCCGGGCACAGGACGAACAGTCGCTCGCGAAGAAGACGACTGGGGCGGCCCCATATTAGCCCCTGAGGAGGAGCTCTGTCCTCCCTTGAACTTCTTGAAGGGGGGTCGCTGAGAGGACCCACCTCCTCCACCAAAGTCCTCTTCTGGCCCCCGCCTGGGGCCGCAGGAACCCCTGAACCTCCTGGGTTCTGCTTGTCCCGGGAGAGCTCCAACTCGAGCTCCATGCCCTTCGCTTGCTCCACCACAGAGCAGAAGTCACGAGGGACAGTCGCCCCCATGACAACTCTGAACTCCTGGTTGAGGCCCCTACGGAACCTCCTAGCTTTCTCCCGATCGTCGGCTGCCACAGCCGGTACGAAGCGCACCACGCTGTTGAACTCCTTCTCATACTCTGCCACCGACCTCTTTCCCTGGGAAAGAGTGGTCAGAGTAAGCTCCATCCTCTCAAGGAAAGACTCTGGATGGAACTTGGCTCGGAAGCGAGCCACAAAGTCCTCCCAGGTCACTGGACCCAGATCGGGGGCTCTAGCAGCCAGAACCCCCTCCCACCAGATATCAGCTTGGCCCTTCAGCTGAAAAGCCACAAAGCGAGTCCTCTGAACCGAGGTCAAATCTAGGACCTCAAACTGCCTCTCCATGTACCGCAGCCAATCTGCGGACTGGATCGGCGTGCCTGCTCCGTCGAAAGTGTCAAGACGGAGGGACATCCACTCCCGGAGACTCATCCTCGGCTCCGGTGCAGCGGGGGCAACAACAGGGGCCACTGCAGGGGGAGGCACAACAGCAGGGGCTGCCCGCAACTGCTGGCGCAGCTCCTGAATCTCCCTCTGCAGAGCCTGAACTAAATCTTCATTTGCGGCGGGCACCCCCGCCCCCGACCGTGCAGCTGGAAGCTCCTCCTGAGCTGGCCCACGAGCATTAAGCGAAACGCTACCCTCAGCAACAGACTCCTCAACTCCCTGGGAGCCTCGCCCCTGGCCTCCACGGCCACGGCGTCCACGGCCTCTACCCCTCGGCATGGCTGCTTTAGACAGACAACCACCCAAACACGAAAGCACACAATCAAGATCATAGATCAAACATCATCATAAGCATATTCCTTATCACATAATCAAGCGCGATGCAATGACGAACCAAAACCCATCCTACTGTGCATCCAAGTGTGTCAGATTTTAGATTAGTTATACCACTTTTACAAGTTTTAACGTTGCTATCCTATAACAAGGTTTTAGTTAGAACCTAAGCCATGTTTCTAAGTTATTCCACATCATATTTTAGTTGCAACTTAAGGTATGACACTAAAAATACATATTCCAAGGACCTACAGCCCGCTCTGATACCAACTGTAACACCCCGGCATTTAATATGCCCGAATGCTACCAAACACAAGCTAAACAACAACTAAATACCACATTTAACATAAAATTCCAGCAAAGGTGCATAGGCTAAAAACCGAGATTTCGGCAGCACCTCCTTTGTTTTATCATGAATTTAAGGAACAGCAACAATATAGCATTATATGGCAATAAGAGAAACATCTAAAACAGCAATAAATAAAGTCTTAACGACAATAAAAGACTAACATTAAGCTCTTAAGGTTCCAAGTGTCAAACAAACAATAGAACTCTCATTAACCAAGCTAAGACTTAATTTTAAAGACCATCACACGCAATTTATTATCAAACTAAATGAATTGACTTGGGGAAACATTAAGGTGAAGCAACGTGTGAGCGTGTGACTATTCCCCTTTCCCGCATGCCGTTCTCATGGTACCTAAAACAACAAGAAAACACAAGGGTGAGTTCGAAAACTCAGCAAGCATACTGCAATGGACAACAAGCATAACAACATGGCAATAACATCTTCCATCATGTATCTCATCTCATTCATGATTACTTATCAATATCATCATCAATTTGTATGCGAAGTAATGCAATGCTCCTGACCCTCTGGAACCTCATACCGGTATGGGAAGTACACACCCGTCGGTGTGCACCCTTTCCTCCCTTCCATCCCGAAGATGGAGGGTGCCTACTCGCTTCCAAACACCACGTGGATGGAATCACGACATAGGACTTACTCAATGGCGTTCGGATTAGTCATAACTTTCTCACCGACCTTGCCGGACTAGTTAAGACTTTCTCACCGCCTCGCCCTATCTCATGACATGCATGCAACCATGCCAATTATCATATTTAATTCACATATTAACACATGGCATCATAATATGTTAAACATGCTCATCATATCATATCATTCATTAACACATGGCAAGTGGACATATATCATGTAAACAATTCCATCTAATCTCAACATGCAACCTACAACTCGCTATCCATCACAACACACTTGCCTCAACCACGTGCAACGGATTGGCGGGAAGAAGAGGGCACTTCCGGGGTCACACCACCTGCACATAGGCATCACACACTCACAATCATAGCCTCCAAACAGTACACAAACCCCCATCTAACCCGACATTGCCAACTACTCGCAAAACCTAAAAACAGAGGTTCTGTCCCGGCGGGACAGCAGCCTTGCAAAAGGCATAACTTGAGTTCTGGGACTCCGAATGAATTAAACAAGTACACCCTCGCGTAGCCTAGGAAATTTCCCAACTTTCTCTAGGTATAAGGAAAGTCTGATTCGGCCTCTAAGGTTGTTTAATCTACAGATTACCGAGATCTGTTCCAATTACGTCACAGATTTTTAGGCGCTCGGTAAAACAGCCATAACTTTCAAACGGCTGATCGGAATTTAACGTGCTTTACGTCCACGGAAAGATAATTAAATTATCTACAACTTACTAGAAGTCCGTACGGTCGGATTCGGATTCTAAATCGACGGAAACTCGAACCCTAGTTCGACTGCTCAATCTGCCCGAAAACAGAAACGTGGACAAGTTTAGATCTATCCCAAATTACTTCAATCCAGCGCCTCCAATTGATCTAAAAACTTGATAAACACCCTAATAACAGTACCTAGATCATCCCCAAGGATCCCCAAGATCATACCTTTGCCCGACGAACAAATCTCCAATCAATCTCCGCGGATCTCCTCGCGAATCGCTCCTCGCTCCACGGGATGGATCCACGAGGTGCAGGGGTGGGGAGGCCACCCTAGGGCAGCAAGGGGTGGAGGGGAGGTGGTGTGGAGGTGGAGGAAAGGGAGGGGGAGGCGCACGGTTTGGGAGGGGAAGGGGTGGGGGCGGCTAGGGCTAGGGGGGAAGGGAGGAGAGGTGGAGGGGGAAGGTGGGGCGCCAAAAAGGGGGTGGGGGCGCAAGGGGCTGGGGGAAGCCCCCTTTTAACAGCTCTCAACCCAATCCTAGTCCGTTACGGAGACCTAATCCATCCCACCAAAGCCCACCAAGGCCCAAAACTCCCCCGGGAAGGCCCAAAACCCCGAAAACGGCCCGGAAACGGCCCGGAAAAGCTATTAACCCCCAAGTCTTATGGTTTTAACCTTATTTCCACACCTCATACTATATTTAACCTTATCATGCTCAATAATAAGGTTACGACACTCCGAGGTGTCACAACTAACTTACGCCTTCCATAACCCATGTAAGCATCAAAAGGCTTATCATCAGGGCAAAGCTATTGGGTGGTGCATCCACCCACAATGGGCCCCTCGAGGCGAGTGGGCCCATAGGCCCTGGAATATGCCCAAAGGAATGAGGTCTACTCATCATGCGATCATAAGTATGATGCGATTAGTGACTGATTATATGATATGCAGATCAAAGAACAACAATTGTACATGGAATAGATAAATATTACCCATTATTTGTAGCATTGGCACCGTCCATGGGGGCCTCAGACAGTCAACAAGCCACGTCTCCCTTGAGAATGTTTGAAGGCTTTTCCATCACCAAGAAGGAAGCACCTCCTACTCCCCTAGAAGGCATCCACAAATGATGATAACAACCTCCAAACAAAGAGACCATCGAGTTGATCTAGGGTCCCTTGGGTGAGTGTCAAGGGTCAACTAGAGATGGCAACCGGGACCCGAAACCCGATGGATATTTACTCTATTAGGGGACGGGTATGAACCATTTTTCATACCCGTAGGTATATTAACGGGGAAATGTTACTACCTAACAGGTGAGCAGGTACGGGTCCATTCTGCTATTACCCGTACCCGTTCACCTGTGGGTCTCCATCTAGGTTTATTTTATTTTCATTCCTGAAATGAACTTGTAATGCATTATGCTATTTTTAAATCACTATAAATATTTTAATGAAATTATGCTGCCGTAGGAGCACTCTAATATAATGTTAATTTTTAATATGGATATCCATTGCATTTTCATTGAATTGCCTTATACGATATGCTGCTACAACCGTAGGGGCATTTGTCCATAATGCAGGTGTGTGTTACCCGTCGGGTCCCCGTTACCCGTATCGGTACGGTTACGGGTAAATTTTTTACCTGCATGCGGGTATGGGTATTTTGGTGAGTGAATTTTACTAATGCGGGTACGGGTACGAAGTGGTGATAGCCGGCGGGTATAGACCACTTGCCATCTCTAGGGCTGACCCCCTTGGTGCCTCCACCACCGAAGGGACCTTTCTTGATGTAACATTGGGTGTCCCGATCTTTCGATGAGAATGATAACCTTAGATTTGGGTGGAGACGACTTTGACGATCCGACTACAACGTACAACGACGATGCGCCTTAGCAATCGCTAAACCAACTCCAGAGGGTTATTGACCTTGCCGTGGGCACGATCAACCTGATCACGAAGATCAATTCCTGCAAGAATCAAAGAACAAGCAAGAACAAGGCAAAAGCAATCTAAAATTGCAAATATGGATGAAGTATTGAAAAGTTGGGGTTCCGATACAAAGAGCTTGTTAGGCGGCCGTTGAGCACGTCTAAAAGACTCAAAATTGTAGCAAAGGGCTAAACTATCAAATAACCAAAACCCAAGTTATTTTGGGGGACTTCCTAGCTATATATAGGAGAAATAGGAGGCCAAAACCAGGCTAGGGGCGTCCAAACCACATCCATGGCCGAGTAGGACTCCTATTCTTAGTTTGACTCGGATTTGGAAAGATGACCTAACTTGTTTTGCATATTCCCGTTGACTCGTAAGGAATTTGGAGGTGGGGCCAGATCCGTTGGAAATAGGACGTCGAAACCTTTCAAACCAGTACTCATAGACCTCAAACACCCTTATGGATCAAAAGTTATGGTCATTTTAAGTTGGTGCTATCCCGGAGGCCGAATCCGAGTTGAAGTTGTGCACCGGAAGAATTGGCTTCATGCTTGACTTTTGGGAGTCCTTCTCCTTGGTTCCTAAGGACAATAAAATCATCACAAGGATTAAATAGCATTCCATTCATTAAATTATTTGTATGCAACCCGAGGAACGCATTCACCTAGGAATTGAATTGACGTGCGCGAGCTAGAGTAATTGGCCCTTGTATTACATTGTTTGTTTCAATTGGGTTTGTAGACATGGTCGTATCCATGGTAGTGATGTCCTCATCAGCCTCCCCTTCTTGCATTTGAGTCGTCCTCGACTCAAGCTCATCATCTTCTCCCAAGTATGGTTTCAAATCGGCAATGTTGAATGTGAGACTAACCCCAAGATCTGCAGGCAATTCAAGCTTATATGCATTATCATTAATCTTTGCCAATGCTTTGAAAGGACCATCAGCTCGCGTCATCAACTTAGATTTTCTTAATTCTGGGAATCGATCTTTTCACAAATGCAACCAAACTAAATCCTCATGTTCAAAAGTTACTTTCTTCCTTCCCTTACTACCAGCAAGTTTGTATTTAGCATTCATGCACTCTATGTTTTGTTTAGTTGTCTCATGCATTTTCATAATCAAATCAGCACGTTGTTTAGCATCAAGATTCAATTTCTCCGAAGATGGAAGAGGTAACAAATCAATTGGAGCATGAGGTACAAATCCATATACAATCTCAAAAGGAGCCATCTTAGTAGTAGAATGCATAAAACGATTATAAGCAAACTCAATATGAGGCAAGCATTCTTCCCACAATTTAATGTTCTTTTTCAAAACAACCCTAAGCATGGTAGATAAAGTTCGATTAACGACCTCAGTTTGTCCATCAGTTTGGGGATGACAAGTAGTAGAAAATAAAAGTTTAGTCCCCAATTTAGCCCACAAAGTTCTCCAAAAGTGGCTTAAAAATTTTGTATCTCGATCCGAAACTATTGTGTTTGGCACATCATGCAAGCGAACAATTTCACGAAAGAATAAATCGGCAATGTTGGTAGCATCATCGCTTTTGTGATAAGGAATAATGTGTGCCATCTTAGAAAATCTATCCGCAACAACAAAGATACTATCCCTCCCCTTCTTTGTTCTAGGAAGTCCTAAAACAATGTCCATAGAAATATCTTCCCAAGGCACGCTAGGAACAGGCAGAGGCATGTATAAACCATGTGGATTAAGTTGTGACTTAGCTTTTTGACATGTAGAGCAGCGAGCGACGACACGTTCCACGTCTCGTCTCATCTTGGGCCAAAAGAAATGGCTAGCGAGTATGTCCTCCGTCTTCTTCACACCAAAGTGTCCCATCAACCCTCCTCCATGCGCTCCCTGTAGCAATAACAAACGAACAGAACTAGCTGGAATGCATAATTTGTTTGCTCTAAACACAAACCCATTATTGAGGACAAATTTTTTCTATGTTTTTCCCTCTTTACAGTTGAGCAAGACATCTTTAAAATCATTATCATGCACATATTGCTCTTTAATCGTTTCCAAACCAAAAATTTTGAAGTCAAGTTGTGAGAGCATGGTATATCTCCTAGACAAGGTATATCTCCTAGACTAGGCCCACTCAACTTCTCACTAAAATAAGCAAAAGGTTTTCCTTCTTGTAACATAACACCACCCAAACCAATTCCACTAGCATCACATTCTAGTTCAAAAGTCTTAGAAAAGTCTGGAAGTTGGAGTAAGGGTGCATGTGTTAACTTAGCTTTCAGAACATTGAAGGCATCTTCCTGTGACTTGCCCCAAACAAAAGGCACACCCTTCTTGGTGAGTTCATTCAAAGGTGCGGCGATTGTGCTGAAGTCCTTCACAAAACGACGATAGAATCCAGCAAGTCCTAGGAAACTCCGCACCTGTGTGACCGTGTTAGGAGTCAGCCAACTCTATATCGCTTCAACCTTGGCTTGATCAACTTCAATTCCCTGTGGAGTAACAACATAGCCAAGAAAAGAGACTCGATCCGTGCAAAAGGTGCACTTATCAAGGTTACCAAATAAACGTGCATCACGTAAACCATTAAAAACAGCACGTAAATGTTCAAGATGGTCTTCTAAAGATTTGCTCTAGATCAAGATATCATCAAAGTAAACTACCACAAATTTTCCAATGAAAGCACGTAAAATTGTGACACTACGGAATGGTGTGAGATTATTTAATGTGAATGTTAAGGTCAAAAACTTTATAAAATATGGAATTGGAGGTTGAAACCATACGTTAGGAGGATTAATAGCGTTTTCGGGCCGTTCTCGGGCCATTTCCGGGGTTTTGGGCCTTTCCGGGGGAGTTTGGGCCTAAAGGAAAGGGGCGTGGGCTTTGGTGGGATGGTGTTTGAGTCCTAATAGGAGTAGGAGACCTGGTTGGGGGCCTCCCCCAGCCCCTTTAGGCGTCCACCCCCTGCCCTTGCGCCCCCACAAGTCCTAGCCGCCCCCCCACACCTCCCCACCTCCTCCTTGTGGCGCCTCCACCTCCCCCATTGCTCCCCATTGCTCCACCACCTCTCCTCCTCCCTTGCTGCCCCTAGGGGAGTTCTCCACCTCCACACCTCAAAGATCCATCCGTTGGAGCGCTCCGCGACGAGGAGATCCAGCGGGATTGGAGCGAGGAAGGAGATCGCGCGAACCGGGAGGAGATCTATTGGGTTTTCGTGCGTTGGGCAAAGGTATGGCCATGGGAATCCTTGGGGTTGGGCTAGGGTATGTTATAAGGGTGATTATCATGTTTTTAGATCAACTGGTGGTGCTGGAATTGAGTAGATTAGATTAGATCTAGAAGTTGTCACGTTCTCTGTTTCGGGCAGCTTGTGCAGTCGACCTAGGTTTTGGTTTTTGCAATTTTAGATTCTGAATTTGGTCGTCCGCCTGTTGAAGAAGTTGTATATAATTTCATTATATTTCCGTGGATATAAAGAACGTCCAAATCCGATCAGCCGTTTGAAAGTTATGACTGTTTTACCGAGCGTGTTAAAATCTGTGACGTGATTGGAACAGATCACGGTATTTTGTAGATTAAACAACTTTAGATTCCGAATCAGTTTTTCCTTATACCTAGAAAAAGTTGAAAAATTTCCTAAGCTACGCGAGGATGTACTCTTTTAATTGATTCGGAGTCTTAGAACCCGAGTTATGCCTTTTGGAAGGCTGCTGTCCTGACGGGACAGAACCGCTGTTTTCGGGTTTTGCGAGTAGTTGGTAATGTCGGGGTAGATGAGGGTTTGCATACTGTTTTGTGGACACGATTGTGAGTGTGTGGTACCTATGTGCAGGTGGTATGACCCCGGGAGTGCCCTCTACGTCTCGCCAATCCGTAGCCGTGGTTGAGACAAGTGTATTGTAATGGATAGCGGTTTGTAGGATTGCTAGTTGAGACTAGATGAACTTGATTATTTGACATGATCACTTGCCATGCTTTAATTATTTCCTATGATATGTTGAGTATGCTATGATGCCTTGTGTTAAAAGTACAAGTTTATTATGATGTGGCATATTTGCATACATGGCATGATTACATGGCCCGGGCGGTGAGAAAGTCATAACTAGTCCGGGAAGGTCGGTGAGAAAGTTATGACTAATCCGGAGAGCCAATGAGTAAGTCCTACATCGTGATTCCATTCACCGCGGTGAACGGAAGCGAGGAGTAGGCACCCTCCATCTTCGGGATGGAAGGGGGGAGAGGGTGCACACCGACGGGTGTGTACTCAACCATACCGGTATGAGTTTCCAAGGAGACATGAGCATCGCATTGCACTTCATACATATTGATGATGATGATAAGATGTGACCATGAATGAGATGGTTTACATGATGTGAGATATTATTGCTATGTAATTGTTTGTGTTTGTACCATTGCAATATACTTGCTGAGTGATGAACTCACGCTTGTGTTTATGTTGTTTTCTTTTAGGTACCATGAATCCGACATGCGGGAAAGGGAGCTAGTCACACGTCATCACTTAGCATCACACATTTAAACATTGACATGTTCCTTCCCTTATGGTTTTGGTTAATTCATTGAACTAAACTATGGTTTCGATGATTCGTTGGTCGTTATGAGTAATTGATTAGTCCATATTTGTCATGTGATGGATAGAATTTATATCCTTAGTGGTATGGTGGCTGTTTTTTCCGTTTGATCATGTTATTGCTATCGTTCGTTATGCCACATTGACATGTTAATATTGTTGTTGCTTCAATTCATGTTAAAACAAAGGTGATGCTGCCGAAATCTCGGTTTTTAGCATGTGCGCCTTTGCTGGAATTTATGTTTAATTATGGTATTTAGATGTTGTTTAGCTTTTGTTTGGTAGCATTCAGGCATAGTAAATGCCGGGGTGTTACAAAAACCTCGTTCATCAATCGCATAAAAGTGCTAGGTGCATTAGTTAATCCAAACGGCATAACTAACCACTCATATAAACCGAACTTAGTTTTAAATGTTGTTTTCCATTCATCTCCTAACTTCATGCGAATCTGGTGGTACCCACTACGCAAATCAACTTTAGAGAACATAGTAGAGCCACTTAATTCATCAAGCATATCGTCTAACCTAGGAATAGGATGGCGATATCTAATGGTGATATTATTAATTGCTCTACAATCCACACACATGCGCCATGTTCCATCTTTCTTAGGTACTAAAATGACTGGAACAGCACAAGGACTAAAAGATTCACGTACGTATCCTTTATCAAGCAATTCTTGAACTTGGCGTTGTATCTCTTTAGTCTCTTCAGGGTTGGTTTTGTATGGCGCTTGGTTGGGCAAGGATGCCCCTGAAATGAGGTCAATTTGGTGCTCAATCCCTCTAATTGGCGGCAGCCCTGAGGGGATGTCCTTTGGAAAGATGTCAGCGTATTCCTACAAAAGGTTAGCGACGAAAGGAGGCAAAGAAAGAGACATCTCCTCTAGTGAAAACAAAGTTTGTTTGCAAACCAGAGCATAGCAAGAATAACTACTTGTATCCAACTCATTCACATCAGATTTTTTTGCAAGAAAACATGCACCTTTCAACTTAATCTCATTTTTCTTATCACCATCCGAGTTAGATTCTTTCTTTTGATGTTGTTCAAACTCCTTTGCGACAATCTGATTTTCACTCTTAGTTCTCTCTCGATTTTTCTCTTTGCTAGCTCTAGCGATCTTATCTTTTACAATGGCATCAGGCGACATTGGATGTAACACAATCTTCTTTTCTTTATGCATAAAAGAGTATTGATTGGTTCTACCATGATGTAAACAATTCTTATCATATTGCCAAGGTCTACCTAATAACATAGAGCATGCTTGCATAGGTACGACATCACAGTCAACATAATCATGATAAGAACCTAAAGCGAAATGTACTCTTACTAGGCGTGTTACCTTGAGCTTGCCGCTATTGTTGAACCATTGAATGTAGTAGGGCTAAGGGTGTGGTCTAGTGGATAGTGCTAGCTTCTCCACCATGTCCATGCTTGCTAGATTATTGCAACTCCCACCATCAATGATTATTCGAATGGATCTTTCTTTGACGACGCCTTTAGTGTAAAACAAATTGTGGCGTTGATTTGGCTCGGTACGGGCAATCTGAGCACTAAGCACACGGTGTGCAATAATACTCAAATATTGATCAGCATCAGCAGCGATCACGTGCTCTTCTTCATGTTTTGAGTTTGGATCACCGTTTTCATGTTCCGCAAGCAAAGCATATGTTTCTTCATCAGGATCACTTGCAGAATCGTACTTGCCATCTTCGTGGGTTATTAGCACGCGCTTGTTTGGACACTCTTTCATCATGTGGCCAAAACCCTTGCAGCGATGGCACTGAATATCTTTTGTGCGTCCCGTTGAGGTGACAGATGCTGATGAGCTTTTGGTAGGAGCTTGTGTGGCACTCTTCGTCGGCGTTGATCGGGGTGCTGAATTTGAAGTGGAGTGTGTCATTTTGTTGTTGGAGGGCGTCGGGGTAGTGGTACGACTGAATGGGGCAGCAGGGGCGTGCGGTGCCCATGTAGTAGCTCGACCTGTAGAAAAGTTAGCTTTTGCCCTCAATTGTCGACCCTGCACTTCACGTTCAGCTTTACAAGCAAGATGGAATAAACGAGTCATCGAATTATAATCCTTATAATCTAGAATGTCCTGGATTTCTCGATTTAACCCACCTAGAAAACGAGCCATAGAAGCTTCCTCATTCTCAATTAAGCCACAACGCAACATGCCAATTTGCAATTCTTGGTAATATTCTTCCACTGATTTCTTACCTTGGTGTAGGCGCTGCAATTTATTCAATAAATCTCTTGCATAGTATGAAGGAACAAATCTGTGCCTCATTAGCAATTTTAATGCTTCTCATGTGGTGGGTATATTATTTGGATGCGCGCAACAATGTTCTCTCCACCAAATAGACGCAAAATCAGATAATTCACTAGTGGCAACCCTAACTCTTCTATTCTCAGGAAAATCATGGCATGCAAATTTTTTATCAACAAATAATTCCCAACTAAGTTAACCATGAGGATCATATTTACCTTCGAAAGGTGGCATATTGAAATTTACCTTATGGAAAACATCATCTCGTTCTCGTTCCCTGGGTCATGGAGGATCACGTCGCATACCTTGCTGATTGAAGCGTAGCCGACGATGGTCACGGTTATTGTTGTAATTGACAGTGTTGTCTTCCTCCAAATCAGTGGTGTCGTCATATTGGTTGTCTTCGTTTTGTTCTTCTAAGTTTGCTGGATGCCCCTCCCGTGGAGTTGAAGTGTTGTTTGGACGACACGCTGGCGGATTGGAAGCCCCAGAGGCAGCAGCTGCAAAAGTATCAAGTCTAGCAAAAATAGTAGCAAGAGTAGTGTTAGCAATCCCTTGTGCGTCCTCGATGGATCTGAGACGGTCCTCTTGCATCAACATACGCTCGTTAGTAAGTCGTATATCCTCGCTAAGACCTTCTGTGGTCTCCCTCGTCATCCTCTCAAAGTGAGCAATGATGCCCTTTGTTCGTGGAGAGTAGTGCAGCGATCTCTCGTCACCTGACATGGTTAGTAGAAGACAAGGAAACAAAAATCACAATTAAAATGTTCCAATCAACTACTAGGAGGTGGTGGCAAGTCTCTCAACACTCAAGCCTGTCAAGGCCCTGAATTTTTAAATTTCTGGGACATCCGAATTATCCAGATTAAATGTTCGGAGTATCCGGATATAACCCGGAATGTCCGGACAAAATGTCCGGAGTATCCGAGTTAGTGCTACCGAACACCTTAACCCGGAGTATCCGGACCAAATTGTCCGGAGTGTCCGGGGTGTCCGGAATTAGTTCTACCGAAGACCCCAACCCGGAGTCTCCGGGTTAAATGTCCGGAGGGTCCGGACCGTGCGGGGGTTTGGTACAAAAACTCCATTTCGTGGCTCCTCACTCATTCCTTCTTCCACCAATTGCTCCCCACTGCCCGTGTGTCTCTCCTCCACCCAAGCCTTGTCTCCAGTGAGCTCCCCACTCTGGTGAACCTCTCGTGACTCCTCACCGGCTTCCTCAAGCTCCTCTCCAAGCCGGTGTTCTCCTTCTTCTACCCGGCTATTCCTTCCTCTTCCTCCTCCTCGAAGGTAAGGTCCCTTCCGGGAGTTGATTCGTGGGTTTCTTGGGTTCTAGGGCCGTCCATGGTGGGGTTAGGGTTTGGATTTAGATTTGGGAGTTGGGGATGAACTTTGGAGTTCTAGGGTTTTGAGGTGTGGTGATTCTTGGGTTGGATTTGGGACTTGGGTTGGTGAATGTGGGTGCTAGGGTGGTAGATCGGGTAGCAATGATGCCATCCCGAGAGCTAAAATAGGTTTGGTTGGGGTTTTCTCTAGCTAGCGTTGTTTTCTCGAGGTTTGGGCTAGCTCAAAGCTTCTTCGACCATGCAAGGTGTAGAAAAGTCGTAGATCGGGTCGTTGTGAAGCCATAGAGAGTGGTAGGACTTCCATCCCTAGGTCGTGATGGACCAAATGCTCCTGGTCCGGAGTATCCGGACAAAAGGCCCGGACTGTCCGGATTATCCGGACTGTCCGGATAAGTTATCCGGACTATCCGGACTGGCTGGTCTGTCTCTTGCGCGGGATTTCTGTCAGTTGAGCTATTACTTGGGGTATTACATTTGTACTTCATTCATATGCATTGCATGCTTCTTATTTGTGCATTGTACCCGTGTAGAGAGCGATCCCGTGGGACTTGACTCCGCGGTGACTGAGGGTGCTACTGGAGAGCCAGCTAACACCTACCCGCAAGCAGAAGAACATGGCAAGCACCTATGCATCTTGAACCCTGTGTGAATATATTTTTGCGAATCAATGGCTTAATTGTGAATTACGTATTGCATTAGGAGTTGAATTATGGGTATTAATTGTGTCATGCTTAGTATGCTTAGAAGTCGGGTTGGGCGAAGTGGTGGAAGGTTCCACCACTTGAGATTATTTTACTTCATAAGTATTGGGTTGCAATGGGTTACTTATGAGAAATTGAATGGTTGAAATTGGAGACCGAGCGGGAGAGTTGGACGTTTGGGTAAGGAGACCCAAATGTGGTAGTCCTGCTTGAGTCAGCTAAGGACCGATCCGATGTTTAACTGTGGCTGAGAACCATTAGGTTGATCGCATGCCCGATTATGGTACGATAAGCCGCTCTTTCATCGCATGCCGTTCGATGAGCCATGCCCTCATGCGGTTGGACGTGGTTGAGGGCGAGGCCTAGGCCGGCTCTCGAGCGCCAAGCCGGGCTTGGGCCGCTCGAGGGGGTGCTAGGTTTTCGGGCCGCATGAAGATGCCTCAACGAATGGGTATGGATGGGAGGGGGTTGACATGAGGTTCCTTTGTGGCACATGTCGTGTGATCAATGCTTCCCTGCAGGGTTAATTAAGCGATTCGAATTGCCGCGCTCTAGGATATGAGCACGCTTGGTCAGCTGTTACTACATGTAGTAATAACTTGAACTGAAGTTCGCCTTTGGGCTTGAGCTCGAAACGAATGTGGAATAATTGTTGTGAATTGTTAAATGTTAACTTCATTTAGTGGTAGACACTGTTATAACCGCTTTAAAATTGTGAATTGAGTAGTTCAAGTAACTAAACAACAAATAATAAGCAATTCAGCAACAGTTTACCTTTAGCCTATTCCTTGCTACATCTAGAATGCATATCCTTTTGGAGTCGGTCATATATGGACCACGGGTAAGACTTGCGAGTACCTTCTGTACTCAGGCTTCTAATTTTGTGGTTTTGCAGGTGAGGATCCAGTGGGGTCTGAGTTTTGCCCCTACTGTCTGTCGGTGACCGGGCGGGGCACCGAGTAGAGGCTGTCGACGCGTGTGTGCCCGGAAGTGTTCAGGGCATGACACTTCCGGAGGAGTTTTACTTTTGTTGTATAGGATAGGGTTGGACCTTTTGGTTGTACAGCTACGCTTGTGTTTTGTAATGCCATTTCGTTCTCTTTCGTCTTGTCTTGTGGGTGCGTTTGTTTGGTCGTTCTTGGGCTTCCATGTGCTGTGTTGTGTGTTTTGTTGCGTCCGCGATTCTTGCGCCTCTGGTAGTGAAGTTTGGGGGCTCGATGCCCCTTTGTGCGAATTGAGTTTTGATATGGCTTTGGGAACCGGTATGTGGGGATCCTCGGCGAGTTTCGGATCGCATACCGGGGGAATACCCGGATGGTTGTCGAATTCCTTAGATGTCGTTAGAGTTGTCTCGATTGGGCTTGGGTGTTAGCACCGAGATCACCTACGGTGATTTGTTGCTAGGATCCAAATCCGATGGGAGCAACTGTTCATCCAACAACTCGAGGACGATCTAGGCGGCTCCTCTCTGCACTGATATCAAAGCAAGGCGCACAAAGACGGACCCCAACTTGACGACCAGTTAGGAGATTCTTTAGGAGTGTCATAATGCATTAGGTAGAGGGTAATACTTATCCTCGCCCCAGGTTATAGTGGTGCGTGTGAGGGTTACGTTGGAATCGTGCATCTCATCTCATATCATGCATGTGCATGGCCATCTGCATCGTGTGTTGTGTTATGGTGTGTTAGACTTGTGGGACTCCATTGTGGAGTGCTACAGTCTAAAGTGGGGTCAGTTCAGGGTTTTCTGCGTTTAGGACTTGTCCTTTCCGGGAAGGTTCTAACTCTTGTCGTATGACCTTGGTTAACGACAGAATGAGGACCCGTGGAGGCATGGGCGGTGATGATGAGGCTGGGCGATCACAGCCTGGCCATGGCGATCCGCCTCCTCCTCCCAATGTGCTGGATATCTTGCTGCGATCTGAGCAGAACCAGCAGACCACCAATAGGATCTTAGAGATGCTGGTCCAGAACCAGACTACTCAAGGTGGCCGCGGCGACAGACGAGGCCGGCAGAACGGCTATCTAGACTTCCTCCACACCTAGCCGCCGACTTTCTCTCGGGCCAGCGACCCTTTGGAGGCTGATGATTGGCTGCGCACGATAGAGCAGAAATTCGCTCTCATCCAGTGTGAGGACCTTCAGAAGGCGCACTTCGCAGCGCAGCAGCTTCAGGGTCCTGCCGGTGCTTGGTGGGCCAACTACCGGGTGATGCAACCTGCTAGTCACCAGATGGCGTGGGCGGAATTCCGTGAGGCTTTTCGGGCGTACCATATCCCGAAAGGTCTCATGGACATCAAGAAGCAGCAATTTCTAGCCCTCAAGCAGTTGGGCAAGTCCGTGATGGACTATTCCCGGGAGTTCAATTATCTGGCTCAGTATGCTCTAGGGGAAGTGGATACCAATCAGAAGAACCAGGGTCAGTTCATGAATGGGTTGTCCGCCAAGATGCAGGATAGGTTATCGGTGTGCGACTTCGCCGACTTCAATGATTTGGTGAGTCAGGCGATCACCGTTGAGCACAAGATGAGAACGCACCAAGAGGAGAAGAAGCGAAAGCGAGGCGCACAGTTCTCGATAGGCAGTAGTTCGCAGCGGGCCCGGACTGTTCCTCTTCCACCACCGAAGGCCCCTACTACCACACCTCCCCTACCGACTGGGATGGCCCGACGAGGACACGGGCGATAGCGACCGCTGGACCGGGCCCATGCTACAACTGTGGGCGTGCGGGGCACTTCATCAGAGACTGCCCATTTCCAAGGCGGGGCAACAATTCTACCGCCCCACGGCTTCCAGTTGCGACAGCACCACCTCCACTTCCAGCGCCAGCCCGTGGCCGCGTCAACTACGTTGATGCTGAGGAGATTCCGGAGGGCAACACAGTGCTGACGGGTATGTTCTGCATTAATGGGCTTTCTGCTAGGGTATTGTTTGACTCGGGGGCATCTCATTCTTTCATTCGCAAGGAGTTCGCCATGCACCATCAGATGAGAGTGAGTAGCAGCGCCACTCCATTTTTTATTGAGGCGCTGGGGTCAAAGATTGTAGTGAATCAAGTAGTTAAAAAGGCGTCGGTGCAAGTTCAAGGGGTTCCCTTCACAGTTAATCTTCTACTTCTTGACCTTCGGGGATTGGATGTCATTCTAGGCATGAATTGGCTGACGCGCCAACACGCCATCCTTGATTGTTCACGCCGCACCATCTCACTTAAGGGACCAAGGGGCGGTTGGCTGACGTTACTTCTTGATGAGGGCAAGGCCACCCTCTGTTCCCTGAATGGTACTGAAATCGAGGAGATAGAGTCCGTTCCAGTGGTGTCTGAGTACCCGGATGTATTCCCAGCAGAATTACCGGGGATGCCACCTGATCGGGACATCGAATTCGTGGTGGAGCTTCAGCCCGGTACTGCTCCCATATCCAAGCAGCCGTACCGGATGCCACCCAATGAATTGGCCGAGTTGAAGAAGCAACTGAAGGAGTTGATGGATAAGGGCTTCATTCGCCCGAGCTCCTCGCCTTGGGGCTGCTCGGCTCTATTCGTGACCAAGAAGGACGGATCACTTCGCCTCTGCGTGGATTACCGTCCCTTGAATGCTGTCACTATCAAGAACAAGTACCCCCTGCCTCGGATTGATATCCTGTTTGATCAGCTTGCTGGTGCACGGGTGTTCTCTAAGATTGACCTGAGACTCGGGTACCATCAGATCAAGATCCGGGCCGAAGACATCCCGAAGACTGCCTTCTCCACCCGGTATGGGTTGTATGAGTACACCGTCATGTCGTTCAGTTTGACAAATGCGCCGGCGTATTTCATGTACCTCATGAACTGCATTTTCATGGAGGAGTTGGATTCCTTTGTCGTCATCTTCATCGATGACATCCTCATTTATTCAGCCAATGAGGAAGATCATGCCGAGCACCTTCACGTCGTTCTCGGGAGACTTCGGGAACACCGCTTGTATGCGAAGTTCAGCAAGTGCGAGTTCTGGCTGAAAGAGGTATCTTTCTTGGGGCATGTCCTTTCCGAGCGAGGCATAGCCGTTGACCTAAGCAAAGTGCAGGATGTGCTCAAATGGGAACAACCCAAGTCTATCACGGAGATTCGCAGTTTCCTTGGGCTGGCTGGCTATTATCGCCGTTTCATTCAGGACTTCTCTAAGATAGCCAAGCCCATGACAGAGTTACTGAAGAAGGGCACCGAATTCAAGTGGTCAGTGGGATGTGAGCAGGCATTTCAAACTCTGAAACAGCGCCTCACTACCGCTCCAGTTCTTACCCAGCCTGATATTCACAAACCGTTTGATGTGTATTGCGATGCATCTAGCATCAGACTTGGCTGTGTGCTTATGCAAGATGGCCGGGTTGTTGCCTATGTGTCTCGGCAACTAAAGCACCATGAAGAGCACTACCCAACCCATGATCTAGAGCTTGCTGCAGTGGTCCATGCCTTGAAGATTTGGCGCCACTATCTTTTGGGGAATAAGAGCAATGTCTATACCGATCACAAGAGCCTCAAGTACATCTTCACTCAGGCAGACTTGAATATGAGACAAAGAAGGTGGCTTGAGTTGATCAAGGATTACACTCTGGAGGTACATTATCACCTGGGTAAAGCCAATGTGGTGGCAGACGCGTTGAGTCGCAAGGCTCGGTGCAATTGCCTCACTCTTCAACCCTGGAGTGCTACCATCTGTGCTGAGTTTCAAAAGCTCAACTTGGAAATGATAGAAGAAGGGACCTTGGCTAATGTGGAATTGAAGTCCACATTGCTTGATCGGATTCGAGAGGCTCAAAAGTTGGATGAGGGTGTTACCCAAATCCACACTAACTTGAAGTCTGGTCAAGCTCCTGGCTTCCGTCTGGATGATCAAGGAACCTTGTGGTTCGGTGAGCGCATAGTCGTCCCCGCTGATCAAGAGTTAAAACGGGGGATCCTTGATGAAGCCCACAATTCCTTGCTTACGATCCATCCGGGCAGCAATAAAATGTATCAGGACTTGAAGCGGCAATTCTGGTGGACTCGCATGAAGCGCGAGATTGCTCGCTATGTGTCAGAGTGTGATGTCTGCAAAAGGGTAAAGGCCGAACATCTCAAACCAGCTGGCACTCTTCAGTCGCTACCCATTTCGAGCTGGAAGTGGGAAGATATTAGTATGGACTTCATTACCAGCTTGCCTCTAACTTCTTCGAGTCACGACTCGATATGGGTGATCGTCGACCGGTTGACAAAGTCTGCACACTTCCTAGCTATCCGCACCAATTACCCTACCAAGAGATATGCAGAGTTGTATATCTCGCGGATTGTGTGTCTTCATGGAGTACCTAAGCGGATAATTTCAGATCGAGGCTCTCAGTTTGTTTCTCGATTCTGGGGAAGTCTGCATGAAGCACTGGGCACGAAGCTACTCCACATCTTAGCGTATCACCCTAAAACTAACGACCAGACCGAGAGGGTCAATCAGATCCTCGAAGATATGCTGAGGGCATGCGTACTATCCTATGGGAAGAAATGGGAGGAGTGTCTCCCGTATGCCGAGTTTGCATATAATAACAGCCACCAAACCAGCATCAAAATGTCCCCTTTTGAGGCACTGTATGGTCGTAGCTGTCGGACACCTCTGAATTGGTCCGAGAGCGGGGAGCGTTAATTTCTTGGACCTGAACTAGTCTTGGAGGCAGAAGAAAAAGTGAGGATCATTCAGGAGAACTTGAGGATAGCACAGTCCTGGCAGAAGAGTTATGCTGATCGCCGTAGGAGACCCCTCTCCTTCGACGTTGGCGACTTCGTCTATCTAAAGGTATCTCCTTTTCGAGGCACTCGTCGGTTTGGGATTAAAGGAAAACTGGCACCTCGATACATAGGACCATTCCGGGTCCTTACGAAGCGAGGTCAAGTGGCGTATCAGCTAGAGCTTCCCTCCACGCTCGAGATGGTCCACGATGTTTTCCATGTCTCTCAATTGAAGAAGTGTCTCCGTACTCCTTTTGAGTCACTTGAAGTGGATAATCTAGGGGTCGCGCCTGAACCGGATCTGTCCTATCAAGAATGTTCGATTCGGGTTCTGGAAGAAGCGGAACGCAAGACTCGGAGGAGAACGCTCAAATTCTACAAGATTCAGTGGAGCAATCACATTGAAGATGAAGCTACTTGGGAGCCCGAGGATCGCCTAAAGACCGAGTATCCTGAGTTCTTCAATGCCATGTAAGTACTAGTGTACCATCTTTCGCAATGAGGGGTGTATCGATTAGAGCACGACTGTCCGGTCCGTTTTCATTCTATTTCGCCTGTACACTTGTTCTGAATCTCGGGGCGAGATTCCCTTAATGGGGGAGGGTTTGTCAAGGCCCTGAATTTTTAAATTTCTGGGACATCCGGAGTATCCGGATTAAATGTCCGGAGTATCCGGATATAACCCGGAATGTCCGGACAAAATGACCGGAGTATCCGAGTTAGTGCTACCGAACACCTTAACTCGGAGTATCCGGACCAAATTGTCCGGAGTGTCCGGGGTGTCCGGAATTAGTTCTACCGAAGACCCCAACCCGGAGTCTCCGGGTTAAATGTCCGGAGGGTCCGGACCGTGCGGGGGTTTGGTACAAAAACTGCATTTCGTGGCTCCTAACTCATTCCTTCTTCCACCCATTGCTCCCCACTGCCCGTGTGTCTCTCCTCCACCAAAGCCTTGTCTTCGGTGAGCTCCCTACTCCGGTGAACCTCCCGTGACTCCTCACCGGCGTCCTCAAGCTCCTCTCCAAGCCGGTGTTCTCCTTCTTCTACCCGGCTATTCCTTCCTCTTCCTCCTCCTCGAAGGTAAGGTCCCTTTCGGGAGTTGATTGGTGGGTTTCTTGGGTTCTAGGGCCGTCCATGGTGGGGTTAGGGTTTGGATTTAGATCTGGGAGTTGGGGATGAACTTTGGAGTTCTAGGGTTTTAAGGTGTGGTGATTCTTGTGTTGGATTTGGGACTTGGGTTGGTGAATGTGGGTGCTAGGGTGGTAGATCGGGTAGCAATGATGCCATCCCGAGAGCTAAAATAGGTATGGTTGGGGTGTAACACCCCGGCATTTACTATGCCTGAATGTTACCAAACATAAGCTAAACAACAACTAAAAACCACATTTAACATAAAATTCCAGCAAAGGCGCATAGACTAAAAACCGAAATTTCGGCAGCACCTCCTTTGTTTTATCATGAAATTAAGGAACAGCAACAATATAGCATTATATGGCAATAAGAGAAACATCTAAAACAACAATAAATAAAGTCTTAACGACAATAAGAGACTAACATTAAGCTCTTAAGGTTCCAAGTGTCAAACAAACAATAGAACTCTCATTAACCAAGCTAAGACTTAATTTTAAAGACCATCACACGCAATTTATTATCAAACTAAATGAATTGACGTGGGGAAACATTAAAGTGAAGCAACGTGTGAGCGTGTGACTATTCCCCTTTCCCGCATGCCGTTCTCATGGTACCTAAAACAACAAGAAAACACAAGGGTGAGTTCGAAAACTCAGCAAGCATACTGCAATGGACAACAAGCATAACAACATGGCAATAACATCTTTCATCATGTATAACATCTCATTCATGAATACTTATCAATATCATCATCAATTTGTATGCGATGTAATGCATTGCTCCTGACCCTCTGGAACCTCATACCGGTATGGGAAGTACACACCCGTCGGTGTGCACCCTTTCCTCCCTTCCATCCCGAAGATGGAGGGTGCCTACTCGCTTCCAAACACCACGTGGATGGAATCACGACATAGGACTTATTCAATGGCGTTCCGGATTAGTCATAACTTTCTCACCGACCTTGCCGGACTAGTTAAGACTTTCTCACCGCCCTCGCCCTATCTCATGACATGCATGCAACCATGCCAATTATCATATTTAATTCACATATTAACACATGGAATCATAATATGTTAAACATGCTCATCATATCATATCATTCATTAACACATGGCAAGTGGACATATATCATGTAAACAATTCCATCTAATCTCAACATGCAACCTACAACTCGCTATCCATCACAACACACTTGCCTCAAACACGTACAACGGATTGGCGGGAAGAAGAGGGCACTCCCGGGGTCACACCACCTGCACATAGGCATCACACACTCACAATCATAACCTCAAAACAGTACACAAACCCCCATCTAACCCGACATTGCCAACTACTCGCAAAACCTAAAACAGAGGTTCTGTCCCGGCGGGACAGCAGCCTTGCAAAAGGCATAACTTGAGTTCTGGGACTCCGAATGAATTAAACGAGTACACCCTCGCGTAGCCTAAGAAATTTCCCAACTTTCTCTAGGTATAAGGAAAGTCTGATTCGGCCTCTAAAGTTGTTTAATCTACATATTACCGAGATCTGTTCCAATTACGTCACAGATTTTAATACGCTCGGTAAAACAGCCATAACTTTCAAACGGCTTATCGGAATTTAACGTGCTTTACGTCCACGGAAAGATAATTAAATTATCTACAACTTCCTAGAAGTCCGTACGGTCTGATTCGGATTCTAAATCGACGGAAACTCGAACCCTAGTTCGACTGCTCAATCTGCCCGAAAACAGAAACGTGGACAAGTTTAGATCTAACCCAAATTACTTCAAACCAGCGCCTCCAATTGATCTAAAAACTTGATAAACATCCTAATAACAGTACCTAGATCAAATCCAAGGATCCCCATGTTCATACCTTTGCCCGAAGCACAAAACTCCAATCAATCTCCGCGGATCTCCTCGCGAATCGCTCCTCGCTCCACGTTCCTCGCTCCTCGCTCCTCGCTCCACGGGATGGATCCACGAGGTGCAGGGGTGGGGTGGCCACCCTAGGGCAGCAAGGGGTGGAGGAGAGGTGGTGGAGAGGTGGGGAGCAATGGGGCAAAGGGGAGGTGGAGGCGCACAAGAGGGAGAGGGAGAGGGGAGGGGCTAGGGCTAGGAGGGGAAGGGGTGGGGCGCACCAACAGCAGCATGGGCGCAAGGGGCTGGGGAGCCCTTTACCAGCCCTCAACCCAATCCTAGTCCGTTACGGAGTCCTAATCCATCCCACCAAAGCCCACCAAGGCCCAAAACTCCTCCGAAGGCCCAAAACCCAAAACGGCCCTAAACGGCCCGGAAACGTTATTAACCCCCGATCCTTATGATTTTAACCTTATTTCCACATCTCATACTGTATTTAACCTTATCATGTTCAAAAATTAAGGATACGACACTCCGAGGTGTCACATGGGGTTTTCTCTAGCTAGCGCCGTTTTCTCGAGGTTTGGGCTAGCTCGAAGCTTCTCCGACCGTGCAAGGTGTAGGAAAGTCGTAGATCGGGTCGTTGTGAAGCCGTAGAGAGTGGTAGGACTTCCATCCCTAGGTCGTGATGGACCAAATGCTCCTGGTCCAGAGTATCCGGACAAAAGGCCCGGAGTGTCCGGATTATCCGGACTGTCCGGATAAGTTATCCGGACTATCCGGACTGGCTAGTGTGTCTCTCGCGTGGGATTTCCGTCAGTTGAGCTATTACTTGGGGGTCTTACATTTGTACTTCATTCATATGCGTTGCATGCGTCTTATTTGTGCATTGTACCCGTGTAGAGAGCGATCCCGTGGGACTTGACTCCGCGGTGACTGAGGGTGCTACTGGAGAGCCCGCTACCACCGACCCGCAAGCAGAAGAACAAGGCAAGCACCTATGCATCTTGAACCCTGTGTGACTATATTTTTGTGAATCAATGGCTTAATTGTGAATTACGTATTGCATTAGGAATTGAATTGTGGGATAGGATTAGATCCTAATTGTTGCACATACCCTCCTTCATACATGTCAAACACCTCCGTTGAAGCTAGATTATGGGTATTAATTGTGTCATGCTTAGTATGCTTAGAAGTCGGGTTGGGCCAAGTGGTGGAAGGTTCCACCGCTTGAGATTATTTATGAGAAATTGAATGGTTGAAATTGGAGACCGGGTGGGAGAGTTGGACGTTTGGGTAAGGAGACCCAAATGTGGCAGTCCCGCCTGAGTCAGCTAAGGACCGATCCGATGTTTAACTGTGGCTGAGCACCATTAGGTTAATCGCATGCCCGATTATGGTACGGTAAGCCGCTCTTTCATCCAATGCCGTTCGATGAGCCATGCCCTCATGTGGTTGGACGTGGTTGAGGGCGAGGCCTAGGCTGGCTCTCGAGCGCCAAGCCGGGCTTGGGCCGCTCGAGGGGGTGCTAGGTTTTCGGGCCGCATGAAGATGCCTCAACGAATGGGTATGGATGGGAGGGGCTTGACATGAGGTTCCTTTGTGGCACATGTCGTGTGATCAACGCTTCCCTGCAGGGTGAATTAAGCGATTTCAATTGCCGCGCTCTCAGATATGAGCACGCTTGGTCAGCTGTTACTACACGTAGTAATAACTTGAACTGAAGTTCGCCGTTGGGCTTGAGCTCGAAACGAATGTGGAATAATTGTTGTGAATTGTTAGATGTTAACTTCATTTAGTGGTAGACGCTGTTACAACCGCATTAAAATTGTGAATTGAGTAGTTCGAGTAACTAAACAACAAATGATAAGCAATTCAGCAACAGTTTACCTTGAGCCTATTCCTTGCTACATCCAAATGCATATCCTTTTGGAGTCGGTCATATATGGACCACGGGTAAGACTTGCGAGTACCTTCTGTACTCAGGCTTCTGCTTTTGTGGTTTTGCAGGTGAGGATCCAGCGGGGTGTGAGTTTTGCCCCTACTGTCTGTCGGTGACCGGGCGGGGCACCGAGTAGAGGCTGTCGACGCGTGTGCGCCCGGAAGTGTTCAGGGCATGACACTTCCGGAGGAGTTTTACTTTTGTTGTATAGGATAGGGTTGGACCTTTTGGTTGTACAGCTACTCTTGTGTTTTGTAATGCCATTTCATTTTCTTTCATCTTGTCTTGTGGGTGCGTTTGTTTGGTCATTCTTGGGCTTCCGTGTGCTGTGTTGTTTGTTTTGTTGCTTCCGCGATTCTTGCGCCTCTGGTAGTGAAGTTTGGGGGCTCGATGCCCCTTTGTGCGAATTGAGTTTTGATATGGCTTTGGGAACCGGTATGTGGGGATTCTGGGCGAGTTTCGGATCGCATACCAGGATGGTTGTCGAATTGCTTGGATGTCCTTAGAGTTGTCTAGATTGGGCTTGGGTGTTAGCACCGAGATCACCTACAGTGATTTGTTGCTAGGATCCAAATCCGATGGGAGCAACTGTTCATCCACCAACTCGAGGACGATCTGGGCAGCTCCTCTCAAAGCCTATGACCAAAGCTCTTACAAGTTCTTACCATGCAGCAGGTGTTGCCGGCCGTTGGTGTGGTCAAAAGTTCTCCGAAGCTTGGATAAAGTGTTTGCCAAGGGACCGAACAAAAGTACGAGGTTGGATGTGGAGTTTGAATAGGCAATATTTATTTCCTATGCAATCTGATAATTCTAGTTATTGTAATGATAAGTAATAATCCAAACTAGAATTCACAAGCCCTAGTTGCCGATCTCAAAGATATAAGTGAATTTCAAGACAACACGCGCAAAGATGAAGGCACTTATGCAATCAAGGAATGAGCTATGAAATGTAAGTGAAGCACCAAAAGCTCTATTGCACAAGTCGTAGAGAGACGCTAACTTATTGCTTCAAAAATGTAAAAGGGCACAAGATTGCTCACTAATTCATAAATTGCACAATCTAAAAGTAACGAACACAAATTAGGGTTTTGCTCAATGTAGTGCGACCGGCCACAATTTTCTTTTTTCGTTTCCTTTTTCTTCTTCTTTTTTTTGGCCTTTTGGCTCTTTCTCTTTTCTTTCTTTTGGTGACTTTCGGCCAACACTAGTATGAACAAAGTTTTGGAATCCCTAACTCGGTGTCACAAGATAATACGATATGATAACTGAAGATTATGCAATGTATCAAGTAGAGAAGCCCTAAGCAATATCAACAAGCTAGTCTCAAATAGGATCAAAGTGTTCACAAAGGATGAATTGGTTCCCAAAGGTAGGTGTACTGATGTTTTTCTAGGGCAGCAGACTTGTCGCCTAGATTAATGTTTGAAGATCACCGAATTTGATTGGTTGACTGTGGAAGGAATTGAAGCTTATATCCTCAGCTTTCAATAGATTGCAAGAACACAAAAATACGAGTTCGTATGTGAAAGTTATGCTCGAAATACCAAACTGGACAGGATTGAAAGATTGAAGCAACGCGAAGGAAAAGAAGATCAGCAACTAAAACATGGACTCTAATGGATCAAAACCTGACAAAACTCACTAAAATAACAGATTGAAACTAAAGGTTGAATTTTTTTTGTGGAGTAGTTTTCAATTTAGGAAGGAAATCAAAAACTAACCTAAGGCACTGATATTCTCACCGATCAACTGAAGCTCTCATACCACTTGATGTAATATTGGGTATCCCGATCTTTCGATGAGAATGATAACCTTCGATTTGGGTAGAGACGACTTTGACGATCCGACTACAACGTACAACGATGATGCGCCTTAGCAATCGCTAAACCAACTCCAGAGGGTTATTGACCTTGCCGTGGGCACGATCAACCTGATCACGAAGATCAATTCCTGCAAGAATCGAAGAACAAGCAAGAACAAGGCAAAAGCAATCTAAAATTGCAAATATGGATGAAGTATTGAAAAGTTGGGGTTCCGATACAAGGAGCTTGTTAGGCGGCCGTTGAGCACGTCTAAAAGACTCAAAATAGTAGCAAAAGGCTAAACTATCAAATAACCAAAACCCAAGTTATTTTGGGGGACTCCCTAGCTATATATAGGAGAAATAGGAGGCCAAAACCAGGCATCCAAACCACATCCATGGCCGAGTAGGACTCCTATTCCTAGTTTGACTCGGATTTGGAAAGATGACCGAACTTGTTTTGCAGATTCCCGTTGACTCATAAGGAATTTGGAGGTGGGGCCAGATCCGTTGGAAAGAGGACGTCGAAACCTTTCAAACCAGTACTCATAGACCTCAAACACCTTTGTGGATCAAAAGTTATGGTCATTTTAAGTTGGTGCTGTCCCGGAGGCCGAATCCGAGTTGAAGTTGTGCACCGAAAGAATTGGCTTCATGCTTGACTTTTGGGAGTCCCTCTCCTTGGTTCTTAAGGACAATAAAATCATCACAAGGATTAAATAGCATTCCATTCATTAAATTATTTGTGTGCAACCCGAGGAACACATTCACCTGGCAATTGAATTGACGTGCGCGAGCTCGAGTAATTGGCCCTTGTATTACATTGTTGGTTTCAATTGGGTTCGTAGACATGGTCGTATCCATGATAGTGATGTCCTCATCATTTCTCCTCTATTCCCTCCATCCTGAAAAAGAAGTCATTTTATAGAGCAACGAGGATACCAAGGTGTGGTTAGTGACGGGTTCTCTTTCCATGTATATCCTTAATAAAGGCGGTACTCAATCCCAACCAGATATGAGTGCATGGCAAGATGGTAAGATACTCCGCATTGATTTATGAGGTTAGCAGTTTGATTCCTACGGGCCGCACTCTAATTTTCCAATGCTGTGCTTTACTCATGTTTCTGTTTTGCGGATCGCACGCTTTCTTTTTTAGCACGGTCATGCCCTTCATCTTACCTGCTCTACTACCAAAAAAATTGCTAGCTACGGTACTGTCAACTAATGCACCGGTGAGGATAGATACAGCACCAGTGACGGCGAGGATGGAGATGGCTACAGCGAGGATGGCATATGCACCTGCGATATCTCCATCCTTGGCGAGTTCTAACTCTAGCTGCACCAGCGAGGAGCCGTGGAGTATGTGCTAGCTGGGACTCATTTGTGAATGGAGGAGTATGATGCTTACCTGCAAGTAGTATGGCTTTATACTCCATACGAGAATAGGAAACAACGTCTGCTGTTGATCTTTTGGGAAGAAACGGTGTAGTTAAAGGCAATAAATATCACTAATGGAATGGTAAATCTGGTCAAAAAATCTCAAATGCTTTTCCCAATGTCGGGACCCGAATGTGCAAATTCGGACCCTCTATGTATTCTGCACTAGTCCAGGATCATGCTAGTGCACATAGTCTCAACATAAATGAATATCACAATCATACACAGCGGAATAATAAAAGTAACTCAATTATAATATATAAAACTATTGAATGACCTTAATGTCAACCTTACACTTTGGAGGCCTTGATGGCTTTAACTCCAAATAAATAAACAGCAGTGGAACGAAGAATGTCGGTGAATCCCCTCAATATGCCATAGGCATCTGACAAGGTTCGACTCCTAGATATTCGCCTCTTCGCGTAACTCCTTCTTCGAAGGTGTATACTTCTGCTCAATGGTGATTTGTTTGTTGCAAGGGGGTGTGTACATAAAGCACTCAGCAAGTCATGCACAAGATGCAAGTCTAATAACTACATGCATGGCTGTAACGTCCTCATTTTCGGCTTTTTGGAAAAATCTAATTTAAATTAAGTAAATTCCAAATTGCAGTTTCCTTGGTGTTTATGTTTACCTGGCATCCTTATCCGTCCCCAAAATCCGAATTTAATTCCCCTCCGTTCGAAAATCGAATTTCCAAATTCCCGTCGGTACCCGAAATTTCACCCGAGTTCAAAAATGCTCCAAAAATCCCAAAATCACTTCAATTAGGTCCCAAATATTCCAAAATGATTTTTGGGATGATTCCCACGATTTTTGGAAGCTCTCTGGTATTTTATCGCGCGCGGCTTTTGTTTAATGCCCGCTATTCGCGTCTGAATATTCAAATCCACAAATTTCATCCAAATTTCACGAAACCAATTTTATTGGGTTCCAAATATTCCAAAATGGTTCTAGGAATTTTTCCGGAATTTTTAGACCATTTTTGCTAATTTTTCTCTAGGGCGTCACTTTCGCGTAAACATCAGCCAACCATGGGGCACCACGTGGCAGCTACAGTGTCATCTTCCACCTTGGGCTAGTTTGCTCAATGGCATTCTTCCAGAGAAGTTTCATCTCTCTCCATACATGCCACCCTCCATTCAATCCTTCATATCTCCTCCATTAATGGTCCAAATCACGAACGGTCGAGTCCGTTGAATCCGTGACGACGAATCCCTTCCATCCCCCACCATCATTAATCCCCAATCTAGCCGGAATTTGAACAGTGCTGCGAAAACCAAAATGCACATTAATGGGCATTACTCGGCCGTTTCTTCTCCAAACGGCGTGCTTCCACCTCCCATATCTTCATGTCAGTGTCCTCTACCCGGTGGTAGAACTCCCCTTTAGCCTCTCTAATCCAATCGGCCGGGAGATCGAGAAAACCGCGAGGAACGCCGGGATTTTGCGTTCTTCGTGTTCATCCTCGTTTCTTCCTCTCCGTTGGGTCAATCCTCATTCTGTTTGTTTCCTTGTGATCGTGGGGGAGTCTAGTTTCTAATTCATCTATCGATTTTAGGTTTCATCAAGAATTGAAGACGAATTTCGCATTTTGGTTGCCTCGAGCAAAACCGTGTTCTTCGTCGATTTCATCTCCTCTGGTGAGTTTGAGTTTGATTCCTTGCAACATTGAGTCCCTGTACTTGTTATCTAGTTGATTCATCATCCAATTGGTAGTGCCATGTTCAAAGTTTGTGCCAAAATTTGGATTTTGGGGGTGTTGGGTTGGTGTCTGTTTTGGGCCATGCCCGTGCGCGCTCGCCGGCCGCCGTCGCTGCCGGCCGCCGGTGCCACCGGCTCCGCCGCGCCACCCTGGTCCCCTGCCGTCACCGCCCACCACCGGCGAGGCCACCCTCGCGCCGCCGCGCCGGCCGCCGCATCGCCCCGCCACCTCGGGCCTTCCCGCCGATCGGCCACAGCCGCCTTCCGGCCAGCCAGCGTTGGCTCGCCGGCGCCTCGCCAACCCGCCACGGCTCACGCCAGCGCCGCCGCGCGCCTCCGCCTCCGGCCCCCTCCCGACCCGCCGCCGCCACCACCGGGCGCGCCATGCTGCCGCCGGTCGCCGGCCTCCCCCTTGCCGGCGCCCATGGAGGCCATGCCCTCCCTTGCTTCTTGGCCATGAAGCTCCATGGAGAAGAAGAAGAGAGCCAATGACACCATGGTCCCACATGGAAGGGACTAAAGCAAATCCAAAAATCAGAAAAATTAAGAAAAAGAATATTCCGGAGAATATTCCCTCTTTTTCGATTTTCCAGGATTTTCGAACTTCGGAAGCTCATATCTTTTCCGTCCGAACTCCGATTGACTCTGTTCAAATTCCTACATTCATCTAAATTCAAGATCTACCCGCCAGTACTACTTTTATAATTTTTGGATTTTATTTATTTTATTGTTATTTTTTTGTTGTATCGCTTTGCGCGTAGCCGACAATCCCGCCGAGTCCGCCGACCCCGCCACCGGACTTCAAAGGTTCAACATCCTCGCTGTGACCGAGGCAAGTCTCCATGACGCATGTTGATCCCATGATTTATAATTTTTTATAATGTTTTACAAATTGCATTGCTATTTGTCTAAAAAGGATGATGTTGACGTTAGGCTATTAGTTATACCTGTTGTTCATACCTCCTTGATATTGTTATCCATGATCATTTGTCGCCCTAGTACAGTAATCCACCATAATAAATACTTTTGATAAAATATTCTTTAATTAGGGGAAAATACTATTTGGCAGACATTTTAGATGGATCAAATGGTATGAAATGCAAATTGAAGTTAGATGAATATTAGTGATGATGTGGGGGTAGTCATTTTGAAGTTGATCTATGAGTGGTGATAGTTGAAATATTGAGGAGTTGGATTATGATAGCGGTTCGCAATATAATTAGTATGGATTGGGGGAGTATTGGACGGTGTATGATATTAAGAATAATAATCGGTAAAACTTAAGTAAATAATATTGAGAGTCCTACTTGTGGATCAAATAGAAGAAGTGGGGAAATCATATTTCGGTGGATTAACAAGCATACTATGTGATGTAGAGATGACAATGCGAAGGGTTACAATAGATGATATTGAGAATGATACTCGATGATTTAGTCAATGGTATTACTAAATGTACTCGATGGAGTAAGTGGATAATATTGAGGATCATACTCGGTGGTTTAGTGGATGATTTTGTGAAATATGGTCTCGCGATAACCATTTATGTGGAATTATGAATAATGTGGATTATGTGTGATTCGTTTAGTTGATCTGGTGTCACTGTGTATGAAATTCATTTTAGTCAATGAATTAATAAAGTCTTGGTTTAAGGAATCTTTGTTAAAGATGCTTGGGGATGAGATTATGAATTATTCTTGGTGGATCAAGTAGATTACAAAATTAATCGATGTATGGATGATGGGTAATCCATAATGAAACTTATATTTTTGGGAGATTGTTTCGTATGCAATAATGTCAGTAGCTTAGAATGATTTTGGAGTCATGACGGCACATGATTTAGAATTTACTTGTTGGAGTACTAAATTGGGCTGGAATATGTAATGCCATGACAATACTGAGGAGCTTGGTGATTTCATGAACTTTGGAGATTATAGAATTGATTATAATAATTTTTATCAACACTGAGATTTGAAAACTTTAAATAAACTAATGGTGGAATAGAACAGTTCGGTAGAAATGCTTAGACTCGCAATCGGTCAGTATTCACCTGTGGGTGGGAATTTCATATACTCTTGAAAGCTTGTGTTGGAAGTTATAGGCAAAGAGTATTGCCGATGGTTTACAAAATAAAAACAAAATGAAAAATGGTTTGGACTTGGGCGGAATGGTTTGTCTGGCAGATGCAGATAGAGCACTAGCTTTCATTGTGCAAGTACCACCCCAAGTCAATTAAGGACCAACGCTTATGACTGTCTCCATTCTAAGCATAACCGTACTACCACATGTCTAACATGGTACGACCTGGCTGAATAATTTGTAGAAACCTAACTTTGACTCACCGGATGGTGGAATGTGAGTGCCGGATAGAGGCAAGACTGTTTTTCTCACACAGCGCAAGAGGGGGCTTCTGTACTGGGTGGATAGAACCCTAACAGCGGTGAAACCTCAGCGGGTGGGTCAGGTTAGGCGTATACATTGTAAAGGCCTTGTCATGATATCCCTGCCGGCACACCTAAGGAAGTGTGTTAATTGCATGGCATCAAGGGAACATCATGTCTTGTGGGTAAAGCTGTACACCTCTGTAGAGTTAAAACTATTCGAATAGCCATGCCTACGGTCAAGGGCAAAGCTTGCTGAATGATTTCATATTGGTAGACTTTGGTATTTGTTTTCAAAACTGGTGATTTGGGATCCAGGAGTGGTTAGAACTCTCGGGTGTGCTCCTGGCGGCTAGAGCCAGGTAGGTGGATTGAACCTGTTTTTGTGAACCGTGGCAGATAGAGCCATGTGGATGGATTGAACCCTGATCTTCTTGAGATGTGGCGGATAGAGCATATATACTAGTGAATGGTGGCTAGAACCTTCACTGAAATATTACATAATTCAATTGTTAAAAAGAATTGCTAAAATATGCTTTGTGAAACTTATTAACAAGTATGGTTTGATGAAACTTGGCTTTATGCAAAAGAACCATATTATGCCATCCTTGGATAGCTCGCATTATGCATTTTTCCCAGGCTTGCTGAGTACTTTATGTACTCACGTGCTACATTCTAATCATATCTCAGAAGTAAAAGAAGCTGTCAAAGGAATTCCAACGACTAGGACGCGCTCTCCACTCGATTGCCTGTGGGCATTTGGATGGGTCGCCTTGGTGTTTTCGTCTTCCACTGCGGTTGTTCAAGTTGTTCTGCCTGTTCAGGCCGTAATGGTAAACCTTGACCATAAGGTCTTTGCTTTTATTTGGAGTTATTCTTATTTAGTTATATGTATTCGTGATATGGTTGTTGATTCATCACTATTTGACTGTGTGTACTAGCTACTGATCTGGGACTAGTACAGAAATACACAGGGGATTCCGGATAGCCGATCCGGGGGCCTACAATGGCTTATTCCAAAAGAATGGTGTTTGCACCAAACTTTGGCAAGGCTGTTCTCGTGGAGATCGATTTTGATAAGGGATATGTCGGTTATAGCAAGTTGATACCGTTTCGGGTTGGAGGGCCGTGATTCAAAGGAAACTGAGTCCGATACGGGTAGGATAATAGATTGAGTCAAATATGATCGGACTTAACATGGTAAGGAGAGATTGAGGCCGATACATGTGATTAAAGAGACCGAGGAGGATACGTTCAGGCCGAGTGCTATATAAGAGGACCAGAGGCGAGAAGGAAAAACGCCTAGAGCCAACCCACAAACAAGCTTTACTTTTTCCTTATTTTCCTGTCAACTAGGAGTAGTCTCTAGTTTTGTAATCCTTCTTTTGTAATTCGCTCAATCAATAAGAGTTGCGCATCGCCGATTATTGATTCTGCCGACTTACGCCAATTCAGGTCTGTCTTTTCTCCGATCTTGCTGCGCATCACCTTTTTCGGGAAAAGCTACCTCTACCCCCATCTAATCAACTCCACCATGTTGATTAGATTTATCGGTTACTTTTATTTCAATCGGTTTAAATAGCCGAGTTGGACTTGATCTTCATCGATTCTATCCAGCTGATCAGAGCCAGGCCGGCCATCGATTTGGTATCGACCTTGATCCGATTCACAATTCTTATCAATTGTAGAGATCTATTGGCTTCTTGTCGATTCTATCTAAGCCGATTCTCATATAATCGACTTTGAGTAATTTTTACCTTCTCCTTATTTGTTACTCAGGTCAAACATGTAACACCGCGGCATCTAGTATGCCCGAATGCTACCAAACATAGGCTAAACAACATCTAAATACCACAAATTAAAGTAAATTACAGCAAAGGAGTAAATGCTAAAACCGAAAATTTCGGCAGCATCTCCTTTGTTTTTCCATGAATTGGAGCAAGAGTAATAACAAGGCAAGTTATATCATAGCATAAGACATCTAAAACAGCAGTATCGACGAATAAAGCATCACTTATGTCTAGAAATATGGAATTCAACCATTCCAAATATAACAAACCAAACGATGAACTCAAGCCTATACACCAAGATTCATGGCACTAATCATTATTATCATGGCTCCCACTGACTAAACTGTATAATAATGTGAAGCTACGTGTAGAAGTGTGACTATTTCCCTTCCCCGCATGCTGGTCTCATGGTACCTAAAACAACAAGAAAACACAAGCGTGAGTTCAACACTCAACAAGTATATTGCAATGGTACAAAAGAAAAATTACATGGCTATAACAAATCACATCATGTAAATCATCTCATTCATGATCATATCACATTATCATCATCATTATGTATGCTGTGATGCTATGCTCATGTCTCCTTGGAAACTCATACCGGTATGGTTGAGTACGCACCCGTCGGTGTGCACCCTCTCCCCCCTTCCATCCCGAAGATGCAGGGTGCCTACTCCTCGCTTTCGTTCACCGCGGTGAATGGAATCACGATGTAGGACTTACTCATTGGCTCTCCGGAATAGTCATAACTTTCTCACCGACCTTCCCCGGACTAGTTATGACTTTCTCACCGCCCGGGCCATGTAACATGTCATGTATGTAAATATGCCAACATCATAATTAACTTGTACATTAACACATGGCA
The DNA here is from genome assembly GCA_036346355.1 of Rhipidocladum racemiflorum. NCBI lineage: Eukaryota > Viridiplantae > Streptophyta > Magnoliopsida > Poales > Poaceae > Rhipidocladum > Rhipidocladum racemiflorum. Next base: position 48,839,940 of record CM070577.1, on the reverse strand, counting down.
TCATAGCATAATAAGCATACTCATCATATCATTGGCAATCATTAAAGCATGGCAAGTGATCATATCATATAATCAATTTCATCTAGTCTCAACTAGCAACCTACAAACCGCTATCCATTACAATACACTTGCCTCAACCACGGTCAACGGATTGGCGAGAAGTAGAAGGCACTCCCAGGGTCACACGACCTGCACATGAGTACCACACACTCACAATAATGTCCACAAAACAGTAAGCAATCACTCTTCTAACTCAACATCGCAAACTACTCGCAAAACCCAAAAACAGAGGTTCTGTCCCGTCGGGACAGCAGCCTTCCAAAAGGCATAACTCGAGTTCTAAAACTCCGAATCAATTAAACGAGTACATCCTCGCGTAGCTTAGGAAATTTCCTAACTTTTTCTAAGTATATGGAAAAGTTGATTCGGACTCTAAAGTTGTTTAATCTACAAAATACCGTGATCTATTCCAATCACATCACAGATTTTAACATGCTCGGTAAAACAGCCATAACTTTCAAACGGCTGGGCGGAATTGGACGTTCTTTATACCCACGGAAAGATATTGAAAATACCTACAACTTATTCAACATCCGTACGACCAAATTCCGATCGTAAATTGACGAAGCCCAAACCCTATGTCGACTGCTCATGCTGCCCGAAACAGAGAATGTGACAACTTCTAGATTTCATCTAATCTACTCAATTCCAGCACCACCAATTGATCTAAAAACATCATAATGACCCTAAGAATAGTAACTAGGCCAACCCCAAGGAGTCCCATGGCCATACCTTCGCCCGACGCACGAAAACCCAATAGATCTCCTCCCGGTTCGCGCGATCTCCTTCCTCGCTCCAATCCCGCCGGATCTCCTTGTCGCGGAGCGCTCCAACGGATTGATCTTTGAGGTGTTGAGGTGGGGATCTCCCCTAGGGGCAGCAAGGGAGGTGGAGAGGTGGTGGAGGGGTGGTGGAGCAATGGGGAAGGGAAGGGGAGGCGCACGGCTAGGGACAAGGGCATGGGGCGGCGGCTAGGTGGGAGGGAGGAGTAGTGGCGGCTAGGGCAAGTGGGTGGGGCGCAATGAGGGAAGGGGGAGGTGCCTAGGGCTGAAATACCAGGCCCCTCTCCCTCATGGGCCCAATTCCCATCCCACTAAAGCCCACGACACTTCCCCCTGGGCCCAAACTCCACCGGAGAGGCCCAAACTCCCGAAACCGGCTCGGAAACGCGATTAAACCCCACCGCTTATAGTTTTAACCTCCGATTTCATATTTTATAAGATTACGAAACTCCGTGGTGTCACATTCTCCCCCCTTCAACAGGATTCGACCTCGAATCCAAGACACACCAATACGCAACCCAGCAAAGCAAAAGATAGCTAGGTTTCACACCTCGTACTTGAGGTGAAAAAACTCGGGGTACTTCTCGCGCATGCGAGACTCCAGTTCCCAAACCGCTTCTCTCTTTGACTAAAGCCACTGGAACTACACTGATCGAGACTCGATGACAGGACGCCTAGGTTCGAAGACCAACGGCTCTAATGATAACTCGCAAGTAAAACATGCGAGAACTTTACTCAATATTGAAACACAAAGGCACTCACATACGGCCTCAGCACAACCCAAGCGGTAGGTTAAAGTCCCAAATAGACCACGAAATAAAATAGTCTCACACTCCTCATTCCATACATTCCTTGGCACTAACGTGCCCGATCCCTTTAATCGAAACTACTCTCCAGAAGAGCACGGTACCAGCCTCTAGAACCCTCTACATCTCCCACGCACAAACATGTTTTCACACCTCAACCTCTCTACTGTGGTTCGCCATATTCAAGTCGATGACGAACCAGGTGAGACGCACGCTCCAAGACCACCAACTATTTGAACTAACGAGGTTAAGACCTTGCAAAAGATTGATCTTTTACAAAAGGCCAACACCCACCACTACCACCAAAAGGAAAAACCTACTTTGCAATCAGGGTCCTTAAACCCGCAAGAAACAGTAACAACCAAACAAAATCGCTACGGTTGACACAGCCGCGCTCAACCTCAGCGACAGAAAGATCCCATATACTCTGAAAAGGGAAGCAATTACTAGCAACATCTAATAGCTCAGGTCATTAACAGCCCGCACTAGATTCCTCTTTCTAAGAAGGCCTCTGTCGGGACCCCGAATTTGCAAATCCGGACCCTCTGTGTATTCAGCACTAGTCCAGGAACGCGCTAGTGCACACAGTCTTAACATCGGTAAATATCACAATCATACCAATCGATATTATCAAAGTACTTTATTTAAATAACCAAACGGGTTACTTGACCTTATGGCCAAGTTACAAATATATGCCTCGCAAGGCAAAACTTATTAAAAGAGAAATAATAGCAGCGGAAAATCAAATAACTTCGTGGCGCCATCCAGTATACCACAGGCAACTGACTGGGCTCGCTTCCCTAAGTAGACGGATCCTCTTGGAGTTCCTCCTCCAAAGCTGGTGCAGTCTCTTCTTCAACTGATATTGTGTTGAGGCAAGGGTGAGTACTTGGTACTCAGCAAGTCATGCACAGAATGCAAGCTAATATACTATATGCATGGCTTGGTACAAAGGAATAGCTCAAGGTATATTTGCAGTAAACAGCATTTGACAAGTAATATAAGTAGATTCGAAAGCAGTAGAAATAAGTAAAGCATAAATAACTTTTCAAGAAGTTTAATAAACATTTTCCCCATCCTAAACCACATTTCCATCATCTTCATTACTAAACCAACCCAACCTTTCAAATCCAAGTTATTTTCAGAAAGTCTAACCCTTGACTGTAATTCCCGAGCATTGTCCAGTACCGTGGACTCGGCTATTTAAATAGATTCTACACTCTGCAGAGGTTATGCACTTTACCCACAAGATACAGTCAAACACCACAAAGGCGAGTTCCCGTAACAAAGCCTTTCGGAAGCCTCAAACAACACAGGTGGTCCTCTCCGGTTCGTGCTCTACACCATCCCTTCCCTTAGCCAAGGCGAAGTATGGGACCAACACACCGTTAGATGGGTATCTGGCCACAGCCACGATACGCTCCCCCGTACAATCACACAAACGGTGTAATTGACACCCTGAGGCTCCACAAGTGAGTCCTTAGCGACTTAGTCAACTAGGGCCGTCCCATTCCAGCCATGTGGTTGCAAGTATGACCCAGTTCAAAGGCTTGCAAGGTTAAGTCCTTAGAGTGACCAGGGCAAGACTACCCGAAGAACCAAATCAACATCCCCAATGCCACAACTGGCCCACCTGATTACTCTTGCCACATGCCCCGGTCGAAAACTGTTTATCAAAACCCCAGTTGATTACCATGCACCACGTGCCATCAACATCACATGATACTTTTCCAAAACAGGTTCAATATATCATTAAGTCAATATTAACATTTGATTGTCCAAAATCATGTTATGAGCACGTAGCAGGTCTAAGCAGTATACTACAACGGTCTAAACCCATGTTGGCAATTTAATAATGTCCAACTAGTAAACCACAACTAGGGTGACAAAGGGTCATGGCACATACTTAAATAATCAAGGTGTCATACAGCAAATTGGTATTTATCTATCCCCCATGTTTAAACAAAGTATCTTTCTAATTGAACTAGCATGCAATAGTTTAAATCAAAATAGATTTCGAAATAGGATCAACATGGTCAAAGCACAACTTGCCTTCAAAAAGTACTTGCTCTTGGTCTTGAGTTGGATCCTGAGTCAATACTTCTCCTTCGAATCCTTCCGGCACTTCAACGTCTACTCGTAAAGCGTGCAAATAGCAAATACACAAATAAACAATAGGCAAAAACATCCCAAAACTCCAAATAAAATCCATAAACAGAGAGAACATAATTTTCTGGATTTTTAGAAACTGGAATCGTCCAAATCGGAGTTAAAACGCAAAAGTTATGATTTATTAAAGTTTAAATAATCAATTAAATAATATTACAGAGAAAAACTTTAGTCCAAAAATTAAATAAAATTCATATTTGAGTAGATCTGAATTTTATACAAATTTAGAAATTTGAATCACTCAAATCGGAGTTGAAACGCAAAAGTTATAAGCGTTTGAAGTTTGAAACAAAATCTAAAATCATTATTCGAATTAATAAATCATTTTTCTTTTTCGGAAATTAATTATTGCGTCAGCAAGGACACGTGGCAGCCTCTGATTGGTTGGTGGCGTCGGCCGCTCATGGGCTCACCACGGCGCGGTTTGGTCCACGGTGGACCCGGTCCCACGGCTTCGGGTGAGGTCGAGGTGGGACCCACCTGTCAGTGCGGGGTCTCACGCAAACGCGGCTGACGTGTGGGCCCTCTGACATGCGGGGCCCGCGTGTCAGGGACACGCGCTCACACGCGTACGACGCTGACCGCGTCGGTCCACCTTCCCAACACGTGGCGCAATCTCGGCCGTTGGTTTGAAAATCAACGGCGCGGATTGGATCCAGGGTTAACACGTTAAAACTACTCGATGCTCGTGGGCCGTTCGATCTAGATCGGACGGTCCAGATCTAATCCTATAATAGCACTGCTACGGCACGTGGCAATTGTGAACCGTTGGATCTTGATCCAACGGTCCAGATCCAATCGGGTTGGGGACACGTGAACTCACCTCAACCGTCCGATCAAGATCCGGCGGTTCACCGAGCTCGCGAAGTCCGGCGATGACGCGCGAGGCCTGGGCACCGGAGACGAACGATGACGAGCCCGACGGCGTTTGAGGTTGCTCGGCGAGATGAATCCTTCCTTCGTGCGTCTCGTCACGGTGGTTCCGGATCTGGGCTCCTTCTCGGCGGAAGACGACGGCCGGCGGCGGAATCGGCGTTCAACTGCGCCGCAGGGCTCCAACTCCGGCGAGCACGTGCGGGCAAGCGGCGACGGCTCGGCGAGATGGCTCGGGAAGCGGGTGCGCAAAGATGAGGGCAACCTCGGGGCGTCTCACGCTTTAAATAGCCTCGGCGTTCGTGCGAGGCGGAAACCTAGTTTTACACGGCGGGCGGCGGCGTGAGTCCGGCTTCGGTCTCGGCGAAGACGACGACGCCGGCCGTCCACGTGGCACGATCAACGGCCACGATCGCCTGCGCGATCGGATCCGGGCGGATACGGCTCGAACCGTGCAGGCGGATCTCAGCCGTTGGATCTTGATCCAACGGTTGGGATTGATTAGGTTTAGGAGTGGGTTCGGTCGAGTCAACTGGCTCGGGTCGGACTCGAACTCGAGTCTGACTCGGGCTCGGTCGGATGAACAGTAACCGACTCGAGTTGAATTTCCAGCGATTTAATATTTAAAATAATTTCCAGTAATTCATTTAATTCATTAAAAATAGCAAATGACTCAGAAAAATTCTGGAAAATATTTTGGAACATTTTGGACTCAAATAAAATATTTCCAACAAAATTCTATTTGCAAAATTAAATTCTTTAATTATTTCAAAATGGGATAAATTCAAATAAATTCCAAATAAATCCAAATAAATTCCAGAAAATTCCAAAAATTCACCAAAGTGCCAAATCACACATGAATTCAAGAAAGCAAAATTTTGGGGTGTTACAAACCTCCCCCCCTTAATAGAATCTCGTCCCCGAGATTCAGGGCTCACTACAGAATAGGTTTGGAAACTCTTTCTTCAAATCCTCTTCGCGCTCCCAAGTCGCTTCGCTTTCTTCATGGTTGCTCCACTGAATTCTACAGAAACGGGTTGACTTGTTTCTAGTTTCTCGATCCATTGTGTCCAGAATCCTCACGGGATGCTCCTTATAAGTCAAGTCCTCTTGCAACTCAATTAACTCTAGCGGTGTCTGTTCCTCAGGAACTCGGAGGCACTTCTTCAACTGGGACACATGGAATACATCATGCACTCCTGCCAACGACTGTGGCAACTCCAGCTGGTAAGCAACTTCGCCTCTGCGACTCAAAATCTTAAATGGTCCAACATAACGGGGTGCAAGTTTCCCTTTGGCATGGAACCTCTTAACTCCCCTGAGAGGCGTAACTCTGAGGTATACAAAGTCTTCTGGTTCAAAACTCAAATCTCGGCGACGATTGTCAGCATAACTCTTCTGTCGAGATTGGGCTATCTTCAACCTTTCCCTAATCATAGCGATCTGTTCTTCAGCCTCTTGAAGAATATCAGGCCCAAAGACACGGCGCTCGCCGGTCTCATTCCAATTCAATGGCGTCCGACAGGGTCGACCATACAGTGCCTCAAAAGGTGACATCTGTAAACTAGCCTGATAACTATTGTTGTAACTGAACTCGGCATACGGTAAACTCTTATCCCAAGAAGTAGCATAAGCTAATGCACAAGCTCTCAACATATCCTCCAGAATCTGGTTGACTCTTTCGGTCTGTCCGTCCGTCTGTGGATGATAAGCTGTACTGAAGTTCAAACGGGTTCCCATGGCTTCATGCAACTTATTCCAGAACCTTGAGGTAAATTGGGTACCTCTGTCCGATACAATCCTCTTTGGCACTCCGTGCAAACAGACAATCCTGATCATGTACAATTCTGCTAATTTATCTCCCGAGTAAGTGGTCTTCACGGGGATAAAATGGGCGACTTTAGTCAAGCGATCCACTATAACCCATATAGAGTCATAACCTCCTTGAGTCTTCGGCAAACCGGTAATGAAATCCATTCCGATTTCCTCCCACTTCCACTCAGGTATTTTCAGCGGTTGTAGCAATCCTGCTGGTCTCTGATGCATTGCCTTGACTCTCTGGCATACATCGCACAATGCAACATGCTCGGCAACTTCACGTTTCATACTCGGCCACCAGAATCTCTCCTTCAGATCCTGATACATCTTGGCGCTTCCAGGATGAATTAAGTACTTGGAGTCATGGGCTTCCTCCAGAATCAGTTGTTTTAACTCCTTTTTGTTAGGCACACAAATGCGATCCTTCATCCACAACGTGCCTTGCTCATCCAACTTGAAGTCCTCTGCCTTGCCTTCCTCCTTGATGGACTTAATCCTGCGGATCTTGTCATCATCCTTCTGTCCTTCTCGGATCTGCTCCTCCAGGGTAGGCTTTACTTCTAATGCGGCCAAGAATCCGCTAGGTACAACCTCAATCTTCATTCTCTGAAGATCCTCACATAACTCATCCTGACTTGTGGCTAGCAACGTACTCACGGTATGGCTTTTCCGACTCAGGGCATCGGCTACCACGTTGGCCTTCCCGGGATGGTAATGGATTCCAACATTATAGTCCTTGATCAACTCTAACCATCTCCTCTGCCTCATATTCAGATCCGACTGGGTGAATATGTACTTAAGGCTCTTATGATCCGTATATACTTCACATCTGTTTCCAATCAGATAGTGACGCCATATCTTCAAGGCATGCACTACGGCAGCTAACTCTAAGTCATGTGTCGGATAATTTTCCTCATGCGGCCTCAACTGCCTTGATGCATAAGCGACGACCTTTCCATCCTGCATCAGCACACATCCAAGTCCTTGGCGCGATGCGTCACAATAAATATCGAAGCTTTGAGCAACATCCGGTAGAACTAACACCGGTGCTGATGTCAATCGCTTCTTCAGCTCCTGAAATCCTTTCTCACATTCTGGCGTCCATGCAAACTTCTTTTCCTTCTTCAGCAATTGCGTAAGAGGTTTCGCAATTGTCGAGAAGCCTTCGATGAAACGGCGGTAGTATCCTGCCATTCCAAGGAAACTCCGAATCTGGGTCACAGTCTTCGGCTGCTCCCAATGTAACACAGCTTCTACTTTGCTTGGATCTACGGCGACTCCTTCTGCGGTCATTACATGTCCAAGAAACTCCACCTTGTCCTTCCAAAAATCACACTTGCTGAACTTGGCGAAAAGTTGCTGTTCCCTCAGCTTTTCCAAAACTCGCCTTAAGTGTTCGGCATGTTCATCCTCTGTCTTGGAGTAGACTAGGATATCGTCTATGAACACGACGACAAACTTGTCCAAATATTCCATGAACACCTTATTCATCATATTCATGAAATAAGCTGGCGCATTCGTCAGCCCAAAGGACATAACCGTAAACTCGTAATGTCCATATCTTGACGAGAATGCAGTCTTCGGAATATCTTCTGATCGGATCTTCAACTGATGGTATCCCGATCTCAGATCAATCTTGGAGAAAACTCCGGCTCCTCTCAACTGATCAAACAAATCATCAATCCTGGGTAGCGGATACTTATTCTTCACGGTGACTTCATTGAGTGCACGGTAGTCAATGCACATCCTGAAACTCCCGTCCTTCTTCTTGACAAACAAAACTGGTGCTCCCCACGGCGACGAACTCGGTCTGATAAATCCTTTCTCCATTAACTCTTCTAGCTGTTTCTTCATTTCTACCAACTCCTCGGTGGACATCCGATAGGGTCTCTTTGCTATCGGTGCTGTACCAGGTACAAGCTCTATCACAAACTCTATGTCCCTGTCTGGCGGCATACCAGGTAGATCTTCGGGAAAAACATCGGGGTACTCATTCACTACTGGGACATCCTCTATGCTGATTGCCTTGGTACTGTTAACCATCAACTGTCCATCTCTAACTGCAGTGGCTTGAAATTCCACTTTCTTCCCACACGGGCTCTCAACTGAGATAGTCCTTCGTCCACAATCCAATACGGCCTTGTGCTTGGATAACCAATCCATTCCCAATATGACGTCTAGGGTCTGGGTCTCCAAAATTATAAGGTTTGCTAGGAACTCTATTCCACCTATTAGTATTCTCACCCCGGAACATCCTACTTTCGTTCGGAGTTCGGAACCAGGGGTTTGAACTAAAAGCATGCACTTAAGTCTTGCAATCCTCAAATCATTTCTAGTAGCAAAGCCTTGCGAAACAAACGAATGCGAAGCTCCAGAGTCAAACAAAACTGTTGCAGGTACTGAGTTAACAAGTAACTTACCCAGTACGACGTCCGTAGCATTCTGCAGTGCATCTGCGGTGACATGGTTGACTCGGCCTCTCACCACGGTCTGGGGTGTGGCTCCTGGTGCTGGCGTCCTAGCTGGGGTGGTTCCTAGGTTGAAGCGAACTGGGGTCACTCCTGCTGTCTTCTTGGGACAACTGTTGGCAAAGTGTCCTGGCTCGTTGCAGTTGTAGCAGCGTCTCACTGTTCCTTGCTGACTGCCTGGAGTAGTGTTTCTAGCGGGGGCTGGGGTCTGGTAGTTTTGATTGACAGGTCTTGGTGCTGGGGATGGTGTCCTTGTTGCATTCTGTGGTTGGAATCTGAAGAATTGATTTGGTGCAACTCTCAGGCGCTGTTGCGTTCCCTGGCGTGATCCTTGCTGTTGCATCCTGCGCTTCCTGTTCTCATCCAGTTCCTTGCGCTTGTCCTCAAGAATAAGCGCCTTATTCACCAACTCTTGGAAATCCGGAAAGGTGTGGGTGATCAACCCTACTTGCAATCCTGAGTTGAGTCCCTTCATAAAACGAGACTGTCTGGATTTATCTGTCGCTACATCCTCAGGTGCGTAGCGTGCTAGCTGTGTGAACTTGTTCAGGTAGTCGGCCACTGGCTGATTACCTTGCTTCAGTGCTCTGAACTCCTCCTTCTTAAGGTCCATGATTCCTTCAGGCACGTGATACTGTCGGAATGCAGCTGTGAACTCTTCCCAAGTGATATCTTGAGGGTTCTCTTGCGTGGCACAGAAATTCTCCCACCATTCGGCGGCTGTTCCTTCCAACTGATGAGAAGCGTAGAGTACCTTCTCATTTCCTATGCATTGAGCTATGTGTAGCTTCCTCTCAATTGATCTTAACCAATCATCGGCCTCCAATGGATTGGCATTCCCAGAGAAAGTGGGTGGGTGAGTCCTCATGAACTCTGACAGCCTTGTATTCTGGCGTGGCCCCTGATTAACTTGATTAGCAGTGGCCTGAGCAGTGACGTGCTGCATTTGTTGCATCATAGCATGCATCAACTGAGTCTGAGCAGCAAGAAAGGCTCCAAAATTCTGCATATCAACTGGCGGTGCTGGTGCTCCATCATTGGGGTTTTCTGCTGGGCGAGATCCACTCCCATTGCTTCCAAAGTTCCCACGGGTATTCACCATCTGTCGATTTGCTCTAGGTTTAGAGATGAGAGGGAAACAAGAATAGACAAGTAATATGGAACTTTTGCGGGGCGAAAGGTGTAACCTTAAGGTCCAACTTTATTATTAATAACTTGGTATGGTTGCTTACAATGCCTAAGGGCCTTGCAACACATACTGCACACTCAGCAAGCAATGAAAATCCAAATCGAACTAACACTGGAGTCTAACGCCTAAAGGGTGACTCTTTCTTTTATGACGCGACTTGGCGAAGGAGTCTCACTATAGATCCTACGCTCACTCATCGAGAAAACCTCCATCTGTCACAAGAGTGCTTTACGTAAGAACCCGGAATTTTTGAATTGTGACAAGGTAAGGGAAAATTTCAGCAATAGACAAGAAAAGAGAGAAGGGGATAAGTCGAGATGTCATTTCTTGTCTTCACAAATTTTTAGCTTTAGAAAATAGGTTTTATCCTCACTACTACCATTCTAGCTAGGGTTGAGCCTACAGTCAAGTATGGCTCTGATACCACCTCTGTCGGGACCCCGAATTTGCAAATCCGGACCCTCTGTGTATTCAGCACTAGTCCAGGAACGCGCTAGTGCACACAGTCTTAACATCGGTAAATATCACAATCATACCAATCGATATTATCAAAGTACTTTATTTAAATAACCAAACGGGTTACTTGACCTTATGGCCAGGTTACAAATATATGCCTCGCAAGGCAAAACTTATTAAAAGAGAAATAATAGCAGCGGAAAATCAAATAGCTTCGTGGCGCCATCCAGTATACCACAGGCAACTGACTGGGCTCGCTTCCCTAAGTAGACGGATCCTCTTGGAGTTCCTCCTCCAAAGCTGGTGCAGTCTCTTCTTCAACTGATATTGTGTTGAGGCAAGGGTGAGTACTTGGTACTCAGCAAGTCATGCACAGAATGCAGGCTAATATACTACATGCATGGCTTGGTACAAAGGAATAGCTCAAGGTATATTTGCAGTAAACAGCATTTGACAATTAATATAAGTAGATTCGAAAGCAGTAGAAATAAGTAAAGCATAAATAACTTTTTTGAGAAGTTTAATAAACATTTTCCCCATCCTAAACCACATTTCCATCATCTTCATTACTAAACCAACCCAACCTTTCAAATCCAAGTTATTTTCAGAAAGTCTAACCCTTGACTGTAATTCCCGAGCATTGTCCAGTACCGTGGACTCGGCTATTTAAATAGATTCTACACTCTGCAGAGGTTATGCACTTTACCCACAAGATACAGTCAAACACCACAAAGGCGAGTTCCCGTAACAAAGCCTTTCGGAAGCTTCAAACAACACAGGTGGTCCTCTCCGGTTCGTGCTCTACACCATCCCTTCCCTTAGCCAAGGCGAAGTATGGGACCAACACACCGTTAGATGGGTATCTGGCCACAGCCACGATACGCTCCCCCGTACAATCACACAAACGGTGTAATTGACACCCTGAGGCTCCACAAGTGAGTCCTTAGCGACTTAGTCAACTAGGGCCGTCCCATTCCAGCCATGTGGTTGCAAGTATGACCCAGTTCAAAGGCTTGCAAGGTTAAGTCCTTAGAGTGACCAGGGCAAGACTACCCGAAGAACCAAATCAACATCCCCAATGCCACAACTGGCCCACCTGATTACTCTTGCCACATGCCCCGGTCGAAAACTGTTTATCAAACCCCAGTTGATTACCATGCACCACGTGCCATCAACATCACATGATACTTTTCCAAAACAGGTTCAATATATCATTAAGTCAATATTAACATTTGATTGTCCAAAATCATGTTATGAGCACGTAGCAGGTCTAAGCAGTATACTACAACGGTCTAAACCCATGTTGGCAATTTAATAATGTCCAACTAGTAAACCACAACTAGGGTGACAAAGGGTCATGGCACATACTTAAATAATCAAGGTGTCATACAGCAAATTGGTATTTATCTATCCCCCATGTTTAAACAAAGTATCTTTCTAATTGAACTAGCATGCAATAGTTTAAATCAAAATAGATTTCGAAATAGGATCAACATGGTCAAAGCACAACTTGCCTTCAAAAAGTACTTGCTCTTGGTCTTGAGTTGGATCCTGAGTCAATACTTCTCCTTCGAATCCTTCCGGCACTTCAACGTCTACTCGTAAAGCGTGCAAATAGCAAATACACAAATAAACAATAGGCAAAAACATCCCAAAACTCCAAATAAAATCCATAAACAGAGAGAACATAATTTTCTGGATTTTTAGAAACTGGAATCGTCCAAATCGGAGTTAAAACGCAAAAGTTATGATTTATTAAAGTTTAAATAATCAATTAAATAATATTACAGAGAAAAACTTTAGTCCAAAAATTAAATAAAATTCATATTTGAGTAGATCTGAATTTTATACAAATTTAGAAATTTGAATCACTCAAATCGGAGTTGAAACGCAAAAGTTATAAGCGTTTGAAGTTTGAAACAAAATCTAAAATCATTATTCGAATTAATAAATCATTTTTCTTTTTCGGAAATTAATTATTGCGTCAGCAAGGACACGTGGCAGCCTCTGATTGGTTGGCTGACGTCAGCCGGCTCATGGGCTCAGCTCACGGCGCGGTTTGGTCCACGGTGGACCCGGTCCACAGCTCGGGTGAGGCTGACAGGTGGGACCCACCTGTCAGTGCGGGGTCTCACGCAAACGCGGCTGACGTGTGGGCCCTCTGACATGCGGGGCCCGCGTGTCGAGGACACGCTCACACGCAGCGTCTGGCGGCTGACCGCGTCGGTCCACCTTCCCAACACGTGGCGCAATCTCGGCCGTTGGTTTGAAAATCAACGGCGCGGATTGGATCCAGGGTTAACACGTTAAAACTACTCGATGCTCGTGGGCCGTTCGATCTAGATCGGACGGTCCAGATCTAATCCTATAATAGCACTGCTACGGCACGTGGCAATTGTGAACCGTTGGATCTTGATCCAACGGTCCAGATCCAATCGGGTTGGGGACACGTGAACTCACCTCAACCGTCCGATCTGGATCTGACGGTTCACCGAGCTCGCGAAGTCCGGCGATGACGCGGCGAGGCCTGGGCACCGGAGACGAGAACGATGACGAGCCCGACGGCGTTTCGGGGTTGCTCCGGCGAGATGAATCCTTCCTTCGGGTGCGTCTCGTCACGGTGGTTCCGGATCTGGGCTCCTTCTCGGCGGAAGACGACGGTCGGCGGCGGAATCGGCGTTCAACCGCTGCGCCGCAGGCTCCAACTCCGGCGAGCACGCACGGGCAAACGGGCGACGGCTCAGGCGAGATGGCTCGGGAAGCAGTGCGCAAAGATGAGGGCAACCTCGGGGGCGTCTCACGCTTTAAATAGCCTCGGCGTTAGTGCGAGCGGAAACCTAGTTTTACACGGCGGGCGCGGCGGCGAGTCCGGCTTCGGTCTCGGCGAAGACGACGACGCCACCGCCCACGTGGCACGATCAACGGCCACGATCGCACGGGCGCGATCGGATCCGGGCCGGATACGGCTCGAACCGGTACGGGCGGATCTCAGCCGTTGGATCTTGATCCAACGGTTGGGATTGATTAGGTTTAGGAGTGGGTTCGGTCGAGTCAACTGGCTCGGGTCGGACTCGAACTCGAGTCTGACTCGGGCTCGGTCGGATGAACAGTAACCGACTCGAGTTGAATTTCCAGCGATTTAATATTTAAAATAATTTCCAGTAATTCATTTAATTCATTAAAAATAGCAAATGACTCAGAAAAATTCCAGAAAAATTCTGGAAAATATTTTGGAACATTTTGGACTCAAATAAAATATTTCCAACAAAATTCTATTTGCAAAATTAAATTCTTTAATTATTTCAAAATGGGATAAATTCAAATAAATTCCAAATAAATTCCAGAAAATTCCAAAAATTCACCAAAGTGCCAAATCACACATGAATTCAAGAAAGCAAAATTTTGGGGTGTTACAGCCTCGCCCTTACAATCTTTCACTCAAAGGACCAAAACCAGAGCAAAATCCTTGAGTGAGCTCAACTTCGAACCATGAACCCCATTGATCCACATACAACAACTCGAACCCCAAAGCGCTAATAGCCACTTTGGAAATAGTTCGGCAACAACCAAAGAGTACTCATTTTATCTTTCCTAAGCCAAGATGCAAAGAAAGCTCAAATCTCTTACACCACAACCAACATACCAGAAGATATTCATTCCTTCATACCAGAAAGAAATGGACATCTCGATTCATGACATGAATGCAAAACTTGTCAAGAGCACTCCGGATTAGTCATATACATATGTGACTTTCTGACCGACCTGGCTCAACGACTCCTTTATGATTAATTATGCATAAACAATGTCTCATTTTCCTTTTCACCATTCATTCATCATGTAACACTAGTACCGAATAGTCATTCCCCAAATGACTTCTTCCTCGGTATCACATGATTGAAATACACATAACACTAACGGTTGCGCTACATCATATAGACTATGACGGTAACATCGTTAACAACAAAACACCACATCGTGTGAAAACCCACCATCCATTTAAAACTAACCTTGCAAAACCTTGCAAAATCAAACTCAACCTTTTGGAACAGAATATCAACTCCAAAGTCAAACATCTGCACACACAACCACCACAAATTCTCTTTTTTTTTCAAAGAGAAAGAGAAATTCATTTCAAAAGGGAACACTTCACTAACAAAATCACTTATGAACCAATCATAAAATCCACCTTGTGAAGCATTTTCAAACACCGCACACATTTTCAAATAACTCCAACTCTAGCCAAATGGAGTTACAAATTGAATCTCAAGGATCTCCAACACAACCCACTAAGACCTTCTGCTTCTTTTAAAATTTACTCCAAAGATGATTCAGGGTGCACGCGAAGGAGCGCAATCCACTCAAAAACTTTTGGGTGTAAATCCATACTCATAACACAAATTAAACAAAAATAGCCAAAACCAAAGATTGGCACCAATAGCTACGGGTTTTAGGGAAACTCGGAAACACAACACAAGGACTACCTTGACCGAAGGCATTCAACCAAAATGGCAAACAACCACACCAGTTGAAAGGGTTTTAACACCAACTCAGCATGAATCCCACCATAACTTGTATTCCACTACACTTACCATTTAAGCATTCTATAATCACTATTTACTCATCAAGAGAGTCTAACCGGATTTAACAAGATTTACATAACAATTTCTTTCTCTAGTTACCATTCCCAACACTTATAAATAAAGTTTACGATGCTTACCAAAAAGGCAACTAACCAATAATACCTCATAAAGACCCCCCACAGACCAACACATCATATAACAACGTATTCTCTATTTCAAACATAGTACTTCAACAGATACTTGAGCATGATCAACCTACCAATTTTATACAATCCATACGTCAATTTCTCGACAATAAAACTTACTCTATCAATAAATGACTTCAACACATAAATGTTATCTCTACAAGACAAAATTCATGAGTATGATTCTAGGATATACATTCATCAAGAATAAAATCCTACATCATGTTAATTATCCATGGTCCACTCCATCACAACATGTTACAATAACCTCCATTTTTAACAAGGATTTTCAACAATTAATCTAAGCAATTACCACAACTACTAAGTCGTCAATATCAATAATTTGCATAACCATCAATCAACAACATTACCTTTAGCTACCCTATACATCGGTTATAACAAAATTACCACCACACAACATACTCCAACTATTTAAAAAATAGATTGAATACTAGCATTAACACAACCCTTAACAACATCATTAACAATATGTCTTATGTCTTCTCAATTGATATCAATACTAGCATTGTATGAATACAACTGCATACATCCAAATATACTAGTAGTTTGCAACAACAACTGTAACACCCTGGCATTTAAAATGCCCGAATGCTACCAAACATGAGCTAAACAACATCTAAATACCACATTTAAACATAAATTCCAGCAAAGGTTCATATGCTAAAAACTGATATTTCGGCAGCATCTCCTTTGTTTTTCCATGAATTAACACAATTTCAATATCATGGCAAGATAAAACATAACACACGACATCTAAAACAACAACAAAAATGGACATAACATCAAGTTACGCCAATAATACCACGCTTAACCACTTCATAAACTATAACGAAGGAAATAAGGAATCACAAGCATGCTAAATTAAACCATACATTAAGTTTATGGCACAACTCTTAACATCATGTCTCCAAGTGATTAATTATACACTATGATGGTGGAGCTACGTGTAGGAGTGTAGCTAAACCCCTTTTTCCCGCATGCCGATCTCAAAGTACCTAAAAACAACATAAAACACAAGCGTGAGTTCGAAACTCAGCAAGCATATTGTAATGGACAACAAGAACAATATCATAGCAATAACATCTCCCATCATGTATATCATCTCATTCATGTACACGTAACAATATCATCATCAATATGCATGCAATGCTCATGTCTCCTTGGAAACTCATACCGGTATGGTTGAGTACACACCCGTCGGTGTGCACCCTTTTCCCCCTTCCATCCCGAAGATGGAGGGTGCCTACTCCTCGCTTCCATTCACCACGTGGATGGAATCACGATGTAGGTCTTACTCAATGGCGTTCCGGACTAGTCATAACTTTCTCACCGACCTTGCCGGACTAGTTATGACGTTCTTACCGCCCTCGCCCTATCTCATGCCATGCATGCACTATGCCAATTATCATATCTCATTTGTACATAAACATATGGCATCATATCATGGCAAATATAGACACATGGCATCGTATCATGATAAACATAAACAAATAGCATCATATCATGATAATCATACTCAACATATCATTGGAAATCAGCAAGCATGGCAAGTGATCATAGCAAGTATTCCATCCTTCATCTAATCTCTACAAGCAACCTACAATCCGCTATTTATTACAACACACTTGACTCAACCGCGGGCGACGGATTGGCGGGAAGTCGAGGGCACTCCCGGTGTCACACCACCTGCACATAGGCATCACACACTCACAATAATGCCCACAAAATAGTATGCGAAACCCCATCTAACCCGACATTGCCCACTAATCGCAAAACCTAAAATCAGAGATTCTGTCCCGTCGGGACAGCAGCCTTGCAAAAGGCATAACTTGAGTTCTGGGACTCCGAATCAATTAAACGAGTACATCCTCGCGTAGCTTAGGAAATTTCCCAACTTTCTCTAGGTATATGGAAAGACTGATTCGGACTCTAAAGTCGTCTAATCTACAGATTACCGTGATCTGTTCCAATTACGTCACAGATTTTAACACGCTCGGTAAAACAGCCGTAACTTTCAAACGGCTGGGCGGAATTTAAACTTCTTTATGTACACGGAAATATAATTAAATTATCTACAACTTCTTAAACTTCCATACGGACAGATTCGGATTCTAAATCGGCGAAAACTCCAACCCTAGCTCGACTGCTCAATCTGCCCGAAAACAGAAACGTGGCAACTTCTAGATCTAACCCAAATTACTCAAATCCAGCACCTCCAATTGATCTAAAAACTTGATAAACACCCTAATAACAGTACCTAGATCAAACTCCAGGGTTCCGATGAGCATACCTTTTCCCGACGAACGAATCTCCAATAGATCTCCTCGCGGATCGCTCCTTGCTCCACGCTCCACGCTCCTCGCTCCTCGCTCCTCGCTCCTCGCTCCAACGGATGGATCCACAAGGTGCAGAGGTGTGGAGACCACCCTAGGGAAGCAAGGGGGTGGAGGAGAGGTGGGGAGCAATGGGGGAGGTGGAGGCGCAAGCAAGGGAGAGGGAGAGGTGGGGGGTGGCGGCTAGGTTTGGAGGGAGTGGGGGGGCGCCCAAGGGGCTCAAGGGGCGCAAGGGCAGCAGGGTGGACGCCCCAAAGGGGCAGGGAAACCCCTTTTACCAGCCCCCACACCCAAATCTAGTCCGTTACGGAGATCTAATCCATCCCACCAAAGCCCACCAAGGCCCAAACTCCCCCGGGAAGGCCCAAAACCCCGAAAACGGCCCAGAAACGGCCCGGAAAAGCTATTAACCTCCATATCCTATAGTTTTAACCTTAATTCCACATCTCATACTGTTATTAACCTTATCATGCACGATAAATAAGGTTACGACACTCCGTGGTGTCACAACACTTCAAAAGGCCCAAAAACGCGAGTAAACCTCAAGCCGTAAGATTTTCTTCTCTAATTTCACAATTTGTAATGCCACACCATACCGTAGTGTCACATTCTCCCCCCCTTCAACAGGATTCGACCTCGAATCCGAAGGACACCATAAACAACAACAAAGTCCCCAAGGGACAAAAGGCTTCTCAGCCGCACAAAACAATCGTACAACGACAAACGAGTTCCCAAAACCAACACTTAGCGAAACAGTGTTGATCTAGCTCAACTAAGGGCAACCGCTCACAGATCGACCTTCACTTCAAATCCCAAACAGAAACTGCTTCTCAGCCACAAAGGGCCCCATCAACCCAAAACGCTCGAATCATCACGACAAACACTTCACACTTCTATCTCAACCAACCTGACTACAACACTCCATCAAACTCAATCATGACACATAATCCCATCTCTTCCAATTATTTGACACCTTTTTTTTCACAAAGAATCAAAATTAACTATCGTCATCTACGTACATAGCCTTCATCGACGATACTTTTCTTTTCTTCCACAAACCACGCTACACTTTCATTCTACCCCCTCCCAGGCATAACACACACCCAGGGACAACTAACTACGACAAAGTTCACGACAGATCACTTTATTTCAAATTACCATCACCTTTTAACAATCCAACCAAATTCTCAACAAGGTTTGGACCCGACATCACCAACTTCCAACATGACCACCCTTCGAACCACAACCAAAGCTCTACGCCTAGCCCAAGGTAGGGCTGTAAATTCTTACCAAACCTCAACTGGTTCTTTTCCTATGAGGGTCTCGCCCTCACACTTTCTCACTCAACTACTACCAAACCCATGAGTATAATCCTCCAATATGCTCAACAATTCCATAGACATTTCTATTCACATCTCAAACGAGAATGCCAACAAAGAGCAACTCCCTTTAGTCGGATGAACCACATTCATCAACTCGAATCCAAAACGCAACAAATCACTTGGAACAAAGGTTTGACAACCTCGAAAGATCACTCAATCTCTTTTCCTAAGTCAAGTCGCAAAGGAAAAACTCCAATCTCAAATCAATGCGATACATCTCGCATCGGGGACCACTCAAACAAAAAGAGAGACTCCACATAATTCTTTGTCAAAAATTCTCAACAATCAATGACAACTCGACTCACTTTCACCACAGCCAAGCATCTCATAAAAACAACATTGTGGAAGAGAAAACCGATTCTCAAATCAATCGAAAGAATCCACAACCGCCATAATAACTCTTAAGGAAACAAGGAAACCTAATCCCCTTACAACAAAGCCAAATGCCAGGAATTCTTCACTCTTTCTTTTCATGCTAAAGAGCAAATGGAAATCTAGATTCATGACATGAATCCAAGCTTTTCGAGAGCACTCCGGATTAGTCATATTTCCCTATATGACTTACTCACCGACCTGGCTCAACGACTCTTTTATCATTAGACATCTATAAACGATGTCATGTTTCTTTTTCACCATTCATTCATCATGTACAATGCTACCAGAACCGGTCATTCACAAGACAACTTCTTCCTCTGCATCACATGATTAAAACTCGGATAGCATCGATGATTGCGCCAAATCATAAAACTATGAGGGGAACACCATTAACAGGAAAACACCACGTCATACATAACCTGTCGACAATTGAAAGCCAAATTTGTAAAGCATCGCGTTTTAACCAAAATCAACATTTTGAAAGAGAACCTCAATTCTCAAAGAGAAATGGGAGACTCATTTCCCAAAATGAGAACACTTCACCAACCCGAATCACTTATAAACATTCATAAAATCCACCCTTTTGAAACACTCGCAAACGCCACATGACCTTTTCCAAATAAATCCAGCTGCAATCAAATAGAATTACAAATTAAATCTCAAGAATTTTCAACACAGCCCACTATGTCCATCGGGTTCTTTTTTTAAAAAATTTACTCCAAGTATGCTTCAGTGCGAACGCGAAGGAGCGCGATCCACTCAAAGTCTTTTGGGTGCAAAATCAAACTCATAGCATAAACTGAACAACTTAACCAAAACCAAAGATGGGCACCAACCTCTACGAGTTTTAGGGAAACTCGAAAATGCAACATAAAGAACACCTTGACCAAAAACATTTAACCAAGATAGCAAAGCACCAAACCAGACCAAAAGGTTTTATACACAAGCTCAGCATGAGACTCACCATAACCAGTGTTCCACTATCCTTAACATTTAAGCATTCCATATTCACTATTTACTTATCGAGAAAACCCACAAACCAACACATCATATAACAACATATTCTATATTTCAAACGCAGTACTTCAACAGATACTTAAGCATGATCATTCTATCAATTTTATACCATAAATACGTTAACATCTTGACAATCAAAACTTATTCCATTAACAAATGACTTCAACATGCAAATAGTATCTCCATAAGACAAAAGTAGAAATTATGATTCTAAGATAAACCTTCTTTGGGATACAATTCTATATCATGCTAAAATATCCATGGTTCACTTCATCGCCACATGTTATAATAACCTCTATTTTACAATGGCTTCCAAAAAGTAATCTAAACAATTACCACCACTACTCAATCATCAATATCATTTCTTTGCACAATCATTAATCAACAACATTGCTTGAAGCTACCCTATACATTGGTTATAACAAATCTTCCACCACACGACATACTCCAACTATTAAATTGGATTTCATAAATTAGATTAGCACAATGTTCTTAACAACCTCATTAACAAATAGTCTTATGTCTTCTCAATTGATATCAAACTAGTATTGAAGGGACACAAGTGCATACTTCCCAAATATACTAGTAGTTTGCAATAACGTAAATAACCACTCCATTACATTAGAACATCTTTAAACAACCAGCAAAGTTTCTTTAACGGTAACAACAGTCTACATCATCTTAATGTTTTTAACTATGCATCAGTGTTTAAAACTTTTAAACATTATCGGGGTCATAAGCACTTTTATAACAAAGCAACAGATTCCAAGCATGTACATTAACGCATTCAATCATTCTCGCTAAGAGTAAACTACAACACTAGTAGTCTATTTATTCTCAAGCTAGAGATATTATTCACATTGAATTGATTCAACTCAAATTTTAACTTAGCAACACACCAATCCATAAACCACATTGTTACCTACTACATAACATGCTTAAGCATCAATCCTTACTAGGAACAAACGATTTCAGTCAAAAGACTACTTACTTTGTTTACAGCATTTAGTTTTAAAACTCATCCCAAATTCATAAGGAACATGACTCTCAAAATTGCAACGAGACAAACCCAAACTTGGTCATGCAAAGGAATTCTCCAAAACGCTTTTAAATCTCAAGGACTCCCCTAAGGAAAAAGGTTGAAAGACAGTTTTCTCGAAAGGGAACCAAGCGCTCAAACAAACCTTTGCAAATAAAACCTTAACTCCAAACTTTCACGAAACAATAAGGGTTCTTCAAAGGTGATTTCTTAAACCAGTAAAATGACGAAATCAAACACCACTTACTCCTACAAGCCACTGAACTTCACCCCTGACAGCCAGGTCTGGCACAACTCTGAACAACACTCCTTTAGCCTCGGAGAAAGACAACCACAGGAATAAATCGAATGCTTCTTCCCCATAAAGAAATCAACAAACTAAGCTTTAAAACTGGAAAGGCGCCCACAAGAAGCGCAACACTAGACTCCTCTTCTTCGTCTTCACCCAAGGAAGACAATACCACACACCGCAAACAGAACGATCCGCGAAAACCCATCACTTTTCATTTGATTCAAATCAACTAAAGCCAAGAAAAGCAACAAACACCGACCGTCAGAACGGCAAAGAACATACGAAGGAATCCACCACCAAACTCTTCTATTTGACTCCCGACAACTACCCGATCTACGACAGAAAGGGTAAGCGCTCTTCTCCTACAGGGGTTAATAGTTCTTCGGTGATGGCGCTAACCGGCCACACCGTCATACCTCACCCTTACTATGAATAAAGAGAGGTGACCGAAACCCTTCGGCACCACAACCCCACTCTTATCACCACAACAGGAACAATTCAACCATTTATCTCATAGACATAGCATCATGCATTGTCGAAGCATTCAACATCAAAGCTTAAATACAACATTTAAGCGTAAAGAAACGATACCGATACCCTTTCCTACCGTGCATCCAGTGTGTGTCAAATTTTAGATTAGTTATACCACTTTTGCAAGTTTTAATGTTGCTATCCTATAACAAAGTTTTAGTTAAGACCTAAGCCATGTTTCTAAGTTATTCCACATCACATATTAGTTGTACCCTATAGCATGACACTAAAAATTCACATTCCAAGGACCTACATCCCGCTCTGATACCAACTGTAACACCCCGGCATTTAAAATGCCCGAATGCTACCAAACATGAGCTAAACAACATCTAAATACCACATTTAAACATAAATTCCAGCAAAGGTTCATATGCTAAAAACCGATATTTCGGCAGCATCTCCTTTGTTTTTCCATGAATTAACACAATTTCAATATCATGGCAAGATAAAACATAACACACGACATCTAAAACAACAACAAAAATGGACATAACATCAAGTTACGCCAATAATACCACGCTTAACCACTTCATAAACTATAACGAAGCAAATAAGGAATCACAAGCATGCTAAATTAAACCATACATTAAGTTTATGGCACAACTCTTAACATCATGTCTCCAAGTGATTAATTATAGACTATGATGGTGGAGCTACGTGTAGGAGTGTAGCTAAACCCCTTTTTCCTGCATGCTGATCTCAAAGTACCTAAAAACAACATAAAACACAAGCGTGAGTTCGAAACTCAGCAAGCATATTGTAATGGACAACAAGAACAATATCATAGCAATAACATCTCCCATCATGTATATCATCTCATTCATGTACACGTAACAATATCATCATCAATATGCATGCAATGCTCATGTCTCCTTGGAAACTCATACCGGTATGGTTGAGTACACACCCGTCGGTATGCACCCTTTTCCCCCTTCCATCCCGAAGATGGAGGGTGCCTACTCCTCGCTTCCATTCACCACGTGGATGGAATCACGATGTAGGTCTTACTCAATGGCGTTCCGGACTAGTCATAACTTTCTCACCGACCTTGCCGGACTAGTTATGACGTTCTCACCGCCCTCGCCCTATCTCATGCCATGCATGCACTATGCCAATTATCATATCTCATTTGTACATAAACATATGGCATCATATCATGGCAAATATAGACACATGGCATCGTATCATGATAAACATAAACAAATAGCATCATATCATGATAATCATACTCAACATATCATTGGAAATCAGCAAGCATGGCAAGTGATCATAGCAAGTATTCCATCCTTCATCTAATCTCTACAAGCAACCTACAATCCGCTATTCATTACAACACACTTGACTCAACCGCGGGCGACGGATTGGCGGGAAGTCGAGGGCACTCCTGGTGTCACACCACCTGCACATAGGCATCACACACTCACAATAATGCCCACAAAATAGTATGCGAAACCCCATCTAACCCGACATTGCCCACTAATCGCAAAACCTAAAATCAGAGATTCTGTCCCGTCGGGACAGCAGCCTTGCAAAAGGCATAACTTGAGTTCTGGGACTCCGGATCAATTAAATGAGTCCATCCTCGCGTAGCTTAGGAAATTTCCCAACTTTCTCTAGGTATATGGAAAGACTGATTCGGACTCTAAAGTCGTCTAATCTACAGATTACCGTGATCTGTTCCAATTACGTCACAGATTTTAACACGCTCGGTAAAACAGCCATAACTTTCAAACGGCTGGGCGGAATTTAAACTTCTTTATGTCCACGGAAAGATAATTAAATTATCTACAACTTCTTAAACTTCCGTATGGACAGATTCGGAATATAAATCGGCGAAAACTCCAACCCTAGCTCGACTGCTCAATCTGCCCGAAAACAGAAACGTGGCAACTTCTAGATCTAACCAAAATTACTCAAATCCAGCACCTCCAATTGATCTAAAAACTTGATAAACACCCTAATAACAGTACCTAGATCAAATCCCAGGGTTCCGATGAGCATACCTTTGCCCGACGAACGAATCTCCAATAGATCTCCTCGCGGATCGCTCCTTGCTCCACGCTCCTCGCTCCTCGCTCCTCGCTCCTCGCTCCTCGCTCCTCGCTCCTCGCTCCAACTGATGGATCCACAAGGTGAAGAGGTGTGGAGACCACCCTAGGGCAGCAAGGGGGTGGAGGAGAGGTGGGGAGCAATGGGGGAGGTGGAGGCGCAAGCAAGGGAGAGGGAGAGGTGGGGGGTGGCGGCTAGGTTTGGAGGGAGTGGGGGGGCGCCCAAGGGGCTCAAGGGGCGCAAGGGCAGCAGGGTGGACGCCCCAAAGGGGCAGGGAAACCCCTTTTACCAGCCCCCACACCCAAATCTAGTCCGTTACGGAGACCTAATCCATCCCACCAAAGCCCACCAAGGCCCAAACTCCCCCGGGAAGGCCCAAAACCCCGAAAACGGCCCGGAAACGGCCTGGAAAAGCTATTAACCTCCATATCCTATAGTTTTAACCTTAATTCCACATCTCATACTGTTATTAACCTTATCATGCACGATAAATAAGGTTACGACACTCCGTGGTGTCACAACACTTCAAAAGGCCCAAAAACGCGAGTAAACCTCAAGCCGTAAGATTTTCTTCTCTAATTTCACAATTTGTAATGCCACACCATACCGTAGTGTCACAACAACAAAATAGCAACTCTAATCAACTTCCAAGTTAAAGCCACTAGCAAGCACGATTAAATTTCTCTATTAACCCGTTAGATTAGAACATCTTTAAACAACCAGCAAAGTTTCTTTAATAATAACAACAGTCTACATCATCTTAATGTTCTAACTATGCATCAGGGTTTAAAACTTTAAACATAATCGGGGGTCATAAGCACCTTTAAAATCAAAGCAACAGATTATAAGCATGTACATTAACACATTTAATCATTCCCACTATGGGGTACTCTACATCACTAGAGGTTCATTTAATCTTAAGCTAAAGGTAACAATTACATTTAATTGATTCAACTCGCAAATTAACTAAGGTGTACATCATTTCCATAAACCACATTGTTACATACTACATAACATGCTAAACAACAATTTTCACTTTTAACAAGTAATTTCAGTCAAACGAATACTTACTTTATTTGCAGCATTTTCCTTTTAATACTCAACCAAAACTCACAAAGAAGCTTGACTCTCAAAGTTGCAATGAGACAAACGCAAACTTGGTCATGCAAAAGGAAATTCTCCAAACCCTTTTCAATCTCAAGACTCCCATGGAGGAAAATGGTTGAAAGACAATTTTCTTAAAAGGGAACCAAGCGATCAAGTAATCCTTTGCAAATAAAACCTTAACACCAAACCCCAAACTTTCACGAAACAAGAAGGGTTTTTTTTTTCAAAGATGATTTCTTAAACCAGTAAAATGACGAAATCAAACACCACTTACTCCTACAAAGCCACAGAACTTCAGCCCTGACAGCCAGGTCTGGCATAACACCGCAATAGCTCCTTTAACCTCGGAGAAAGACAAACACAGGAATAAATTGAATGCTTCTTCCCCATAGAGCAATCAACAAACTAAGCATCAAAACTGGAAAGGCGACCAAAAGAAGCGCAACACTTGACTCTTCTTCTTCGTCTTCAACCAAGGAAGACAAAACCACACACCGCATACGGAATGATCCGCGAAAATACAATACCAAACACTTTTCTTTTGGTTTCCATCAACTAAAACCAAGAAAACCAACCAAGACCGACCACAGATCGATAAAGAACATCGAAGGAATCCACCACCAATCTCTTCTATTCGACTCCAGTCATCTACCCGATCTACGACAGAAAGGGTAAGCACTCCTCCTACAGGGGTTAATAATTCTTCGGTGATGGCGCTAACCGGCCACACCGTCAAACCACACCCTTAATATGAACAAAAAGAAGTGACCGAAACCCTTCGGCACCACAACCCCACTTTATCACAATACCAAGAACAATACAATTAAATCTCTCAATAACATGGCAACATACATTACCAACTTTAGCATTCAACATCAAAGCTTAAATACAACATTTAAGCGTAAGCAACGATACCCATACCCTTTTCCTACTGTGCATCCATGTGTGTCAAATTTTAGATTAGTTATACCACTTTTGCAAGTTTTAATGTTGCTATCCTATGACAAAATTTTAGTTAAAACCTAAGCCATGTTTCTAAGTTATTCCACATCACATTTTAGTTGTATCCTATAGCATGACACTAAAAATACACATTCCAAGGACCTACAGCCCGCTCTGATACCAACTGTAACACCCCGGCATCTAGTATGCCCGAATGCTACCAAACATAGGCTAAACAACATCGAAATACCACAAATTAAAGTAAATTACAGCAAAGGAGTAAATGCTAAAACCGAAAATTTCGGCAGCATCTCCTTTGTTTTTCCATGAATTGGAGCAAGAGTAATAACAAGGCAAGTTATATCATAGCATAAGACATCTAAAACAGCAATATCGACGAATGAAGCATCACTTATGTCTAGAAATAAGGAATTCAACCATTCGAAATATAACAAACCAAACGATGAACTCAAGCCCATACACCAAGATTCATGGCACTAATCATTATTATCATGACTCCCATTGACTAAAATGTATAATAATATGAAGCTACGTGTAGAAGTGTGACTATTTCCCTTCCCCGCATGCCGGTCTCATGGTACCTAAAACAACAAGAAAACACAAGCGTGAGTTCAACACTCAGCAAGTATATTGCAATGGTACAAAAGAAAAATTACATGGCTATAACAAATGACATCATGTAAATCATCTCATTCATGATCATATAACATTATCATCATCATTATGTATGCAATGTGATGCTATGCTCATGTCTCCTTGGAAACTCATACCGGTATGGTTGAGTACGCACCCGTCGGTGTGCACCCTCTCCCCCCTTCCATCCCGAAGATGGAGGGTGCCTACTCCTCGCTTCCGTTCACCGCGGTGAATGGAATCACGATGTAGGACTTACTCATTGGCTCTCCGGAATAGTCATAACTTTCTCACCGACCTTCCCCGGACTAGTTATGACTTTCTCACCACCCGGGCCATGTAACATGCCATGTATGCAAATATGCCAACATCATAATTAACTTGTACATTAACACATGGCATCATAACATAATAAGCATACTCATCATATCATTGGCAATCACTAAAGCATGGCAAGTGATCATATCATATAATTGTGACACTACGGAAGGTCGTAATCTTATAAAATATGAAGTTTGAAGGCAAAACATTATAGGATGTGAATGTGGAGGTTAAAAACTTTACGTTATGCAGTTTTAACGCATTTCCGGGCCGTTTTCGGGAGATTGGGCCTTTCCGGGGGAGTTTGGGCCCAAGGGGGGATGAACCGTGGGCTTTAGGGGAAGGGGGATGGCCCGTGGGGGGAAAAACCTGGCTAAGGGGGGGCTTGGTGCGCCCCTCCCTGCCCTAGCCACCTCCCACTTGCCTCTCCTCCCCTTGTGCGCCTCCCCCACATCCTCCCTAGCCGCCACCCCTAGCCACCCCTCCATGCGCTCCACCTCCTCCCCATCCCTCTCCACCACCCCTTGCTGCCCCTAGGGGGGTTATGCACCTCACCACCCCGAAGATCCGTCTGTTGGAGCGAGGAGCGAGGAGCAAGGAGCGAGGAGCGAGGAGTAAGGAGCGAGGAGCGAGGAGATCTATTGGGGTTTTCGTGCGTCGGGCGAAGGTATGGCCATGGGACTCCTTGGGGTTGGGCTAGGTACTTTTCTACTGATCAATATCATGTTTTTAGATCAATTGGAGGTGCTGGAATTGAGTAGATTGGATTAGATCTAGATGTTGCCACGTTCTCTGTTTTGGACAGCATGAGCAGTCGACATAGGGTTTAGTTTTTCGCCAATTTAGAGTCCGAATTTGGTCATCCGCCTATTGAAGAAGTTGTAGATAATTTCCAGATCATTCAGTGGGTATAAAGAACGTTAAATTCCGATCATCCGTTTGAAAGTTATGGCTGTTTTACCGAGCGTGTTAAAATCTGTGACATGATTGGAACAGATCACGGTATTCTGTAGATTAAACCACTTTAGAGTCCGAATCAGTCTTTCCTTATACTTAGAAAAAGTTGGGAAATTTCCTAAGATACGCGAGGATGTACTCGTTTAATTGATTCGGAGTACCAGAACTCAAGTTATGCCTTTTGGAAGGCTGCTGTCCCGACGAGACAGAACCTCTGTTTTTGGGTGTTGCGAGTAGTTGGCAATGTCGGGGTAGATGAGGGTTTGCGTACTATTTTGTGGACATGATTGTGAGTGTATGGTACCTATGTGCAGGTGGTGTGACCCCGGGAGTGCCTTCTATTTCCCGCCAATCCGTTGCTCGTGGTTGAGGAAAGTGTATTGTAATGGATAGCGATTTGTAGGTTGCTTGTTGAGAATAGATGAAATTGACTATATGATATGATCACTTGCCATGCTTTAATGATTGCCAATGATATGATGAGCATGTTTATTATGTTATGATGCCATGTGTTAATGTACAAGTTAAATATGATGTTGGCATAATTGCATACATGGCATGTTACATGGCCCGGGCGGTGAGAAAGTCATAACTAGTCCGGGGAAGGTCGGTGAGAAAGTTATGACTATTCCGGAGAGCCAATGAGTAAGTCCTACATCGTGATTCCATTCACCGCGGTGAACGGAAGCGAGGAGTAGGCACCCTCCATCTTCGGGATGGAAGGGGGGAGAGGGTGCACACCGACGGGTGTGTACTCAACCATACCGGTATGAGTTTCCAAGGAGACATGAGCATAGCATTGCATTGCATACATAATGATGATGATAATTATATGTGATCATGAATGATATGGTTTACATGATGTGAGATATTGTTGCCATGTAATTGATCTTGTTATACCATTGCAATATGCTTGCTAAGTTTCGAACTCACGCTTGTGTTTTCTTGTTGTTTTAGGTACCATGAGACCGACATGCGGGGAAGGGAAATAGTCACACTTCCGCACGTAGCTTCACTCATTTGATTCCACAAGTCATTCAATTAGTTTTTGATAATAAATTGCGTGTGTTGATTGTTGCCTTAAGGTTTAGCTTGGCTATATGAGAGTCTTATTGTTTGTTTGACTCTTGGAGACATTAAGTGCTTGAAATTAGACTTATATTGTTGTTAAATCTTTAATTATTGCTGTTTTAGTTGTCTCTCATATTGCCATATATATTGCTATACTGTTGTTGCTCCTTCAAATCATGTTAAAACAAAGGAGATGCTGCCGAAATCTCGGGTTTTAGCATTTACTCCTTTGCTGTAATTTACCTTAATTCATGGTATTTAGATGTTCTTTAACTTATGTTTGGTAGCATTCAGGCATATTAAATGCCGGGGTGTTACAGTAATCAATTTCATCTACTCTCAACTAGCAACCTACAAACCACTATCCATTACAATACACTTGCCTCAACCACGGGCAACAGATTGGCGAGATGTAAAAGGCACTCCCGGGGTCACACCACCTGCACATGGGTACCACACACTCACAATCATGTCCACAAAACAGTAAGCAATCCCTCTTCTAACTCAACATCGCAAACTACTCGCAAAACCCAAAAACAGAGGTTCTGTCCCGTCGGGACAGCAGCATTCCAAAAGGCATAACTCATGTTCTAAGACTCCAAATCAATTAAATGAGTACATCCTCGCATAGCTTAGAAAATTTCTTAACATTTTCTAAGTATATGGAAAAGCTGATTCGGACTCTAAAGTTGTTTAATCTAAAAAATACCGTGATCTGTTCCAATCACGTCACAGATTCTAACATGCTCGGTAAAACAGCCATAACTTTCAAACGGCTGGAGGAATTGGACGTTCTTTATACCCACGGAAAGATATTGAAAATACCTACAACTTATTCAACAGCTGTACGACCAAATTCCGAATGTAACGTGACGAAAACCCAAACCCTAGGTCGACTGCTCATGCTGCCCGAAACAGAGAACGTGACAACTTCTAGATTTCATCTAATCTACTCAATTCTAGCACCACCAATTGATCTAAAAACATCATAATGACCCTAAGAACAGTACCTAGGCCGACCCCAAGGAGTCCCATGGCCATACCTTTGCCCGACGCACGAAAACCCAATAGATCTTCTCCCGGTTCGCGCGATCTCCTTCCTCGCTCCAATCCCGCTGGATCTCCTTGTCGCGGATGGCTCGAACGGATTGATCTTCGAGGTGTTGAGGTGGGGATCTCCCCTAGGGGCAGCAAGGGAGGTGGAGGGGTGGTGGAGCAATGGGGAGGGGAAGGGGAGGCGCACGGCTAGGGACAAGGGCATGGGGCGGCGGCTAGGTGGGAGGGAGGAGTGGCGGCTAGGGCAAGGGGGTGGGGCCCAATGAGGGCAGGGGGAGGTGCCTAGGGCTGAAATACCAGGCCCCCTCTCCCTCATGGGCCCAATTCCCATCCCACTAAAGCCCACGACACTTCCCACTGGGCCCAAACTCTGCCGGAGAGGCCCAAACTCCTGAAACCGGCCCGAAAACGCGATTAAACCCCACCGCGTATAGTTTTAACCTCTGATTTCATATTTTATAAGATTACGACACTCCGTGGTGTCACAAAACAGATTGGCACGTTCGCGCAAACCTCAAACCCGGTGTTTGTCTTGTGTGTTCGAGGCTAAGAACCCTACCTCACATTTTTAGCGCGAACAAATGGCTAAGTGGTTATTTTGCAATAAACAACATTCACAAATAAACATAATAGATTATAAAGCAGTAAAAAAAATATTAATAGTAATAAATTTCATAGTTGTTTCACAAGTAATCTATCTCAGATCCTTAACAAGTTATCACTTTCCACAGGCAACCTACCTCCCAAGCCCAAGTTCAAGTTTATGAAAATCTAACCCTTGATTGTAATCCCCGAGCATTGTCCATTACCACGGACACGGCTATTCGAATAGTTTTGACACTCTATAGAGGTTATACACTTTACCCACAAGATACATTCAACTCATCACGTCAATCGTGAATCGCCATATAAGAGTATGCGAATGAGCGATCATAACAAAGCCTTTCGGAAACTTCTATCTTAACATATGAACCTCCCCGGTTGCCATACACTGTCCCTTCCCTCAGCAGAGGCGAAGTATAGGACCGACATACTGTTGGATGGGTACCAAGCCTCAGCATAGGTATGCTCCCCCGTACAGCTACACCCCTATGTAACTATCACCCTGAGGTACCACATGCAAGATATTAATGACTTACTCAACTAGGTCTGTCCCATTCCAGACATGTGGTTGTATGTTTGGCCTAGTTCATATTCTTGCAAGGTTAAGTCCTTAATTGACCGAGGCAAGACTTCTAGACACTCATCATAGAACCATATCCCCATTATTTACGTATCATGTTACCATATCAACCCAGTGCCACCCTGTCCCACCATCATGCACAACTCCTGCCACTTGTCTCAGTCTAAATCATTTCCCACCCCAGTTGATTATTGTGCAACACATGTCAACAACAATTCAACGTCCATGTAGAACCACACTGGCCTCTACATATCAACATCATCGCGTGGCAACACATCACACCATTTTAGAAACACATTGCATATTCCATTAATCAATATTGAGTTTGTACTTCCAAAATTATATCAATAACACGTCGCATGTCTTAGCAAACTAGTCACGATCTAATAACCCATGTTGGCAAATTAATAGCAACCAACTATTATTCCACAATCTAGGGCGACAAATGATTCATGGCATACAAATTATTATAGACAAGGTGTCATATAACAAATAGGACGCATATCTATTTACCAAAATTAATTGAAATCATTTTAATTAAACTAGCATGCAATAATTTAAATCAACATAATTTTTAAAAGTGGGATCAACATGATCAAAGCATAACTTGCTTGGCCCTTGCTATTTTTACTGCTCTTTACTCCTCCTTGATTCCGGATCTTCGATCTGCAATCTCCACTTTTTTAATCCTCAGCTCCTTCGAGCGACTTCTGGACGCCACATGTAATGATTAAAGAAAAAGCAAATACAAACCAACTCAAAAGATAAATCGAATAAACTTCAACTTAAGAACGAATAGTATTGGGTCACAACGGCTTAGATGAATTTAGGAACTTGAATGGATTAGATCGAAGATTAGACAAAAGAGAACGAGCTTTCGGAAAATACCCCGAAAAGAAAATGACCGATAACTGAGAAAGAAAGAATAATATTGCAAAGATATTTCTTCTGAAGTTATCTTGATTGGATAGACAATGACATATGGGCTCTCGATTTATAGACTGGGTCCATAAAGATATGTTAGTTTCACAATGAACTAAGCTGATGCTCAATGTTGACTTTTGTTGACTAAACATATACACAATCAATCAAAAGAGAGATTGATAGATTAGATCTTGGCTTACGGATACAACATATGGCCAGTAGCCAATCGACCAAGTCTACGAACGGTTTCTGGATTAGCGGTAGATCAGGATTTACAGGGATTTGACATCGATACATATGGTCGATATGCCAACGGGCTAGGGTTTGTTCTGAGATTCGGACTCACATCAAGAATAAGGCTTGGTGACGATAAGGTGAAACGATATAGCATAAGAACTGATGATATGAGACTTGGAATGGCTTAAGGTTGACTGCAGTTGACTAGCTAGTGGCACCGCAGTGTTGATCACACGGCTCACGATGGACTTACTTCATCAAAACGAGATCTTAGGTTAGGGTTTTGGTTCGGCCACATAGATGATATGACGATGAGGCTAGATTGACACATGGTGGGGTTAGACCACAACATGGTGGGGTTCGACCACTAGGGCTTTTGCTTGTATGCGCGCATGCGATAACGACGATGCGATGACAGGACACTCATGCAACAACAAGGTGTCAACCATCGGTACAATGATATGGCAGCAAGATCATGTTATGGCTTAGGTTTAATCTGCGGGCTGCGGGGTTCACATGCCACGACGCATTGTAACAACAGATTGGACCAAGGGTTAGGTTAAGATTTGAGCGAAATGACTCATAGATAAATCCTCTTGGCATAGGGATAGGATGCTTAGGGTTGGCTCTGCGATAAAAGATTACCAAGGATGGCTAGCCGAAACACGAACCGATAACAAAAGAAACTGTAACACCCCAAAATTTTGTTTTTATTGAATTCATGTGTGATTTGGCACTTTGGTGAATTTTTGGAATTTTCTGGAATTTATTTGGATTTATTTGGAATTTATTTGAATTTATTCCATTTTGAAATAATTAAAGAATTTAATATTGCAAATAAAATTTTGTTGGAAATATTTTATTTGAGTCCCAAATACTCTAAAATATTTTCCAGAATTTTTCTGGAATTTTTCTGAGTATTTTGCTATTTTTAATGAATTAATTGAATTTCTGGGAATTATTTTAAATATTAAATCGCTGGAAAATCAAACCGAGTCGGTTACTGTTCATCCGACCGAGCCCGAGTCAGACTCGAGTTCGAGTCCGACCCGAACCCGACCCGAGCCAGTTGACTCGATCAAACCAGCTCAAAACCCTAATCAATCCCAACCGTTGGATCAAGATCCAACGGCTGAGATCCGCCCGTACCGGTTCGAGCCGTATCCGGCCCGGATCCGATCGCGCCCGTGCGATCGTGGCCGTTGATCGTGCCACGTGGACGGCTGAGCGTCATCGTCTTCGCAGAAGTCCGGCCGGACTCATGCCGCCGCGCCCGCCGCCGTGTAGAATTAGGTTTCCGTCTCGGGCACGAACGCCGAGGCTATTTAAAGCCCTGGTCACGCCCCGAGGTTGCCCTCATCCTTGCGCACCCGTTCCCCCGAGCCATCTCGCCTGAGCTGCCGCTGTTTGCCCGTGTGAGCTCGCCGTAGTTGAGCGCCACTCCGCCGCGGTTTTTGCTCGATTCCGCCGTCGTCCGTCGTCTTCCGCCGAGAAGGAGCCCAGATCCGGAATCCCCGTGACGAGACGCCGAAGGAGGACTCATCTCGCCGAGCAACCCGAACGCCATCGGGCTCGTCGTCGTTCTCGTCTCCGGTGGCTGCAGCACCGCCGCGTCGCCATCACCCTCGCGAGTTCTGTGGACCGTCCGATCTTGATCGTGCGGTTGAGGTGAGTTCACGTGTTCCAAACCCGGTTAGATCTGGACCGTTGGATCAAGATCCAACGGTTCACAATCGCCACGTGCCGTAGTAGTGATTATTATAGGATTAGATCTGGACCGTCCGATCTAGATCGAACGGCCCACGATCATCGAGTAGATTCAACGCGTTAACCCTGGATCCAATCGCGACCGTTGAATTTCAAATCAACGGCCGGGATTGCGCCACGTGTCGGGAAGCCTGACCGTCGCGGTCAGCGCGATCCCAGCGTGCGTGTGTGGCCCGACACGCGGGGCCCGCGTGTCAGAGGGCCGCATGTCAGTGGCTAATCCAGCCAAGCGCTGACGTCACCCATGACGTCACAGTGGGTCCCACATGTCAGCACCGTGGGCTGAGTCCCCGCTGATGTCAGCAATGACGTCGCCCGAGTGGTCCCACATGTCAGCGACACGTAGAGTCGTGGACCGAGTCCACGGTAGACCCGAGCCGAGCGTGGACTACGTCCATGGACCGGCTGACGTCAGCCGCCCAATCAGAAGCTGCCACGTGTCCATGCTGACGCAATAATTAATTTCCGAAAAAGAAAATGATTTATTAATTCAAATAATGATTTCAGATTTTGTTCCAAATTTCAAACGCTTATAACTTTTGCGTTTCAACTCTGATTTGAGTGATTCAAATTTCAAAATTTGTATAAAAATGAGATCTACCTAAATATGAATTTTATTTAATTTTTGGACTAAAGTTTTTCTCTGTAATATTATTTAAACTTTAATAAATCGTAACTTTTGCATTTTAACTCCGATTTGAACGATTCCAGTTCCTAAAAATCCAGAAAATTGTGTTCTCTCTGTTTATGGATTTTATTTGGAGTTTTGGGATGTTTTTGCCTATTGTTTATTTGTGTATTGCTATTTGCACGCTTTACGAGTAGACGTTGAAGTGCCGGAAGGATTCGAAGGAGAAGTATTGACTCAGGATCCAACTCAAGACCAAGAACAAGTACTCTTTGAAGGCAAGTTGTGCTTTGACCATGTTGATCCTATTTCGAAACTTATTTTGATTTAAACTATTGCATGCTAGTTCAATTAGAAAGATACTTTGTTTAAACATGGGGGTTAGATAAGTACCAATTTGCTGTATGACACCTTGATTATTTAAGTATGTGCCATGACCCTTGTCACCCTAGTTGTGGATTACTAGTTGGACATTATTAAATTGCCAACATGGGTTTAGAACGTTGTAGTGTATTGCTTAGACCTGCTACGTGCTCATAACATGATTTTGGACAATCAAATGTTAATATTGACTTAATGATATATTGAACCTGTTTTGGAAAAGTATCATGTGATGTTGATGGCACGTGGTGCATGGTAATCAACTGGGGTTTGATAAACAGTTTTCGACCGGGGCATGTGGCAAGAGTAATCAGGTGGGCCAGTTGTGGCATTGGGAGTGTTGATTTGGTTCTTCGGGTAGTCTTGCCCTGGTCACCCTAAGGACTTAACCTTGCAAGCCTTTGAACTGGGTCTAACGTGCAACCACATGGCTGGAATGGGACGGCCCTAGTTGACTAAGTCGCTAAGGACTCACTTGTGGAGCCTCAGGGTGTCAATTACACCGTTTGTGTGATTGTACGGGGGAGCGTATCGTGGCTGTGGCCAGATACCCATCTAACGGTGTGTTGGTCCCATACTTCGCCTTGGCTAAGGGAAGGGATGGTGTAGAGCACGAACCGGAGAGGACCACCTGTGTTGTTTGAGGCTTCCGAAAGGCTTTGTTACGGGAACTCGCCTTTGTGGTGTTTGACTGTATCTTGTGGGTAAAGTGCATAACCTCTGCAGAGTTTAGAATCTATTCGAATAGCCGTGTCCGCGGTATTGGACATCGCTCGGGAATTACAGTCAAGGGTTAGATTTTCTCAAAAATAACTTTGGTTTGAAAGGTGGGTTGGTTTAGTAATGAAGATGATGGAAATGTGGTTTAGGATGGGGAAAATGTTTATTAAACTTCTTGAAAAGTTATTTATGCTTTACTTATTTCTACTGCTTTCGAATCTACTTATATTACTTGTCAAATGCTGTTTACTGCAAATATACCTTGAGCTATTCCTTTGTACCAAGCCATGCATATAGTATATTAGCTTGCATTCTGTGCATGACTTGCTGAGTACCAAGTACTCACCCTTGCCTCAACACAACATCAGTTGAAGAGGAGATTACGCCAGCTTCGGAGGAGGAACTCCAGGAGGATCCGTCTACTTAGGGAAGCGAGCCCAGTCAGTTGCCTGTGGTATACTGGATGGCGCCACGAAGTTATTTGATTTTCCGCTGCTATTATTTTTCTCTGAATAAGTTTCGCCTTGCGAGGCATACATTTGTAACTTGACCATAAGGTCGAGTAACCAGTTTGGTTATTTAAATAAAGTACTTTATTAGCATCGAGTGGTATGATTGTGATATTTACCGATGTTAAGACTGTGTGCACTAGCGCGTTCCTGGACTAGTGCTGAATACACAGAGGGTCCGGATTTGCAAATTCGGGGTCCCGACAGAGGTGGTATCAGAGCCATACTTGACTGTAGGCTCAACCCTAGCTAGAATGGTCGTAGTGAGGATAAAACCTATTTTCTAAAGCTAAAAAGTTGTCAAGATAAGAAATGACCTCTCAACTTATCCCCTTCTCTCTTTTCTTGTCTCTTGCTGAAATTTTCCCTTACCTTGTCACAATTTAAAAAAAAAATTCCGAGTTCTTACGTAAAGCACTCTTGTGACAGATGGAGGAAGAGTTCAACTACGTTGATCTGGGAGTTGGTCACGCTGCAGAACTTTGGCATATGCTACAGACTCTCGGAGATTTTGAGAAGCCCCAATACCAAGTGGAAGTGATCAGACAAGCGGGATTGATCAAGGCTTGTGACGTGAGGATTGAGGTACCTGCTAGGAAAAAGGGCCCAGGCAATCGCCCGATACACTGCACTGCCAGGAGATCTACAATGCAGATGGGTATCCAAGAAGTATCACGACGAGCAATGCGGCACATTACCCGTATCTACGCCAGAGAATTGGAGAGCACGGTGTTCCGTTATCATCCGCGCAGCGATAACCTTCTTGACCCGAAGGCGATTCAGGATGAGGATGCCACGGTTACACAGTTGGCACGATTTGTCGTCGCCCAGGAGGATGTACTAGATAATACAAGCAAGGAGCTACAGAAGGCCCGCAAGGAGATCACGACAGAGAAGAACAGATGGCGGGAAGCTCAAGAGTATGTGGCACACCTTCTACGAAGGATTGACGAGTTGGAGATGACCTTGTACGGACCAGACCCAGACGAGCCAGATCCAGAGGAGTCAGATCTCGATGAGGACACTGCTTCTTCGACTACCATAGAGGACACAGTTGCTGGACATGGCGATCGTTTCGCGCCTATGCCACAGCACCCGTACCCAGGCCGGGGAGGTTTTCTCGATGAGTGAGCATAGGTTCTATAGTGAGACTCCTACGCCGAGTCGCGTCATAGAAGAAAGAGTCACCCTTTAGGCGTTAGACTCCAGAGTTAGTTCGATTTGGATTTGCTTTGTTTGCTGAGTGTGCAGTATGTGTTGCAAGGCCCTTAGGCATTGTAAGCAGCCATACCAAGTTATTAATAATAAAGTTGGACCTTAAAGTTACACCTTTCGCCCCGCATAAGTTCCATATTACTTGTCTATTCTTGTTTCCCTCTCATCTCTAAACCTAGAGCAAATCGACAGATGGTGAATACCCGTGGAAACTTTGGAAGCAATGGGAGTGGTTCTCGCCCAGCAGAAAACCCCAATGATGGAGCACCAGCACCGCCACTGGATATGCAGAATTTCGGAGCTTTTCTTGCTGCCCAGACTCAGTTGATGCATGCTATGATGCAACAAATGCAGCACGTCACTGCTCAGGCCACTGCTAATCAAGTTAATCAGGGACCACGCCAGAATACAAGACTATCAGAGTTCATGAGAACTCACCCACCCACTTTCTCTGGGAATGCCAATCCATTGGAGGCCGATGATTGGTTAAGATCAATCGAGAGGAAGCTACACATAGCTCAATGCATAGGAAATGAGAAGGTACTCTACGCTTCTCATCAGCTGGAAGGAACAGCCGCCGAATGGTGGGAGAACTTCTGTGCCACGCAGGAGAACCCTCAAGATATCACTTGGGAAGAGTTCACAGCTGCATTCCGACAGTATCACGTGCCTGAAGGGATCATGGACCTTAAGAAGGAGGAGTTCAGAGCACTGAAGCAAGGTAATCAGCCAGTGGCCGACTACCTGAACAAGTTCACACAGCTAGCACGCTACGCACCTGAGGATGTAGCGACAGATAAATCCAGACAGTCTCGTTTTATGAAGGGACTTAACTCAGGATTGCAAGTAGGGTTGATCACCCACACCTTTCCAGATTTCCAAGAGTTGGTGAATAAGGCGCTTATTCTTGAGGACAAGCGCAAGGAACTGGATGAGAACAGGAAGCGCAGGATGCAACAGCAAGGATCACGCCAGGGAACGCAACAGCGCCTGAGAGTTGCACCAAATCAATTCTTCAGATTCCAACCACAGAATGCGACAAGGACACCATCCCCAGCACCAAGACCTGTCAATCAGAACTACCAGACCCCAGCCCCCGCTAGAAACACTACTCCAGGCAGTCAGCAGGGAACAGCGAGACGCTGCTACAACTGCAACGAGCCAGGACACTTTGCCAACAGTTGTCCAAAGAAGACAGCAGGAGTGACCCCAGTTCGCTTCAATCTAGGAACCACCCCAGCTAGGACGCCAGCACCAGGAGCCACACCCCAGACCGTGGTGAGAGGCCGAGTCAACCATGTCACCGCAGATGCACTGCAGAATGCTACGGACGTCGTACTGGGTAAGTTACTTGTTAACTCAGTACCTGCAACAGTTTTGTTTGACTCTGGAGCTTCGCATTCGTTTGTTTCGCAAGGCTTTGCTACTAGAAATGAGTTGAGGATTGCAAAACTTAAGTGCATGCTTTTAGTTCAAACCCCTGGTTCCGAACTCCGAACGAAAGTAGGATGTTCCGGGGTGAGAATACTAATAGATGGAATAGAGTTCCTAGCAAACCTTATAATTTTGGAGACCCAGACCTTAGACGTCATATTGGGAATGGATTGGTTATCCAAGCACAAGGCCGTATTGGATTGTGGACGAAGGACTATCTCAGTTGAGAGCCCGTGTGGGAAGAAAGTGGAATTTCAAGCCACTGCAGTTAGAGATGGACAGTTGATGGTTAACAGTACCAAGGCAATCAGCATAGAGGATGTCTCAGTAGTGAATGAGTACCCCGATGTTTTTCCCGAAGATCTACCTGGTATGCCGCCAGACAGGGACATAGAATTTGTAATAGAGCTTGTACCTGGTACAGCACCGATAGCAAAGAGACCCTATCGGATGTCCACCGAGGAGTTGGTAGAGATGAAGAAACAGCTAGAGGAGTTAATGGAGAAAGGATTTATCAGACCGAGTTCGTCGCCGTGGGGAGCACCAGTTTTGTTTGTCAAGAAGAAGGACGGGAGTTTCAGGATGTGCATTGACTACCGTGCACTCAATGAAGTCACCGTGAAGAATAAGTATCCGCTACCCAGGATTGATGATTTGTTTGATCAGTTGAGAGGAGCCGGAGTTTTCTCCAAGATTGATCTGAGATCGGGATACCATCAGTTGAAGATCCGATCAGAAGATATTCCGAAGACTGCATTCTCGTCAAGATATGGACATTACGAGTTTACAGTTATGTCCTTTGGGCTGACGAATGCGCCAGCTTATTTCATGAATATGATGAATAAGGTGTTCATGGAATATTTGGACAAGTTTGTCGTCGTGTTCATAGACGATATCCTAATCTACTCCAAGACAGAGGATGAACATGCCGAACACTTAAGGCGAGTTTTGGAAAAGCTGAGGGAACAGCAACTTTTCGCCAAGTTCAGCAAGTGTGATTTTTGGAAGGACAAGGTGGAGTTTCTTGGACATGTAATGACCACAGAAGGAGTCGCCGTAGATCCAAGCAAAGTAGAAGCTGTGTTACATTGGGAGCAGCCGAAGACTGTGACCCAGATTCGGAGTTTCCTTGGAATGGCAGGATACTACCGCCGTTTCATCGAAGGCTTCTCGACAATTGCGAAACCTCTTACGCAACTGCTGAAGAAGGAAAAGAAGTTTGCATGGACGCCAGAATGTGAGAAAGGATTTCAGGAGCTGAAGAAGCGATTGACGTCAGCACCGGTGTTAGTTCTACCGGATGTTGCTCAAAGCTTCGATATTTATTGTGACGCATCGCGCCAAGGACTTGGATGTGTGCTGATGCAGAACGGAAAGGTCGTCGCTTATGCATCAAGGCAGTTGAGGCCGCATGAGGAAAATTATCCGACGCATGACCTAGAGTTAGCTGCCGTAGTGCATGCCTTGAAGATATGGCGTCACTATCTGATTGGAAACAGATGTGAAGTATATACGGATCATAAGAGCCTTA
This sequence comes from Rhipidocladum racemiflorum, assembly GCA_036346355.1. NCBI lineage: Eukaryota > Viridiplantae > Streptophyta > Magnoliopsida > Poales > Poaceae > Rhipidocladum > Rhipidocladum racemiflorum. Next base: position 48,798,878 of record CM070577.1, on the reverse strand, counting down.
AGTACATATTCACCCAGTCGGATCTGAATATGAGGCAGAGGAGATGGTTAGAGTTGATCAAAGACTATAATGTTGGAATCCATTACCATCCCGGGAAGGCCAACGTAGTAGCCGATGCCCTGAGTCGGAAAAGCCATACCGTGAGTACGTTGCTAGCCACAAGTCAGGACGAGTTATGTGAGGATTTTCAGAAAATGAAGATTGAGGTAGTACCTAGCGGATTCTTGGCCGCATTAGAAGTAAAGCCTACCCTAGAGGATCAGATCCGAGAAGGACAGAAGGATGATGACAAGATCCGCAGGATTAAGTCCATCAAGGAGGAAGGCAAGGCAGAGGACTTCAAGTTGGATGAGCAAGGCACGTTGTGGATGAAGGATCGCATTTGTGTGCCTAACAAAAAGGAGTTAAAGCAACTGATTTTGGAAGAAGCCCATGACTCCAAGTACTCAATTCATCCTGGAAGCGCCAAGATGTATCAGGATCTGAAGGAGAGATTCTGGTGGCCGAGTATGAAACGTGAAGTTGCCGAGCATGTTGCATTGTGCGACGTATGCCAGAGAGTCAAGGCAATGCATCAGAGACCAGCAGGATTGCTACAACCGCTGAAAATACCTGAGTGGAAGTGGGAGGAAATCGGAATGGATTTCATTACCGGTTTGCCGAAGACTCAAGGAGGTTATGACTCCATATGGGTTATAGTGGATCGCTTGACTAAAGTAGCCCATTTTATCCCCGTGAAGACCACTTACTCGGGAGATAAATTAGCAGAATTATACATGATCAGGATTGTCTGTTTGCACGGAGTGCCCAAGAGGATCGTATCGGACAGAGGTACCCAATTTACCTCAAGGTTCTGGAATAAGTTGCATGAAGCCATGGGAACCCGTTTGAACTTCAGTACAGCTTATCATCCACAGACGGACGGACAGACCGAAAGAGTCAACCAGATTCTGGAGGATATGTTGAGAGCTTGTGCATTAGCTTATGCTACTTCTTGGGATAAGAGTTTACCGTATGCCGAGTTCAGTTACAACAATAGTTATCAGGCTAGTTTACAGATGTCACCTTTTGAGGCACTGTATGGTCGACCCTGTCGGACGCCATTGAATTGGAATGAGACCGGCAAGCACCGTGTCTTTGGGCCTGATATTCTTCAAGAGGCTGAAGAGCAGATCGCCATGATTAGGGAAAGGTTGAAGATAGCCCAATCTCGACAGAAGAGTTATGCTGATAATCGTCGCCGAGATTTGAGTTTTGAACCAGAAGATTTTGTATACCTCAGAGTTACGCCTCTCCGGGGAGTTAAGAGGTTCCATGCCAAAGGGAAACTCGCACCCCGTTATGTTGGACCATTTAAGATTTTGAGTCGCAGAGGCGAAGTTGCTTACCAGCTAGAGTTGCCGCAGTCGTTAGCAGGAGTACATGACGTGTTCCACGTGTCCCAGCTAAAGAGGTGTCTTCGAGTGCCAGAGGAGCAAACGCCCTTGGAGTCAATCGAGCTGCAAGAAGATCTGACTTACAAGGAGCATCCCGTGAGGATTTTGGACACTATGGATCGAGAGACTAGGAACAAGTCAACCCGTTTCTGTAGAGTTCAGTGGAGCAACCATACAGAGAGTGAAGCAACTTGGGAGCGCGAAGAGGATTTGAAGAAAGAGTTCCCAAGCCTATTCTGTAGTAAGCCCTGAATCTCGGGGACGAGATTCTATTAAGGGGGGGGAGGTTTGTAACACCCCAAAATTTTGTTTTTATTGAATTCATGTGTGATTTGGCACTTTGGTGAATTTTTGGAATTTTTTGGAATTTATTTGGATTTATTTGGAATTTATTTGAATTTATTCCATTTTGAAATAATTAAAGAATTTAATATTGCAAATAAAATTTTGTTGGAAATATTTTATTTGAGTCCCAAATACTCTAAAATATTTTCCAGAATTTTTCTGGAATTTTTCTGAGTATTTTGCTATTTTTAATGAATTAATTGAATTTCTGTGAATTATTTTAAATATTAAATCGCTGGAAAATCAAACCGAGTCGATTCTTGTTCATCCGATCGAGCCCGAGTCGACTCGAGTTCGAGTCCGACCGAACCCGACCCGAGCGATTGACTCGATCAAACCAAATTAAAACCTAATCAATCCCAACCGTTGGATCAAGATCCAACGGCCGAGATCCGCCGTGCACGGTTCGAGCCGTATCCGCCCGGATCCGATCGCGCCCCGTCGCGATCGTGGCCGTTGATCGTGCCACGTGGGCCGGTGGCGTCATCGTCTTCGCCGAAGTCCGGCCGGACTCACGCCGCGCCCCGCCGTGTAGAATTAGGTTTCCGCCTCGCACGAACGCCGAGGCTATTTAAAGCCCTGGTCACGCCCGAGGGTGCCCTCATCCTTGCGCACCCGGTCCCCCGAGCCATCTCGCCAGAGCTGCCGCTGTTTGCCCGTGTGAGCTCGCCGTAGTTGAGCGCCACTCCGCCGCGGTTTTTGCTCGATTCCGCCGTCGTCCGTCGTCTTCCGCCGAGAAGGAGCCAGATCCGAATCCCCGTGACGAGACGCACCGAAGGAGGACTCATCTCGCCGAGCAACCCCGGCAAACGCCATCGGGCTTGTCGTCGTTCTCGCCTCCGGTGGCTGCAGCACCGCCGCCGCCATCACCCTCGCGAGTTACGTGGACCGTCCGATCTTGATCGTGCGGTTGAGGTGAGTTCACGTGTTCCAAACCGGTTAGATCTGGACCGCTGGATCAAGATCCAACGGTTCACAATCGCCACGCGTCGTAGTAGTGATTATTATAGGATTAGATCTGGACCGTCCGATCTAGATCGAACGGCCCACGATCATCGAGTAGATTCAACGCGTTAACCCTGGATCCAATCGCGACCGTTGAATTTCAAATCAACGGCCGGGATTGCGCCACGTGTCGGGAAGCCTGACCGTCGCGGCCGCCGCCCACGCGTGCAGGTAGGACGCCGACACGCCGCCCGCGTGTCAGAGGGCCGCATGTCAGTGGCTAATCCAGCCAAGCGCTGACGTCACCCATGACGTCACAGTGGGTCCCACATGTCAGCACCGTGGGCTGAGTCCCCGCTGATGTCAGCAATGACGTCGCCCGAGTGGTCCCACATGTCAGCGACACGTAGAGTCGTGGACCGAGTCCACGGTAGACCCGAGCCGAGCGTGGACTACGTCCATGGACCGGCTGACGTCAGCCGCCCAATCAGAAGCTGCCACGTGTCCATGCTGACGCAATAATTAATTTCCGAAAAAGAAAATGATTTATTAATTCAAATAATGATTTCAGATTTTGTTCCAAATTTCAAACGCTTATAACTTTTGCGTTTCAACTCCGATTTGAGTGATTCAAATTTCTAAATTTGTATAAAAATGAGATCTACCTAAATATGAATTTTATTTAATTTTTGGACTAAAGTTTTTCTCTGTAATATTATTTAATTGATTATTTAAACTTTAATAAATCGTAACTTTTGCATTTTAACTCCGATTTGAACGATTCCAGTTCCTAAAAATCCAGAAAATTATGTTCTCTCTGTTTATGGATTTTATTTGGAGTTTTGGGATGTTTTTGCCTATTGTTTATTTGTGTATTGCTATTTGCACGCTTTACGAGTAGACGTTGAAGTGCCGGAAGGATTCGAAGGAGAAGTATTGACTCAGGATCCAACTCAAGACCAAGAGCAAGTACTTTTTGAAGGCAAGTTGTGCTTTGACCATGTTGATCCTATTTCGAAACTTATTTTGATTTAAACTATTGCATGCTAGTTCAATTAGAAAGATACTTTGTTTAAACATGGGGGTTAGATAAGTACCAATTTGCTGTATGACACCTTGATTATTTAAGTATGTGCCATGACCCTTGTCACCCTAGTTGTGGATTACTAGTTGGACATTATTAAATTGCCAACATGGGTTTAGACCGTTGTAGTATACTGCTTAGACCTGCTACGTGCTCATAACATGATTTTGGACAATCAAATGTTAATATTGACTTAATGATATATTGAACCTGTTTTGGAAAAGTATCATGTGATGTTGATGGCACGTGGTGCATGGTAATCAACTGGGGTTTGATAAACAGTTTTCGACCGGGGCATGTGGCAAGAGTAATCAGGTGGGCCAGTTGTGGCATTGGGAGTGTTGATTTGGTTCTTCGGGTAGTCTTGCCCTGGTCACCCTAAGGACTTAACCTTGCAAGCCTTTGAACTGGGTCTAACGTGCAACCACATGGCTGGAATGGGACGGCCCTAGTTGACTAAGTCGCTAAGGACTCACTTGTGGAGCCTCAGGGTGTCAATTACACCGTTTGTGTGATTGTACGGGGGAGCGTATCGTGGCTGTGGCCAGATACCCATCTAACGGTGTGTTGGTCCCATACTTCGCCTTGGCTAAGGGAAGGGATGGTGTAGAGCACGAACCGGAGAGGACCACCTGTGTTGTTTGAGGCTTCCGAAAGGCTTTGTTACGGGAACTCGCCTTTGTGGTGTTTGACTGTATCTTGTGGGTAAAGTGCATAACCTCTGCAGAGTTTAGAATCTATTCGAATAGCCATGTCCGCGGTATTGGACATCGCTCGGGAATTACAGTCAAGGGTTAGATTTTCTCAAAAATAACTTTGGTTTGAAAGGTGGGTTGGTTTAGTAATAAAGATGATGGAAATGTGGTTTAGGATGGGGAAAATGTTTATTAAACTTCTTGAAAAGTTATTTATGCTTTACTTATTTCTACTGCTTTCGAATCTACTTATATTACTTGTCAAAAGCTGTTTACTGCAAATATACCTTGAGCTATTCCTTTGTACCAAGCCATGCATATAGTATATTAGCTTGCATTCTGTGCATGACTTGCTGAGTACCAAGTACTCACCCTTGCCTCAACACAACATCAGTTGAAGAGGAGACTACGCCAGCTTCGGAGGAGGAACTCCAGGAGGATCCGTCTACTTAGGGAAGCGAGCCCAGTCAGTTGCCTGTGGTATACTGGATGGCGCCACGAAGTTATTTGATTTTCCGCTGCTATTATTTTTCTCTGAATAAGTTTCGCCTTGCGAGGCATACATTTGTAACTTGACCATAAGGTCGAGTAACCAGTTTGGTTATTTAAATAAAGTACTTTATTAGCATCGAGTGGTATGATTGTGATATTTACCGATGTTAAGACTGTGTGCACTAGCGCGTTCCTGGACTAGTGCTGAATACACAGAGGGTCCGGATTTGCAAATTCGGGGTCCCGACAGAAACTAGATCGAAAGATGATGGTTAAATACTCGATTATGGCTTGGATGGAAACCTGAAACCAAATGAACTCTAAGGATAGGAAATACAGAGAATAATAACCAACTAAACAAGATGGCACAGCCAAGGTGAACTAAGATGGTTGGCAGCAAAATACGGCGCCTGGCACTAACGAAAGATGGCGGCTAACGAATATTAAAAATTTTGGTTGAAGGAACAGCAAAGGGGAGGTCAGCACCACATAGAACGCGATAAGATGAACTCAACGGTATAGGCGGATTCGGTGGCGACCCAACGAACAGATCACAAACTGTCAATGAACAGCTTCTGAAGTTAATAGATCGAGTGGCCATAACTATTAAAATAATGCATGAAACCTAACCAAATTTTACAGAGAGCTATGTGGGACCCTAAGGAACAATATGACATGAACAAATCTGAGTTTTACCTTCTGGATCAATGGGGAACGCGTGACGAAGTTTCCTGCTGCTTGTTGACAGTCTGATCGGGGAAGATTGAATTTTCTGCAGAAATCCCGTGGACAAAACCTTGAGTTAGGGTGAGCACTGTGTAAAGGACATCAAGATGAGCATACAGTAAAAAGTCCACAGTCAAATTCAGAAAAATAAAGGAGAACGGGTGACGACAAGATTTGAGATTGGTATGGCCGTAACTTTTGATTTTGTGGATGAAACTGTACCAAATTTGGAAGAGCGATAGATGGGAGTACATGGCTCAATGTGGCGTGAACGAATTTTGGAAAAACTCATCGAGATAACGAGGAACGCGATGCCAACTTCAGCCGACTTGGGGTGGAGCACAGGAGGGACATGGCTGAGGGTTTTTAGGGTTTGGGAGGCTCTGGAGGTTGAGGATATGTGGGAGGGGTCTTGCCATGCATATACGGGCTTGTGCATCCATGCCATCCAAGAAAACGAAAGAGAAACGAATTCAAAATCAAACTGGACTCGGATCGAACACTTGGCGCGCAATGAATAGTGCTGGGCCGGCCTAATACTATTGATAGCATTTTCTAGTGATTTTCTAGTTAAAATAAATCTAGATATTTAATTACTTCATTTAGGGCAATAAAAATACCAGAAAAATACTAGAAAATATTTTGAGACATTTTGAACTCAAATAAAATATTTGCAACAAAACTTTAGATAAACTTTTCCAAATGTTTAATTAATTCCATAAAGGACTTAACTCAAATTAATTCCAAATAAATTCTAGAAAATTCCAAAAATTGGAAATACACATCAAATGCAAGAAAAGCAAAAATTGGGATGTTACATCCAACCATCTCACAGCTCTCTCCAACGACATCTTTTTCAGGATGGAGGGAGTATTACCTAAGGGATCTCTTGGAACCTTCATGAGGGAGATTTAGGGGACTCCTTGAGCCTCCTGGAAGGGTCAACCCTTCGGTGCCTCCACTACCGAGAGGATACCGCAAGCACCCCGTGATGGTCGACCCCTTAGTGAATCTGTCATTAAGGGATCCCTTGCTATCATTGCCCAATGATCTTCTGGGAACCCTCATGAGGATACCTAAAAGTTCTCCTCGGGTCACTGTCAGGAACCGAATAGGTAAATCTGGACACCCTATGTGTACTTCACTAGTTCACGATCACACTAGTTTACACAATGGAAACATATATGAAATATCACAATCATACACAATAGAAGCATAATAAAAGACTATTTATTGAATAAAAGATAGTCGGATGACCATAAGGTCGACTTTATAGTAATTAAGCCACACAAGGCTTTAATTGTAAGAAAAATAACAGCAGCGGAATGGAAAACTTTGTAGATGACCTATCAATATAACATAGGATATTGACAATTTTCGATTCATAGTAAGTTGCCTCCTCCTAGAACTCCTCATCCATAGCAGGTGTAGACTCCTCTTTACTTGATGATTTTTGTTGTGGCAAGAGTGAGTACGTAAAGCACTCAAGAAGTTGTGCCCAAAATGTTAATCTATTATAACTACATGATTGGTTTTTTTCGAAAGAATGGTTGATATTTCTATTTTGCAGTCGTTGACACCAAGATTTGGCAGGCCTAGCCGATTTGGATAATAAAGTTAAATATGGATAAGAATTTCGGTTGATGTTGGATAAAGGGAAAGTCTATCTCTTAAAGGTTAAGGCCGACACAGATGATGGGTTTTCAAGAGTTACACAAAGATACGATCGGCTTAGCAGATGCTATAAAAGAGGGCAATGGGCCTAAAGAAAGGGATACAACAATGAACCAACAATCGCTCTACTTTATTTACTTTTTATTGAATAGGAGTAGTTCTTTGGACTTAGAATCTATCCTCTGTAATTCATTTTGATCAATAAAGTTGCACATCACCAATCTTGATCATTACTGATTTACATAATTTATTTAGATTTGCTTTTTCTCCAATCTTGTTGCGCATCGTCTTTTTTGGGAAAAATCTACCTTTATCAACCATCTACTCAACTCAATCAAGCTATTTAGATTTATCATTACTTGCAATCTAATCGACTCAAATATCTATTTAGATCAGATTATTATCGAAAAACTAATCAACAGAAATAATCGTTTCTATCATATATTTTTCTTATCGACTGCAGGATCAAATTGACTGGCACACCTGCACCCTAATTAAACCAAGTGCTTGTGTGTGTTTGAAATCCATCAGTCCCTCGTCATATTTTTTAGCGTCAACACATTTTTGGTACCCCCCGGTGGGACCACATTGTCTTGCTCAGGAAAATCAATTCCCCTGTCTAATGTCAACTCCGATGCTATAATTGTCTAATGCTGGATGATTTAATGCTCGTGTAGCGAAAAGAGATTAAAGATCAGAAAGCCACATTCGAGAAGATGATTCTGAACTACTACCAAAATACCCGACGTGGCGTTACACAAAAAGCTGTGTTGCCGATTGTGAATTTTGGCGACAAGGAGGCTGCGGTACATCAAACAACAGACTGCTAATCTGATATATACCTGTGTAGGCTAGATTATCAGAGATGATTAACCAAGCTGTACATCATGCTTTGATCAATTAGTTGTCGGTTCTGCTAACTATGTTTAAGTCGATGATAACTAACAACATCAAAACAATATAACTGGATATGGTATCGGCAAGAACTTTGCTTGAACCAGTGTAAACACTGTCGACATACCTGGTCTATGCCATAGGGTAGAGCACTCAGATATCAAAACCAGCAACCGATCTAAGGCCATTGGCTCCAATCCCTACAATGCTACCAACACAGCCGATCATGATCCTACCACGAGATCCAGGCATTAGCAATGTTCCCCATTACCAAACACAAATCGATAGTGCCAAGTTGGACCCCCCAAGTTGAGTTACCATCATGTCAGGACCCGAATGTGCAAATCCGGACCCTCGGTGCTTTCCACACTAGTCTAGGATCACGCTAGTGCACACCGTCTCAACATTGGTGAATGTCACAATCATAAACAATGTAATAATAAGTAAAGTCTTTATTAACACCAAAGTGGTTGAGTCGACCTTATGGTCGACTTACAAAGATACGCCTCGCAGGGCAAAGTCTTATTCAATTAAATAAAACTGCAGCGGAAAGTAAATAAAATCCGTGGCACCAACCAATATACCACAAGCAACTGACTGGGCTCGCTCCTTAGTTCGTTGGCTCCTCCTGAAGCTCCTCCTCTTGTTCGTTGGCTCCTCCCGAAGCTCCTCCTCCCAGATTGGCATTGATTCTTCCTCAGCTGATGTTGATTTGTTGCAAGGATGAGTACTTTAAGCACTCAGCAAGTCATGTACAGAATGCAGCCTAATATTCTACATGCATGGCTTATTACAAAGGATAGGCTGATGTGGTTCATCTGCATTAAGGCAACATTCACAAATACAATAATAGATTGCAAAGCAGTAAAACAATAATAATAATAAATACTTTCACAATAGTTTCATAAGTAAAGTATTTCTCATCCTACATCAAGTTTATATTTCCAACCCAAGTATTTTCCAAAAGCTAAGTTTATTTTCATGAAGGTCTAACCCTTGACTATAATCCCCGAGTAATGTCCAATGCTGCAGATACGGCTATTTGAATAGATTCTACACTCTACAGAGGTTATACACTTTACCCATAAGATACAATCAAACACCACAAGGACGAGAGACCATAACAAAGCCATTCCAAAGCTACTTCTAGACCCGGTACTGCCCGCTAATGTTTCAACACTAAAGGGTTACACCACCACAAAAGGCCCCCCCTCTTGCGCCATGTGAGCATCTACCCGCACACCCGGGACCCACACCACCACGACAGTACCAAAGATTAGACATTGCAGTTTACTCAGCTAGGTTTGTCCCATTCCAGACTTGTGGTTGTATGTTAAACTTAGTTCAAATTGTTGCAAGGTTATGTCCTTAGGTTGAACAAGGCAAGACTACCCAAAAGAATTCTCATGTATCCAAAACCAGTAAAAACCAAACGCGACCTCCCAGGTGCCACTCTTGGCCCACCAGAAACAGTCTTGCCACTTGCCCCAGTCTAAATCATTTTCCCACCCCGGTTATTTACCATGCACCACGTGCCATCATCAATCTCAAGAACACATGTCTCATTCTCATAAATACAATTCCATAGCCCATTAAGTCAATATTAAATTTGATAATCCGAAATAATGTTATTGGTATGTGGCATAGCTGAGCATTCTACTGTCGGTCTAATATCCCATGTTGACAATAAACAATAATGGCCAACTATTAAACCATAACCTTGGGTGACAAAATGATTCATGGCATACAATTATATACGACAAGGTGTCATACATCAAATAGGTTGATAACTAATCTCAGAATTATTTAAATGCAGTTTAAATAAACTAGCATGCAGTAATTTGAATCAACATAAATTTTTAAATATGGGATCAACATGGTCAAAACATAACTTGCCTTGGGAAAGCTCTTGCTCTAGCTCTTGGACTTGTTCTTGGGTCAGGACCTCTCCTTCAAAGCCTTCAGGCACTTCGATGTCTACGTGTAACGGATAAAATAACAATAAATAACTATAAATAGAAAGCAACTCAAGTCAAAAAATCAAATAAAATTCATACCTAAATAGAGCTTGATTTTACAAATTTATAGAAATTGGAATAACCTAAATCGGAGTTAAAACACAAAAGTTATAGCCATTTGAAGTTTGAAAATACAATAAAAGAATAAGTCCGAATTACTTGAATTATTTTTCTATTGAAAATTCGGAATTATGATGTCAGCATGACGTCAGTACCGAATTACTTTTCGGCCAAATTATTTTTCTAAAGAAAACCATTTATTGCGTCAACATGATGTCAGCCGGTCCATGGAGGGTCGGGTCTACGGTGGACTCGATCCACTGGGACACGTGTCACTAACATGTGGGACCCACTATATGACGTCATTGCTAACGTCAGCGCAACTCGGCCGAACCGACTGACACGCAGGCCCTACTGATGACATCACCATGACGTCATTGTTGACGTCACACGCGCACGGGTACTACTACTGACGTGCGGGCCCAACACCGACGTCATGGGTGACGTCAGCAACGACTGGCCACTCGGCTTGATGCCTCAGTTCATGTGCCAACAGGCGGCACACGCGGATTGGTGTAACACCCCTGCAGCTCGTGTGCCCGAAATGCTACCAAAATCTATCTAAATTTTTCCATAAAAATTTTGGCAAAATCTCCCCTGCTAAATGGACACCCACTCAGCAGGCAAAAAGATCACAATAAGCATAATAACAACAATATGACAAGTCATGGAATCAATCAACCATCATGACATCTAAGCATAATCAACTACACTAATCATTCTAATAGCAACTATAACAACATGTCATGGAATCAATCAACCATCATGACATCTTAAAACATACAACTAAGCATCCCAAAAGAAACATTCTAGCATTAACAAGCATTTTCACCATCTTAATTAACTCCTAATTATCAACATAATCAACATTACAAAGCAAAGCATGCCACAATCATTTAGCATTTAAACGACATGATGCACTTGCCTTCTATCGAGAGGAGTGGAGTGGCGGGGAGAAGAAACCACTCCCGAAGCTACTCCACCTAAAAAGGGAACCACAATCGCATACACAACTCAAAAACTATACAAGTTCAACTTCATATTGTGCAATTACGCCCTAAACCAAAAAATCAGTCCCAAATCTGAATTTCATACAATTGGATTGGATAGCCCACTTTTCCATAGCATAACTATTGCTATACAACTTCAAATTGAGCAAACCTTTAACATTTTAAGCATCTACTCAGAATTCCCTATCTATCTCTAGGCAATTTTAAATCCCAATTCGGCCTTCAACTTATTCTAATTCATAAAACAAAATTGAATCTACTATTAATCGCAATTTTGAACAGCAAAAGGTAAAACTTGCATAACATTTTAATGGTTGAACCAAAATTCAAGTTCTTGGAAAATAAATGACATAAGAGACCAATCTATTGTCACCCCATAGCCCCTCAAACAAGAACTGAAGCTAAAGTCCTCAACTACCCTCTAAACTTCAGACCCAAAACTGGACTTCCAGAAAAACAGATTTTCAGGACAGCAACTTTGAAATGACATAACTTTTGATTCCCAACTCCAAATAAAGAAAATAAATACATTTTCGTAAACTATAGGAAATTTCCTACATTTCTCTAGGCAAGTGGAAAAGCTCAATCAGCATGCACCTTGCTCGAAAACTAAGATGAACATTTCTGCTCACAGAACAACCTAATCGGGATAGTCGACAGTAAGAAGCCCATAACGTTTAATTGGCTTAACGGATTTTTGTGTTGTTGTGCTTCAATTAAAGGGAAAAAGGAAGATATACAACAAACTCTACAGCCAAAAATTCATTTGACCACCCTAGGTACCCCACAACCGAGCTGAAAAACAGACCTAAAATCTGCTCGAAAAAGGAACAAAGGTTTCCCTCCGAAATAGATGGTTTCCCTCCAAAATAGATAACCTAGGAACCCTAGAAACACATCTAGGCAGTGTAGGGACTCCATTAGAGTAGGAAAAGGAAGCTCAAAGCATTCACCTTCATCTACCCATAGATGGAGGAGGAAGGGGGGCTGCTGCCACAGGAGTTGGAGGAGGAGGAGCTCCATGGGGCAGCCATGGCTGGAGGGGAGGCTTATGCTGCTCTCCTTGGCTAGGGGAAGGAAGGAGGAGGCCATGGGAGGAGCTGGTGGTGGTGGCGTGAGGAGAGGTGGCTAGATGCTCCTTTGGTTGGTTGCTCCTTTATGGCATGGGTGGAGAAAACAAGAAGCGATTCGACGCTGTCATGATGCGGTGACTCGAGGAAATAACTGCCAGAGGAGAGAGGCAGTGAAGGTGGCGACTTATCAAAGCATCGGCAGGCGATTTTTGGGACATGATGCATATCCCAAAAATGGGGGGCATATGTTAGCACCCAAATTTGGCCGACCGAGCCAAGTACAGTCTTGGAATGAGTCTGGGTGAAAGCGGTGCGAATCGGGGTTAGCAATAGATGATGGAACTGTACAAAATTGGGGAAGGTACGATCGTGTGAAGATTAGAAGGAAAGACTAGAGCCGATATGACCTGGGCCCAATACGATTGCGATCAAGATGGAAGGCTGAATTTGAGGTTGATATGATTATGAAGAGACCACGATGGTTACGATCAAAGCCACCGAAAAATAAAAAGAGGACGTCGTGCTGTGCCGAGAGGGGGACACACATCAAAACAACAACTAATCTACCAACTACTTTACTTTCAGCACATTAGGAGTAGCTATTGTAGTTCTGTAATCCTTCCTCTGTAATACACTTTGATCAATACAAGTTGCGCATCGCCAATTGTTGACCTTTGCTGCATTACGCCCTACCAAGCTCTAGTTTCTTTCTGATCTTGCTGCGCATCGCCTTTTTTGGGAGAGGCAGGCTTTTGCCCTGTCTGGCCAACTCACAAGGGTTGGTTAGATCCATTAAATTACCCCGATCCACGCTGGTTTGCCCCGAGCCGGCCAGGATCATCTTACTGCCAGGCCCGTATCGTTCTTCTTGAATGATCGCATTGGGAGATACGTCTCTTGCCGATTGCATGATCAAATCGACTAGAATGCTCGCGAAGTTGAACCCAGCGTTATCGTGTGTTGGAGGCGATCGACCCATCGCCAAGTTTTTTGGCGCCAACAGACCTTTGGCACGCCCGGTGGGACACGAAAAAACCATTATGATGTCATTAGGAAAAACCGTCTCTTCTGCCGATGTCAACACTGACGCGATAATCGTGCCAACTTTGGCCGATTTGATGCCAGAATAGTGCAAGGAGATCGAAAATCAAAAGGCGGCGTTCGAACAGATGATACTGAGTTGCTACCAAAAGACGCGGCGTGGCATCACTCAGAAGACGGCGCTGCCAACGATCAACCCCTTCGGGACGGTCGCCCCCAGTGCTAGCGATGAAGCCACGATAAGCCAATACCTACCTGCGCAAGCAAAATTATCGGATATGATAAACCAATTTATAAACCAAGCGCTGCTAAACCAATCATCGGCCCTAGTCACCACGCTTAGGCCGTTGATATCAAATAGTGTAAAAGAGGTAGCGCAGGAACTCGTGAAGGCCGGATCTCTTTTTGAACCACCACAGGCTCTCCCCACGTATCCGGTCTTTTTGAATCGGACAAGGTACTCAGGGGATGAAGCCGATGGTCAAAAATAAGCCATCGACCGCAATCATGACACCCGCGCCGCCACAGCCGACCATCACCTTGCCTAAGGATCTCGGGGCAAGCGAGGTCAGGCACTACCATGCTTACATAGATGGTGCCACAACAGGTGTCGCACCTAACCTGCTCCTGAGTATGCAATACCCCCATCGGGTGGTCGTGTACTCGGAACCCTTCATACCACTACTGGAACCTATAAGAGACCAAGTCGTCAACCACGAGGTCGTGCAAAACAATCAACAACCCAGGCCGATGAACCAACCCGAGTTTACACTCAGGGGGCAGCACCACGACCAGCCCGATCTCTCGCTCGGGGGACATCGCCATGAGCCGCCCGAGTTTGCACTCAGGGGGCATATGCATGATTTAGGCCGGCCAGTGCCCCCACTGCAGGCCATACTACCTAGAGGGGCCAACTGGACATATGCGATCACTACCATCTTGCGAGACCAGTTCGGCGTCCAGCCGAGAGGACAAATGTAACACCCCGGCATTTAATATGCCTGAATGCTACCAAACATAAGCTAAACAACATCTAAATACCACATTTAACATAAAATTCCAGCAAAGGTGCATAGGCTAAAAACCGAGATTTCGGCAGCACCTCCTTTGTTTTAACATGGATTTAAGGAGCAACAACAGTATAGCATTATAAGGCAATATGAGAGACATCTAAAACAGCAATAAATAGAGTCTTAACGACAATATAAGACTAACATCAAGCACTTAATGTCTCCAAGTGTCAAAAGAACAAATAATCTCTAAATAGTAAAGCTAAACACTAAAGCAATGATCATCACACGCAATTTATTATCAAACTAATAGAATGACTTGTGGAATCATTAAGGTGAAGCTACGTGTGGGCGTGTGACCATTTCCCTTCCCCGCATGCCGATCTCATGGTACCTAAAACAACAAGAAAACACAAGCGTGAGTTCGAAACTCAGCAAGCATATTGCAATGGACAACAAGAACAACAACATGGCAATAACATCTCCCATCATGTAAATCATCTTATTCATAAACACTTAACATTGTCATCATCAATATGTATGCGATGTAATGCAATGCTCATGTCTCCTTGGAAACTCATACGGTATGGTTGAGTACACACCCGTCGGCGTGCACCCTTTTCCCCTTCCATCCCGAAGATGGAGGGTGCCTACTCCTCGCCTCCATTCACCACGTGGATGGAATCACGATGTAGGTCTTACTCAATGGCGTTCCGACTAGTCATAACTTTCTCACCGACCTTCCCGGACTAGTTATGACTTTCTCACCGCCTCGCCCCATCTCATGACATGCATGCAACTATGCCAATTATCATATCTCATTTGTACATAAACATATGGCATCATGTCATAGTACACATAAACGCATGGCATCGAATCATGATAAGTATAGACACATAGCATCATATCATGATAATCATACTCAATATATCATTGGAAAACAGCAAGCATGGCAAGTGATCATAGCAAGTATTCAATCTTTCATCTAATCTCCACAAGCAACCTACGATTCCGCTATACATTACAACACACTTGCCTCAAATCATGGCGACGGATTTGTGGGAAGTCGAGGGCACTCCCGGTGTCACACCACCTGCACATAGGCATCACACACTCACAATCATACCCACAAAACAGTACGCAAAACCTCATCTAACCCGACATTGCCCACTACTCGCAAAACCTAAAAACAGAGGTTCTGTCCCGACGGGACAGCAGCCTTGCAAAAAGCATAACTTGAGTTCTGGGACTCCGAATCAATTAAACGAGTACATCCTCGCGTAGCTTAGGAAATTTCTCAACTTTCTCTAGGTATATGGAAAGACTGATTCGGACTCTAAAATTATTTAATCTACAGATTACTACGATCTGTTCCAATCGCGTCACAGATTTTAACACGCTCGGTAAAACGGCCATAACTTTCAAACGGCTTATCGGATTTTAACGTGATTTATGTCCACGGAAAGATAATGAAATTATCTACAACTTCTTTTAAGTCCATACGGACAGATTCAGATTCTAAATCGACGAAAACTCGAACCCTAGCCCGACTGCTCAATCTGCCCGAAAACAGAAACGTGGCAACGTCTAGATCTAACCCAAAGAACTCCAACCCAGCACCACCAATTGATCTAAAACCTTCATAAACACCCTAAGAACAGTACCTAGATCAAACCCAAGGATCCCCATGATCATACCTTTGCCCAACGAACGAATCTCCAATAGATCTCCTCGCGGATCGCTCCTCGCTCCACGCTCCTCGCTCCTCGCTCCAACGGATGCATCCACAAGGTGCAGAGGTGTGGAGACCACCCTAGGGCAGCAAGGGGGTGGAGGAGAGGTGGTGGAGAGTTGGGGAGCAATGGGGCAAAGGGAGGGGGAGGCGCACGGCCAAGGGAGGAGGGAGGCGGCTAGGAAAAGGGCAAGTGGGGGGAAGGGCGCACAAGGAGCAGGGGTGAACGTCCAAGGGCTGGTGGGGAGCCCTTTTACCAGCCCCCACACCCAATCCTAGTCCGTTACGGAGACCTACTCCATCCCACCAAAGCCCACTTAAGGCCCAAACTCCCCCGGGAAGGCCCAAAACCACGGAAACGGCCCGGAAACGTTATTAACCTCCATACCTTATGGTTTTAACCTGCCATACCATATTTCATAAAGTTTTTGACCTTAACATGCACCATTTAAAAGGTTACGATACTCCGTGGTGACACATCACTTCAAACGGCCCAAAAACGCGAGTAAACCTCAAGACGAAAGGTTTTATTCTCTAATTTCACACCATACCGTAGTGTCACATTCTCCCCCCCCTTCAACAGGATTCGTCCTCGAATCCGAAGGACGCCAAAATCAATGACAAAATCCCCAAGGGACAAACGGCTTCTCTGCAGCACAAAACATTCACACAACGACTAAAACCGGAACAAACAACAAACGAGTTCCCAAAACCAACACATAGAGAAAAAGTGTTGATCTAGCTCAACTAAGGGCAACCCCTCACAAATCGACCTTCACTTCAATTCCCCAACAGAATCTGTGTTTCAACCACAAAGGGCTCCATCAACCCAAAACGCTCGAATCCTCACGGCAAACACTTCATACTTCTATCACAACCAACCTGACTACCATACTCCATTAAACTCAACATGACATAATCAAAGGAAGTCACAATTCCTTTAACGACCTTTCTACATTCCTGAAAATTTCCATCGAGGGGAAAACTCATTAAGGCACACTTGCCCTTCCGATACACCATCATACTAACATTTTATTCCATCCTTTCCCAGACAAGACTCAAATCCAAGAACAACTAGTGACGACAAATTCTCACGGCAGGACAAATATCACCGAACTACCGTCAACTTCACTTCCACCCATCAGTACACTTAATAATGGTTAAACCCATACATCATCAACCTCCATCACAAACCACCCTTATACCACTAGGGTTCAACACCTAGCGCCAAGCTAGGATCGAAAAACCTTACCAAACCACAATTGGTTCCTTTCTTAAGAGGGTCTCGCCCTCACACAAAAACACTTAGGTATCAACCCCAAGTGTACACACGACAACTCAAACCCAAAGCGTTAACAACCATTTTGGAAAGAATTCGGCAACATCCAAGCCAAATCACAAAGGAAGCATAAATCCCCTACATCACAACCAACATACCAGAAATTGTTCATTGCTTCTTTTCATACTAGAAAGCAAGGGAAATCTCGTTTCATGACATAAATGCACACTCTTCAGGAGCACTCCGGATTAGTCATATCTCCATATATGACTTTCTCACCGACCTGGCTCAACGACTCTTTTATCATTTAACATGTAAAAACGATGTCATGTTTACTTTTCACCATTCCCTCATCATGTAACCACACTACCGAATAGTCATTCACATGATGACTTCTGCCTCGGTATCATATGAATAAATCTCGAATAACATCGAGAGTTGCGCTAATTCATATAAACTATGACGGCAACATCGTTAATCAACAAAACACCACATCGTGTGAAAACCCATCTTCGATTTAACACTAGCTTTGCAACACCTCGCAAAATCAAACTCAACCCTTTGGAACAGAACATCGACTCCAAAATCAAACATCTGCAGACACAAGCGCCATAAATTTTTATCAAAAGAGAGGGAAACTCAATCCAAAAAGAAAACTCTTCACTAACCAAATTCACTTATGAAACATTCATAAAAATCCAGACTTGTAAAACACCCGCACACCAGACACATTTTCCAAATGACTCCAACTCTAGTCAAATAGAGTTACACATCAAGGGCTTAACTCAAAAGTTTCCAACACAACCCTTTATGACCATCTGCTTCCTTTTAAAATTAATTCCAAAGATAAATCAGTGCGAACGCGAAAGGGCGCGATCCACTCAAAAACTTTTGGATGTAAACTCAAACTCACAACACGAACTAAACAAATTCGCCAAAACCAAAGGTCGACACCAACCACTACGAGTTTTGGGGAAACTCTGAAACTCAACATAAGGAACACCTCAACCGAAAGCATTCAACCGAGATGGCAAACAACCAAACCAGTTTCAAAGGTTTTTTAGACAACAACTTAGCATGAAAGGAACCATCTCTAGTACTCCACTACGCTTTCCATTAAAGACTTCAATAATCACTATTTACTATCTGAGGAGCCCCAACACAATTCAACCGAAAGTTTCACAACAAATTCTTCCTCTAGTTACCATTCCCAACATTTTTTAATAAGGGTTTATGATGCTTATCAAAAAGGCACCCAACCAAGACTATAATGACATGATCCCCACGGCTCACCGAATCATAATACATCTTATTCTAAATTTGAAACATAGTACTTCCACAAATCTTTCAGCAAGATCAACATATAAATTTTATACCACCTATATGTAAACATCTCGACAATCGAAACTTATTCAGTTAACAAGCGACTTCACAGATTCTTAAGCATGATCAACGTATCAGTTATATACCAACCTTATATCAAAATTTTGACAAATGAAACTTGTTCAATCTATAAAATGATTTCAACAATTAAGTAATATCTCTGCAAGATAAAATTTCGCAAATAGGATTCTAAGATATGCAATCATTAAGATTAAAATCTTGCATCATGATTATTATCCATTGTTCATCACATCACAACATGTACTTGACAAAATACCCCAATTTTACACCTTTTTCTTCTATTGGATCAATAGATTCCAACGGTTAACCACACTACCAAAGCATCAATATCAATTATTTGCATAATCATTAATCAACAACATTGCTTGTAGCTACCCTATACATTGGTTATAACAAAACTTCCACCACACAACATACTCCAACTATTAAATTGGATTTAATAAACTAGATTAGCACAATGTTCTTAACAACCTCATTAACAAATAATCTTATGTCTTCTCAATTGATATCAAACTAGCAATGAAGGGACACAACTGCATACTTCCCAAATATACTAGTAGTTTGCAACAACGTAAATAGCAAATCTAATCAACTTCCAAATTAAAGTCACTAGGCAACACAATTAAATTCCTCTACTACTCCATTAAATTAGAACATCTTTAAACAACCAGCAAAGTTTCTTCAACGGTAACAACAGTCTACATCATCTTAATGTGTTAACTATGCATCCGGGTTTAAAACTTTTAAACATGATCGGGGGTCATAAGTACTTTTATGACAAAGCAACAGATTCCAAGCATGTACATTAACGCATTCAATCAATCTCGCTAAGAGTAAACTACAACACTAGTAGTCTATTTATTCACAAGCTAGAGATATTAATCACATTGTTACCTACTACATAACATGCTTAAACATCAATTCTTACTAGGGACAAACGATTTCAGTCAAAAGACTACTTTCTTTATTTGCAACATTTTAGTTTTAAAACTCACCCCAAATTCATAAGGAAACTTGACTCTCAAAATTGCAATGAGACAAACCCAAACTTGGTCATGCAAAGGAATTCTCCAAAACACTTTTCAATCTCCAAGACTCCCACTGGAGGGAACCAACCGATCAAATAAACCTTTGCAAATAAAACCTTAGCACCAAACCCCAATCTTTCACGAAACAAGAAGGGTTTTTCAAAGATGATTTCTTAAACCAGTAAAATAACGAAATCAAACACCACGTACTACTACAAAGCCACAGAACTTCAGCCCTGACAGCCAGGTCTGGCACAACTCCGCAATAACTCCTTTAACCTCAGAGAAAGACAAACACAGGGATAAATTGAATGCTTGTTCCCCATAATGCAATCAACAGGCATCAAAACTGGAAAGGCGCCCAAAAGAAGCGCAACACTAGTCTCCTCTTCTTCGTCTTCAACCAAGGAAGACAAAACCACACACCGCATACGGAACGATCCGCGAAAACCCAACACTTTTCATTTGATTCAAATCTACTAAAGCCAAGAAAAGCAAAGAACACCGACCGTCAGAACGGCAAAGAACATACGAAGGAAACCACCATTAACTCTTCTATTTGACTCCAGTCAACTACCCGATCAACGACAGAAAGGATAAGCACTCTTCTCCTACAGGGGTCAATAGTTCTTCGGTGGTGGCGCTAACCGGCCACACCGTCAAACCTCACCCTTACTATGAAATAAGAGAGGTGGCCGAAACCCTTCGGCACCAAAACCCCACTTTTACCAACACAACAGGAATAATTCAATCATTTATCTCATAGACATAGCAACGTACTATATCAAATATAGCATTTAGCAACAAGGCTTAAATACAACATTTAAGCGTAAACAACGATACCCATACCCTTCCTACTGTGCATCCATGTGTGTCAAACTTTAGATTAGTTATACCACTTTTGCAAGTTTTAATGTTGCTATCCTATGACAAAATTTAAGTAACCTAAGCCATGTTTCTAAGTTATTCCACATCACATTTTAGTTGTACCCTATAGCATGACACTAAAAATACACATTCCAAGGACCTACAGCCCGCTCTGATACCAACTGTAACACCCCGGCATTTAATATGCCTGAATGCTACCAAACATAAGCTAAACAACATCTAAATACCACATTTAACATAAAATTCCAGCAAAGGTGCATAGGCTAAAAACCGAGATTTCGGCAGCACCTCCTTTGTTTTAACATGGATTTAAGGAGCAACAACAGTATAGCATTATAAGGCAATATGAGAGACATCTAAAACAGCAATAAATAGAGTCTTAACGACAATATAAGACTAACATCAAGCACTTAATGTCTCCAAGTGTCAAAAGAACAAATAAGCTCTAAATAGTAAAGCTAAACACTAAAGCAATGATCATCAACGCAATTTATTATCAAACTAATAGAATGACTTGTGGAATCATTAAGGTGAAGCTACGTGTGGGCGTGTGACTATTTCCATTCCCCGCATGCCGATCTCATGGTACCTAAAACAACAAGAAAACACAAGCGTGAGTTCGAAACTCAGCAAGCATATTGCAATGGACAACAAGAACAACAACATGGCAATAACATCTCCCATCATGTAAATCATCTTATTCATAAACACTTAACATTGTCATCATCAATATGTATGCGATGTAATGCAATGCTCATGTCTCCTTGGAAACTCATACCGGTATGGTTGAGTACACACCCGTCGGCGTGCACCCTTTTCCCCCTTCCATCCCGAAGATGGAGGGTGCCTACTCCTCGCTTCCATTCACCACGTGGATGGAATCACGATGTAGGTCTTACTCAATGGCGTTCCGGACTAGTCATAACTTTCTCACCGACCTTCCCGGACTAGTTATGACTTTCTCACCGCCTCGCCCCATCTCATGACATGCATGCAACTATGCCAATTATCATATCTCATTTGTACATAAACATATGGCATCATGTCATAGTACACATAAACGCATGGCATCGAATCATGATAAGTATAGACACATAGCATCATATCATGATAATCATACTCAATATATCATTGGAAAACAGCAAGCATGGCAAGTGATCATAGCAAGTATTCAATCTTTCATCTAATCTCCACAAGCAACCTACGATTCCGCTATACATTACAACACACTTGCCTCAACCGCGGGCGACGGATTTGTGGGAAGTCGAGGGCACTTCCGGTGTCACACCACCTGCACATAGGCATCACACACTCACAATCATACCCACAAAACAGTACGCAAAACCCCATCTAACCCGACATTGCCCACTACTCGCAAAACCTAAAAACAGAGGTTCTGTCCCGACGGGACAGCAGCCTTGCAAAAAGCATAACTTGAGTTCTGGGACTCCGAATCAATTAAACGAGTACATCCTCGCGTAGCTTAGGAAATTTCCCAACTTTCTCTAGGTATATGGAAAGACTGATTCGGAATCTAAAATTGTTTAATCTACAGATTACTACGATCTGTTCCAATCGCGTCACATATTTTAACACGCTCGGTAAAACGGCCATAACTTTCAAACGGCTGATCGGATTTTAACGTGCTTTATGTCCACGGAAAGATAATTAAATTATCTACAACTTCTTTTAAGTCAGTACGGACAGATTCGGAATCTAAATCGACAAAAAACTCGAACCCTAGCCCGACTGCTCAATCTGCCCGAAAACAGAAACGTGGCAACGTCTAGATCTAACCCAAAGAACTCCAACCCAGCACCACCAATTGATCTAAAAACTTCATAAACACCCTAAGAACAGTACCTAGATCAAACCCAAGGATCCCCATGATCATACCTTTGCCCAACGAACGAATCTCCAATAGATCTCCTCGCGGATCGCTCCTCGCTCCTCGCTCCAACGGATGGATCCACAAGGTGCAGAGGTGTGGAGACCACCCTAGGGCAGAAAGGGGGTGGAGGAGAGGTGGTGGAGAGTTGGGGAGCAATGGGGAAAAGGGAGGGGGAGGCGCACGGCCAAGGGAGGAGGGAGGCGGCTAGGAAAAGGGCAAGTGGGGGGAAGGGCGCACAAGGGGCAGGGGTGAACGTCCAAGGGCTGGTGGGGATCCCTTTTACCAGCCCCCACACCCAATCCTAGTCCGTTATGGAGACCTATTCCATCCCACCAAAGCCCACTTAAGGCCCAAACTACCCCGGGAAGTCCCAAAACCACGAAAACGGCCCGGAAACGGCCCGGAAACGTTATTAACCTCCATACCTTATGGTTTTAACCTGCCATACCATATTTCATAAAGTTTTTGACCTTAACATCCACCATTTAAAAGGTTACGACACTCCGTGGTGACACATCACTTCAAACGGCCCAAAAACGCGAGTAAACCTCAAGCCGAAAGGTTTTATTCTCTAATTTCACATTCTATAATGTCACACCATACCGTAGTGTCACAACAAACTCTCAGCTATAGAAAGTTCTATCCTAATCATATTGATAGAATTCCATACCCCAACGGGTATCGGGTTCCAAATTTCGCTAAATTTTCAGGGGATGACGCGACCACCACTATGGAACACGTCGGACGCTTCATAGTGCAATGCAGGGACGCAGTGCACTCCAACGAGCTTCGAGTCAATGAAGGGAATATGCCCTAGATCAATCATGGTGATGATTGTAACACGTCTTTGTTCATGTAATTATGATAACTTTGTTTATCGGTTCCCTAAATAAATGTTGCGATTATGTCCATTGGGTACGACCTAATTATGAAACACATTGTCAAATGACATTATTCTAAATGGGTCCCTGATCCATATCATTACGAGGAGCGGTGATGATTTGATCAGCACATGTATTGGTTGATGGTAATGTTTCACATACCATAGATATGAAGATATCGAACCAATAATGTGGACACATGTTGGAGAACATGGGTAGTCAGACAAGACCCACTCCGAGACGCTGTGAGTTGTTATCTATTATAGCGCCATCAGCGTATATTCTCGAGTTGTACGCCTATATGGTCCTTAGACCTGAGATTGTCATGGATACCTAGCATGTAGACTTGTATGCTTTGGTGTCATCAAATGCTACACCGTAATAGGGTAGTCATAAAGATGAATACTGGGTATGCCACGATACATTGCCAAGGGTGTGATGATCAAGATGGGATTTGCCCCTCCTAGATAACGGGAGAGATACCTCTGGGCCCCTCATGTGGATGGATAGGGAAAGCGCATGGCCGTGCTTATATGACTAAGGAGTTAGTCATGGTTGGTATCGATCACACTGTCGAGTGAAGTGGTTGAGCTATCAACAAGGGTGGCGCGCATCTCGCCTTGACCTTGACTGGTATCGTGTGGCAAATGTATCGGTATGTGAGTGTATCAAGGTTCAACCGAATAATGATTCTATGCATTCGGCGATCAATACGTACTTCTAGGTGCCGCTGTTGATCATTGAATTGGAAACGAATATCTAGATTCATGTCTGACTTGCACTGAACCTAACGGGTCACACACTTTGTGAGTTGGAAACT
Source organism: Rhipidocladum racemiflorum (assembly GCA_036346355.1). Classification (NCBI taxonomy): domain Eukaryota; kingdom Viridiplantae; phylum Streptophyta; class Magnoliopsida; order Poales; family Poaceae; genus Rhipidocladum; species Rhipidocladum racemiflorum. Next base: position 48,774,452 of record CM070577.1, on the reverse strand, counting down.
GTTTAATGGGTTTGTGCATGGATAAGATCCGTGTTGGAGATGGAAACCTAGCGGGCTTCGGCCCAATAACGTGTCTATAAAAGGCAAGGCCAGGAACAGTGCACGAAGGTGACAAGAACCCTCACCACGTTCATCCACCGTGTGCCCCTCCTGCTCCCCAGAAACCCTAGCTGTGTGGCGAGGTGCTAGCACACCCCGCACGGTGTTCCTGCTCGGTACGTGTGGATACCATTAGAGGCGCTGCCCTCCGTGGATGCGCTGCTCGGTTGGATCTCCGGTGACTTTTCGGCAACCGATCTCGATTAGATCTATCGGAAAGCTCACGTCGTAGATCGGCAGACCACTCGGCAGAGGTCGGCGACTACCCGGTGACCACTCGGTAGAGGTCGGCGACCACTCGGGAACCACTCGGAGGAGGTCGGGATCCACTCGGAGGAGGTTGGGAACCACTCGGAGGAGATCGGGAACGACTCGGAGTTGATCAGGACGTGAACGAGTACTTCCTGTACGCGCACGCATCTGCTTCCGCTGCATCGGCACGTCAAGGGTAACAATCCATTATCCCCTACTTGCATGTGATCTTGGGGTTTCGCGATAGAAAATTTTGATTTTATGCTAGCGTAGCCTACCCGTATCCCAACAGTCAAGCTATTCCTGCTATCTCTTTCTGGGGCCTCATTCACTTGGTTCACCACCCTGCCCCCAAATTCGGTCAATACTTGGACCGATTTGGAGAGCCGATTCCACAAATATTTCTTTTCTGGGAGCTTAGAATTACGGATCTCTGATCTAAGCTCTGTGCAGCCGAGATTCGGGGAAACGATGGCAGAGTACATCAAGAGATTCAGGGAGGTGCGGAACCGATGCTTTAGCATCACTTTGCCTGACAATGAACTCGCCGATCTGGTCTTCCAGGGCTTGATTCCTCCTCTACAGGAGAAATTCGGTGGTCATGAGTTTACCGACATAAGCCATCTCTTACACAGGGTATTGGCCCAAGAAGGCCGATTCTATGAAAATAAGAGGTTCAAACACAAGTTTAAAAGTAGTAAAGAAAAATAAAAACCAAAGGTCAACCTCGTGGAGTACGAGTCAGAAGACTCGGCCGATGACAAGGAAACCGATGTTAATATAACCGAATGGGTTAAGGGTAATAAGAAACCTTTAATATGTTCCTAGTTAAAGCCGACTAAAGGCAATTCGGAGATCAAATACTCATTTGATGTGACCAAATGCGACTGCATCTTCGACTTGCTCTTGCAAGAGAAGTTGGTGTGGATCCGAGAGGGACATATCGTACCATCGGCCGAAGAGTTGAAAAGACGCAGGTATTGCAAATGGCATAATTCCTTCTTGCACAATACTAACTGTCGGCGTACTTTAAGCCAGGGTACCATCTCCGTCGTGGACAAGTAAGATGGCTAGGCGAGCAAGCGGGCGACCAGGCACCTCTCGCCGGGCGTCGCCCCTCGTGGCGGCCTAGTGAGCAGGTGAACGACCAGGCTCCTCTCACTGGGCATCGGCCCACGTGGCGGTTTGGCGAGCAAGCGGGCGACCAGGTCCTTCTCGCCGGGCGTCGGCCCACATTGCGGCCTGGCGAGCAGGCAGGTGACCGGGCCCTTCTCGCCGGGCGTTCAAGCCAAGTGGGCGAGCAAAAGGATGAAAAGGAGGCTTCGCCCCGAAGCATCCTCCCTCTGACACGCTATGTCAAGGCCATTGATTGCAAATATTGCCCGTCCCTCTGACGCCTCACACCTAACCTGGGCGGACAGGGTGGAGATGTGCGACAACACAAATAATGAGGTTGAGAGACAAGACTGAAGTGATTGGTATAATAAATGAGTCATAAATCAGTGTGATGCCACCTTCTCACCTGCCCGATCTAGTCCTGACTATATAAGGGAGCTCGGGTGCATGGAGAGAAAAGGAAGGAAAAGGGGCTGGAGAGAGAGAACCCAATCCGGGATTCTTCTTCCTCCTAGGGGTCAGTCGGTCGAATCTCTAGTTCTAGATTGTAAGGGAGAAACCTTGTAACCAGTTCCAAATACATCAACAATGATCAAGCAGGACGTAGGGCTATTACCCACACTAGGGGCCCGAACCTGGGTACATCGGCGTGCTGCTCCTTCTTCTTTGCCGCCCTCCGGTGTTGTGTGTGTTCCCTAGTCTATCGACCACCGGGATCCCCCGAGAGAGTTCCGCCTGGTGTCCCACCGCAAAAGCACCCCCTGCCAAACCAAATTTCTCCACCCAGGAGATATCCTACCGGCCAAAAACGCTGACAGGGGCACGCCAGGTAGGGGGCTAGCGGTTGGCACACCTTGACATCTCTCCGGCTAATCCGGTCTGCCATCGGAAAGGACTGCTCATCTGGTGATGGCGGGTTCGCACTCTCAGCACCATGAGGCGGCTAAGGCTAGCAGCGCTTAGGATACATCTTGGCACTCTCGCCGGACAAGGGACCGTCTCACACCGCCCCCGTGGGGAGGCGGGGGCACCCCCTACTGCCGGCAGAACATCCGGTTCGGCGGCTGATCCTGGAGGCGACCACTCCGTCCTAGAACCTGCATGCAGTCCGTCTCCTCCTGGACCACCCTCTGGTGGAACTCGCGAGAGACACCCTGGCGGCGCCGTGGCTTCGGGATGTTGCTGGACTTATGGACGCAGCCCAGCTCCATGCGATGACCTAAGGGTTCATCAGGAGGAGCATCACCGGCGGCATGGCGATGATTCGCGTGATCATCTGTAGTGCTGCCGCCCCTAGGGGCAAGGCTGCAATAGGCGAGCGGCTCCTGGGGATGAAAGCTCCTCCCATGAATCTCACTCTCTGAGGAGGGAGGAGGTCCACTCCTCCGGTTCTTTGGGGGGTCGCGATCCGCACTCCCCGGCACGGTCTCCGCGCCGGGGTTCAAGTGAACTTTAACACCTCGGCATTTAATATGCCTGAATGCTACCAAACATAAGCTAAACAACATCTAAATACCACATTTAACATAAAATTCCAGCAAAGGTGCATAGGCTAAAAACCGAGATTTCGGCAGCACCTCCTTTGTTTTAACATGGATTTAAGGAGCAACAACAGTATAGCATTATAAGGCAATATGAGAGACATCTAAAACAGCAATAAATGGAGTCTTAATGACAATATAAGACTAACATCAAGCACTTAAAGTCTCCAAGTGTCAAACGAACAATAAATCTCTCATAAACAAAGCCAAACCTTAAAGCAATAATCATCACACGCAATTTATTATCAAACTAATAGAATGACTTGTGGAATCAATATGGTGAAGCTACGTGTGGGCGTGTGACTATTTCCCTTCCCCGCATGCCGCTCTCATGGTACCTAAAATAACAAGAAAACACAAGCGTGAGTTCGAAACTCAGCAAGCATATTGCAATGGACAACAAGAACAATATCATGGCAATAACATCTCCCATCATATATATCATCTCATTCATGAACACTTAACAATATCATCATCATTATGTATGCAATGTAATGCAATGCTCATGTCTCCTTGGAAACTCATACCGGTATGGTTGAGTACACACCCGTCGGTGTGCACCCTCTCCCCCCTTCCATCCCGAAGATGGAGGGTGCCTACTCCTCGCCTGCTCACCGCGGTGAATGGAATCACGATGTAGGACTTACTCATTGGCTTTCCGGATTAGTCATAACTTTCTCACCGACCTTCCCGGACTAGTTATGACTTTCTCACTACCCGAGCCATGTAACATGCCATGTATGCATTTATGCCAACATCATATTTAACTCACATATTAACACATGTCATCATAACATATTAAACATGCTCATCATATCATTGGCAATCATAAAAGCATGGCAAGTGATCATATATCATGTAGTCAATTCCATCTATTCTCAACAAGCAACCTACAAATCGCTATCCATCACAACACACTTGCCTCAACCACGGGCAACGGATTGGCGGGAAGTAGAGGGCACTCCCGGGGTTGCACCACCTGCACATAGGTACCACACGCTCATAATCATATCCACAAAACAGTACGCAAACCCTCATCTACCCCGACATTGCCAACTACTCGCAAAACCTAAAAACAGAGGTTCTGTCCCGTCGGGACAGCAGCATTGCAAAAGGCATAACTTGAGTTCTGGGACTCCGAATCAATTAAACAAGTACATCCTCACGTAGCTTAGGAAATTTCCCAACTTTCTCTAGGTATATGGAAAGACTTATTCGGACTCTAAAGTCATCTAATCTACAGATTACCGTGATCTGTTCCAATTACGTCACAGATTTTAACACGCTCGGTAAAACAGCCATAACTTTCAAACGGCTGATCGGAATTTAACGTGCTTTATGTCCACGGAAAGATAATTAAATTATCTACAACTTATTCAACATCCGTACGGACAGACTCGGATTCTAAATCGACGAAAACTCGAACCCTAGCCCGACTGCTCATGCTGTCCGAAAACAGAAACGTGGCAACATCTAGATCTAACCCAAATTACTCCAATCCAGCACCTCCAATTGATCTAAAAACTTGATAAACACCGTAATAACAGTACCTAGATCAATCCCCAGGGTTCCCATGGTCATACCTTTGCCCGACGCACGAAAACTCCAATAGATCTCCTCGCTCCTCGCTCCTCGCTCCTCGCTCCTCGGATGGATCCATGAGGATGCAGGGGTGGGGAGGCCACCCTAGGGAAGCAAGGGGTGGAGGAGAGGTGGTGGAGAGGTGGGGAGCAATGGGGCAAGGGAGGGGGAGGCGCACGGCCAAGGGAGGAGGGAGGCGGCTAGGGCAAGGGCAAGTGGGGGGAAGGGCGCACAAGGGGCAGGGGTGAACGCCCAAGGGCTGGTGGGGAGCCCTTTTACCAGCCCCCACACCCAATCCTAGTCCGTTACGGAGACCTACTCTATCCCACCAAAGCCCACTTAAGGCCCAAACTCCCCCGGGAAGGCCCAAAACCCCGAAAACGGCCCGGAAACTGCCCGGAAACGTTATTAACCTCCATACCTTATGGTTTTAACCTGCCATACCATATTTCATAAAGTTTTTGACCTTAACATGCACCATTTAAAAGGTTACGACACTCCGTGGTGACACATCACTTCAAACGGCCCAAAAACGCGAGTAAACGTCAAGCCGAATGGTTTTATTCTCTAATTTCACATTCTATAATGTCACACCATACCGTAGTGTCACATTCTTTCCCCCTTCAACAGGATTCGACCTCGAATCCGAAGGACGCCATAATCAACAACAAAGTCCCCAAGGGACAAAAGGTTTCTCTGCAGCTCAAAACATTCACACAACGACTAAAACCGGAACAAACAACAAACGAGTTCCCAAGACCAACACATAGAGAAAAAGTGTTGATCTAGCTCAACTAAGGGCAACCCCTCACAAATCGACCTTCACTTCAATTTCCCAACAGAATCTGCGTTTCAACCACAAAGGGCTCCATCAACCCAAAACGCTCGAATCCTCACGGCAAACACTTCATACTTCTATCACAACCAACCTGACTACCATACTCCATTAAACTCAACATGACATAATCAAAGGAAGTCACAATTCCTTTAACGACCTTTCTACATTCCCGAAAATTTTCATCGAGGGGAAAACTCATTAAGGCACACTTGCCCTTCCGATACACCATCATACTCACATTTTATTCCATCCTTTCCCAGACAAGACTCAAATCCAAGAACAACTAGTGACGACAAATGCTCACGGCAGGACAAATATCACCGAACTACCGTCAACTTCACTTCCACCCATCGCTACACTTAATAATGGTTAAACCCATACATCATCAACCTCCATCACAAACCACCCTTATACCACTAGGGTTCAACACCTAGCCCCAAGCTAGGATCGAAAAACCTTACCAAACCACAATTGGTTCCTTTCTTAAGAGGGTCTCGCCCTCACACAAAAACACTTAGCTATCAAGCCCAAGTGTACTCACGACAACTCAAACCCAAAGCGTTAACAACCATTTTGGAAAGAATTCGGCAACATCCAAAGAGCACACAAAGGAAGCATAAATCCCCTACACCACAACCAAGATACCATAATTTCTTCATTCTTTCTTTTCATACTAGAAAGCAAGAGAAATCTTGTTTCATGACATAAATGCACATTCTTCAGGAGCACTCCGGATTAGTCATATCTCCATATATGACTTTCTCACCGACCTGGCTCAACGACTCTTTTATCATTTAACATGTAAAAACGATGTCATGTTTACTTTTCACCATTCATTCATCATGGAACAACGGTACCGAATAGTCATTCACCAAATAACTTCTTCCTCGGTATCAAATGATTGAAATACCCATAACACTGACGGTTGCACTAAATCATATAGACTATGACGGCAACATAATTAAGAGTAAGGCACCACATCAAATCAGAACCCACCAACAATAGATAGCTAAACTTTGCAAAACATCGCATTTTAACCAAAATCAACGTTTGGAAAAAGACATCGGCTCCAACGTTTCAACATCTGCGCAAACAACCGCCAAAAATTGTATCAAAAGAGAGGGAAACTCAATCCCAAAAGAAAACTCTTCACTAACCAAATTTACTTATGACACATTCATAAAAATCCAGACTTGTGAAACATCCGCACACCAAACACATTTTTTCCAAATGACTCCAACTCTAGCCAAACAGAGTTACACATTAAGGGCTCAACTCAAAAGTTTCCAACACAACCCTTTAAGACCATCTGCTTCCTTTTAAAATTAATTCCAAAGATAATCCAGTGCAAACGCGAAAGGGCGCGATCGACTCAAAACTTTTGGGGTGTAAGTACATGCTCATAGCACCGACTAAACAAATTAGCCAAAACCAAATATTTGCACCAATTTCTACGGGTTTTAGGGAAACTCCGAAACACACCTTATGGAACACCTTGACCGAAAACCCTTCAACCAAAATGGCAAACAACCAAACCAGTCCAAAAGCCTTTAAACTCAAGCTCAGCACAAAAAGAACCATTTCTAGAACTCCACTACGCTTTTCATTAAAAGACTTTAATAATCACTTTTTTTTCTCCCTGAGGAGCCCCAACACAATTCAACCAAAAGCTTCACAACAAATTCTTCCTCTAGTTACCATTCCCAACACTTTTAATAAGGGTTTTTTTGATGCTTATCAAAAAGGCACCCAACCAAGACTATAATGATATGATCCCCACGGATCACCGAATCATAATACTTCTTATTCTAAATTTGAAACATAGTACTTCCACAAATCTTTCAGCAAGATCAATATATAAATTTCATACCTCCTATCTATTCACGTCTCGATAACCGAACCTTATTCAGTTAAACAACGACTTCAACATGTAAATATTATCTCTACAAGACAAAGTTCATAGCTAGGATTCCAAGGCATACATTCATTAAGGATAAAACTCTACATCAGGTTAAGTATCCATGGTTCCCTCCATCACCACAGGTTACAACACCCTCCATTTAGTCAATGGTTTCCAACAAGTATTCTACACAACTACCACCACTACTAAGTCATCAATAAAAACAAATGGGCATAATCATCAACCGATCAACATTACTTTTAGCTACCCTATACATAGGTGATAACAAAATTACAACATACTCCAACTATTTAAAATAGATTGAAAACTAGCATTGAAGGGTCACAACTGCATACTTCCAAATATACTAGTAGTTTGCAACAACATAAATAACCACTCCAATCAACTTCCAAATTAAAGTCACTAGTCTCTACTAATCCGTTAGATTAGCACATCTTTAAACACCAAGCAAAGCTTCTTAACAATATCAGCAGTTTACATCATCTTAATGTTTTAACTATGCATCAAGGTTTAAACTTTTAACATTAACGAGGATCATAAGCACTTTTAAAGCAAGGCAACAGATTCTAAGCATGAACAATAACACTTTCAATCATTCTCGCTAAGAGTGAACTACAACACTAGTAGTCTATTTATTCTCAAACTTAGAGATTTTACTCACATTGAATTTGTGACACTACGGTATGGTGTGACATTATAGAATGTGAAATTAGAGAATAAAACCTTTCGGCTTGAGGTTTACTCGCGTTTTTGGGCCGTTTGAAGTGATGTGTCACCACGGAGTGTCGTAACCTTTTAAATGGTGCATGTTAAGGTCAAAAACTTTATGAAATATGGTATGGCAGGTTAAAACCATAAGGTATAGAGGTTAATAACGTTTCCGGGCCGTTTTCGGGGTTTTGGGCCTTCCCGGGGGAGTTTGGGCCTTAAGTGGGCTTTGGTGGGATGGAGTAGGTCTCCGTAACGGACTAGGATTGGGTGTGGGGGCTGGTAAAAGGGCTCCCCACCAGCCCTTGGGCGTTCACCCCTGCCCCTTGTGCGCCCTTCCCCCCCCCCCACTTGCCCTTGCCCTAGCCGCCTCCCTCCTCCCTTGGCCGTGCGCCTCCACCTTGCCCCTTTGCTCCCCACCTCTCCACCACCTCTCCTCCACCCCTTGCTGCCCTAGGGTGGCCACCCCACCCCTGCACCTCGTGGAATCATCCCGTGGAGCGAGGAGCGTGGAGCATGGAGCGTGGAGCGTGGAGCGAGGAGCGATCCGCGAGGAGATCGATTGGAGTTTTCGTTCGTCGGGCAAAGGTATGATCAGGGGGATCCTTGGAATTTATCTAGGTACTGTTATTAGGGTGTTTATCAAGTTTTTAGATCAATTGGAGGTGCTGGATTGGAGTAATTTGGGTTAGATCTAGATGTTGCGACGTTTCTGTTTTCGGGTAGATTGAGCAGTTGGGCTAGGGTTCTAGTTTTCGTTGATTTAGAATCCGAGTCTGTCCGTACGGATGTTGAAGAAGTTGTAGATAATTTAATTATCTTTCTGTGGACATAAAGCACGTTAAATTCCGATCAGCCGTTTGAAAGTTATGGCTGTTTTACCGAGCGTGTTAAAATCTGTGATGTAATTGGAACAGATCACGGTAATCTGTAGATTAGATGACTTTAGATTCCGAATCAGTCTTTCCATATACCTAGAGAAAGTTGGGAAATTTCCTAAGCTACGCGAGGATGTACTCGTTTAATTGATTCGGAGTCCCAGAACTCAAGTTATGCTTTTTGCAAGGCTGCTGTCCCGTCGGGACAGAACCTTTTTTTTTAGGTTTTGCGAGTAGTGGGCATTGTCGGGTTAGATGGGGGTTTGCGTACTGTTTTGTGGGCATGATTGTGAGTGTGTGATACCTATGTGCAGGTGGTGCGACCCCGGGAGTGCCTTCTACTTCCCGCCTTTCCGTTGCCCGTGGTTGAGGCAAGTGTGTTGTAATGAATAACGAATGTTATGTTGCTTGTTGAGACTAGATGAAAGATGGATTTCATGATATGATCAATTGCCATGCTTTAATGTTTTCCTATGATATGATGAGTATGCTATGATGCCATGTGTTAAATATACGAGTTTATGATGATGATGGCATATTTGCATACATGACATGTTACATGGCTCGGGCGGTGAGAAAGTCATAACTAGTCCGGGAAGGTCGGTGAGAAAGTTATGACTAATCCGGAAAGCCAATGAGTAAGTCCTACATCGTGATTCCATTCACCGTGGTGAACGGAAGCGAGGAGTAGGCACCCTCCATCTTCGGGATGGAAGGGGGGAGAGGGTGCACACCGACGGGTGTGTACTCAACCATACCGGTATGAGTTTCCAAGGAGACATGAGCATTGCATTACATTGCGTACATAATGATGATGATACTGTTAAGTGTTCATGAATGAGATGATATACATGATGGGTGATGTTATTGCCATGATATTGTTCTTGTTGTCCATTACAATATACTTGCTGAGTTTCGAACTCGCGCTTGTGTTTTATGTTGTTTTTTTTAGGTACTTTGAGATCGGCATGCAGGGAAGGGAAATAGTCACACGCCCACACGTAGCTTCACCTTAATGATTCCACAAGTCATTCTATTAGTTTGATAATAAATTGCGTGTGATGATCATTGCTTTAGTGTTTAGCTTTACTATTTGAGAGCTTATTTGTTCTTTTGACACTTGGAGACATTAAGTGCTTGATGTTAGTCTTATATTGTCGTTAAGACTCTATTTATTGCTGTTTTAGATGTCGTGTGCTATGATATATCTTGCCATGATATTGATATTGTGTTAATTCATGGAAAAACAAAGGAGATGCTGCCGAAATATCGGTTTTTAGCCTATGTACCTTTGCTGGAATTTTATGTGAAATGTGGTATTTAGATGTTGTTTAGCTTGTGTTTGGTAGCATGCAGGCATATTAAATGCCGGGGTGTTACAGAATTGATTCAACTCAAAATTTTAACTTAGCAACACATCAATCCATAAACTACATTGTTACCTACTACAGAACATGCTTAAACATCAATTCTTACTAGGGACAAACGATTTCAGTCAAAAGACTACTTACTTTGTTTGCAGCATTTAGTTTTAAAACTCATCCCAAATTCATAAGGAAACTTGACTCAAAATTGCAATGAGACAAACCCAAACTTGGTCATGCAAAGGAATTCTCCAAAACACTTTTAAATCTCAAGGACTCCCATAAGGAAAAAGGTTGAAAGACAATTTTCTCGAAAGGGAACCAAGCGCTCAATCAAACCTTTGCAAATAAAACCTTAACTCCAAACCCCTAACTTTCACGACTCAAGAGGGGCTTTCAAAGATGATTTCTTAAACCAGTAAAATGACGAAATCAAACACCACTTACTCCTACAAAGCCACTGAACTTCAGCCCTGACAGCCAGGTCTGGCACAACTCCGAACAAAACTCCTTTAGCCTCGGAGAAAGACAACCACAGGAATAAATCGAATGCTTCTTCCCATAAAGAAATCAACAAACTAAGCATTAAAACTTGGAAAGGCGCCCAAAAGAAGCGCAACACTAGACTCCTCTTCTTCGTCTTCACCCAAGGAAGACAAAACCACACACCGCATACGGAACGATCCGCGAAAGCCCATCACCTTTTCATTTGGTTCAAAACAGCTAAAGCCAAGAAAAGCAACAAACACCGACCGTCAGAACGACAAAGAACATCCGAAGGAAACCACCATTAACTCTTCCTTTTCGTCTCCAATCAACTACCCGATTTACGACAGAAAGGGTAAGCGCTTTTCTCCTACAGGGGTTAACAGTTCTTCGGTGATGGCGCTAACGGCCACACCACAAACCTCACCCTAACTATAAACAACAAGAGGTGACCGAAACCCTTCGGTACCACAACCCCACTCTTATCACCACAACATATATCATTGACATAGCAACATGCATTGTCAAAAGAAGCATTCAACATCAAAGCTTAAATACAACATTTAAGCGTAAAGAAACGATACCCATACCCTTTCCTACTGTGCATCCAGTGTGTGTCAAATTTTAGATTAGTTATACCATTTTTTTGCAAGTTTTAATGTTGCTATCCTATGACAAAGTTTTAGTTGAAACCTAAGCCGTGTTTCTAAGTTATTCCACATCATATTTTAGCTGTACCCTATGGCATGACACTAAAATTCACATTCCAAAGACCTACAGCCCGCTCTGATACCAATTGTAACACCCCGGCATTTAATATGCCTGAATGCTACCAAACATAAGCTAAACAACATCTAAATACCACATTTAACATAAAATTCCAGCAAAGGTGCATAGGCTAAAAACCGAGATTTCGGCAGCACCTCCTTTGTTTTAACATGGATTTAAGGAGCAACAACAGTATAGCATTATAAGGCAATATGAGAGACATTTAAAACAGCAATAAATGGAGTCTTAACGACAATATAAGACTAACATCAAGCACTTAAAGTCTCCAAGTGTCAAACGAACAATAAATCTCTCATAAACAAAGCTAAACCTTAAAGCAATAATCATCACACGCAATTTATTATCAAACTAATAGAATGACTTGTGGAATCAATATGGTGAAGCTACGTGTGGGCGTGTGACTATTTCCCTTCCCCGCATGCCGTTCTCATGGTACCTAAAATAACAAGAAAACACAAGCGTGAGTTCGAAACTCAGCAAGCATATTGCAATGGACAACAAGAACAATATCATGGCAATAACATCTCCCATCATATATATCATCTCATTCATGAACACTTAACAATATCATCATCATTATGTATGCAATGTAATGCAATGCTCATGTCTCCTTGGAAACTCATACCGGTATGGTTGAGTACACACCCGTCGGTGTGCACCCTCTCCCCCCTTCCATCCCGAAGATGGAGGGTGCCTACTCCTCGCTTCCGTTCACCGCGGTGAATGGAATCACGATGTAGGACTTACTCATTGGCTTTCCGGATTAGTCATAACTTTCTCACCGACCTTCCCGGACTAGTTATGACTTTCTCACCGCCCGAGCCATGTAACATGCCATGTATGCATTTATGCCAACATCATATTTAACTCACATATTAACACATGTCATCATAACATATTAAACATGCTCATCATATCATTGGCAATCATAAAAGCATGGCAAGTGATCATATATCATGTAGTCAATTCCATCTATTCTCAACAAGCAACCTACAAATCGCTATCCATCACAACACACTTGCCTCAACCACGGGCAACGGATTGGCGGGAAGTAGAGGGCACTCCCGAGGTTGCACCACCTGCACATAGGTACCACACGCTCACAATCATGTCCACAAAACAGTACGCAAACCCTCATCTACCCCGACATTGCCAACTACTCGCAAAACCTAAAAACAGAGGTTCTGTCCCGTCGGGACAGCAGCATTGCAAAAGGCATAACTTGAGTTCTGGGACTCCGAATCAATTAAACGAGTACATCCTCACGTAGCTTAGGAAATTTCCCAACTTTCTCTAGGTATATGGAAAGACTGATTCGGATTCTAAAGTCGTCTAATCTACAGATTACCGTGATCTGTTCCAATTACGTCACAGATTTTAACACGCTCGGTAAAACAGCCATAACTTTCAAACGGCTGATCGGAATTTAACGTGCTTTATGTCCACGGAAATATAATTAAATTATCTACAACTTCTTCAACATCCGTATGGACAGACTCGGATTCTAAATCGACGAAAACTCGAACCCTAGCCCGACTGCTCATGCTGTCCCAAAACAGAAACGTGGCAACATCTAGATCTAACCCAAATTACTCCAATCCAGCACCTCCAATTGATCTAAAAACTTGATAAACACCATAATAACAGTACCTAGATCAATCCCCAGGGTTCCCATGGTCATACCTTTGCCCGACGCACGAAAACTCCAATAGATCTCCTCGCTCCTCGCACCTCGCTCCTCGCTCCTCGCTCCTCGCTCCTCGCTCCTCGCTCCTCGGATGGATCCATGAGGATGCAGGGGTGGGGAGGCCACCCTAGGGCAGCAAGGGGTGGAGGAGAGGTGGTGGAGAGGTGGGGAGCAATGGGGCAAGGGAGGGGGAGGCGCACGGCCAAGGGAGGAGGGAGGCGGCTAGGGCAAGGGCAAGTGGGGGGAAGGGCGCACAAGGGGCAGGGGTGAACGCCCAAGGGCTGGAGGGGAGCCCTTTTACCAGCCCCCACACCCAATCCTAGTCCGTTACAGAGACCTACTCCATCCCACCAAAGCCCACTTAAGGCCCAAACTCCCCCGGGAAGGCCCAAAACCCCGAAAACGGCCCGGAAACGGCCCGGAAACGTTATTAACCTCCATACCTTATGGTTTTAACCTGCCATACCATATTTCATAAAGTTTTTGACCTTAACATGCACCATTTAAAAGGTTACGACACTCCGTGGTGACACATCACTTCAAACGGCCCAAAAACGCGAGTAAACCTCAAGCCGAAAGGTTTTATTCTCTAATTTCACATTCTATAATGTCACACCATACCGTAGTGTCACATGAACGGCATGACTCCCCCTACGGCATCGGGTGCCAGGCATTTTCCCGACGGTTGTGCTGTGTGGTGTGGCCTGAAAGGTTTCGCCCAGCATCCATCGAGAATTACGATGGCACCATTGACCCGGAAGAGTTCCTGCAGATCTACACCACGGTGGTGCGAACTGTTGGTGGGTCCAAAAAGGCCACGGCCAACTACTTCCCAATGGCCTTGATGCGGTCCGCCCGGTCTTGGCTGTTGAACCTCCCGCGAGGCTCGGTGCACTCGTGGGTGGAGTTATGCATCCTCTTTGTCACCAACTTTCAGGGGTCGTACACACAACCGGGCGTGGAGGACGATCTCCATGTCCTCAAGCAGGTGAGAGGGGAATCATTGCGCGACTTCATTCGGCGGTTGAGCCACTATCGCAATACGATCCCCCGGATCTCTGAGCAGTCGGTCATGATCGCCTTTTCGAGAGGCGTTCAAGACCGCAAGATGAGGGAGTGTCGCGCTCGGAATTGGAATTCCGAACACTCTGTATGACACACCAGTCCAGGATCACGCTGGTGCTCACAGATACAACAGAGATGAATACCATTACACATACACAACGGAAATAATAATAATAAAGTATTCAACTCATATAAAAAATTGTTAAGACCTTAAGGTCAGTCTTACAATATTAAGCCACGCAGGGCTGAGTTCAGAGTAAACAAATAGCAACAGCGGAAACATAACATTATTCGTGGCGCCTCAGTATGCCACAGGCAACTGGCTTGGCTTGCCCCTAGTTGTTCGCCTCTCCGTTCTGCTCTTCTTCGTTAGCTTGCAGATCCTCTTCTTCTGGTGTTCTGATTTTTGGAGGGGTGAGTACATTGGTACTCAACAAGCTATGCACAGAATGCAAGCTAATATACTACATGCCAGGCTTATTCCAATGGAATGTCTTAACAGGTTTATTTTGCGGTGAAGCAGCTTTTAACAAGTAACATAAATAGATTCGAAAGCGGTAAAAATAAATAATGTAACAATAACTTTTCCAGAGGTTAAGTAAAAGTATTCCCACATCCTAAACCATGTTTCCATTAACTTCATCTTTTATCCCAACCACCTTTTTAATAAAGTCTAACCCTTGACTGTAATCTCCGAGCAATGTCCAATACCGTGGACTCAGCTATTCGAATAGTTTGTACACTCTACAAAGGTTATACACTTTACCCACACGATATAGTTAAACACCACATGGGCGAGTAACCATAACAAAGTCTTTCCGAAACCTCTATCCTCGCATGTGTACCTCCCGGTATAGTTCCCACTGTCCCTTCCCTTTGGCGGAGCGGAAGTATAGGGCCAACGTATACCGTTGAAGAGATGTAAGACCAATACGGTAAACACTACACCCTTCTTTCCACATTTATAGCTACAAAAACTGTGACACTACGGAATGCCGAGACTTTATAAAATGTGAAATTAGAGATTGTGGCATTACAAAAATGTGAATGTTAAGGTCAAAAAATTATAAAATATGGAATTGGAGGTTGAAACCTTACGTTATGAGGTTAATTTGCGTTTCCGGGCCGTTTTCGGGAGTTTGGGCCTTTCCGGGGGAGTTTGGGCCTAAAGGAAAGGGTCGTGGGCTTTGGTGGGATGCAGTTTGAGTCCTAATAGGAGTAGGAGACCTGGTTGGGGGCCTCCCCCAGCTACTATAGGCGTCCACCCCCTGCCCTTGCGCCCCCACAAATCCTAGCCGCCCCCCACACCTCCCCACCTCCTCCATGTGGCGCCTCCACCTCCCCCATTGTTCCCCAATGCTCCACCACCTCTCCACCTCCCTTGCTGCCTCTAGTGGAGTTCTCCACCTCCACACCTCGAAGATCCATCCGTTGGAGTGCTCCGCGACGAGGAGATCCGGCAGGATTGGAGCGAGGAAGGAGATCGCATGAACCGGGAGGAGATCTATTGGGTTTTCGTGCGTCGGGCGAAGGTATGGCCATGGGGAATCCATGGGGTTGGTCTAGGTACTGTTCTAAGGATGTTTATCATGTTTTTAGATCAATTGGTGGTGCTGGATTTGATTAGATTAGATGGATTCTTGAGTTGGTCACGTTCTCTGTTTCGGACAACATGAGCAGTCGACCTAAGGTTCGGTTTTTTGCCAATTTAGATTCCGAATCTGGTCGTACGGATGTTGAAGAAGTTGTAGATAATTTCATTATCTTTCCGTGGATATAAAGAACGTCCAAATCCGATTAGCCGTTTGAAAGTTATGACTGTTTTACCGAGCGTGTTAAAATCTATGACGTGATTGGAACAGATCACGGTATTTTGTAGATTAAACACTTTAGAGTCCGAATTAGTCTTTCCATATACCTATAAAAAGTTGGGAAATTCCTAAGCTACGCGAGGATGTACTCGTTTAATCGATTCGGAGTCTTAGAACCCGAGTTATGCCTTTTGGAAGGCTGTTGTCCCGACGGGACAGAACCTCTGTTTTTTTTGGGTTTTGCGAGTAGTTGGCAATGTCGGGGTAGATGAGGGTTTGCGTACTATTTTGTGGTCATGATTGTGAGTGTGTGGTATCCATGTGCAGGTGATGTGACCCCGGGAGTGCCTTCTACGTCTCGCCAATCCGTTGCCCGTGGTTGAGGCAAGTGTATTGTAATGGATAGCGGTTTGTAGGTTGCTTGTTGAGAATAGATGAAATTGGATATATGATATGAACACATGCCATGCTTTAATGATTGCCAAGGATATGATGAATATGCTTACTATGTTATGATGCCATGTGTTAATGTAAGAGTGATTTATGATGTTGGCATATTTGCATACATGACATGGCATGATACATGGCCCGGGCGGTGAGAAAGTCATAACTAATCCGGGGAAGGTCGGTGAGAAAGTTCTGACTATTCCGGAGAGCCAATGAGTAAGTCCTACATCGTGATTCCATTCACCGCGGTGAACGGAAGCGAGGAGTAGGCACCCTCCATCTTCGGGATGGAAGGGGGGAGAGGGTGCACACCGACGGGTGTGTACTCAATCATACCGGTATGAGTTTCCAAGGAGACATGAGCATCGCATTGCACTTCATACATATTGATGATGATGATAATATGTGACCATGAATGAGATGGTTTACATGATGTGAGATATTATTGCTATGTAATTGTTTATGTTTGTACCATTGCAATATACTTGTGTAACACCCCAGCATTTAATATGCCCGAATGCTACCAAACATAAGCTAAACAACAACTAAAAATCACATTCCAAGGACCTACAGCCCGCTCTGATATTCATAAGTGAATTTGGTTAGTGAAGAGTTTTCTTTTTGGATTGAGTTTCCCTCTCTTTTGATAAAAATTTATGGCGCTTGTGTCTGCAGATGTTTGATTTTGGAGTCGATGTTCTGTTCCAAAGGGTTGAGTTTGATTTTGCGAGGTGTTGCAAAGCTAGTGTTAAATCGAAGATGGGTTTTCACACGATGTGGTGTTTTGTTGATTAACGATGTTGCCGTCATAGTTTATATGAATTAGCGCAACTCTCGATGTTATTCGAGATTTATTCATATGATACCGAGGCAGAAGTCATCATGTGAATGACTATTCGGTAGTGTGGTTACATGATGAGGGAATGGTGAAAAGTAAACATGACATCGTTTTTACATGTTAAATGATAAAAGAGTCGTTGAGCCAGGTCGGTGAGAAAGTCATATATGGAGATATGACTAATCCGGAGTGCTCCTGAAGAGTGTGCATTTATGTCATGAAACGAGATTTCCCTTGCTTTCTAGTATGAAAAGAAGCAATGAACAATTTCTGGTATGTTGGTTGTGATGTAGGGGATTTATGCTTCCTTTGTGTTTTGGCTTGGATGTTGCCGAATTCTTTCCAAAATGGTTGTTAACGCTTTGGGTTTGAGTTGTTGTGTGTACACTTGGGCTTGATAGCTAAGTGTTTTTGTGTGAGGGCGAGACCCTCTTAAGAAAGGAACCAATTGTGGTTTGGTAAGGTTTTCGATCCTAGCTTGGGCTAGGTGTCGAACCTTAGTGGTATAAGGGTGGTTTGTGATGGAGGTTGATGATGTATGGGTTTAACCTTTACTAAGAGTAGCGATGGGTGGAAGTGAAGTTGACGGTAGATCGGTGATAATTGCCCTACCGTGAGCAGTTGTCTTCACTAGTTGTTTTTGGGTTTGAGTCTTGCCTGGGAAAGGATGGAATAAAATGTTAGTATGATCGTGTATCGGAAGGGCTAGTGTGCCTTAATGAGTTATTCCCCTCGATGGAAACTTTCGGGAATGAAGAGAGGTCGTTAAAGGAATTGTGACTTCCTTTGACTTTGTCATGTTGAGTTTATTGCAGTGTGTAGTCAGGTAGGTTGCATGTTGAGATTAGATGGAATTTTTTACATGATATATGTTGTGGTGATAAGAGTGGGGTTGTGGTACCGAAGGGTTTCGGTCACCTTTTGTTGTTTATAGTTAGGGTGAGGTTTGACAGTGTGGCCGGTTAGCGCCATCACCGAAGAACTGTTAACCCCTGTAGGAGAAAAGCGCTTACCCTTTCTGTCGTAAATCGGGTAGTTGATTGGAGATGAAAAGGAAGAGTTAATGGTGGTTTCCTTTGGATGTTCTTTGTCGTTCTGACGATCGGTGAGAAAGTTATGACTAATCTGGAGAGCCAATAGAGTAAGTCCTACATCGTGATTCCATCTACCGTGGGTTGTGGAAGCGAGGAGTAGGCACCCTCCATCTTCGGGATGGAAGGGGGGAGAGGGTGCACACCGACGGGTGTGTATTCAACCATACCGGTATGAGTTTCCAAGGAGATATGAGCATTGCATTGCATTGCATACACAATGATGATGATTTTGTTAAAGTGTTCATGATTGAGATGATATACATGATGTGAGATGTTATTTTCTATGATATTGTTATTGTTGTCCATTACAATATGCTTGCTGAGTTTCGAACTCACGCTTGTGTTTTATGTTGTTTTTAGGTACTTTGAGATCGGCATGCGGGAAAAAGGGGTTTAGCTACACTTCTACACGTAGCTCCACCATCATAGTCTATGATTAATCACTTGGAGACATGATTTTTAAGAGTTGTGCCATAAAGTTAATGTATGGTTTAATCTAGCATGCTTGTGATCCCTTATTTGCTTCGTTATAGTTTATGAAGTGGTTGAGCGTGGTATTATTGGCGTAGTTTGATGATACATCCATTTATGTTTAAATGTGATATTTAGTTGTTGTTTAGCTTATGTTTGGTAGCATTCGGGCATATTAAATGCCGGGGTGTTACAACTTGCTGAGTGATGAACTCACGCTTGTGTTTATGTTGTTTTCTTTTAGGTACCATGAATCCGACATGCGGGAAAGGGAGCTAGTCACACATCATCACTTAGCATCACGCATTTAAACAATGACATGTTCCTTCCCTTATGGTTATGGTTAATTCATTGAACTAAACTATGGTTTCGATGATTCGGTGGTCATTATGAGTAATTGATTAGTCCATATTTGTCATGTGATGGATAGAATTTATATCCTTAGTGGTATGGTGGCTGTTTTTTTCGTTTGATCATGTTATTGCTATCGTTCGTTATGCCACATTGACATGTTAATATTGTTGTTGCTTCAATTCATGTTAAAACAAAGGAGATGCTGCCGAAATCTCGGTTTTTAGCATGTGCGCCTTTGCTGGAATTTATGTTTAATTATGGTATTTAGATGTTGTTTAGCTTTTGTTTGGTAGCATTCAGGCATAGTAAATGCCGGGGTGTTACAGTTGGTATCAGAGCGGGCTGTAGGTCCTTGGAATGTGTATTTTTAGTGTCATGCTATAGGGTACAACTAAAATGTGATGTGGAATAACTTAGAAACATGGCTTAGGTTTTTACTAAAATTTTGTCATAGGATAGCAACATTAAAACTTGCAAAAGTGGTATAACTAATCTAAAATTTGACACACATGGATGCACAGTAGGAAGGGTATGGGTATCGTTGTTTACGCTTAAATGTTGTATTTAAGCCTTGTTGCTAAATGCTATATTTGATATAGTATGTTGCTATGTCTATGAGATAAATGATTGAATTGTGCTTGTTGTGGTGATAAAGTGGGGTTGTGGTGCCGAAGGGTTTCGGTCACCTCTTTTGGTTCATAGTAAGGGTGAGGTTTGACGGTATGGCCGGTTAGCGCCATCACCGAAGAACTATTAACCCTTGTAGGACAAGAGTGTTTACCCTTTCTGTCGTAGAACGGGTAGTTGACTGGAGTCCAATAGAAGAGTTTGGTGGTGGATTTTTCTTCGGAGGTTCTTTATCGTTCTGTGGTCGGTCTTGGTTGGTTTTCTTGGTTCTAGTTGATGGAAACCTAAAGAAAAGTGTTTGGTATTGGTTTTTCGCAGATAGTTCCGTATGCGATGTGTGGTTTTGTCTTCCTTGGTTGAAGACGAAGAAGAGGAGTCTAGTGTTGCGCTTCTTTTGGGCGCCGTTCCAGTTTTGATGTTTAGTTTGTTAATTGCTTTAGGGGGAAGAAGCATTCAATTTATTTCTGTGTTTGTCTTTCTCCAAGGTTAAAGGAGTTATTGAGGTGCTATGCCAGACCTAGTTGTCAGGGCTGAAGTTCTGTGGCTTTGTAGTAGTAAGTGGTGTTTGATTTCATCATTTTTCTGGTTTGACAAATCATCTTTGAAAACCCTTCTTGTTTCGTGAAAGTTTGGGGTTTGGTGTTAAGGTTTTATTTGAAAAGGATTACTAAATCGCTTGGTTCCCTTTTAAGAAAATTGTCTTTCAACCATTTTCCTCTATGGGAGCCTTTGAGATTGAAAAGTGTTTTGGAGAGTTCCTTTTGCATGACTAAGTTTGGGTTTGTCTCATTGCAATTTTGAGAGTCAAGTTTCCTTACGAATTTTGGGATGAGCTTTAAAACTAAAATGCTGCAAACAAAGAAAGTAGTCTTTTGACTGAAATCGTTTGTCCCTAGTAAGAATTGTTGTTTAGCATGTTATGTAGCATGTACCAATGTGGTTTATGGAATGATGTGTGCTAAGTTAATTTTTGAGTTGAATCAATTCAATGTGATTAACATCTCTAGCTGGGGAATAAATAGACTACTAGTGTTGTAGTTTACTCTGTAGCGAGAATGATTAAATGGGTTAATGTACATACTTAGAATCTGTTGCCTTGCTTTAAAAGTGCTTATGATCCTCGTCAAATGTTAAAAGTTTAAATCTTGCTGCATAGTTGAAACATTAAGATGATGTAGACTGCTGTTATTGTTAAAGAAACTTTGCTGGTTGTTTAAAGATGCTCTAATCTAATGGATTAATAGAGAAATTTAATTGTGTTGCCTAGTGACTTTAATTTGGAAGTTGATTAGAGTTGCTATTTACGTTGTTGCTAACTACTAGTATATTTGGAAGTATGCAGTTGTGTCTCTACAATGCTAGTATTGATATCAATTGAGAAGACATAAGACTTATTGCTAATGATGTTGTTAAAGGCAGCGTTAATGCTAGTATTCAATCTATTTTAAATAGTGGGAGTATGTTGTGTGGTGGTAATTTTGTTATCACCTTTGTATAGGGTAGCTAAAAGTAATGTTGTTGGCTGATGATTATGCCCTTTTGTTGTTATTGATGACTAAGTAGTGGTGGTAACTGTTTAGATTACTCGTTGGAAAACCATGGTTAAAATGGAGGAAAATTTTAACATGTTGCGATGGAGTGAGCTTTGGATAATTAACATGATAAATGATCTTATCCTTAATGAAAGTATAACTTAGAGTCTCACTTACGACCCTGTGGAGATAATATTTACATGTTGAAGCCATTGTTTAACTGAATAAGGTTCGGTTGTCAAGACGTGAGTATATAGGAGGTATGAAATTTATATGTTGATCTTGCTGAAAGATTTGTTGAAGTACTATATTTCAAATGTAGAATATGATGTATTATGATATGATGATCCATGAGGATCATGTCGATATAGTATTGGTTGGGTGCCTTTTTGATAAGCATCATAAACCCTAATTAAAAGTGTTGGGAATGGTAACTAGAGGAAGAATTTGTTGTGAAGCTTTTGGTTTAATTGTGTTGGGGCTTCTCAGGGAGTAAATAGTGATGATTGAAGTCTTTAATGGAAAGCGTAGTGGAGTACTAGAGATGATTGTATTTATGCTGAACTTGTGTTCAAAAGCTTTTGGACTGGTTTGGTTGTTTGCCTTTTTGGTTGAAGGGTTTTCGATCAAGGTGTTCCATATGCTGTGTTTCAGAGTTTCCCTAAACTCGTAGAAATTGGAGCAAATATTTGGTTTTGGCTAATGTGTTTAGTTGGTGCTTTGAGTATGGATTTACACCCCAAAAGTTTTTTTTTTTGAGTCGATCGCGCCCTTTCGCGTTCGCATTAAATTATCTTTGGAATTAATTTTAAAAGGAAGCAGTTGGTCATGAAGGGTTGGTTGTGTTGGAAACTTTTGAGTTAAGCCCTTGATGTGTAACTCTGTTTGGCTAGAGTTGGAGTCATTTGGAAAATGGGTCTGGTGTGCGGATGTTTCACAAGTCTGGATTTTTATGAATGTTTCATAAGTGAATTTAGTTGGTGAAGAGTTTTCTTTTGGGATTTAGTTTCCCTCTCTTTTGATAAAATTTATGGCGGTTGTGTGTGCAGATGTTTGACTTTGGAGTCGATGTTCTGTTCCAAAGGGTTGAGTTTGATTTTGCGAGGTTTTGCAAGGTTAGTTTTAAATGGATGATGGATTTTCACACGATGTGGTGTTTTGTTGTTAACGATGTTGCCGTCATAGTCTATATGATTTAGCGCAACCGTCAGTGTTATGTGTATTTCAATCATGTGATACTGAGGGAGAAGTCTTTTGGTGAATGACTTTTCGGTATTGTTGTTATATGATGAATGAATGGTGAAAAGTAAACAAGACATCGTGTATAGATGTTAAATGATAAAAGAGTCGTTGAGCTAGGTTGGTGAGAAAGTCATATATGGAAATATGACTAATCCGGAGTGCTCTTGAAGAATGTGCATTCATGTCATGAAACGAGATTTCCCTTGCTTTCTAGTATGAAAAGAAAAGAATGAATAATGTCTGGTGTTGGTTGCGGTGAAGGGATTTGTGTTTCCTTTGTGTTTTGGCTTAGGAAATTAAAATGAATACTCTTTGGTTGTTGTCGAATCCTTTGCAAAAGTGGTTTTAGCGCTTTGGGGTTTGAGTTGTTGGATGAGGGCCACTTGGGTTCATGTTTATGGTTGAGCTCACTCAATGATTGTGCTCTTTATCGTGGTCCATTGAGGGGAAGGTTGTGTTTGACTCAATGCAAACCTTCTTGGAGAATTGTGTCGTTGAGATGTTCCTCGGTAGGGTTGATTAGAGTATTAGTGGACCACTTGGTGGTTGCTAGTAATTGTTTTCCTTTTCAGAGTGTATTGGACCTTTCTGTTGCTGAGGTTGAACGAGGTTGTGTCAACCGTAGCGATTTTGTTTGGTTGTTACATTTTTTTTCTTGCGAGTTTAAGGACCCTGATTGTAAGGTGGGCCTTTTCCTTTAGGCGGTAGTGTTGGGTATTGGTCTTTTGTAAAAGAGCAATCCTTTGCAAGGTCTTAACCTCGTTTGTTCAAATAGTTGGTGGTCTTGGAGTATTTGTCTCACTTGGTTCGTCGTCGTTTTGAATATGGCGAACCACAGTAGAGAGGTTGAGGTGTGAAAACACGTTTGTGCGTGGGAGATGAAGAGGGTTCTAGAGGTTGGTACCGTGCCCTTCTGGAGAGTAGTTTCGATTAAAGGGATCGGGCACGTTAGTGCCAATGAGGGATGGATGGAGGAGTGTGAGACCGTTCTTCTTTCGTGGTCTATTTGGGAATTGAGGTGAAGAGGGAATCATGAGAGGTTGCACTCTGTTGAGCTAAATCAACACAAGTGTTGGTTTTAAGAACTCGCTTGTCGTTTGTTCCAGTTTGAGTCTTTGTGCGAATGTTTTGTGCTGCAGAGAAGTCTTTTGTCCCTTGGGGACTTTGTTGTTGTTTTTGGCGTTCTTCAGATTCGAGGTCGAATCCTGTTTAAGGGGGGGAGAATGTGACAATACAGAATGCCGAGACTTTATAAAATGTGAAATTAGAGATTGTGGCATTACAAAAATGTGAATGTTAAGGTCAAAAACATTATAAAATATGGAATTGGAGGTTGAAACCTTACGTTATGAGGTTAATTTGCGTTTCCGGGCCGTTTTCGGGAGTTTGGGCCTTTTTGGGGGAGTTTGGGCATAAAGGAAAGGGTCGTGGGCTTTGGTGGGATGGAGTTTGAGTCCTAATAGGAGTAGGAGACCTGCTTGGGGGCCTCCCCCAGCTCCTTTAGGCGTCCACCCCCTGCCCTTGCGCCCCCACAAGTCCTAGACGCCCCCCCACACCTCCCCACCTCCTCCTTGTGGCGCCTCCACCTCCCCCATTGTTCCCCATTGCTCCACCACCTCTCCACCACCTCTCCACCTCCCTTGCTGCCCCTAGGGGAGTTCACCACCACCACACCTCGAAGATCCATCGGTTAGAGCGCTCCACGACGAGGAGATCCGGCGGGATTGGAGCGAGGAAGGAGATCGCGCGAACCGGGAGGAGATCTATTGGGTTTTCGTGCGTCGGGCGAAGGTATGGCCATGGGGAATCATTGGGGTTGGTCTAGGTACTGTTCTACGGATGTTTATCATGTTTTTAGATCAATTGGTGGTGCTGGATTTGATTAGATTAGATGGATTCTTGAGTTGGTCACGTTCTCTGTTTCGGACAACATGAGCAGTCGACCTAGGGTTCGGATTTCACCAATTTAAATTCCGAATCTGGTCGTACGGATGTTGAAGAAGTTGTAGATAATTTCATTGAGGTGATTGGAACAGATCACGGTAAGCCGTTTGAAAGTTATGACTGTTTTACCGAGCATGTTAAAATCTGTGACGTGATTGGAACAGATCACGGTATTTTGTAGATTAAACACTTTAGAGTCCGAATCAGTCTTTCCATATACCTAGAAAAAGTTAGGAAATTTCCTAAGCTATGCGAGGATGTACTCGTTTAATCGATTCGGAGTCTTAGAACCCGAGTTATGCCTTTTGGAAGGTTGCTGTCCCGACGGGACAGAACCTCTGTTTTTTTTGGGTTTTGCGAGTAGTTGGCAATGTCGGGGTAGATGAGGGTTTGCGTTCTATTTTGTGGTCATGATTGTGAGTGTGTGGTACCCATGTGCAGGTGATGTGACCCCGGGACTGCCTTCTTCGTCTCGCCAATCCGTTGCCCGTGGTTGAGGCAAGTGTATTGTAATGGATAGCGGTTTGTAGGTTGCTTGTTGAGAATAGATGAAATTGGATATATGATATGATCACATGCCATGCTTTAATGATTGCCAAGGATATGATGAATATGCTTACTATGTTATGATGCCATGTGTTAATGTAAGAGTGATTTATGATGTTGGCATATTTGCATACATGACATGGCATGATACATGGCCCGGGCGGTGAGAAAGTCATAACTAATCCGGGGAAGGTCGGTGAGAAAGTTCTGACTATTCCGGAGAGCCAATGAGTAAGTCCTACATCGTGGTTCCATTCACCGCGGTGAACGGAAGCGAGGAGTAGGCACCCTCCATCTTCGGGATGGAAGGGGGGAGAGGGTGCACACCGACGGGTGTGTACTCAACCATACCGGTATGAGTTTCCAAGGAGACATGAGCATCGCATTGCACTTCATACATATTGATGATGATGATAATATGTGACCATGAATGAGATGGTTTACATGATGTGAGATATTATTGCTATGTAATTGTTTATGTTTGTACCATTGCAATATACTTGCTGAGTGATGAACTCACGCTTGTGTTTATGTTGTTTTCTTTTAGGTACCATGAATCCGACATGCTGGAAAGGGAGCTAGTCACACGTCATCACTTAGCATCACACATTTAAACAATGACATGTTCCTTCCCTTATGGTTATGGTTAATTCATTGAACTAAACTATGGTTTCGATAATTCGGTGGTCATTATGAGTAATTGATTAGTCCATATTTGTCATGTGATGGATAGAATTTATATCCTTAGTGGTATGGTGGCTGTTTTTTTCGTTTGATCATGTTATTGCTATCGTTCGTTATGCCACATTGACATGTTAATATTGTTGTTGCTTCAATTCATGTTAAAACAATGGAGATGCTGCCGAAATCTCGGTTTTTAGCATGTGCGCCCACTACAAGAAAAGTGATTTTTAATGACGGTCCAAACTCGTCATCATTAGTCCCGAAATCGTCATTTCAGGTTTTTTATGACAACTTTATGACAAAATTCAACTTGTCATAGAAAGTGCGTCATAGAAAGTTTTCAATGATGAACTGCTTATTTTCGTCATAAAAAATCAACTTTTCTGTGACGAATTACATTTCCATCAACAAAGAGGTCACTTGTATGATGAATATAACCGTCGTTAATTGTACCCAAAACGTCATTCATTTTCGTCATGGAACACCCTAGTGCCACATCATCAGCCAGGGTGTGAGGTGATGTGGCACATTTTGTGACGCAAATGTTTCGTCACAGATGAGTGCCACGTGGACATGCATTTTCATCATTGAATAGTCTAGTGCCACGTCAGCAACCGGGGTGTGAGGTGATGTGGCACGTGTTGTGACGCAAATGTTTTGTCACTGATGATTGTCACGTGGACATGAATTTTCGTCATGGAAGTAATGATCTGTCATTTTCTGTGATGAATAATTTCATCATAGATAGATGTAGCATCGCCATGAAGTTTCGTCATTTAACACTTTTGTCAGCCCACATATGATCCATTTTTACAGCCACAACACACAATATTTTCAGGAAACCAATCAATATATTGCACAGAGCAACACGAATTATCCACAGATACATTAAGAGTCACAAACTTTGTTCACAGTGCTTAAACCACCACTTCAAGCTACTACGTACCATAGATCGAGCTAATACCACTTCAAGCTAGTACCACCACTTCAAGCTAATATCAAGTTTTGAAAACAGATCCACGGGTCACAAAGTTTGACCATGTTACCTAAACCAGTTGAAGCTAGTACCAGTGAACCAAGTTACCAACCATGCAAAATAAGTATCCTTGTCTAAAACAGATCCACAGGTTACCAGTGAACAGATTCATAAACTCATAAGTTGGCTTGACCAGCCATTTGCATGAGACGGCAAAGAATTGCATCATTCTCCTCTTGCCTCTTCTTTATATCCTCCATTTCCTTTTGCGTTCTGATCGGTTAGGTGTCATCAATACATATAAGATAACTACATAAGTTAGGTGTCATCAATACACACAAACAAATACAATAGGATAGCACATTTTTATATTAATATTTGAAGTGCATGAGAGGCTACCGATCATGGCAATAGATAATAAGTAGAGTAAAACAAATGGAAAGTATGAAACCAAGGAAAAAGTTGCAAATTTACAACTGATCATAGAAATAATAATAAGTAGAGTAAAACAAATGGAAAGTATGAAACCAAGGAAAAATTGCAAATTTATAACTGATAACCACTTGCATATTTCAGACTGACACGCTTCTACAGGTTGTCAAATCGCCATTCTACAGTTTCTACGGTCTCATTGGGTAGAAATTGTTGCTTGCATTTTAACTAGAAATCTATTCGGTTTATGTTGTGCCAGATGATGTTTAGACTACCTTAAATAGATGTATGAAATTGCTGCATTGGTCATTAATGATTCTTTGCCATACTGTTCTTCCCTGCATGCTTCATTTCCTAATGTTTACTATTCTTACATTCACTTCTTGTCGTTCCAGCAGTATTGACATGTTCATGTGTTTAATTACTTTCTTTTTGTAAACAAAGAAACCCATGCGACTTTCAGACCAACTAGAAGTCCATAATTTTGAGTATCATGCCCTTGAGGGTAAATTTGATGATCTAAAACAGAGGTAGAAGGCTCACAACGAGACCCTAAATCTGGTTAACAAGTTTTGGGAGCATGTAAGCTATACTCAACCTTGTTCTTTTTACTGCAAAGGACCACAAGTCTTCTAAGTTTTCCCCATAAGTGTTTTATTTGATCTGACACAAAAAAACAGCAATAGCAATCATATGAAAAATGTTTCTTAGCTTCTAACTAAGGTCCTGTATAGCTAATTGATCTGACAGAAAAAATAGCAATAGCAATCATATGACAATCATATTCTGTTCAAAATATATCTACTAACTCTGGGAAAGATTTAACCCCAACCCTATCAATGGAACATTCAAGCTTGACAGAAATACTTTCGAGCTTGACAGAAATACATACTATCTTCAGTTTTAACATTAGTGGAGCTAAATTTCAAACATTAGCATCACCCGCATCCTAATACATGGTACATATGGTTCAAGCTAGGTTTGATGGAGAATATAAATACAAAAATAAATAAGAACACTTATGTGATCAGATTGAAATGTCCAGATTTCCATTATGTGATCAAGTTTGGTCTGGAGGATTCTTCACCTGCAAAAAAATTGGGTAGGATACGGATACGGATACCGAGTATTTACGAACGGATAGAAAACGAATACCGGATATTTTACGGACGGGTACAACACAGATAAGGGTACTTAGTCGAATTGTACGCAAACTACTTAGGATCAAAGTATGTGATAAAAATAATTTAACTAACACACATGGTCCAGTTATCACACATAATTCAACACAGAGAGCCAAATTAAGATATAATACGACACATAGAGTTGAATAACACACGTACTCCAATATAGAGTCTAATTAATACATAATTCAACATGCCTGTGTTCAGAGAAACTAATAGAAAGGGAAATAAGATTAGTAAGCATTAGATATATTTGTCCAAACATATTCATCATACACAGGCTATCATATTGCAAAATCTTCAAAATAAGATAGTACTCTGCAACTACATTTGTCAATGCAGCTCTTTCAGGAGCAAGAGAATGCAAACCACAAAAAATCTGACAATATACGTGGACCCTCAGATGCATTAAGACTGAAGACAAATAATTTGAGTATTAATGTTCTTCCAAACATGATTTTTACACCATGATTTCCTTGCATAATGGACTAAAGAAAAAACATGTAGACTTTTGAAGTACTGAAATAAAATGGCATCCTGATAATTTTGAGTTTTTTTACCATTCTGGAATTACTAAAATCCCATGAACTAAGGATTTGAGCACATAGAGTATTTTCACAGAAAATAAAATATATCTTAATTTGCTATGACTAGGATACTTGTAACACTAGCACCCTGTTCTATGGTATGTCAAAAATATATGGTGATGTTGCAACAAAATTCTCATCAGGCCTATGTAACTTGCTAGGCTACAAAAATAAAATGGAAATTGAGAGACTCTTCAGACCTTGAAAATTCTCATCAGACCTAGTGAAAAGTAAGACACTCTTCAACAGCATTCCTACAAAACAACACCAAAATTGTTACATCCCTAAAATACACTAACGAATTGCTCAAATTTCACCTATTATGTGGCTATGCCAATACTACTATCACATCAAAAATAAGTAGCAAGGAGGGATGACCTTCCAACAAGCTGCCGGAGTTTCATTTCCCACACTTCTGACAGCCAAAACAAAAGAACCGTCAACATCCATTACTAGTTACTACCCACTCTTTCATCCTTCCAATATATATGGTAAACACGAAAAGTGTAGGAAAGCTACCATTTTACGGGCTCAACAATCAGCTTGTACTTTCCGCATCTACAACATAAAAGAGGCAAATGGATCAGACCCCGAAATGAAGAAAGTAATGAGTTGAGAAGGGGAACGAATCCCTTCCCGACCTGCATTTCTAGTCGATTTGATCCGGGCAGCATGGGCAGACGTCGGTGATCTTCGCCAAAGGTCGGAACCTACCACCGGGCTCCTGCATGAGCAGAGCAGCGACGATTCCAACAGGATAAGATTTGACAAAAATATGGGCAAGAGGGAGAGAGAGAAAGGAGGAGGAGGAGGAGGAGGTGGGTGTCGTACCTGCGCGGGGACGTGGTGTCGCAGACTTACGTGCTTATGAGAGACGTCATCAACTGCGCCGGAGGTTCACGGTTGGGAGATCTTGGTGGCCGCACGGAATGAGGGCGAGGGTGGGGAAGGCGGCGGTGAAGAGAGGGGTGGAGGAGAGAGCAAGGCGGCACTGGGGAAGCGGAGGAGAGAGCATGGTGGCGCCGGGGAGGAGGAGAGGAACTCAAGGGCGCAGGTCATAGGACCAAGAGGGGAACTGAAGGAAGCGCCCGTGCCAGGGGAGGCCGGTGGATGGCCAGAGGTGGCGGCATTGTGCGCGAGAGGGAGAAGAGGAGGGAGTCGGGTGCGTCGGCCGGGTTGAGGAAGTGGGGAGAGAGAGATGGGGGCATCATAGGGGCGATGGAGGCAGCGGAGGGCGTTAGGGATTTGGGGTCGGGGAAGAAGTGCGGCTGTTCGCGCAAAAAACGTGAAGCAGGGTTTCCAGCCTCGAACATACAAGACAAACACCATGTTTGCAGAGCGTGCCAGCCGATTTGATCCTGTAATCGGCAAGAGTATACGTCAACAGATCGGCTAGAGGATCCGATCTAGAATCTAGTGGCGCAATCGGCTAGACAATACGTTGATGTATCAGCCGGAAGAACCGATCTAGAAATCTAGTAAAACTTGAATCTTTGCCGGCCAATACAAGCCAACGCAGATAGCCGAACGATAAATCTAATCAATCCGATGAGATTGACCAGATGAGGGTAAATAGGACGTTTCTTCTCGAAGAAGGAGATGCGCAGCAAAATCGGAGAAAAGACGAACCCAAGTATGGTGTAAAACAACAATGATCAATAACCGGCGATGCGCAACTTGATTGATCAAAGAGTATTACAGATGAAAGATTACAAACTAATGTAGCTACTCCTAGTTGACAGGAAAATAAGGGAAAAGTAAAGTGTGTTTGTGGGTTGGCTCTAGGCTCCTTTCCTCCTCGCCTCTGGTCCTCTTATATAGCACTCGGCCTGAACGTATCCTCCTCGGTCTCTTCCATCACCCGTATCGGCCTCAATCTCTTCTTACCATGTTAAGTCCGATCGTATCCGACTCAATCTCTTATCCTACCGTATTGGACTCAGTTTCCTTCGAATCGCAGCCCTCCAGTCCGATATGGTATCAACTTGCTATAACCGATATATCTCTTACCAAAACCAATCTCCATAAGATTAGCCTTGCCAAATTTTGGTGCAAACATATGCCCCCCATTTTTGGAAGATAACTTGTTGTCTTCCAAAAATCGTATCGGCTTTACGTCGTCGGCTTCTTTCATTTCCTGTGTCCTTAAGCATTGGAGCCGTTTGCGTTGCGATTGGCTAAGACCACAGGGGCACCATCTCGGCTTATTATCTTCTTGTCGACTAGTTTCAGCCAATGTTAGCATCTGTACTTTTTGGCTAAATTCAGCATTTTGTATCGGCTCTTTCCATTTTGCATAACAGTGAACCATGTTGACAAAAAACAGACTGGGAGCAAACTCCGTCGTTGACTCTTCTGCAAATGGTGATCGGCCATCCTCTATAGTCGATTGTATCATGTTTTTGTTATTCCTGCATTCATCTTTGAAGGCCTCATTATCGGAGAAACGGCTTTCTTGAGCCAATACTCGACGTAAGATATGATTTAAATTGGTGAATTCCTGCCCACAGAATTTTTCTTTTATTGGGGGAATTAACCCTTGGAAAGCCAAATCGGCTAATTGATTATCGGGCAGAGTCACACTAAAACATTGATTCCTAACCTCCCAAAATCTTTTAATGTACTCAGTTACCGATTCTCCAAACTTCTGTCGGATAGAACTCAAATCCGAAATTCTAAGTTCTAGACTTCCACGGAAAACGTATTCGTGGAATCGGCTTTCCAAATCGGCCCAAGTATTAACCGAATTTGGATGTAAGGTTGTGAACCAAGTGAAAGCTGCCCCTGTCAAGGACAATGGGAACAATTTCACTCTTAAACCGTTGGAGTGGGCTGCTTCTCCACATTGTGCAATAAAGCGGCCAACATGCTCCAAGGTGGTGATGCAAATTCTCCTGAAAATTTTGCAAAATCAGGGACCCTAAAATTATTGGGATATGGTATTCGATCAATATAATCAGGATAGGGCTTTCTATAGCCGATTACTTTTCCCTTGGGCTGCAAGCCGAATTGATCTCTCAAAACGGCAGAAATTTGATTGACCCAATTAACGTTATCGGCTAACATAGCATTGGGGTTTTGCCAATTGAGGTAACTAGCATCCTTCCCCCCGAGTGCAAACTCGAGTGGTCGGCTAGCTCGGGCCGACTGGGCGTTAGAGTTCTGCCAATTGTAGTAACTAGCATCCTGTCCCCCGAGTGTAAACTCGGGCGGTCGGCTAGAAGGAATCGGCTGATATTGGAGTGATTGGTTGTGCTCATGTAACATCACTTAATTTGCTTGTCACAAATGTTGCATTCCTTATCTGAGTTTTGGAGGGGCCAGTCGAATGATTTGCAGGCTATCAAATTCATCTGGTGTGAAAGAGAATTAGAGCACCCACCCACCTTTTTACCTAATCCCTTATCCACTTAACCCCCCACTTCCCTCTCTCTCACTTCCTTTATATTTCCATGTGGCTGAAATTTCCCCAACCAACTAGCTCCTTCCCCATTCGGTTTCTCCTCCCCATCTTGCTTTCCACGCCTCCAACAGCAGCAAGGAGAGCTCCCATGGCTTCCTCATCCCTCCAAGCTCAGTGAAGAAGCTCCTGCACCACTCCATTGGCCAGCATCCAGCTCCACTCCTTCTCCTCCAACCGGTGCCCTCCAAGCAGCCCTTCATCTCTTGGTTCCTCTTGATGGAGTAGCTTTGGGAGTGACCTCTTCTTCCCGCCACTCCATTCCTCTCGGTAGAAGGCAAGTGTGTCATTTCGATTAAATGCTGAAAAGGAATGAAGCATGCTTTGCTTTGTGATTTTCATCATGTTGATATTTATGTTGATGCAAATGTTAAGTTCGTAAATTTATTCATTTGTCCCTTGTGTGTGTGAATCGATTAGAGGCATATGAAGGTTAAGTATTTGTTAGTGTTTTGGTTGATTTGATGATTATATTGATGAATATGAGAATGGATTGCCATGTGTGTATTCACTTATGTCCATGTGGAAGGATAGAAATGTTTGTTTATGCAATTTAATTGTGTTAATTGCATTCGTGCATTCATAAAAGAAGAGGCGACCCATTCTGATGCGGGCCTCTGTGTTCACACGTAGTGAACACGAAAGTCCTACCTCGTAGTCCCACTCATCGAGGTGAATGGGAGCGAGACAGTAAGAGTAGGCACCTTCCACGGGATGGAAAGGACGTGAGGGTGCACACCGACGGGTGTGCACTCGGCAGTACCGGTATGTGCATCTAAAAAGAGCATACATGTGCATTGCATCGCTAACAATTGAGTTTTGTGTGTTAAATGGAGTTGTGAAGAGTTGGGATCGAGTCGTGGACTCACCCAAAAAGATTCAATGAGGTATGTGTATGAAAAGGGCAATGAGGTAAGTGGTAGCGGTACAATTGTTTATGTATTGGTTGAATCTTGTAAGAGTTACATTCTTAATGATGGGTTGGAATTGCTAACTTGTTATTCATATCGATTTGATGCACTTTGCTGAGTTTTCGAACTCACGCTTGTTTGTTAATATTTTTAGGTACTCGGAAGAGCGACTTGCTGGGTTTGGGGCGTAGCTGCACCTCCACTGTGTCTCACGACATGTTTCAGACTTTTGGAATCAATTAGTAAATTTGTAGCTAGTTAATCTATTTGTGTAATCATGTGGTATTTAAGTTGAGTTGTTAATGAATGGATTTTTAGTAGTTGTTAATTGCCTACATGTCATGATGGTTGATTTGATTCCATGACATGTTGAAATTATCATTGCTATATTGATAATTGTGATCTCTTTTGCCTGCTGAGTGGATGTCCACTTAGTAGGGGAGGTCTTGCGAAATTTTTTTAGTGAAAATTAGATAGGTTTTGGTAGCACTTCGGGCACGTGAGGTGCCGGGGTGTTACAGTTGGTATCAGAGCGGGCTTTAGGTCCGTGGAATGTGAATGTAGCAAATTACTCTAGAGTAAACTAAAATGTTGACTCGGAAAAGTAGAAACATGGCATAGGTGTTTACTTGTTAAAATTTGGCCTTAGGGCAATAACCATAAAATCTGAAATAGAGTGGATAATTAATTTAAAAATTTGACACACACTGATGCACAGTAGGAAAGGGTATGGGTATTATTGCTTTGCGCTTAAATGTTGTACTTAAGTTTTGATGTCGAATGCTAAAGTTGAAGATGCTTATTGCTTTGATTATGCATGATGTTATCGTTATTGTTTTGTAAGAGCTATTTGAGTAATTGTGGTTAAGGGAGTTGTGGTGCCGAAGGGTTTCGGTTACCTTCTTCGGTTTTGGTGTGGCCACGGTAGAGACCGTGGTAGTGGTTGTGGTTGGGTAAAGCCACAACCAGAAGTTTGGAGTCTCTCGTAGGTAAGAGCCGTCGCCTTTTCGCGAGAAAGTTTAGAGGGTGGATGGAATTTCTTGGTTTCTTTTGGCTTCGTTGGTTGGAGTCAAAGAGAAGAATTTGAGTGATGGATCCTTTCGGATTTCTTTTGCCGTTCTTGCGATCGGGTGGTTGGTTCTTGGGTCTTTGTTGGTCGGGAACCAAGAGAAAGAGGTTGGTGATGAACCCTTCTGAATTTCTATTACTACCATTTTGATATTCAGTTTGGTTGACGGTTTTGCGGAGACAAGTATTATATTGTTCTCCCCATTTAAGAAAAATATTGAAGTTTTCTTGGTGTAAAACCCAAATCGTGTGGATTTTGGTGTTTCGGTTTTACCGGAAAAGATGTGGTTGATCTCTTGGTTTTTCCTTTTTCGTGGAAATTTCCTTGCAATTGCCTTCCTTCGTGGAGGTTGTAAATCTTGAAGTTTGTTTGAGGAGTTGTTGCATGTTGAGTTTAGGAATTCTCTTAAGCTTGGTAGTTTGGTCTTTCCGGTGTTTCTTGGTGTTGTTTGTGTCTAAGAGCTGTGGCTTCCTTAAAGGTTGGGTACGTGACCCACAAGGATGTTCAAGATGTTAAGTCGGTGATGGGAAGTTGTAATATTGATGTGAAGTAAATTACCGCTTCAGTTAAAGTGGATTTGTTGGTTGTTTAAGGACAACCTCATTTATTGTGTGATAGAAATGATTAATCGAGATGGTAAATGATCTAAAGTGAAGGTGGATTAGTGTTGTACGTAAAGTGTTGTGAGTCATGGAATTAATTGGAAGTTCGAGATTTGTAAGTACTGATCCCGAGTGAGAGGATCTAGAATCGTTTGTTGATGAATTAATATAGCAAGATGATGGTGTAAAGTACCGGAATATGACGGAATAAAAACATGAGGATTGTTGGTTTTATTGCTTAGGGGTCAATTAATTTGTAAATTTACCCAATGACTTAATTGATGTGTAGTCAGGGAATGGGAGTATATGGAGTGATTGTATGAAAGGTTGAAATTGTCCTTGACGAATGTTTGCCTGGGATCTGTAATGGAAATATGACTAAGCGGAGGTCGTACCTTGTCGTTAGGAGTATTTATTGGTTGAATGAACTTGGGATATTGAATATATAACTTAGGGATTGTACAAAAGGTATTTGTTGATTACGCCGGAATGATTGTGAAGTGATGTGTTTTAAGCTTGGAATAACACGTTGTATGAATGATGGTTCGTTACGGTTAGTAGACCAAAAGAAGATGTTGATACGCGTCTTATGTTGAGTTAACTGGTAGGTTAATTGTGCTGAAGATGTGAGAACGTGGTTCTCCTTGTTGATTGTCATGAGATAGACATGGTTTAGAGTTTTATGATAATATGACCGAGGGTGGTTATGTGAATAGTAGAAAGTAATCGAACAAAGATTGGATGTTATAACTTATGTTCAAGAGTGTTGGACTTTCTAGGATTTGGTGAATATGAAATCCTTAATGGCTAAGAGTATTGGACTGCGAGAGATGGAGGAATTCGAGTTAAACTTTCTTTTAAAGGTTTGCGAATTCAATTGATTGTATGATTTTCTGGGAGTGCATGCCTTTTGTTACGGTGTCCTAACTAGTGGGCAATAAAACTGCCCTGACTAAGTTCCATTTTATGTCAAGTTGTGGACTTGGCTTTGATGATTGGAAATGAAGATGAAAAAGTAGTTTTGGAAGTAATCGGTTCATAGAGTCCAGAATATTGTACTTCATTGAATCATGCCAATCTTTGGTTTTGGCTAAGTTGTTTAATTTATGTTATGAATATGGGGGTTTAAACTCAAAGGTATATGAGTGGATCGCGCTTTTAGCGTGCAAATTGGAGTATCTCTGAAATCAGTATTTAAAGGAAACAAATGAATATAATGAGTTGTGTTGGAAGCTCTTGAGTGAAAATACTTGTAAATCCATTTTGATTAGAGTTGGATTTAATTGCAAAGCATGTATGTCGTTTGCGAGTGTTTCAAAAGTTGGAACTTTTGATTGCTCATAAGTGCTCTGTGGTTGTTTAAGAGCTGTTTTGGTTTGGTAAAAGCTTGATGTTTGCTTTTGTGAAAATGAGTTGCCTCATTAAAGTTTCATGCGGTGTTTCTCTTCTAATGAAATTTTTTCGCGAGGTGAAGTTTTGTGCCTTGATTTTAATGTGTTGGATATGGATTGAGTTGTTAAAGGGAATCGAGATTTCCTTTGCTTTCTAGCCTGAAAAGAAAGAATGGATAATTTCTGGCATCGGGCCATGCTTTGCAAGAGATTTGAGTTTCCCTTTTCTCTTTGAGAGATATTGTGGTGGTTGTGGATTCCTGTGTTTGATTTGAGAATCGGTTTTCTCTTTGAAAATGTTGATTTTGGTTAAAACGAGAAGGTTTGGCTTTGGTAAAGCGAGTTGAGTTGTCTTTGCTTGTTGAGAGCTTCTGTTAAAGATTTATGTGGAGTCTTTCTTCTAATTAGTGCTTCCTGATGCAAATTGTATCACTTTGATTGAGATTTGCTTCCTTTGCGACTTGACTTAGGAAAAGAGGAAGAGTTATCTTTGTATTTGGTCGAATTCTTTTCAAAGTGAATTGTAGCGCATGGGAAGTAGATGAATGTAGTTCGGCCGGTTAAAGAGAATTGCTATTTGTTGGCATCCTCGTTTGAGATAAGAATAGGAATGTTTATGAAATTATTGAGTATAACAGAGGAGTATACTCATAAGCTTGGTTAGATTTGAGTGAAAGAATGTGAGGGTGATACCCTCTTAGGAAAAGGGATTGATTGTGATGTGGTAATGATCTGTGGTCCTAGCTTAGGCTAGATGTACAACTTTGGTTGTGGTTTAAAAGGTAATTATGATGGAGATTGTTGATGTCGTGGTTCAAATTTTGTTGAGAGTATCGTTTGGTGGTAATGAAGGTTATAGAAATTGTGATGTAAAATATTCTGTTGTGAACATTTGTCCTAGCTAGTTGTCTTCAGGTATGAGACATGCTCGGGAGACGAGGGAATAAAAATGTAACATAGTTTTTGGTTGGAAGGAAGATATTGCCTATGTGGGCTATGTACTTAGATGACATTGGTGGGTGACGGTCCTTTTGGTGAAAAAGGGCAAATAATTTGAAATGGTAGGGTTATGTGAATTGAGTCCTTGGATTCAAGTTTGGAACCCCAGTTGTTCA
Organism: Rhipidocladum racemiflorum; assembly: GCA_036346355.1. Classification (NCBI taxonomy): domain Eukaryota; kingdom Viridiplantae; phylum Streptophyta; class Magnoliopsida; order Poales; family Poaceae; genus Rhipidocladum; species Rhipidocladum racemiflorum. Next base: position 48,736,810 of record CM070577.1, on the reverse strand, counting down.
ATTAGATACCATTAATGATTCGGTTAGATGATTGTTGAAGAGGTGCCTCGCTTTGATCGCGTCACCTTGAGTTTGATGAAATGTGGTACAGACTCTGAGAAAAGAGATTAGAGCTTTGTGAATGGAGTTGCAGGGGGAAATTTAAAGTTTACTCCGGATATTGGTATTATGTTCTTCAGGAAAAAAAAATCATTGATTGTCCTGTAGTGCCAAAGGGAAATTGTTTTGGGTTCATCAGGCCAATCCGAGGGTTGTATGATATGGAAATGTGGCATATCAATTTTCATGATGGAGCCCTTTTAGAGCGTGCCACTAAGAAAAATTCTTATGAGATTTCTGGTTCAGGAAATTCTTTGGACTCTAGTTTGGTAGGGAATTTTTGTCCCTCGCAACTTTTAGTAGAAAATGAAATGAATGTGGAATCGTGACTAGTTGCACTTAGTTGACCTAAGTCAAGTCACTTTTGTCAATAGTTGGATTTGGAGAGTTGGTTTGTCGTTTGCTTCTGTGTGAAGCCTTTGCGTGGGTGTTCTACTTGTTTTGTTTTGGGCATGGCAGTTTGGGGTCCCTTGTGGACTTGGTGTTTCGAGCTGGCGTTCTTCGATTTCGAGGCCGAATTCCTTTAAGTGGGGGAGAATGTAACATCACTTAATTTGCTTGTCACAAATGTTACATTCCTTATCTGAGTTTTGGAGGGGCCAGTCGAATGATTTGCAGGCTATCAAATTCATCTGGTGTGAAAGAGAATTAGAGCACTCACCCACCTTTTTACCTAATCCCTTATCCACTTAACCCCCCACTTCCCTCTCTCTCACTTCCTCTATTTTTCCATGTGGCTGAAATTTCCCCAACCAACTAGCTCCTTCCCCATTCGGTTTCTCCTCCCCATCTTGCTTTCCACGCCTCCAACAGCAGCAAGGAGAGCTCCCATGGCTTCCTCATCCCTCCAAGCTCAGTGAAGAAGCTCCTGCACCACTCCATTTGCCAGCATCCAGCTCCACTCCTTCTCCTCCAACCGGTGCCCTCCAAGCAGCCCTTCATCTCTTGGTTCCTCTTGATGGAGTAGCTTTGGGAGTGACCTCTTCTTCCCGCCACTCCATTCCTCTCGGTAGAAGGCAAGTGTGTCATTTCGATTAAATGCTGAAAAGGAATGAAGCATGCTTTGCTTTGTGATTTTCATCATGTTGATATTTATGTTGATGCAAATGTTAAGTTCGTAAATTTATTCATTTGTCCCTTGTGTGTGTGAATCGATTAGAGGCATATGAAGGTTAAGTTAGTGTTTTGGTTGATTTGATGATTATATTGATGAATATGAGAATGGATTGCCATGTGTGTATTCACTTATGTCCATGTGGAAGGATAGAAATGTTTGTTTATGCAATTTAATTGTGTTAATTGTATTCGTGCATTCATAAAAGAAGAGGCGACCCATTCTGATGCGGGCCTCTGTGTTCACACGTAGTAAACACGAAAGTCCTACCTCGTAGTCCCACTCATCGAGGTGAATGGGAGCGAGACAGTAAGAGTAGGCACCTTCCACGGGATGGAAGGGACGTGAGGGTGCACACCGACGGGTGTGCACTCGGCAGTACCGGTATGTGCATCTAAAAAGAGCATACATGTGCATTGCATCGCTAACAATTGAGTTTTGTGTGTTAAATGGAGTTGTGAAGAGTTGGGATCGAGTCGTGGACTCACCCAAAAAGATTCAATGAGGTATGTGTATGAAAAGGGTAATGAGGTAAGTGGTAGCGGTACGATTGTTTATGTATTGGTTGAATCTTGTAAGAGTTACATTCTTAATGATGGGTTGGAATTGCTAACTTGTTATTCATATTGATTTGATGCACTTTGCTGAGTTTTCGAACTCACGCTTGTTTGTTAATATTTTTAGGTACTCGAAAGAGCGACTTGCTGTGTTTGGGGCGTAGCTGCACCTCCATTGTGTCTCACGACATGTTTCAGACTTTTGGAATCAATTAGTAAATTTGTAGCTAGTTAATCTATTTGTGTAATCATGTGGTATTTAAGTTGAGTTGTTAATGAATGGATTTTTAGTAGTTGTTAATTGCCTACATGTCATGATGGTTGATTGATTCCATGACATGTTGAAATTATCATTGCTATATTGATAATTGTGATCTCTTTTGCCTGTTGAGTGGATGTCCACTTAGTAGGGGAGGTCTTGCGAAATTTTTTTAGTGAAAATTAGATAGGTTTTGGTAGCACTTCGGGCACGTGAGGTGCTGGGGTGTTACAGCTCATCTCTCTTTACGGCCGGTGAATCGGGTATAGGAACAAAGAGTTCGGTGTATGGGACTACCCTATGCGGGATCAGCCCTTGAGATTGAGGAACCCCAACTGACTCAATCGGCTAAGGAACCGATTGGACGAAAGTGTTGGCCGGAACCACCGATGGCAAGTTGGTCGTTGTGCCTAACTTCGCTACATTGGTGCATGCGTGGTAATGCATAATCCCGTCCAAATGAGCACTGGGTGCCAATACCGTAGGTTGGGTCGGCATCATCGCAGGCGTCAGAGCCGACCCTTTTGTCGTACTGGTGTTTTGTGCTATGGAGAAAACAGGGTACGATAGGAGTGGCTGTAATGGGTTTAGCAGTCCCCCAGATGAAGCCAATTCCTGGGCAATTGTCTTGACGCTGTTTTCAATCATCGGCTTTAAAGTTGTAACCAAAGCCGATGACTGGTTAGTTAATGCATGATGCATAGATTGTTCAATCATAGCCGATAACTCGGCTTGAGCCGGCATGTATTGGCTTATCAGCTTGGTTGGGATGCTGCTGTCGCCGTTGGGGTTGAGCGTTGGGAGCGCGGTCTTCTGGGTAACACCCCATCGGGTCTTCTGGTAGCACTTCAGCATCGTCTCTTCAAGCGCGGCTTTCCGATCTTCAATTTTCTTTTGCTGCTCAGGCATTAGATCGGCTAATGTAAGCTCGATTATCGCATCTGTATTGATGTCGGTGGTAGATGTGGATTTTCCGGTTGACGACATGATCGACTTCCTTCTGAGGTCCCACCGGGCGTGCCAAAATATGTTCGCGCTAAAAACGTGAAGCAGGGTTTCCAGCCTCGAACATACAAGACAAACACCGTGTTTGCAGAGCGTGCCAGCCGATTTGATCCTGTAATCGGCAAGAGGATACGTCAACAGATCGGCTAGAGGATCTGATCTAGAAATCTAGTGGCGCAATCGGCTAGACAATACGTTGATGTATCAGCCGGAAGAACCGATCTAGAAATCTGGTAAAACTTGAATCTTTGCCGGCCAATACAAGCCAACGCAGATAGTCGAACGATAAATCTAATCAATCCGATGAGATTGACTAGATGAGGGTAAATAGGATGTTTCTTCCCGAAGAAGGCGATGCGCAGCAAAATCGGAGAAAAGGCGAACCCAAGTATGGCGTAAAACAATAATGATCAATAACCGGCGATGCGCAACTTGATTGATCAAAGAGTATTACAGATGAAAGATTACAAACTAAAGTGGCTACTCCTAGTTGATAGGAAAATAAGGGAAAAGTAAAGCGTGTTTGTGGGTTGGCTCTGGGCGCCTTTCCTCCTCGCCTCTGGTCCTCTTATATAGCACTCGGCCTGAACGTATTATGATGCCCTAGGTCTGAGAGCGATCCTAGTTCTTTTCCGTCGTGGTTGTTTCGAAAAGAGAGAAGTTTGGTCGGGAATTGATTAACTAAAGTTCATGCGACGTTTTAATATTTTTTTTTGGAGCGTCGGGCTAGAATCAGTTGGCCGAGGACAACCTGGGCCAAGGCCGGGATTTCCCTCCCCACCTCTCCCTCCCTCTTCCCCTAAGTGGGCCGGCCCACTTGCCAAGGGGGGCGCCACCCCTTTTCCCCCTAACCCTAGGCGCCTCCTCCCTCTCCCTCTCCCTCCCCTAGCAGCCACCTCTCCCTCCCCTTCCTTCCCCTACGTGGTGGCTCAAGATCCGCCGCGAATCGCGAAGGAGAAGGCGAGGAGCGACTCCGTGGAGGCATGGAGGACGAGCAGATCGCCGATTCGGGGTTCATCGCGTGTTCTTCGTGGGTTCGCAAGGGAGAACACTAGGTAAAATTCCCAAACTTTTACCTCTGTTTTACCTAGGGATTAAGAGTGTATTAGATCTGGTGGTGAGGGTTTTGGATGGATCTTGTTGGGGGAGAAGGGTAGATGTTCATGTGGTGCTGTTTCTGGAAGGGGGGATTGTGCAGCGCGGATTGTTTCGCGTTTTACGTGGCACAGATGATTTTTCCTGCCAAAACCTATAACTAGAAAGTTGTAGATAACGTCGAGACCTAGCTTCTGTAATTTTTTTCAGAATTTTTGGGGAAGTGTTCTGAGAGTTATCGCCGTTGCAAACCGACGAACAGAATCTGGGAACAGATTTCATCCACTGTGTTGGACGACTGTTTAGGCATATTTAACAGAGGAATTAGAATTTATGATCTTCTGGAAAGTTGTAGATCTCGTCAATATCTAGCTCCTGTAATTTTTTCATATTGTTATGTTATGTAGAAAAAATATACGAAAAAGAGAAGGGGGGTTGCTGCTGTTCGATCCGGACAGATCGGGGTTTCGGTGTTGGAAAAGGGGAACGGGTTGTAGGAATTGCGTGTTTGAGTTGTGTGATCAATTGTGGTGTTATTACATACTGAAAATATGCTTGTACAGGTGGTGCCCCTTCTGGACGCAACTAGATCCGTCGTCTACGTCGGTAATGACAAGTGGAAGTAGTGTTATGGTTGAGCTATACATCGTTGTTTGCATTGCCTTCGTTATATTTCCCGATGACATTAATCATACATGGTTTGATCATTTGCTAGGAAGATTGCAATAATTAGATTAGCAATGTGATGATGTGCTTTGGCTTTGAACCATGGGTAAAGAGAAGAATGATGTTGCCTATTGGTTGAATTGTCTAAATAGTTCATCTCAATGTTATTTGTTTTCTATCCATGTTATATGATGGCATGCAAATATGTGGACTCAATGTGGAAAATTATGAATGAATTCATGCATGAAGCATTAACTGCATAATCATGCATTGGAAGTTTGTCGACGCCAGCGCGACCGTACCGGTACAACACCGTGTGTTCCTGAGAAAGGGCACGGTGAAGAGGATCATGGCATAAGCATATGCACAAGCATGAGCATTTTACTGAGGTTGTGGTAGTCGATGTTGTGGTGTTGAATGTAAAGCATGTGGTGTGTTAAATTCTTGATGGATGTGATTATGTGTTAATTGTTCCGCTTGCTGAGATTACCCAATCTCACTGCTTGTGTTTTGTTGTTTTCAGGTAGCGTGCAAGAGACATAAGCATGAGGGATGGGCTAGCAACACAATAAACCTTCGAATGTCTTCACAACTCCCATGAACTAGTGTTTATTTAATACATTAGCTTGCTGAATTTTATTTACACTTAGACTATTTGTTGTTATGACTAAACTTATTCTTGCTTATGGTTGGTTTAGACTTGTTGTCGCTAGTATTGTTGAATTGCTTATATTCCTGTTTGAATTGCTTATCATGAAATGCTTCCGTAATGTCCTGTTTTTAGGGGAGATGCTGTCGAAATTTTCTTGTTCTATAGTTTAGTTTTAAGGGGTGTTACAGTTGGTATCAGAGCGGGCTTTAGGTCCTTGGTGTATGAATTTAGGAGAGATATTCTAACATGAACTAAAACTTTGCTGTGTGAAATTAGTAACATTGCTTAGGTATAACTCTTAAAATTGCCATAGGGTAATAAACTTTTAATACTGAATAGGATTGTTAATCAACTTTAAAATTGACACACTTGCACTATTAGGATGGGATGGGCTGCATTGCATGGCATGCGTATGTTCGACTATATTTATTGTTTGATTGTGGGTGATTTTGTTATGCTTTTGTTGTTGTTGTGATTGTTTGCTTGCGGCTTGTTGGGTAAAGTATGCCACCAAAGACGCGTGCGGTAGGCCGTTCGGGGGGCCTCGCTCCCGAGCCGTCGGAGGCAGCTGAACCTACCCAGGCTGAGGGTGGGGTTTCGGCAGAGATAGTGGCCGCCATGAGGGCGATGCAGGAGGAGTTGCGGGTGCTGAGGAGGGGCGCACAGGCCGCCCCCGCTGTGGGCGCGGCTGAAGCGCCTGTGCCGGCTGCGGGCGCGGCAGGCGGTGGCATCAAGCTGAGGGAGTGGGTTGGACTGCGGCTGGATAGCTTTGATGGGGTGGGCAATCCGATCCAGGCAGCGGATTGGTTGTCCTATGTGGAGATGCAGCTGGACGCTTTTGAGGTGGCGGCGCAGGAGCGTGTCCGCTTCGTGGCGCAGCTCTTGAAGGGGGAAGCCCAGATCTGGTGGAGGGGTGCGCTGACCTCGAGGGGCGCGCCGGGTGACTCCTCTTGGGAGGAGTTTGTCCGGCAATTTGAGAGGAGGTTCTACCCCGCCACCTTCCTCGACAAGATGCAAATTGACTTGGGACAGTATGCCCAAGACAAGAAGACTGTGGCGGAGTACGAGGTTGGCTTCAACCAGATCGTACGTTTTGTGCCCCATGTGGCACGTGACGAGGTGGAGAAGGCAAGGCGGTTCCGGCAGGGACTCCGTCCTGCCATTCGCCATATGCTGGGCGCTTTCCCCATTGTCGATTTCCGGACAATGGTGGAGCAAGCTCTGGGTGTAGAGCTGCAGCTGAACTACACCGAAGAGCATCGCAAACCTGCCACGGGAGAGCAGGTTAAGGGCCCTCCAGAGAAGAAGGGCCAATCCTCTGGTACTTGGAATAAGAAGGGGAAGAATTTTCGTCACCAGCCCTATGGTGGCCGTCCTACTCAGCAGCACACCTCAGGGGGAGGTGCGCCCCAGTACCGTGCCATAGTCACTCCTGGCATGGGGATGGTATGTTTCCGTTGTGGCGATTCCCATCGCCGCAGCGAGTGCTCGTGGAAGGGAAGGTGCACCATCTGTGGTCGGGAGGATCACAAGGATGTGGTGTGCCGTAAGAACCCCAACGGCAAGCTGCGTTGGGAGCCGGTGACATCCTCTCCAGGTGGACAGCGACAGGGGGGCGTGATGCATATGTTGCCATCAGCTCCTACTCTGCAGCACCTCCCGGCGCCTACTCCGACTCCCTCGTTCTACCCGGCGCCACTCTCAGGGACTTACTGGATGCCCCAGCTTCCACCGCCACCTTCCTCCGGGACTTCGCCGTGGGTCCCTGCGCTGACATATCCAGATGCGAGGGCTGCACCATCTCAGTCTACCCCGGGAGTCCACGCTTTGCCCTCTTCGGGGGATGCGGATCGTGGCAATGTGGTGACAGGTACTATTTCTGTTAATTCTGTGGTTGCCAGTGTGTTGTTCGACTCCGGCGCTAGCTACTCGTTTGTCTCTGTGGATTTTGTTGTTCGGGCTGGTCTGTCTGTGCAGAGTTTGGGTGATGCCGTGGTGGTTAGTGCACCGCAAGGCTTGATTTCTAGTTCGAGAGTCTGTCAGGGCTGTCACTTTCTGTTAGCTGATGAGGAGTTCATGGCGAATCTGGTGGTGATTTCCTTGGAGCCATTTGATGTTATCCTTGGCATGGACTGGCTATCCCAGCACCAGGCGGTGATTGACTGCGCTTGGAGGACAGTCACCTTGCATGCTCCGTCTGGGCAAGAAATAACTTTCCAGGGGAGTGCTATGCGGTACTCCCTCTCCTTTTTGTGTAAGCTGTTCCCAAACTCCCGGATGTTGAAATCAGGGGTCCTCTGGTCCATGGTTGAGGGTCGAGAGGAGGAGAAGAGTTTGGAGGGCATTGCTGTAGTTTGCCGATATCCAGATGTGTTTCCCAGTGAGCTTCCGGGATTGCCTCCGGAGCGGGAGACTATCTTCCGCATTGATCTTGTTCCTGGTACGAGGCCGATTTATAAAACCCCGTACCGGATGGCTCCGATAGAGCAAGTTGAGTTGAAGAGGCAATTGGACGAAATCCTAGCTAAGGGGTTTATTAGAGTGAGCTCATCTCCTTGGGCGGCTCCGGTCTTGTTTGTGGGGAAGAAAGATGGCACCAAGCGACTATGTGTGGACTACCGGGCGCTTAATCAAGTTACCATTAAGAACAAGTATCCATTGCCTCGCATTGATGACCTTTTTGATCAATTGAGGGGTGCCAAAGTATTCTCCAAGATCGATTTGCAATCTGGGTATCATCAGTTGCGGATTAAGGAGGAGGATATTGAAAAGACGGCTTTCAACACGAGGTATGGGCATTTTGAGTTTGTAGTCATGTCTTTTGGACTAACGAATGCTCCTGCCGTCTTTATGGAAGCCATGAACAGGATGCTCCATGAATATCTTGATGTCTTTATTGTCGTCTTCATTGACGACATTCTTGTCTACTCGAAGTCCGAGGAGGAGCACGCCGTGCATCTCGGTCTAGTTTTGGAGGCTCTTCGTAGAAATCAATTCTATGCCAAACTCAAGAAGTGCGCCTTCTGGTTGTCGGAGGTGAGTTTCCTTGGGCATGTCATCAACCAAAGTGGTATCACAGTTGACCCAAAGAATGTTGCTGCTGTGGTTGGATGGCGAAGACCGTCTAGTGTGACGGAAATCAGGAGTTTTCTTGGGTTGGCAGGTTATTACCGGCGCTTCGTGCATAATTTCTCTATCATAGCTAAGCCGATGACAAGGCTCACTCAGAAAGGGGTTCCTTTCATCTGGACAGAGGAGTGCGAGACTAGTTTCCAGACGCTAAAGAACAAACTGGTCAATGCACCTATTCTATCTTTACCTGTGAGTGGCAAGCGATATACAGTGTATGCAGATGCCTCCAGGATTGGTTTGGGTTGTGTGCTCATGCAAGAAGGCTGTGTCATTGCTTATGCTTCAAGACAGCTGAAGACTCATGAACAGAATTATCCCACCCATGATCTCGAGTTAGCCGCTGTGGTTTTTGCCTTGAAATTGTGGAGGCACTATCTTTATGGGGAATCTTGTGATATTTTCACTGATAATAAGAGCCTCAAATATATATTTACCCAGCGAGAGCTGAACCTGCGACAGCGTAGATGGTTGGAATTGATAAAGGACTTTGATGTGTCGATCCAGTAGCATCCCGGCAAGGCTAATGTCGTGGCGGATGCCTTGAGTAGAACGGGTGTCCCCAAGACCGCTATGCCCTTGGTTGCGGAGTTGGAAAGAGGACAGGTGTAACACCCCAAAATTTTGCTTTTCTTAAATTCATGTGTGATTTGGCACTTTGGTGAATTTTTGGAATTTTCTGGAATTTATTTGGATTTATTTGGAATTTATTTGAATTTATTCCATTTTGAAATAATTAAAGAATTAAACTTTGCAAATAAAATTTTGTTGGAAATATTTTATTTGAGTCCCAAATACCCTAAAATATTTTCCAGAATTTTTCTGGAATTTTTCTGAGTCTTTTGCTATTTTTAATGAATTAAATGAATTACTGGGAATTATTTTAAATATTAAATCGCTGGAAATTCAACTCGGGTCGAGTACTGTTCATCCGACCGAGTCGGAACCCGAGTCGGACTCGAGTCCGACCCGAGCTAGTCGACTCGACCAAACCCACTCCTAACCCAATCGATCCGGCCAGTTGGATCGGGATCCAACGGCCCGGATTGGACCGCCGCTCGAGCCCGAGTCCGGTCGGATCCGTTCGCGCGTGAGCAATCGTAGCCGCTCATCGCGACACGTGGACGGTCCCCAGCCATCGTCTCCGTTCCGAATCCCAGCCGGAGAGCTCCGCCGTGACCAAGCGGGACACGGTTAGGGTTTCGATTTGCGCGCACGTCGAGGCAGTATTTAAGGCGTGGACCCATCCCCGAGAATCGTCGTTCGACGCCGCCCCTTTTTTCCCAAGCCACACCGCCCGAGTCGCCGTCTTGGCCGAGGAATTGCTCGCCGTAGTAGGGTTAGGGCTTCGCTTCGGGTTCGTGCGCACGCCGCCGCCGTCAAGCCGTCTCCGCCGTGTTGAAGCCCAGATCTGGAACCGCAAGAGCAAGGCGCATCGGACCGCACCATCCACCTCGCTGGAGACCTTCGGAAACGCCGCACGGAAGGTCGCCGTCCTCGTCTCCGGTAGCCCGAGCCCCGCCGCGCCGCCATCACCGATCTGAAAGCTTACGGACCGTCCGATTCCGTCGAGCGGTAGCGGTGAAGTCACGTGCTCCCAAACCCGATTGGATCTGGACCGTTGGATCAAGATCCAACGGCCCCACGATCACCTCAGGCCGTAGCGGTGTTATCGTAGGGTTAGATCTGAACCGTCCGATCTAGATCGAGCGGCCCACGATCATCGAGTAGTTTTTAACGTGTTAACCCTGGATCTAATCGCGGCGTTGATTTCCAAATCAGCGGACCACGATCTTGCCACGTAGCCTAGGCGCGCGCGGCGTAAGCGCACATGGGCGGCCCGACATGCGGGCCCACATGTCACCGCACCAAGCCGTGCGCCGATCCGCGTGGACCGTGCCGCCCGTGGACCCGATCCATGGATCTGACACGTGGCAAAGACTCGAGCGTGGTGCCACGTGGCATGATGACGTCATCTTTGGCGTCATCATGGAGGCCGTTCGATCTTGGCGTCAGCCAGTCATCGTGGACCAATCACAGGATGACACGTGTCCAGGCTGACGCAATAATTAATTTCCGAAAAAGAAAATGATTTATTAATTCGAAATAATGATTTCAGATTTTGATTCAAACTTCAAACGCTTATAACTTTTGCGTTTCAACTCCGATTTGAGTGATTCAAATTTCTAAATTTGTATAAAATTGAGATCTACCTAAAAATGAATTTTATTTAATTTTTGGACTAAAGTTTTTCTCTGCAAAATTATTTAATTGATTATTTAAACTTTAAATAATCATAACTTTTGCGTCTTAACTCCAAATTTGACGATTCCAGTTTCTAAAAACTCATAAAATTATGTTCTCTCTGTTTATGGATTTTATTTGGATGTTTGGACACTTTTTGCCTATTGTTTATTCGTGTATTTGCTATTTGCACGCTACGAGTGAGACGTTGAAGTGCCGGAAGGATTCGAAGGAGAAGTATTGACTCAGGATCCAACTCAAGACCAAGAACAAGTACTTTTTGAAGGCAAGTTGTGCTTTGACCATGTTGATCCTATTTTGAAATCTATTTTGATTTAACCTATTGCATGCTAAGTTCAAATAGAAAAATACTTTATTTAAAAATGGGGAATTAGATAAGTACCAATTTGCTGTATGACACCTTGATTATTTAAGTATGTGCCATGACCCCTTGTCACCCTAGTTGTGGATTACTAGTTGGACATTATTAAATTGCCAACATGGGTTTAGACCGTTGTAGTATACTGCTTAGACCTGCTACGTGCTCATGACATGATTTTGGATAATCAAATGTTAATATTGACTTAATGACATATTGAACCTGTTTTGGAAAAGTATCATGTGATGTTGATGGCACGTGGTGCATGGTAATCAACTGGGGTTTGATAAACAGTTTTCGACCGGGGCATGTGGCAAGAGTAATCAGGTGGGCCAGTTGTGGCATTGGGGATGTTGATTTGGTTCTTCGGGTAGTCTTGCCCTGGTCACCCTAAGGACTTAACCTTGCAAGCCTTTGAACTGGGTCTAACGTGCAACCACATGTCTGTAATGGGACGGACCTAGTTGACTAAGTTGCTAATAACGTACCTGTGGGACCTCAGGAGGTCAACTACACCCTTTGTGTAAGTTGTACGGGGGAGCGTACCGGGGCTGAGGCCAGGTACCCATCTAACGGTTGATTGGCCTAAACTTCGCCTTAGCTAAGGGAAGGGTTAGTGTGCAATAACCGGGGAGGACCACTTGTATTGTTAGAGGTTTCCGAAAGACTTTGTTACGGGAACTCGCCTTTGTGGTGTTTTGACTGTATCTTGTGGGTAAAGTGCATAACCTCTGCAGAGTTTAGAATCTATTCGAATAGCCGTGTCCGCGGTATTGGACATCGCTCGGGAATTACAGTCAAGGGTTAGATTTTCTCAAAAATAACTTTGGTTTGAAAGGTTGGGCTGGATTAATAATGAAGTTGATGGAAATGTGGTTTAGGATGGGAAAGATGTTTACCAAACTTCTTGAAAAGTTATTTATGCTTTACTTATTTCTACTGCTTTCGAATCTACTTATATTACTTGTCCAATGCTATTTACTGCAAATATACCTTGAGTTATTCCTTTGTACCAAGCCATGCATATAGTATATTAGCCTGCATTCTGTGCATGACTTGCTGAGTACCAAGTACTCACCCTTGCCTCAACACAACACCAGTTGAAGAGGAGACTACGCCAGCTTTGGAGGAGGAACTCCAAGAGGATCCGTCTACTTAGGGAAGCGAGCCCAGTCAGTTGCCTGTGGTATACTGGATGGCGCCACGATGTTACCTTCTTTGATTTTCCGCTGCTACTATTTCTCTCTTAATAAGTATCGCCCTGCGAGGCGTACATTTGTGACTTGGCCATAAGGTCAAGTAACCAGTTTGCTTAATTAAATAAAAGTACTTTATTAGTATCGAATGGTATGATTGTGATATTTACCGATGTTAAGACTGTGTGCACTAGCGCGTTCCTGGACTAGTGTTGAATACACAGAGGGTCCGGATTTGCAAATTCGGGGTCCCGACAACAGGTCACTTACTGTTTTGCTGGGGTTGCGCAAGAGGAGACTCGGATGATCATTCAGTCTTGCATACCCGAGCGGTTGTATGAGGCTCAGCTGCAGGATCGTTTGCTTCAGGAGGTTCGGCGGAGGATTTCAGAGGGGAAACATCGGGATTTCAGCATAGATGAGCATGGTTCCATCCGGTTTAGAGGCCGTCTTTGTGTGCCTCAGAAATCGGATGTGAAGATGGACATTCTAAGGGAAGCCCATAGGACTCCGTATTCCGTTCACCCTGGCGAGACCAAGATGTATCGGGATCTGAAACAGAGTTTCTGGTGGAAGAGGATGAAGGTGGATATCGCCAAGTATGTGGCTTCTTGTGGAGTGTGCCAACAGGTAAAAGCTGAGCATAAGAGGCCTGCCGGTCTGTTACAGCCATTGGAAATTCCGGAATGGAAGTGGGAGCACATCACTATGGACTTTGTGATTGGGTTACCTCGCTCGCCGCGAGGTAGAGATGCCATTTGGGTGGTGGTGGATAGACTCACTAAGTCCGCACATTTCATTCCAATGAAGACGACCAATTCGGCACCAGATCTAGTTCCCTTATACATGAAGGAAGTGCTTAGGCTCCATGGCGTGCCTAAATCGATTGTCTCCGATCGTGACACTAGATTTGTGTCCCTGTTTTGGCAGAGTTTGCATAGTGCTCTGGGAACAAAACTCTCTCTCAGCACATCTTTTCATCCCCAGACAGATGGCCAGTCTGAGCGGACCATCCAGACTCTAGAGGACATGCTTCGAGCGTGTGTTCTTTCTTGGAAAGGAAGTTGGGAGGATCACTTGGCCTTGGTAGAGTTTGCTTATAATAACAGTTACCAGGCTAGCATTCGAATGGCCCCATTCGAGGCGCTTTATGGGCGAAAGTGTGTCTCCCCACTTTGCTGGGATGCAGTTGGTGGAAATTCTTTGCAGGGTCCGGATTGGGTTCAGGGGACCTTTGAGAAAGTGCAGGAGATACGGCAGAATCTCCTGGCCGCCCAGAGCCGTCAGAAGAGTTATGCCGATAACAGGAGGCGGGATTTGGAATTTTCAGTGGGTGATCAAGTCCTTCTCAAGGTATCTCCAACAAAGGGTGTCGTCCGTTTTGGTACCACCGGCAAGCTTAGCCCGAGGTACATTGGTCCGTTCCCGGTGGTGGCACGGGTGGGCAGTTTGGCCTACCGTCTGGAGTTGCCGGACTCTTTGAGGGGAGTACATGATGTCTTCCATGTCTCTATGTTGCGGAAGTATCTTCATGACCCAGAGCACAAGATTGACCTGGAGCCGATTACAGTTGAGCAAGACCTGACGTTGGAGTGTCGTCCACTTCGTATACTAGACTCCTCGGAGCGGGTCATGAGGAGGAGAACCATCAGGTATGTGAAAGTTCTGTGGACAAATCAGTCCGAGCGGGAGGCAACTTGGGAACTGGAGGACCAGATACGGAAGAAGTATCCTGCGCTTTTTGAGAATACTGAAGGTAAAATGTTGTTTACTTTTTTTTGCCTTTTTTTTTGCCTTTTTAGCGCCGTAGCTAAAAGGAGTAGATTCAGGGAGGAATCCTTTTAAGGAGGGGAGAATGTGATGCCCTAGGTCTGAGAGCGATCCTAGTTCTTTTCCGTCGTGGTTGTTTCGAAAAGAGAGAAGTTTGGTCGGGAATTGATTAACTAAAGTTCATGCGATGTTTTAATATTTTTTTTTTGGAGCGTCGGGCTAGAATCAGTGGGCCGAGGACAACCTGGGCCGAGGCCGGGATTTCCCTCCCCACCTCTCCCTCCCCCTTCCCCTAAGTGGGCCGGCCCACTAGCCAAGGGGGGCGCCACCCCTTTTCCCCCTAACCCTAGGCGCCTCCTCCCTCTCCCTCTCCCTCCCCTAGCAGCCACCTCTCCCTCCCCTTCCTTCCCCTACGTGGTGGCTCAAGATCCGCAGCGAATCGCGAAGGAGAAGGCGAGGAGCGACTCCGTGGAGGCGTGGAGGACGAGCAGATCGCCGATTCGGGGTTCATCACGTGTTCTTCGTGGGTTCGCAAGGGAGAACACTAGGTAAAATTCCCAAACTTTTACCTCTGTTTTACCTAGGGATTAGGAGTGTATTAGATCTGGTGGTGAGGGTTTTGGATGGATCTTGTTGGGGGAGAAGGGTAGATGTTCACGTGGTGCTGTTTCTGGAAGGGGGGATTGTGCAGCACGGATTGTTTCGCGTTTTACGTGGCATAGATGATTTTTCCTGCCAAAACCTATAACTAGAAAGTTGTAGATAACGTCGATACCTAGCTTCTGTAATTTTTTCAGAATTGTTGGGGAAGTGTTCTGAGAGTTATCGCTGTTGCAAACAGACGAACAGAATCTGGGAACAGATTTCATCCACTGTGTTGGACGACTGTTTAGGCATATTTAACAGAGGAATTAGAATTTATGATCTTCTGGAAAGTTGTAGATCTCGTCAATATCTAGATCCTGTAATTTTTTTCATATTTTTATGTTATGTAGAAAAAAAGATACGAAAAAGAGAAGGGGGGTTGCTGCTGTTCGATCCGGACAGATCGGGGTTTCGGTGTTGGAAAAGGGGAACGGGTTGTAGGAATTGCGTGTTTGAGTTGTGTGATCAATTGTGGTGTTATTACATACTGAAAATATGCTTGTACAGGTGGTGCCCCTTCTGGACGCAACTAGATCCGTCGTCTACGTCGGTAAAGGCAAGTGGAAGTAGTGTTATGGTTGAGCTATACATCGTTGTTTGCATTGCCTTCGTTATATTTCCCGATGACATTAATCATACATGGTTTGATCATTTGCTAGGAAGATTGCAATAATTAGATTAGCAATGTGATGATGTGCTTTGGCTTTGAACCATGGGTAAAGAGAAGAATGATGTTGCCTATTGGTTGAATTGTCTAAATAGTTCATCTCAATGTTATTTGTTTTCTATCCATGTTATATGATGGCATGCAAATATGTGGACTCAATGTGGAAAATTATGAATGAATTCATGCATGAAGCATTAACTGCATAATCATGCATTGGAAGTTTGTCGACGCCTTAGCGTCTTGTGACCGTGCAGTACAACACCGTGTGTTCCTGAGAAAGGGCACGGTGAAGAGGATCATGGCATAAGCATATGCACAAGCATGAGCATTTTACTGAGGTTGTGGTAGTCGATGTTGTGGTGTTGAATGTAAAGCATGTGGTGTGTTAAATTCTTGATGGATGTGATTATGTGTTAATTGTTCCGCTTGCTGAGATTACCCAATCTCACTGCTTGTGTTTTGTTGTTTTCAGGTAGCGTGCAAGAGACATAAGCATGAGGGGTGGGCTAGCAACACAATAAACCTTCGAATGTCTTCACAACTCCCATGAACTAGTGTTTATTTAATACATTAGCTTGCTGAATTTTATTTACACTTAGACTATTTGTTGTTATGACTAAACTTATTCTTGCTTATGGTTGGTTTAGACTTGTTGTCGCTAGTATTGTTGAATTGCTTATATTCCTGTTTGAATTGCTTATCATGAAATGCTTCCGTAATGTCCTGTTTTTAGGGGAGATGCTGTCGAAATTTTCTTGTTCTATAGTTTAGTTTTAAGGGGTGTTACAGTTGGTATCAGAGCGGGCTTTAGGTCCTTGGTGTATGAATTTAGGAGAGATATTCTAACATGAACTAAAACTTTGCTGTGTGAAATTAGTAACATTGCTTATGTATAACTCTTAAAATTGCCATAGGGTAATAAACTTTTAATACTGAATAGGATTGTTAATCAACTTTGAATAGACTTGTTGTCGCTAGTATTGTTGAATTGCTTATATTCCTATTTGAATTGCTTATCATGAAATGCTTCCGTAATGTCCTGTTTTTAGGGGAGATGCTGTCGAAATTTTCTTGTTCTATAGTTTAGTTTTAAGGGGTGTTACACGTATCCTCCTCGGTCTCTTCCATCACCCGTATCGGCCTCAATTTCCTTCGAATCACGGCCCTCCAGTCCGATATGGTATCAACTTGCTATAACCGATATATCTCTTACCAAAACCAATCTCCATAAGATTAGCCTTGCCAAATTTTGGTGCAAACAGCGGCGCCGGGAGGGGATTTGTGGGATAGCACGCGAGGAGATCTGGCTGGTGATAAATGCACCAAAAAAACTCGTGCCTACTGTTTTGGGTTCCCGCTTATTTTATCTAAACATCACGGTTGATTTTCTCGGGCGTATATAAACACCATCTTAGATTAATTTTTCTCTGGTGTTTATAAACACCAATATACATTCTAATAACGGCATTTATAAACACCTTAATAGACCAAAGTTCCTCGGCGTATATACACGCCGCAGTAGGATGTATCTCGGCATTTATAAATGCCCCAAATTATTCCAGATAGCACGGCGCATAGATATTCCATAGAAAAATCTATGTCGGCGCATATATATGCCATAAAAATTAAATGCCCCAAATATCATTAAACGTCAGCTTAAACTTGTTTTGGGGGCGTTTAGACTATATACCAGGTTAAATTTAAACGCCGTTAAATCTAGGATATCTTATGGTGGAAGATTGAGATTACCAACACATCAACTTGCCGGTCTAGCCTTTTGGGCCGTGGGGAGGCCATCGAACGGCTGTCGCTGTTTGCCTCCTAGGATCATCTAATCTGATGTGCATACCTGTAATTAGTGGTAGGGCGTGCCGGTTTATTACAGTGCCTTTACTTTTCAGAAAAACTCACCAGGGAACGACGATCGCTTCCCAACGAGAGAAAAACATCATTGATTTTCTATGACGATTTGTATTATGGTTTCATGATGAAATTTTATGTTTCATCAGAAAAGTACATGGGGTGATGGCGCTTGATACAATTAATGACGAACATAAAAAAGTCGTCACAAAAAATAGATTTTCCATGACAAAAGTTGACAACGTCACGACGTTTTCGTCACGGATGATCACTTTTTTTGTAGTGGCCTTTGCTGGAATTTATGTTTAATTATGGTATTTAGATGTTGTTTAGCTTTTGTTTGGTAGCATTCAGGCATAGTAAATGCCGGGGTGTTACAAAAACCACATGAGGTCTCACATGCTAAGACTTCAGAATCATACTCAACTAGGTCTGTCCCACTCCAGACATGTGGTTGTATGTTAGGCCCAGTTCAAAGGCTTGCAAGGTTAAGTCCTTAGGTTTACCGTGGCAAGACTACCCAAAGTTCACGAAACCAAATTCAACAGCATCACTCCCATGTGCCACATCGCCCCCCATTGATCACTTGCCACTTGCCACAGTCTAAACCATTTTCCCACCCGGTTGGTTAGCATGCATCATGTGCCAACAATTTATCAACAACACATGTCACATTCTTTCAAAACAGGTTCCATAGTTCAATAGTCAGTATTCAGCTTACTTCCAAATCGGTGTCATTAGCTCGAATGGCATGGCTAAGCAAAATTAACGCGTTCTAGCTACCCCGTTCTGGTTATTAGTATTAACCAGTATATATATAATCCAACCTAAGGTGACAAATGATTATTGGCTTACAAGTATTATGGACAAGGTGACAATACCAAGGGATAATTATCTAATCACAAATTACTTCAACACATGATAATTAAATTAGCATGCATAATTTAAAACAAACTAATATTTAAAAACATGGGAACAAAATGGTCAAAGCATAACTTGCCTTCAAAGATCAGCTGGTTTTGATCTAGATCTTGATCTTGAGCTTGCTCCTCGAAATCAACTCCCTCACACAGTTCGACGTCTACACGCAACAGTTAAAGAACCACATAAACACGCAAATCAACATACCACACACATTCAGAAAATGCTACAAATCAAACTAGGTTATAATTTCATAAAAATTTCTAGATAATTATTTTAGTATTTTCTAAGATTTATAAAATTTATTTTGGAATTTTTGGACGTGTAGTTTATGAGCTACAAAAGTCATAAGTTTGGATTTTCCGTGAATAATTTAACAATATAAATTTAATTATAAAATTTTGGTAAAATTTTTGTAGGAAGGTAATAATTTTCACTAATTAATAAAATTTTTTGCATGCAGTTTTGAGTAAAAACCAATTTGCAATGAAAATGACAAATTTCACAAATTTTTGAGAATTCCTTCACAAAGCAACTTCTCCTTTTTGACGTGCATGATACTATCCACTTCTTCATGCAAGTCTTTGAATAGATGGTTTGGCTACGTGAAAGTGGGATCAACCGAATTAACATGTTCGGTCTAAAATATATATACACATGACGTATATATACACGCTTCCTAATATAAATATACTTCCTAATATACGCATACGCACAGCCCTATATATACATGCGTTAACATTAAGACTACGTACTACCTACATCCATCCAACCAATATATATACGTGCATGCTTCAAGAGAAAACAGCATAGTGTATATAGATATATGCTTATAACCTAAAATATTTATATAAACATGATACGGCCACAACAAGTGTATACATGCGCTTAATATATACAGTAGCATCTTTATGAAGAGCACACACATCTAACCCATAATTACATATATATATATATATATCACTACAGGATGACCCGTTGGCAAAAGCGGTATTACTGCTTTGGAAAATAGTAATTAAAAGCTAACGTAGCGCTTGGAAAAAGAATTCTAATTAAAAGCTGTACTGCCGCTTTTAAAAGTAAGCTACCTAAGCTGATGAACCACCTCGAAAAATAATTTTAATTAAAAGCTCTACTGCCGCTGTGAAATGTTTCTAATACAGTCGTACTGCTTCCAATATTATGTTGGCGGCAAATTCGGCACACAGCGCGGGATGCTAAAAATTCCAGAGGGAGAGAGAGACCACATCACCGCACACCATATCACAGGCACAAAAAAAACCCCAATCCTCATGACCTGACCAGCTCGCAGCCTCGCACCCAATCCTCATGACCTAGCCGGCGGCTGCGAGTGGAGGGAGGATGGGATCGGAGCGGCGCCGCGGTTAGGCTAGCTCGACGCCGGCGGCATGCAGGCCAGGGGGAGCAGAGGGGAGCGGCCGCGCATGTGGGGAGCAGAGGGTGCGACCAGGTCTCCGGCGTGGTGGGCGCGGCCAGGTTTTAGGGGAAGCCGGCGGTAGGGTGTACCGACGGTAGGGGAGTCGGTGGCCGGGTCGACGAGCAAGCGCAGAGCCGGTGGCCGGGTCCGCGAGCAAGCGGCAGAGGGGAGTCGACGGCCTGGATGACAAGCAAGGCGCAGAGGGGAGTTGCCGACAGCAGCAGGTACAAAAGTTGATTTAAGTCTTTTGTGATCAGCTACTGGAAAAAGAGGATGACTAGATGCAACTTCCTGTGTTTTTTTGCTTTCGATGGGTAATCTGTGATCCATGTTTACCGTATTCTATTAGCTTTTGATCTTTTGAACTTGATCCTGTGATTTGCTATGAGATAGCAAAAATGCAAACTGCTGTAGATGCTAAACTGCTGCCAAAGCAAACTGCTATTGATGTAATGGTTTCGGTTTCTATATTGAAACTAGGGCAGTTCTGTTGCCATTTTGATCTAAAAAAAATCCATGATGGATGGTTCATCAGATAGCAGCTATCTCATATTGAAATTACTACTGTACTATTATCATCACCATGACCACCTCATCATCATGATTAGAAGATAACAATCCATGATGGATGGATCTTGCTTTGTTGTATTGGATGGATCTTGCTTTGTTGTATTGGATGGATCTTGATTTGTTGTATTAGCATGTACACTTGATTTTAGGGGTGTCTCTGGCCTTGGTCCTTTTGGGAGAAGGAAAGGCTAGCTAGCAAGCCCCAAGGGGGCCAGAAGAAGCAAAGCAGGAGAGTTAATCATGTAGGAGGCATTGTATATGTGGTTTGTTTTGTACTTCTATTTTGTGATAACCAAGAAGGGATGTAGATATATGTATGCTTAGTTTCATTAATCATTCCATTAATCCCCATATCTGAAGTTATTTTATGGAATGTTTTAAATTTTGTTGGTTTTATCTATGAGATGAAAAATCTGTGGAGAAAGCTATCGATGGTCTGCGCAGCCGTTATAATATCTCAATGCTATCTTAGTTAGCACTTCAAGTTCTACGTACTACACTTTAAGTAAGAAATAACTATGTATGCATCGATGAATTTATCTATTGTCTTTTGGACCTTTTATTGCTGTTACTTCAATCAATACGAACTTTATGTACATTACATGGATGATCCCTGGTTTGGCTTCAATATCTTGTTTTAGACACCCTTTTTGACTAAATCTGTTAAACCATGATAAGCACTATATGTCTGATTGATGCTGCTAACCATAGGTTTTATCACTAATTTTCTTGTTTGAGATCCTCCCTTTTGGCGAAGTTTGTCATGCCCTGATGCCATTACCTATCTACTTGATGAACAAGTGTAGATTGTCAAACCTTTGTACTAACTTTTGTTTGATACTTTGATAAAGTGAACGTTGTAATAATTAAAGCATTAGATATCTTCAACACAACAGACCTTACCTTTCTAGCTGTAGGTTGTTCTTGCATTACAGTCCAATTTTTTACTTGGTAGGTAAAATATTCCTATTAGCAAACAGTCAATGAATATTACAAAAGTAACTTACTTGTTGAACACTTCGCAGTTGTTATTCAAGGTTACATCACACTTTGGGAGAGGGGAGCCGGCGGCCTGGACGACGAGCAAGGAGTAGAGGGGAGCTGCCGGCAGCCGGTTCAACGAGCAGGGTGCAACGTCGGCCATCTTCATCCGGTCATTAAGGTATATATATGATTGATCAAATACCCTCTTATTTGCCCACAAGTTTTATTGTCTATATCTGTCAATTGAGTTGCTTCTTTGGGTTTGATACAGATTGTAGTTCAATCTGCCTATTCATTTTGCATTGGACAATCATCATGAGCATGAATAAGGATTGGATGAGTGAGCCTAGGTACAAGTTAAACAACTTACAATTAAATTAAATATATACACATCTTGTTAACTAAGTATGCATATAATATAATTAATGACAATTGTAGGCACTCAAAGAAGTATATGGATGGCGTCAAAAGTTTCTTAGAGTTTGCTTTCACAAATTCAGCAAAAGGAAATCAAATTCGATGCCCATGCAAAAAGTGTGTGAATAGCACTTGGTATATAACAACGGTTGTCCATGAACACTTGATATGCGAAGGATTCTTAGAAGGATACACCACATGGATTTTTCATGGAGAGAAAACTGTAATGCATGAACAACAAAGAGAACCCACATGTGAACCTGAAACTTATTTAGAAATGGAGCAAGAGATAGATGATGAGATGACAGAAATGCTTGATGACATAGGATATGGTTTCCAAAATGGTAGGTGATAGTGATTTAGGGGGTCCGAATGAAGATGTTGAGGCTTTTTATAACTTAGCAAATGATGCTAGCCAACTACTATATCATGGGTGCAAATTCACCAAGTTGCAGTTTTTAGTGAGACTTCTTCACACTAAGTTTTTTGGGGGGTGGACAAATAATAGTTTTGATACTCTTTTAAAATTACTTGATGAGGCCTTTCCAGTAGACACTTCACTACCAAAGAATTTTAATGAAGCTAAGAAGATGGTGAGCTGCCTTGGATTAGGTTACTAAAATATCCATGCATGCAAATTTGATTGTGTACTTTTTTGGAAGGATCATGCTAAAAAAGATGCTTGCCCAAAATGTGGTACTTCTAGATGGAAGTTAGAAAAGAAGAGTCCTGATGGAAAGAGAGTGCACAGGGTTCCCCATAAAGTTCTTCGACATTTTCCATTAAAGAAAAGACTTCAAAGGTACTATATGTCTAGAAAATTGGCAAGTGATATGAGGTACCATAAGGAAGGCCTTCCAAAGGATGGACTAATGCGTCATCCGGCAGATTCAACTCTATGGAAGGATTTTGACAATAAGTACCCAGAGTTTAGTTCTGATTGTCGCAATGTTAGGCTTGCTCTAGCTACTGATGGTATGAATCCTTTTAGAAATTTAAGTTCAGCATATAGCACATGGCCTGTTCTCTTAATTCCATACAACCTACCACCATGGATGTGCATGAAGCAACCAAATTTTATTTTGTCGTTGCTTATCCCTGGTCGTAAATGTGTTGGAAAGGACATGGATGTGTACTTTCAGCCTTTAATCCATGATCTATTAGTTCTTTGGAAGGAAGGTTATAGAACTTATGATGCAGCAACTGGTGAATGGTTTCAACTACGAGCCGCGTTGTTGTCAACAATTACTGATTATCCTGGTCTTGGATATGTATCCGGACAAGTTACTTCTGGGGAGGTTGGGTGTGTTTGTTGCCATGCAGAGACAAGTTCGTTTTTTCTAAAGAAAGGGAGAAAACATTGCTTCATGGGGCATCGTCGATTCTTGCATGCTGATCATGAGTTTAGATGTGATGCCAACTCTTTTGATGGCACCCTAGAATTTATATGTGTGTTAATAATTGCAGTGCATGAGAAGCCATACAAATAACGTTGAACTGAACAATGCTGAGATGAACAACCAGCGTGCATCTAACTCTCCTGTCCATGTTCAGGTGAATTTTATTGACACTGTAATCATTGTGCAGTTCATAGTGATCTGTAATTAATTGCAGCATATGAGAAGTCATACAAATATGTTCATTAATTAATTGCAGTATATGAGAAGTCATACAAATAATGTGGAGCTGAATAATGTTGACATGTACAACCGCCGTGCATCTAACTCTCCTGTCGAGGTCAATCTTATTATGCAATTCAGTATTATGTATTTATGTATGTAATCATTATTGTAGTTTATAACGATCTATATGTGTGTTAACATTGGCAGCATATGAGAAGTCCAAGTGATGATAGTGTTGCTATATCAATTGGTAATGAAAACAGCTTTCCAAATAGTGAGGTATATCTTCATCTTTTATAGCTACACAATAATCAATCCCTTGTCTTTATATAAATGTTACTTATGTTTGTGTATAGATAAACAGAATGAAGTCTTTTGCACAGCAAGATGTACCAAATAGTAACCATGGGGTATTCATTCACTTCACGTTTATTTTGACCAAATTACATGCTTCTACATTATTAATTTGTAACTCAAATTAAACTTTTAGGTGAGAAGGCATGTCATTTTGTACTCGGTTGTAGGACAGAATGTTCCGGTAGCTAAAGCTACCGTTAAAAGAACATGTCGAACTGCTATCGTTGGTGGTACTCCTCTTGGGCTAGAGTATTGTGAGGTTGTTGTGACCTATGTGTTGAAAAAGGGTGCTGTATTACCAAGACCATATGATGATCTCACAAAAATAGGTGATGCACAAGGACGCACCATTTCATGGCCATATAAAAGGGTAAACCATATTGTATACATTCATTTCCTTAGCTAAGTTTGTGGGATGATGAAAAAATAAATGGATTTTTGTAGATGGAAGATGATGTTGCTCATGGAGGCACTTCAACTAATGGAGGAAGAAATCAAGTACTTGGAGGCACTTCAACTTGTGACACTACGGATTGGTGTGACATTATAAAATGTGAATTTAGAGGATAAAACCTTACGGCTCGAGGTTTACTTGCGTTTTCGGGAGTTCGGGGGATTAAGAGATATGACACCACGGAGTGTCGTAGCCTTACTTAATTTGCTTGATGAGGTCAAAAACTTTATAAAATATGAAATTAGAGGTTAAAACTTTACGTTATGCCGTTTGGACGCATTTCGGGCTATTTTCGGGAGTTCGGGCCTCTCCGGGGGGGAATTGGGCCTTAGGGGGGGCACCTCTTGGGCCGAGGGTGGGGTGTTTTGGCCCATGAGGGGGAGGAGGGCAGCAAGGGGGGATCCATGCGCCAGCCCCCTTGCCCCCATGCGCCCCTCACCTCTCCAAGCCCTAGCCTCCACCTCCCCACCTCCTAGCCTCCACCTCCCTAGTCGCCACCCTTGTGCCCATCTCTTCCCCATCCCTCTCCACCTTCCTTGCTGCCCCTAGGGGTGTTCTCCACCTCTCCAACCTGAAGATCCATCCTTTGGGGCAATCCGCGACGTGGAGATCCGAAGGTTTTGGCGCGTGGAGCGAGATTGGGCGACCGGGAGGAGTTTTTCCTCATTCGTTGTTCGTCGGGCTAAGGTATGATGATGGGAAGACTGTGGGGTGGTCTAGGTACTGTTCTCATGGTAGATTTGGGGTTTTTAGATCAAGAGGACGTGCTGCCATGAAGTAGATTTGAAAAGAACTAGAGTTGTATTCACGTTCTGGTTCGGGCAGATTGGGACCCCGAGTTAGGGCAGGCGTTGTCGCCAATTTAGAGTCGGAATCTGGCCGTACGGACTTCTAAGAAGTTGTAGATAATTTCATTATCTTTCAGTGCATATAAAGAAATTGAAATTCCGCCCAGCCGTTTGGAAGTTATGGCTGTTTTACCGAGCGCTCTCAAATCTGTGACGGGATTGAGACAGTTCGTGTTCAACGTTAGATTAAACAACCATAGAGTCCGAATCAGTCTTTCCATATAACTAGAAAAAGTTGGGAAATTTCCTAAGCTACGCGAGGGTGTACTCGTTTATTCAATTTGGAGTTCTAGAACTCAAGTTATGATTGTTCGAAGCCGCTGTCCAGAACGGGGCAAAATCTGTGATTTCAGGGTTTTGGAGTATATAGCGTATTAGGTGTAGTGGGTACTGTTTTGAGGAGTCGAATTAAGTGTGTGGCACGTGTTTGCAGGTGGTGTGCCTCCGGGAGTGCCCTCAACCTCTCGTCACTCCGTTGCCCGCGGTTGAAGGCAAGTGTGTTGTGTGGATTGAACATTATATGTGTTGCTAGAATTGCTTGATAGTGTTTGGGATAGATAACATGCTGTCTTGCTATGAACTACATGTTATAATTGATATGATGTCCTTATGCCATGTTTTTAAATATTGTCGATGATATGATGTCTTCATGCCATGATTAAAATGCTTGATGATGATAAGTGATTTACATGCTATGTTGTGAATGGTTACCGTCGATTGTTGAGTACGGACCTACATGTTTCGATGTCAAGTGTTGATATGCAATAGTTCTATTCAAGTATATGTTGCTGTCCGTTTTGCACACATGACATATTTTTCATGGCCGGCCGGTGAGATAAGTCATAACTATTCCGGTAGGGTCGGTGAGAACTGTTATGACTAGTCCGGGGCTATTCTTTCGAATAAGTCCTACATCGTGATTCCTTCATCGAGGTGAATGGAAGCGAGTGATAGGCACCCTCCATCTTCGGGATGGAAGGGGGAAAGGGTGCATGCTGACGGGTGTGCACTCAACCATACCGGTATGAGTTTCCAAGGAGACATGTGCATTGCATTGAATCAATGAAATATGTATATGATGATGTTTATGAGATGACGATGTGAATACTTATGAGTTGCTCACGAGATGAGTACATGGATGCTTAAAAGATGTTTGGAATGCTAACCATGTTGTGTTATGATGTGCTTTTGGAGATTGGTGATGATGGTTTGTTGACTTGATCTTTGTTTTTCCATTACAATAACTTTGCTGAGTTTTGAACTCACGCTTGTGTTTTATGTTGTTTTTAGGTACCTTGAGATCGGCATGAGGGAAAAGGGGAATAGTCACACATCTCCACGTAGTTCACGCAATTGATTCCACAATGGAATCATTTGGAGTCATGACAATAAACTTAATGTGATACCATTGATGTTTATGGTTTAGATGTGTGCTAGGATTGCCTTATTCGTTTCATTTGGCTAATGATGACTTTGGGATGCTTAAAGTGGACTTATATTGCTTCCGTGCCGCTTATTATTGCTGTTTTAGATGTTTCATATTATGTCATATTCTGCTATGCTATTATGGTTGCGCGAGATCATGATTAAACAAAGGAGATGCTGCCGAAATTTTCGGTTCTAGCAATTGGTCCTTTGCTGTAATTTTCTTTTATTTGTAGTATTTAGATGATACATAATCGATGTTTGGTAGCATTCAGGCGTATTGGATGCCGGGGTGTTACACAACTAATGGAGGAAGAAATCAGGTTATTGAAGGCAATTCAACTAGTGGAGGAAGGAATCAAGTTGTTGGTATTGCATCTATCCCTCTCCCTAACAATTGTGATCAAACTTTTCCATAAATCCTAGCGACTTTGGCTTGCAAGGACGTGTCATCCTGTAGTGCAACTAGGGCTGATTCTAAACATTAATCTTCTCTCATGAATTTGTTTGTACCCTTATTGAGCTATCAGTTCATTAGAACCATAATATTGATCTAGAAATTAAAATCTAGAACATGCAAGGGAAGTGTTTAATTTGCAGTGAGATGGTTATATTTATACTTGGGCAGTTCGGTATCAACCTGTAACATGCGCCCATGCATGTATATACTTCCGGTTCTATAATCTACACACACATACACTCAGATGCTTATTAATTAGTTATAAACTGAGAGAGAACTCATTGAGTTTTCAGCCTTTTCCAATTCTACCCTATGGTTCATTTTCTAAACTATCTCAATAAATAGCTAAGGTAAAACACTAACATTATGTGTACTTCTGTTGCATAAAAGCATATTGTTTCTCAATTTTAAGTTATTATATGATGGACAGAGTTGAGCATTAATTGCACCGCACCAACATTCTGAACTTCAAATTTTCATTTATCTCCATGAAACCCAATTAAGCACCACATGATGAAAAACCCATACACACATACATACATACATACATACATACATATATAATATACACACATACATATATACACACACATATACACACGGACAACTTTTTGCAGAAATAAAGGACAGAGGGAATAAGATACATGCCCATGCCCAAAGTTCTTTTAATAGTAAGCTAGGTATTGTCATCTCCGTATAATTGTCATTGAAATGTTCATGGGTATGGTGTAAACATGAAGGAAATATTCGTAAGAATTTTAGAAATGTTTTGAGAGAGTGCTGAGGTAATAACTAGAATTCTGTTATCTGATCATGATACTTAATGAGGCCATGCCAGTGAAGAACTTAGCAACCTTACTTGCTCCTCTTGGAAGCTTCGTAGAGGTAGCTCACGATAACTACAGCTGCAGCAACTGCTACCCCGACGGCACTCTGTGCGAGTACAGCACCAGTTGAAATATCTGATTTTGCAGCAGCTGGACCGCTGCTCCGTGGAGTGAAGCCAAGTTCAGAAAGTTTCTTGTGTGATTCAGCATAGTCCTTGAAGAAGGCATCCTCATCCTGCGATACTAGTTGTAGTCGTGTTGTGTGAGGCTTTAGGTTGCATATAAATAGAGGTAAGAACATCTCTAGTTTTGGTACACATGCATCTAATCTCTGACCACCAATAGAACATGTTATTGTTTTAGATCTTAGATCAGATCCTGTGTTTTAAGGGTTCTGTATTAAACTTTTGACACCTTTTGGCATCCCTATGTCTCTAGAGCGATATATAGAATGACACATTATAGTGGTTCCTTCAACACCAATGCTGTCATGCTGTAGATGCAAGGTGGAATTGTTCCTTCGAAATCTTGTGCTGCTTTAGTACTAGAGCATAAAGATTTAAGATCAGTGCTACAACTATTTTGTTTATATAATTGTGGTAATATTGTACACTATATTCAATTGCTTTGATGCCACCTCCCACATTCTAAGAAGAAAATGCTTCTTTTTTACAGGTGAAAGGGGGAAGGAGAGAGAGTTAAAGATTGGAAGAGAACCTTCAGGCCTTAGAAAGGAGAATTGTTGAGTGATTTAGTTAATGGGTATACTTTTGGTGATTGTTGAGTGGTTTAGTTAATAGGTATACTTTTGGTGTAAATATTTAGGACATGCGAATAGATATGTCCTTGTCTGTGGGAAGGGTATATTTTGCATTCTAGTTATATTTTGGTATATGTCCATGTATGTGATATGTATGCGAGGGGAGTAAACTTTGTACTTCTGCCTTTTATATATTTTGGTGATGTTCACATGTTGTACCTGTGGATGATTTGTGATAATGAAACTTTGGTACGTTGCTTTCTCGAGGAATTATATGTTATGGTGCTTGGATTGTATGTTATGGGTACTTGATATTATTTTAAATCTAGCGAAATATATTAAACTGATGCAATTATTTTTCCAAGCGGTATATACATTATTTAGTAATCAATTTTTGAATTGCTTGAAATGCTAAATGCAAGCACTTCTACAGCTTGGAATTTTTGTCAAAGCTGTAGTACCGCTTTTAAAATTTCAATACCGCAAGCGGAACAACTGCTTTTAAAAACAGTTTTACAAGCGGCAGTAGTGCTTTGAAAAACGGTTTTACAAGCGGTCATACTGCTTTTAAAAACGGTTTTCCAAGCGGTAGTACTGCTTCAAAAAATGGTTTTCCAAGCGGTACTAACGTTTTTAATGTATATACCGCTTGGAATACTTTTAGAAGCAGCCGAACGGAAAGCAGTAGATAAGGGTATTCCAAGCGGTCCTACTGCTTGGAATACCCTTATTCCAAGCGGTCCTACAGCTTGCAAGAACGTGTCATCCTATAGTATATATATATATATATATATATATATATATATATATATATGGGGGCATATCCTGTGCAATCAACAGTTTGGTGCAATCACCGTGCAATCAAACTAAAAAAAGTTTCAAAAAATTCTAAAAAAAATCATGGATGTGCATCTCAGCTTACCCCATCTACGCCCAAATTTATCTTTTTTGTAACTTCTAGCATGGGACGAATTTGATCATGAAATTTTATACGTAGATGGGGTAAGCTGAGATGCACATCCATGATTTTTTTCAGAATTGTTTGAAACTTTTTTTAGTTTGATTGCACGGTGATTGCACCAAACTGTTGATTGCACAGGATATGCCCCCTATATATATATACTAGTTATATGCCCGTGCGTTGCTACGAAAAACAAAATTGATAACGAAAAATAAAGATTAAAAAATAAAAAAATTATTTCACAAGATCAAACATCTATCTTTAACGCTTCGTTTCTTGCGAAAACTGGCTAATTAAAGCAACGCTTCGTTTCTTGCGTAGGGCAATTAAGCGGCAATTAATGACGTGGGAAGAGGCAATTAATGACGTGGGAAGAACGGACCACTGCCACCAAGTGCTGCTTTAGAATAGTAGAGATATATATATATATATATATATATATATAGACATGTGCATAAAGAAAGTTGATACCTGCGAACCACCCTAAGATAGCTACGGAAATGCGCAAATACGTACGAACAGGATCAACCAACCGATAGAAATAGAGCGCGCGCAAAGGAGAGAACAAAAGATACCGATCGACGACGGGCAGTAGCGCGAATCGTCGACGCGAAAGAAGGCGAGGGTGAAAAGTGCACCGGTGGCAGTGGCGATGATGACGACGACGGCGACGACGATGACGACGACAACAACGTAGACGGGGCGGCAACAACGGTGGCGATAGATCGGTAGAAAAGTGAAGGAATGGTAGGAGAAGTGTATATGAGAGGGTGTCGCTACGTACAGGAGTTTGATGAATAAAGCAAGAGCAAGAAATACTGGAATGAGGAATCGGCTGGAGGAAAAAAAATGGCATGCATGTTTAGGCTATGCGGATGGAAATAGAGAAAACGCAGGAAGCTGCTAGTTCAAACATGCAGGCTCTTCTTAATTGACGTGGCTAAGGAATGGAGAAACGTACAGGGAATTAATGGAGAAAACCGGCTGGTAGCTAATGCATTCACGCGTGGGAAATGGAAAGGCTGGTAAGTGAAGAGTTTTCAGGCGTGTGGAAAGGAAAAAGGTAGGAGCAAATGCTAACATTCACGTTACCAAACCATGCATGCAACGGCTAGATGTATATATTGTTAGTAACTGTTGGACACAAAGCAAAAGATGCATGCTACTAGAAAGAAAAAGGGACGGCTGAAGAAAAAGGAAATGGAAACGACTGGGAAAATGAACCAATCGTCCATGATTCATGCAGGTGAGGGAAAAACGGAAAGAACGGAATCAAAGGAAAGAGATAACGTTCCTAATTCCTCCCCTGCAGAGAAACAGGGAACAGTGGGAAAGAATTCTATACGTCCACGCATGTACTCGTGAGTATGTATACGCATACATGTTCTAAGAACGTGTTGAGGAAAAAAAACAGAGAGGTTCTAAAAATCTGAAAAATTCCTCTAAAATACTACGAATTATTTGTAACCTAACGAAGTTGGTTTCGTGATTTTTCGACGTGTAGATTTTTCGCAAAAGACACTTGTACAGATTTTTGTAAAATCAACGACTTACGTTATATAGCATGTTTTTCAAAAATATTTGAAGCAAACACTCTCGTCTACCAACTATCGTAATTATCAACAGAATTTTAGATTTTACACTTATACAAAAATGCTTTATCTTTATTTAATACGATTAGTTCAATAAACGTGAATCAAATTTACTCGCGAGGCATCCAAGTAGATTCCGGAAAAAATACAAATAATCCCACAACCACACTAAATAAATTAAAAGAAATCTTTGGGACGTTACAGGGAGAAGATGGCTACCCGCAACATCACCACTACCTCTGAGCTTTTCTCACTAGCGCACAAGTGCGCTCGGGCGGTGGAAGCTCGGGGGCTGGTGTCCGATTCTGTGGGTGGCCGCAGCGGAGACAAGGCTAGAACTTCGAGGGGTCTCGGTCCCACGAACAAGAAGGCAAGGAGGCACGAGGCGGGTGAGACCAGGTGGGTCTTGGCCGCTGAACATGAGCGAAGGGATACTGATGTAACATTGGGTGTCCCAATCTTTCAATAAGAATGATAACCTTCGATTTGGGTGGAGACGACTTTGACGATCCGACTACAACGTACAATGATGATGCGCCTTAGCAATCGCTAAACCAACTCCAGAGGGTTATTGACCATGCCGTGGGCACGATCAACCTGATCACGAAGATCAATTCCTGCAAGCAATCGAAGAACAAGCAAGAACAAGGCAAAAGCAATCTAAAATTGCAAATATAGATGAGGTATAGAAAAAATTGGGGTTCCGATACAAGGAGCTTGTTAGGCGGCTGTTGAGCACATTTAAAAGACTCAAATAGTAGCAAAAGGCTAAACTATCAAATAACCAAAACCCAAGTTATTTTGGGGGACTCCTTAGCTATATATAGGAGAAATAGGAGGCCAAAACCAAGCTAGGGGCGTCCAAACCACATCCTTGGCCGAGTAGGACTCCTATTCCTAGTTTGACTCGGATTTGGAAAGATGACCGAACTTGTTTTGCAGATTCCCGTTGACTCGTAAGGAATTTGGAGGTGGGGCCAGATTCGTTGGAAAGAGGACGTCGAAACCTTTCAAACCAGTACTCATAGACCTCAAACACCCTTGTGGATCAAAAGTTATGGTCATTTTAAGTTGGTGCTGTCCCGGAGGCCGAATCCGAGTTGAACTTGTGCACCGGAAGAATTGGCTTCATGCTTGACGTTTGAGAGTCGTTCTCCTTGGTTACTAAGGACAATAAAATCATCACAAGGATTAAATAGCATTCCATTCATTAAATTATTTGTATGCAACCCGAGGAACGCATTCACCTAGCAATTGAATTGACGTGCGCAAGCTCGAGTAATTGGCCCTTGTATTACATTGTTGGCTTCAATTGGGTTTGTAGGCATGGCCGTATCCATGGTAGTGATGTCCTCATCAGATACCAGGATACGAGGGCGTGACCGCCGTGACCTGAGAGGTGGTCGACATGGGCGGGCCCTTCTGCCTGATCCATAGGACCAACTCCCACGACCTGGCCAGCTCTCATGTTGTGAGTAATATGGTGGTGCAGTAGCTTAAGGAGCACCGCCCTCATGAAGACGACCAATACGAAGACCCTATCCATTGTCTTTCCAGCGGGCAGATCACACAGTTGCATACATTCATGGTGGCTTGACCACCTACCCCTCCAACACGACGTACAAATGTCTGAGGAGGGAGGTCTGCACCACGGTGCCGAGCACAGGGATGAGTCGGATGCTGAAGTGGTCAAAGGATCCGACCACCTTCAATCGGGCCGACCACCCTGAGAGCACTACTGGTCTAGGTCACCTTTCGATTGTGGTTTTAACCACGATCTGGAACGTGAAGATTGGGCGGGTGCTAGTGGACGGACGGAGCACCATCAACCTCTTATCCTCCGAGGCATTTCACGCACTTCAGGTATCTCAGCAGGAGTTACGCCAGGTGTTGCACTTCTATGGGATTGCCCCAGGGGCTGGCTTGCTACCACTGGGATAGATATGCCTCCCTGTCACCTTCGGGGAAGAAAGCAACTACTGAACGGAGATGGTGGACTTCGAGGTCGCTGACTTTGACCTCCCGTTCAACGCCCTGCTTGGCTGAACGGCGTTGGCCAAGTTCATGGCGGTGACCCACTATGCCTACATGGTGGTAGAGATGCCAAGGCCCAGTGGCCCCATAGTGATCCAAGTGGACAGGCTGGAAGCCTTGCGTTGCCACAAGCAGGCAGGCTGATGCCTCCTGTCCGGAAGCCCCTTTGGCAAAGACCTGTGCCTCGCCTGGCTTGGCTAGTGAGGTTAAGGTGGTCTCCCTGAGTGAGGCCGAGCCCAGGAAGACCGTCTCCATTGCCGCCAGCCTCAGCGCCAAATAGGAAAAATGCGCTCATCACCTTCCTCCGGTTTAACTCTGATGTTTGCCTAGTAACCGTCCGATATGACTAGGGTCCCCAGGGAGGTGATCGAGCACCGATTGGCAATGCTCTCAGGAGTGCGCCTGGTCCGACAAAATGTTTGGAGACAGGCCCTAAAGCGGCAAGATGCCATTCGGCTGGAGGTAGAGGAGCTGCTGCGCGCAGGGATCATCAGGGAAGTCTCTCACCTCGAGTGCCTTGCCAACCCTGAGCTTGTCAAGAAATCCAACGGGAAGTGGCAGATGTGCGTTTACTTCACCGACCTCAACAAGGCCTACCGGAAGGATCCTTACCCCCTGTCGCGTGTTGATCTCATCGTCGACTCGACGGTAGGGTGCGAGCTGCTGTGCTTTCTGGATGCGTACTCCGGGTACCACCAAATTAGTATGGCGGCGAAAGACGAAGAAAAAACCGCTTTTGTAACCCCCATAGGGAGAAATCTTGAGGTGTACGTTGATGATTTGGTTGTGATGAGGAAGAGTGAAGGGATGATCGAAGACCTGGAGAAAACCTTTGCCAACCTCCGGAAGATCTGCTTGAAGCTCAACCCCAAGAAATGCGTGTTCGGTGTGCCCTCTTGAAAGCTGTTAGGGTTCCTCATGTCCAATCGGGGCATTGAGGCTAATCCTGACAAGCTAGCGGCCATCGAGCACATGAAGCCGCCGGTTAGGCTCAAGCAGGTGCAGTGCCTTGCTGGTCGCCTGGCGTCCCTCGGGCGATTTATCGCTCAGTTGGGAGAAAGAAGCCTGCCCCTGTTCAAGCTGCTGAAGAAGACCAACCACTTCGAGTGGATCGAAAGGCCCAGCGAGCGTTTGAAGAATGGAAGTAGTACCTCTCCTCCCCACTAGTGCTGGTCGCCCCCAGGCAGGATGAACCGTTGCTCCTGTACATCGCCGCTACCCCTGTGGTGGTGAGAGTGGTGCTGGTGGTGGAGAGGGAAGGCGTTCAGAAGCCAGTCTACTACATCAGCAAGGTGCTGTATGAAGCAGAAAGTTGATACCCGCAAGCGCAGAAGATGCTGTACGCTGTCCTAGTGGCGTCTAGGAAGCTGCGGCACTACTTCCAAGGGCGGGAGATCACAATGTGTAACATCCTGAAATTTGTAATTAAGATTAATTAGGACTAGCTAAGCTTAATTAAGCTAATTGTGTGATTAGTGGTGTGTTGAGTGCAGTTGAATCTTAATTTGGTTCTTAATTTGCGTTTGGTCGTGTTGGAGTTTGTCGTTCGGATCGCGTCGACTGGTTTTGTTTCGAAACTTCGAGTTACGAGGCCGGTCGAAATCTTCTGAAATCTGTAGGAACTTAAATCCTAAAACCTTCCTTTGAGGTCCCAAAATCGTTCCCTTAAGTTTCTCGAGGTTAAACCCAAAGATTGGAGAAGAAACTGCGAAGAAATCCGAAGTTCAGCTGCAGGAGCGGTAGTACCGCTGGTCTGAGGCCGGTACTGCTGGTCGGGTTGCACTACCGCTCGACAGGAGCGATACTACCGGCCGAGTCGAGTGGGCAGGAGTTTGGAGCTGCGTTGTGAGGACCCCCTCTTCCTATACATCTGTCTTGTCGAGTCTCTTGTGGCGTATAGCACCGTATAACAGGAAGCCTCGACAGAAGATCTGAACCTAAAAATTCGATCGACGGGATCAGACAGCTCGGACCGTGCTGCACATGCGCATCGATCTGGATCCACTGGATCGATGCCCTGATATCAGCGTACCCACAGCCGAGTATCAATGCCGAAAGATAAACTAAGGTAATTACATAGCCAGGTGTAAACCTTGAACAAGAGTATTACGAGAAACCAAAAGAAGTAAAGCGGCAGCGGAAACAAAAGAAAGACAACCGGCAGCCGGTAACTGACCACCACGAGGCTCTTGGCGGAGAGGAGGGACTACTGACGCAACACTTTCATGAGAAAGGGGCTCGCCATCATCAGGGACATCATCATTACCTTCCTCTGTGGAAAAGGGTTAGCGACAGCGGTGAGTACACGTATGTACTCATAAGACTTTAGTGTATGGAAATATAAATAAATGCAGGCTGATTCAGCAGGATAAAGCTTCTACAAGGTTAATTGCGAGAAAATTTGGATTTAAAATAGTTCATCAAAAGTAATACTTAATTTGAAAGACAGCAGTTTGAATAAAACATATTACGATTATCACGTAACAAGCGAGGCTCCCACATTGCCACCATCCATGGTACTTGGCGGGATACAAATGCGACATCCATACATAATCCCATCGAGAATCATATACACATATCCACAATTCCATCAAGTACCATTCCACCACATACTTTATACCGACTCGAAATAGATTTTCATTTTCAAAACCAAACCAAATCTCTATGCTTGATATGATTAGAGAAGATTGCTCATAACCGTGAGCAGCTAATCGATTAGAATTATTTGATACTCTGCGAGTTTGCGCACTTTACCCAAACACAACTCGGACTTGCATCCTGTCATCCGAGGGTACCGCGCGATACAAGTGTATCCGATATACAAGAATGATCTATTCTTTCCCATCGTTGAGGTTATAGCCACACCCCAGCACCGGTGGCGACAAATCCACTACTATGGCGATAAGAGGCCAACCACCACTTTCGGGCGGCCCACGGAATACTCATCGTGGCGGCGGGTGTTGGCAGCGCATTACCCATAGCAAGGCGTACACGTTGTATCAACAAACATGGTGAGGCGATTCCCCTGCCAAAAGTACAAGCGCACACGAAGGCGCATACGGGTCGTGAGGACACACACACCGCTTGATTTGCTCAACCAGGAAAGGTCCACTCTTGACCTACCAACAGGCATGGCTATCCTCACACTTCAAGTACTAGAATAGGCTGCCCGTCCCGGCATTGCGGTTGCAGTGTTCAATTCAAAAACCGTCACAAGTTCGGTCCTTATATTTTTGCCTAGTGACTCAAGCGGGGAACTCCACTTAACTTCGCCAACCAATCACCACCATGTTTAACTAGCACATATTATACCTCCATGCCAAGTCTAATTACCAACTAGACACTTCACATTTTTACCAATATACCTTTACGATTCACATTTCCAAAACTTTTCCAAAACCAATTACATTTATCATAATTTTGAGCATTTGGTAGGTGACTTTGCTCACCTCTATTGCGGTGTCTAGCGTATGCAATTACTAAATCGTTTATACCCAAGTGACATTTTATTAAATTGTCTAACCCTACTAAGGTTATCAATGATCTCGGGGAATTAAATTGAGGAAACCACCAAATCGAGGGTATATCTACCATTCCCACAAACTAGCAATTTCTGAATATAAACAATGCATATGGTTTGAGAAATCAAAGTAGACATCGTGAAATATAGGTTTCAAGATGGTCAAGGAAGGTCTTGCCTTGTTGTTGCACTTGATTGATGTCAGGGATGATGCTCGGGTTGTTGAAGGCGGCCGACTACGCTAACCTCTAATCGGTCAAAGCAACAAAAGCAGCGAAAGAAATACAACTTAGCAAAAGAAAGTTTTAAATGCACCATGAAGTGCATGCAATACACAAGAATGAAGTACAACAAAGAAACCCTGAAGAAAGCAGCCTTTTCGGACAACACAACACGACCGGACAGAACAGCCTAACCGGACAGTCAGGGTTTTGCATCCAGACGATCCGGATAGGCCGGACACTCGGACCCGTTTCGTCCGGATCTCCGGACAATCGGACACTCGGACCATATGCCGGATACTCCGGTCCTAGGAGCATTTGGTCCAACTCGGCGAGAGGCGGAGACCTTACCACTTCCTACAACTTCACGCGACCCGATCTCGACTTTGGTACACCTAAGCGAGCGGAAGGAGTTCGAACTAGCCGATTCTCACGAGAAAAGCGTCGCTAACCCGCCAAACCTCTAACTCACACCAACAACTTCTTAAATCGACATTACTACTACGATCTACCACTCTAGCATACCACATTCACTAATCCAAATCCCATTTTCAACCCTAGAACCACTACACCCAAAACCCTAGAATCCAAGTTCAACCCCTAGCCTCCCAAATCCAAACCTAAGTCCTAATCCCACCATGAGCGACTCTAGAACCCAAGAATCATGAATCAAACCCTAAGAGAAAAGCTTACCTCCAAGGAAGATGGAGGAGCAACAGCGGAGTGGAGGATGGGGAATGGCTGACTTGGGGAGGAGCACACCGAGATGGAGGAGTCACCGGGGAGGGTCACGGGTGGCTCATTTGGAGAAGGAGCTCGGGGTGGTGGAGAGAACACCAAGGAAGTGGGGAAACCAAAGTAGAAGAAGAAAGAATGGAAGGAGCCACGAAATGGGACTTTTATACAAAACCCCACGCCATGTCACGGACTCTCGGACTCAGCGAGAGACTCCGGGTTGGGGTCTTCGGTAACACTAACCCGGACACTCCGGACATTGGTCCGGACACTCCGGGTTGGAGCGCTCGGCCAGCCCAATCCGGACACTCCGGACTTTGTCCGGACATTCCGGGTTGGACCGCTCGGCCAGCCCAATCCGGACACTCCGGGCTTTGTCCGGACATTCCGGGTTGGATCCGGATACTCCGGACATCCCAGAACACGAACTTGGGCCTTGGCGGCTAACGCTTCCAGGGTTGATTACTAATTGTCCCAAAGTATTTTGGAAGTTAATAGGGTCCACAGGCACTTGCCCAACCTAATTCAATTTACTTATGGCGAAATTACTTAAGTTGAAGGGTTCTTTACGATCCCAAGCAAGTATGTTCACTCAAGACACGAAAATACACAAGCCTGAGTGTATTATTGAATGGCGTTTGAGTACAAATGTACAGTGGCTTGAGTATAGAAATACTCGGGATATTACAGTCTACCCCTTGCACAAAAATCTCGTCCTCGAGATTGCTAATTCTCTCGAAGAAATTGGTATTCTGCCTTTGAATATGGTCTTCACGGCTCCCACGTGGCTTCATCTTCGAATGGTTGCTCCCTTTGGACCTTGAGCATCTTGATAACTTTGTTGCGAGTGTGGCTCGGCTGTCTCGAGAATACAATTTGGATACTCGTCTGAAAGATCATTTGCCAAATCAAGATGGTCAATTGGGTAACTTCCGATGGAACCGAAGACTCTTCTTCAATTGGGACACGTGGAACACATCGTGAATGTCAGAAAGATGTGGCGGTAGCTCAAGCCCGATAAGCCACAACACCAACCTTCTCAAAAATCCGGAGCGGACCGATGTATCGCGGGGCTAGCTTCAGCGGTTGAAAATCTGCGAGTACCAGCGGAGTGGTGAGACCTTGAGATAAACAAAGTCACCCACCTCAAAACTCAACTCATGGCGTCGGCGATCAGCATAGCTCTTACGGCGGGTAGGCTTCTCTCGGCCGGTCTCGAATCAAGCTAACTTGCCTTCGGACCTCTTCAATCATGGGTGGCAGAAGAATTGCCTCTCACCAACCTCGGACCAAAAGCGGTGGTGTTACGCACTTCTTGCCATAAGAGCCTCGAAGCGACATCGGCCCGACTTGATGGACTGTTGTTGTAGGAGAACTCAGCAAATGGCAAGCATTTCTCCCACGACTTCTTTGTAGCACAGCACACAA
Organism: Rhipidocladum racemiflorum; assembly: GCA_036346355.1. Classification (NCBI taxonomy): domain Eukaryota; kingdom Viridiplantae; phylum Streptophyta; class Magnoliopsida; order Poales; family Poaceae; genus Rhipidocladum; species Rhipidocladum racemiflorum. The sequence continues at coordinate 48,697,899 of CM070577.1, read as the reverse complement.
GCCCTTAGCATGTCTTCAAGGATTTGGTTTGCCCTTTCCGCCTGTCCGTCAGGTTGGGGATGGTAAGCTGTACTGAAGGATCGCTTAGTGCCAAGAATGGACTGCAAACTCTCCCCACATCTGGAGGTGAGCTGCGAACCACGAGTCGGAGATTATGACTTTTGGAACTCCATGGGCCGAACAATATTCTGCAAATAGAGTTCCGCTAAGCTTGGCTCGAGAATAGGTGGTATGAACGGAATGAAATGAGCTACCTTGGTCGAGACGGTCAATGATCACCCAAATAGAGTCGTGACGGTGGAGGACCTTGGTAGACCGTGTAATGAAATCCATCCCAATCTCTTCCACTTCCACTCGAGGATCTGCAATGGCTGAAGTAATCAGGCTGGCCTTTGATGTTCGGCCTTGACACGCCAGCACACATCTGTCGCCACATGAGCGCGATCTCCTTCTTCATACCTGGCCACGGGGTACTGCGAAGGTCCTGGTACATCTTGGTGCTGCCGGGATGGGCGAAGAGGAGTATCATGAGCTTCGGCGAGGATCAACCCTTGATCTCAACATTATCGAGGACATACACTGCTGCCCATGCAAGATCAGCCCATTGGACTTCACAGAAAAACACGGAGATCGCCATTTTTCGATCCAAGCGCGTCTAATCTCAATCACGGCATCATCTTGTAGTTGGTGCTGAATCTGAGACTCTAGAGTGGGTTGTGGCATTAGCGGACGTAACCATACTCAACCACTTCTAGATTGAGCTTAAAACTCTTCAACCGGTGAGACTGCCAATGACACCAAGGCATTCAGCGTAATGCGGCTTGCGGCGGGCATCTGCAACCACATTTGCCTTGCGGGGATGGTAATGAATACCCAGGATCATAGTCTTTGATCAGCTCTAGCCATCATTATTTGTCTCAAATTTAGATCTGGCTGCGAAAAAGTACTTTAAGCTTTTGTGGTCGGTGTAGATCTCACATCTGTTTCCTATGAGATAATGTCGCCCACGGCTTGAGAGCATGAACAACATTTGCAAGCTCCAAATCATCGTCGGGTAATTGGCTTCATGAGGCTTTAGTGTCGAGAAGCATAAGCAACCACTTTGCCCTCTGCATCAACACACAACCAAGTCCAAGGCGGGATGCATCACAATAGACATCGAAGTTCTTGTGAATGTCGGGAAGGACCAACCTTTAGTGCGATGGTGAGTCTATTCTTCGACTCACATTGGACTCACAACCGGTGACCACTCATATTTCTTCTCCTTCTTGAAGTAAGCCCGGTGACAATGGTTTAGAAATTTTGGAGAAATTCTCGATAAGCCGGCGATAGTATCCGGCAAGACCGAAAACTCCGAATCTCGGGGACATTGGGGCTGCTCCCAATTGAGTCGTCTTGTACCTTGCGTGGATCATTGCTACCCCACCTTCCGGCCAGGACATGCCCCGGAAACTCCACTTGCTTGAGCGAACTCACACTTGGGTGGCATACAACTGATGCTCGCGAAGCTTGCTAAGCACCATATGTAAGTGAAGTGCGTGCCCACCATCCTCCTCAGAGTACCTGAGGATGTCGTCACTGACCCCGACCACAAATCTATCAAGGAACTCCATGAAGACTTTGTTCATCAGATTCATGAAGGTGGCTGGTGCGTTAGTGAGACCGAATGAAACAAGCGTGTGCTAAATGCAGGCCGTAGCGAGTGGTGAATCACGGTCTTCCACGATATCCCTCCAGGCGGATCTTGGCAGAAAATAGCCGGATCTCAAGTCTATTTTGGAGAAAACTCGAGCTCCGCCTAATTGGTCAAACAAATCATCGATCAGGGAGAGGATACTTGTTCTTGGCAGTGACCTCATTCAACGGCCATTAATCAACGCACATGCGAAGAGTGCCGTCTTTCTTCTTCACAAAAGCCAGAATCGGGCTGCCCGGAGAAGAAGCCGGGACGAATGAACCCCTTCTCTAGCGCTCCTTGGTGAATCTTCAACTCGATCGGCTCATCGGCCCAGGCATCCTGTCTGAGGCAGCTTAGAAATTGGAGAAGTGCCAGGTAAGAGATCGATGATGAACTCCAAATCACGATCAGGTGGCTTAAACTGGCAGCTCATCGAGGAACACATCGGTACTCACACCATACTGGTGGTCCCGAGCGAAGAGCAGGCAAAGGCTGCCTTCTTTGGAGAGCGAAGAAGAAAGGTAACAGCAATGCCATCAGGGTTGACTAATGAAGCGGATCTCTGGCACAATCAATATGCCCTGATGCTTGGACAGCCAGTCCATACCGAATCACATCAAGACCTGGCGTCTCAATGTTGATAAGATCACCCGAAATTCTACCCCATTGATCTCAATTCTAACCCCCTGGACTCACAAGCTCGGCGATCCAAAGCGGATCGATGACGGATCAACAAGTACTTCTCGAGTACAAAGAACAGACCTCATCTTTGAACAACAAGCGTGAAGAAATAAAGGAATCTCACGGCGCTCGAGTCAAATAATACTAAAGCCAGTGCGAATGAGCGGATAACGTGCCCAACACCACCACATCTGGAGCTGCTGCCTCCTCTGCCGAGTGGCTACATTCAGGCGGCCATGGCCCGGGCCTGAAGCTGCCTGAGGCAGGGCGTCTGTTGCCCACTCCCACGAGGCCAGGACCACTGGGGCGAAGTGAGTGCATCTAGTATTTGTCATTCTTCTTTGCTTTCGGACGAGCCTTGGCAGAAAGTGGCTCTTCCTTGGCATGAGAAGCAAGTGATATGGCCAAATGGATTAGGACCCCAAGCTCTCTTTGGCGGCTAGGTAGGCGCACGAACTCACAGGCGGGGCGAGGAGGTAAGCCACGAGACCTCTGGCCCAGCGGTACCAGAAAGGCTGGAAGCAGGCCGAGTGAAGAGTCACGAGTCTGGAAGGTCCGCCGCGGCGAGCACGCCCACTTAGCTTGCGGCTCTCCATAAAGCGCCTTGGCGCCATCCTCAATACTAATGGCCTTGCCCGCCCAAGACCTGCAGGCTAGGAATGTCATGGCCGCGGTGAAGCGGATCTCTCGGTGAGGTGCTCCTTGAACAATGTCACTCTCCTAGCCTCGGTGGTCACCTCATCGGCAACATAGCGTGACAAATGGTTGAAGCGGTGGAGTAGTCCATCCTTGCCATAGACCCACTGGCGAAGGTCGTAGAACTCCCGGCTTCTTGATCTCGATCAAGCCGCTGGAACATGGAAGGAAGCGAAGGCGGGTCTTGAACTCTGCCCATGTGGTGACACGATCTGCGAGCGAACAACCCTGAAGGCTGCTCCACCACGAAGCTGCCGGTCCACTGGAGGTAGTGGGCGGTGTCTTGAACCTTCTCCGCATCGGTGCAGCGACTAACTCCAACTTCCCCTCCATGTCGCTAAAGCCAATCTCTGCCTCCATCGGATCTGTAGCTGAAGAAAAGCTCGGCGGTCGAGTTATTTGGAACTCCGACAAGCGAGAGGCTAACAACTGGCGCGGTATTGCTGCCCACTGGACAGCTGGACCATCGGCTCCATGAGCTGAGTGCGCCATAACATGAGTGCAGCCATATCGGGAGCGAGGAGGAGGTGGAGGAGCTCCTCACTCTGGGCATGTAGGAGTGAACCCCGGTGACCCACCGGTAGGGACCCCGCATTTGTTGGGCCCCGCTCCCCACTGCCACCTTTATACGCTCCCACATCATCAATTCTTTGAAGCGCTGCAAGCTATTCTCTTTAGGGAGGCATCACGAAATGCAGTTGAGTCAACTAAGCTGTGCAAATCAAGTGCGAGAATGATTGATCCCAAAGGATGCACTCATAAACACAAACACACTACAAGCATTCATTCAAAGAAGCATAAGAACCAATTCAAAAACCAACTCGAGGAAAGCGACAAATAACCCTAATTACAACCACAAACATCTATCCTTAACCCATTCTTAGCTAAAACCGCATTCCTCTTAATCCTTTTGAACAAGATAGAAGAAGAAACAAATTTTGAAATTTGGATTAAGATCCAGATTCATTTTGAAGAGTAGATAAGCGAAAAGCTATAGAATGGACAAGAATAGCATTCTACACTTTGAAAATAGAGTTTTGTACTTCAAAATAAATTTTGAGAAGAAAAATGTCCTAAGTCTAACGTCGAGCTAACTAAGTCCTCCTGCCAGTCAAATGGCTCACGATACCAGCGTGAGGACCCCCTCTTCCTATACCGTGCTATGCGCCGTCTTTGTAGCGTATAGCACCGTATAACAACAAGGAAGCCTCGACGCGAAGATCTGAACCTAAAAATTCGATCGGCGGGATCGAACGCCCTTAACCGGACCCGGTGCATGCGCATCGATCTTTGGATCCCTGGATCAGTAGCCCGATATCAGCGTACCCACAACCAGTATCAATGCGAAAGATAAACTAAGGTAATTACATAAGCCAGGTGTAAACCTTGAACAAGAGTATTCACGAAACCAAAAAGTAAGCGGCAGCGAAACAAAAGAAAGACAACCAGTAGCATTGCTTGACCACCCCACAGGCTCTTGGTGGAGGGAGGGACTACTGGCCGCAACACTTTCGCGGAAAAGGGGCTGCGCCATCATCGGGGACATCATCATTACCTTCCCTGTGGAAAAGGGTTAAGCGACAGCGGTGAGTGCGTATGTACTCGCAAGACTTTAGTGTATGGAAATATAAATAAATGTGAGCTGATTCAACAGGATAAAGCTTCTACAGGTTAATTATGAAGCTGGATTTAAAATAGTTCATCGAAAAGTAATACTTAATTTGAAAGATAGCGATTTGAATAAAACATATTACTGATTATCACGTAACAAGCTAGAGCTCCACAAATGCCACCATCCATGGTCACTTCGGGATACAAATCGACATCCATACATAATCCCATCGAGAATCATATACACATATCCACAATTCCATCAAGTACCATTCCACCACATACTTTATACCGACTCGAAATAGATTTTCATTTTCAAAAACCAAACCAAATCTCTATACTTGATATGATTAGAGAAGATTGCTCATAAGTGAGCACGGCTAATCGATTAAATTATTTGATACTCTGCGAGTTTCGCACTTTACCCAAACACAACTCAGACTTGCATCCCCTGTCATCCAGGTACCAGCGATACCACGAGGTATCCGATATACAAGAATGATCTATTCTTTCCCATCGTTGAGGTTATAGCACACCCGGCACGGTGACGACAAATCCACTACTATGGCGATAAGAGGCCAACCACCACTCGAGGCGGCCACGGAATACTCATCGTAATGACGCCGAATTGTTGGCAGCGGCATTACCCCCATAGCAAAGGCGTACACCGTTGTATCAACAAACATGAACTGGGCGATTCCACTGTTTGCAAAGTACAAGCGCACACACGGCGCATCGGCGGTCGTGAGGACACACACACAGCTTGATTTGCTCAACACAGGGAAAGGTCCACTCTTGACCTACCAACAGGCATGGCTATCCCCTCACACTTCAAGTACTAGAATAGGCTGCCCCATCCCGACATTGCTTTGGCGGTTGCACGGTGTTCAATTCAAAAACCGTCACAAGTTCGGTCCTTATATTTTTGCCTAGTGACTCAAGCGGGGAACTCCTTAACTTTCGCCAACCAATCACCACCATGTTTAACTAGCACATATTATACCTCCTTGCCAAGTCTAATTACCAACTAGACACTTCACATTTTACCAATATACCTTACGATTCACATTTCAAAACTTTTCCAAAACCAATTACATTTATCATAATTTTGAGCATTTGGTAGGGTGACTTTGCTCACCTCTATTGCAGTGTCTAGCGTATGCAATTACTAAATCGTTTATACCAAGTGACATTTTATTAAATTGTCTAACCCTACTAAGGTTATCAATGATCTCGGGGAATTAAATTGAAACCACCAAATCAGTATATCTACCATTCCCACAAACTAGCAATTCTTGAATATAAACAATGCATATGGTTTGAGAAATCAAAGTAGACATCGTGAAATATAGGTTTCAAGATGGTCAAAGGTGCTTGCCTTGTTGTTGCCGGTGATGTCCGGGATGATGCTCGGGTTGTTATTGGCGAAGCCCGACTCGCTAACCTCTAATCGGTCAAAGCAACAAAAGCAGCAGGAAAGAAATACAACTTAGCAAAGAAAGTTTTAAATGCACCATGAAGTGCATGCAATACACAAGAATGAAGTACAACCAAGAAACCCTGAAGAAAGCAGCCTTTCGGACAACACAACACGACGGACCGAAACAGCCTAACCCGAGACGATCCGGGTTTGCATCGGACGATCCGGATAGGCGGACACTCGGACCGTTTGCGTCCGGATACTCCGGACAATCCGGACACTCCGGACCATATGCCGGATACTCGGTCCTAGGAGCATTTGGTCCAACTCGGCGAGAGGCGGAGACCTTACCACTTCCTACAACTTCACCGCGACCCGATCTACGACTTTCGTACACCTAGCGAACGGAAGGAGTTCGAACTAGCCGATTCTCACGGCTTGTCGCTAACCGCCAAACCTCTAACTCACACCAACAACTTCTTAAATCGACATTACTACTAGATCTACCACTCTAGCATACCACATTCACTAATCCAAATCCCATTTTCAACCCTAGAACCACTACACCCAAAACCCTAGAATCCAAGTTCAACCTAGCCTCCCAAATCCAAACCTAAGTCCTAATCCCACCATGAGCGACTCTAGAACCCAAGAATCCCGCGAATCAAACCCTAAGAAAAGCTTACCTCCAAGGAAGATGGAGGAGAACAACGCCCAGGGTGGAGGATGGGAATGACGGCAGGGAGGAGCACCGAGATGGAGGAGTCACCGGGGGAGGAGTCACCGGCCGGTGGCTCATTGCGGAAGGAGCTTCGGGGTGGTGGAGAAGAACACCAAGTGGGAAACCAAAGTAGAAGAAGAAAGAATGGAAGGGAGCCACGAAATGGGACTTTTATACAAACCCACGCCAATACGGACTCTCGGACTCAACCCGGAGACTCGGGTTGGGAAGTCTTGATAACACTAACCCGGACACTCCGGACATTGGTCCGGACACTCCGGGTTGGACACTTCAGCCAGCCCAATCCGGACACTCCGGACTTTGTCGGACATTCAGTTGAATCCAGGATACTCCGGACATCCCAGAACACTTTGAACTTGGGCCTTGGCTAACGCTTCCAGGGTTGATTACTAATTGTCCCAAAGTATTTTGGAAGTTAATAGGGTCACAGGCACTTGCCCAACCTAATTCGAATTTACTTATGAGCGAAATTACTTAAGTTGAAGGGTTCTTTCTGATCCCAAGCAAGTATGTTCACTCAAGACACGAAAATACACAAGCACAGTGTATTATTGAACAGCGTTTGAGTACAAATGTACAGTGGCTTGAGTATAGAAATACTCGGGATATTACATGCGTCAATGCACTTGCTCGGCCACCTCACCCTCTCTCTCGATCCTTCCTCTCCTTTTTACCCCCAGCTGACCCTCACTCTCCCTCACTTCCTCACTCTCTCCCACTCTCCCGTGCTCTCTCCCTCTCCATCTCTCCCTCCAGTTCCCTCTCTCCCTCTTCCTCCCTGGTGAATGTGGAGCTCAAGGAGCAGCAAGAGGTCAAGCCACGAGACATGGAGGATCTTCCTCAAGCCTTGGAGCAACCCCAAGATCGGTGGAATCAACAGATAAATTGATTCTGCAGGTTTTGAGCTAAACCCTAACCCCTCCTTTGTTCCCATTTATTTTCTCTTTTGGTTTAGCCCTTGAAACCCTAACCCTAGAAGTGCATCGTTGTGTTTCGGAGTTGCTTAACCTAGGTTGGTCTCAGTAGGATTAGTCAAAGCGGACGATTTGATCTGAAAACCCTAATCGGCTCTCTATTGGATTTATTCGCCTAAAAGTCATTTTCCCGAATTTTTGGAGTTCCTTTGAACCCTAACTACGGAAAGTCAAGAAATTGACCTTCGAATATATCTGATGTTTTCTTAGTTCGATTCCTGCGAAAAGATTTAAGTTTGAACTCAATCCGCATCCGGAATCGAATTTAGTTCCAATTTAGGGTTTTGAGTTCGGATAGTTCGATCGTCATGCGAAGAGTTTCTAAGCGCGAGTTAGACCCTGTGGAACCCTTACGTGCCAAAAGAATCAATATGTAGTCGCAAATCCATTGTTTTGTTCGATTTGCGAAAAGTGCATTATCGAGCTTTTTGGAGAATCTTCGAGTTCCGAAGCTCCAAAAATCCCGAGAGTGACTCGTATTAGTTCTTAGTGTCCTAACAGTTCTAGTCATGGAAAAAGGTCGAGTCAAAAACCCTGATTCGAAGTTTATCGGATTTGTTCGCTAACGGAGTCAAATTCACGAGTTTTGGAGTTTTCCTTGAACCTTAGCTCCAAAAGCTGAGGACATGACTCTAGAATATTTCCGATGTCGTAGGAAGTCGACTCTAGCAAAAAGAATCAAGTTTGAACTTGATTTGGATCGAAAGTTGAATTCTAACGGTAATTAGGGTTATCGAGTTCGAAAAAGTGGAAATTAGGTTAAATGAATTCGAAACTTGGTGAGACCTGCATGGATGGGTCCCTAGCATCACTAGGAACCTAACCATGCGATCGTCGTGAAGTTTCGGATTCGTTTGCGCAAAATTCCATTTTGCGAAACCCTAATTTTTCCCTGTGGCCGGCACTACCGATGTTATGGGGCCGGTACTACCGCCCAAGCGGCACTACCGTAACCACAGCACCAGCAATTATTTCCCAGTGGGCTACTCTCTCGAGCTCTGGAAATTCGGCACTACCACCCTCCCTAGCCGGTACTGCCGGGCAGCCGGTACTACCGCGTCTAGAACACCAGTAGCTAATTTCCAGAGAGCACCCTTTTGAGTCATCGACCGCCGGCACTACTGAGCCCTGTGGCCGGTACTGCCAGGCTTGAGGGCGGCACTACCGGGGTTATACCGCCGGTACTGCCAGACTCACTGATCGATTTAGGTCTCCTTTAGTCCCTTTTCTCCGTTGTTTCTCCGATTGGTTTAGTTGTTGTTTTTGCTTCTTAATCATCTTATTTGATTCTTGTTCGCCCTGTTTGTTCCGAGTTTGATCATTTTATTGTCATTTTGTTGTCGCTTGTTCGCGTAGACGCTGCCGCTTCAGGAATCGTCAACGCGAATCTCGATCGCGTTCCCGGAAGTGTAATCAGTACAAAGCAAACAGGCAAGCACCCCCTTTGACCATATTGGTCTCATATTTGCAAATTTACTTTGAATTGTTAAAACTATTATGCATGCTTAAGAATTGGTACAAACGATAAATTGTGGGCATTGGTAGTTAAACCTGGATTGAATGGTTTTCCTCGATTATCAGTTACGTTGTGACCCTTGTTAATCCCTAGGATAATGGTAGACACCGTACTAAGTGTCAACTGAGGTTATATGTCTAATAATTGCATATGCTTAGGCCAGCATTAGTATAATTGATTGTTGATCGGTGGACACAGTCAATCAAAATCTTTTGGAAACTTTAATATGAATTTGAAATGGTGGTTTTGGTGGAAAAAGCTATGTTGGTAAAAAGAGAAAAAGGAAAAAGGTGAAAGGTGGTTTTGTGCCGGACGGACGGGTGGAGGTCTCGTCTGTGCAACCCTATGGACCGAACTTGACGATGTTAACTGAGTCAAATCGTAAAACCACATGTGTTAGTATGGGATGACCAGAACGTAGTACATGATTGAGTGACTGGTCTTGCGCCGTGGTAGGTCGAAGTAGTTGGATAGTCACCGACATACTGGTGTTGTCTAAGGGTCTCCCTCACCTCGCACAGGTGTTGGAGTATACCGTCCTAATACGGTATCGTTACAATGGTGAAGGCCTTGCTATGGGTTGTGAGGCAATGGACGGTAATCGTAAACCATCGCAAGAATTGTATTTTTTCCGTGTGTGGGGCTGATCACCCGCCATAGCAAGGGGTGCACTTCACCGGGGCTGACGCGAGACTGGAAACTCGCAAGTGGAACAGTTCCGTCACAGTCTAGCAAAACGGGTGGTTTCGTATCGCGTGGCATGGCTGACATGATTGCTAGAGTGTGTCATGTGGGTAAAGTGTACAATCTCTGTAGAGAATAAATCTAATCGATTAGCTGTGCTCACAGTCACGAGCAGCTTGGGTAATTATTTTCAAGTATAGTGGTTTTTGGTTTGCTTTTAAAAATGGTTTTGAAACCGAAAATCCTTTTGGGATGTGTTGGACGAAATTGGTGATGAGTTGATGGAATCAATGTGACTTGAGGAATTGTCGGATGGTGATTTGAATATTGTCGGTGAGATGTTTCTCGGATTGATTGGTGGTTGGAATCGGAAGGTGATGAATGTGGATACTGAATGAATTATACAATTATGTACTGAATTACATTCTTTATCAAATGCATTCGTAAATTATGCTGTGTTTTGAATCTATTATTCTATTGCAAATAAATTCAGCTTCATGCAACTCTAAACTAGATTAGTAGCCTTTTTCATTGATTAACCTGCATCCTTATTATACTTGCAAATACTAAAGTCTTGCGAGTACATACGTGTACTCACCGTTTGCTTTAAAACTGATTATCTAGCTCAGAAGACGGAATCAGAAGGAATGACGGCGAGCTTGGCGAGGATCGCTTCAATTCAGAGATCGGCGGGGTTTGAAGCTGTAGTTTGGGTTTTCTCTCGGTCGCAACTCAGCTGCTACCTTTCGGTTTGGGACCGCCGTGATAATAAGCATATCACCCATAAACTAAAACTTGTTCACTTCCAGCGCGCTAGAATCGATCTAGCGCCTAACTTGTTTTTGCAGGGTTTGTTGTGAACAGTATGGACCCTTTGTGTATGTGATGCATGATTGTATATTTCATGGCCTGCGTGTCATGGTTTATTGCAGCTGTGAGCTGTCCTGTTATTGTATAACAGCCTGCGTGCCGGCATGCGATGCTTTGAATTCTCATGTAATTTTGCTACTAGATGCTAGATGTAGTAGTGGTTACGTTATTGAAGGATGGTAGTGGAAGATGAGATCGCCACGTCATGGGCCATACTAGTTCACAGTCTATTTTGATTGCCTGTGATATTTTACCTTGCATTGCTATTCTTTCATGTCATATGTTAACATGATTGAATATTTTCCCTCAGATAAATTAAGAGTAAGATGCCCTTTTCCAATAGCTGCATCTATTGTCTTGTACATTGGTGGATAAGGTCTTGACAAGTCAAGAACGCCAACATCTTACTTGTACAATAGAGTAAGTGTAGCCTAACCCGTACACTCACAAACATAGTATTGGTTTGCTTAACGGAGTCATCCAAATAGGATTTCGGACTTCGCGGCATCAGTGTTGGGCGCCATGGCATATGATGCCATATGATGCCACCCCAACAAGCAAGAGCCACATACGATGTGATTGACAAGGTGTTGTCTACCTATGTCGTGGGTTCAAGTGGTATTGACAAGTCCTTACCTGAACCACAGCGACCATGGATCTTGTTCCATGGAGGTGACCAGAGGGGAAGTGATCTTAATGGAAGCATCTTTTATTGAAACTGTTTAATAAAATATTAACATAAACGCAGTGCTAAAACTTTGATTATTTATGTTGTAGATGGCACCAAACGCTGTTAATGCAAACACTGGTTTTAACTTGCGGTCAATTCTGGAGAGGGAAAAACTCTCTGGGACGAATTTATGGATTGGTATCGTAACTTGAGAATTGTTCTCAAGGTGAAAAGATGGAATATGTTCTAGACGGTCCATATCCTGATGAATTGCCTAAAAATGCATCCGCTGCTGATAAGCGTGCTTATGAGAAGCACACTAACAATGCCCTAGATGTCAGCTGTCTCATTCTTGCCATGATGAACTCTGATCTCCAAAAGCAATATGAGCACGCCGATGCCTACACTATGATTGTAGGTCTCAAGGGCATGTTTGAGAACCAAGCAAGGGCTGAAAGATATTCGATATCTAAACAATTGTTTGCGAGCAAGCTGGCTGAGGGTGCTCCTGTTAGTCCTTATGTAATTAAGTTGATTGGTTACATTGAGAGCCTAGAGAAGCTCGGTTTTCCACTGCAGAATGAATTGGCCACAGATGCCATTCTCCAGTCGATCCCTGCGAGCTTTGAGCCATTCATTTTGAACTTTCATACGAACAGCCTGGAGAAGAATCTGACCGAACTGCATGGGATGCTGAAAACTACAGAAGATAGCATAAAGAAAGGCACAAATCATGTGATGATGATTCAAAAGGATAGGAAAAGCAAGCGCAAGGCCAAAAGTAATGGTGAGGATAAGATCCAAGACCCAAAACCAAAGCCTAAGGAAAGGCCAAAGGTTGGCCCTAATGCTTCTGATAAATGTCACTATTGCAAGGGCAATGGCCACTAGAAGAGAAACTCTCCAAAGTACCTGGAAGACAAGAAGAATGGAAAAGTTCCTTCTACTTCAGGTATTATTGTTATAGAAGTTAATCTTGCAACCTGTCCTACCCAGTGTTAGGTATTTAATACCGGATCAATGATTCATACTTGCAAATCGTTGCAGGGGTTAAGAAGGACTAGAGATTGCAACATTGGCAAGTTGGAAATTCACGTCGGCAATGGAGCAATGGTTGCTACAAAAGCCGTTGGCGTCTATCCACTGTCTTTACCTTCTGGCTTAGTTATGGAATTGAATAATTGTTATTACATTCCAGCCTTGAGTAAGAACATTATCTCTTCTTCTTGTTTAGAGGAAGACGGTTATGATTTTGTAATAAAGAACAATAATTGTTCTATCTATTTCAAAGGCTTGCTCTATGGTAACTGTCCATTGGTGAATGGGCTGTATGTGCTAGATCTTAGTAATGCATCTATAAATAATGTTAATGCTAAAAGACTCAAAACAAGTGATACTAATTCCACTTATTTATGGCATTGTCGCTTGGGCCATATAAACAAAAGACACATGGAGAAGCTCCATAAAGATGGTCTTCTTGGTTCATTAGATTTGGAATCTTTTGAAACATGCAAGTTTTGTTTACTTGGCAAGATGACAAAGGCACCCTTCACTTGTTTGAGTGAAAGAATGTGCGAGTTGTTGGCTCTCGTGAATACTGATATATGTGGACCGATGAGCTCAATGGCCAGAGGTGGTTATGAGTACTTCATTACTTTCACCAATGACTTTAGTAGATATGGCCATGTCTATCTAATGAGGCATAAGTCTGAATCTTTTGAAAAGTTTCAAGAGTTTCAGAATGAAGTAGAAAATCATTTGGGCAAGAAAATTAATTTTCTACGGTCTGACCGTGGAGGTGAATATTTGAGCCAAGAGTTTAGTGATCATCTAAAGAGTTGTGGAATTATTCCGCAATTGACTCTGCCCGGTATGCCACAGTGGAATGGGGTATCGGAACGAAGGAACCGGACTTTGTTGGACATGGTGCAGTCTATGATGAGTCAAGTTGATCTTCCATTGTCATTTTGGGGACACGCTCTAGAAACAGTTGCGTTCACATTAAACAGGGTTCCATCTAAATCCGTTGATAAGACGCCGTATGAGATATGGAAAGGGAACGTCTCGACTTGTCTTATCTTAAAATTTGGGGCTGTGAGGCTTATATAAAACGTATGACGTCTGATAAGCTCCACGCCAAGTCGGATAAGTGCTTCTTTGTGGGGTACCAAAGGGAAACCAAAGGGTATTATTTTTATAACCGGGAAGAAGGCAAAGTGTTTGTCGCCCGGACTGGTGTCTTTTTGGAGAATGAGTTTTCCAAAAGAGCTAGTGGGAGCAAGGTGCAACTCGAAAAAGTTCGAGAAATACCTGAAAATGTTTCAGCTCTAGCTAGTCCTCAGCAGGATGAGCAACGTATTGTTGAACCTGTTGATGAGGTGCCATCCCCACGGAGGTCCTCACGGGCAAGCCGCGCTTCTGAGAGGTTCATGTTCCTCATGACAGAGCAACGCGATGTGTTATTATTGGAAAATGACGAGCCCAAGGACTATGAGGAAGCTATGGTGGGCCTGGACTCTGAGAAATGGCTGGAGGCCATGAGATCCAAGTTAATGTCCATGTATGATAATCAAGTTTGGAACTTGGATGATCTGCGTGATGGTGTAAAAACTATTGAGTGCAAATGGGTCTTTAAAAAGAAGATAGACGCCAATGGAAATGTTCACATTTTTAAGTCACGATTGGTGGCAAAATGGTATAAGCAGATTCATGGTGTGGACTATGATGAAACTTATTCGCCAGTCGCCATGGTGAAGTTTATCCGGATCATGCTAGCAATTGCCGCATATCATGATTATGAGATTCGGCAAATGGATGTCAAAACGTTTTTCCTAAATGGAAACCTAAGTGAGGACGTGTACATGGTACAGCCCGAGGGTTTTGTCGATCCTACTAATGCTGGCAAGGTATGCAAGCTTAGGAAGTTCATTTATGGACTGAAGCAAGCATCTGGGAGTTGGAACCTTCGTTTTGATGAAGTGATCAAACAGTTTGGCTTCATCAAAAATGAGGAAGAGCCTTGTATTTACAAGAAGGCTAGTGGGAGCGCACTTGTATTTCTGGTCTTGTATGTGGATGACATACTATTGATTGGAAATGATATTCCGATGTTAGATGCTGCACAATCTTATCTGAGAAAGAGTTTCTCAATGAAAGACTTGGGAGATGCAGCTTATATTTTGGGCATAAAGATCTATAGAGATAGATCAAAAAGGCTAATTAGATTGAGCTAAAGTACATACATTGATAAGATACTGAAACGGTTCAACATGCATGATTCCAAGAAAGGTTTCTTGCCCATGTCACATGGTGTAAGTCTTAGCAAGAATTAGTGTGCTTCGACACCTGATGAGCAAAAGAGAATGAGTCGGATTCCATACGCTTCGGCTATTGGATCCATCATGTATGCCATGCTATGTACGCGCCCAGATGTGTCATATGCTCTGAGTGTCATGAGCAGGTACCAATCAAATCATGGTGATAGTCACTTGGTGGTTGTAAAGAACATCCTTAAATACTTACAAAGGACTAAAGAGATGTTCTTGGTCTTTGGAGGGGAGGAGGAGCTCGTCGTAAAGGGTTACACCGATGCTAGCTTCCAAACCGACAAAGATGATTCGTGATCGCAATTCGGGTTTGTATTCTGTCTCAATGGTGGGGCAGTGAGCTGGAAAAGTTCCAAGCAAGAGACAGTAGCTGATTCCACTACGGAGGCCGAGTACATTGCAGCTTCTAAAGCAGCAAACGAAGCAGTTTGGATAAGGAAATTTGTTTCTGAGTTGGGCGTGGTCGCTAGTGCATCCTGTCCAGTGGACCTCTATTGTGACAATAGTGGTGCCATTGCACAAGCAAAGGAGCCTAGGTCTCACCAAAAATCCGAACATATACTCAGGCGGTACCACCTGATCCGGAGATCATTGAGAGAGGTGATGTGAAGATATGCAAAGTGCACACGGATCTAAATGTGGCTGATCCGTTGACAAAGCCCCTTCCACAACCAAAGCATGAGGCGCACACAAGAGTAATGGGTATTTGGTACCTGTATGATTGACTCTAGTGCAAGTGGGAGATTGAAGGGAATATGCCCTTGATCAATCATGGTGATGATTGTAATACGTCTTTGTTCATGTAATTATGATAACTATGTTTATCGGTTCCCTGAATAAATGTTGCGATTTTGTCCATTGGGTACGACCTAATTGTGAAACACATTGTCAAGTGACATTATTCTAAACGGGTCCCTAATCCATATCATTACGAGGAACGGTGATGATTTGATCAACACATGTATTGGTTGATCGTAATGTTTCACATACCATAGATATGGAGATATCGAAACAATCATGTGGACACATGTTGAAGAACATGGGTAGTTGGACAAGACCCACTCCGAGACGCTGTGAGTTGTTATCTCTTATAGTGCCATCAGTGTATAGTCTCAAGTGGTACGCCTATATGGTCCTTAGACCTGAGATCGTCATGGATGCCTAGCATGTAGACTTGTATGCTTTGGTATCATCAAACGCTACACCGTAATAGGGTAGTTATAAAGATGACTACTGGGTATGCCACGATACATGGCCAAGGGTGTGATGATCAAGATGGGATTTGCCCCTTCTAGATAACGGGAGAGATACCTTTGGGCCCCTCATGTGGATGGATAGGGAAAGCGCATGGCCATGCCAAGTTGACTATGGAGTTAGTCATGGTTTGTATCCATCACACTATCGAGTGAAGTGGTTGAGCTATCAACAAGGGTGGCGCGCATCTCGCCTTGAACTTGACTGGTATCGTGTGGCAAAGGGATCGGTATGTGAGTGTATCAAGGTTCAGTCGAATATTGATTCTGTGCATTCGGGGGTCAATACGTACTGTTAGGTGCCGCTGTTGATCAATGAATTGGAAACAGGTTTCCAGATTCATGTCCGACTTGCACTGAACCTAATGGGTCACACACTTAACAAGTTGAAAACTGTTTAATGGGTTTGAGCATGGATAAGATCCGTGTTGTAGATGGAACCCTAGCGGGCATTGGCCCACTAGCGTGTCTATAAAAGGCAAGGCCAGGAACAGTGCGTGACAACGGATAAGAACCCTCACCACGTTCAGCCGTCACGCACCTCCTGCTCCTCCCCAGATACCCTAGTCGTGCGGCGAGGTGCTAGCACACACCGCGCGGAGCTCCTGCTCGGTACGTGTGGATACCGTTAGAGGCGCTGCCATCCGTGGACGCGCTACTCAGTTGGATCTCCGAAGACCTTCGGTGATCGATCTCGACTAGATCGGGAATCACTCGGAGGAGATCGGGAACCACTTGGACGAGATCAGGAACCACTCAGAGGAGATCGGGAACCACTCGGACGAGGTTGGGGACCACTCGGAGGAGATCGGGAACCACTAGGATGAGGTCAGGAACCACTCGGCGTTGATCAGGACGTTAACGACTACTTCCTCTACGCGCACGCATCTACTTCCGCTTCATCGGCGCGTCAAGGGTAATAACTCCTGATCCTCTACTTGCATGTGATTCTGGGTGTTCGCGGTAGAAATTTTAGAATTGTTGATGCGCACGGTGGCCCGATCTTCCGATAGGTAGAGGTAAGTCGATTGGTGGAGACTCGACGTTGACGATTCGGCTTCCGATCCGAACAGACCGAACCCTGCAATCGATACACCACGGCTCCGTTCGTTATCAACCACGCACGAACACGGTTGACCTCGCCAAGAAGGCTTATCCCTGCAAGCGAATCGAGAACACAAGCAAGAACGCAGAAGAGCAATCTCAAATTGTGGATTGAAATTAAGCACACGAAGTTGGGGTTCAACAAACCGAAGATCGGCGATAAACAGACGATGTGTCTAGTTCAAAACTAAGCAAAACCCACCCTCAAGCGACAGCTACAGGATATATATATGGCAGGAGGGAGGGGCGTGAGAGGCAAACCCTAGAGTTGTGTGCTGCTAGTGGGGTGGGGGCGCACACAACCTGGACTTGGCCCCACACGCTTACAAGGCCCAAAAACAGCCCTGGGGCTGGTCGCCCGACTGGTTGCCCGATTGGTTGGTCGCCTGACTGGTCGCTGCCTGGACGCCCGACCGGCTGGTCGCCCGACTGGTCACCGCTTGGTCGCCTAACTGGACGCCCGACCGGCTGGTGACCCGACTGGTCGCCGCCTGGCCGCGACTTCGGATTGACTTGGCATGCTTCTCCCATGTTCCTAAGCAGCAAGACATCATAGATATTTAGTAGCATCCCGTCCTCAATAACATTATTATGGGTTAAAGCGAGAAACGAGCTCACCTCATGATTTAATTGACGTGCACGAGCTCGTGTGATAGGACCATGATGCATGCGTGTATCCAAAGGAGTGATGTCCTCATCATCCTCCCCCTCTTGAATCGGAGTCGTCCTCGACTCAAGCTCATCCTCTTCTCCCATGTACGGCTTTAAATCTGAAACGTTAAAAGTGGGACTAACCCCAAAGTTTGCAGGCAACTCAAGTTTATAGGCATTATCATTAATCTTATCAAGTATTTTAAAAGGGCCATCAGCTCTAGGCATTAATTTGGACTTTCTCAAATCTGGAAACCTATCTTTTCTCAAATGCAGCCAAACAAGATGTAACACCCCGACATTTAATATACCCGAATGCTACCAAACATAGACTAAGCAACCTCTAAATACCACAATTACAAGTAAATTACAGCAAAGGAGCAAATGCTAATACCGAAAATTTCGGCAGCATCTCTTTTGTTTTTCCATGAATTGAAGCAACAACAATCTTAACATATCAAGATAGCATAAAGAACTATAGCAATAACTTGAGAAACAGGAATTTCAACCACCATACAGCTAAGGATATAAGCCTATCCGTCTCATGTCAAATATGGACTAATCATTTACTCATGGCAACCAACAAAGCATCAACACCACAGTTTAGTTCAGTGAATTAACCATCACAATTATAGGAAGGAACATGTCATTGTTTATATGTGTGATGCTAAGTGATGACGTGTGACTAGCTCCCTTTCCCGCATGCCAGTTTCATGGTACCTAAGAAAAACAACATAAACACAAGCGTGAGTTCATCACTCAGCAAGTATATTGCAATGGAACAACAAAATACATTCTAATACCTTCATCACCACTTTTCACATACGACATCATACACATCTCATATTCATAGCGTAAGCATATCATTGACATCATCTTATATCATCATCATATAACATCCTCATATAATGCAATGCAATGCGATGCACATATCTCCTGGAAATTCATACCGGTATGGTTGAGTACACACCCGTCGGTGTGCACCATCTCCCCCCTTCCATCCCGAAGATGGAGGGTGCCTACTCCTCGCTTCCATACACCGCGGTGGATGGAATCACGATGTAGGATTTACTCATTGGCTCTCCGGAATAGTCATAACTTTCTCACCGACCTTCCCCGGACTAGCTATGACTTTCTCACCGCCTGGGCCATGTATCATGCCATGTATGCAAACATGCCAACATCATAAATAACTTGTACATAAACACATGGCATCATAACATAATAAGCATATTCATCATATCAATGGAAATCTTTAAAGCATGGCATGTGAACATATCTTATATTCAATTTCAATCTCAACCAATCTAGCAAACTACAACCCGCTACCCATTCCAATACACTTGCCTCAACCACGGGCGACGGATTGGCGAGAAGTAGAAGGCACTCCCGGGGTCACACCACCTGCACATAGGTACCACACACTCACAATCATGTCCACAAAACAGTACGCAAACCCTCTTCTACCCCGACATCACAAACTACTCGCAAAACCCAAAAACAGAGGTTCTGTCCCGTCGGGACAGCAGCCTTCCAAAAGGCATAACTCGGGTTCTAAGACTCCGAATCATTTAAAAGAGTACATCCTCGCATAGCTTAGGAAATTTCCTAACTTTTTCTAAGTATACGGAAAGACTGATTCGGACTCTAAAGTGGTTTAATCTACAGAATACCGTGATCTGTTCCAATCACGTCATAGTTTTTTAACACGTTCGGTAAAATGAGCATAACTTTCAAACGGCTGGGCGAATTTGGACGTTCTTTATACCCACTGAAAGTTATTGAAGTTACCTACAACTTCTTCAACAGGCGGACGACCAAAATCCGACTCTAAATTGGCGAAAACCCAAACCCTAGGTCGACTGCTCATGCTGCCCGAAACAGAGAACGTGGCAAACTTAAGATTTCATCTAATCTACCCAACTACAGCACGACGACCCCTTCCCTTAGGCCCAAACTCCCCCGGAAAGGCCCAAACTCCCGGAATCGGCCCGAAAACGCAAATAAACCTCATACCGTATGGTTTCAACCTCCAATTCCATATTTCATAATGTTTTTGACCTCAACATTCATATTATATAAGGTTACAACACTCCGTGGTGTCACATTCTCCCCCCCCCTTCAACAGGATTCGACCTCGAATCCAAGACACACCAATACGCTACCCAGCAAAGCAAAAGATAGCTAGGTTTCACATCTCATACGTGAGGCGAAAAGCTCGGGGTACTTCTCGCGCATGCGAGACTCCAGTTCCCAAACCGCTTCTCTCTCTGACTAAAGCCACTGGAACTACACTGATCGAGACTCGATGGTAAGATGCTTAGGCTCGAAGAACCACAGCTCTAACGATAACCCATTGTGGGACCCCGGATCGGCTATCCAGAATCTCCTGTGTATTTCCGTACTAGTCCCAGATCAGTAGCTAGTACACACAGTCACAGTGATACGTCATTGCCGAACATAGCGAAACTTGTAATATAAATATTCAAGTATGGGCCACATGGCCACTTATTGCAATACTCGGTCCAACGACCGGACACACAAAACAGCGGAAGCAAAAGGAAGCAACAAGCGAACGCCACAACGCCACAGGCGACGACTAGGAACGCAACTAGTCTTCCTGGCAATCCTCCTCGAAGAACTCCTCTTCCTCGGCATCTTGGAAATTCTCTGATGATTACAATGTTGGTGTAGCACGTGAGTACAAAAGTACTCAGCAAGTCGGGAAAGTATGATCATGTGGGGCTTTCCAAAGGAAGCTTAATAGGGTTTATTTGCATAAAGCCACATTTGATTAAATCATACTTAAGTAATAAATTTCACAAAGCATCTTTTCTAATTCTTTTTAATAATTGAATTATTTATTATTGTAGTGAGGTTCTAACCACCATCACTAACATAAAGGCTCTAACCGCCAACAGTTTAAAAGATCAAAGTTAATCATGTGACTCCATCCGTCAAAGGTAAAACAGGTTCTATCCACCTGGGTTGGCTCTTTCCGCCAAACCACATCCGAGAGTTCTAACCACTCCCGAACCCCAAAACAAAACACTTTTCAGTTTTAAAAACAAAATCAAAGTCTACCAATATGAAAGCATTCTTCGCTTTGCCTTTGACCGTAGGCACGGCTATTCGAATAGTTTTACTCTGCAGAGGTGTACAACTTTACCCACACGACACGATCATCTCTTATTGCCTCCGGATTAACACACTTCCTTTGGTGTGCCGGCAGAGAGATCGTGACAAGGCCGTTACAATGTATCTACCTAGCTAGACCCACCCGCTGAGGTTTCACCGCTGTTAGGGTTCCAACCGCCCAGTACAGAAGCCCCCTCTTGCGCCGTGTGAGAAAAACAACATTGCCTCCGTCCGGCATTCACATTCAACCGAATGGTGAGTCTAAACTAGGCTTCTACAAATTAGTGGGCCAGGTCGTACCATTATAGACATGTGGTAGTACGGTATTGCTTAAAATGGCAATCATAAGCGTCGGTCCTTATATGACTTGGGGCGGTACTTGCACAAAAGGATCAAGGATTGATCCGCTACCACCTGACATTCCATGCCGCCCAAGTCAAAATCATTTTTCCTTTTCTTTTTATTTTGGAAAACAGGACCAAAACCATAATAACACTTTCAAATCACATTTGATAACCTTCTTTTTGAATAATCCCACCCATGGGTTGTTTTCATCGGAAAAGATCCTAAGCAATTCTACCATACTACATATCAACGGATACCATATAAGCATAAGCATGGTATAAACAATGTTCTAGGGTTACAATGGATATGATTAACAATGTCATGGAGGAATCAACAAGTTCGGAATAACTAGCTCTTATATTTGACATATTTAATTAAACATAGCCATGCAACTTTATAAACAATTTTAAATCATTTCGCAAACATAGGAGCAAAGTGCATCAAGGAGACTTTCCTTCTTCGGCGGTGGGAGTGTTGAACTCGGAAGGCTCGACGGCGAAATCGGCGGTCGCGGCGAGATCGTCGACTACACGCAAAACGAGGCAATAAATAAATAACAGAAAATAAATAAAATCCAAAAATTATAAAATTAGCACTGGCAGGAAGGTATCGATTTATGATGAATTTAGAAATTTGAATGAGGTCAAACGGAGTTCGGATGAGAAAGTTATGAGCTTCCGAAGTTTGAATTTCGAATAAATAGAAAACCCGAGAATATTCTCGGAATATTCCTCTCTAGTTTGACTGGTCAAACATTGACCGAGGGCTTTGACTGGACTTTGACTGGGCTGGGACTCTATGACAGGTGGGCCCTTCATGTCATACACATGGGGCTTCATCTCTAAGCTCTAGCCAAAGCAAGGAAACAGAGGAGAGAGAGAGGGCAAGGGGCGCCGGCGAGGGAGCCCGGCGGCGGCAGCCGTGAGGCGAGGCTGGGCGGCCACGCAGGCACATGGCGCGGCAGACGGGCGGCATAAGCGCGGCGCTCGGCCACGGCGGCACCGGCCAAGGGCACGGAGATCGGGCGGCGGCAGAAGGCCAGCCACACGGCTGGCGCGAGAGCCAGCGGCGGGCGGCATCTGGCCGGCGCGCGAGATGGGCGGCGTCGCGGCAGCGAGAGCCGACGGCGGCAACCGTGGGATTGGGCGGCGAAACGGCGGCGGCGAAGTCGGCGCCGGCCGGCGAACAGCGGCGGCAGCGGAAACGCCCGGCAGCGTCTTGAACCACGGAACCAAAACTGAGAAGCCCCGTTTTGCCCCAAAATCCGAATTTTTCCCAAAATTTGAATATAACCTACCAAACTAATTGATGGCATAGCTACAACACATCTATATGAACTTAGAACCGAAAGGAATTGAATCAATTCTCACCGAGCAAGATGAATTTGATGAAAAACCCGAGTTCAGCCGAAGCAAAGAAAATGCGAAATTCGTCGCCCATGGTCGAGAAATCCTGAAATTGATGGATGAATTAGAATCTAGACTCCCATACGAACCCAAAGAAACGAACGGGAGGAAGAATGATCCACCAGAGTGGAAGATGTGATCCAAAACCCGAAAAACACGAAGAACACCGAGAGTTCGTCGGTTTTCTCGATCTCCCGGCCGTTTGGAAAAGAGAGGCAAGTGAAGAATAGATGTTCTGGAGAGAAGGCGCCGCCACGGAGGTTTAGGAACCGGTGGTGCGTGATTTGGGGAAGAAACGGCAAATTTATTGCCATAAGTGTGAATTTCGGTTTTGGAAGGATGATTCAAATTCCGACGTGATTTAGGGTGCATTATCTCCATGGATGGAAAGAGAATGCCGTCGTGATTCCAACGGATCTGACGGTGATTGATTTGGTGCATTATGGAAGGAGATACAAAGATTTGAATCCATGGAGGAGAGAAGTAAAGCCTCTGTTCTTTCCTTTCAGCAAGAACTCACGTACAGACTTCCAAAGGTTGAAGACGCACTGTTCACTTGTCACGTGGCGGCCTGTGAGTGGTCAGCTTATACGCGAAAGCTCCGCCCTAAAGAAAAATTAGGAAAAATGGTCTAAAAATTCCGGAAAAATTCCTAGAGCCATTTTAGAATATTTGGGACGCAATGGAATTGGTTTGGTTGAATTTGGATGATTTTTGTGGAATTGGATATTCGGGCGCGGATCGCAGGCATTAAACAAAAGCCGCGCGAGATAAAATAGGAACGGATGTCCAAAAATCCGGTGAATGATTCCTAAAATCATTTCGGAATATTTGGAACATTCTAGAAGTGGTTTGGAGATTTTTGGAGCACTTTTGGACTCGAGTGAATTTTCGGGTCCCGGCGTGAACTGGAAAATCCGATTTTTCGCCCGGGAGGGAATTAATTCCCGATTTCGAAGGGGAATAGATGCCAGGTTATTATAAACACCAATGAAACTCCAAATTTTAATTTACTTTATTTAAATTAGATTTTCTCCAGAAAGCCAAAATGAGGATGTTACAAACCTACCCCCCTTAGAGAGAATCTCATCCCCGAGATTCGGGTGAAGAAATAAAGAGGTTAGGAAACTCTGCTCGAAGATCTTCTTCACGCTCCCAAGTAGCTTCCTTTTCTGTATGGTTGCTCCATTGAACCTTGCAGAACTTGATCACTCGGCTTCGCGTCCGACGCTCGGCTTCATCCAAAATTTTGACTGGATACTCTGGGTAAGACAAGTCTTCTTTTAGTTCCATGTCCTCCAACGGCATCTGATGTTCTGGCACTCGGAGGCACTTCTTCAGCTGAGACACATGAAAGACATCATGTATCCCTGACAGCTGTGGCGGCAACTCCAACTTATACGCAACTTCCCCTTTTCGGGCAATCACCTTGAATGGCCCGACATAGCGGGGTGCTAGCTTTCCACTGACGCGGAACCATTTCATTCCTTTCATCGGGGATACCTTCAAATACACATGGTCTCCAGGTACAAAGCTTAATTCCCGTCGACGATTGTCCGCATAACTCTTCTGTCTTGATTGAGCGGTTTTCAGATTTGCACGGATCTGTCTGACTTGCTCTTCGGCTTCTTTCAGAACATCGGGTCCGATTATTTGTCCTCCTTCGGTCTCTTTCCAATACAGGGGTGTTTTGCACTTTCTTCCATACAAAGCTTCAAAAGGGACCATCTTCAGACTGGCTTGATAACTGTTGTTATAGGAAAACTCTGCATAGGGCAAATTCTGATCCCAAGAGCCTGTATATGTTAGAGCACAAGCTCTCAACATATCCTCTAAGATTTGATTGACCCTTTCGGTCTGGCCATCCGTCTGGGGATGATAAGCAGTACTGAAATTAAGGTTTGTGCCCAATACCTCATGCAACTTCTGCCAAAATCGCGAGGTGAACTGGGAACCTCGATCAGACACAATCTTCTTGGGCACACCATGCAAACACACAATCTTGGCCATATACAACTCGGCAAGCTTATCTCCAGAATAAGTTGTCTTTACCGGGATAAAGTGGGCCACTTTGGTCAATCGATCCACAATAACCCAGATGGAATCATAACCGGACTTAGTTTTGGGTAATCCAGTTATAAAATCCATTCCAATTTCTTCCCATTTCCATACAGGCACTTGCAAAGGTTGCAATAGGCCGGCTGGTCTCTGATGCTCCGCTTTTACCAACTAGCACACGTCACAACGTGCCACAAAATCAGCAACTTCCTTCTTCATATTGGAACACCAATACTTTTCTTTCAAATCAGCATACATTTTGGTGCCTCCTGGGTGAATAGAGTACACTGAATCGTGAGCCTCCTTTAAGATCACCTTCTTGATTTCTTCTTGGTTAGGGACCACTATTCTTTTCCCGAACCAAACAATACCTTGGTCATCTTCTGAAACTCCGGGGTGCTTTCCTTTCTTTAGGCCCTCCTTCAGGTTGGCAATGCCTTTATCTTCCTTCTGGGCCTCCCTGATTTGATCTTCCAAGGTTGATTTGACCTCCAAATTATAGATACACCCTTCATTTACCAATTCCAGGTTAAGACGCGGGAACTCCTCATGAAATGCTGGTTGGCGTTGTTGTACTCTCACATTGTAGCAGTGAGCTTTCCTGCTCAAAGCATCCGCAACAACGTTTGCTTTCCCAGGGTGATAATGAATTCCCAGATTATAATCTTTCACTAACTCCAACCATCTTCTCTGCCTCAGGTTGAGGTCAGGCTGAGTGAAGATATACTTCAAACTTTTATGATCCGTATAGATCTCACACCTATTGCCGATCAAGTAATGCCTCCATATCTTGAGCGCATGTACAACGGCGGCTAACTCCAAGTCATGAATAGGATAGTTTTCTTCATGAGGTCACAGTTGTCTTGAAGCATACGCTATTACCTTCCCTTCTTGCATCATAACACATCCTAGTCCTTGCTTCGAAGCATCACAATACACTTCAAAGTCCTTATGGATGTCCGGCAAAATCAACACTGGAGCTGAGGTTAATCTCTTTTTCAACTCCTGAAAACTTTGCTCACACGCTTTCGTCCATTCAAACTTCTTTTCCTTTTTCAGAAGTTGGGTAAGAGGTCTGGCTATCTTCGAGAAACCTTCAATGAATCTCCGATAATAACCAGCTAATCCAAGAAAGCTTCGGATCTCTGGGACTGACTTGGGTTGTGTCCAATTCAAGACATCTCTCACTTTTGCTAGATCTACTGCTACTCCTGCAGCAGAAATGATATGACCCAGGAAAGACACTTCCTTCAACCAGAAGTCACACTTACTAAACTTGGCATACAGTTGATGCTCTCTTAACGTCTCCAAGACTATCCGCAGATGATCCTCATGCTCTTTTCGGTTTTTGGAATAGACAAGAATGTCTTCAATGAAGACTACGACGAACTTGTCTAAATACTCCATAAACATCTTATTCATCAGATTCATAAAATAAGAAGGAGCATTGGTCAAACCAAAAGACATGACTGTGAACTCGTATAGTCCATATCTGGTGGTGAAGGTCGTTTTCGGAATATCTTCCTTTCTTATCTTCAACTGGTGATATCCCGATCTCAGATCTATCTTGGAGAAGACTTGGGCTCCCTTCAACTGATCAAACAGATCATCTATCCGAGGCAACGGATACATGTTCTTAATGGTGACCTCATTCAATGACCTGTTGTCTATGCACATCCTCAGACTACCATCCTTCTTGGTGACGAAGATCACAGGCGATCCCCAAGGTGACGAACTGGGTTTGATGAATCCTTTCTCTTGCAGTTCTTCAATCTGCTTCTTCATCTCGACCAACTCGTTAGAAGGCAAACGGTAGGGTCTTTTCGAGATGGGAGCTATACCAGGTACAAGCTCAATCACAAATTCCACATCTCGATCTGGTGGCATACCAGGTAACTCATCCGGGAACACATCCGGGTACTCATTGACTATGGGTACCTTCTCCAACGACGTGCCTTTCAGACGGTTTAGGGTGCTACCCCCTTAGAGGAAAGATTAGATAAGAACTCCACTCTAATCCCCTCAGGGCTGGTAAGAGAGATAGCTCTACTAGCACAGTCTATCTGACCCTTATACTTGGTTAACCAATCCATTCCAAGGATTACTTCTATACCCTTAGTATCCAACAGTATTAAGTTCGCTAGGAACTTTACCCCTTTTATTACTATATCCATTTTCGGACAGACAGTAGTTGTTCTTAATTCTTTTCCAGGGGATTGCACTAACAAAGGGTTTCTTAACTGTATGGTGTTCCAGTTATGCTTTTTAACCAAGTACTCTGATATAAAAGAATGGGTTGCACCAGAATCAAACAGAACTGAAGCAGGTACTGAGTTCACATGGAACTTACCATAAACCACGTCTGGCGCATCCTGAGCCTCTTCCGCGGTGATGTGGTTCACACGCCCTCTTCCTGCAGTCCTTGGCGTGCGCGGAGTCTGAGGGGTTCCTCTTCCTTGAGCCGGCGCAGGGGCGCGGGCTGGCGTCGATCCCAGGTTGAACCTCACCGGGGTGACGGGCTGACGTTTCTGGGGGCAGTTGTTGGCGTAGTGCCCCATCTCCCTGCAGTTAAAGCACTGCACTCCTGCCATTGCTGTCCCACTCTTCTGAGCTTGAGCTCCAGCATTGCCGGCAGGGGCTTGTCCAGTGGGGCGCGGGGTAGACATTGGGGTCCTGGGGCCACTGGCTACTGCTGGCCTGCTAGACTGCTGCTGCTGAAAAGTGCGGGGCCTGGAACTGCTGGCACCGCGCTGAGTCTGAAACATCATTTTTCTCTTGCGCGACTCAAAAAGCTGACGCTGGGCATCCTCTTGAATCAGCGCCTTGTTGATCATGTGCTGGAACGACGGGTAGTCGCTTGAAACCAGCTGTACCTTCAAGTTGGGGTCAAGGCCCTCCATGAATCGCCAAATCTTGGCCTCGTCAGTCGCGACATCTGCGGTCGCGTACCGGGACAGCTGAGTGAAGCGGTTAAGGTACTCCGATACTGACAAGTTTCCTTGCTGAAGCTTGTGAAACTCCCGGCGTTTCATTTCCATAATCCCCCTTGGGATATGAGTAGCCCTGAAGGCTTCCACGAACTCGTTCCATGGAATGTTCTGCGGGTCAGCATGGGCGGCACAGTAGTTCTCCCACCAGTTGGCTGCAGTTCCTTTGAGCTGGTGAGATGCGTACTGCACACTCTCTATGTCATCGCACTGAGCCAAGTGCAGTTTACGCTCAACTTCCTTGAGCCAGTCATCCGCATCCAGCGGATCTGCGGATCCAGCAAAAGTCGGGGGTCGAGTCCTCATGAACTCCCCAAACTTAGATTGGGGCGGTTGAGCTTGAGCTGGTGCTGCCGCGGCTTGAGGTTGGTTCAGGACGT
This sequence comes from Rhipidocladum racemiflorum, assembly GCA_036346355.1. Taxonomy (NCBI): domain Eukaryota; kingdom Viridiplantae; phylum Streptophyta; class Magnoliopsida; order Poales; family Poaceae; genus Rhipidocladum; species Rhipidocladum racemiflorum. Next base: position 48,669,709 of record CM070577.1, on the reverse strand, counting down.
TCTGAGCTAACGCCTGAAGAATCTGAAGCTGCATCGCCATCATTTGTTCCATGTTTGGCGGCTGAGCTGGTGGTGGGGGCGGCGGCGGATCATGCTGAGCGGCAGGGTGTTGCACTTGCTCTTGTCCTTGCGGCTGCGGTGGCTCCACGTACTCTGCTTCCTGGAAGTGCACCGGACCTCGGGCACGACCACGACCTCGACCACGGCCTGCGGGTCTTCCACGGCCACGACCACGACCAATGTTCTCCATCAGCACAAGGCGACAAGCATAAGGAAAGAGGGAAAAGCACAGATAAGAGTCAGGGGACTAAACCACATCCTCAACACAAGGGCACAACTAAAAGAGCACACAACCGAAGGAAAAACCAACTGAACTTCCATTAAAACAAAATAGTTTTGGAGGTGGCTGTATCACAAATGCCTAAGGGCACGATACAATCCAGCAATCACTTATTCAACGCTCTAACGCGACAAAATTAAGATCCTGCAGACTGAAACTATCTAAGAACTCGCGTCGCTGCCGAAGACGCGCGGGGACGGGTCCTCCTCCTCCTCGCTCCTGCTGCGGGAAGGCGTAGCTGCTGCCGAAGGTCCTGCTCCTCCAGGGGCAGCCAAAGCACTCAGAGAAAACCCTGGCGGCGAAGGGAGACGAACGGACTTGCGCGCAGTCGTCCGAAGCCTCAGACCTTGATGACGCTTGGCTGGCGGCGCGTCCTCTGGGATGTCGCGGGTCGGCGGGTCCTCCCGAACCGGGGCTGGTGGCGGTGGCGCCACGGGCTGTGCCTCCTGCACAGGTGCTGGCGGTGGAAGAAGTGCACGCAAGGTCTCCAGCTCCTCCTTGAGCCGACGACTCTCCTCCCGAGAAGCAGCCAAACTCTCATACTGATCTCGGAGCTCATGGAGAGTGCTGACATAAGCTTCATCTTGGGCTCGGACGAGTGCTCCCAAATGCACCATCGCTGGGTCCTGTTCCTGCTCCGTACCCCGGAACCTGCTGTGGTACCTTTCTTCATCCAAGCACGGGAACAGGCGGTACGGCGAGTCCTCCAGTCGGTCATTGTAGCTGTTGCCAAGCTGAAGAATGGCCTGTCTCGCCGCATCCTGGAGCGCATCACCCAACTTCACCCTCTCCGAAGTGACGTAGAACGGACGGTCATCCATGAACGGACTTCGGGCCTGCACCATCAGTCTAACCTTCCACGTGGCATGGCCTAAGCTCGACACGGAGGTACAGCGGTACTCCGGTCGGTGGGGAAACTCTAGCTCTTGGAGCATCAAGGACAGCTCTGCACAAAAGCCTCCCGCCAACGAAGCAAAGGTGGTGTAAGTCGGCATCTACAAATTTTGAAAGAAGACAGGATTAGTAACCAAAATTTAAATAAAAGAGAGGATGAGCACAAGATACTAAGATAGAAGAGATAGAAGCAAAGAAACTTAAACTTTTGCAAATACATTTGTATAAAATATAAGTCCTTAAGGCTTTGCCATGCTAACTAGGTCACGTCCTACAGTCGTCCAGGCTCTGATACCACCGCTGTGAGACCCCGGATCAGCTATCCAGAATCTCCTGTGTATTTCCGTACTAGTCCCAGATCAGTAGCTAGTACACACAGTCACAGTGATACTTCATTGCCGAACAAAACGAAACTTGTAATATAAATATTCAAGTATGGGCCACATGGCCACTTATTACAATACTCGGTCCAACGACCGGACACACAAAACAGCGGAAGCAAAAGGAAGCAACAAGCGAACGCCACAACGCCACAGGCGACGACTAGGAACGCAACTAGTCCTCCTGGCAATCCTCCTCGAAGAACTCCTCCTCTTCCTCGGCATCTTGGAAATTCTCTGATGATTACAATGTTGGTGTAGCACGTGAGTACAAAAGTACTCAGCAAGTCGGGAAAGTATGATCATGTGGGGCTTTCCAAAGGAAGCTTAATAGGGTTTATTTGCATAAAGCCACATTTGATTAAATCATACTTAAGTAATAAATTTCACAAAGCATCTTTTCTAATTCTTTTTAATAATTGAATTATTTATTATTGTAGTGAGGTTCTAACCACCATCACTAACATAAAGGCTCTAACCGCCAACAATTTAAAAGATCAAAGTTAATCATGTGACTCCATCCGTCAAAGGTAAAACATGTTATATCCACCTGGGTTGGCTCTTTCCGCCAAACCACATCCGAGAGTTCTAACCACTCCCGAACCCCAAAACAAAACACTTTTCAGTTTTAAAAACAAAATCAAAGTCTACCAATATGAAAGCATTCTTCGCTTTGCCTTTGACGTAGGCACGGCTATTCGAATAGTTTTACTCTGCAGAGGTGTACAACTTTACCCACATGACACGATCATCTCTTATTGCCTCCGGATTAACACACTTCCTTTGGTGTGCCGGCAGAGAGATCGTGACAAGGCCGTTGCAATGTATCTACCTAGCTAGACCCACCCGCTGAGGTTTCACCGCTGTTAGGGTTCCAACCGCCCAGTACAGAAGCCCCCTCTTGCGCCGTGTGAGAAAAAAAAAGTTGCTTCCGTCCGGCATTCACATTCAACCGAATGGTGAGTCTAAACTAGGCTTCTACAAATTAGTGGGCCAGGTCGTACCAGTATAGACATGTGGTAGTACGGTATTGCTTAAAATGGCAATCATAAGCGTCGGTCCTTATATGACTTGGGGCGGTACTTGCACAAAAGGATCAAGGCTTGATCCGCTACCACCCGACATTCCATGCCGCCCAAGTCAAAATCATTTTTCCTTTTCTTTTTATTTTGGAAAACAGGACCAAAACCATAATAACACTTTCAAATCACATTTGATAACCTTCTTTTTGAATAATCCCACCCATGGGTTGTTTTCATCGGAAAAGATCCTAAGAAATTCTACCGTACTACATATCAACGGATACCATATAAGCATAAGCATGGTACAAACAATGTTCTAGGGTTACAATGGATATGATTAACAATGTCATGGAGGAATCAACAAGTTCGGAATAACTAGCTCTTATATTTGACATATTTAATTAAACATAGCCATGCAACTTTATAAACAATTTTAAATCATTTCGCAAACATAGGAGCAAAGTGCATCAAGGAGACTTGCCTTCTTCGGCGGTGGGAGTGTTGAACTCCGAAGGCTCGACGGCGAAATCGGCGGTCGCGGCGGGATCGTCGACTACACGCAAAACGAGGCAATAAATAAATAACAGAAAATAAATAAAATCCAAAAATTATAAAATTAGCACTGGCAGGAAGGTATTGATTTATGATGAATTTAGAAATTTGAATGAGGTCAAACGGAGTTCGGATGAGAAAGTTATGAGCTTCCGAAGTTTGAATTTCGAATAAATAGAAAACCCGAGAATATTCTCGGAATATTCCTCTTTGGTTTGACTGGTCAAACGTTGACCGAGGGCTTTAACTGGGCTGGGACTCTATGACAGGTGGGCCCTTCATGTCATACACATGGGGCTTCATCTCTAAGCTCTAGCCAAAGCAAGGAAACAGAGGAGAGAGAGAGGGCAAGGGGCGACCGGCGGGGAGGCGACGGCGGGTGGTGGCGGAGCCGCGAGCGGCAGCGGCCAGCGAGGCCACGCAGGCGCATGGCGCGGCGGCAGCGGCATGGCGCGGCGCTCCGGCCAGACGGCGGCACCAAGGGCACGGAGATCGGGCGGCGGCAGAGGCGGCCACGCCACGCTGGCGCGAAACCCGCGGCGAAGCGGCATCTGGCCCGGCGCGGGGCGAAGCGGCGTGGCGCGACGGCGAGAGCCGCGGCGGCAACCGTGGGGTTGGGCGGCGAAACCGGCGACAGCGGGGTCGGCCGGCGGCGGAAACAGCGGCAACGGCGGCGAGCAGCCGGCGAACGTCTTGCAACCACGGAACCAAAACAGAGAAGCCCCGTTTTGCCCCAAAATCCGAATTTTTCCCAAAATTTGAATATAACCTACCAAACTAATTGATGGAATAGCTACAACACATCTATATGAACTTAGAACCGAAAGGAATTGAATCAATTCTCACCGAGCAAGATGAATTTGATGAAAAACCCGAGTTCGGCCGAAGCAAAGAAAATGCGAAATTCGTCGCCCACGGTCGAGAAATCCTGAAATTGATGGATGAATTAGAATCTAGACTCCCATACGAACCAAAAGAAACGAACGGGAGGAAGAATGATCCACCGGAGTGGAAGATGTGATCCAAAACCCGAAAAACACGAAGAACACCGAGAGTTCGTCGGTTTTCTCGATCTCCCGGCCGTTTGGAAAAGAGAGGCAAGTGAAGAATAGATGTTCTGGAGAGAAGGCGTCGCCACGGAGGTTTAGGAACCGGTGGTGCGTGATTTGGGGAAGAAACGGCAAATTTATTGCCATAAGTGTGAATTTCGGTTTTGGAAGGATGATTCAAATTCCGACGTGATTTAGGGTGCATTATCTCCATGGATGGAAAGAGAATGCCGTTGTGATTCCAACGGATCCGACGGTGATTGATTTGGTGCATTATGGAAGGAGATACAAAGATTTGAATCCATGGAGGAGAGAAGTAAAGCCTCTGTTCTTTCCTTTCAGCAAGAACTCACGTACAGACTTCCAAAGGTTGAAGACGCACTGTTCACTTGCCACGTGGCGGCCTGTGAGTGGTCGGCTTATACGCGAAAGCTCCGCCCTAAAGAAAAATTAGGAAAAATGGTCTAAAAATTCCGGAAAAATTCCTAGAGCCATTTTAGAATATTTGGGACGCAATGGAATTGGTTTGGTTGAATTTGGATGATTTTTGTGGAATTGGATATTCAGGCGCGGATCGCAGGCATTAAACAAAAGCCGCGGGAGATAAAATAGGAACGGATGTCCAAAAATCCGGGGAATGATTCCTAAAATCATTTCGAAATATTTGGAACATTCTAGAAGTGGTTTGGAGATTTTTGGAGCACTTTTGGACTCGAGTGAATTTTCGGGTCCCGGCGGGAACTGGAAAATCCGATTTTTCGCCCGGGAGGGAATTAATTCCCGATTTCGAAGGGGAATAGATGCTAGGTTATTATAAATACCAATGAAACTCCAAATTTTAACTTACTTTATTTAAATTAGATTTTCTCCAGAAAGCCAAAATGAGGATGTTACACCCATGATCAACCTCTTGCAAGAACTTTACTCAACATTGAAACCCAAAGTACTCAAACAAGGCCTCGGCAAGACCCAAGCGATAGGATAAAATCCCAAACAGACCACGAAATAATACGATCTCACACTCCTCATTCCATGCATTCCTTGGCACTAAAGTGCCCGATCCCTTTAACCAAAGCCACTCTCTAGAAGGACATGGTACAAACTTCTAGATCCATCTTCCGCTCCGACGCACAAAAGTGAATCACGTCCCAACGTCTCAACTGTGGTTCGTTGTATTCGAGACGACGCAAACCAAGTGAGACACAACATTCTAAGATTACTACCACCGAAAGGAGAAGCCTACTTTATGACCAGGGTTCTAAAAAACCCGCAAAATAAAAAATAACCGAACATTCCACTTCGGTTGGCACAACACGGTCAAGCCCGGCGACAAAAAGATCCAATACACTTCAAAAGGAAAAGAAATTACTAGCAACCACCAAGTGGTCCACTAATAATTTAATCAACCCTATCGAGGAACACCTCAACGACACAATTCTCCAAGAAGGTTTGAATTGAGACATACACAACCTTCCACTCAAAGGACCACGACAAAGAGTACAATCATTGAGTGAGCTCAACCAAAAACATGAACCCAATTGGTCCACATACAACAACTCAAACCCCAAAGCGTTAGCAACCATTTTGGAAAGAATTCGGCAACATCCAAGCCAAATCACAAAGGAAGCATAAATCCCCTACACCACAACCAAAATACCAGAAATTCTTCATTCTTTCTTTTCATACTAGAAAGAAATGGACATCTCGATTCATGACAAGAATGCACACTTTTCAAGAGCACTCCGGATTAGTCATATATCCATATATGACTTTCTCACCGACCTGGCTCATCGACTCCTTTATGATTAAATTTGCATAAACAATGTTTCGTTTTCCTTTTCATCATTCATTCATCATGTAACAACGGTACCGAATAGTCATTCACCAAATGACTTCTTCCTCGGTATCAAATAATGGAAACACAATTAACATCGAAAGTTGCGGAAATTCATATAGACTATGACGGCAGCATAGTTGACCGTAAACACCACGTCGCATCACATCCCACATCAATTGAAAACTGAACTTGCAAAACATTGCATTTCATCCAAATTCAACATTTTTGGAAGAGAACATCAAAATTTCAAGTCGAGATCTGCTCCCACAACCGTCACAAATTTTTCACAAGGAGAGGGAAACTTATTTCAAAAAGGGAACCCCTCACTAACAAAATCACTTTATAAAACATTCATAAAATCCACCTTTTTGAAACACTCGCAAACATCACACACATTATGCAAATAAATCCAACTCCAGTCAAAAAGAGTTACAAATTAAATCTCTAGAGTTTCCAACACAACCCACTATGTCCATCTGCTTCCGTTGAAATTTATTCCAAAGATAATTCAGGGTGAATGCGATGGAGCGCGATCCACTCAAAAACTTTTGGGTGTGAATCCATACTCATAGCACAAATTAAACAAAATAGCCAAAACCAAAGATTGGCACCAATAGTTATGGGTTTTTAGGGAAACTCGGAACACAACACAAGGAATACCTTGACCGAAGGCATTCAACCAAAATGGCAAACAACCACACCAGTTCAAAAGGTTTTAAACAACAGCTCAGCATGAAACCCACCATAACTTGTATTCCACTACACTTACCATTTAAGCATTCAATAATCACTACTCATCAAGAGAGTCCAACCGGATTTAACAAAATTTACATAACAATTTCTTTCCCTTATTACCATTCCCAACACTTTTAATTAAGGTTTAAGATGCTTATCACAAAGGCACCCAACCAAGACTACATTGACATGATCCCCACGGATCACCAAATCATATGACAACGTATTCTATATATCAAACATAGTACTTCAACAGCTACTTGAGCATGGTCAACCTATCAAGTTTATACTATCCATACGTCAAAATCTTGACAACAAAACTTACTCAATCAATAAATGACTTCAACACATAAATGTTATCTCTACAAGACAAAATTCGTGAGTATGATTTTAGGATATACATTCATCAAGAATAAAATCCTACATCATGTTAATTATCCATGGTCCACTCCATCACAACATGTTACAATAACCTCCTTTTTTAACAAGGATTTTCAATAATTAATCTAAGCAATTACCCCCACTACTAAGTCGTCAATATCAATAATTTGCATAATCATCAATCAACAACATTACCTTTAGCTACTCTATACATAGGTTATAACAAAATTACCACCACACAACATACTCCAACTATTTAAAATAGATTGAATACTAGCATTAACACTGCCCTTAACAACATCATTAACAATAAAAGTCGTATGTCTTCTCAATTGATATCACTACTAGCATTGTATAGACACAACTGCATGCTTCCAAATATACTAGTAGGTTGCAACAACATAAATAGCAACTCTAATCAACTTCCAAATTAAAGCCACTAGTCAACATGATTAAATTTCTCTATTAACCCGTTAGATTAGAACATCTTTAAACAATCGGCAAGGTTTCTTTAACAGTATCATTAATTTACATCATCTTAATGTTCTAACTATGCATCAAGGTTTAAACTTTTAACATTAACAAGGATCATAAGCACTTTTAAAGCAAGGCAATCGATTCTAAGCATGTACATTAACCCATTTAATCATTCTCGCTATAGAGTGAACTACAACACTAGTAGTCTATTTATTCTCAAGCTAGAAATAACAACCGCATTGAATTGTTTAAACTCACAAATTAACTTAACAATACGTCATCCCATAAACCACATTGGTGCATGCTACATAACATGCTAAACAACAATTCTTACTAGGGACAAACGATTTCAGTCAAAAGACTACTTACTTTGTTTGCAGCATTTTAGTTTTAAAACTCATCCCAAATTCATAAGGAAACTTGACTCTCAAAATTGCAATGAGACAAACCCAAACTTGGTCATGCAAAAGGAAGTCTTCAAAACACTTTTCAATCTCAAAGACTCCCACAGGAGGGAACCAAGCGATCAAATAAACCTTTGCGGACAAAGGCACAAAACATAAATCGACACAACTTAACTTTTTGCACACGCTTCAATAACTTCTTTTAAACTGAGAGTAAGACACACAAGAACCAAAACTATACTATTCTTTTGCAAGGCAACCCACAAAACCGGTGTCCAAGCAAAAAGGCGACTAAAAAAGGCGCAACGCTAAATTCCTCTTCTTCGTCTTCAACCAAGGAGGATAAAACCAAGGAACACCGAAGGGACTCTCCGCGAAAAAATCCAATCCCAAACACTTTTCTTTTGATTTCAATCAACTAAAGTCAAGAAAAACAGGTCGGAACGGTAAAGAACATACGAAGGAATCCACCACCAAACTCTTCTATTTGACTCCAGTCAACTACCCGATCTACGACAGAAAGGATAAGCACTCTTCTCCTACAAGGGTTAATAGTTCTTCGGTGATGGCGCTAACCGGCCACACTGTCAAACCTCACCCTTACTATGAAATAAGAGAGGTGGCCGAAACCCTTCAGCACCAAAACCCCACTTTATCACAACAATAAGAACAATTCAATCATTTATCTCATAGACATAACAACATGCATTATCAAATGAAGCATTCAACATCATAGCTTAAATACAACATTTAGGCGTAAAGAAACGATACCCATACCCTTTCCTACTGTGCATCCATTGTGTGTCAAATTTTAGATTAGTTATACCACTTTTGCAAGTTTTAATGTTGCTATCCTATGACAAAATTTTAGTTGAAACCTAAGCCATGTTTCTAAGTTATTCCACATCACATTTTAGTTGTACCCTATAGCATGACACTAAAAATACACATTCCAAGGACCTACAGCCCGCTTTGATACCAACTGTAACACCCCGACATTTAATATACCCGAATGCTACCAAACATAGACTAAGCAACCTCTAAATACCACAATTACAAGTAAATTACAGCAAAGGAGCAAATGCTAATACCGAAAATTTCGGCAACATCTCTTTTGTTTTTCCATGAATTGAAGCAAAAACAATCTTAACATATCAAGATAGCATAAAGAACGATAGCAATAACTTGAGAAACAGGAATTTCAACCACCATACAGCTAAGGATATAAGCCTATCCGTCTCATGTCAAATATGGACTAATCATTTACTCATGGCAACCAACAAAGCATCAACACCACAGTTTAGTTCAGTGAATTAACCATCACAATTATAGGAAGGAACATGTCATTGTTTATATGTGTGATGCTAAGTGATGACGTGTGACTAGCTCCCTTTCCCGCATGCCGGTTTCATGGTACCTAAGAAAAACAACATAAACACAAGCGTGAGTTCATCACTCAGCAAGTATATTACAATGGAACAAGAAAATACATTCTAATACCGTCATCACCACTTTTCACATACGACATCATACAAATCTCATATTCATAGCGTAAGCATATCATTGACATCATCATATATCATCATCATATAACATCCTCATATAATGCAATTGTAACACCCCAGCTTCTACTAAGTCCAGAATGTCACCAACATAGACCATACAACAATTAATACCATGATTAAATGGGAAATTTCAGCAGCATCTCCTTTGTTTTAGCATAAATTTGAACATCACAATATCATATCAATATATCTATCAATCGAGATATCAATATGCATCGACAACAATAGATGAGCATCAACTAGAATAACAGCAAGCAATGATAATCATGGAATAAGCATCAACTAAGACGAGGATGATAAAACAAATGGCTCCAAAGACCCACATGACACACATGAGGGAAACCAACACACATAATATCCATACACCAAAATCCACATAACTTATTGCCATGTTTCCATAGAAATGGGTGAATTATCTAGATTATGAGTGCTACGTGAGGAAGTGTAGCTAATTTCCCTTCCCGCGCGCCGATTTCATTGTACCTAAATAAACAAACAATATAAAACACAAGCGTGAGTTCATCACTCAGCAAAGTGTAATGTAATGAAAAACAGGGTGCAAGACAACAAACCATCATCCCAGTCTCCACAGTTATATCACAACACATCATATTTAACATTATATTCATCCTTTAAAACAACATGATAATCATCTCATGAGCATCTCATGAGTACTCTCATCATCATGTCATAAACATTTTCATTTATGTATATCATTCATGCAATGAAATGCACATGTCTCCTGGAATTCTCATACCGGTATGGTTGAGTGCACACCCGTCGGCATGCACCCTTTCCCCCCCTTCCATCCCGAAGATGGAGGGTGCCTATCACTCGCTTCCATTCACCTCGGTGATGGAATCACGATGTAGGATTTACTCAAAAGAATAGCCCCGGACTAGTCATAACTGTTCTCACCGACCCTACCGGAATAGTTATGACTTATCTCACCGGCCGACCATGAAAATATGCCATGTATGCACAATGGACAGCAACGTACTTAAATACATCTTGCATATTGTCTCATGGCATCACATCAAGATAGCTCAAAACACATACCAACGGCAACCTTCTCAAGCATGGCATGAGGACATCACAACAACAGCAAGCATTTAAATCATGGCATGAGGACATCATATCGATGATAACATATAAAGCATGGCATAAGTACTCAACATAAATTCCATTGCATCTCATCATCAAACACCCTACAACTCTCTACTCATTCCATTACACTTGCCTCAACCGCGGGGGACGGAGTGGCGGGACGTAGAGGGTACTGCCGGAGGCACACCACCTGCAAATACGTGCCACACACTCAAATCGAGTCCACAAAACAGCATATAAATCCCACTACCCGACTTCGCTTACAACTCCTAAAATCAGAAAATAGCAAATCTGTCCCTTCGGGACAGCAGCCTTCCAATGGGCATAACTTCGGTTCTAGGACTCCAAATTGAATAAATGAGTACATCCCCGCGTAGCTTAGGAAATTTCCCAACTTCCTCTAGTTATAGGGAAAGACTAATTCGGACTCTAATGTTGTTTAATCTAACGTTGAACACGAACTGTCCCAATCTCGTCACAGATTTGACAGCGCTCGGTAAAACGGCCATATCTCCCAAACGGCTAGGCGTATTTTAACGTTCTTTATATGAACGGAAAGATAAGGAAATTATCTACAACTTCCTAAAAGTCCGTACGGTCAGATTCAAACTCGAAATTGGCGAAAACGCCTGCCCTAGTTCGGGTTCCCAATCTGCCCGAACCAAAACGCGAATACAACTCTAGTTTTCAACAAATCTACCCCATGGCAGCACCTCCCATGATCCAAAAACATGATAATCCACCACTACACAGCATCTAATCAATCCCCAAAGGTTTCCCCCATTACCTTCTTGAAGAACCACGAATCGATCGCTCTCCTTCGCGCGTACTCCACCCGATCTCCCCCCACGCGACGTGGCCACCGGTTCTCCTCGTCGCGGATCCTCCTACCGGCGAGGGCAGCACCATGGTGTGGCATGGCAGTGAGGGGGACGCAGCAAGGGCACGTGGTGGTGGGGGAGGAGGCGCAAGGAGGAGTGGTGCGGCTTGGGGTGTGGAGGAAGAGGAGGAGGGGCTAGAGGGAGGAGGAGATGGGAGATGAGGGGATGGGGGCTGCGCAATGGAGGGGTGGGGGCTAGGGCAGCAGGGTGTGCTGCCCCCCACTACTCCCACATGGGCCCAAGTGCCCCACCTCCGGCCCACGAATTCCCCCCAAGGCCCAAATCGACCTCGGAGAGGCCCGGAAGCCCGGAAACAGCCCGAAACGCGTTAAAACGTGAAATCTCAGGGTTTTAGTTGCAAAATCCCCAACCTATCCCAATTTACCACATTTTATAACCTATTATCACAAATTATAAAGTCTCGACATTCAATAGTATCACATTCTACCCCCCTTAACTGGATTGGACCTCGAATCTTACACGTCAACTCTAAAACAATGTCCACTAGGGACTCATCTTCTTTGCGAACTCAACACACCCACGCAAAGACTCAAACAGTAGCAACGACAACTCCATTCTCCAAATCCATCTATTAACAAGAGTGACTTGACTTAGCTTAACTAAGCACAACTTGACATGATTCCTCATTTACTTCAATCTCTATCATGATTCATAAACTCCGAATGACACAATCATCTTGAAACACATCCCTTTTTCATCATTAGTATTAAAACGGTCAACCGAGGTTCCAAACTTGAACCCCCCCCGAAAAAGACCATTTACGCAAAACACCTTCTCTTCCAATTATTTGACCCCTTTTCGCAATGAATCAAAATTTACTAAAGTCATCTTCGCTCATAGCCTACATCGACCATACTTTCCTTTCAACTGCCAACCACATTACACTTTTCATTCTATCCTCTCCCAGGCATAACGCACACCCAGGGACGTCTAGCTAAGACAATGTCCACGACAAAGCATTTTACATCACAATTTCTATAACATTTGCTTCCACCCCACGATACTTTCAACCAAATTCAAACCACGACATCAACAACCTCCATCATCATCCACCCTCACTAATGTCCAGCACCTAGCCCAAGTTAGGACCGTAACTCACTACCAAATCTCAATTGGCACTTTTCCCAAGAGGATGTCGCCCTCACAAACCATTCACACAAACAACGAAGCCCACGAGTATAGCTCTTAGATTATACTCAACAATAACCCGAGGCCCTTCTTATTCTCGCTCCTATCAATAGTGCAAAAGAAGTACGATTCTTTTGAATCCAAGTAGACCACATACAACAACTCGAACCTCAAAGCGCCACAAATCACTTTGGAAAGAACCCTGATAACATTGAAAGACCACCCTTTTGCTTTTCCTAAGTCAAGCCGCAAAGGAAAACTCAAATCTCCAATCAACGCGATACAATTCGCATCGGGGAGCACTCAACCAAATAAAGACTCCACACAATTCTCTTGACGGAAGTTCTCAACAACTAAAGACAACTCGACTCGCTTTCACCACAGCCAAACTTTTCATTTTAACCAAAATCAACATCTTGGAAGAGAACTGCCACAAAAACTCTCGAAGAGAAAGGGAAACTCAAATCCCTTGCATAACATAACCAAAATACCAGCATTTATCCATTCATTCCTTTTCATGCTAGAGAGCAATGGAAATCTCGATTCATAACACGAATGCGAATTCTTCAAGGGCACTCCGGATTAGTCATATATCTCTATATGACTTCCTCACCGTCCTGGCTCAACAACTCTTTTATGCTTATAAAAACGATGTCATGAATCTTTTTCACAATTTATTAGTCATGAAACCACGATACCCATTAACCATTCACAAAGAGACTTCATTCTCTTTGTCACATGATTGACACCCAACAACATCGATGGTTGCTCAAATTCGCATAAACTACGACGGCGTTAACCGAAAAATACCATATCGCATCACAACCCAACAACCACTGCACGCAATGCGTGCAAAACATCGCATTTTAACCAAAGCCAATAACAGAAGATAACATCAACTCTCAACTCAAACATCTACGCCTAATAACCGCTACCAATTCTCTTAAAGAGAAAGGAAACACATTCCCAGCAGGGAACATTTTACCAACAAAATCACTTATGAAACAATCGTAAGATTCACCTTTTTGAAACGCTCGCAAACACCACACTCGTTTCCAAAATAAATCCAACTCTAGTCACGAAAGAATTACAATTTAAGCGCTTAACTCCAGGGTTACCAAAGATAAATTAGTTGAACGCTAAAGAGAGCGTCCCACTCCAACGCTTTGGGTGTTAATCCATACTCATAGCATAGACTAAACAGATTAGCCCAAATCCAAAGATTGGCATGGTTCAAAACCACACCACATTTGGAACCCATAAGCCGGTTACTTCAAATACTACTCTTTCATCCATATTTCCAATCATCGGAGTCAAGTTTGTAACTTGACAAAATGCCACTTAATCGGGGAAGATTTTATTGCAAACTAATCAAGACGCCTAAACAAAGAGGCGGGCACTCCCAGAAAAATTATACATTCATTTGAATCCATAAACCTTCAAAAGAAAGTTCGACTCAAATCCCACAATTACTCGCATTCCAATACTCTTAGCCAATACGGATGTCATAATCACCCAAAACCCGAGAAATCCAACACTGTTGCACACAAGCTACAACATCTGCTCTTAATAAAATCACTTTTCACTGTTCATATAACCACAATTGATTATATTACCAACGAACCATAGACCATATCTACCGTATGACAATCAACAAGGAGAACCACGTTCTCACAACTCCAGCACAATTAACTTATCAGTTAATCCAACATAAGACGCATATCAACAACTTCTTTTGGTCTACTAACCATGACGAACCATTATTCATGCAACTTATTATCCCAAGCGTAGCACACATCTCTTTACAATTATTCCGGCGTAATCAACAATTACCCTGGGTATAATCCCTAAGTCACATATTCCATATCACCAGTTCATTCCACCAATAATTAATACTAACCGCGCGACACGATCTCCACTAGACATCCCTCATAAATACGGATCCCAGACAGACATCTGTCAAGAATAATTCAACCTTTCCTACAATCATTCCATATATCCTCATTAATTGATTACACGAAATTTTAAGTCACATTGTCGATCCACAATATTAACTGACCCACCAGCTACAATAGGTAGAATTTCACACCATCTTCTTGCTATAATAAGTTCATCAACCGAGACATTATATGCTAACTAATCTCAAACATCCATTAGATTCCATAACCCGCATCACTTTGCACACACCACTAATCAACTTTCACCTTGGATCACCTGACGTCTCGTTTAATCATCTCTTATCAACACAATATTTTAGTTTATCTTTAAACAAACAACAAATTCACTTTAACCGAACCACCAGCTCATATCATCCGAAAACTCTAACTTCTCGTTATACACTTAACTTCTTAAACATCTGCGTGAATCACGCACCCAACTCTTAAGGAAACCATAATTGCTCCAGAAAAGAACAACACCCAAAACACCTTTCCTTCCGGAAAGCTCAACCATAAATCACAAGAGATGTCAACTCTTAAATTCCCAAATGCAGACACGCAACTACTCCACAACTCTCGAGATCAACAACTTCCGCGAAGGAAGATGGTTGCAAGAGGGAAAACCCGGCGATTAACCAAATTTTTTTTTTCAGATAAGGCCATAACCCCAACTTCAAACTTTCACGAAACAAACGGTTTTTTTTTTCAAAGATGAATTCCCAAGCAAGTCATCATTGCGATCAAACACCACTTAGGCCCCGACAACAAGGTCTGGCACAACACCGCAATAACTCTTTTAAACCTCGGAGAAAGACAAACACAAGAATAAATTGAAAACTTTCTCCGTAAAGCAACCAATCAACAACATCCTTTCCGACAAAACCTTGACACCTAAATCCATGCGACTTAGGTTTTTTTTTTATCGAAACTTCAATAACTTCTTTTCAAATTGGAGAATGGTAACCCAAGAATCAATCTATAAGTTTCTCTATAAGGCAAACAACAAGTCGGGCGTCAAAGTTGGCAAGGCGACCAAAAGAGGCGCAACCCTAAAATTCTTCTTTTGTCTTCAACCCACCAAAAACCAACCAAAACCGTTCGTCAAAACGGCAAAGGAAATTCGGAGGGTCAATCCACAACTCTACTACTCGACTCCAACCAACTACCCAATCTACGACAGAAAGGATAAGCACTCTCCCAACAGGAGGTTAAAAGTCCATCGGTGATGGCACTAACCGGCCACACCGTCAAACCCAACATTACTACAAACAACAGAAGGTGACCGAAACCCTTTCGGCACCACAACCCACATAATCTCAAATGTATCAACACAATCAATTCTTTCATAAACATAGCAACATATATTACCAAATGTAACATTCAACACCAAAGCTTAAATACAACATTTAAGCGTAAAGCAACGGTACCCATACCCATTCCTACTGTGCAACAGAGTGTGTCAAGTTTTAAATTAATTATTCCACTTACACAAGTTTTAATGTTGCTATCCTATGGCAAAGTTTTAAGTAAAACCTAAGCCATGTTTCTAGGTTATCCCACTTCATATTTTAGTTGAACCTATAGTATGACACTAAATACACATTCCAGGGACCTACAGCCCGCTCTGATACCAACTGTAACACCCCGGCATCTAATACGCCTGAATGCTACCAAACATGGATTATGTAACATCTAAATACTACAAATAAAAGAAAATTACAGCAAAGGAACAATTGCTAGAACCGAAAATTTCGGCAGCATCTCCTTTGTTTAATCATGATCTCGAGCAATCATAATAGCATAGCAGAATATGACATAATATGAAACATCTAAAACAGCAATAATAAGCGACACGGAAGCAATATAAGTCCACTTTAAGCATCCCAAAGTCATCACTAGCCAAATGAAACGAATAAGGCAATCCTAGCACACATCTAAACCATAAACATCAATTGTATCACATTAAGTTTATTGTCATGACTCCAAATGATTCCATTGTGGAATCAATTGCGTGAACTACGTGGAGATGTGTGACTATTCCCCTTTTCCCTCATGCCGATCTCAAGGTACCTAAAAACAACATAAAACACAGCGTGAGTTCATCACTCAGCAAAGTGTAATGTAATGAAAAACAGGGTGCAAGACAACAAACCATCATCCCAGTTTCCACAGTTATATCACAACACCTCATATTTAACATTATATTCATCCTTTAAAACAACATGATAATCATCTCATGAGCATCTCATGAGTACTCTCATCATCATGTCTTAAACATTTTCATTTATGTATATCATTCATGCAATGCAATGCACATGTCTCCTGGAATTCTCATACCGGTATGGTTGAGTGCACACCCGTCGGCATGCACCCTTTCCCCCCCTTCCATCCCGAAGATGGAGGGTGCCTATCACTCGCTTCCATTCACCTCGGTGATGGAATCACGATGTAGGATTTACTCAAAAGAATAGCCCCGGACTAGTCATAACTGTTCTCACCGACCCTACTGGAATAGTTATGACTTATCTCACCTGCCGGCCATGAAAATATGCCATGTATGCACAATGGACAGCAACGTACTTAAATACATCTTGCATATTGTCTCATGGCATCACATCAAGATAGCTCAAAACACATACCAACGGCAACCTTCTCAAGCATGGCATGAGGACATCACAACAACAGCAAGCATTTAAATCATGGCATGAGGACATCATATCGATGATAACATATAAAGCATGGCATAAGTACTCAACATAAATTCCATTGCATCTCATCATCAAACACCCTACAACTCTCTACTCATTCCATTACACTTGCCTCAACCGCGGGGGACGGAGTGGCGGGACGTAGAGGGTACTCCCGGAGGCACACTACCTGCAAATACGTGCCACACACTCAAATCGAGTCCACAAAACAGCACACATATAAATCCCACTACCCGACTTCGCTTACAACTCCTAAAATCAGAAAACAGCAAATCTGTCCCTTCGGGACAGCAGCCTTCCAATGGGCATAACTTCGGTTCTAGGACTCCAAATTGAATAAATGAGTACATCCCCGCGTAGCTTAGGAAATTTCCCAACTTCTTCTAGTTATAGGGAAAGACTAATTCGGACTCTAATGTTGTTTAATCTAACGTTGAACACGAACTGTCCCAATCTCGTCACAGATTTGACAGCGCTCGGTAAAACGGCCATATCTCCCAAACGGCTGGGCAGATTTTAACGTTCTTTATATGAACGGAAAGATAAGGAAATTATCTACAACTTCCTGAAAGTCCGTATGGTCAGATTCAAACTCGAAATTGGCGAAAATGCCTGCCCTAGTTCGGGTTCCCAATCTGCCCGAACCAAAACGCGAATACAACTCTAGTTTTCAACAAATCTACCCCATGGCAGCACCTCCCATGATCCAAAAACATGATAATCCACCACTACACAGCATCTAATCAATCCCCAAAGGTTTCCCCCATTACCTTCTTGAAGAACCACGAATCGATCGCTCTCCTTCGCGGGTACTCCACCCGATCTCCCCCCACGCGACGTGGCCACCGGTTCTCCTCGTCGCGGATCCTCCTACCGGTGAGGGCAGCACCATGGCGTGGCATGGCAGCGAGGGGGACGCAGCAAGGGCACGTGGTGGTGGGGGAGGAGGCGCAAGGAGGAGTGGTGCGGCTTGGGGTGTGGAGGAAGAGGAAGAGGAGGAGGGGCTAGAGGGATGAGGAGATGGGAGATGAGGGGATGGGGGCTGCGCAATGGAGGGGTGGGGGCTAGGGCAGCAGGGTGTGCTGCCCCCCCCACAACTCCCACATGGGCCCAAGTGCCCCACCTCCGGCCCACGAATTCCCCCCAAGGCCCAAATCGACCTCGGAGAGGCCCGGAAGCCAGGAAACAGCCCGAAACGCGTTAAAACGTGAAATCTCAGGGTTTTAGTTGCAAAATCCCCAACCTATCCCAATTTACCACATTTTATAACCTATTATCACAAATTATAAAGTCTCGACATTCCATAGTATCACAGCAATGCAATGCGATGCACATATCTCCTAGAAACTCATACCGGTATGGTTGAGTACACACCCGTCGGTGTGCACCCTCTCCCCCTTCCATCCCGAAGATGGAGGGTGCCTACTCCTCGCTTCCATACACCGCGGTGGATGGAATCACGATGTAGGACTTACTCATTGGCTCTCCGGAATAGTCATAACTTTCTCACCGACCTTCCCCGGACTAGTTATGACTTTCTCACCGCCCGGGCCATGTATCATGCCATGTATGCAATCATGCCAACATCATAAATAACTTGTACATAAACACATGGCATCATAACATAATAAGCATATTCATCATATCAATGGCAATCATTAAAGCATGGCATGTGAAGATATCTTATATTCAATTTCAATCTCAACCAATCTTGCAAACTACAACCCGCTACCCATTCCAATACACTTGCCTCAACCACGGGCGACGGATTGGCGAGAAGTAGAAGGCACTCCCGGGGTCACACCACCTGCACATAGGTACCACACACTCACAATCATGTCCACAAAACAGTACGCAAACCCTCTTCTACCCCGACATCGCAAACTACTCGCAAAACCCAAAAACAGAGGTTCTGTCCCATCGGGACAGCAGCCTTCCAAAAGGAATAACTCGGGTTATAAGACTCCGAATCAATTAAAAGAGTACATCCTCACGTAGCTTAGGAAATTTCCTAACTTTTTCTAAGTATACGGAAAGACTGATTCGGACTCTAAAGTGGTTTAATCTACAGAATACCGTGATCTGTTCCAATCACGTCATAGTTTTTTAACACGTTCGGTAAAACGAGCATAACTTTCAAACGGCTGGGCGAATTTGGACATTCTTTATAGCCACTGAAAGTTATTGAAGTTACCTACAACTTCTTCAACAGGCGGACGACCAAAATCCGACTCTAAATTGGCGAAAACCCAAACCCTAGGTCGACTGCTCATGCTGCCCGAAACAGAGAACGTGGCAAACTTAAGATTTCATCTAATCTACACAACTACAGCACCACCAATTGATCTAAAAACATGATAATAACCCTTAGAATAGTACCTAGACCAACCCCAAGGATTCCCATGGCCATACCTTCGCCCGACGCACGAAAACCCAACGGATCTCCTCCCGGTTCGCGCGATCTCCTTCCTCGCTCCAAATCCACCGGATCTCCTCGTCGCGGAGCTCTCCAATGGACGGATCTGCGGGGTGTTGAGGTGGAGAAATCTCCTAGGGGCAGCAAGGGAGGTGGAGAGGTGGTGCAGGGGTGGTGGCGCAATGGGGAGAGGTGGTGGAGGGGTGGCGGCTAGGAGGAGGAATTGGGGGGTGGCTAGGGCACCCAAGGGGGTGGGGGCGCACAAGGGGAGGTGGGGCGCAAGCAAGGGCAGGGGGAGGCCAAACTCCTTCCCACCAAAGCGCACGACCCCTTCCCTTAGGCCCAAACTCCCCCGGAAAGGCCCAAACTCCCGGAATCGGCCCGGAAACGCAAATAAACCTCATACCATATGGTTTCAACCTCCAATTCCATATTTCATAATGTTTTTGACCTCAACATTCACATTATATAAGGTTACGACACTCCGTGGTGTCACACAAGATCACCTGGTTCAAAGGATAAATGTTTCCTACCCTGGCTACCAGCAAGTCTATACTTTTCGGTCATCTTTTCAATGTTTTCCTTAGTTGTTTCATGCATTTTCAAAATGAATTCAGCACGCTTCTTTGCATCTAAATTTACCTTTTTAGAAGTAGGCAAGGGCAAAAGGTCAATTGGAGCACGAGGATTAAACCCATACACTACCTGAAATGGACTTACCTTGGTGGTGGAGTGTACCGATCGATTGTAAGCGAACTCAATGTGTGGTAGACACTCTTCCCACAGCTTCAAATTCTTCTTTAAAATAACCCGCAACATGGCGGATAAAGTGCGATTAATGACCTCGGTTTGGCCGTCAGTTTGAGGATGACAAGTAGTAGAAAATATCAACTTCATCCCCAATTTGTTCCAAAGTGATCTCCAAAAATGGCTCAAAAACTTTGCATCACGATCTGAGACAATAGTATTAGGCACTCCATGAAGGCGAACGATTTCCCTGAAAAATAAATCAGCTATGTTTGTTGCATCATCGCTCTTGTGACAAGGTATAAAATGTGCCATTTTAGAAAAACGATCCACAATTACAAATATGCTATCCCTCCCCCTCTTTGTCAAGGCCCCGAATTCGAGCTCGACTCACGTGGCTAGCACTAACACCAACAAATCTTTAGCCGCATTCAAGATCGATTGTTAGCTCACGAGCATGTCCTAAATTTCCATTTAGAAGTATCCCAAACCTAATCAAAAGTTTAGAGCTAGAAAATCTTTAGATGACAAAGGTGAGTTTCATCAAAGTCTAGAGCCTCGCAATTGGAGATGTATAATAACCTCGAATGTGCATGTTGGTTGGTTACAAACTAGAAACTTTTCTCTATGCAATGGTTGAGCTTTCTTGCCAATCCAACATCAAATGCCAATTTAAATCATAGCTCAAAGATTGAATCCATTGTTGAAGTTATTGGGGACTTATCCCTAGCACTTAGTCTCCACTTAGTCTCCATGTGTGTGGCCTTGTGTGTGGGCAAGTGGGATCAAAACAGCAGCAAGGGGATACCCAAAACAGCATACACATTTTTTCCCCAACTCCAAAACAGCCAGCCACCCATCTCCTTCCATTTTCGTGTAGCCCCAAGTCCTGGCCAGCTCCTCTTGTGGTGGAAGCTCCTCTCCATGGCAGCACCTTGAAGCTCCTCCCCAGCTCCTCCAAGTTGCTGCAGCTCCCCCATCAACTCTTCCACATGCAGCAGCTCCAACCAAGCTTCCCTCTCCTTCTCTCCATGGCTCCTCCTTGAGGGAGGCCAAGGTAGGCCCTCCCCATGGCTAGATCTGGTTCTTGAGGGTCTCCTCCTGCTATTTTGGGCGCCCTAGGGTTGGATTTGGGAAAAGTTTGGAGGGAAACCCATGTTCTAGGGTTTGGGGCGGTTCTGAAATTTTTGGCTGCGGTAATTCGCGTTTTTGAGCAATTTAGAAGCTTCATCTCTCTGGCCGGCTGAAGAATTAATTGTAGATAATCAAGCTATATTTCATCTCCAACTAGAATCGCTCTGTTTCGTTAATCTGTCTGAAAGTTATGCCATTTGTACTACAGACTATGTAGAGTTTGGATTAATTCGGCAGAGCTTCAGTTTTACTTAGTTTTGAGTGGGTTAAACTAATGGATGAGCAATTAGGGGTAGTGTGATGTTTAGGTAATGTTCTCATGCTCAGTTAGCAACTGGGAACACTCAATTTGGTTAGATGATTAAAAAGTTATGCATATTTGAAGTCTGTGCTGTTCTGAACCTCTGAAAATCGGGCACTGAAATTTTGCTCTCTGTTCTTGGCTGAACTGGGAGTTGTAGATCATGTTTCTATGTGATTTGCCAAATCTACGTCGTAGGTCTATGTCTTGCGATCATTTAGAGTCCGAAATAACTCGATTTGGTTAAGCGGTTAAGAAGTTGCGTCGATTTGTATTCAGATCTGTCCAGAATCTCTGAAATTTGAGGCTGAAAGTTCAACTGTGAATTAGACCAATTTCTGGGCCGAGTTTGGAGAAAATTTTGCCTATGAACTTGTAGGGAATTTCGTGTAGATTTCGAAAATGTATTTGTTTGCTTGATTTGGATGAATTTAGTGGAAGTTATGCCGGTTTGATGTAGTGCCCAGATTTCTGAAAATTTACACAAAGTCCAATTTCGGTTTTTGCTTTCAATTTTTAGTTTGGGGCTTTTGGTCCATTCAACAAGTATGTAAATGAGTAGTAAAGGGGTATTATCCTATTTTGGTCATTTGGGTTGCAATAAGTCAATTTTTGGGCGTTGTCTCTAGTTTCAGTTTTCCTTGCTCTAGCTTGAAGTGCATGTTAGAACCATGTCGCTAGTTGTGAAATGCAATGTTGTTGCGCGTTCGAAGCTTGCTTTGTTTATGCATTGATCAATTCATCCATATGCATATCATTCATCTCATTCATACATATGTGTCGTGTAGCGAACGATCCCGCGGGAGTTGACGCGGCGGCAGCCGACGAGGGTGCCGTGGGTCAAGAGGGTGAGGTTTCGCAAGCAGAAGCACAAGGCAAGCTCCTATGCATATCTAACCCTGTATATCATTTTAATTTGGAGAATAACTTGCTTATTCAGTGCTTAAGTATTAGCATTAGGAATTGAACTGTGGGTTAGGTTAGATCCTAATTGCTGCATTTACTCCTTGATGTTGTTAATCCTGTCCTTGAAGCTAGCTTATGGGTAATTAAGTCATATCATGCTTAGCTTTGCTTAGAGGTCGGGATGGGCCGAGTGGTGGAGGGTTCCGCCGCTCGAGATTAAATGTTTATACATGTTGAGCTATGGGAAAATGGTGGCAAATGGTTTTGAGAATGTTAAACTTGTGGGCCAGGCAAGAAGGTTGGTTGTTTGGGTATGGAGATCCAAACGTGTAGTCTCGTCCGTGCCAATTAAGGACCGAGCCATAAGGAGGATACGGATTGAGCACCCCCGGTTGGTCACATGCCTGATTATGGTAGGGTAAGCCCTGTTTTATCTCATGCTTACTCGAAGGACTACGACCTCATGCGGTTGCGCGT
This sequence comes from Rhipidocladum racemiflorum, assembly GCA_036346355.1. Lineage (NCBI taxonomy): Eukaryota > Viridiplantae > Streptophyta > Magnoliopsida > Poales > Poaceae > Rhipidocladum > Rhipidocladum racemiflorum. The sequence continues at coordinate 48,646,310 of CM070577.1, read as the reverse complement.
GATGATGCGGGCGAGGCCTAGGCCGGCTCTCGAGTGGCCAAGCAGGGCTCGGGCTACTCGAGAGGGTGCTAGGTTTTCGGACCCATGAGGGTACTTCGGCGAGTAAGTATGGATGGGAGTGGGTTGACATGAGGTTCCTTCGTGCACATGTCGTGTGATCAATGCTTCCCTGCAGGGTTAATTAAGCGATTCGAATTGCCGAGCTCTCGGATATGAGCAAGCTTGATCTAAACTTTTCCTGCGAGTAAATAACTTGAATATGTGGTTCGCCTTTGGGTTTGAGCCTTAATCTGAAAAGTGGTGGTTGCTTTAATTGATGATGATCACAACTCATGCTCGAAGTAGGTGCTGTTTATAACCGCTTTAAATGTGGTAATCTGATTAGTAAAAGAACCATACAACAAATGTTAAGCTTTCCGCACTTATACCTTATGCCTACTTTTGCTACACCCAAATGCATCTCCTTTGGAGTCGGTCATATATGGACCCCGGGTAAGACTTGCGAGTACCTTTTGTACTCAGGCTTCTGCTTTGTTGTTTTGCAGGTGAGGAGTTGGGCAGTTGTGAGTTCTGCCCGTACTGCCTCTCGGTGTCCGGGCGGGGCACCGAGTAGAGGCTGTTTAGCGCGTCGCGCACGTCCGGGAGTGTTCAGGGACAGAACACTTCCGGAGAGGCTTAAATTTTTGTTGTTGTGGATGAATTCTCTTTTGTTGTGTAATTAGTTCGTCCACACTTGTGTCGCTTTCGGTTCTATATCTTTCTGTTGTCGAGTTAGATGTTTAACTCTGTCTTGTGGTTGAGTACTTAGAACTACTTCTGATGTTGGATTATGGTTGTGATATATATATCAACTGCTGTTTCCTTGTCTGCTGAGTGGATGTCCGTAGTTTGCAAAAAGGTCATGCCGAATTTTCGTAGAATTTTGGGTCTTAGTGTTTCTCGTGTTCGGATTGGGTTGGTGTTTGGTTTTTGTGTGGTTCTCGCGTTGGGTTTTGGTTGTGGTTGTCGGGTTTGTCTTTTTGCGTGTGTTTGCTTCCGCGCTGCGTTTGGTTTTATAGTTTCGCGTTCGTTGCCCCCTTTACGCAAATTGAGTTGATGTGGTCTTGGAAACCGGTATGTGGGATCCTGGGCGAGTTTTGGGTCGCATACCGGGGGAATACCGGGATTGTTGTCGAGTTATTCGATTTGCATCTTTGTTGCCTCGCTTGGGCTTGGGTGCTAGCACTGTGAGCGCCATCGGCGACCCGTTGCTAGCCTCCAAATCCGACGAGAGCGACAGGGCATTCAAATAACCCGAGGACGGTCTGGGCGGCTCCTCACAGGCTGGTATCAGAGCAAGTTGCATAAAGACGAACCGTGAACTTGACAACCATTGTTTAGTATGGTATCCCCGCCCTAGGGTATAATTGGTGAGTGTGGGAAAAGAGTTGACGTTGGAACCGTGCATTTCATGCCATGCATATATGATCCATGTCATCCCAAGCACGCATATGCCTTGCCATATCATTTTGCATCTTGATCTATGCTTTCATGTATGTTGGATTTGTAAAATTCTTTTGTATTGTGCTACCTTCTAGATCATGTTTTGATTCGAATTTTTCGTTAAGTCTTAGAGCCTATCCCTTCCTTGTGGAGTCTAACTCTTGTCGTCTGACTTTGGTTGACGACAGAATGAGGACCCGCGGTGGTACGGGAGGTGATGATGGTGCGGGGGGATCTCAAGATCCGCCTCCACCTCCAAATTTGCTGGATGTCTTGCTCAGGTCCGAGCAGAATCAGCAGGCGACCAACCGTATTCTGGAGATGTTGGTGCAGAACCAGGCACCTCGTGGTGACCATGTTGGGCGAGGTCGACCCAATGGCTACCTCGACTTCTTGCACACTCAGCCGCCGACCTTTTCTCGGGCGGTTGATCCTTTGGAGGCCGACGATTGGCTCCGCACGATCGAGCAGAAGTTTGTGCTGGTCCAGTGCGATGACCTCCAGAAGGCACCATTTGCGGCGCAGCAGCTTCAGGGTCCAGCCGGTGCATGGTGGGCCAACTTCCTGGTGATGCAGCCAGCGGGGCATCAGGTTACTTGGGCAGAGTTCCGGGAGGCTTTCCGGGCCTATCATATTCCCAAGGGCCTAATGGACATCAAGAAGCAGCAGTTCCTTGCGCTTCGACAGCTGAGCAAGTCCGTCATGGACTATTCGCGCAAGTTCAACCATCTCCCTCAGTATGCGCCTGAGGAAGTGAACTCTGATGATAAGAAGCAAAGTAGGTTCATGAATGGGCTGTCAGCGAAGATGCAAGACTGTAACACCCCAAAATTTTGCTTTTCTTAAATTCATGTGTGATTTGGCACTTTGGTGAATTTTTGGAATTTTCTGGAATTTATTTGGATTTATTTGGAATTTATTTGAATTTATTCCATTTTGAAATAATTAAGGAATTTAATTTTGCAAATAAAATTTTGTTGGAAATATTTTATTTGAGTCCAAAATGATCCAAAATATTTTCCAGAATTTTTCTGGAATTTTTCTAAGTATTTTGCTATTTTTAATGAATTAAATGAATTACTGGGAATTATTTTAAATATTAAATCGCTGGAAATCCAAACCGAGTCGGTTACTGTTCATCCGACCGAGCCCGAGTCAGACTCGAGTTCGAGTCCGACCCGAGCCACGTTACTCGACCGAACCCACTCCTAAACCTAATCAATCCCAACCGTTGGATCAAGATCCAACGGCTGAGATCCGCCCATACCGGTTCGAGCCGTACCTGGCCCGGATCCGATCGCGCCGTGCGATCGTGGCCGTTGATCGCGCCACGTGGACGGTTGAGCGTCGTCGTCTTCGCCGAGACCGAGCCGGACTCCGCCGCCGCACCCGCCGCCGTGTAGAACTAGGTTTCCGTCTCGGGCACGAACGCCGAGGCTATTTAAAGCGTGAGACGTCCCCCGAGGTTGCCCTCATCCTTGCACACCCGTTCCCCCGAGCCATCTCGCCTGAGCCGCCGTCGTTTGCCCGTGCGAGCTCGCCGTAGTTGGAGGAAGTGACCGCCGCGGTTTTTGCTCGATTCCACCGCCGTCCGTCGTCTTCCGCCGAGAAGGAGCCCAGATCCGGAATCCCCGTGACGAGACGCACCCGAAGAGACCCTTCACTTCGCCGGAGCAACCCCGAAACGCCGTCGGGCTCGTCGTCGTCTCCGTCTCCGGTACGCAGCCGCCACGCCGCCATCGACCTCGCGAAGCTCGCGGGACCGTCCGATCTTGATCGTGCGGTTGAGGTGAGTTCACGTGTCCCCAACCCGATTGGATCGGGACCGCTGGATCAAGATCCAACGGTTCACAATTGCCACGCGTCGTAGTAGTGTTATTATAGGATTAGATCTCGACCGTCCGATCTAAATCGAACGCCCACGATCAACGAGTAGTTTCAACGCGTGTTAACCCTGGATCTAATCCGCCGCTGATTTTCAAACCAACGGCCGTGATTGCGCCACGTGTCGGGAAGTTGGACCGACGCTGCCGTCGCCAGACGCCGTGGCAGGTATTACCGACACGCTGGGCCCGCGTGTCGGGCCGATCGCACCGCGGACGCCACCCATGACGCCAGCAAAGGTCCCACATGTCGCCTGGTGAGTCCCCGCTGACGTCAGCGATGACGTCACCCGAATGGGCCCACATGTCAGCGACACGTGGAGTCGTGGACCGAGTCCACGGTAGACCCAAGCCGAGCGTGGACCAAGTCCATGGACCGGCTGACGTCAGCCAACCAATCAGAGGCTGCCACGTGTCCTTGCTGACGCAATAATTAATTCCCGAAAAAGAAAATGATTTATTAATTCGAAATATTGATTCAAATTTAGATTCAAACTTCAAACGCTTATAACTTTTGCGTTTCAACTCCGATTTGAGTGATTCAAATTTCTAAATTTGTATAAAATTGAGATCTACCTAAATATGAATTTTATTTAATTTTTGGACTAAAGTTTTTCTCTGTAATATTATTTAATTGATTATTTAAACTTTAATAAATCATAACTTTTGCGTTTTAACTCCAAATTTGATTTATTCCAGTTTCTAAAAATCCAGAAAATTATGTTCTCTCTGTTTATGGATTTTATTTGGAGTTTTGGGATGTTTTTGCCTATTGTTTATTTGTGTATTGCTATTTGCACGCTTTACGAGTAGACGTTGAAGTGCCGGAAGGATTCGAAGGAGAAGTGTTGACTCAGGATCCAACTCAAGACCAAGAGCAAGTGCTTTTTGAAGGCAAGTTGTGCTTTGACCATGTTGATCCTATTTCGAAAACTATTTTGATTTAAACTATTGCATGCTAGTTCAATTAGAAAAATACTTTGTTTAAACATGGGGGTTAGATAAATACCAATTTGCTGTATGACACCTTGATTATCTAAGTATGTGCCATGATCCCTTGTCACCCTAGTTGTGGATTACTAGTTGGACATTATTAAATCGCCAACATGGGTTTAGATCGTTGTAGTATACTGCTTAGACCTGCTACGTGCTCATAACATGATTTTGGACAATCAAATGTTAATATTGACTTAATGATATATTGAACCTGTTTTGGAAAAGTATCATGTGATGTTGATGGCACGTGGTGCATGGTAATCAACTGGGGTTTGATAAACAGTTTTCGACCGGGGCATGTGGCAAGAGTAATCAGGTGGGCCAGTTGTGGCATTGGGAATGTTGATTTGGTTCTTCGGGTAGTCTTGCCCTGGTCACTCTAAGGACTTAACCTTGCAAGCCTTTGAACTGGGTCATACTTGCAACCACATGGCTGGAATGGGACGGCCCTAGTTGACTAAGTCGCTAAGGACTCACTTGTGGAGCCTCAGGGTGTCAATTACACCGTTTGTGTGATTGTACGGGGGAGCGTATCGTGGCTGTGGCCAGATACCCATCTAACGGTGTGTTGGTCCCATACTTCGCCTTGGCTAAGGGAAGGGATGGTGTAGAGCACGAACCGGAGAGGACCACCTGTGTTGTTTGAGGCTTCCGAAAGGCTTTGTTACGGGAACTCGCCTTTGTGGTGTTTGACTGTATCTTGTGGGTAAAGTGCATAACCTCTGCAGAGTGTAGAATCTATTTAAATAGCCGAGTCCACGGTACTGGACAATGCTCGGGGATTACAGTCAAGGGTTAGATTTTCTCAAAAATAACTTGGTTTTGAAAGGTTGGTTTGGTTTAGTAATGAAGATGATGGAAATGTGGTTTAGGATGGGGAAAATGTTATTTAAACTTCTTGAAGAGTTATTTACGCTTTACTTGTTTCTACTGCTTTCGAATCTACTTATATTACTTGTCAAAAGCTGTTTACTGCAAATATACCTTAAGCTATTCCTTTGTACCAAGCCATGCATATAGTATATTAGCTTGCATTCTGTGCATGACTTGCTGAGTACCAAGTACTCACCCTTGCCTCAACACAATATCAGTTGAAGAGGAGATTACGCCAGCTTTGGAGGAGGAATTCCAAGAGGACCCGTCTACTTAGGGATGCGAGCCCAGTCAGTTGCCTGTGGTATACTGGATGGCGCCACGATGTTACCTTCGTTGTTTTTCCGCTGCTACTACTTTTCTATGAATCAGTTTTGCCTTGCAAGGCATATATTTGTAACTTGACCATAAGGTCGAGTAACCAGTTTGGTTATTTAAATAAAGTACTTTGATAATATCGATTGGTATGATTGTGATATTTACCGATGTTAAGACTGTGTGCACTAGCGCGTTCCTGGACTAGTGCTGAATACACAGAGGGTCCGGATTTGCAAATTCGGGGTCCCGACAGAGGTGGTATCAGAGCCAGGTTTGACCGTAGGCTCAACCCAAAGATAGAATGGTCGTAGTGAGGATAAAACCTATTTTCTAAAAGCTAAAAGTTTGTCAAGACAAGAAATGACATCTCGACTTATCCCCTTCTCTCTTTTCTTGTCTCTTGCTGAAATTTTTCCTTACCTTATCACAATTTAAAAATTCCGAGTTCTTACGTAAAGCACTCTTGTGACAGATGGAGGTTTTCTCGATGAGTGAGCATAGGTTCTGTAGTGAGGCCCCTTCGCCGAGTCGCGTCATAGAAGAAAGAGTCACCCTTTAGGCGTTAGACTCCAGAGTTAGTTCGATTTGGATTTTCATTGCTTGCTGAGTGTGCAGTATGTGTTGCAAGGCCCTTAGGCATTGTAAGCAGCCATACCAAGTTATTAATAATAAAGTTGGACCTTAAAGTTACCCCTTTCGCCCCGCATAAGTTCCATATTACTTGTCTATTCTTGTTTCCCTCTCATCTCTAAACCTAGAGCAAATCGACAGATGGTGAACACCCGTGGAAACTTTGGAAGCAATGGGAGTGGTTCTCGCCCAGCAGAAAACCCCAATGATGGAGCACCAGCACCGCCAGTTGATATGCAGAATTTCGGAGCTTTTCTTGCTGCCCAGACTCAGTTAATGCATGCTATGATGCAACAAATGCAGCACGTCACTGCTCAGGCCACTGCTAATCAAGTTAATCAGGGACCACGCCAGAATACAAGGCTGTCAGAGTTCATGAGAACTCACCCACCCACTTTCTCTGGAAATGCCAATCCATTGGAGGCCGATGATTGGTTAAGATCAATCGAGAGGAAGCTACACATAGCTCAATGCATAGGAAATGAGAAGGTACTCTACGCTTCTCATCAGTTGGAAGGAACAGCCGCCGAATGGTGGGAGAATTTCTGTGCCACGCAGGAGAACCCTCAAGATATCACTTGGGAAGAGTTCACAGCTGCATTCCGACAGTATCACGTGCCTGAAGGAATCATGGACCTTAAGAAGGAGGAGTTCAGAGCACTGAAGCAAGGTAATCAGCCAGTGGCCGACTACCTGAACAAGTTCACACAGCTAGCACGCTACGCACCTGAGGATGTAGCGACAGATAAATCCAGACAGTCTCGTTTTATGAAGGGACTTAACTCAGGATTGCAAGTAGGGTTGATCACCCACACCTTTCCAGATTTCCAAGAGTTGGTGAATAAGGCGCTTATTCTTGAGGACAAGCGCAAGGAACTGGATGAGAACAGGAAGCGCAGGATGCAACAGCAAGGATCACGCCAGGGAACGCAACAGCGCCTGAGAGTTGCACCAAATCAATTCTTCAGATTCCAACCACAGAATGCAACAAGGACACCATCCCCAGCACCAAGACCTGTCAATCAGAACTACCAGACCCCAGCCCCCGCTAGAAACGCTACTCCAGGCAGTCAGCAGGGAACAGTGAGACGCTGCTACAACTGCAACGAGCCAGGACACTTTGCCAACAGTTGTCCAAAGAAGACAGCAGGAGTGACCCCAGTTCGCTTCAATCTAGGAACCACCCCAGCTAGGACGCCAGCACCAGGAGCCACACCCCAGACCGTGGTGAGAGGCCGAGTCAACCATGTCACCGCAGATGCACTGCAGAATGCTACGGACGTCGTACTGGGTAAGTTACTTGTTAACTCAGTACCTGCAACAGTTTTGTTTGACTCTGGAGCTTCGCATTCGTTTGTTTCGCAAGGCTTTGCTACTAGAAATGATTTGAGGATTGCAAGACTTAAGTGCATGCTTTTAGTTCAAACCCCTGGTTCCGAACTCCGAACGAAAGTAGGATGTTCCGGGGTGAGAATACTAATAGATGGAATAGAGTTCCTAGCAAACCTTATAATTTTGGAGACCCAGACCTTAGACGTCATATTGGGAATGGATTGGTTATCCAAGCACAAGGCCGTATTGGATTGTGGACGAAGGACTATCTCAGTTGAGAGCCCGTGTGGGAAGAAAGTGGAATTTCAAGCCACTGCAGTTAGAGATGGACAGTTGATGGTTAACAGTACCAAGGCGAGCAGCATAGAGGATGTCCCAGTAGTGAATGAGTACCCCGATGTTTTTCCCGAAGATCTACCTGGTATGCCGCCAGACAGGGACATAGAGTTTGTGATAGAGCTTGTACCTGGTACAGCACCGATAGCAAAGAGACCCTATCGGATGTCCACCGAGGAGTTGGTAGAAATGAAGAAACAGCTAGAAGAGTTAATGGAGAAAGGATTTATCAGACCGAGTTCGTCGCCGTGGGGAGCACCAGTTTTGTTTGTCAAGAAGAAGGACGGGAGTTTCAGGATGTGCATTGACTACCGTGCACTCAATGAAGTCACCGTGAAGAATAAGTATCCGCTACCCCGGATTGATGATTTGTTTGATCAGTTAAGAGGAGCCGGAGTTTTCTCCAAGATTGATCTGAGATCGGGATACCATCAGTTGAAGATCCGATCAGAAGATATTCCGAAGACTGCATTCTCGTCAAGATATGGACATTACGAGTTTACAGTTATGTCCTTTGGGCTGACGAATGCGCCAGCTTATTTCATGAATATGATGAATAAGGTGTTCATGGAATATTTGGACAAGTTTGTCGTCGTGTTCATAGACGATATCCTAGTCTACTCCAAGACAGAGGATGAACATGCCGAACACTTAAGGCGAGTTTTGGAAAAGCTGAGGGAACAGCAACTTTTCGCCAAGTTCAGCAAGTGTGATTTTTGGAAGGACAAGGTGGAGTTTCTTGGACATGTAATGACCGCGGAAGGAGTCGCCGTAGATCCAAGCAAAGTAGAAGCTGTGTTACATTGGGAGCAGCCGAAGACTGTGACCCAGATTCGGAGTTTCCTTGGAATGGCAGGATACTACCGCCGTTTCATTGAAGGCTTCTCGACAATTGCGAAACCTCTTACGCAATTGCTGAAGAAGGAAAAGAAGTTTGCATGGACGCCAGAATGTGAGAAAGGATTTCAGGAGCTGAAGAAGCAATTGACATCAGCACCGGTGTTAGTTCTACCGGATGTTGCTCAAAGCTTCGATATTTATTGTGACGCATCGCGCCAAGGACTTGGATGTGTGCTGATGCAGAATGGAAAGGTCGTCGCTTATGCATCAAGGCAGTTGAGGCCGCATGAGGAAAATTATCCGACACATGACTTAGAGTTAGCTGCCGTAGTGCATGCTTTGAAGATATGGCGTCACTATCTGATTGGAAACAGATGTGAAGTATATACGGATCATAAGAGCCTTAAGTACATATTCACCCAGTCGGATCTGAATATGAGGCAGAGGAGATGGTTAGAGTTAATCAAGGACTACAATGTTGGAATCCATTACCATCCCGGGAAGGCCAACGTAGTAGCCGATGCCCTGAGTCGGAAAAGTCATACCGTGAGTACGTTGCTAGCCACAAGTCAGGATGAGTTATGTGAGGATTTTCAAAAGATGAAGATTGAGGTTGTACCTAGCGGATTCTTGGCCGCATTAGAAGTAAAGCCTACCCTGGAGGAGCAGATCCGAGAAGGACAGAAGGATGATGACAGGATCCGCAGGATTAAGTCCATCAAGGAAGAAGGCAAGGCAGATGATTTCAAGTTGGATGAGCAAGGCACGTTGTGGATGAAGGATCGCATTTGTGTGCCTAACAAAAAGGAGTTAAAGCAACTGATCCTGGAAGAAGCCCATGACTCCAAGTACTCAATTCATCCTGGAAGCGCCAAGATGTATCAGGATCTGAAGGAGAGATTCTGGTGGCCAAGCATGAAACGTGAAGTTGCCGAGCATGTTGCATTGTGCGACGTATGCCAGAGAGTCAAGGCAATGCATCAGAGACCAGCAGGATTGCTACAGCCGCTGAAAATACCTGAGTGGAAGTGGGAGGAAATCGGAATGGATTTCATTACCGGTTTGCCGAAGACTCAAGGAGGTTATGACTCCATATGGGTTATAGTGGATCGCTTGACTAAAGTAGCCCATTTTATCCCCGTGAAGACCACTTACTCGGGAGATAAATTAGCAGAATTGTACATGATCAGGATTGTCTGTTTGCACGGAGTGCCAAAGAGGATTGTATCGGACAGAGGTACCCAATTTACCTCAAGGTTCTGGAATAAGTTGCATGAAGCCATGGGAACCCGTTTGAACTTCAGTACAGCTTATCATCCACAGACGGACGGACAGACCGAAAGAGTCAACCAGATTCTGGAGGATATGTTGAGAGCTTGTGCATTAGCTTATGCTACTTCTTGGGATAAGAGTTTACCGTATGCCGAGTTCAGTTACAACAATAGTTATCAGGCTAGTTTACAGATGTCACCTTTTGAGGCACTGTATGGTCGACCCTGTCGGACGCCATTGAATTGGAATGAGACCGCGTGGCGCCGTGTCTTTGGGCCTGATATTCTTCAAGAGGCTGAAGAGCACATCGCTATGATTAGGGAAAGGTTGAAGATAGCCCAATCTCGATGAAGAGTTATGCCGACAATCGTCGCCGGGATTTGAGTTTTGAACCAGTAAGACTTTGTATACCTCGAGGTTACGCCTCTCGTGGAGTTAAGAGGTTCCATGCCAAAGGGAAACTTGCACCCTGCTATGTTGGACCATTTAAGATTTTGAGTCGCAGAGGCGGTTGCTTACCCGGAGTTGCCACGATCGTTGGCAGGAGTGCATGATGTATTCCATGTGTCCCAGTTGAAGAAGTGCCTCCGAGTTCCTGAGGAACAGACACCGCTAGAGTTAATTGAGTTGCAAGAGGACTTGCCTTATAAGGAGCATCCCGTGAGGATTCTGGACACAATGGATCGAGAAACTAGAAACAAGTCAACCCGTTTTTGTAGAGTTCAGTGGAGCAACCATGAAGAAAGCGAAGCGACTTGGGAGCGCAAAGAGGATTTGAAGAAAGAGTTTCCAAACCTATTCTCAGAGGAGCCTGAATCTCGGGACGAGATTCTATTAAGGGGGGGAGGTTTGTAACACCCCAAAATTTTGCTTTTCTTAAATTCATGTGTGATTTGGCACTTTGGTGAATTTTTGGAATTTTCTGGAATTTATTTGGATTTATTTGGAATTTATTTGAATTTATTCCATTTTGAAATAATTAAGGAATTTAATTTTGCAAATAAAATTTTGTTGGAAATATTTTATTTGAGTCCAAAATGATCCAAAATATTTTCCAGAATTTTCTGAATTTTTCTAAGTATTTTGCTATTTTTAATGAATTAAATGAATTATCGAATTATTTTAAATATTAAATCGCTAGAAATCCAAACCGAAGTCGATTCTCGTTCATCCGATCGAGCCCGAAGTCGACTTCGAGTTCGAGTCCGACCGAGCCACGTTACTCGACCGAACCCACTCCTAAACCTAATCAATCCCAACCGTTGGATCAAGATCCAACTACCGAGATCCGCCATACCGGCTCGAGCCGCACTGCCCGGATCCGATCGCGCCGCGCGATCGTGGCCGCTGATCGCGCCACGTGGGACGGTTGAGCGTCGTCGTCTTCGCCGAGACCGAAGCCGACTCGCCGCCGCACTCCGCCGCCGTAGAACTAGGTTTCCGCCTCGCACGAACGCCGAGGCTATTTAAAGCGTGAGACGCCCCCGAGGTTGCCCTCATCCTTGCACACCCGTTCCCCGAGCCATCTCGCCGAGCCGCCGTCGTTTGCCGTCGCGAGCTCGCCGTAGTTGGAGGAAGTGACCGCCATGTTTTTGCTCGATTCCGCCGTCCGCCGTCTTCCGCCGAAGGAGCCTCAGATCCGAATCCGTGACGAGACGCACCAAGAGACCCTTCACTTACGGAGCAACCCCAACGCCGTCGGGCTCGCTGCCGCCTCCGCCTCCGGTCGCAGCCGCCACGCCGCCATCGACCTCGCGAGCTCGTGGACCGTCCGATCTTGATCGTGCGGTTGAGGTGAGTTCACGTGTCCCCAACCCGATTGGATCCGACCGCTGGATCAAGATCCAACGGTTCACAATTGCCACGCGTCGTAGTAGTGTTATTATAGGATTAGATCCGACCGTCCGATCTAAATCGAACGGCCCACGATCAACGAGTAGTTTCAACGTGTTAACCCTGGATCTAATCCGCGCCGTTGATTTTCAAACCAACGGCCGTGATTGCGCCACGTGTCGGGAAGTTGGACCGACGCGTCGGCGTCAGACGCTGCGTGGCAGTGGCCACCGACACGCTGGGCCCGCGTGTCGGCCGATCGCACCGTGGCGCCACCCATGACGCCACAGTGGGTCCCACATGTCAGCCGCGGCTGAGTCCTCACGACGCCGGTGACGCCACCGAATGGGCCCACATGTCGGCCGACACGCGGAGTCGTGGACCGAGTCCACGGTAGACCCAAGCCGAGCGTGGACCAAGTCCATGGACCGTACCGACGCCAGCCAACCAATCGAGGCTGCCACGCGTGTCCTGCCGACGCAATAATTAATTCCCAAAAGAAAATGATTTATTAATTCGAAATATTGATTCAAATTTAGATTCAAACTTCAAACGCTTATAACTTTTATGCTTCAACTCCGATTTGAGTGATTCAAATTTCTAAATTTGTATAAAATTGAGATCTACCTAAATATGAATTTTATTTAATTTTTGGACTAAAGTTTTTCTCTGTAATATTATTTAATTGATTATTTAAACTTTAATAAATCATAACTTTATGCTTTAACTCCAAATTTGATTTATTCCAGTTTCTAAAAATCCAGAAAATTATGTTCTCTCTGTTTATGGATTTTATTTGGAGTTTTGGGATGTTTTTGCCTATTGTTTATTTGTGTATTGCTATTTGCACGCTTTTACGAGTAGACGTTGAAGTGCCTAAGGATTCGAAGGAGAAGTGTTGAATCAGGATCAAACTCAAGACCAAGAGCCAGTACTTTTGAAGGAAAGTTGTGCTTTGACCATGTTGATCCTATTTCGAAAATCTATTTTGATTTAAACTATTGCATGCTAGTTCAAGTAGAAAAATACTTTGTTTAAACTTGGGGTTAGATAAATACCAATTTGCTGTATGACACCTTGATTATCTAAGTATGTGCCATGATCCCTTGTCACCCTAGTTGTGGATTACTAGTTGGACATTATTAAATTGCCAACATGGGTTTAGATCGTTGTAGTATACTGCTTAGACCTGCTACGTGCTCATAACATGATTTTGGACAATCAAATGTTAATATTGACTTAATGATATATTGAACCTGTTTTGGAAAAGTATCATGTGATGTTGATGGCACGTGGTGCATGGTAATCAACTGGGGTTTGATAAACAGTTTTCGACCGGGGCATGTGGCAAGAGTAATCAGGTGGGCCAGTTGTGGCATTGGGAATGTTGATTTGGTTCTTCAGGTAGTCTTGCCCTGGTCACTCTAAGGACTTAACCTTGCAAGCCTTTGAACTGGGTCATACTTGCAACCACATGGCTGGAATGGGACGGCCCTAGTTGACTAAGTCGCTAAGGACTCACTTGTGGAGCCTCAGGGTGTCAATTACACCGTTTGTGTGATTGTACGGGGGAGCGTATCGTGGCTGTTGCCAGATACCCATCTAACGGTGTGTTGGTCCCATACTTCGCCTTGGCTAAGGGAAGGGATGGTGTAGAGCACGAACCGGAGAGGACCACCTGTGTTGTTTGATGCTTCCAAAGGCTTTATTCTGAGGAACTTCGCCTTTGTGGTGTTTGACTGTATCTTGTGGGTAAAGTGCATAACCTCTGCAGAGTGTAGAATCTATTTAAATAGCCGAGTCCACGGTGATCGACAATGCTCGGGATTACAAATAAGGGTTAGATTTTCTCAAAAATAACTTGGTTTTGAAAGGTTGGTTTGGTTTAGTAATGAAGATGATGGAAATGTGGTTTAGGATGGGGAAAATGTTTATTAAACTTCTTGAAAAGTTATTTACGCTTTACTTATTTCTACTGCTTTCGAATCTACTTATATTACTTGTCAAAAGCTGTTTACTGCAAATATACCTTAAGCTATTCCTTTGTACCAAGCCATGCATATAGTATATTAGCTTGCATTCTGTGCATGACTTGCTGAGTACCAAGTACTCACCCTTGCCTCAACACAATATCAGTTGAAGAGGAGATTACGCCAGCTTTGGAGGAGGAATTCCAAGAGGACCCGTCTACTTAGGGATGCGAGCCCAGTCAGTTGCCTGTGGTATACTGGATGGCGCCACGATGTTACCTTCGTTGTTTTTCCGCTGCTACTACTTTTCTCTGAATCAGTTTTGCCTTGCAAGGCATATATTTGTAACTTGACCATAAGGTCGAGTAACCAGTTTGGTTATTTAAATAAAGTACTTTGATAATATCGATTGGTATGATTGTGATATTTACCGATGTTAAGACTGTGTGCACTAGCGCGTTCCTGGACTAGTGCTGAATACACAGAGGGTCCGGATTTGCAAATTCGGGGTCCCGACAAAGACAAGCTCTCTGTTTGTGACTTTGTTGATTTCAATGCTCTGGTGAGCCGGGCGATCACAGTTGAGCATAAGATGCAGATCCATCAGGAGGAGAAGAAGAGGAAGCAGGTATGGCAGACTTCAGCTGGTAGCAGCTCACAGCGAGCTCGTGCTACTCCTCTTCTGCCTTCGAGGGCACCGGTTTCTGCACCTCCTCGGCCGGCTTCTGCGGCTAGGCCACCGGTTGCCGCTCCTCAGCCACCTCAGCTACCGCTGGGGGCGAGTTCTGGCCCGGGCCCGTGCTACAATTGCGGGCGGGCTGGACACTTCATCAGAGATTGTCCCTTCCCAAGAAGGGGCAGTATTGCAGCTGCTCCTCGACCTTCGGGCACCTCAGCGCTGCCTCCACCTCCAGTGCAGCGCCCAGGTCACGTCCGCTACGTCGACACCGAGGCGATCCCTGAGGGTGGCACGGTTCTGGCAGGTATGTTGTTTGTCAATGGCTATGCTGCTAGGGTTCTGTTTGACTCGGGGGCATCGCACTCTTTCATTAGCAAAGACTTTGCCTTGCAACACCAGATGAGTGTGAGTAGCAGCGGTACCTCTTTTCTCATTAAGGCAGTCGGTTCAGAGATGGTAACCAGCCAAGCTGTTCTGAAGGCGTCAGTGCTGATTCAGGGGATTCCTTTCCTTGCCAACCTGCTGCTCCTTGAATTGCGTGGACTAGATGTCATTTTGGGTATGAACTGGCTCACGCCGCGGCAGGCCATCATCGATTGTTCTCGCCGCTCAGTCTCACTCAGGGGACTGAAGGGCAGCCGGTTGACCTTACTCTTCGGCGAGGGCAAGGCCACACTTTGCTCTTTGAATGGCGACGAGATCGAGGAGATCGATTCTATCCCAGTTGTTGCGGAGTATCCCGATGTATTCCCAGCGGAGTTGCCAGGGATGCCTCCTGATAGAGATGTCGAGTTCGTTGTCGAGCTCCAGCCCGGGACTGCTCCAGTCTCGAAGCGGCCGTACCGAATGCCGCCCAATGAGTTGGCCGAGTTGAAGACTCAGTTGAAGGAGCTGATGGACAAGGGTTTCATTCGTCCGAGTTCCTCACCATGGGGTTGCTCAGCTCTCTTTGTGACAAAGAAGGACGGTTCTCTTCGCCTGTGCGTCGATTACCGCCCGTTGAATGCGGTCACTATCAAGAACAAGTATCCGCTGCCTCGGATCGACATCTTGTTTGATCAACTCGCCGGGGCACGGGTGTTCTCTAAGATAGATCTGCGGCTCGGATACCATCAGATCAAGATCCGAGCTGAGGACGTTCCCAAGACGGCTTTCTCCACCAGATATGGCTTGTATGAGTATACCGTCATGTCCTTCGGCTTGACGAATGCCCCAGCGTATTTCATGTACCTGATGAACTCTATCTTCATGACGGAACTTGATTCCTTCGTGATCATCTTCATTGACGACATCCTCATTTACTCAGCCAATGATGAAGATCATGCCAAGCATCTGCACATTGTTCTCGGGAGACTCCGGGAGCATCGCCTCTACGCCAAGTTTACCAAGTGCGAGTTCTGGCTGAAAAAGGTGTCTTTCTTGGGGCATGTTCTCTCTGAGGACGGCGTGGTTGTCGATCCAAGTAAGGTGCAAGACGTGCTCAAGTGGGAACAGCCCAAAACTGTCACCGAGATCCGCAGCTTCCTTGGGCTTGCAGGATATTATCGCCGCTTCATTCAGGATTTTTCGAAGATTGCCAAGCCCATGACCGAGCTACTCAAGAAAGGGGTTGCATTCAGATGGTCAACGGGCTGTGAGGAAGCATTCCAAACTTTGAAGCAGCGCCTCACTGCAGCTCCTGTCCTCACCCAACCAGACATCCACAAGCATTTTGATGTTTATTGTGATGCGTCGGGTATTGGACTTGGCAGTGTGCTTATGCAAGAAAACCGAGTCGTCGCCTATGCATCTCGGCAGTTGAAACGTCATGAAGAGCACTATCCCACTCATGATTTGGAGCTTGCCGCTGTGGTGCATGCTCTAAAGATTTGGCGTCATTATCTTCTTGGGAACAAGTGCAATATCTATACCGATCACAAGAGTCTCAAGTACATCTTCACTCAAGCAGATTTGAATATGAGGCAACGGAGGTGGCTTGAACTCATCAAAGATTACGACCTAGAGGTGCATTATCATCCGGGGAAGGCCAATGTGGTAGCTGATGCATTGAGTCGCAAGGCTCGGTGCAATTGTCTCATGCTTCAGCCCCAATGTGCCACCATTTGTGCCGAATTCCAGAGGCTCGGCTTGGAAATGGTCGAAGAGGGGTACTTGGCAAACATGGAATTAAATTCCACGCTGCTGAACCAGATCCGAGAAGCGCAGCAGAAGGATGAGGGTGTGGCCCAGATTCGTGACAAGTTGAACTTGGGCCAAGCCGCTAAATTCCAACTTGACGGTCATGGGACACTTTGGTTCGGCAAGCGACTAGTTGTCCCTGAGGACCAAGAATTGAAAAGGGTGATCCTTGATGGAGCCCACTCGTTTCTCACCATTCATCCGGGCAGCAACAAAATGTACCAAGATCTGAAGCGACAGTTTTGGTGGCCTCGTATGAAGCGTGAGGTGGCTCGCTATGTGTCCGAGTGTGATGTTTGTCAGAGAGTAAAGGCCGAGCATCTCAAGCCAGCCGGCGCCCTTCAACCGTTGCCCATTCCTAGTTGGAAATGGGAAGACGTCAGTATGGACTTTATTACTGGCCTACCAACAGCTTCTTCAGGCCGTGATTCGATATGGGTGATAGTGGACCGGCTGACAAAGTCCGCGCACTTTCTGGCGGTAGGCACCACTTATACGTCCAAGAAGTATGCGGAGCTATACCTATCCCGGATTGTCTGTCTCCATGGGGTACCCAGGCGGATAGTCTCAGATCGGGGCTCTCAGTTCGTTTCTCGATTCTGGAGGAGCCTGCATGAGGCATTGGGCACAAAGCTGCTCCACAGCTCAGCATATCATCCGCAGACCGACGGCCAGACCGAGAGAGTCAATCAGATACTCGAGGACATGTTGAGGGCCTGTGTCCTCTCTTTTGGGAAGAAATGGGAAGAGTGCCTTCCATATGCTGAGTTTGCTTACAACAATAGCTACCAAGCGAGCATCCAGATGTCTCCATTTGAAGCGCTCTATGGGCGTAGCTGTCGGGCCCCTCTGAATTGGTCCGAGAGTGGAGAGCGTGCTTTGTTTGGACCCGATTTGGTTGTGGAGGCGGAAGAGAAGGTGAGAACCATTCAGAACAATTTGAAAGTGGCACAGTCGCGGCAAAAGAGCTATGCCGATCGTCGTCGAAGACCTCTCACTTTCGATGTTGGCGACTACGTCTACCTGAAGGTGTCTCCCCTCCGGGGCACACGTCGTTTTGGGATTTCGGGAAAGCTGGCGCCTCGCTACATTGGACCCTTTCGGGTACTTGATAGGCGCGGTCAAGTGGCATATCGGCTAGAGCTTCCTCCATCTCTAGCGATGGTCCACGACGTGTTCCATATCTCACAGCTAAAGAAGTGTGTTCGTACTCCCTTCGAGCAGATTGCAGTGGATGAACTCGAGGTTCAGCCTGAACCTGATCTGTCTTATCAAGAACATCCGATTCGGGTTTTGGAAGAAGCTGAACGTAAGACTCGAAGGAAGACTCTCAAATTTTATAAAGTTCAGTGGAGCAATCACACTGAAGGTGAGGCCACTTGGGAGCGGGAAGACCGTTTGAGAAGCGAGTATCCCGAGTTCTTCCAAAATTTGTAAGTGTCCTTCGCAGCACTTGTCTGTATTCAATCCTTTTTCAGTTATGCGCTCATTTTTGAATCTCGGGGCGAGATTCCCCTAAGGGGGGAGGATTTGTCAATGCCCCGAATTCGAGCTCGACTCACGTGACTAGCACTAACACCAACAAATCTTTAGCCGCATTCAAAATCGATTGTTACCTCACGAGCATGTCCTAAATTTCCATTTAGAAGTATCCCAAACCTAATCAAAAGTTTAGCGCTAGAAAATCTTTAGATGACAAAGGTGAGTTTCATCAAAGTCTAGAGCCTCGCAATTGGAGATGTATAATGACCTCGAATGTGCATGTTGGTTGGTTACAAACAAGAAACTTTTCTCTATGCAATGGTTGAGTTTCTTGCCAATCCAACATCAAATGCCAATTTAAATCATAGCTCAAAGATTGAATCCATTGTTGAAGTTATTGGGGACTTATCCCTAGCACTTAGTCTCCACTTAGTCTCCATGTGTGTGGGCAAGTGGGATCAAAACAGCAGCAAGGGGACACCCAAAACAGCATACACATTTTTTCCCCAACTCCAAAACAGCCAGCCACCCATCTCCTTCAATTTTCGTGTAGCCCCAAGTCCTGGCCAGCTCCTCTTGTGGTGGAAGCTCCTCTCCATGGCAGCACCTTGAAGCTCCTCCCCAGCTCCTCCAAGTTGCTGCAGCTCCCCCATCAACTCTTCCACCTGCAGCAGCTCCAACCAAGCTTCCCTCTCCTTCTCTCCATGGCTCCTCCTTGAGGGAAGCCAAGGTAAGCCCTCCCCATGGCTAGATCTGGTTCTTGAGGGTCTCCTCTTGCTGTTTTGGGCGCCCTAGGGTTGGATTTGGGAAAAGTTTGGAGGGAAACCCATGTTCTAGGGTTTGGGGCGGTTCTGAAATTTTCGAGCAGATTTTTGGGCTGCGGTAATTCGTGTTTTTGAGCAATTTAGAAGCTTCATCTCTCTAGCCGGCTGAAGAATTAATTGTAGATAATCAAGTTATATTTCATCTCCAACTGGAATCGCTCCGTTTCGTTAATCCGTCTGAAAGTTATGCCATTTGTACTACAGACTGTGTAGAGTTTGGATTAATTCGGCAGAGCTTCAGTTTTACTTAGTTTTGAGTGGGTTAAACTAATGGATGAGCAATTAGGGGTAGTGGGATGTGTAGGTAAGGTTCTCATGCTCACTTAGCAACTGGGAACACTCAATTTGGTTAGATGATTAAAAAGTTATGCATATTTGAAGTCTATGCTGTTCTGAACCTCTGAAAATCGGGCACTGAAATTTTGCTCTCTGTTCTTGGCTGAACTGGGAGTTGTAGGTCATGTTTCTATGTGATTTTCCAAATCTAAGTCGTAGGTCTATGTCTTGTGATCGTTTAGAGTCCGAAATTACTCGATTTGGTTAAGCGGTTAGGAAGTTGCGTCGATTTGTATTCAGATCTGTCCAGAATCTCTGAAATTTGAGGCTGAAAGTTCAACTGTGAATTAGACCAATTTCTGGGCCGAGTTTGGAGAAAATTTTGCCTATGAACTTGTAGGTAATTTCGTGTAGATTTCGAAAATGTATTTGTTTGCTTGATTTGGATGAATTTAGTGGAAGTTATGCCGGTTTGAGGTAGTGCCCAGATTTCTGAAAATTTACACAAAGTCCAATTTCGGTTTTTGCTTTCAATTTTTAGTTTGGGGCTTTTGGTCCATTCAACAAGTATGTAAATGAGTAGTAAAGGGGTATTATCCTATTTTGGTCATTTGGGTTGCAATAAGTCAATTTTTGGGCGTTGTCTCTAGTTTCAGTTTTCCTTGCTCTAGCTTGAAGTGCATGTTAGAACCATGTCGCTAGTTGTGAAATGCAATGTTGTTGCTTGTTCGAAGCTTGCTTTGTTTATGTATTGATCAATTCATCCATATGCATATCATTCATCTCATTCATACATATGTGTCGTGTAGCGAACGATCCCGCGGGAGTTGACGCGGCGGCAGCCGACGAGGGTGCCGTGGGTCAAGAGGGTGAGGTTTCGCAAGCAGAAGCACAAGGCAAGCTCCTATGCATATCTAACCCTGTATATCATTTTAATTTGGAGAATAACTTGCTTATTCAGTGCTTAAGTATTAACATTAGGAATTGAACTGTGGGTTAGGTTAGATCCTAATTGCTGCATTTACTCTTTGATGTTGTTAATCCTGTCCTTGAAGCTAACTTATGGGTAATTAAGTCATATCATGCTTAGCTTTGCTTAGAGGTCGGGATGGGCCGAGTGGTGGAGGGTTCCGCCGCTCGAGATTAAATGTTTATACATGTTGAGCTATGGGAAAATGGTGGCAAATGGTTTTGAGAATGTTAAACTTGTGGGCCGGGCGAGAAGGTTGGTTGTTTGGGTATGGAGATCCAAACGTGTAGTCTCGTCTGTGCCAATTAAGGACCGAGCCGTAAGGAGGATACGGATTGAGCACCCCCGGTTGGTCACATGCCTGATTATGGTAGGGTAAGCCCTGTTTTATCTCATGCTTACTCAAAGGACTACGACCTCATGCGGTTGGGCGTGATGATGCGGGCGAGGCCTAGGCCAGCTCTCGAGTGGCCAAGCAGGGCTTGGGCTACTCGAGAGGGTGCTAGGTTTTCGGACCCATGAGGGTACTTCGGCGAGTAAGTATGGATGGGAGGGGGTTGACATGAGGTTCCTTCGTGCACATGTCGTGTGATCAATGCTTCCCTGCAGGGTTAATTAAGCGATTCGAATTGCCGAGCTCTCGGATATGAGCAAGCTTGATCTAAACTTTTCCTGCGAGTAAATAACTTGAATATGTGGTTCGCCTTTGGGTTTGAGCCTTAATCTGAAAAGTGGTGGTTGCTTTAATAGATGATGATAACAACTCATGCTCGAAGTAGATGCTGTTTATAACCGCTTTAAATGTGGTAATCTGATTAGTAAAAGAACCATACAACAAATGTTAAGCTTTCCGCACTTATACCTTATGCCTACTTTTGCTACACCCAAATGCATCTCCTTTGGAGTCGGTCATATATGGACCCCGGGTAAGACTTGCGAGTACCTTTTTGTACTCATGCTTCTGCTTTGTTGTTTTGTAGGTGAGGAGTTGGGCAGTTGTGAGTTCGGCCCGTACTGCCTCTCGGTGTCCGGGCGGGGCACCGAGTAGAGGCTGTTTAGCGCGTCGCGCACGTCCGGGAGTGTTCAGGGACAAAACACTTCCGGAGAGGCTTAAATTTTAGTTGTTGTGGATGAATTCTCTTTTGTTGTGTAATTAGTTCATCCACACTTGTGTCGCTTTCGGTTCTATATCTTTCTGTTGTCGAGTTAGTTGTTTAACTCTATCTTGTGGTTGAGTACTTAGAACTACTTCTGATGTTGGATTATGGTTGTGATATATATATCAACTGCTGTTTCCTTGTCTGCTGAGTGGATGTCCGTAGTTTGCAAAAAGGTCATGTCGGGACCACGAATTTGCAAATCCGGACCCTCTGTGTATTCAGCACTAGTCCAGGAACGCGCTAGTGCACACAGTTTTAACATCGGTAAATATCACAATCATACCATTCGATATTAATAAAGTACTTTATTTAAATAACCAACTGGTTACTCGACCTTATGGTCAAGTCACAAATGTACGCCTCGCAGGGCGAAACTTATTAAGAGAGAAATAGTAGCAGCGGAAAATCAAATAAGATAACATCGTGGCGCCATCCAGTATACCACAGGCAACTGACTGGGCTCGCTTCCCTAAGTAGACGGTTCCTCTTGGAGCTCCTCCTCCAAAGCTGGTGTAGTCTCCTCTTCAACTGGTGTTGTAGGGTGGCAAGGGTGAGTACTTGGTACTCAGCAAGTCATGCACAGAATGCAGGCTAATATACTATATGCATGGCTTGGTACAAAGGAATAGCTCAAGGTATATTTGCAGTAAACAGCATTTGACAAGTAGTATAAGTAGATTCGAAAGCAGTAGAAACAAGTAAAGCATAAATAACTTTTCAAGGAGTTTAACAAACATCTTTCCCATCCTAATCCACATTTCCATCAACATCATTATTAATCCAACCCAACTTTTCAAACCAAGTTATTTTTGAGAAAATCTAACCCTTGACTGTAATTCCCGAGCGATGTCCAATACCGCGGACACGGCTATTCGAATAGATTCTACACTCTGCAGAGGTTATGCACTTTACCCACAAGATACAATCAAACACCACAAAGGCGAGTTCCCGTAACAAAGTCTTTCGGAAACTTCTAACAATACAAGTGGTCCTCCCCGGTTATTGCACACTAACCCTTCCCTTAGCTAAGGCGAAGTTTAGGCCAATCAACCGTTAGATGGGTACCTGGCCTCAGCCCCGGTACGCTCCCCCGTACAACTTACACAAAGGGTGTAGTTGACCTCCTGAGGTCCCACAGGTACGTTATTAGCAACTTAGTCAACTAGGTCCGTCCCATTACAGACATGTGGTTGCACGTTAGACCCAGTTCAAAGGCTTGCAAGGTTAAGTCCTTAGGGTGACCAGGGCAAGACTACCCGAAGAACCAAATCAACATCCCCAATGCCACAACTGGCCCACCTGATTACTCTTGCCACATGCCCCGGTCGAAAACTATTTATCAAACCCCAGTTGATTACCATGCACCACGTGCCATCAACATCACATGATACCTTTCCAAAACAGGTTCAATATATCATTAAGTCAATATTAGCATTTGATTGTCCAAAATCATGTCATGAGCACGTAGCAGGTCTAAGCAGTATACTACAACGGTCTAAAACCCATGTTGGCAACTTAATAATGTCCAACTAGTAAACCACAACTAGGGTGACAAGGGGTCATGGCACATACTTAGATAATCAAGGTGTCATACAGCAAATTGGTACTTATCTAATCCCCCATATTTAAATAAAGTATTTTTCTATTTGAACTTAGCATGCAGTAGGTTAAATCAAAATAGATTTCAAAATAGGATCAACATGGTCAAAGCACAACTTGCCTTCAAAAAGTACTTGCTCTTGGTCTTGAGTTGGATCCTGAGTCAATACTTCTCCTTCGAATCCTTCCGGCACTTCAACGTCTACTCGTAAAGCGTGCAAATAGCAAATACACGAATAAACAATAGGCAAAAAGTGTCCAAACATCCAAATAAAATCCATAAACAGAGAGAACATAATTTTATGAGTTTTTAGAAACTGGAATCGTCAAATTTGGAGTTAAAATGCAAAAGTTATGATTATTTAAAGTTTAAATAATCAATTAAATAATTTTACAGAGAAAAAATTTAGTCCAAAAATTAAATAAAATTCATATTTAGGTAGGTCTCAATTTTATACAAATTTAGAAATTTGAATCACTCAAATCGGAGTTGAAACGCAAAAGTTATAAGCGTTTGAAGTTTTGAAATTCAAATCAATTATTAAACCGAATTATTAAATCATTTTCTTTTTCGAAAAATCATTTATTGCGTCAGCAGGGACACGTGGACCAATCGGGTGACGACGCGTGGCCTCGGGTCCACGGACCCGGCGCACGGTCTCGGCTCGGTCCACCGTGGGCTCGGCCCACGGCTCACGGTCGCTGACAGGCGGGCCCTCTGACACGCGGGCCCCGCGTGTCAGCGTCACACGCACGCGCGCGTGGACGGCGCTGACCGCGACGGTCAGCCTTCCCGGACACGTGGCTCAATCTCGGCCGTTGATTTGGAAATCAACGGCCCAGATTAGATCCGCTAACGCGCTTGGAAAACAACTCCACCGATTCCGACCGCTCGATCTTGATCGGACGGTCAAGATCCACCTACCGCTATGAACGTGGTTCAATCTAAGCCGTTGGATCTAGATCTAACGGTTGAGATTAGACACGGAGATCAACACGTGATTCTTTACCGTGGGTGACGTGGGCGAATCTGGGCCGTGCGATGAAGATCCGACGGTGGAGAAGCTTCGCGGGTCTCACGATGTCCACTTGCCGAGCTCCCGGCGATCGGGCGTTGAGAACGAAGACCACACCGACGGCGTTTCGGGCACACTCCGGCGAAGTGGGTGGTCTCTTCGGTGCGCCTCGGCGGGATTCCGGATCTGGGCTCCTTCTCGGAAGACGACGGACGGCGCGAAAACGGCAAGAAATCATGGCGGACACCTCCTCCAACTACTACAGCTCGCGGATCGACACGGCGGCGGCTTGAGCGGCGTGCGTTGGAGCTACGGGTGCGCAATGAAACGGCGATCCCGACACGGGTGGCGGCGCAATAAATAGGGCCTCGGCGTCCCGTGAAACGCCGCGAATCCGAGGTCCTCTCCGCTGGCGGCGAGTCCGGCCGACACTGCTAGGGTGACGTGGCACGCAGACAACCGCTGGATCGAGATCCAACGGCGCGAAGTTTGGGTCCGGTCGGACTCGGCAAGCTGGTCGCCTTGGCTCGGGCTCGGTGACGTGGCTCAATCGTGGCCGTTGGATCAAGATCCAACGGCCACGCGGTTAAGGTTCCGGGCGGGTTCGGCTTGACCACGGGCGCGGTCGGGCTCGGGTCGGACTCGAACTCGAGTCTGACTCGGGCTCGGTCGGATGAACAGTACTTGACCCAACTCGAATTTCCAGCGATTTAATATTTAAAATAATTTTCAGTAATTCATTTAATTCATTAAAAATAGCAAAATACTCAGAAAAATTCCAGAAAAATTCTGGAAAATATTTTAGGGTATTTGGGACTCAAATAAAATATTTCCAACAAAATTTTATTTGCAAAATTAAATTCTTTAATTATTTCAAAATGGAATAAATTCAAATAAATTCCAAATAAATCCAAATAAATTCCAGAAAATTCCAAAAATTCACCAAAGTGCCAAATCACACATGAAATTAAGAAAAGCAAAAATTTTGGGGTGTTACAAACCTCCCCCCTTAATAGAATCTCGTCCCCGAGATTCAGGGCTTACTACAGAATAGGTTTGGAAACTCTTTCTTCAAATCCTCTTCGCGCTCCCAAGTCGCTTCGCTCTCTGCATGGTTGCTCCACTGAACTCTACAGAAACGGGTTGACTTGTTTCTAGTTTCTCGATCCATTGTGTCTAAAATCTTCACGGGATGCTCCTTATAAGTCAAATCCTCTTGCAACTCAATTGACTCTAGCGGTGTCTGTTCCTCAGGAACTCGGAGACACTTCTTCAACTGGGACACATGGAATACGTCATGTACTCCTGCTAACGACTGTGGCAACTCCAGCTGATAAGCAACTTCGCCTCTGCGACTCAAAATCTTAAATGGTCCAACATAACGGGGTGCGAGTTTCCCTTTGGCATGGAACCTCTTAACTCCCCTGAGAGGCGTAACTCTGAGGTATACAAAGTCTTCTGGTTCAAAACTCAAGTCTCGGCGACGGTTGTCAGCATAACTCTTCTGTCGTGATTGGGCTATCTTCAACCTTTCCCTAATCATGGCAATCTGCTCTTCAGCCTCTTGAAGAATATCTGGCCCAAAGACACGGCGTTCGCCGGTCTCATTCCAATTCAATGGCGTCCGACAGGGTCGACCATACAGTGCCTCAAAAGGTGACATCTGTAAACTAGCCTGATAACTATTGTTGTAACTGAACTCGGCATACGGCAAACTCTTATCCCAAGAGGTAGCATAAGCCAATGCACAAGCTCTTAACATATCCTCCAGAATCTGGTTGACTCTTTCGGTCTGGCCATCCGTCTGTGGATGATAAGCTGTACTGAAGTTCAAACGGGTTCCCATGGCTTCATGCAACTTATTCCAGAACCTTGAGGTAAATTGGGTACCTCTGTCCGATACGATCCTCTTTGGCACACCGTGCAAACAGACGATCCTGATCATGTACAACTCTGCCAATTTATCCCCCGAGTAAGTGGTCTTCACGGGGATAAAATGGGCTACTTTGGTCAAGCGATCCACTATAACCCATATGGAGTCATAACCTCCTTGAGTCTTAGGCAAACCGGTAATGAAATCCATCCCGATTTCCTCCCACTTCCACTCAGGTATTTTCAGTGGCTGTAGCAATCCTGCTGGTCTCTGATGCATTGCCTTGACTCTTTGGCATACGTCGCACAATGCAACATGCTCGGCAACTTCACGCTTCATGCTCGGCCACCAGAATCTCTCCTTCAGATCCTGATACATCTTGGCGCTTCCAGGATGAATTGAGTACTTGGAGTCATGGGCTTCTTCCAAAATCAGTTGCTTTAACTCCTTCTTGTTAGGCACACAAATGCGATCCTTCATCCACAACGTGCCTTGCTCATCCAACTTGAAGTCCTCTGCCTTGCCTTCCTCCTTGATGGACTTAATCCTGCGGATCTTGTCATCATCTTTCTGTCCTTCTCGGATCTGGTCCTCTAGAGTAGGTTTTACTTCCAATGCGACCAAGAATCCACTAGGTACAACCTCAATCTTCATCTTTTGAAAATCCTCACATAACTCATCCTGACTTGTGGCTAGCAACGTACTCACGGTATGGCTTTTCCGACTCAGAGCATCGGCTACTACGTTGGCCTTTCCGGGATGGTAATGGATTCCAACATTGTAGTCCTTGATTAACTCTAGCCATCTCCTTTGCCTCATATTCAGATCCGACTGGGTGAATATGTATTTAAGGCTCTTATGATCCGTATACACTTCACATCTGTTCCCGATCAGATAGTGACGCCATATCTTCAAGGCATGCACTACGGCAGCTAACTCTAGGTCATGTGTCGGATAATTTTCCTCATGCGGCCTCAACTGCCTTGATGCATAAGCGACGACCTTTCCATTCTGCATCAGCACACATCCAAGTCCTTGGCGCGATGCGTCACAATAAATATCGAAGCTTTGATTAACATCCGGTAGAACTAACACCGGTGCTGATGTCAATCGCTTTTTCAGCTCCTGAAATCCTTTCTCACATTCTGACGTCCATGCAAACTTCTTCTCCTTCTTCAGCAATTGCGTAAGAGGTTTCGCAATTGTCGAAAAGCCTTCAATGAAACGGCGATAGTATCCTGCCATTCCAAGGAAACTCCGGATCTGGGTCACAGTCTTCGGCTGCTCCCAATGTAACACAGCTTCTACCTTGCTTGGATCTACGGCGACTCCTTCTGCGGTCATTACATGTCCGAGGAATTCTACCTTGTCCTTCCAAAAATCACACTTGCTGAACTTGGCGAAGAGTTGCTGTTCCCTCAGCTTTTCCAAAACTCGCCTCAAGTGTTCGGCATGTTCATCCTCTGTTTTTGAGTAGATTAGGATATCATCTATGAACACGACGACAAACTTGTCCAAATATTCCATGAACACCTTATTCATCATATTCATGAAATATGCTGGCGCATTCGTCAGTCCAAAAGACATAACTGTAAACTCGTAATGTCCATATCTTGACGAGAATGCAGTCTTCGGGATATCTTCTGATCGGATCTTCAACTGATGGTATCCCGATCTCAGATCAATCTTGGAGAAAACTCCGGCTCCTCTCAGCTGATCGAACAAATCATCAATCCTGGGTAGCGGATACTTATTCTTCACGGTGACTTCATTGAGTGCACGGTAGTCAATGCACATCCTGAAACTCCCGTCCTTTTTCTTGACGAACAGAACTGGTGCTCCCCACGGCGACGAACTCGGTCTGATAAATCCTTTCTCCATTAACTCTTCTAACTGTTTCTTCATCTCTACCAACTCCTCGGTAGACATCCGATAGGGTCTCTTTGCTATCGGTGCTGTACCAGGTACAAGCTCTATCACAAACTCTATGTCCCTGTCTGGCGGCATACCAGGTAGATCTTCAGGAAAAACATCTGGGTACTCATTCACTACTGAGACATCCTCTATGCAGATTGCCTTGGTACTGTTAACCATCAACTGTCCATCTCTAACTGCAGTGGCTTGAAATTCCACTTTCTTCCCACACGGGCTCTCAACTGAGATAGTCCTTCGTCCACAATCCAATACGGCCTTGTGCTTGGATAACCAATCCATTCCCAATATGACGTCTAAGGTCTGGGTTTCCAAAATAATAAGGTTTGCTAGGAACTCTATTCCATCTATTAGTATTCTCACCCCGGAACATCCTACTTTCGTTCGGAGTTCGGAACCAGGGGTTTGAACTAAAAGCATGCATCTAAGTCTTGCAATCCCCAAATCATTTCTAGCAGCAAAGCCTTGCGAAACAAACGAATGCGAAGCTCCAGAGTCAAACAAAACTGTTGCAGGTACTGAGTTAACAAGTAACTTACCCAGTACGACGTCCGTAGCATTCTGCAGTGCATCTGCGGTGACATGGTTGACTCGGCCTCTCACCACGGTCTGGGGTGTGACTCCTGGTGCTGGCGTCCTAGCTGGGGTGGTTCCTAGATTGAAGCGAACTGGGGTCACTCCTGCTGTCTTCTTTGGACAACTGTTGGCAAAGTGTCCTGGCTCGTTGCAGTTGTAGCAGCGTCTCACTGTTCCTTGCTGACTGCCTGGAGCAGCGTTTCTAGCGGGGGCTGGGGTCTGGTAGTTCTGATTGACGGGTCTTGGTGCTGGTGACGGTGTCCTTGTAGCATTCTGTGGCTGGAATCTGAAAAATTGATTTGGTGCAACTCTCAGACGCTGTTGCGTTCCCTGGCGTGATCCCTGCTGTTGCATTCTGCGCTTCCTGTTCTCATCCAGTTCCTTGCGCTTGTCCTCAAGAATAAGCGCCTTATTCACCAACTCTTGGAAATCTGGAAAGGTGTGGGTGATCAATCCTACTTGCAATCCTGAGTTAAGTCCCTTCATAAAACGAGACTGTCTGGCTTTATCTGTCGCTACATCCTCAGGTGCGTAGCGTGCTAGCTGTGTGAACTTGTTCAGGTAGTCGGCCACTGGCTGATTACCTTGCTTCAGTGCTCTGAACTCCTCCTTCTTAAGGTCCATGATTCCTTCAGGCACGTGATACTGACGAAACGCAGCTGTGAACTCTTCCCAAGTGATGTCTTGAGGGTTCTCTTGCGTGGCACAGAAATTCTCCCACCATTCGGCGGCTGTTCCTTCCAACTGATGAGAAGCGTAGAGTACCTTCTCATTTCCTATGCATTGAGCTATGTGTAGCTTCCTCTCAATTGACCTTAACCAATCATCGGCCTCCAATGGATTGGCATTCCCGGAGAAAGTGGGTGGGTGAGTCCTCATGAACTCTGACAGTCTTGTATTCTGGCGTTGTCCCTGATTGACTTGATTAGCTGTGGCCTGAGCAGTGACGTGTTGCATTTGTTGCATCATAGCATGCATCAACTGAGTCTGAGCAGCAAGAAATGCTCCAAAATTCTGCATATCAACTGGCGGTGCTGGTGCTCCATCATTGGGGTTTTCTGCTGGGCGAGAACCACTTCCATTGCTTCCAAAGTTTCCGCGGGTGTTCACCATCTGTCGATTTGCTCTAAGTTTTAGAGATGAGGGGGAATCAAGAATAGACAAGTAATATGGAACTTATGCGGGGCGAAAGGTGTAACTTTAAGGTCCAACTTTATTATTGATATTAATAACTTGGTATGGTTGCTTACAATGCCTAAGGGCCTTGCAACACATACTGCACACTCAGCAAACAATGAAAATCCAAATCGAACTAACACTGGAGTCTAACGCCTAAAGGGTGACTCTTTATTCTATGACGCGACTCGGCGAAGGAGTCTCACTATAGAACCTACGCTCACTCATCGAGAAAACCTCCACGGCCTGGGTACGGATGCTGCGGCATAGGCGCGAAACGATTGCCATGTCCAGCAACTGTGTCATCTGTGGTAGTCGAAGAAGCAGTGTCCTCATCGAGATCTGACTCTTCCGGATCTGGCTCGTGTAGCTCGAGTACTGGCTCTGGTTCTGGTCCGTACAAAGCCATCTCCAACTCGTCAATCCTTCGCAGAAGGTGTGACACATACTCTTGAGCTTCCCGCCATCTGTTCTTCTCTGTCGTGATCTCCTTGCGGGCCTTCTGTAGCTCCTTGCTTGTATCATCGAGTACATCCTCCTGGGCGACAACAAGTCGTGCCAACTGTGTAACCATGGCATCCTCATCCTGAATCGCCTTCGGGTCAAGAAGGTTATTGCTGCGCGGGTGATAACGGAACACCGTGCTCTCTAACTCTCTGGCGTAGATACGGGTAATGTGCCGCATTGCTCGTCGTGATACTTCTTGGATACCCATCTGCATTGTAGATCTCCTGGCAGTGCAGTGTATCGGGCGATTGCCTGGGCCCTTCTTCCTAGCAGGTACCTCAATCTTCACGTCACAAGCCTTGATCAATCCCGCTTGTCTGATCACTTCCACTTGGTATTGCGGCTTCTCAAAATCTCCGAGAGTTTGTAGCATATGCCAAAGTTCTGCAGCGTGACCAACCCCCAGATCAACGTAGTTGAACTCTCCCTCCATCTGTCACAAGAGTGCTCACGTAAGAACTCGAAATTTTTAAATCGTGACAAGGTAAGGAAAAATTCAGCAATAGACAAGGAAAGAAAGAATGGGATAAGTCGAGATGTCCTTTCTTATCTTGACAAACTTTTGGCTTTAGAAAATAGGTTTTATACTCACTACGACCATTCTATCTAGGGTTGAGCCTACGGTCAACCTGGCTCTGATACCACCTCTGTCGGGACCCCGAATTTGCAAATCCGGACCCTCTGTGTATTCAGCACTAGTCCAGGAACGCGCTAGTGCACACAGTTTTAACATCGGTAAATATCACAATCATACCATTCGATATTAATAAAGTACTTTATTTAAATAACCAACTGGTTACTCGACCTTATGGTCAAGTCACAAATGTACGCCTCGCAGGGCGAAACTTATTAAGAGAGAAATAGTAGCAGCGGAAAATCAAATAAGATAACATCGTGGCGCCATCCAGTATACCACAGGCAACTGACTGGGCTCGCTTCCCTAAGTAGACGGTTCCTCTTGGAGCTCCTCCTCCAAAGCTGGTGTAGTCTCCTCTTCAACTGGTGTTGTAGGGTGGCAAGGGTGAGTACTTGGTACTCAGCAAGTCATGCACAGAATGCAGGCTAATATACTATATGCATGGCTTGGTACAAAGGAATAGCTCAAGGTATATTTGCAGTAAACAGCATTTGACAAGTAGTATAAGTAGATTCGAAAGCAGTAGAAACAAGTAAAGCATAAATAACTTTTCAAGGAGTTTAATAAACATCTTTCCCATCCTAATCCACATTTCCATCAACATCATTATTAATCCAACCCAACTTTTCAAACCAAGTTATTTTTGAGAAAATCTAACCCTTGACTGTAATTCCCGAGCGATGTCCAATACCGCGGACACGGCTATTCGAATAGATTCTACACTCTGCAGAGGTTATGCACTTTACCCACAAGATACAGTCAAACACCACAAAGGCGAGTTCCCGTAACAAAGTCTTTCGGAAACTTCTAACAATACAAGTGGTCCTCCCCGGTTATTGCACACTAACCCTTCCCTTAGCTAAGGCGAAGTTTAGGCCAATCAACCGTTAGATGGGTACCTGGCCTCAGCCCCGGTACGCTCCCCCGTACAACTTACACAAAGGGTGTAGTTGACCTCCTGAGGTCCCACAGGTACGTTATTAGCAACTTAGTCAACTAGGTCCGTCCCATTACAGACATGTGGTTGCACGTTTGACCCAGTTCAAAGGCTTGCAAGGTTAAGTCCTTAGGGTGACCAGGGCAAGACTACCCGAAGAACCAAATCAACATCCCCAATGCCACAACTGGCCCACCTGATTACTCTTGCCACATGCCCCGGTCGAAAACTATTTATCAAACCCCAGTTGATTACCATGCACCACGTGCCATCAACATCACATGATACCTTTCCAAAACAGGTTCAATATATCATTAAGTCAATATTAACATTTGATTGTCCAAAATCATGTCATGAGCACGTAGCAGGTCTAAGCAGTATACTACAACGGTCTAAAACCCATGTTGGCAACTTAATAATGTCCAACTAGTAAACCACAACTAGGGTGACAAGGGGTCATGGCACATACTTAGATAATCAAGGTGTCATACAGCAAATTGGTACTTATCTAATCCCCCATATTTAAATAAAGTATTTTTCTATTTGAACTTAGCATGCAGTAGGTTAAATCAAAATAGATTTCAAAATAGGATCAACATGGTCAAAGCACAACTTGCCTTCAAAAAGTACTTGCTCTTGGTCTTGAGTTGGATCCTGAGTCAATACTTCTCCTTGAATCCTTCCAAAGACTTCAACGTCTACTCGTAAAGCGTGCAAATAGCAAATACACGAATAAACAATAGGCAAAAAGTGTCCAAACATCCAAATAAAATCCATAAACAGAGAGAACATAATTTTATGAGTTTTTAGAAACTGGAATCGTCAAATTTGGAGTTAAAATGCAAAAGTTATGATTATTTAAAGTTTAAATAATCAATTAAATAATTTTACAGAGAAAAACTTTAGTCCAAAAATTAAATAAAATTCATATTTAGGTAGGTCTCAATTTTATACAAATTTAGAAATTTGAATCACTCAAATCGGAGTTGAAACGCAAAAGTTATAAGCGTTTGAAGTTTTGAAATTCAAATCAATTATTAAACCGAATTATTAAATCATTTTCTTTTTCGGAAAATCATTTATTGCGTCAGCAGGGACACGTGGACCAATCGGGTGACGACGCGTGGCCTCGGGTCCACGGACCCGGCGCACGGTCTCGGCTCGGTCCATCGTGGGCTCGGCCCACGGCTCACGGTCGCTGACAGGCGGGCCCTCTGACACGCGGGCCCCGCGTGTCAGCGTCACACGCACGCGCGCGTGGACGGCGCTGACCGCGACGGTCAGCCTTCCCGGACACGTGGCTCAATCTCGGCCGTTGATTTGGAAATCAACGGCCCAGATTAGATCTGGCTAACGCGCTTGGAAAACAACTCCACTGATCTGGACCGTTCGATCTTGATCGGACGGTCAAGATCCAATCTACCGCTATGAACGTGGTTCAATCTAAGCCGTTGGATCTAGATCTAACGGTTGAGATTAGACCTGGAGATCAACACGTGATTCTTTACCGTGGGTGACGTGGACGAATCTGGACCGTGCGATGAAGATCCGACGGTGGAGAAGCTTCGCGGGTCTGCGATGTCCACGGCGGAGCTCCGGCGACCGGCGTTGAGAACGAAGACCACACCGACGGCGTTTCGGGCACGCTCCGGCGAAGTGGGTGGTCTCTTCGGGTGCGTCTCGAAGCGGGGATTCCGGATCTGGGCTCCTTCTCGGCGGAAGACGACGGACGGCGCGAAAACTACAGCATCACGGCGGACACCTCCTCCAACTACACAGCTCGCGGATCGACGGCGCGGCTTGAGCGGCGTGGGTTGGAGCTACGGGTGCGCAATGAAACGGCGATCCCGACACAGGTGGCGGCGCAATAAATAGGGCCCTCGGCGTCCGTGAAACGCGCGGAATCCGAGGTCCTCTCCGTTCGCGGGCGAGTCCAGCGGCGACACGGTTAGGGTGACGTGGCACGCGCACAGCCGTTGGATCGAGATCCAACGGTGCGATAGTTTGGGTCCGGGTCGGACTCGGGCGAGCTGGCTGGCTCGGTCGGGCTCGGGCTTGGTGACGTGGCTCAATCGTGGCCGTTGGATCAAGATCCAACGGTCACGCGGCTAAGGTTCCAAATGAGCGGTTCGGCTTGACCACTGGCGCGTCGGGCTCGGTCGGACTCGAACTCGAGTCCGACTCGGGCTCTGGCCGGATGAACAAGATTTGACCCAACTCGAATTTCCAGCGATTTAATATTTAAAATAATTTCCAGAATTCATTTAATTCATTAAAAATAGCAAAATACTCGAGAAAAATTCCAAAAATTCTGGAAAATATTTTAGGGTATTTGGGACTCAAATAAAATATTTCCAACAAAATTTTATTTGCAAAATTAAATTCTTTAATTATTTCAAAATGGAATAAATTCAAATAAATTCCAAATAAATCCAAATAAATTCCAGAAAATTCCAAAAATTCACCAAAGTGCCAAATCACACATGAAATTAAGAAAAGCAAAAATTTTGGGGTGTTACAGGTCATGTCGAATTTTCGTAGAATTTTGGGTCTTAGTGTTTCTCGTGTTCGGATTGGGTTGGTGTTTTGTTTTTGTGTGGTTCTCGGGTTGGGTTTTGGTTGTGGTTGTCGGGATTGTCTTTTTGCGTGTGTTTGCTTCCGCGCTGCGTTTGGTTTTATAGTTTCGCGTTCGTTGCCCCCTTTATGCAAATTGAGTTGATGTGGTCTTGGAAACCGGTATGTGGGATCCTAGGTGAGTTTTGGGTCGCATACCGGGGGAATACCGGGATTGTTGTCGAGTTATTCGATTTGCATCTTTGTTGCCTCGCTTGGGCTTGGGTGCTAGCACTGTGAGCGCCATCGGCGACCCGTTGCTAGCCTCCAAATCCAACGAGAGCGACAGGGCATTCAAATAACCCGAGGACGGTCTGGGCGGCTCCTCACACTCTTTGTCCTAGGTAATCCTACAACAAAGTCCATAGAAATATCCTCCCAAGGTATACTAGGAATAGGAAGAGGCATATAAAGCCAATGTGGATTTAAACGAGACTTAGCTTTATTGCAAGTAGTGCAGCGTAACACATAGCGCTCGACATCACGTCTCATCTTTGACCAAAAGAAGTGGCCGGCCAGCACATCTTCAGTCTTTTTTGCTCCAAAATGTGCCATCAAACCTCCTCCATGCGCCTCCTGCAACAACAAAAGACGAACGGAGCTAGCTGGAATGCATAGCTTGTTAGCACGATAGAGAAATCCATCATTCATAACATATTTGTTCCATGTTTTCCCTTCTTTACAATGTTCATGCACTTCCTTAAAGTCCAAATCAGTAGCATATAAATCCTTAATCGTCTCTAAACCAAAAATCTAGTGGTCAAGTTGAGATAACATGGTGTAAGGTCTAGAAAGTGCATCAACAATCACATTGTCCTTTCCTTTCTTATGTTTTATGATGTATGGAAAAGACTCAATATATTCTACCCATTTAGCATGTCGTTTATTCAATTTAGCTTGACTTCTAATATGTTTCAATGATTCATGATCAGAATGTATAACAAATTCTTTAGGCCATAGATAATGTTGCCAAGTTTCAAGCACATGCACTAAAGCATACAATTCTTTATCATAAGTAGAATAATTCAGATGTGGACCACTCAATTTCTCATTGAAATAAGCAACTGGCTTACCTTCTTGAATTAGCACGCCTCCTACTCCAATCCCACTAGCATCACATTCTATCTCAAAAGTCTTACCGAAATCAGGGAGTTGGAGCAATGGAGCGTGGGTGAGCTTTTCTTTTAGCAATTTGAATGCTTTTTCTTGTGCAGGTCCCCATGTGAAAGCTACTCCTTTCTTTGTCAACTCATTTAGCGGGGCGGCGAAGGTGCTGAAATCCCGAACAAAACGCCGATAGAACCCGGCAAGACCATGAAAGCTTCTCACCTGGGTGACAGTCTGAGGGGTCGGCCAGCTATTTATGGCTTCAATTTTTGCTTCGTCCACTTCAATTCCCAGTGGGGTAACAACATAGCAAAGAAAAGAGACTTGATCAGTGCAAAAGGCGCATTTCTCAAGGTTACCAAATAGACGTGCATCTCTCAAAGCATTAAAAACAGCACGCAGTTGTTCCACATGTTCTTCATGAGACTTTCTATATATCAAGATATCATCAAAGTAGACCATCACAAATTTACCAATGAAAGCACGTAAAACTTCGTTCATCAATCGCATGAAAGTGCTAGGTGCGTTAGTTAATCCAAAAGGCATGACTAACCACTCATATAAGCTGAACTTAGTCTTAAATGCTGTTTTCCATTCGTCGCCCAATTTCATTATAATTTGGTGGCATCCACTACGCAAGTCAACCTTTGAGAAAATACTAGTTACATGCCCGTGCGTTGCTACGAAAAACAAAATTGATAACGAAAAATAAAGATTAAAAAATAAAAAAAATTATTTCACAAGATCAAACATCTATCTTTAACGCTTCATTTCTTGCGAAAGCTGGCTAATTAAAGCAACGCTTCGTTTCTTGCGTAGGGCAATTAAGTAGGGCAATTAAGCAGGGCAATTAATGACGTGGGAAGAACGGACCACTGCCACCAAGTGCTGCTTTAGAATAGTAGAGAATAGAACCACTCAATTCATCAAGCATGTCGTCTAACCTAGGGATAGGATGACGATACCTTATCGTAATATTGTTAATGGCTCTACAATCCACACACATATGCCAACTACCGTCTTTCTTAGGAACTAAGAGAACAGGAATGGCACATGGACTAAGGCTCTGTCGTACGTACCCTCGGTCCAAAAGCTCTTGGACTTGTCGCTGTATTTCCTTAGTCTCCTCCGGATTTGTCCTATATGCAGCACGGTTTGGCAAAGTTGCTCCCGGGATCAAGTCGATTTGGTGCTCAATACCTCGAATAGGTGGCAGCTCCGGGGGTATCTCAGCTGGGAACATATCCTCATACTCCTGCAAAAGGTTAGTGACAGCAGGAGGCAAAGAGCTAGACATATCATGAAATGAAAATAAAGCTTCTTTGCATATCAAAGCATAGCATGGTGCATCATTCTCATTAATTTCAGCAAGATCGGATTTTGTAGCAAGCATAACACCACCCTTCAATTTACTTCCCTCGGACCTAGAACTAGGTTCTTTCTTGTCTTTCTTAGGTGGGAAAATATTTTTAGCTACTTGTTGATTTTCATATTCAAGTGCGCTCTCTTTTCTCTCATTTTTAGCTCTCTCCTTGTCAGATTGCACAATTTCAGCAGGGGTCATAGGGAGCAAAGTGATTTTCTTCCCTTTGTGCATAAGAGTGTATTTATTACTTCTACCATGATGACTTGCATCAGTATCAAATTCCCATGGACGGCCTAACAAAAGTGAACATGCTTGCATAGGCACTACATCAAAATCAGCAAAATCATGGTATGTTCCAATGGAAAATTGTACTCTCGCGGTTTGTGTTACCTTCACCTTACCGCTGTTATTGAACCATTGAATATGGTAGGGATGAGGGTGTGCACGTGTGGGCAAGCAAAGCTTCTCAGCCAAATCTGAACTCACCAAGTTATTGCTGCTTCCACCATCAATCATGACACGAACACGACGGTCCTTAACGATGAGGTACATCTGAAACAAGTTATGGCATTATAGCTTGTCCGCTTGCTCCATTTGAGCGCTCAACACTCGTTGCACAATGATTGTCCTATAATTATCGGTGGCAGCGGTCCCTAAAATCTCCTCGTCATCATCGTCCGTCTCATGGTCAACCCCATTATCTGCAAGGTTAGCTGCAAGAACATTTTCATCCTCAACATCACTAGCACTAATGTACCCACCTTCTGTTGCAATGTACGCTCGACGACTTGGGCAATCCTTCATGACATGGCCCATTCCCTTGCATTGGTGGCATACAATTCCAGTGGTACGACCTGTGGAAGCAACCGATGACGAGCTCTTTGTGGGCACCTACACATTGTTAGATTTACTCACCTCAGGTACTCGTGACGGTGATGGTGCTGCTGAACGCGCCCTACTCGTGGAGGGGGCAGCAGGCTGAGTGGAAGAAGGTGGAGGTGCGCTGCTGATGTCGATCTTTGCACCGATACACCACCAAAGTTGCTCCGTGTCCTTTGTTGTCTTCCCTGCAATTCTTTTTCTGCCAACATAGCAAGCTGGAACAATCTATTGATGTTATTGTATTCTTTGTAATCAATTATGTCCTGGATTTCACATCGTAAACCCCCATAAAAACGAGCCATCTTATCTTCTTCATCCTCAAATACCTCACAACGCAACATGCATATTTGTAGCTCTTGATAGTATTCCTCAACATATCTATTACCTTGATTCAAGCGTTGCAATTTCTTACGTAAATCACGTTTGTAAGAAGGGGGAACAAATCTGCTACGCATAGCTCGCTTTAATCTATCCCATGTATCAGGTTGTAAGCCAGAATTCACTACTTCATTCCACCAAATGATAGCAAAGTCTTTGAACTCACTAGTAGCTTGTTTGACTCTTTGTACTTTAGGAACTAAATGGGAGTTAAATTTTTGCTCAATAGTTATTTCCCAATTTAAATAAGCTTCAGCATCGATCATATGTTCCAGAAAAAGAGGGTATGGTAAATTTAACTTTAGAAAAAGGGTCATCATTGCGGTGATTAGAGTTATTACCTCCCATACCTTGACGGTTGTGATTCAGGCGTCGTTGTTGCCGTACATCTTGTGCAGTGGCACGAGCGTTGTCTTCTCCATCCACATCATCTCCCATGATAGAGTCTTCTTGATTTTCCACTCTACGAGCTCCATTGGGAGGCGGCTGTCTCTCAAAATCCTCCAACCTGGTAAGAAGATTGGCGATGCTTCGCTCTATCCTCTCCAATCTGTGTTCATTATCTTGTACGATCCTTGCGATGTTTGCATTCATGTCATTTAGCGCGTTGTTAAGCTCATTCCGTGTAACACACTCATCTTCCTCAACACCTGCCATTGTTAGTTGAAAGAAAGACAAAGGAAACAAAGACAATTAGTGGTATAATCCCTATCAACTACTTTGGTAGCAGAAGGTGGATTCCTTATCTCTCAAGCGCCTTACCACTAGGGATGTAAGTGGGCTTGTTAGCGGTGACCTGCATCACCCGCTTCTAGAAGACCAAGAAGTCCACTGCGCTGCTCGAGGAGGGGAACGAGAAAAAGAATATGATAATCGTCATGGCCCAATCATGATACTCCGGTTCTGCGAGTTCCCGGTGGTTGTCACCTCCTCCCCAGATGCCGCGTGGGAGATCATGAGCAGTGTTGTGGACTTCCTGGTATTCATGAAGCGGGTGATGC
The DNA here is from genome assembly GCA_036346355.1 of Rhipidocladum racemiflorum. Classification (NCBI taxonomy): domain Eukaryota; kingdom Viridiplantae; phylum Streptophyta; class Magnoliopsida; order Poales; family Poaceae; genus Rhipidocladum; species Rhipidocladum racemiflorum. The sequence continues at coordinate 48,607,376 of CM070577.1, read as the reverse complement.
CGGCCACCTCAAACAAGCCCACTTACATCCCTACTTACCACGCTCTTACAAGTGTTCTTACCAACGCAACAGGAAGGTGCAACCGGTGGCTGGTTCGTGATACCATGAGTAGAGCATAAGCGAGGCGATTGCAAGGTCGGACCTGAACTGATAAGAAGTATGTGGAGCTTGGAAGGCTATATTAGGTAGCAAAGGAATAAGCAGTTATCGAAAACAGAATAGCAAAGCTGAATAAATGTCCAAAGTACTTATCGCAATTGCTGGCCTAAATGTGTTACTAGAACTAGTTCAACCAGGCTAGGGATAAACTGAAGTACAAAGGACTCAAAGAATGCAAGCAATTCTGTTTTTCTCCTTCTCTTCGTCTCCTTTTTGCTTCTCCTCTTTCTCTTCTCTCTGTTTTTTTTTCACTTTTTTTTTCTTCTATCACAAATATATATACCTCTTAACTCAGAGGAGAAACAAAAACCTCACAATTTGGAGCAACAGATGACAGTAAATAGATGCCCGAAAGAATTGACAAAAATGGTACAACAAACTTTCGGGCGACGAAACTCAGTCTTAGAAGCTTTTTTTGAGGGTCTAAAAATGCACAGGTCTAAAGATGTGAGATTTTCACGTGCGCGTCATCGTCCCCTTCGAAACAAAAAAAGTAGATTGGGTCTAGCTCGGGCTTCACTTCTTTTCTACGGTTCCTGTTAGGGTTAAGCAAAAGATAGGACTGCGGCTTAAGAAAGAAAGGCTAGCGGTGGCTGGGCAGTTGACACAAGGCGGCTCGCGACCTATCTAGGGCTTGCGGTGCGGGACAGATTACGCAAGGCGGATCGCGAGGGCAAACCGAGTAGGACTCGGTTTGGTTTTCGGGCATCGGTTGTGGTGGGTTGATCTAGGGCAGCAGACAGACGTCAAACCAGATCTTAGTTTCATGACTACAACCAGTAACAAGACGATGACCATGGACATTAATTCAACAAAGCAAACTGAAAACGAAAATTGCAATGGCACAAGGGGTTGTAGGACAGTACGAACAGATCATCAATCTTTTCTTTTTTTCTAATGCTAATTTTTTTTTCTGGACTAGGACGATGACAGCAATGATAAAGATGGGGAAACTAGTGTTACCTATCAGTAAACCTTGGCTCTGATACCACTTGATGCGCACGGTGGCCCGATCTTCCGATAGGTAGAGGTAAGTCGATTGGTGGAGACTCGACGTTGACGATCCGGCTTCAGATCCGAACAGACCGAACCCTGCAATCGCTACACCATGGCTCCATTGGTTATCAACCACGCACGAACACGGTTGACCTCGCTAAGAAGGCTTATACCTGCAAGCGAATCGAGAACACAAGCAAGAACGCAGAAGAGCAATCTCAAATTGCGGATTGAAATTAAGCATACGAACTTGGGGTTCTACAAACCGACGATCGGCGATAAATAGACGATGTGTCTAGTTCAAAACTAAGCAAAACCCAACCTCAAGCGACGGCTACAGGATATATATATGGCAGGAGGGAGCGGCGTGAGAGGCAAACCCTAGAGTTGTGTGCTGCTGGTGGGGTGGGGGCGCACACAACCTGGAAAACAGCCCTAGGGCTGGTCGCCCGACTGGTTGCCCAACTGGCTGGTCGCCCGACTGGTCGCCCGACTGGTCGCTGCTTGGACGCCCGACCGGCTGGTCGCCCGACTGGTTGCCGCCTAGTCGCCCGCCTGGACGCCCGACCGACTGGTCGCCGCCTGGCAGCGACTTTGGATGCACTTGGCATGCTTCTCCCATGTTCCTAAGCAGCAAGACATCACATATATTTAGTAGCATCCCGTCCTCAATAACATTATTATGGGTTAAAGCGAGAAACGAGCTCACCTCATGATTTAATTGACGTGCACGAGCTCGTGTGATAGGACCATGATGCATGCATGTATCCAAAGGAGTGATGTCCTCATCAGCATCTCCTTTGTTTTAACATGAATTGAAGCAATAGCAATAACATGGCAAGATATATCATAACATAAGACATCTAAAGCAGCAATATAAATGGATAAAGCATCAACATAAACCAATAAAACCAAATCCAACCACTTCATAATCTATAGCTAAGCAAATAAGGATCACAAGCATACTAAAATTATTCGATACACCAAGTTCATGGCTCTTATTATGATCATGACTTAAATTGGTAAATGTGACTAGAACTACGTGAAGATGTGTAGCTATTTTCCCTTCCCACATGCCGGTGTCATGGTACCTAAAACAACATAAAACACAAGCGTGAGTTCATCACTCAGCAAGTATATTGCAATGGGTCAAACAGAACAATTCAATATTATCATTACTACATAACAAACTTAACATCATGATTAAGTCATACTTCATATGCAACATCATTTTCATATCTCAACCTCATTGAAATCATTTCATCATCATCATCATCATGTCTACAATGCAATGCAATGCACATGTCTCCTCGACGCAAATACCGGTATTGCCGAGTGCACACCGGTCGGCGTGCACCCACGTCCCCCTTCCATCCCGTAGATGGAGGGTGCCTACTCCTCGCTTCCACTCACCACGTGGGTGGAATCACGAGGTAGGTCTTACATCCATGGTGCTCCGGAATAGTCAGAACTTTCTCACCGACCTTACCAGAATAGTTATGATGTTCTCACCGACCGGGCCAAGTTTCATGCCATGTATGCAACATATGCCATAATCATTAACCATAAACCATTGCATAGCATCTTAAAATACCCTTTTTATCATATCATGGCAAATACAAAGCATGGCAAGATAGCATAACATGGAAACAATTTCATCTAGTCAAGACAAGCAAATAAACCACATGCTACCCATCCCAATACACTTGCCTTAACCTCGGGCGACGGATTGGCGGGATGAGGAGGGCACTCCCAGGGTCACACCACCTGCACATAGATGCCACACAATCACAACGTGCCCACAAAACAGTACACCATCGCCCATCTACCACGATTTCGCAAACTACTCCCGAAAACGAAAAACAGAGAATCTGTCCCCCCGGGACAGCAGACTTCAAACTATCATAACTTCGGATCTAGGACTCAGAATCAATTAAAAGAGTACATCCTCGCATAGCTTATGAAATTTCCTAACTTTTTCTAAGTATATGGAAAAGCTGATTCGGACTCTAAAGTTGTCTAATCTACAAAACTCTACGTTGTCCCAGCTACGTCACAGATTTGAACACGTTCGGTAAATCGAGCATAACTTTCAAACGGCTAGGCGGAATTGGACGTACTTTATGTCCAATGAAAGGTATTGAAGTTACCTACAACTTCTTTAATAGGAGGACGACCAAATTCCGAATCTAAAGTCGCTAAAACTCAAACCCTAGGTCGACTACACAATCTACCCGAAACAGAGAACGTGGCAAACTCTAGTTTTCATCTAATCTACCCAATTACATCACCACCACTTGATCTAAAAGTATCCAATTACCCTCTAGCACTGCCCCTAGACCAACCCCAAGGATTCCCCTAGCCATACCTTAGCCCCACGAACGATGAACCGATGAATCTCCTCCCGGTTCACGCGATCTCCTTCCTCGCTCCAAATCCACCGGATCTCCTCGTCGCGGAGCGCTCCAATGGACGGATCAGCGGGGTGGTGAGGTGGAGGACTCCCCTAGGGTAGCAAGGATGGTGGAGAGGAGAGGAGAGGGGTGGTGGTGCAATGGAGAGGATGGGGGGGCGGCGCACACAACGGGAGGTGGGGGAGGTGAGGGGGCGGCTAGGGCATGGCGAGGCGCGCAAGGGCAGGGGGTGGGGCGCAAATAAGGGCAGGGGGAGGCACACCAACCAGCCCACGCTGGTCTCCCACTCCCACATGGACTCAAACACCTGCCCACTAAGGCCCACGACCCTTTCCCTTAGGCCCAAACTTCCCCGGAAAGGCCCAAACTCCCGGAATCGGCCCGGAAATGCAAATAAACCTCATACCGTACGGTTTCAACCTCCGATTTCACATTTTATAACGTCACACCATCCCGTAGTGTCACAATTTTTGGGTGGTTTAAACCATGAAATTCAGGATATACTTGATTATAAGGTGTACAATTCTATCACTCGCTTGTTTCATGTTGCTTGTAAAGCTGAAAGAGAAGTACATGGATGAAAATACAAGACACAAGGAAATTTTGAAGGTTCTTTTGCAAGTTGTTTCAATCCAGTGCAATCAAAGGCTTCATCCAACACTTCCATCCAAGCCTTTGCATGTTCCTCCCATAACAACCAACGTCCCACTACTTCCACTACTCCTTCATGTGCACCTAAAATAAGCAAGAGCACGACACATGACCCCATACAAAGTTCATTCATTGTTGCTTTAATGGGAAGAGCACGAGAAATACAATGCCATAGCTGCAAGAGCTACAGTCATGTGATGAGTGAACCCCTAGCAAGCAAGCTCTCCTCATAAAAGATAATGGTGAGTATACTTCAGCTAGTAATGTTGAGGAAGAATATACTATTCTTGCAACTGATCCCGTAGGTGACGAATAAAAATATGAACACAAAGAGCACCAATATGGTGCTGAAATTATAGATAAATATTTGCGCATCATTGTCAAGCATGTGCTTAGTGCACAAATGGAGCATGCTGAACAAAATCAACATTACAATCTATTCCAAACGAAGTTCGTCATCCACAAGCGTTCGTGCAGAGTCATCATTGATGGAGAAAGTTGCAACAATCTTGCAAGTATGGACATCATCGAGAAGCTTGGCTAAACCACCAATCAGCACCCTCACCCTTACTACACTCAATGGTTTAATTCTTGTGGTAAGCTGAAGGTAACTCGCTTTGTGATAGTACACTTTTCTATTGGTTTATATTATGATTATGCTGATTACAATGTTGTACCTATGCAAGCATGTTCTTTTTTGTTAGTGAAGAGGAACACCGTATGCTACTGTAGCGTAAATTAAAATTTCTACCACATAACTAGAAAGCTACTCGCAAGAAGTGGATCACAGAATAGATTACCACTAGACGTGCAGTTGCAGAATCCTTCGCGCGTTGATGTAGTGGATCGTTCTCGGCGTGGATCGTCCTCGCCGTAGATCATCCTTGCCTTGGATCGTCCTTGCCTTGTATCGTCTTCTCCACGTCGTAGTAGCAGCAGCAGTCCACACGTTCGGGGATGGAACGCCATGCGTCGGCGTGCAAGCACCGTGTCGCTCGACAGGGGCAACGAGATGTGGAGGCTAGGGTTCTGGGTAAAAGATTTTTGTGATGCCCACCCTTCTCCTCTCCTTATATAGCCACGCGACAAAACCCTAAGCTAGGGCCCATCAGCACATTAAGCCCATGAGGTCAATTAATTACGGATGCAATCCGAATTAATGCGTCCCAGCCCATTAAGTGTGTGACCCTATAGGTTTATGCGCATTTGGACATAGATTCGGAAAACCCTTTTGTAATCCAATAGTCAGTAGCGGCTCCTTGTAGAGCATGGCAACTCCCAAACGCATATGATCAAAGTATTGATGTAATAATCCCTTGGCCAAACTATATGAAGATCAAACTCAAAGCGAGAATCATGTCATCCTTTGACAGTTCAATCCATCTCTCGTATCCGTGATATATTAATAAGTTGTGATTCACTTCTCAATCACGGTATGGCCATGCACTTCCTTAATCATATCACACGAGTGGCCTAGACATATATGTGACACTACGGAATGGCGTGACATTATAAATTGTGTTATTAGCGAATAAAACCTTACGGTATGAGCTTAAATCGCGTTTCCGGGCCGTTTTCGGGGAAATTGGGCCTTCCGGGGGAATTGTGGGCTTGGGGGAACTTCGTGGGCCGGATGTGGGAGGCCCTTGGCCCAAGTGAGAGAGGGATTAGGGCAGCAAGGGGCTGCCATGCGCTCCACCCCTCCCCCCATGTGCCTCCCTCCCCTCCTCCCCACCTAGCCGCCGCCACCCCCACCTCCTCCTTGCTGTGCGCCCCTCCCTCCTCCCTCTTGCGCCTCCACCTTCCCTCTCCTCTCCACCCCCCTAGCCGGCCTAGGAGAGATCCTCACCCCTCCACCCTACTGTCATCTCCATTGGAAAACTCCGCGACGAGGAGATCTGGCGGATTCGGAGCGAGGAAGGAGATCGGGGGAACAGGAGGAGAAGATTCGCCGTTCGTCGATTCGTCGTTCGTCAGGCGAAGGTATGGCTATAGGTAATCTTTGGGGATGGACTAGGTGCTGATCTAGAGGTGGTTTTGGTGTGTTTAGATCGAAAGGTGGTGCTGCGATTGGATAGAATTGATGAAAACTAGAGATTGCATGGCGTTCTGTTTCGGGCAGATTGGACGTCCAACCTAGGGTTTGAGATTTTGCAATTATAGATGCGTTTTCTGGTCGACCATATGTTGAGAAAGTTGTAGATAATTTCAATACCTTTCAGTGGACACCAATAACGTGTAATTTCGATAAACCGTTTGAAAGTTATGGTTGTTTTACCGAACGTGTTCAAAACTGTGATGTGTTTGGGACAGATCGTGTTGATCTGTGGATTAGGCAATTTTAGAAGCCGAATCAGTTTTTCCCAATACTTAGAAAAAACTATTAAATTTCTTGTGCTTCAAGAAAATGTACTCGTTTACTTAATTTGGAGTCCTAGAACTTAAGTCATGCTAGTTGGAAGCCCGCTGTTCCATAGGGACAGATTCTCTGTTTTCGGGTTTTAGGGGTGGTTTGCAAAGTCGGGGTAGGGGATCGTTCTTGTACTATTTTGAGGGAACGTTTTGAGTGTGTGGTACCTTTGTGCAGGTGGTGTGACCCCGGGAGTGCCCTCATCCTCTCGCCAATCCGTCGCCCGCGGTTAAGGCAAGTGTATTGTAGTGGTTGCGGCTTAGGTAGCCGTAAGGTTTGATTATGAGATGGTTTACACATGTTTTTATGATATGATGCCATGATTGACTCTTGCTTGCGACATGATGAAAATGGTGTATTATGAGGCTATGCAATGATTAGTTGAATTTATATGCAAGTTGTTTATGATTAAGACATATGTTGCATACATGGCATGAAAACTGGCCTTGTCGGTGAGAAAGTCATAACTAGTCCGGTAAGGTCGGTGAGAAATTTATGACTAATCCTGTAACATCTCGGCATCTAGTATGCCCTGGATGTCACCAAACATGATAGAAGCAGCATCTAAAAACCATAAATAAAGATAAATTACAACAAGGGCGCAAATGCTAAAACTAAAAATTTCGGCAGCATCCCCTTTGTTTTTCCATGGTATGGAGCAACAACAAGAATACCTCAAGATATATCATAATGGAAAGCATCTAAAACAGCAATAACAGGTGACATAGCAACAATTTAAGTCTAGCATAATGAATTTAACCACTCCATGATCTAAAACGAAGTAAATAATATGGCCAAGCACACAAATAAGGCATACTCCAAGTTCTCAACGCATTAACTTATAATCATAACTACGAATGGCAAAATTGTGTATGTCTAAATGAGTGAAACTTTGTGAAGATGTGCCACTAAGCCCCTTTCCCGCATGCCAATTTCATGGTACCTAAAAAAACATCATAAGCACAAGCGTGAGTTCATCACTCAGCAAGTATATTGAAATGGAACAAGGAATAGGTTTCAATACCAACATCATTGCATCTCATCATTAGCATCATAAGCATTTCATATTCACATGGCGTACATCTCATAAACATCATAAGCATCCCATATTCCCATGGTGTACATCTCATAAACATCATCATATATGCAATGCAATGCACATGTCTCCTTGAAGCACATACCGGTATTACCGAGTGCACACCCGTCGGCGTGCACCCTCTTTCCCCTTCCATCCTGTAGATGGAGGGTGCCTACTCCTCGCTTTCATTCACAACTGTGGATGGAATCGCGAGGTAGGTCTTATTCAATGGCGCTCCGGATTAGTCATAACTTTCTCACCGACCTTACCTGATTAGTTATGACTTTCTCACCGACCTGACCAGTTCTCATGCCATGTATGCAAATATGTCATAAAAATAAACATCTTGCACATAAACTCAACTAATCATTGCATAGCCTCATAATAAACCATTTTCATCATGTCGCAAGCAAAAGTCAATCATGGCATCATATCATAAAACATGTGTAAACCATCTCATTATCAAACACTTGCATTCAACCGTGGGCGACGGATTGGTGAGGGGTTGAAGGCACTTCCGGGGTCACACCACCTGCACATAGGTACCACACACTCAAAACTTTCCCACAAAATAGTACAAAAACGCTCATCTACCCCGACTTCGCAAACTACTCCAAAAAGCCAAAAACAGAGAATCTGTCCCGTCGGGACAGAGGGCTTCCAACAAGCATAACTTGAGTTCTAAGACTCCAAATCAAGTAAACGAGAACATTCTCTCGAATCTTAGGAAATTTCCTAGCTTTTTCTAAGTATACGCGAAGACTGAATCGGCTTCTAAAATTGTCTAATCTACAGATCAACACGGTCTGTCCCAATCACGTCACAGTTTTGAACACGTTCGATAAAACAGCCATAACTTTCAAACGGCTGGACAGAATTTCACGTTCTTGGTGTCCAATTAAAGGTAATTCAATTAACTACAACTTCTTCAATAGGCGGACAACCAAATTCCGATTCTAAAATTTCGAAAACTCAAACCATAGGTCAGACGTCCAATCTGCCCAAAACAGAACGTGGGACAGCAAATGCAATCTCCCTAATATCATCTAGGAACTGCACCTAAACACCAAATTTAACCATGAAATTACCCATCTAACAGCACCTAGACCACCCCTAACAAGACCCCAAATCCGTACCTCTTCTTGACGGATCACCCGGTCGACAAACGCCTCCTCCTCGTGACGGATACTCATACCACGGGTACCACAAGCAGCCCGAGTAATCAGTTGGGCCGCTTTGTGCCCAGCCCCTACCAACAGGCCCGCGCTGGGCAGCACGGGAGCCCCGCTTCCCGACCAGGGCTCGGTCGCTCCGACCTCCCTTATCGGGGTGCCCGCCGGGCCCTGACCTCTTTGGGTCGGGACATCTATGACTTTGACCCGGAGGAGATCGACTCCACCCATGACCGTGGCATCGGGGCTCACACCGGGAGTTGGCCGCCTACCCCACGGGCATGACGTTCGACACCCCCCTATGGGGTTAGATGGCTCCTTCCCGAGGCAGCAGAAGGCCGAGCGAAGTCAAGCTCCGGTCCCATCCGCCTGACACATAACCACGGGACGCGTCTTCTGGTGGGGGACACCAAAGTCAAGCATCACCTTGTCAGCACCCCTGGGCAAGCGAAGCAGTGCGTCACTCCCCTCAACCAGTCCCAGAACCGACTCCCTCGACTGGTCTACCTGCCCGGCGTAAAGGACACGAGGACTGGTCGGGCGACGAGACCCAAAAACGGACTTCGAGACACAAGAGGCACTACCCCTTCCTTCCTTCTCTCTCTCTCTCCTACAAACTCCGATGTAACCTGCCCCTTTTCCATTTATATAAGGAGGGGCAGGACCCTGAGAGAGGGGACGATTTTTTTTGGCTGGATCGATCGAACCAGAGACCGGTCCAGCATCCTAGGGAACACTCCCACATCTGTAATCCCCCGGCAGTTATTCGCCCCGAGAGGCAATACACATCCACAGCACGAACTGGAGTAGGGACCTTCAGCCCGAACCAGTATAAACCTCTGGCTTCTTGAGTCAACCATTTGGGGAAAGGGAGAGCGTGACCCCCACTAACCAAAAATTCGTATTGCCGGTGTATGAAACACCGACAGTTGGCGCGCCAGGTAGGGGGTGCTCGCGCGTCATCATCACCTTCGTCTCCGGATTCCCACCTATTTTTTCCTCGATGGCTTCTTTCTCGCGCACCAGCGGCGCACCGGCGTCGACGGGCTGGATCCGTTTCAGCACCCTCGGCTTCATCGCTACGACGATGGGAGAGCTCGTACTCGTCCCCACCACGGTCCGCGACCTGGTCTTCTCTGGTAGCCTGGCCGCAGTCACCGACATTCTCGGCAACCTCCGCCTCGAGGCCCCCGCGCGGGCCTCAGGGGTGGGTCTACCACGCACTGGCATCACCTCTGGCGGCGCCATGTGCGAACCACAGCGGGCGACGGTCCTGCCTCCCGCGGGCTCCCGGCTTGTGGCCATGATCGGCTATGTGCCGACTTCCCTCCACGACTTGCTAGGGGACTCCTCCAGCCACAGTTCTAGCTCCGACAAGGAGCACCCCCCACGCAGGATGTACTCCCACGAGTGCAACATGGCGGGCGCAGCGAAGCCATCCGCCACCCCCGCAACTCCCGGAACCCTCCTCCCGCGCGACGAAGCACAGGGAGACGACTCCCGGCGGGAAGACGACGCACGCCTCCAGGTTCACCTCGCCGACCTCAAACGGCAGCGCGAGGAGATGGAGGCCCGTAAGGCTGAGCTCAACAAACTCTAGGCCAACCTAGAGCAACGTCAGCCCGAGCCACCGCTGGTTTCTGGCACGCGTGCACGCATGTCAGGTGCATCACCAGTTAGCTGAGGGGATGGACAACCTTCCGTTTTTCCCCCACGCCAACCAAAACGTCGCCGCGGCAGCAATGCTGCTCCGCGGACTCCCTGAGCCGACGGACCCGGAGGCCAAGGTCACGTACCAGAACCTCCGGGGGCTGGTGGAGCGTGCTGTCATCCAGCACGTCCAGGGTTCTGGTTCCCGACACTCAGGCGTAACCTCCGGCCACCCGGGTCACTACGCCTCGCGTGGTCATCGTAGCCCGACCAAGACAGCCCCGCATCACGAGCTCCCCCAGGCATCACGCACCCTGGTGCGCCACCGCCTGGGGGATAGCCATGACCTTCGCACCACCATCGAGGCACGGAGGAGAGCTGCAGACGTAGCGGCACCATCGCAGGTTGCCGACAGCGAACGGCGCGACCACCGCGATCCGGGTCCCGACGGCCCCGGACCGCGGGCGTTCACCCGCGACATCCGCAATGCCAGTTTCCCGATCAGGTTCCGGGCCCCAGCCAATATAGCCAAATACTCGGGGGCGACTAACCCTAGTGTCTGGCTAGAGGATTACCAGCTCGCCTGCCGAGCGGGGGGAGTGACAGATGATTTCTTCATCATCCAGTACCTCCCCATCTACCTCGCGGACTCTGCCCAAGCCTGGCTCGAGTACCTACCCGCGAACACTATCGGGAGTTGGGCCGACCTGACGAACCTCTTCGTCGGAAACTTCCAGGGCACGTAGAAACGCCCTGGCAACTCCTAGGACTTGAAGAGCTGTAAGCAGCAGCCAGGGGAGACCCTCCGGGACTACATTCGTCGCTTCTCCCAGCAGTGCAACGAGCTCCCCGACATCCGCGACGCTGACGTCGTCAGGGCGTTCATCTACGGTACCACCTGCGAGGCTCTGGTCCACAAGCCGGGCTGAGCCAAGCCCCGGACTACCAAGGAGCTCCTCGACATCGCCACCAACCACGCCTCCGGCGAGGAGGCTGTGGGGGCCATCTTCGAAAGGAAGGTGGCCCACTGAGCGTCCGGGCCTGAGGCCGGCACCCCTTCCGACCGCTTCGACAAAAGGAAACGGAAGGGGAAGCAAGGCCGTGAAGGCCGCATGGTCGCCGCTGCCGATCGCCCTACCAAGCAACAGGCTCGGCAGGCGCCCGACCACTTCGAGGAGTTGTTGGATAGTCCGTGCCAGAACCATGCCTATCCCGTCAAACACAAATACCGGGACTGTGAAGTCCTGAAACGTTTCCTCTCCGGGAACCCCACGACATCGCGGAGCAAGGGGAAGAAGGGCGACCCGGCGTCCGACGCCGGAACGAAGGTAGATGAGACGATCGACGAGTTCCCACAATGGTTGCCTCATGATCTTCGGTGGGGCAGCATGCTATGCTGACAAGCGTCGGTTGAAGCTCGCCTACCGGGAAGTCCACACGGCGACCTCCGCCGTGCCCAGCTATCTGCGGTGGTCGGAGTGCCCGATCGCCTTCGATTGGACCGACCACCCCGACCACGTCTCGCATCCAGGACGCTACCCACTCGTCGTCGACCCCATCGTGGGGATGAAGCGCCTGACCAAGGTGCTCATGGACGGCGGCAGCGGCCTCAACATCATGTATGTTGAGACATTGGACGCCCTGGGAATCCCCCGCTCCGCCGTTCGGTCGAGCAAGGCGCCTTTCCACGGCGTCGTCCCTGGCCAGCAGGCCCATCCACTCGGCCAGGTCAACCTGCCCGTTACCTTCGGGAGCCCGGATAATTTCTGCACCAAAAACCTCACTTTCGAGGTCGTGGATTTTCTCGGCTCCTACCACACCATCCTGGGGAGACCGTGCTACGCGATGTTCATGGCGATCCCCAACTACACCTACCTCAAGCTGAAGATGCCGTGGCCGCAAGGAGTTATCACCGTGGCCTCATCATTTTAGCTCGCTTATAAATACGAGCAGAGCAGTTGCGAGCTAGCCTCAGCGGTCGTCGGTCCGCCGAGCTTGCTCGCTTCCAAGGAAGGGCCCCCCGAATCCGCCCCTGACTCCTGTAAGTCGGGGCCAAGCTCCTTCAAGTCCGCGAAGGACACGAAGGAGGTCACGGTCGATCCCGAGGACCCTGCCAAGACAGTACGAGTCGGGGCTGCTCTCCCTGCCAAATAGGAAAGAGCGCTCGTCGACTTCCTCCGAGCAAACCGGGACGTCTTCGCCTGGAGACCCTCGGACATGCCAGGAATCCCAAAGGAAGCCGCCAAGCACTCCTTAATCATCCGGCCGGGCTCCAGACCGGTCGCCCAAAGCCTGCGTCGTTTCGACGAATAAAAGCGCAAGGCTATTGGGGAAGAAATCGCCAAGCTCTTGGCCAGCGTAAGGGAGTTGCGTCACCCTGAGTGGCTCGCCAATCCTGTTCTTGTAAAAAAGAAGTCCGGGAAATGGAGAATGTGTGTTGACTACACGAGCCTCAACAAGGCCTGCCCGAAAGACCTGTTCCCACTGCCTCGTATCGACCAGGTTGTAGACTCCACCGCCAGGTGTGAAACCCTTTCTTTTTTGGATGCCTACTCGGGCTACCACCAGATAGCGATGAAGGAATCCGACCAGCTTGTGACTTCCTTCATCAGTCCGTATGGCTCGTACTGTTACGTCATGATGCTGTTTGGCCTGAAAAACGCAGGCGCTACATACCAGCGGTGTATGCAAGCGTGTTTTTCCGACCAAATAGGCCGTAACATTGAAGCATACGTCGACGACATCGTTGTCAAGACCAAGAAGGCCGACAACCTCATCACCGACCTGGAGGAGACCTTTGCGAACTTTCGGCGGTTTCGCATAAAACTCAACTCCGAGAAGTGCGTTTTTGGGGTCCCGAAGGGAAAGCTGCTCGGTTTCATCGTCTCCGAATGCGGCATCGAAGCCAACCGCGAGAAGATCTGTGCCATCATGAAGATGGGACCGATCGATGACCTGAAGGGGGTCCAGAGGCTGACAGGGTGTCTCGCGGCTCTGAGCCACTTCGTGTCTCGCCTCGGCGAGCGCGGGATGCCACTTTACAAGCTACTGAAGAAATCTGATCGCTTCTGCTTGACCCAAGAAGCTCAGGAAGCCCTCAGTCGACTGAAGGCATTCTTGACTTCGCCTCCAGTATTGGTTGCCCCGGCACCGCAAGGGCCGTTACTCCTTTACATCGCCGCCACAACCCAAGTCGTCAGCGCGGCACTGTCGTGGAGCGAACAGAAGAAGGCCGCGTCTTCAAGGTGCAGAGGCCGGTCTACTTCGTTAGTGAAGTACTTTTCGAAACAAAGGTTCGGTACCCGCAGATACAGAAGCTATTGTATTCGGTGCTCATAATGAAGAGGAAGCTGGTCCACTACTTTGACCGGCACACCATCTCTGTAGTGACCTCGTCACCCCTCGGAGAAATCATCCACAACCACGACGCCACCGGAAAGATCGCCAAATGGGCTCTCGAGCTCAATGGCCTCGACATATCGTACGTCCCCAGGACGGCGATTAAGTCGCATGTCTTAGCCGACTTCGTCGCTGAGTGGACCGAGGCCCAAGCTCCGCCAGCGATCGAGGACCCCGAGTACTGGACGATGTACTTCGACGGGTCCTACACAAAGAACGAGGCTGGCACAGGGATCGTCATCGTCTCCCCTCTCGGCAACAAGCTTCTATACGCCATCCGACTACTCTTCGATGCGACCAACAATGTCGCCGAATACGAGGCCCTCATCAACGGCCTCCAGATCTCCGCCGACCTCGGTGCTCGGCGACTCTACATCCACGGCGACTCCAAGCTGGTCGTCAACCAAGTGATGAAGACCACGGAGCCTCGCGACGCCCGTATGGTGGCCTATTGCTTGGAGGTTCGCAAGCTCGAGGAAAGGTTCAAAGGATTCGAGCTTCACCATAGCTACCGAAGCTACAATGGTGAAGCTGACTACCTCGCTAGCCTCACCTCCAGCAAAGGCTCGGTCCCTCCTGGAGTCTTAATCTTCGACCTCCACAAGCCATCCATTTGGTTGGACTCGACGATCGAGGGCGCAGCCGACCCCCTAAAAGCAAATGCTCTGACCGACTTTCGGCCGGACGCGCAGCCGCCTGAGTAGGACCGTAATGTGCTCAACACCGAGTCCGATTAGAGGCAACCCTTCATCGACCGGTTGACAAACGGGTCACTCCCCGCTGACCCCACCGAGGCTCGGCGCCTCGCTCGGCAGGCCAAATCCTTCGTCCTGGTCGGGAAGGATCTGTACAAGAAGAGCCCCTACGGGATCCTCCAGAAGTGCATCGGGGCTGACCAAGGGAGACACTTGTTGCTCGACGTCCACAGTGGGGTCTGCGGGCACCATGCCGCGCCACGGTCCTTGGTAGGAAAAGCCTTCTGGCATGGCTTCTACTGGCCGACCGCATTGGCTGACGCTACGCAGATTGTCCGCACCTGCGAACGCTGCCAGTTCTTCGCCAGGCAAACGCACTTCCCGGCACAAGTCCTATAGACGATCCCCATCACGTGGCCCTTCGCGGTCTGGGGGCTCGATCTGGTCGGACCTTTCAGAAAGGTGCCCGGGGGTTTCACTCACCTGCTCGTCGCCGTGGACAAGTTCATAAAGTGGATAGAGGCCAAGCCGCTCGCAACCATCACCTCTGCGTATGCGGCGAGCTTCTTCCACGACATCGTCTACCGCTTTGGAGTCCCGAACTCCATCATCACCGACAACGGGACGCAATTCACGGGAAAGGAGTTCCTCAAATTCTGTGACAACTTCAATATCCGCGTCGACTAGGCAGCGGTGGCGCACCCCCGTGCCAACGGCCAGGCTGAGCGGGCCAACGGCATGATTCTCCAAGGGCTCAAACCGCAAATCTTCAATCGATTGAAGAAATTCGCGGGACGGTGGGCGGCCGAGCTGCCTTCTGTTCTTTGGAGTTTGCAGACCACGCCGACCCGGTCAACCGGATTCACGCCATTCTTCCTAGTGTTCAGAGTGGAAGCCGTCCTCCCAACCGACCTAGAGTATGGCGCCCCAAGAGTAGAAGCCTACGACAACGTGCGGAGATTGGAAGCACAACAAGATGCCATCGACCAACTCGACGAAGCACGAGACGTCGCCATCTTGCGGTCGGCCAAGTACCAGCAGACCCTACGGCGGTACCATAGTCGCCTGGTTCGCGGCTGGTCGTTCGACGTCGGTAATTTAGTTTTGCTCAAAATCTAGTCCAGCAAGGACAGACACAAGCTCTCTCCGCCCTGGGAAGGCCCCTTCACCATCGCGAAGGTCCTTCGACCCAGCACCTTTCGCCTTAAGGACGCTGAGGGTAACCTAATCGCCAACACATGGAATATAGAGAAATTGAGAAGGTTTTATCCTTAGAAGATTTCTCTCGTCCATGTACTACTCGAGAAGTCTCCAATTCGAGAAATCGCGTCAGTCGGTTATCCGATCGAGCGTCCAGTATCTCCTCTTGGTAACTTTGTTGAGCCCAAACACTGCGACCTACGCCCCGGCGGCTTAGGTCCCGAAGCAGTGCCCTACGGGTCGAATAATTGCGCATGCAAAGTGACCGGTAGTCGGTCGGGAATACGCCCCTCCTATGCAAATTTGCGCTAATACCTGCCTCCGACCTACGCCTGACCCCCTGCGGTCCCTAAAAGCTGTGGTCGTTGAAAGCACATCTCATAAAAACAAGCCCATTGAAAAGGAAGAAGAACCAGCGAGCAGAAGGAAACGGAGTGGCAGCTTCTTTTCATTTATTTATTTACATAAAAAAGGGGCACTAGCCCCACCGGCGGAAGCAGCCCACCCGGATCAGAGCTCATCGGAGCTCCCCGTCATTCGCGGCGGCGCTCCTCCGGGAGTGCGCCGATCCAGCCAAACGACTCGTGACGCCGCTCGGTCAGCGCCTCAATCAGCGGCACCCTCACCAGCTGAAGGCGAGGCACAGCCGCGATGAGGGCGTCGACCCGCCTAGCGTCCCAGACGACAGCGCCGGCCTCCACGTCCGCCATGATCCTCCGCCAGGCCTGCTCCACGTTTGCTGAGGACTCCCTAAGAAGTTCAGCGAAGCGGTCCCCCATAGTGGCGTGGAGAAACTTGGCAAAGAAGTTTTGGCGCTGCTCAAAAAAGTCTCGACGCACCTCCTTTTATACCCCGAGGCGTGTGGCACGAAGAAGATCGAGTAACTATAGGGAACGGAATCTGAAGAGGCCTGCGCCATTTCCAAAAACAGGACCGCCCAAAAAGTTAAGTCGAGCTTATCCCTCACTTTTCTCTCCGATCTCCCCTTTTTTACCCAGCCTTGGAGTTTAAAGCGACGCACGGCGACTGAGGCCCAGTCCCCAAACACCACTCGGGGGCTACTCATGCCTCTGCAGGCTGGGTCGGTGTTTCCAACTGACCGAGTGATCCCGCTTCGCGGTAAAACCTTTCGACTCGAGCACTGCGACCCGCGCCCCAGTGGCTAAGGTCGCGAAGCAGCTGTAACAGCCTAAAAATTTCTTTTAATATATTTGGTGTGTTTCTGGGATTATTTGTAATTTTTCGGAATATACTTGGAAGCCTCGCGAGTAAATCTGATTCACGTTTATTGAACTAATCATATAAAATAAAGATCAGATATTTTTGTATAAGCATAAAATCTAAAAATTCGTTTATAATTAAGGTAATTGGCAGACGAGAGTGTTCGCTTCAAATATTTTCAAAAAAATATGTTATATGACGTAAGTCGTTGATTTTATAAAAATCGGTACAGGTGTCTGAATCACGAAAAGAATTTCTACGAAAAATCTATACGTCGAAAAATCGCGAAACCAACTTCGTTACGCTCCAAATTGTTCCTAGTATTTTAGAGGATTTTTCCAAAATGTGTAGAGCCTTTTGCTATTTTATTCTAAACTCGTTTTGAGAATGTGTATACGTGTATATATATACATGTATGTGTGTGTACGATTTTCAAATCCAGTTGTATAAGCCTATACACATGCACCGCTTGGAATACATTTTTTTTCCATTCATTCCTTCCATCCGTTTTAAAGTGCATATACATACCTATATATATTGTAGTACGTTGGAAGAAAAGTATGTACATTTTTTTCCAAACCCATTCATTCAAGCCCTTTAGACATGCATGCATGTAATATAATTTTCTCCAGCCGTTTTCTCTTCCTTTACTAGCCCTGCCGTTTCCTTGCCTGCGTGTGAACCATGGTAGCCGATTCCTCTGATCTTCCAGCCGTTTCTCTAATCAGGCATGCAGCCCTCTGCATGTCAGTTTGGACGCATGGCAAGTGGAGGAAGTTACGACTCCAATTGGCTCTTCCTTCATTAGTCCAGTACCATCTCCATTAGTCCATTACTAGTCTCTTCATTTCTCCTTCACGCATGGAGCATCTCACTTCCCAGCCGATTTCTCATTTAGCACTTCACGTCAATCTCTCCACTCATTTCTTTCTCTATCCTCATTCCAGAGAAAAGACCGACACCAATGACGGGTAGTAGCAAAGCTAGAACACCGCCTGTAGGAGCACCCTTCCCATGCGAGAAGTCGAACTAGTGCTCGGTCCCGTCTCGCTGCCGCCGTTGAAGCCGCCGCCGTCGTCACCGCCGGTTACGTCACCGATCGCGCGCTCGTCTCGCTGCCGTCGTCGTCACCGCCGGCGCACTCTCCGGTCTTGACTTTTTCCGCGTCGATGATCCGCACTGCTGCCACTGTTGCATCACCGCCATCACCGTCGTCCTCTATGTCGCCGCGGTCTCGCCGCCGCCACCGTCTCGCCGCCGCTGCCGTCGCCGTTGTCTACATCGTCGCCGCCACCGTCTATGTCGCGAGCGCACCTTCCGGCCACGCCGCCTTCTTCCCTCGCCCAACGAATTGCGCCGCTGCTTCGCGTTGTCCGGTAGTTCTCCTTATTTTCTTTTATGCGCGCTCTATCTATATCAATCAATTAATCTTGTCCGCATGTATTGATGCATGTATACAGGTGTTAGGCTTATATGGTTTTTCTATATGCGTGTACTGTGGACGGTAGATGTATATATATTTTCACGTATATATATATATATATATATATTTTATTTGCGTGTATTCGCCGAACCAGTACATGCATGAAATTTCTCTCGCCGATCAGTGAGCTGCGTGAAGTGCTCTCGCCATGAACAGTAGCATGCTAGAAAACTAGAAATTTAGTTTGTACATGCACTTTTCTAACAATTGCGAAATTTGTCTTTTTCGCTGCGAATTTGTTTTAAGTCCAAACTGCGTGCAACAAATTTTGTTAATTAATAAAAATTAATACCTTTCTACAGTAATTTTTATGAAATTTTATAAATAAATGTATACTATTAAATTATTTGCGGAAATTATAAATTTACGAATTTTGTATCTTTTAAACTATACGTCCAAAAATTCTGAAATAAATTTTATAAATCTTAGAAAATTCTTGACTAATTATCTGGAAATTTTCATGAAATTATGAATTAGTTTGATATGCGGCATTTCTCTGAATGTGTGTTTATTCGTTGTTTTTGGATATTTTTCTACTATACGTAGACGTTGAGCTGTGCGAGGGTGTTGAAGAAGACCAATCTCAAGTGTTGGACCAAGAACATCAACTGTTTGAAGGCAAGTCATGCTTTGACCATTTTGCCCCTAGCATTTTAAATAGTATTTTGATTCAAAGTATGCATGATTATGTGACTAAATAATTAATTTAATTTTGGGAAAACTAGTTAAATGCCATAATTGTTAATTCCAACCTTGTATTATGAATTGTATGCCATGTATCACCTTTGTCACCCTAAGTTTGGGAAATTTAATATGTTGGATGCTATGTATGTGCCAACACGGGAGGCTAGACCGTGACTAGTTGCTTAGAAATGCTTGCGCTGATGATATTTCCAAAACAGCAAAATAATCTTGACTAATGACAAATGAACTGATTTTGGAATGCTAAGTGTGAGCTTGTCACGGATTGACGTGAAGTGTAGGTACCTTCGTGGTTCTACACGGTAACTGAAAATACTGTTGGCATGCGTTGCACAGTAGATGAACAAGGGTGGGATTGATTTAGCCCGGGGCAAGTGGTAAGAGGCTTTATGCCAGGTGGGCCTTCGTGGCACTGATAATTAATAAACGGCCTTCGTGTCCGTGGGATGAGTGTTGTGAGTTGTTTGGGTCAGGGATGAGTGATGAATGTCTTGCCCTGGACAGTTAAGGACTTAACCTTGCAAGCCTTTGAACTGAGTATTCCGTACAACCACATGGCTGAGGTGGGACAGTCTTAGTCTAGTAAGTTTCCGAAGTCTTACCTTTGATACCTCAGGGTGGCAGTTACGTCGGGGTAACTGTATGGGGGAGCGTACCGGTGCTACGGCTAGGTACCCTGTCCAACGGTGTTTGTCGGTCCTACACTTTGTCCTTCGTGGGGAAAGTAGTAGTGAAGGCAAAACCGGCGAGGGTCATCGGTGTAGATGGAAGTTTCCGAAAAGCTTCGTTACGGTGTAGATGGATTTGCAGATTCGGGTCCCGACAGCAGCGCTCTGTGGAAAAAAGGTGACACCCGACCGTGACCACTCACTGTCAGCCAGAAACACCCCGTACAGCCACAAGCATAGCACTTTTACTTGCTCGTTCGGATCGAAAATCCGACTGACCGCTCGGTTCCCGCTTGAGGCAACTCACTTAACCCGAACGCTACGGCCCACGCCCCGGCGACTACGGCTACAAAGTATGCACTTCGCGAAAGAAGGAACTACTCAAGCGAGACGACCACTAGCCGGTCAGAAATTTTCCTTTCCACAAATTGTTATTACATAAAGTTCGCCGGCTTGCCCAAAAACTAAACTAAACTAACTATCTCCCTGCTCCCGATGGAGGACACTCAGCGGCGAAATCCTTTCGGCGAAATCCTTTCGGCGATCTCCTAGGCGTATGGGTTGACCCGGGACACAAACCCGTCGACCTCCTCGTTGGTCCGGTTCCCAGCGATCCCGCTCCCAACGGTCTCGAGGTCGATACCATCGTAGTAAGAGATGGCATTGACCAGTGCCGAAGAAGCGCCGAGCGTCGCTCCCTCTCGCACCGAAGCTTCAACGTGCTCCGGCACGCCAGCCAGCACGAAGGAGAGGGATCTCGGGCCCAGGATAATCCCCAGCACCCGGTCGCAGACAGTCTGGCCGACCCCCCGAAGGGTTGTCAGCTCGGCTAGCCCCCTCTCTACTGCCTGCTGAGCCGATAGGGCCACGTCCCGTGACGTGACCACCGCGTCGCGCTCCTCCACCGCCAACCTTCGCGACTCCAAGACGCCGCTGAGGTTCCTTTGTAGCTCTGCAAGACCAAGACCGTATCAGAAAGCGGTTGTCGCGAGGTTCACCGAGGGATCGAATAACTCACCAGCCGCGGAGGCACCGATGGCGCGAAGGTCGTTTTCTGCCTTGGCCCGCGCCTCCCGGTCGAGCACCGCGTCTTCGACGAGCTTCCTCGCCAAAGATAGCTCTTCCCAAGCGGAGTCTCGTTCAGCGCGCAATTAGTCGGCCTCCCTCCGGACCGAGTGGCATTTGTCCCGGAGACAAGCCGCCTCCAACAGAGCGGACCCCTCCACACTGACGGCGGAGTCCCTGGCTTTGTTGGCCTCTTCCAGGGAAGACTTAACCTCGGACACCTCGTCGCCCAGGGACCATACCAGCTGCCGAGCATCCTGCAGAGACCTGGCAACTTCGTCCAGACTCCGATTGGCGACGGTGGCCCTCTCCTGCTCGGCGGCAAGCACTCCCCGAGCATCGCGCAATGTTGCCTCAAGGCGGTCACGCTCCTCTTCAATGGCCTCCCTCCGACCGTGCAGGTGTCGCAGGAAGGCTGACTACTCCATCGCCCAAACCAGCAGGCGTTGCAAACAAAACACCCGATCGGTCAACCGCAGCCCCGTTCTAAAAACCGCCAAGACAAGGCTCTCAGTTTTACCGTCCCGACTGGGTGAGTTCCCCCGGTGATGGAGCTTAACGCCCTATTGGAGGATTCGAGAGCAAGGAGAAGACCCTCGCGAATCCGGCCGATCTCGCCCTCGACGCTCTTCTCGCCCTCTTGTAGGGCCGCCCATTCGCGGTCCTCCGCCACGTCGTCCAGGACGAGTAACGGCTCTGCGGACGGGTCGCTACCCACCCAGGTGAGCATGGGAAAGGACACTGGGCGGGCCCCGGCCGCGACGTCCCAGCAATCTGCCCTTCCAAGGGCTGATTCGGGGACTCCAACCTGATCTCGATTGGTCTCTGGGCCCCCGCTGGCGCGTCCTCAACAGCCCGTCCCAGGGCCTCCTCCGACGGCCAGCCCGAGCAGGTCGGCGGTTCCCTCGGCGGTTGTGGCGGAAGCACATCCTCGCCCCCTCCGACCGAAGGCGCGAAGCAACTCTCGCGCATTGTGTAACACCCCGGCATTTAATATGCCCGAATGCTACCAAACATAGTCTAAACGACATCTAACTACCATAAACTAAGATAAATTACAGCAAAGGAGTAAATGCTAAAAACCGAAATTTCAGCAGCATCTCCTTTGTTTTAACATGAATTGGAGCAAGAGTAATAACAAGGCAAGTTATATCATAGCATAAGACATCTAAAACAGCAATAACAATGAGTAAAGCATCACTTATGTCTAAAATAAGGAATTCAACCATTCCAACAAATATAACCAACCAATCGATGAACTCAAGCCCATACACCAAGATTCATGGCAGTAATCATTATTATCATGGCTCCCACTGATTAAACTGTATAATAATGTGAAGCTACGTGTAGATGTGTAGCTAATGCCCTTTTTCCCGCATGCTGGTTTCATGGTACCTAAGAAAAACAACATAAACACAAGCGTGAGTTCATCACTCAGCAAATATATTGCAATGGAACAAGAATATACATTCTAATACCTTCATCACCACTTTTCACATACAACATCATACACATCTCATATTCATAGCGTAAGCATATCATTGACATCATCATATATCATCATCATATAACAACCTCATATAATGCAATGCAATGCGATGCACATATCTCCTGGAAACTCATACCGGTATGGTTGAGTACACACCCGTCGGTGTGCACCCTCTCCCCCCTTCCATCCCGAAGATGGAGGGTGCCTACTCCTCGCTTCCCCACACCGCGGTGGATGGAATCACGATGTAGGACTTACTCATTGGCTCTCCGGAATAGTCATAACTTTCTCACCGACCTTCCCCGGACTAGTTATGACTTTCTCACCGCCCGGGCCATGTATCATGCCATGTATGCAAACATGCCAACATCGTAAATCACTTGTACATTAACACATGGCTTCATAGCATAGTAAGAATATTCATCATATCATTGGCAATCATTAAAGCATGGCATGTGAACATATCATATATTAAATTTCAATCACAACCGATCAAGCAAACGATAACCCGCTACACATTCCAATACACTTGCCTCAACCACGGCGACGGATTGGCGAGAAGTAGAAGGCACTACCGGGGTCACACCACCTGCACATAGGGACCACACACTCACAATCATGTCCACAAAACAGTAAGCAAACCCTCTTCTACCCCGACATCGCAAACTACTCGCTAAACCCAAAAACAGAGGTTCTGTCCCGTCGGGACAACAGCCTTCCAAAAGGCACAACTTGAGTTCTAAGACTCCGAATCAATTAAACGAGTACATCCTCGCGTAGCTTAGGAAATTTCCTAACTTTTTCT
Organism: Rhipidocladum racemiflorum; assembly: GCA_036346355.1. Lineage (NCBI taxonomy): Eukaryota > Viridiplantae > Streptophyta > Magnoliopsida > Poales > Poaceae > Rhipidocladum > Rhipidocladum racemiflorum. The sequence continues at coordinate 48,584,119 of CM070577.1, read as the reverse complement.
AAGTATATGGAAAAGCTGATTCGGACTCTAAAGTTGTTTAATCTACAAAATACCGTGATCTGTTCCAATCACGTCACAGATTTTAACATGCTCGGTAAAACAGCCATAACATTCGAACGGCTGGGTGGAATTGGACGTTCTTTATACCCACGGAAATATATTGAAATTACCTACAACTTCTTCAACAGCCGTACGACCAAATTCCGACTGTAAATTGGCGAAAACCGAACCCTAGGTCGACTGCACATGCTGCCCGAAACAGAGAACGTGGCAACTTCTAGATCTAATCTAATCTACTCAATTCCTGCACCACAAATTGATCTAAAAACATGATAATCACCCTTAGAACAGATCCTAGACCAACCCCAAGGATTCCCATGGCCATACCTTCGCCCGACGCACGAAAACCCAATAGATCTCCTCCCGGTTCGCGCGATCTCCTTCCTCGCTCCAATCCCGCCGGATCTCCACGTCGCGGAGCGCTCCAACGGATGGATCTTCGAGGTGTTGAGGTGGAGAACTCCCCTAGGGTTAGCAAGGGAGGTGGAGAGGTGGTGGAGAGGTGGTGGTGCAAGGGGAAGGTGAGATGGTTGCGCATGGCAAGGGGCAACGGGGCGGCGGCTATGGGAGGGGGAGGAGGAGGAGGTGGGGCGCATGGGGAGGTGTTGGGGGCACCCTAGGGCAGGGTGGCTGCACCCTCCTTGTAACATCATGAGTTTGAACTTGTCTTTTAAAAAAAATATATATTAATTATCCTTTGTGAGTTATTTGGAAATTCTATTTGGAGTTAATTGTGTTTGGATTTGTTTGCCCAATCTGTTTCGTTTTAGTTTTTGCTCCAAAATCTCGTTTCGTGTACGGTTAGAATTTCCGAGCAACCGTAGTTTCCGAACCTTCTCTAGCTATCCTAGAGTCTATCCTAGAGGTTTCCGGGAAGAGTTGTTGAGTTTCGGAGTTTTTGGGGGGTTTTTGGGGTTTTGTCGCCTTGGGCGGCAGTACCGCCGGCCCTGGCCGGTACTGCCGGCCGAGGGGTTCGGGCAGGGGGGCAGGGCGCCCATGGCTGACCGGTTGCCCTAGCCACCTCCACGTTTTTCTAGAGGGTTCTCCTCCCCCAGCCAACTCTCTCCCTCACTTCACTCCCTCTCACCCTCTAGCTCTCCCTCTCTAGCTCTCCCTCTCTAGCTCTCCCTCTCTAGCTCTCTCTCCCATGGAGCTCTCTCCCTCTCTCTCAAGCTCTTCCTCTCCCTAAAACTCTCTCTCCGCTGTTCTTGAGCTCAAGGTGAAGCAAGCCACGGAGGAGATCGTCACTTTTCAAAACCTTAGCAGCAATCTGTGGTGAGTGAAGCAAGTTTCAGTCAGATCTGGGTTGACTTGAGCTTGATCCTGTACTTTTCTCCTTTTCTATCAACTTTTCTTTTAGCTAAAACCCTAGAAAACCAAGTTGTAGTGCTCAACTTTTAGTTAGCTGAGTTTCTAAACCTAGGTTAGGTGCAAGAGTTCTCGTTAGTGCGAAAACTGAGATTTGAAACCCTAAATACGTTTTTATCAGATAGATTAGGTTAAATGTCGTTTTCGTAGCTTTTGGAATTAAACTTTGGAACCCTAGTTCCAAAAGCTAGGAAAAGGACCCTTGAACGTATTCGACGTCGTTAAAGTCCGAGTTTCGCGATAGGAATCGAGTTTGAATTCGATTCGGGGTGAAAGTCGGAATTTAGCGTAAATTAGGACTCTAGAGTTTCTCGGATTAGGATGTAGGCCAAACGAGGTCGGAACCACGTGTGGTCTGCATAAATGGGTCCTTGTCACCTCCGAGAACCCATCCATGCAATCGTCGCGGAATTCCGAAGTCGTTTGTGCGAAAATCCTTTTTCTGGAAAATTCAGTCGACCTGTGGCCGGCACTACCGACGTGGTAAGTCCGGTACTGCCGCTCAGGCCGGCACTACCGACCCTTGCGGCCGGTACTGCCGGGTTTGGGCCGGCACTACCGCTCCCGCAACGCCGGTAGTTATTTTCCAGAGAGGGTCCCTTTTGGGTTTCGTAGCCGCCGGCACTACCGACCCTTGCGGCCGGTACTGCCGACTGTAGGGCGGCACTACCGGAGTTTGTACACCGGTACTGCCGGTCTCCAATTCAAGTTTTGATTTTCGTTGAGTTGTCTTTCTCGTGTTCGCTTATTAGTTGTTGTCCGCTTCTTTGAGCCTTTTTGCCTTGTTCTCATTGGATCTTAATCGTTTCCTCGTTATTTCTTTTGTCGCGCTTTCGTTTAGACGTTGACGCCTCGGGAGCAGTTGGCGAGGATCCGGACTTCGACCCAGAGGACACGCAAAACTCAGAGCAAGCAGGCAAGCACCCCCTTTGATCATATTGCTCCTATAATTGCAAATGTATTTGATGATTCACAAAACTATTGCGCATGCATATGATTATTACAAATATTTAAATGGTGGGGATAGGTAGTTACCCTAAAGGTTGGATGGCTTATCTCAATCTCGTTGTTACCCTAAAATCCTTGAGTAACCCTAGTTTAAGGGTAGACGCTATAATAAGTGTCGCCAGGGAATATAAGTCTAATAGTTGCATACGCTTAGCCCAGCTTTAGACTGATTGAATAATGATCGGTGGACTCAGTCAATCAAAGATTTTCGATACTGTGAAATCATGTGCTGAAAAATTGGCTTTGAACTGAAAAATTAACTTAGATTTGAATTTGCAAAATGTGTTTGTTCATGTGTTTTGACAATTGACAAGAAACAGTAAGTTTTGCCTTGGCGCCGGACCAATCCTAAAGAAAACAGTAAGTTTCCCATCTACGACGGACAAACTTTCTTGGTCCTTTGTAAACATGCTTTTTGACAACCTCTTTCTCCTATGTACAACGGACAAAGTTTTTGTGTCCGTCGTGAACATGTTTTTGAGCGCATGAGCCAAACCCTATTTTCCAAGAATGTAACACCCCAAAATTTTACTTTTCCTAAATTCATGTGTGATTTGGCACTTTGGTGAATTTTTGGAATTTTCTGGAATTTATTTGGATTTATTTGGAATTTATTTGAATTTATTCCATTTTGAAATAATTGAAGAATTTAATTTTGCAAATAAATTTTTGTTGGAAATATTTTATTTGAGTCCAAAATGATCCAAAGTATTTTCCAGAATTTTTCGAATTTTTCTCGAGTCATTTGCTATTTTTAATGAATTAAATGAATTATCGGGAATTATTTTAAATATTAAATCGCTGGAAAATCAAACTCGGGTCAAGTATCGTTCATCCGATCGAGCCCGAGTCAGACTCGAGTTCGAGTCCGACCGAGCCACGTGACTCGACCGAACCCACTCCTAACCCTAATCAATCCCAACCGTTGGATCAAGATCCAACGGCCGAGATCCGCCTGCACGGCTCGAGCCGATCCGCCCGGATCCGATCGCGCTGCGTCTGATCGTGGGCCGTTGATCGTGCCACGTGGACGGCCGAGAGTCGCCGTCTTCGCCGAGACCGAAGCCGACTCCGCCGCGCCGCCCGCCGTGTAGGATTAGGTTTCCGCTCAGGGCACGAACGCCGAGGCTATTTAAAGCGTGAGACGCCCCCGAGGTTGCCCTCATCCTTGCGCACCTGCTCTCCCGAGCCATCTCGCCGAAAGCCGCCGCTGAGCCGCAATCGCCGCCGGAGTTGTCTCTTTCCTCCGCCAAGGTTTGCGCCGCTTCCGCTGCCGTCTGGCCGCCTTCCGCCGAAGGAGCTCGGATCTGGGATCCCCGCGACGAGACGCACCCGGCGACCCTTCATCTCGCCGAGCAACCCCGGAACGCCGGGCTCGTCATCGTTCCGCCTCGGTGCCCAAGCTTCGGCCGTGCCATCGCCGGACTCGCGAGCTCACGTGGACCGTTAGATCCAGATCGGACGGTTGAGGTGAGTTCACGTGTTATAAACCCGAGTAGATTCGGGACCGCTGGATCAAGATCCAACGGTTCACAATCGCCATGTCTTTGTAGCAAAGGCGATTATAGGATTAGATCTCGACCGTCCGATCTAAATCGAACGCCCACGATCAACGAGTAGTTTCAACGTGTTAACCCTGGATCTAATCCGCGCCGCTGAATTTCAAATCAACGGTCGTGATTGGCGCCACGTGTCGGGAAGTTGGACCGACGCGGTCGGGCCGCTGGCCCACGCGCGTGCAGGTAGACGCCGACACGCCGCCCGCGTGTCGAGGGCCCGCATGTCGCTGGTCGACCGCCAAGCGCCGACGCCACCCATGACGCCACAAAGGTCCCACCTGCCGCACTGCGGTCGAGCCTCGCCGACGCCGGCCGATGACGCCACCCGAGAGGGCCCACATGTCGGGCCTCACGTGGAGTCGTGGACCGAGTCCACGGTGGACCCGAGCCGAGCGTGGACCAAGTCCATGGACCACCGACGCCACCGCCCAATCAGTAGGCTGCCACGTGTCCATGCTGACGCAATAATTAATTTCCGAAAAAGAAAATGATTTATTAATTCGAAATATTGATTTCAAATTTAGATTCAAACTTCAAACGCTTATAACTTTTGCGTTTCAACTCCGATTTGAGTGATTCAAATTTCTAAATTTGTATAAAATTGAGATCTACCTAAATATGAATTTTATTTAATTTTTGGACTAAAGTTTTTTCTTTGAAAAATTATTTAATTGATTATTTAAACTTTAATAAATCATAACTTTTGCTTTAACTCCAAATTTGATTTATTCCAGTTTCTAAAAATCCAGAAAATTATGTTCTCTCTGTTTATGGATTTTATTTGGAGTTTTGGGATGTTTTTGCCTATTGTTTATTTGGGTATTTGCTATTTGCACGCTTTACGAGTAGACGTTGAAGTGCCGGAGGGATTCGAAGGAGAAGTGTTGATTCAGGATCCAACTCAAGACCAAGAGCAAGTACTTTTTGAAGGCAAGTTGTGCTTTGACCATATTGATCCTATTTCGAAATCTATTTTGATTTAAACTATTGCATGCTAGTTCAAGTAGAAAGATACTTTGATTAAACATGGGGGTTAGATAAATACCAATTTGCTATATGACACCTTGATTACTTAAGTATGTGCCATGACCCTTTGTCACCCTAGTTGTGGTTTACTAGTTGGACATTATTAAATTGCCAACATGGGTTTAGACCGTTGTAGTATACTGCTTAGACCTGCTACGTGCTCATGACATGATTTTGGACAATCAAATGTTAATATTGACTTAATGATATATTGAACCTGTTTTGGAAAAGTATCATGTGATGTTGATGGCACGTGGTGCATGGTAATCAACTGGGGTTTGATAAACAGTTTTCGACCGGGGCATGTGGCAAGAGTAATCAGGTGGGCCAGTTGTGGCATTGGGAGTGTTGATTTGGTTCTTCGGGTAGTCTTGCCCTGGTCACTCTAAGGACTTAACCTTGCAAGCCTTTGAACTGGGTCATACTTGCAACCACATGGCTGGAATGGGACGGCCCTAGTTGACTAAGTCGCTAAGGACTCACTTGTGGAGCCTCAGGGTGTCAATTACACCGTTTGTGTGATTGTACGGGGGAGCGTATCGTGGCTGTGGCCAGATACCCATCTAACGGTGTGTTGGTCCCATACTTCGCCTTGGCTAAGGGAAGGGATGGTGTAGAGCACGAACCGGAGAGGACCACCTGTGTTGTTTGAGGCTTCCGAAAGGCTTTGTTACGGGAACTCGCCTTTGTGGTGTTTGACTGTATCTTGTGGGTAAAGTGCATAACCTCTGCAGAGTGTAGAATCTATTCGAATAGCCGAGTCCACTGCATCGACAATGCTCGGGAATTACAAATAAGGGTTAGACTTTCTGAAAATAACTTGGATTTGAAAAGTTGGGTTGGTTTAGTAATGAAGTTGATGGAAATGTGGTTTAGGATTGGGGAAAATGTTTATTAAATTTCTTGAGAAGTTATTTATGCTTTACTTATTTCTACTGCTTTCGAATCTACTTTTATTACTTGTCAAAAGCTGTTTACTGCAAATATACCTTGAGCTATTCCTTTGTACCAAGCCATGCATATAGTATATTAGCTTGCATTCTGTGCATGACTTGCTGAGTACCAAGTACTCACCCTTGCCTCAACACAATACCAGTTGAAGAGGAGATTACGCCAGTTTCGGAGGAGGATTTCCAAGAAGACCCGTCTACTTAGGGATGCGAGCCCAGTCAGTTGCCTGTGGTATACTGGATGGCGCCACGAAGTTATTTGATTTTCCGCTGCTGTTATTTCTCTTTTAATAAGTTTCGCCTTGCGAGGCATATATTTGTAACTTGGCCATAAGGTCGAGTAACCCTTTGATTATTTAAATAAAGTACTTTGATAGTATCGTTTGGTATGATTGTGATATATACCGATGTTAAGACTGTGTGCACTAGCGCGTTCCTGGACTAGTGCTGAATACACAGAGGGTCCGGATTTGCAAATTCGGGGTCCCGACAGAGGTGGTATCAGAGCCATACTTGACTGTAGGCTCAACCCTAAGTTAGAATGGTCGTAGTGAGGATAAAACCTATTTTCTAAAGCTATAAATTTGTGAAGACAAGGAATGACATCTCGACTTACCCCCTTCTCTCTTTTCTTGTCTCTTACTGAAATTTTCCCTTACCTTGTCACAATTGAAAAATTCCGAGTTCTTACGTAAAGCACGCTTGTGACAGATGGAGGAAGAGTTCAACTACGTTGATCTGGGAGTTGGTCACGCCGCAGAGCTTTGGCACATGCTACAGACTCTCGGAGATTTTGAGAAGCCCCAATACCAAGTGGAAGTGATCAGGCAAGCAGGATTGATCAAGGCTTGTGACGTGAGGATTGAAGTACCTGCTAGGAAAAAGGGCCCAGGCAATCGCCCGATACACTGCACTGCCAGGAGATCCACAATGCAGATGGGTATCCAAGAAGTATCACGACGAGCAATGCGGCACATTACCCGTATCTACGCCCGAGAGTTGGAGAGTACGGTGTTCCGTTACCATCCGCGCAGCGATAACCTTCTTGACCCGAAGGAGATTCAGGATGAGGATGCCACGGTGACACAGTTGGCACGATTTGTCGTCGCCCAGGAGGATGTACTAGATAATACAAGCAAGGAGCTACAGAAGGCCCGCAAGGAGATCACGACAGAGAAGAACAGATGGCAGGAAGCTCAAGAGTATGTGGCACACCTTCTACGAAGGATTGACGAGTTGGAGATGACTTTGTACGGACCAGACCCAGAGCCAGTACTCGAGCTACACGAGCCAGATCCAGAGGAGTCAGATCTCGATGAGGACACTGCTTCTTCGACTACCACGGATGACACAGTTGCTGGACATGGCAATCGTTTCGCGCCTATGCCGCAGCACCCGTACCCAGGCCGTGGAGGTTTTCTCGATGAGTGAGCATAGGTTCTATAGTGAGACTCCTTCGCCGAGTCGAGTCATAGAATAAAGAGTCACCCTTTAGGCGTTAGACTCCAGAGTTAGTTCGATTTGGATTTGCTTTGGTTGCTGAGTGTGCAGTATGTGTTGCAAGGCCCTTAGGCATTGTAAGCAGCCATACCAAGTTATTAAATAATAAAGTTGGACCTTAAGTTACACCTTTCGCCCCGCATAAGTTCCATACTACTTGTCTATTCTTGTTTCCCTCTCATCTCTAAACCTAGAGCAAATCGACAGATGGTGAACACCCGTGGGAACTTTGGAAGCAATGGGAGTGGTTCTCGCCCAGCAGAAAACCCCAATGATAGAGCACCAGCACCGCCAGTTGATATGCAGAATTTTGGAGCCTTTCTTGCTGCTCAGACTCAGTTGATGCATGCTATGATGCAACAAATGCAGCACGTCACTGCTCAGGCCACTGCTAATCAAGTTAATCAGGGACCACGCCAGAATACAAGGCTGTCAGAGTTCATGAGGACTCACCCACCCACTTTCTCTGGGAATGCCAATCCATTGGAGGCCGATGATTGGTTAAGATCAATCGAGAGGAAGCTACACATAGCTCAATGCATAGGGAATGAGAAGGTACTTTACGCTTCTCATCAGTTGGAAGGAACAGCCGCCGAATGGTGGGAGAACTTCTGTGCCACGCAGGAGAACCCTCAAGATATCACTTGGGAAGAGTTCACAGCTGCATTCCGACAGTATCACGTGCCTGAAGGAATTATGGACCTTAAGAAGGAGGAGTTCAGAGCACTGAAGCAAGGTAATCAGCCAGTGGCCGACTACCTGAACAAGTTCACACAGCTAGCACGCTACGCACCTGAGGATGTAGCGACAGATAAATCCAGACAGTCTCGTTTTATGAAGGGACTTAACTCAGGATTGCAAGTAGGGTTGATCACCCACACCTTTCCAGATTTCCAAGAGTTGGTGAATAAGGCACTTATTCTTGAGGACAAGCGCAAGGAACTGGATGAGAACAGGAAGCGCAGGATGCAACAGCAAGGATCACGTCAGGGAACGCAACAGCGCCTGAGAGTTGCACCAAATCAATTCTTCAGATTCCAACCACAGAATGCAACGAGGACACCATCCCCAGCACCAAGACCTGCCAATCAGAACTACCAAACCCCAGCCCCCGCTAGAAACGCTACTCCAGGCAGTCAGCAAGGAACAGTGAGGCGCTGTTACAACTGCAACGAGCCAGGACACTTTGCCAACAGTTGTCCGAAGAAGACAGCAGGAGCGACCCCAGTTCGCTTCAATCTAGGAACCACCCCAGCTAGGACGCCAGCACCAGGAGCCACACCCCAGACCGTGGTGAGAGGCCGAGTCAACCATGTCACCGCAGATGCACTGCAAAATGCTACGGACGTCGTACTGGGTAAGTTACTTGTTAACTCAGTACCTGCAACAGTTTTGTTTGACTCTGGAGCTTCGCATTCGTTTGTTTCGCAAGGCTTTGCTACTAGAAATGATTTAAGGATTGCAAGACTTAAGTGCATGCTTTTAGTTCAAACCCCTGGTTCCGAACTCCGAACGAAAGTAGGATGTTCCGGGGTGAGAATACTAATAGGTGGAATAGAATTCCTAGCAAACCTTTTAATTTTGGAGACCCAGACCTTAGACGTCATATTGGGAATGGATTGGTTATCCAAGCACAAGGCCGTATTGGATTGTGGACGAAGGACTATCTCAGTTGAGAGCCCGTGTGGGAAGAAAGTGGAATTTCAAGCCACTGCAGTTAGAGATGGACAGTTGATGATTAACAGTACCAAGGCAATCAGCATAGAGGATGTCTCAGTAGTGAATGAGTACCCAGATGTCTTTCCCGAAGATCTACCTGGTATGCCGCCAGACAGGGACATAGAGTTTGTGATAGAGCTTGTACCGGGTACAGCACCGATAGCAAAGAGACCCTATCGGATGTCTACCGAGGAGTTGGTAGAGATGAAGAAACAGCTAGAAGAGTTAATGGAGAAAGGATTTATCAGACCGAGTTCGTCGCCGTGGGGAGCACCAGTTTTGTTTGTCAAGAAGAAGGACGGGAGTTTCAGGATGTGCATTGACTACCGTGCACTCAATGAAGTCACCGTGAAGAATAAGTATCCGCTACCCAGGATTGATGATTTGTTTGATCAGTTAAGAGGAGCCGGAGTTTTCTCCAAGATTGATCTGAGATCGGGATACCATCAGTTGAAGATCCGATCAGAGGATATTCCGAAGACTGCATTCTCGTCAAGATATGGACATTACGAGTTTACAGTTATGTCCTTTGGGCTGACGAATGCGCCAGCTTATTTCATGAATATGATGAATAAGGTGTTCATGGAATATTTGGACAAGTTTGTCGTCGTGTTCATAGACGATATCCTAATCTACTCCAAGACAGAGGATGAACATGCCGAACACTTAAGGCGAGTTTTGGAAAAGCTGAGGGAACAGCAACTTTTCGCCAAGTTCAGCAAGTGTGATTTTTGGAAGGACAAGGTGGAGTTTCTTGGACATGTAATGACCGCAGAAGGAGTCGCCGTAGATCCAAGCAAAGTAGAAGCTGTGTTACATTGGGAGCAGCCGAAGACTGTGACCCAGATTCGGAGTTTCCTTGGAATGGCAGGATACTACCGCCGTTTCATTGAAGGCTTCTCGACAATTGCGAAACCTCTTACGCAATTGCTGAAGAAGGAAAAGAAGTTTGCATGGACGCCAGAATGTGAGAAAGGATTTCAGGAGCTGAAGAAGCGATTGACGTCAGCACCAGTGTTAGTTCTACCGGATGTTGCTCAAAGCTTCGATATTTATTGTGACGCATCGCGCCAAGGACTTGGATGTGTGCTGATGCAGAATGGAAAGGTTGTCGCTTATGCATCAAGGCAGTTGAGGCCGCATGAGGAAAATTATCCGACACATGACTTGGAGTTAGCTGCCGTAGTGCATGCTTTGAAGATATGGCGTCACTATCTGATTGGAAACAGATGTGAAGTGTATACGGATCATAAGAGCCTTAAGTACATATTCACCCAGTCGGATCTGAATATGAGGCAGAGGAGATGGTTAGAGTTGATCAAGGACTACAATGTTGGAATCCATTACCATCCCGGGAAGGCCAACGTAGTAGCCGATGCTCTGAGTCGGAAAAGCCATACCGTGAGTACGTTGCTAGCCACAAGCCAGGATGAGTTATGTAAGGATTTTCAGAAAATGAAGATTGAGGTTGTACCTAGCGGATTCTTGGCCGCATTGGAAGTAAAGCCTACCTTAGAGGACCAGATCCGAGAAGGACAGAAGGATGATGACAAGATCCGCAGGATTAAGTCCATCAAGGAGGAAGGCAAGGCAGAGGACTTCAAATTGGATGAGCAGGGCACGTTATGGATGAAGGGTCGGATTTGTGTGCCTAACAAGGAGGAGTTAAAGCGACTGATTTTGGAAGAAGCCCATGACTCCAAGTACTCAATTCACCCTGGAAGCGCCAAGATGTATCAGGATCTGAAGGAGAGATTCTGGTGGCCGAGTATGAAACGTGAAGTTGCCGAGCATGTTGCATTGTGCGACGTATGCCAGAGAGTCAAGGCAATGCATCAGAGACCAGCAGGATTGCTACAGCCGCTGAAGATACCTGAGTGGAAGTGGGAGGAAATCGGAATGGATTTCATTACCGGTTTGCCGAAGACTCAAGGGGGTTATGACTCCATATGGGTTATAGTGGATCGCTTGACCAAAGTAGCCCATTTTATCCCCGTGAAGACCACCTACTCGGGAGATAAGTTAGCAGAGTTGTACATGATCAGGATTGTTTGTTTGCACGGAGTGCCAAAGAGGATTGTATCGGACAGAGGTACCCAATTTACCTCAAGGTTCTGGAATAAGTTGCATGAAGCCATGGGAACCCGTTTAAACTTCAGTACAGCTTATCATCCACAGACGGATGGACAGACCGAAAGAGTCAACCAGATTCTGGAGGATATGTTGAGAGCTTGTGCATTGGCTTATGCTACCTCTTGGGATAAAAGTTTGCCGTATGCCGAGTTCAGTTACAACAATAGTTATCAGGCTAGTTTACAGATGTCACCTTTTGAGGCACTGTATGGTCGACCCTGTCGGACGCCATTGAATTGGAATGAGACCGGCGAGCGCCGTGTCTTTGGGCCTGATATTCTTCAAGAAGCTGAAGAACAGGTCGCCATGATTAGGGAAAGGTTGAAGATAGCCCAATCTCGACAGAAGAGTTATGCTGACAATCGTCGCCGAGATTTGAGTTTTGAACCAGAAGACTTTGTATACCTCAGAGTTACGCCTCTCAGGGGAGTTAAGAGGTTCCATGCCAAAGGGAAACTCGCACCCCGTTATGTTGGACCATTTAAGGTTTTGAGCCGCAGAGGCGAAGTTGCTTACCAGCTGGAGTTGCCACAGTCGCTAGCAGGAGTGCACGACGTATTCCATGTGTCCCAGTTGAAGAAGTGTCTCCGAGTTCCTGAGGAACAGACATCGCTAGAGTCAATTGAGTTGCAAGAGGACTTGACTTATAAGGAGCATCCCGTGAGGATTCTAGACACAATGGATCGAGAAACTAGAAACAAGTCAACCCGTTTCTGTAGAGTTCAGTGGAGCAACCATGAAGAAAGTGAAGCGACTTGGGAGCGCGAAGAGGATTTGAAGAAAGAGTTTCCAAACCTATTCCTTTAGTAAGCCCTGAATCTCGGGGACGAGATTCTATTAAGGGGGGGAGGTTTGTAACACCCCAAAATTTTACTTTTCCTAAATTCATGTGTGATTTGGCACTTTGGTGAATTTTTGGAATTTTCTGGAATTTATTTGGATTTATTTGGAATTTATTTGAATTTATTCCATTTTGAAATAATTGAAGAATTTAATTTTGCAAATAAATTTTGTTGGAAATATTTTATTTGAGTCCAAAATGATCCAAAGTATTTTCCAGAATTTTTCTGGAATTTTTCTGAGTCATTTGCTATTTTTAATGAATTAAATGAATTACTGGGAATTATTTTAAATATTAAATCGCTGGAAAATCAAACTCGGGTCAAGTACTGTTCATCCGACCGAGCCCGAGTCAGACTCGAGTTCGAGTCCGACCCGAGCCACGTGACTCGACCGAACCCACTCCTAACCCTAATCAATCCCAACCGTTGGATCAAGATCCAACGGCTGAGATACGCCCGTACCGGTTCGAGCCGTATCCGGCCCGGATCCGATCGCGCCGTGCGATCGTGGCCGTTGATCGTGCCACGTGGACGGCTGAGAGTCGTCGTCTTCGCCGAGACCGAGCCGGACTCCGCCGCCGCGCCCGCCGCCGTGTAGGATTAGGTTTCCGTCTAGGCACGAACGCCGAGGCTATTTAAAGCGTGAGACGTCCCCGAGGTTGCCCTCATCCTTGCGCACTCCGTTCCCAGAGCCATCTCGCTGAGCCGCCGCCGTTGAGCCGCAATCGCTCGCCGGAGTTGTCTCTTTCCTCCGCCAAGGTTTGCGCCGCTCGTGCCGTCCGTCGCTCTTCCGCCGAGAAGGAGCTCAGATCTGGGATCCCCGCGACGAGACGCACCGAAGGACCCTTCATCTCGCCGAGCAACCGGAACGCCCGTCGGGCTCGCTATCGTTCCGCCTCCGGTGCCCAAGCTTCGCCGTGCCATCGCCGGACTCGCGAAGCTACGTGGACCGCCGATCGGTCGGACGGTTGAGGTGAGTTCACGTGTTATAAACCCGAGTAGATCTGGACCGCTGGATCAAGATCCAACGGTTCACAATCGCCATGTGTCAGAAGCAAAGGCGATTATAGGATTAGATCCGACCGTCCGATCTAAATCGAACGGCCCACGATCAACGAGTAGTTTCAACGTGTTAACCCTGGATCTAATCCGCGCCGCTGAATTTCAAATCAACGGCCGTGATTGGCGCCACGTGTCGGGAAGTTGGACCGACGCGGTCGGGCCCACGCACGCTGGCAGGCAGGACGCCGACACGCCGGGCCCGCGTGTCGAGGGCCCGCATGTCGCTGGTCGACCCGCTAAGCGCCGACGCCACCCATGACGCCACAAAGGTCCCACCTGTCCGCCACTGCGGTCGAGCCCGCCGACGCCGCGATGACGCTACCCGAGAGGGCCCACATGTCGGGCCTCACGTGGAGTCGTGGACCGAGTCCACGGTGGACCCGAGCCGAGCGTGGACCAAGTCCATGGACTACCGACGCCACCGCCCAATCAGAGGCTGCCACGTGTCCATGCTGACGCAATAATTAATTTCCGAAAAAGAAAATGATTTATTAATTCGAAATATTGATTTCAAATTTAGATTCAAACTTCAAACGCTTATAACTTTTGCGTTTCAACTCCGATTTGAGTGATTCAAATTTCTAAATTTGTATAAAATTGAGATCTACCTAAATAGGAATTTTATTTAATTTTTGGACTAAAGTTTTTTCTTTGAAAAATTATTTAATTGATTATTTAAACTTTAATAAATCATAACTTTTGCGTTTTAACTCCAAATTTGACGATTCCAGTTTCTAAAAATCCAGAAAATTATGTTCTCTCTGTTTATGGATTTTATTTGGAGTTTTGGGATGTTTTTGCCTATTGTTTATTTGGGTATTTGCTATTTGCACGCTTTACGAGTAGACGTTGAAGTGCCGGAGGGATTCGAAGGAGAAGTGTTGATTCAGGATCCAACTCAAGACCAAGAGCAAGTACTTTTTGAAGGCAAGTTGTGCTTTGACCATATTGATCCTATTTCGAAATCTATTTTGATTTAAACTATTGCATGCTAGTTCAAGTAGAAAGATACTTTGATTAAACATGGGGGTTAAATAAATACCAATTTGCTATATGACACCTTGATTACTTAAGTATGTGCCATGACCCTTTGTCACCCTAGTTGTGGTTTACTAGTTGGACATTATTAAATTGCCAACATGGGTTTAGATCGTTGTAGTATACTGCTTAGACCTGCTACGTGCTCATGACATGATTTTTGGACAATCAAATGCTAATATTGACTTAATGATATATTGAACCTGTTTTGGAAAAGTATCATGTGATGTTGATGGCACGTGGTGCATGGTAATCAACTGGGGTTTGATAAACAGTTTTCGACCGGGGCATGTGGCAAGAGTAATCAGGTGGGCCAGTTGTGGCATTGGGAGTGTTGATTTGGTTCTTCGGGTAGTCTTGCCCTGGTCACTCTAAGGACTTAACCTTGCAAGCCTTTGAACTGGGTCATACTTGCAACCACATGGCTGGAATGGGACGGCCCTAGTTGACTAAGTCGCTAAGGACTCACTTGTGGAGCCTCAGGGTGTCAATTACACCGTTTGTGTGATTGTACGGGGGAGCGTATCGTGGCTGTGGCCAGATACCCATCTAACGGTGTGTTGGTCCCATACTTCGCCTTGGCTAAGGGAAGGGATGGTGTAGAGCACGAACCGGAGAGGACCACCTGTGTTGTTTGAGGCTTCCGAAAGGCTTTGTTACGGGAACTCGCCTTTGTGGTGTTTGACTGTATCTTGTGGGTAAAGTGCATAACCTCTGCAGAGTGTAGAATCTATTTGAATAGCCGAGTCCACGGTACTGGACAATGCTCGGGAATTACAGTCAAGGGTTAGACTTTCTGAAAATAACTTGGATTTGAAAAGTTGGGTTGGTTTAGTAATGAAGTTGATGGAAATGTGGTTTAGGATGGGGAAAATGTTTATTAAATTTCTTGAGAAGTTATTTATGCTTTACTTATTTCTACTGCTTTCGAATCTACTTTTATTACTTGTCAAAAGCTGTTTACTGCAAATATACCTTGAGCTATTCCTTTGTACCAAGCCATGCATATAGTATATTAGCTTGCATTCTGTGCATGACTTGCTGAGTACCAAGTACTCACCCTTGCCTCAACACAATACCAGTTGAAGAGGAGATTACGCCAGTTTCGGAGGAGGATTTCCAAGAAGACCCGTCTACTTAGGGATGCGAGCCCAGTCAGTTGCCTGTGGTATACTGGATGGCGCCACGAAGTTATTTGATTTTCCGCTGCTGTTATTTCTCTTTTAATAAGTTTCGCCTTGCGAGGCATATATTTGTAACTTGGCCATAAGGTCGAGTAACCCTTTGATTATTTAAATAAAGTACTTTGATAGTATCGTTTGGTATGATTGTGATATATACCGATGTTAAGACTGTGTGCACTAGCGCGTTCCTGGACTAGTGCTGAATACACAGAGGGTCCGGATTTGCAAATTCGGGGTCCCGACAGAGGTGGTATCAGAGCCATACAACGGAAATATAAATAAAGTACTTCATATATTGAAATAACTGTTGCAAGACCTTAAGGTCGCCTTACATAATTCAGCCACGCAGGGCTTACTCAAAAACACAAGTAAATAATCATAAATAAGCAGCGGATAAATAAGTCTTGATGGCCCCCAAGTCTCCACAGGCATCTGACGTGGTTCGCTCCTTAGTTCTCCTGGTCGTCCGCGTACTCCTCCTCCCAAGCCGGGGTAGACTCATCTTCTGATGTTTTTGTTTAAGCAAGGGGTGAGTATACAACATACTCAGCAAGTCATGCACAGATGTGCAACTCTAATACTATTGATTGATATAGATAGAGCGCGCATAAAAGAAAATAAGGAGAACTACCGGACGACGCGAAGCAGCGGCGCAATTCGTTGGGCGTAGGAAGAAGGCGGCGTGGCCGGAAGGTGCGCTCGTGACGTAGACGGTGGCGGCGGCGATAGCAGCGGCGACGTACACGGCGGCGATGGCGGCGACGAGACGGCAGTGGCAGCGTCGACAATGACGGCAGCGGCGACTGGCGACCAACTGTGACGACGTCAACAGCGGCGAGGAAGTAATGAAAATGGTGTGGCTAGAAGGGAAATGGCTAGAAATGTTAGATATGAGGGAAGGAATGGAATGGTTAGAAGATGCCTGGCTAGTAAATTTTAAATGGCTTGGGTGTTCACGCATAGGAAAGGGAAATAGCCAGGACGTGATGCGATGCCAGGAGTGCAAAACGCCTAGCCATTCAAGCTTCGCTTAGGAAATGAAAGGACTGGAAGAAACGTGCAGGCATTGCACTAATAACACATTCCTACATGCATGGCACTCACGATGGAGAATCAACTGGAATGAAGTTCGTGCGCCACTAAAGGAAAATGGAACGGCTTGGAAGAAATGAGTATTCATGTGTACAGGGAAACGGCTGCATGAGAAACGGCTGGATTATTAGATTTCCGTTTCTGCATTGGAATGATTCGGTTACCATGTGCATTCCTGTACACAAGGAAATGGAAGAACGCCTCTAGCACATGACGTCCACAGTGTACCGATTCAAATTGGCTGGAAAATCAATCGTCACTACAGTAGATACGTATACACGTTTCAAAACATGTTGAGAGAAAATTAACGGAGAGGTTCCAAAATCTGAAAAAAAAAATCCTCTAAAATACTAGGAACTATTTGGAACCTAACGAAGTTTGTTTCGTGATTTTTCGACGTATGGATTTCTCGCTAAAAAAATCTTTTAGTGAATCCGACACCTGTACCGGTTTTTGTAAAATCAACGACTTACGTTATATAACATATTTTTCGAAAATATTTGAAGCAAACACTCTCGTCTATCAATTATCTTTATTTTAAACCAAATTTTAGATTTTATGCTTATTCGAGAACACCGGACCTTTATTTAACGTGATTATTTCAATAGACTTGAATCCGATTTACTCGCGAGGCTTCCAAGTAGACTCCGAAAAATTACAAATAATCCCAGAAACACACCAAATATATTAAAAGAAATTTTTAGGCTGTTACATACATTCATCACTTCCCACTCTGAATTCACATGCTTGCATACCATCAAATAACATGGATAGAATGCGAACATCATTGAGATAGAATATCTCCACAATTCATCTTGCAAACAACATCTTTCTTCATTCTTACTCATGATTCAAAAGCCAAACAACCACATCACAATGCATGATAGGATATTGTAATCTCATAAACAAGTAGTTAAACCATGTAGGTGTGCTGCAATTAAGGTTTATATTGAAGACGAAACAAATAGCGAGTTATAGTTTAGCAAGACCGCTACTTCCACTTGCCTTTACCAACGTGGATGACGAACCTAGTTGCGTCCAGAAGGGGCACCACCTATACAAGTATTATTTCAGTACATAGCAACATCACAAATGATCACACAACTCGAACACACGCTTCCTAATCCCCGTTCCCTTCTTAAGCGCCAAAAACCCCAATCTGTCCGGGTCAAACAGCAGCACCCTCTCTTCACAATTTCGTATCTTTTTTTATACAGATCATAAAAATACAAAAAAATTACAGTAGCTAGATATTGACGAGATATACAACTTTCATGAAGATCAAAAATTTCAATTCTACTGTTAAATATGCCTAAACAAACGTCCAACACAGTGGACAAAATCTGTTTCCAGATTCTGTCCGTCATCTTGCAACAGCGATAACTCACAGAAGCTAGAACTCGACGTTATCTACAACTTTCTAGTTATAGGTTTTTGCCGGAAAAATCGTCTATGCCACGTAAAACGCGAAACAATCCGCGCTGCACAATCTCCCCTTCCAAAAACAACACCACGTGAACATCTACCCTTCTCCCCCATCAAGATCCATCTAAATCACTCACCACCAGATCTAATACACTCCTAATCCCTAGGTAGAACAGGGGTAAAAGATTGGGAATTTTACCTTGAGTTCTCCCTTGAGAACCCACTTGTAACGCGCGACGATTCCCGAAACGGAAATCTGCTCGTCCTCCACGCCTCCACGGATCCTCTTCTCGCTTGCTCCTTCGCGTTTCGCGGTGGATCTTGAGCCACCACGCAAGGGGAGGAAGAGGAGGGGTGGTGTGGCTGCTAGGGGAGGAAGGGGGGGTGCCCTAGGGCTTTTGGGGGGGGGGTGACACCCCTTTTATATGGTGGGCCGGCCCACTAGGGGAAAAGAGAGAGAGGTGGGGAGGGGATTCGCAGCCCAGGCCCAGGTTTTCCTCGGCCCACTGTTTCTAGCCCGACAACTCCAAATTTAATATTAATACGCCGGATAAACTTCAATTATTTCATCCCCCGACAAATCCTTCATTCCTCTCCCGAAACAAAACCAGGAAAAGGAACCCTAGAATCGCTCTGACGCTCTAAGGCATCACAATCTCCCCTCCTTAAAAGGATTCGTCCCCGAATATACTCCTCTTTGCTACGGAACCTTAAAAAAAAGGAAAGCAAAATGGTAATCAACACTTTACCTTCAGCATCCTCAAAGAGTGTAGGATACTTCTTTCGCATCTGGTCCTCAAGTTCCCAAGTTGCATCCCGCTCAGACTAATTGGTCCACAAATCTTTCATTGGACACTAACACGAACTATTCCCCTATTAAATAAAGGACACCTATTAGGTGAATCTGGTATCGATCTGGAATCTCAACTCCCACTTCTCTCTTCAACCCGATCGCGAAACTCCGCATTCCAATCTCAACTCCTCTACCACAGTTCGTCGCATTCTGGACGACGCGAACCGTGTGAGACACAACGCTCTAGGTAAGTCTCTAAATCAACCCAAACACAAACTCCTATCTCCTACAAGTGATTGATCTTTTACAAAAAGAACCAATATCCACCCTTACCAACGACAGAGATAGCCTACTTTACAACCAGGGTCCGTAAATCCGCAGAAACAATAACAACCGAACACAATCACTACGGTTGACACAAACTCGCTCGAACCCAGCGACAAAAGTTCCAAAAAATTAATGTAATTACCTGCAACTTCCAAGTTGTCCACTACTAAATTAAGCAACCCCACCGAGGAACACATCAATGAAAACAATTCTCCAAAAAAAGTTTGAATTGAGTCATACACAACCTTCCTTTACTCTTCACTTTTAAACTACTTACGATCAGCGACCCACACTAGTTTTCCCTTGTAAGAAGGTTTCGCTTTCACATTCTTCCACCCAAGGACCAGGGCAAGGAGTACAATCCTTGAATAAACTCAACCATAACATAAACATTCATTTTCTTACCCCCAAGCTTGAACGTAAAAGAAATCTTAATTCTCACTAACACAATGAACGACAATCACCACCTTTAAACCAAAGGGCTGAAATTCACATACACGGGAACTCAACTTGGAAGAGGAACTCCATAGAACCAAAACCACCAAAAAAAATTTCTTCGGGGAGAAGCTCTATTCAAAAGAGAAACACCGCGAAAGTCTTCTGCAAATGCATTTCACTTTTACCAAAACAAATCATCTCACTTTTATCCAAGGCCGAGCCATTCAGAAAAAAGAAACTGATCAAGGAATTAAATGCTTCCACACAACCACTGTCGGGACCCCGAATTTGCAAATCCGGACCCTCTGTGTATTCAGCACTAGTCCAGGAACGCGCTAGTGCACACAGTCTTAACATCGGTAAATATCACAATCATACCAATCGATATTATCAAAGTACTTTATTTAAATAACCAAAGGGTTACTTGACCTTATGGCCAAGGTACAAATATATGCCTTGCAAGGCGAAACTTATTCAGAGAAAAATAATAGCAGCGGAAAATCAAATAAACTTCGTGGCGCCATCCAGTATACCACAGGCAACTGACTGGGCTCGCATCCCTAAGTAGACGGGTCCTCTTGGAGTTCCTCCTCCGAAGCTGGCGTAGTCTCCTCTTCAACTGGTGTTGTGTTGAGGCAAGGGTGAGTACTTGGTACTCAGCAAGTCATGCACAGAATGCAAGCTAATATACTATATGCATGGCTTGGTACAAAGGAATAGCTCAAGGTATATTTGCAGTAAACAGCTTTTGACAAGTAATAAAAGTAGATTCGAAAGCAGTAGAAATAAGTAAAGCATAAATAACTTTTCAAGAAGTTTAATAAACATTTTTCCCCATCCTAAACCACATTTCCATCATCTTCATTATTAAACCAACCCAACTTTTCAAATCCAAGTTATTTTCAGAAAGTCTAACCCTTGACTGTAATTCCCGAGCATTGTCCAGTACCGTGGACTCGGCTATTTAAATAGATTCTACACTCTGCAGAGGTTATGCACTTTACCCACAAGATACAGTCAAACACCACAAAGGCGAGTTCCCGTAACAAAGCCTTTCGGAAGCCTCAAACAACACAGGTGGTCCTCTCCGGTTCGTGCTCTACACCATCCCTTCCCTTAGCCAAGGCGAAGTATGGGACCAACACACCGTTAGATGGGTATCTGGCCACAGCCACGATACGCTCCCCCGTACAATCACACAAACGGTGTAACTGACACCCTGAGGCTCCACAAGTGAGTCCTTAGCGACTTAGTCAACTAGGGCCGTCCCATTCCAGCCATGTGGTTGCAAGTATGACCCAGTTCAAAGGCTTGCAAGGTTAAGTCCTTAGAGTGACCAGGGCAAGACTACCCGAAAAACCAAATCAACATCCCCAATGCCACAACTGGCCCACCTGATTACTCTTGCCACATGCCCCAGTCGAAATCTGTTTATCAAACCCCAGTTGATTACCATGCACCACGTGCCATCAACATCACATGATACTTTTCCAAAACAGGTTCAATATATCATTAAGTCAATATTAACATTTGATTGTCCAAAATCATGTTATGAGCACGTAGCAGGTCTAAGCAGTATACTACAACGATCTAAACCCATGTTGGCAATTTAATAATGTCCAACTAGTAATCCACAACTAGGGTGACAAGGGATCATGGCACATACTTAGATAATCAAGGTGTCATACAGCAAATTGGTATTTATCTAACCCCCATGTTTAAACAAAGTATCTTTCTAATTGAACTAGCATGCAATAGTTTAAATCAAAATAGATTTCGAAATAGGATCAACATGGTCAAAGCACAACTTGCCTTCAAAAAGTACTTGTTCTTGGTCTTGAGTTGGATCCTGAGTCAACACTTCTCCTTCGAATCCCTCCGGCACTTCAACGTCTACTCGTAAAGCGTGCAAATAGCAAATACCCAAATAAACAATAGGCAAAAACATCCCAAAACTCCAAATAAAATCCATAAACAGAGAGAACATAATTTTCTGGATTTTTAGAAACTGGAATAAATCAAATTTGGAGTTAAGGCCTTAAAAGTTATGATTTATTAAAGTTTAAATAACCAATTAAATAATATTACAGAGAAAAACTTTAGTCCAAAAATTAAATAAAATTCATATTTAGGTAGATCTCAATTTTATACAAATTTAGAAATTTGAATCACTCAAATCGGAGTTGAAACGCAAAAGTTATAAGCGTTTGAAGTTTTGAAATTCAAATCAATTATTAAACCGATTTATTAAATCATTTTCTTTTTCGGAAATTAATTATTGCGTCAGCAAGGACACGTGGCAGCCTCTGATTGGTCGGCTGACGTCAGCCGGTCCATGGACTCGGTCCACGCTCGGCTCGGGTCCACCGTGGACTCGGTCCACGACTCTACGTGTCGCTGACATGTGGGCCCACTCGGGTGACGTCATCGCTGACGTCAGCGGGGACTCAGCCCACGGTGCTGACATGTGGGACCCACTGTGACGTCATGGGTGACGTCAGCGCTCAGGGACAATTTGCGACATGCGGGCCCTCGACACGCGCGGGCCCACGTGTCGGCGTCCTACCTGCCAGCGTCGTGGACGGCGCTGACCGCGTCGGTCCAACTTCCCGACACGTGGCGCAATCACGGCCGTTGGTTTGAAAATCAACGGCGCGGATTAGATCCAGGGTTAACACGTTGAAACTACTCGTTGATCGTGGGCCGTTCGATTTAGATCGGACGGTCCAGATCTAATCCTATAATAACACTACTCCGGCACGTGGCAATTGTGAACCGTTGGATCTTGATCCAACGGTCCAGATCCAATCGGGTTGGGGACACGTGAACTCACCTCAACCGTCCGATCTAGATCCGACGGTTCACCGAGCTCGCGAAGTCCGGCGATGGTGCGGCGAGGCTTGGGCACCGGAGACGAGAACGATGACGAGCCCGACGGCGTTTCGGGGTTGCTCCGGCGAGATGAATCCTTCCTTCGGGTGCGTCTCGTCACGGTGGTTCCGGATCTGGGCTCCTTCTCGGCGGAAGACGACGGACGGCGGCGGAATCGAGCAAAGACCACGGCGGTCACTTCCTCCAACTACGGCGAGCTCGCACGGGCAACTGGCGGCGGCTCAGGCGAGATGGCTCGGGGAAACGGGTGCACAAGGATGAGGGCAACCTCGGGGGACGTCTCACGCTTTAAATAGCCTCGGCGTTACGGGACACGGAAACCTAGTTTCCCACGGCGGCGACGCGGCGGAGTCCGGCTCGGTCTCGGCGGAGACGACGACGCACAGCCGTCCACGTGGCACGATCAACGGCCACGATCGCACGGGCGCGATCGGATCCGGGCCGGATACGGCTCGAACCGGTACGGGCGGATTGAAGGGAATATGCCCTAGATCAATCATGGTGATGATTGTAATACGTCTTTGTTCATGTAATAATGATAACTTTGTTTATCGGTTCCCTGAATATATGTTACGACTTTGTTCATTGGATACGATCTGATTGTGAAACACATTGTCAAGTGACATTATTCTAAACGGGTCCCTGATCCATATCATTACGAGGAGCGGTGATAATTTGATCAGCACATGTATTGGTTGATGGTAATGTTTCGCATACCATAGATATGGAGATATCAAACCAATAATGTGGACACATGTTGGAGAACATGGGTAGTCGGACAAGACCCACTCCGAGACGCTGTGAGTTGTTATCTCTTATAGTGCCATCAGCGTATAGTCTCGAGTGGTACGCCTATATGGTCCTTAGACCTGAGATTGTCATGGATGCCTAGCATGTAGACTTGTATGCTTTGGTATCATCAAACGCTACACCGTAACAGGGTAGTCATAAAGATGAAATACTGGGTATGCCACGATACATTGCCAAGGGTGTGATGATCAAGATGGGATTTGCCCCTCCTAGATAACGGGAGAGATACCTCTGGGCCCCTCGAGTGGATGGATAAGGAAAACGCACGGCCGGCCGTGCTAATATGACTAAAGAGTTGGTCATGGTTTGTATCCATCACACTGTCGAGTGAAGTGGTCGAGCTATCAACAAGGGTGGCACGCATCTCGCCTTGAGCTTGACTGGTATCGTGTGGTGAAGGGATCGGTATGTGAGTGTATCAAGGTTCAGCCGAATATTGATTCTGTGCATCCGGGGGTCAATACGTACTGCTAGGTGCCGCTGTTGATCAATGAATTGGAAACGGGTTCCGAATTCATAACCGACTTGCACTGAACCTAACGGGTCACACACTTAACGAGTTGGAATAGTTTACGGGTTTGTGCATGGATAGGATCCGCATTGGAGATGGAAACCTAGCGGGCTTCGGCCCACTAGCGTGTCTATAAAAGGGGAGGCCAGGAACAGTGCATGGCACGGATTAGAACCCTCACCACGTTCAGCCGCCGTGCATCCCTCCTGCTCCCCAGAAACCCAAGCTGTGCGGCGAGGTGCTAGCACACCCCGCACGGCGTTCCTGCTCGGTACGTGTGGATACTGTTAGAGGCGCTGCCATCCGTGGACGCGCTTTTCGGTTGGATCTCCGACGACTTTCATCGGCGACCACGCGGACGAGATCGGCGACCACTCGGACGAGGTCGGCGACCACGCGGACGAGATCGGCGACCACTCGGACGAGGTCGGCGACCACGCGGACGAGATCGGCGACCACTCGGACGAGGTCGGCGACCACGCGGACGAAATCGGCGACCACTCGGACGAGGTCGGCGACCACTCGGACGAGGACGGCAACAGATCGGTGCCGATCGGGAGGTGATCAACTACTTCCTCAACGCGCGTGAATCTGCTTCCGCTGCATCTGCGTGACAAGGGTAACGATCTGTGATCCTTTACTTCCATGTGATCTTGGGTGTTCGTGGTAGAAATTTTGATTTTATGCTCGCGTAGCCTACCCGAACCCAACAGTGGTATCAGAGCATATCATGTGTAGTTTTGGATCTGGATCACGCGCACATGTCGATGTGCTGTTATGTTTATCACGGGTTGATTGGATCAATCGGTATTGGGGAAGTATGAGGTATGAGTTGGTGGCTCTACACGATCAAAAAGATTAGTTCGTGCTCGTTTCAGATTCGTGCCATGCATTACCCCTACCGGCTGGTAACACCATCGGGGTAGTAGCAAGTGCCGAACATATCGAGCCAACAGATCGAGATCGGTGTGGTCGCCACCCTCTCAAGGGGACCTCGCGCGATGGATCGATGAAGATCGATCCTATGGAAACTGAGACATTCTGATGGCTCGGAATCGGCTTGATGAGATCAATCCGATTGAAGTTCCATAGCGTTTTCATAGATGCGATCTACGTACCCCAAAAAATCTAGCGG
Organism: Rhipidocladum racemiflorum; assembly: GCA_036346355.1. Taxonomy (NCBI): domain Eukaryota; kingdom Viridiplantae; phylum Streptophyta; class Magnoliopsida; order Poales; family Poaceae; genus Rhipidocladum; species Rhipidocladum racemiflorum. The sequence continues at coordinate 48,559,247 of CM070577.1, read as the reverse complement.
GACCGCCGTGATAGTCAGCATAGTGTCCATAAATTAAAACTTGTTCACTTCCCGCGCGCTAGAATCGATCCAGCGCCTAACTTGTTTTTGCAGGGTATGTTGTGAACAGTATGGACCCTTTGTGTATTTGATGCATGATTGTGAAATTCATGGCCTGCGTGTCATGATTAATTGCAGCTGTGGGCTGTCATATTATTGTATAACGGCCTGCGTGCCGGCATGTGATGCCTTGAATCCTCATGTAATTTTGCTACTAGCTGCTAGATGTAGTAGTTTAGTACATGTTCTTGGAGGCTTCAATTCTGATGGCCGGGTGTGCAAGGAAGGTCGTGGAAGATGGAGATCGCCACGCCATAGGCCATACTAGTTCACAGTCTATTTGCTTTGCCTGTGATGATTTACCTTGCATTGCTATTCTTTCACGTCATATGTGGTGAATATGTTAATCTGATTGAATAGTTTCCCTCGAAAATTAAGAGTAAGATGCCCTTTTTCAATAGCTGCGTCTACTGTCTTGTACGATGGTGGATAAGGTCTTGACAAGTCAGGAACGCCACCCTCTTACTTGTACAATAGAGTGAGTGTAGCCTAACCCGTGCACTCACGAGCATAGTATTGGTTTGCTTAACGGAGTCATCCAAATAGGATTTGGGACTTCGGGGCATCAGTGTTGGGCGCCGGGGCATATGATGCCACCCCAACAAGCAAGAGTCACATATGATGTGATTGGCAAGGTGTTGCCTACCTATGTCACGGGTTCAAGTGGTATTGACAAGTCATTACCCGAACCGTAGTGACCATGGATCTTGTTCCATGGAGATCGCCAGAGGGAAAGTGATCTTAATGGAAGCATCTTTTATTAAAATTATTTAATAAGAGATTAACATGAACTTAGTGCTGAAACTTTGCTTATTTATGTTGTAGATGGCACCAAACGCTGTTAATGCAAACTCTGGTTTTAACTTGCGATCGATTCTAGAGAGGGAAAAACTCTCTGGGACGAATTTTATGGATTGGTATCGAAGCTTGAGAATTGTTCTCAAGGCTGAAAAGAAGGAATATGTTCTAGACGGTCCATATCCTGATGAATTGCCTGAAAATGCATCCGCTGCTGATAAGCGTGCTTATGAGAAGCACACTAACGACGCCCTAGATGTCAGCTGTCTCATGCTTGCCACAATGAACTCTGAGCTTCAAAAGCAATATGAGCACGCCGATGCCTACACTATGATTGTAGGCCTTAAAGGCATGTTTGAGAACCAAGCAAGGGCTGAAAGATATTCGATATCTAAAGCATTGTTTGCGTGCAAGCTGGCTGAGGGTGCTTCTGTTAGCCCTCATGTAATCAAGTTGATTGGTTACATTGAGAGCTTGGAGAAGCTCGGTTTTCCCTTGCAAAATGAGTTGGCCACAGATGTGATTCTCCAGTCGCTCCCTGCGAACTATGAACCGTTCATTCTGAACTTTCATATGAACAGCCTGGAGAAGAATCTGACCGAACTGCATGGAATGCTGAAAACTGCGGAAGAGAGCATAAAGAAAGGCACAAATCATGTGATGATGATTCAAAAGGATAAGAAAAGGAAGCGCAAGGCTATAAGTTGTGGTGAGGATAAGATCCAAGACCCAAAACCAAAGCCTAAAGAAAGGCCAAAGTTTGGCCCTAATGCTTCTGATAAATGTCACTACTGCAAGGGTTGTGGGCATTGGAAGAGAAACTGTCTAAAGTACCTGGAAGACAGAAAGAAAGGAAAGGTTCCTTCTACTTCAGGTATTAATGTTATAGAAGTTAATCTTGCAACTTGTCCTACCGAGTCTTGGGTATTTGATACCGGATCAATGATTCATACTTGCAAATCGTTGCAGGGGTTAAGAAGGACTAGAGATTGCAAGATTGGCGAGTTGGAAATTCGCGTCGGCAATGGAGCAATGGTTGCTGCGAAGGCCGTTGGTGTCTATCCCTTGTCATTACCTTCTGGTTTAGTCATGGAATTGAATAATTGTTATTACATTCCTGCCTTGAGTAAGAACATTATCTCTTCTTCTTGTTTAGAGGAAGATGGATATGATTTTGTAATAAAGAACAGGAATTGTTCTATTTATTTCAAAGGCTTGCTCTATGGTAACTGTCCATTGGTGAATGGGTTGTATGTTCTAGATCTTGGTAATGCTTCTATAAACAATGTTAATACTAAAAGACTCAAAACAAATGATGCTAATTCCACTTATTTATGGCATTGTCGCTTGGGCCATATAAATAAAAGACGCATGGAGAAGCTCCATAAAGATGGTCTTCTTGGTCCATTAGATTTGGAATCTTTTGAAACATGCGAGTCTTGTTTACTTGGCAAGATGACAAAGGCACCTTTCACTGGCACAAGTGAGAGAATGCGCGAGTTGTTGGCTCTCATACATACTGATGTATGTGGACCAATGAGCTCAATTGCCAGAGGTGGTTATCAGTACTTCATTACTTTCACCGATGACTTTAGTAGATATGGCTATATCTATCTAATGAGGCATAAGTCTGAATCTTTTGAAAAATTCAAAGAGTTTCAGAATGAAGTAGAAAATCATTTGGGCAAGAAAATTAAATTTCTACGGTCCGACCGTGGAGGTGAATATTTGAGCCAAGAGTTTAGTGATCATCTAAAGAGTTGTGGAATTGTTCCACAATTGACTCCGCCCGGGACACCTCAATGGAATGGGGTATCCGAACGGAGGAACCGAACTTTGTTGGACATGGTACGGTCTATGATGAGTCAAGTCGATCTTCCATTGTCATTCTGGGGACACGCTCTAGAAACAGCTGCGTTCATGCTGAATAGGGTTCCATCTAAATCCGTTGATAAGACACCATATGAGTTATGGAAAGGGAAACATCCTGACTTGTCTTTTCTTAAAATTTGGGGCTGTGAGGCTTATGTAAAACGTATGACGTCTGATAAGCTTTACTCCAAATCGGATAAATGCTTCTTTGTGGGGTACCCAAGGGAAACCAAAGGGTATTATTTTTATAACCGGGAAGAAGGCAAAGTGTTTGTCGCCCGGACTGGTGTCTTTTTGGAGAATGAGTTTTTCAAAAGAGCTAGTGGGAGCAAGGTGCAACTCGAAGAAGTTCGAGAAATACCTGAAAATGCTTCAGCTCCAGCTAGTCCTCAGCAGGATGAGCAACGTGTTGTTGAACCTGTTGATGAGGTGCCAGCCCCACGGAGGTCCTCACGGGCAAGCCGCGCTCCTGAGAGGTTCATGTTCCTCATGACGGAGCAACGCGATGTGTTATTATTGGAAAATGACGAGCCCAAGGATTATGAGGAAGCTATGGTGGGCCCAGACTCTGAGAAATGGCTGGAGGCCATGAGATCCGAGTTAAAGTCCATGTATGATAATCAAGTTTGGAGCTTGGTTGATCTGCCTGATGGTGTAAAAACTATCGAGTGCAAATGGGTCTTTAAGAAGAAGATAGACGCCGATGGAAATGTTCACATTTTTAAGGCACGATTGGTGGCAAAAGGGTATAAGCAGATTCATGGTGTGGACTATGATGAAACTTATTCGCCAGTCGCCATGGTAAAATCTATCCGGATCATGCTAGCAATTGCCGCATATCATGATTATGAGATTCGGCAAATGGATGTCAAAACGGCTTTCCTAAATGGAAACCTAAGCGAGGATGTGTACATGGTACAGCCCGAGGGTTTTGTCGATCCTACTAATGCTGGCAAAGTATGCAAGCTTAGGAAGTCCATTTATGGACTGAAGCAAGCATCTCGGAGTTGGAACCTTCGTTTTGATGAAGTGATCAAACAGTTTGGCTTCATCAAAAATGAGGAAGAGCCTTGTATTTACAAGAAGGCTAGTGGGAGCGCACTTGTATTTCTGGTCTTGTATGTGGATGACATACTATTGATCGGAAATGATATTCCGATGTTGGATGCTGCACAATCTTATCTGAGAAAGAGTTTCTCGATGAAAGACTTGGGAGATGCAGCATATATTTTGGGCATAAAGATCTATAGAGATAGATCAAAAAGGCTAATTGGATTGAGCCAAAGTACGTACATTGACAAGATACTAAAACGGTTTAACATGCATGATTCCAAGAAAGGTTTCTTGCCAATGTCACATGGTGTAAGTCTTAGCAAGACTCAGTGTGCTTCGACACCTGATGAGCAAGAGAGAATGAGTCGGATCCCATACGCTTCGGCTATTGGATCCATCATGTATGCCATGTTGTGTACGCGCCCAGATGTGTCATATGCTCTGAGTGTCACGAGCAGGTACCAATCGAATCCTGGTGATAGTCACTGGGTGGCTGTAAAGAACATCCTCAAATACTTGCGAAGGACTAAGGAGATGTTCTTGGTCTTTGGAGGAGAGGAGGAGCTCGTCGTAAAAGGTTACGCCGATGCTAGCTTCCAAACCGACAGAGATGATTCGCGATCGCAATCCGGGTTTGTATTCTGTCTCAACGGTGGGGCAGTGAGCTGGAAAAGTTCCAAGCAAGAGACAGTAGCTGATTCCACAACGGAGGCCGAGTACATTGCAGCTTCTGAAGCAGCAAAGGAAGCAGTTTGGATCAGGAAATTTATTTCTGAATTGGGAGTGGTCACTAGTGCATCCTTTCCAGTGGACCTCTATTGTGACAATAGTGGTGCCATTGCACAAGCAAAGGAGCCTAGATCTCACCAAAAATCCAAACATATACTCAGGCGATACCACCTGATCCGAGAGATCATTGAGAGAGGTGATATGAAGATAAGCAAAGTGCACACGGATCTAAATGTGGCTGATCCGTTGACAAAGCCCCTTCCACAACCAAAGCATGAGGTGCACACAAGAGCAATGGGTATTCGGTACCTATATGATTGACTCTAGTGCAAGTGGGAGATTGAAGGGAATATGCCCTAGATCAATCATGGTGATGATTGTAATACGTCTTTGTTCATGTAATAATGATAACTTTGTTTATCGGTTCCCTGAATATATGTTACGACTTTGTTCATTGGATACGATCTGATTGTGAAACACATTGTCAAGTGACATTATTCTAAACGGGTCCCTGATCCATATCATTACGAGGAGCGGTGATAATTTGATCAGCACATGTATTGGTTGATGGTAATGTTTCGCATACCATAGATATGGAGATATCAAACCAATAATGTGGACACATGTTGGAGAACATGGGTAGTCGGACAAGACCCACTCCGAGACGCTGTGAGTTGTTATCTCTTATAGTGCCATCAGCGTATAGTCTCGAGTGGTACGCCTATATGGTCCTTAGACCTGAGATTGTCATGGATGCCTAGCATGTAGACTTGTATGCTTTGGTATCATCAAACGCTACACCGTAACAGGGTAGTCATAAAGATGAAATACTGGGTATGCCACGATACATTGCCAAGGGTGTGATGATCAAGATGGGATTTGCCCCTCCTAGATAACGGGAGAGATACCTCTGGGCCCCTCGAGTGGATGGATAAGGAAAACGCACGGCCGTGCTAATATGACTAAAGAGTTGGTCATGGTTTGTATCCATCACACTGTCGAGTGAAGTGGTCGAGCTATCAACAAGGGTGGCACGCATCTCGCCTTGAGCTTGACTGGTATCGTGTGGTGAAGGGATCGGTATGTGAGTGTATCAAGGTTCAGCCGAATATTGATTCTGTGCATCCGGGGGTCAATACGTACTGCTAGGTGCCGCTGTTGATCAATGAATTGGAAACGGGTTCCGAATTCATAACCGACTTGCACTGAACCTAACGGGTCACACACTTAACGAGTTGGAATAGTTTACGGGTTTGTGCATGGATAGGATCCGCATTGGAGATGGAAACCTAGCGGGCTTCGGCCCACTAGCGTGTCTATAAAAGGGGAGGCCAGGAACAGTGCATGGCACGGATTAGAACCCTCACCACGTTCAGCCGCCGTGCATCCCTCCTGCTCCCCAGAAACCCAAGCTGTGCGGCGAGGTGCTAGCACACCCCGCACGGCGTTCCTGCTCGGTACGTGTGGATACTGTTAGAGGCGCTGCCATCCGTGGACGCGCTTTTCGGTTGGATCTCCGACGACTTTCATCGGCGACCACGCGGACGAGTATCACTGTACCAGGCCCACGCAACAGTAATGGAGTATCACTGTACCAGGACGGGAGCCCCCACACTCCTCCCCACATGGGCCAAGAAGCCCCCACCTCAGGCCCAAAAAGATCCCCCCAAGGCCCAAGTTTCCCCGAAAAGGACCAAACGACCTAAAACAGCACGAAAAAGCGCTATAAAGTCGTACCGAAAAGCCAAAATATATATAATGTCATATTTTATATCGTTACAACCTTCCGTAGTGTCACATTCTCCCCCCCTTCAACAGGATTCGACCTCGAATCCTTGACACACCACTATGCAAAACAACTAAATCGAAGGGAGCTAAGGTTCACTTCTCTGAACCCGCTCAGAAACTCCTACAATTTGCACCAGCCAACACTCATAACAAGGAGCTAAGGCTCGAAGACTAATGGCTCTAGAGACAACTTCATATTCAAAACTTGCCAGAACTTACTCGGCATCAACAAATCAAAGCACATACAGAAAGACTCAAAACTACCAAAGATAGGATAAGCTCCCCAAACAAACCGTGAAAGAAAACGGTCTCACACTCCTCATTCCATACATTCCTTGGCACTAAACTGCCCGATCCCTTTAACCGATGTTTCTCCTCAGAAGAACACGGCACCAACCTCTAGAACCCTCTTCAGCTCCCACGCACAAAAGTGCTTCCACACCTCAACCTCTCTACTATGGTTCGTCGTATTGAAGACGACGGGAACCAAGGGAGACAATCACTCCAAGACCACCAACTATTTGAACAAACGAGGTTAAATCCTTGCAAAAGATTGATCTTTTACAAAAGTCCAATACCCAACACTACCACCGAAAGGAAAGGCCTACTTTACAACCAGGGTCCTTAAACCCGCAAGAAACAGTATCAACAAAATTGCTACGGTTGACACAACCTCGCTCAACCTCAGCGACAGAAAGATCCAATACACTCTGAAAAGGAAAAACAATTACTAGCAACCACTCAGTGGTCCACTAATACTTTTAATCAACAAGGAGAAGACCCCTACCGAGGGACGCATTGACGAAGCAATTCTCCAGGAAAGTTTGAATTGGGTCATACCCAACCTTCCTTTACTCTCCACATCCAAACTAGTTACGATCAACCACTAGCAACACCTAATATCTTAGGTCATTACAAACCCATAATAGATTTCTCTTTCTTAGTGTCGACGATCAGTTCCACCGGCAATGAGATTTGTGATTCTAGGGGATTCGTGCCAGATCAGAGCGAGATGGTAACACAGGATGCGAGGGAAATCTTTTTAGACAGGTTCGGGCTCTCGCGGAGGAGATAATACCCTAGTCCTGTGTTCTTGGATATCTGGATGTGGTCTCCTTTTCTTCTTGTTTTTTTCTCCTCTCCCTTTTTAGGGTTGTTCCCTCCCCCTTATATACTGTGGGAAGGATATGTTACAAATGGGCGCCACCTGGCCTTGGACAAGGTGGCTTCATGAGTATATGGTCTGTCTCTGTCTACCGAGCCCCACTACGTCCAGGGGATTTGGTCGTTCCTTTCCCGACCCAACCTGCCGATCCGCCAGGTTCTGGTGCCTACAGGCTCTGCCGGCGCCAGGTCGCAGGCTTTACTTTCGATGGGGTTTTCCTGACGCGGCGCGAAGCTTCGTCGAGGGGACAACCAGCTGCCTTGGGGAAGAAGTCGGGCCATGGTCATGGGCTCTTCGTAATGCTTCTAGGCTCTGGGCCTACTGCTCCTTCCTCGGCCCAGTTGGGGATTGGCTTCTCCTGCGGGACCCCCGTCTCGGACATCCCACACTTAGAAGGTCTCGTCCTCACATTCTTCCATTCAAAGGATCAGAACAAAGGGTACAATCGTTGAGTAAGCTCAAACATAGGCCATGAACCCAATTGATCCACTGTAACACCCCGACATTTAATATGCCCGAATGCTACCAAACATAGACTAAACAACATCTAAATACCACAATTAAACATAAATTACAGCAAAGGCGAACATGCTAAAAATCGAGATTTCGGCAGCATCTCCTTTGTTTTAACACGAATTGAAACAACAACAATAGTAACATGTCAACATAGCATAATGAACGATAGCAATAACATGATCAAACGGAAAAACAGCCACCATACCACTAAGGATATAAATTCTATCCATCACATGACAAGTAAAGACTAATCAATTACTCATAACAACCAACGAATCATGAAACCACAGTTTAGTTCAATGAATTAACCATAACCATAAGGGAAAGAACATGTCATTGTTTAAATGTGTGATGCTACGTGATGACGTGTGACTAGCTCCCTTTCCCGCATGTCGGATTTCATGGTACCTAAAAAAAAACAACATAAACACAAGCGTGAGTTCATCACTCAGCAAGTATATTGCAATGGTACAAACATAACCAATTACATAGCAATAATATCTCACATCATGTAAACCATCTCATTCATGGTCACATATTATCATCATCATCATCAATATGTATGAAGTGCAATGCGATGCTCATGTCTCCTTGGAAACTCATACCGGTATGGTTGAGTACACACCCGTCGGTGTGCGCCCTCTCCCCCCTTCCATCCCGAAGATGGAGGGTGCCTACTCCTCGCTTCCGTTCACCGCGGTGAAAGGAATCACGATGTAGGACTTACTCATTGGCTCTCCGGATTAGTCATAACTTTCTCACCGACCTTCCCGGACTAGTTATGACTTTCTCACCGCCCGGGCCATGTAATCATGCCATGTATGCAATTATGCAAACATCATAATTAACTCGTACATTAACACATGGCATCATAACATGATAAACATACTCATCATATCATTGGAAATCATTAAATCATGGCAAGTGATCATCTCATATAATCAATCTCATCTAGTCTCAACTAGCAACCTACAAACCGCTATCCATTACAATACACTTGCCTCAACCACGACGACGGATTGGCGAGACGCAAAGGGCACTCCCGGGGTCATACCACCTTTGCCCAACGCACGAAATCTGAATGGATCTCCTCCCGGTTCGCTCCTCGCTCCTCACTCCTTGCTCCTCGCTCCAATGGATGGATCCTCGAGGTGCAGGGGATGGGGAGGCTACCCTAGGGCAGCAAGGGGTGGAGGAGAGGTGGTGGAGAGGTGGGGAGGCAAGGGGCAAAGGGAGAAGGGGGCGCATGGCCAAAGGGGAGGAGAGGGGGGTGCGGCTAGGGCCAAGGGAGAGTGGGGGCGCACAATGGGAGGGGGTGGGGCGCACAACGGCAGGGGAGCACCCCTTTTACCAGCCCTCACATGAATCCTAGTCCTAAATGGACTCAAACTCCATCCCACCAAAGCCCACGATCCCTTCTTTTAGGCCCAAACTCCCCCGGAAAGGCCCGAAACCCCGGAAACGGCCCGGAAATGCTATTAACCTCCATACCCTATGGTTTTAACCTTAATTCCACATCTCATAATGTTTTTGACCTCATCATTCACATTATATAAGGTTACGACACTCCGTGGTGTCACATTCTCCCCTCCTTCAACAGGATTCGACCTCGAATCAAAGACATGCCACTTCGCAAACAACCAAATCAAAGGGAGTTATGGTTCACTCCTCAGAACCCGCTTAGAAGCCCCTACGATTTGCACCAGCTAGCACTCAGAGGCAAGGAGCTAAGGAACAAAGACTGACAGCTCTAACGATAACTCACAATCAAAAACTTGCGAGAACTTTACTCAACATTGAAACACAACGTACTCACACACTGTGATGCCTTAGAGCGTCAGAGCGATTCTAGGGTTCCTTTTCCTGGTTTTGTTTCGGGAGAGGAATGAAGGATTTGTCGGGGGATGAAATAATTGAAGTTTATCCGGCGTATTAATATTAAATTTGGAGTTGTCGGGCTAGAAACAGTGGGCCGAGGAAAACCTGGGCCTGGGCTGCGAATCCCCTCCCCACCTCTCTCTCTTTTCCCCTAGTGGGCCGGCCCACCATATAAAAGGGGTGTCACCCCCCCCCAAAAGCCCTAGGGCGCCCCCCTTCCTCCCCTAGCAGCCACACCACCCCTCCTCGTCCTCCCCTTGCGTGGTGGCTCAAGATCCACCGCGAAACGCGAAGGAGCAAGCGAGAAGAGGATCCGTGGAGGCGTGGAGGACGAGCAGATTTCCGTTTCGGGAATCGTCGCGCGTTTTTCGTGGGTTCTCAAGGGAGAAATCAAGGTAAAATTCCCAATCTTTTACCCCTGTTCTACCAAGGGATTAGGAGTGTATTAGATCTGGTGGTGAGTGATTTAGATGGATCTTGATGGGGGAGAAGGGTAGATGTTCACGTGGTGCTGTTTTTGGAAGGGGAGATTGTGCAGCGTGGATTGTTTCGCGTTTTACGTGGAATAGACGATTTTTCATGCAAAAACCTATAACTAGAATGTTGTAGATAACGTCGAGATATAGCTTATGTAATTTTTTCAGAATTTTTGGGGCGTCGGTATGAGAGTTATCGCTGTTTCAAGATGACGGACAGAATCTGGAAACAGATTTTGTCCACTGTGTTGGACGTTTGTTTAGGCATATTTAACAGTGGAATTGAAATTTGTAATCTTCATGAAAGTTGTAGATCTCGTCAATATCTAGCTAATGTAATTTTTTTGTATTTTTATGATCTGTATAAAAAAAGATACAAAATTGTGAAGAGAGGGTGCTGCTGTTTGACCCGGACAGATTGGGGTTTTTGGCGCTTAAGAAGGGAACGGGGATTAGGAAGCGTGTGTTCGAGTTGTGTGATCATTTGTGATGTCGCTATGTACTGAAATAATACTTGTACAGGTGGCGCCCCTTCTGGACGCATCTAGGTTCGTCATCCACGTTGGTAAAGGCAAGTGGAAGTAGCGGTCTTGCTAAACTATAACTCGCTATTTGTTTCGTCTTCAATATAAACCTTAATTGCAGCACACCTACATGGTTTAACTACTTGTTTATGAGATTACAATATCCTATCCTGCATTGTGATGTGGTTGTTTGGCTTTTGAATCATGAGTAAGAATGAAGAAAGATGTTGTTTGCAAGATGAATTGTGGAGATATTCTATCTCAATGATGTTCGCATTCTATCCATGTTATTTGATGGTATGCAAGCATGTGAATTCAGAGTGGGAAGTTATGAATGTATTTATGCATGAAGCATTAACTGCAAAATCATGCATTGGAAGTTTGTCGACGCCAGCGTGCGCGACCGTACCGGTACAACACCGTGTGTTCCTGAGAAAGGGCACGGTGAGGAGGATCATGGCATAAGCATGTGCACAATCATATGCATTTTACTGAGGTTGTGTGGACTCTATAATGTGGTATTGGACCTGAGGAATTTGGTATGCTAGTTTTACTGTGGCTGTGTTATTCGTTAGAAGTTGTTCCGCTTGCTGAGATTACCCAATCTCACCCCTTGTTATTTTGTTGTTTTCAGGTAGTTCTCGCGAGTCGTAAGCTTGAAGGGTGGGCTTAGTAGCACAATCAACCCTCCGGGGTCATCACGAATCACATGGACTAGTGCATTTAATAATTCATTAGCTTGCTGAAATTTTATTAATCATAGACCTGTTGATGTCCTCTTTGGAGCTGTTTTACGTTTATGTTTGTTTTCTGGTTGATTTAGACTTGTTATCTCTAGTATTGATGCTTTTATGTTATTCCTTTTTATAATGGTTATTATGAATCTTGTTGTCGCTTCCGTTTTGTCCTAATTTTAGGAGAGATGCTGTCGAAATTTTCTTGTACGACAGTTTAGATTTGTAGGGTGTTACACACACGGTCTCAGCACGACCCCAAGCGATAAGATAAAACGTTCAAACAGCTCACAAAATAAAACGGTCTCATACTCCTCGTTCTAAGCATTCCTTGGTACTGAAGTGCCCGATCCCTTTATCTCAGGCTACTCTCCAGAAAAACACGGTACCAACCTCCCTTCTGTGATTCCTTGTACTCAAGACAACGCGAAGCAGGAGAGACACAACGCTCTAAGATTACCACCAAAACGAACAACCTACTTTAACCAGGATCCATAAGACTCGCGTAACAGAAACGACCGAACGTTCCTCTGCGGTTTGACACAACTCGCTTCTTGCCCAACGACAAAAGCACCAATACACTTCAAAAGGAAAAATGATCACTAGCAACCACCAAGTGGTCCACTCAAAATGTAATCAACCCTACCGAGGAACACCTCAACGACACAAATCTCCACGAAGGTTTGCATTGAGTCATACACAACATTCCACTCAAAGGACCACGATAAAGAGCACAATCATTGAGTGAGCTCAACCAAAAACATGAACCCAAGTGGCCCTCATCCAACAACTCAAACCCCAAAGCGCTAAAACCACTTTGGAAAGGATTCGACAACAACTAGAGAGTATTCATTTTAATTTCCTAAGCCAAAACGCAAAGGAAACACACATCCCTTCACCACAACCAGCACCAGAAATTATTCATTCTTTTCTTTTCATACTAGAAAGCAAGGGAAATCTCGTTTCATGACATGAATGCACATTCTTCAAGAGCACTCCGGAATAGTCATATCTCCATATATGACTTTCTCACCGACCTGGCTCAACGACTCTTTTATCATTTAACATAAAAAAAACTATGTCATGTTTACTTTTCACCATTCCTTCATCATGTAACAACACTACCGAAAAGTCATTCACATGTCGACTACTTCCTCGGTATCACACGATTGAAATACACATAACACTAACGGTTGCGCTAAATCATATAGACTATGACGGCAACATTGTTAATCAACAAAACACCACATCGTGTGAAAACCCAACATCCATTTAAAACTAACCTTGCAAAACCTCGCAAAAATCAAACTCAACCCTTTGGAACAGAACATCGACTCCAAAATCAAACATCTGCACACACAACCGCCATAAATTTTATCAAAAGAGAGGGAAACTCAATCCCAAAAGAAAACTCTTCACTAACCAAATTCACTTATGAAACATTCATAAAACCAGACTTGTGAAACATCCGCACACCAGACACATTTTCCAAATGACTCCAACTCTAGCCAAACAGAGTTACACATCAAGGGCTTAACTCAAAAGTTTCCAACACAACCCTTTATGACCATCTGCTTCCTTTTAAAATTAATTCCAAAGATAATTCAGTGCGAACGCGAAAGGGCGCGATCGACTCAAAAACTTTTGGGGGTAAATCCATACTCATAGCACCAACTAAACAAATTAGCCAAAACCAAATATTTGCACCAATTTCTACGAGTTTTAGGGAAACTCTGAAACACAGCATATGGAACACCTTGACCGAAAACCCTTCAACCAAAATGGCAAACAACCAAACCAGTCTAAAAGCTTTTAAACACGAGCTCAGCATAAAAAGAACCATCTCTAGTACTCCACTACGCTTTCCATTAAAGACTTCAATAATCACTATTTACTCCCTAAGAAGGCCCAACACAAATAAACCAAAAGCTTCACAACAAATTCTTCCTCTAGTTACCATTCCCAACACTTTTAATTAGGGTTTATGATACTTATCAAAAAGGCACCCAACCAAGACTATATTGACAGGATCCCCACGGATCACCGAATCACAATACTTCTTATTCTAAATTTGAAACATAGTACTTCAACAAATCTTTCAGCAAGATCAACATATAAATTTCATACTTCCTATATATTCACGTCTCGACAACCGAACCTTATTCAGTTAAACAACGACTTCAACATGTAAATATTATCTCCACAGGGAAGAATTCATAAGTGAGATTCTAAGTTATACTTTCATTAAGGATAAGACCATTTATCATATTAATTATCCAAAGCTCACTCCATCGCAACATGTTAAAATTTTCCTCTATTTTAACCATGATTTTCCAACGAGTAATCTAAACAGTTACCACCACTACTTAGTCATTAATAACAACAAATGGGCATATTCATCAACCAACAACATTACTTTTAGCTACCCTATACATAGGTGATAACAAATTACCACCACACAACATAATCCCACTATTTAAAATAGATCGAATACTAGCATTAACACTGCCCTTAACAACATCATTAACAATAAGTCTTATGTCTTCTCAATTGATATCAATACTTGCATTGTAGAGACACAACTGCATACTTCCAAATATACTAGTAGTTTGCAACAACGTAAATAGCAACTCTAATTAACTTCCAAATTAAAGTCACTAGGCAACACGATTAAATTTCTCTATTAATCCATTAGATTAGAGCATCTTTAAACAACCAGCAAAGTGTCTTTAACAATAACAGCAGTCTACATCATCTTAATGTTTCAACTATGCATCAGGGTTTAAAACTTTTAAACATAATCGGGGGTCATAAGCATTTTTCTGTAACAAAGCAACAGATTCTAAGCATGTACATTGACACATTTAATCATTCTCGCTAAGAGCAAACTACAACACTAGTAGTCTATTTATTTTCAAGCTAGAGGTAACAACCGCATTGAATTGTTTCAACTCACAAATTAACTTAACAATACGTCATCCCAAAAACCATATTGGTACAAGCTACAAAACAGGCTAACAACAATTCTTAATAAGGACAAACTATTTCTATCAAAAGACTACTTACTTTGTTTGCAGCATTTTAGTTTTAAAGCTCATCCCAAATTCATAAGGAAACTTGACTCTCAAAGTTGCAATGAGACAAACCCAAACTTGGTCATGCAAAAGGAATTTTCCAAAACACTTCAATCTCAAAGACTCCCATAAAGGAAAATGGTTGAAAGACACTTTTCTTAAAGGAAACCAAGCGATCAAGTAATCCATTTCAAATAAAACCTTAACTCCAAACTTTCACGAAACCTTTGCAAGTAAAACCTTTAATCCAAACTTTCACGAAACAGGAAGGGTTCTTCAAAGATGATTTCTTAAACCAGCAAAATAACGAAATCAAACACCACTTACTCCTACAAAGCCACAGAACTTCAGCCCTGACAGCCAGGTCTGGCACAACTCCGCAAAAACTCCTTTAACCTCGGAGAAAGACAAACACAGGAATAAATTGAATGCTTCTTCCCCATAAAGCAATCAACAAACTAGACATCAAAACTAGAAAGGCGCCCAAAAGAAGCGCAACACTAGACTCCTCTTCTTCGTCTTCAACCAAGGAAGACAAAACCCACACACCGCATAGGGAACAATCCGCAAAAATCCAATACCAAACACTTTTCTTTTGGTTTCCATCAACTAAAACCAAGAAAACCAACCAAGACCGACCACAGAACGATAAAGAACATCCGAAGGAATCCACCACCAAACTCTTCTATTTGACTCCAGTCAACTACCCGATTTACGACAGAAAGGGTAAGCACTCTTCTCCTATAGGGGTTAATAGTTCTTCGGTGATGGCGCTAACCGGCCACACCGTCAAACCACACCCTTACTATGAACAAAAAGAGGTGACCGAAACCCTTCGGCACCACAACCCACTATATCACAAATAACAAGAACAATTCAATCATTTATGTCATAGACATAACAACATGCATTAACAATTGAAGCATTCAACATCATAGCTTAAATGCAACATTTAAGCGTAAAGAAACGATACCCATACCCTTTCCTACTGTGCATCCATTGTGTGTCAAATTTTATATTAGTTATACCACTTTTGCAAGTTTTAATGTTGCTATCCTATGACAAAGTTTTAGTTGAAACCTAAGCCATGTTTCTAAGTTATTCCACATCACATTTCAGTTGTACCCTATAGCATGACACTAAAAATACACATTCCAAGGACCTACAGCCCGCTCTGATACCAACTGTAACACCCCGGCATTTAATATGCCCGAATGCTACCAAACATAGACTAAACAACATCTAAATACCACAATTAAACATAAATTACAGCAAAGGCGAACATGCTAAAAACCGAGATTTCGGCAGCATCTCCTTTGTTTTAACACGAATTGAAACAACAACAATAGTAACATGTCAACATAGCATAATGAACGATAGCAATAACATAATCAAACGGAAAAACAGCCACCATACCACTAAGGATATAAATTCTATCCATCACATGACAAGTAAGGACTAATCAATTACTCATAACGACCAACGAATCATCGAAACCATAGTTTAGTTCAATGAATTAACCATAACCATAAGAGAAAGAACATGTCATTGTTTAAATGTGTGATGCTACGTGATGACGTGTGACTAGCTCCCTTTCCCGCATGTCGGATTTCATGGTACCTAAAAGAAAACAACATAAACACAAGTGTGAGTTCATCACTCAGCAAGTATATTGCAATGGTACAAACATAACCAATTACATAGCAATAATATCTCACATCATGTAAACCATCTCATTCATGGTCACATATTATCATCATCATCATCAATATGTATGAAGTGCAATGCGATGCTCATGTCTCCTTGGAAACTCATACCGGTATGGTTGAGTACACACCCGTCGGTGTGCACCCTCTCCCCCCTTCCATCCCGAAGATGGAGGGTCCCTACTCCTCGCTTCCGTTCACCGCGGTGAAAGGAATCATGATGTAGGACTTACTCATTGGCTCTCCGGATTAGTCATAACTTTCTCACCGACCTTCCCGGACTAGTTATGACTTTCTCACCGCCCGGACCATGTAATCATGCCATGTATGCAATTATACAAACATCATAATTAACTCGTACATTAACACATGGCATCATAATATGATAAACATACTCATCATATCATTGGAAATCATTAAAGCATGGCAAGTGATCATCTCATATAATCAATCTCATCTAGTCTCAACTAGCAACCTACAAACCGCTATCCATTACAATACACTTGCCTCAACCACGGCGACGGATTAGCGAGACGCAAAGGGCACTCCCGGGGTCATACCACCTTTGCCCAATGCACGAAATCTGAATGGATCTCCTCCCGGTTCGCTCCTCGCTTCTTGCTCCTTGCTCCTCGCTCCAATGGATGGATCCTCGAGGTGCAGGGGGTGGGGAGGCTACCCTAGGGCAGCAAGGGGTGGAGGAGAGGTGGTGGAGAGGTGGGGAGGCAAGGGGCAAAGGGAGAAAGGGGCGCATGGCCAAAGGGGAGGAGAGGGGGGTGCGGCTAGGGCCAAGGGAGAGTGGGGACGCACAATGGGAGGGGGTGGGGCGCACAAGGGCAGGGGAGCACCCCTTTTACCAGCCCTCACATGAATCCTAGTCCTAAATGGACTCAAACTCCATCCCACCAAAGCCCACGATCCCTTCTTTTAGGCCCAAACTCCCCCGGAAAGGCCCGAAACCCCGGAAACGGCCCGGAAACGCTATTAACCTCCATACCCTATGGTTTTAACCTTAATTCCACATCTCATAATGTTTTTGACCTCATCATTCACATTATATAAGGTTACGACACTCCGTGGTGTCACATCCACACACAACAACTCGAACCCCCAAGCGCTAAAAGCCACTTTGGAAAAAAAATTCGACAACAACCAAAGAGTATTCATTTTAATTTCCTAAGTCAAGACGCAAAGGAAACACAAATCTCCTACACCACAACCAACATACCAGAAATTCTTCACTGTTTCTTTTCATACCGGAAAGAACTAGAAATCTCAATTTATGTCATGCATGCACACTTTTCAAGAGCACTCCGGATTAGTCATATATCCATATTTGACTTTCTCACCGACCTGGCTCATCGACTCTTTCATCATTAAACATCTATAAACAATGTCATGCTTCCATTTCACCATTCATTCTTCATGTAACAACAATATCGAATAATCATTCACCAATCGACTACTTCCTCAGTATCACATGTTTGAAACACACATAACATTGACGGTTGCGCTAAAACTTATAACTATGACGACAACACCGATAACCGCAAAACACCACGTCGTAAAAGAACCCACATCAATTGAAAACTGAACTTGCAAAACATTGCATTTCATCCAAATTCAACATTTTGGAAGATAACATCAAAATTTCAAGTCGAGCATCTGCTCCCACAACCGTCACAAATTTTCTCAAGGAGGGGGAAACTCATTTCCAAAAGGGAATGCCTCACTAACAAAATCACTTTATAAAACATTCATAAAATCCACCTTTTTGAAGCACTCGCAAACATCACACACCTTATGCAAATAAATCCAACTCCAGTCAAAAAGAGTTACAAATTAAATCTCAAGAGTTTCCAACACAACCCACTATGTCCATCTGCTCCCTTTAAAGTTTGTGTAACACCCCGGCATTTAATATGCCTGAATGTTACCAAACATAAGCTAAACAACATCTAAATACCACATTTAACATAAAATTCCAGCAAAGGCGCATAGACTAAAAACCGAAATTTCGGCAGCACCTCCTTTGTTTTATCATGAATTTAAGGAACAGCAACAAGATAGCATTATATGGCAATAAGAGAAACATCTAAAACAGCAATAAATAAAGTCTTAACGACATTAAAAGACTAACATTAAGCTCTTAAGGTTCCAAGTGTCCAACAAACAATAGAACTCTCATGAACCAAGCTAAGACTTAATTCAAAAGACCATCACACGCAATTTATTATCAAACTAAATGAATTGACTTGGGGAAACATTAAGGTGAAGCAACGGTGAGCGTGTGACTATTCCTTTCCCCGCATGCCGCTCTCATGGTACCTAAAACAACAAGAAAACACAAGGGTGAGTTCGAAACTCAGCAAGCATACTGCACTGGACAACCAGCAGACCCACCTGGCACTAACATCTTCCATCCTGTACATCATCTCCGTCATAATTACTTATCAGTATCATCATCAATTTGTATGCAGTAATGCAATGCTCCTGACCTCTGGAACCTCATACCGGTATGGGAAGTACACACTGGCCAGTGTGCACTCCTTTCCTCCCGCCCATCCCGAAGATGGAGGGTGCCTACTGCCCAAACACCACGCGGATGGAATCACGACATAGGACTTACTCAATGTATGCTCCGGATTAGTCATAACTTTCTCACCGACCTTGCCTGACTAGTTAAGACTTTCTCACCGCCTCGCCTCTATCTCATGACATGCATGCAACCATGCCAATTATCATATTTAATTCACATATTACACACATGGCATCATAATATGTTAAACATGCTCATCATATCATATCAATCATTAACACATGGCAAGTGGACATATAGCATGTAAACAATTCCATCTAATCTCAACATGCAACCTACAACTCGCTATCCATCACAACACACTTGCCTCAACCACGGCGACGGATTGGCGGGAAGAAGAGGGCACTCCCGGGTCACACCACCTGCACATAGGTATCACACACTCACATTTATGCCCCAACAGTACGCTAAGCCCCCATCTAACCCGACATTACCAACTACTCTCAAACCTAAAAACAGAGGTTCTGTCCCGTCGGGACAGCAGCCTTATGAAGGCATAACTTGAGTTCTGGGACTCCGAATCAATTAAACGAGTACAACCTCGCTGCAGCCTAGAAATTCTCCCCAACTTTCTAGGTATAAGGAAAGTCTGATTCGGCCTCTAAAGTTGTTTAATCTACAGATTACCGAGATCTGTTCCAATTACGTTACAGATTTTTAGGCGCTCGGTAAAACAGCCATAACTTTCAAACGGCTGATCGAATTTAACGTGTTTTTACGCATTACACGGAAAGATAATTAAATTATCTACAACTTCCTAGAAGTCCGTGACGGTCAGATTCGAAACCTAAATTAGTTTAATCTAACGTGGAACACAGATCTGTCCTAACTCGACACAGATTGGACAGCGCCCACCAAAACGGCCATAACTTTCAGACCGTGAATTCCAAAAATTCTCAAAAAATACACAAAATAGGTCTTGACGGTACTCTACAACTTCTTCAACAGGAGGTTTGGCCAAATTCCGAATCTAAAATTGCGAAAACGCATGCCCTAACACGGACTCCAAATCTGCTCGAAACTGAGTACAATACTTAACTCTAGTTCTTTTCAGATCTACTCCATGGCAGCACGTCCTCTTGATCTAAAAACTCCAAATCTACCACGAGAACAGCACCTAGACCTTCCTCAAGGTTTCCCCATGGATATACCTAGTCCATTTAACGATTTAACACTTAAGAATGTCCCTCGGACACCGATCTCGCTCCCACGCGCCAAATCCTTCTGGATCCCTCGTCATGGTTCTTCCAAACAGCGCAGGGCAGCACGACGCGCCGCAGTGAGGGGCATCCTTGGGGCGCAAGGAGGAGGGGGTGGCGCTGCTTGAGGTGGAGGTGGAGGAGGAGGACTAGAGGGAGGAGGAATTGGGTGGAGGCGCAAGGGGAGGTGGAGGCGTGTGGGGAGGCGGCTAGGCAGGGAGGAGGCGCCCCTAGCCCCTTTACCCACTGTTCTCCCTCCATGGGCCAATCTCTCTCCACAAAAGCCCACTGCTTCTTCCCTTGGGCCCAAACTCTGAAGGCCCAAAATCCTCAAACTACTTAAACGGCCCGAAACGTTATTAACCTCCAATTCCTATGGTTTTAACCTTATTTCCACATCTCATAATGTTTATAGCCTCATCATGCTCAATAATTAAGGATACGACACTGTGGCTTACATAACACTTCAACCGGTCCAAAAACGCGAGTAAACCTCAAGCCGAAAGGTTTTAACCTAAATTCCACATTCCATAGAGTTTTTGTCCTCAACCTTCACATTGTATAAGGTTGCGACACTCCGAGGTGTCACAGTTTGTTCCAAAGATAAGTCAGGGTGAACGCGAAGGAGCGCGATCCACTCGAAATCTTTGGGTGTAAATCCATACTCATAGCACCCACTAAACAAATTAGCCCAAAACCAAATATTTGCACCAAATTCTACGAGTTTTAGGGAAACTCTGAAACACAACACAAGGAATACCTTGACCGAAGGCATTCAACCAAAATGGCAAACAAGTGAACAACCACACCAGTTCAAAAGGTTTTAAACACCAGCTCAGCATGAATCCCACCAAAACTTGTATTCCACTACACTTACCATTTAAGCATTCAATAATCACTATTTACTCATCAAGAGAGTCCAACCGGATTTAACAAGATTTACATAACAATTTCTTTCTCTAGTTACCATTCCTAACACTTCTAATTAAGGTTTATGATGCTTATCAAAAAGGCACCCAACCAAAACTATATTGACATGATCCCCACGGATCACCAAATCATAATACTTCTTATTCTAAATTTGGAACATAGTACTTCAACAAATCTTTCAGCATGATCAACCTATAAAATTTCATACCACCTATATGTCCACGTCTCGACAATCGAAACTTATTCAGTTAAACAACGACTTCAACAAATAAGTAATATCTCTACAAGATAGAATTCGTAATTAGGATTCTAAGATATCCATTCATTAAGGTTAAAATCTTGTATCATGATTATTATCCATTGTTCATCCCATCACAACATGTACTCGACATAATACCACAGTTTTACACTTTTCTTCTATTGGATCAATGGTTTCCAACAATTAACAACACTACCAAGGCATCAATATCAATTTTTTGCATAATCATCAATCAACAACATTGCTTTTAGCTACCTTACACATAGGTTGCAACAAAATTGTCACTACACAACATACTCCAACTATTAAATTAGATTTAATAAGTTAGATCAGCACAATGTGCTTAACAACATCATTAACAATAAGTCTTATATCTTCTCAATTGATATCAATACTAGCATTGTAGAGACACAACTACATACTTCCAAATATACTAGTAGTTTGCAACAACGTAAATAGCACCTCTAATCAACTTCCAAATTAAAGTCACTAGTCAACACGATTAAATTTTTCTATTAATCCATTAGATTAGAACATCTTTAAACAACCAGCAAAGTTTCTTTAACAGTAACAGTAGTCTACATCATCTTAATGTTTTAACTATGCATCAGGGTTTAAACTTTTAACATTAACGAGGATCATAAGCACTTTTAAAGCAAGGCAACAGATTCTAAGCATGTACATTAACACATTCAATCATTCTCGCTAAGAGTAATCTACAACACTAGAAGTTCATTTAATCTTAAGCTAAACACAAATATTACATTTAACTAATTCAACTCACCAATTAACTTAAGAACAAATCATTTCCATAAACCACATTGGTACATGCTACATAACATGCTAAACAACAATTCTTACTAGGGACAAACGATTTCAGTCAAAAGACTACTTACTTTGTTTGCAGCATTTTAGTTTTAAAACTCAACCCAAATTCATAAGGAAACTTGACTCTCAAAATTGCAATTAGACAAACCCAAACTTGGTCATGCAAAAGGAATTCTCCAAAACACTTTTCAATCTCAAAGACTCCCATAGAGGAAAATGGTTGAAAGACAATTTTCTCGAAAGGGAACCAAGCGATCAAGTAAACATTTTCAAATAAAATCATAACACCAAACCCCAACCTTTCATGAAACAAGAAGGTTTTTTTTCAAAGATGATTTCTCAAACCAGTAAAATGACGAAATCACACACCACTTACTCCTACAAAGCCACAGAACTTCAGCCCTGACAACCAGGTCTGTCATAACGCCGCAATAACTCTTTTGACCTTGGAGAAAGACAACACTAGACTCTTCTTCTTCGTCTTCAACCAAGGAAGACAAAACCACACACCGCATACGGAACAATCCGCGAAAATCCAATTCCAAACACTTTTCTTTTGATTTCAATCAACTAAAGTCAAGAAAAACAACCAAATCCGACCGTCAGAACGGTAAAGAACATACGAAGGAATCCACCACCAAACTCTTCTATTTGACTCCAGTCAACTACCCGATCTACCACAGAAAGGGTAAGCACTCTTCTCTTACAGGGGTTAATAGTTCTTCGGTGATGGCGTTAACCGGCCACACCGTCAAACCTCACCCTTACTATGAACAAAAAGAGGTGACCGAAACCCTTCGGCATCACAACCCCACTATATCACAAGTAACAAGAACAATTCAATCATTTATCTCATAAACATAGCAACATGCATTATCAAATGAAGGATTCAACATCAAAGCTTAAATACAACATTTAGGCGTAAAGAAACGATACCCATACCCTTTTCCTACTGTGCATCCATGCGTGTCAAATTTTAGATTAGTTATACCAGTTTTGCAAGTTTTAATGTTGCTATCCTATGACAAAATTTTTGTTAACACCTAAGCCATGTTTCTAAGTTATTCCACATCACATTTTAGTTGTACCCTATAGCATGACACTAAAAATACACATTCCAAGGACCTACAGCCCGCTCTGATACCAACTGTAACACCCCGGCATTTAATTTGCCCGAATGATACCAAACATAGTCTAAACGACATCTAACTACCATAAACTAAAATAAATTACAGCAAAGGATTAAATTCTAAAAACCAAAATTTCGGCAGCGTCTCCTTTGTTTTAACATGAATTGGAACAAGAGTAATAACAAGGCAAGTTATATCATAGCATAAGACATCTAAAACAGCAATAACAACGAGTAAAGCATCACTTATGTCTAAAATAAGGAATTCAACCATTCCAACAAATATAACCAACCAAACGATGAACTCAAGCCCATACACCAAGATTCATGGCACTAATCATTATTATCATGGCTCCCACTGATTAAACTGTATAATAATGTGAAGCTACGTGTAGATGTGTAGCTAATGCCCTTTTTCCCGCATGCCGGTTTCATGGTACCTAAGAAAAACAACATAAACACAAGCGGGTGTTCATCACTCAGCAAGTATATTGCAATGGAACAAGAATATATATTCTAATACCTTCATCACCACTTTTCACATACAACATCATACACATCTCATATTCATAGCGTAAGCATATCATTGACATCATCATATATCATCATCATATAACAACCTCATATAATGCAATGCAATGCGATGCACATATCTCCTGGAAACTCATACCGGTATGGTTGAGTACACACCCGTCGTTGTGCACCCTCTCCCCCCTTCCATCCCGAAGATGGAGGGTGCCTACTCCTCGCTTCCCCACACCGCGGTGGATGGAATCACGATGTAGGACTTACTCATTGGCTCTCCGGAATAGTCATAACTTTCTCACCGACCTTCCCCGGACTAGTTATGACTTTCTCACCGCCTGGGCCATGTATCATGCCATGTATGCAAACATGCCAACATCGTAAATCACTTGTACATTAACACATGGCTTCATAGCATAGTAAGAATATTCATCATATCATTGGCAATCATTAAAGCATGGCATGTGAACATATCATATATTAAATTTCAATCACAACCGATCAAGCAAACGATAACCCGCTACCCATTCCAATACACTTGCCTCAACCACGGCGACGGATTGGCGAGAAGTAGAAGGCACTCCCGGGGTCACACCACCTGCACATAGGGACCACACACTCACAATCATGTCCACAAAACAGTAAGCAAACCCTCTTCTACCCCGACATCGCAAACTACTTGCTAAACACAAAAACAGAGGTTATGTCCCGTTGGGACAGCAGCCTTCCAAAAGGCACAACTTGAGTTCTAAGACTCTGAGTCAATTAAACGAGTACATCCTCGCATAGGTTAGGAAATTTCCTAACTTTTTCTAAGTATATGGAAAAGCTGATTCGGAATCTAAAGTTGTTTAATGTACAAAATACCGTGATCTATTCCAATCACGTCACAGATTTTAACACGCTCGGTAAAACAACCATAACTTTCAAACGGCTGGTCGGAATTGGACGTTCTTTATACCCACGGAAAGATATTGAAATTACCTACAACTTATTCAACAGCCGTACGACCAAATTTCGACTCTAAATTGGCGAAAACCCGAACCCTAGGTCGACTGCACATGCTGCCCGAAACAGAGAACGTGGCAACTTCTAGATCTAATCTAATCTACTCAATTCCAGCACCACCAATTGATCTAAAAACATGATAATCACCCTTAGAACAGATCCTAGACCAACCCCAAGGATTCCCATCGCCATACCTTCGCCCGACGCACGAAAACCCAATAGATCTCCTCCCGGTTCGCGCGATCTCCTTCCTCGCTCCAATCCCGACGGATGGATCTTCCAGGTGTTGGGGTGGAGAACTCCCCTAGGGGCAGCAAGGGAGGTAGAGAGGTGGTGGTGCAAGGGGAAGGTGAGATGGTGGCGCATGGCAAGGGGCAAGGGGGCGGCGGCTATGGGAGGGGGAGGAGGAGGAGGTTGGGCGCATGGGGAGGTGTTGGGGGCACCCTAAGGCAGGGTGGCTGCCCCCTCCTCCCCACATGGGCCAAGAAGCCCCCACCTCAGGCCCAAAAAGATCCCCCCAAGGCCCAAGTTTCCCCGAAAAGGCCCAAACGACCGAAAACGGCCCGGAAAAGCGCTATAAAGTCGTACCGAAAAGCCAAAATATATATAATGTCATATTTTATATCGTTATGACCTTCCGTAGTGTCACACATTGGGCTCCCCCGCGGTGGCGACACCTCCCATTCGCCCGGCCCCGCTGCCGGGACCGTCCCTGCAGGCCCCCCGCTCCAGACAACCATCATCGTGTCCGCCGCCGCCAGAGGTGGGGACGTGAGACCCCTCGCGGCTGCGGTCGGGCTCAGCACCACCTCCGCGCTCGAGTAGACTCTGCGCACGATAACCAGTCGGGAACCGCACGAGGAAGCTCAAGCAAAGGAAACAAATGGGATACTAACCGCGACGAGCGGATGCGCGGCAACCCGCGCAACCTCTTCGCCGGACCCCCAAGTGGGGGCGTGGCTGGTCTCTATCTCCTCAGGAGGAAGCCCGTATCCGGAACATTCTCCTGGGGCTCGGGGACGATGAGCACTCCGGCAGTGCCTTCGCTGGGGCAACCCGAACCGCCCCCGACACCCTCGCTGCTTTCGCTCGAGGTCACCTCCAAGCTGCCCTCGCTTAAGGATGTGTCAGACACCTCCTCGCCCTGCGCAGCCCTGGCCGCGCGCTCCTCACTCTTTTGCGCCGCCCTGGCTTTCTCCTATCATCCCTCCGCTTCCGGCGGGCGGCGTCGCGCTGATCGGCGATTGCACGCGCTGCGGCCCTCGCTTCTTTCTCCCCCGGCAAGTAGGCCCGGGAGACCATGCCACCAAGCCCCTACGAAGGTACGCTCGGATGAGCCCCGGAAGGCTAAGGGAGAAGAGTCAAAAAAGGGTTGCCACCCGACCTACCAGATTCGGCGGGTTCTGCGCCGAGAATGGTGCGGGGATGCCGCCCGCACCGACGACCACTGATACTCGAGCCAAGAGCTCCGACGCCGGGAGCTCCGCCTCGGACATCCTCATGGGATCGGATGTCCCGACGTACCTGAACATGGCGTGCACCCGATCCATGAGGGGCTGAACACACATCTCCATGAACGCGCGAACGACGACGTCGCTGGTCAGGCCCCGCGCCTTCAGGTCCCTGATCCGCTCGACGACCATCTTCACCCTCTTCTTGTCCTTTGCGTCGGGTCCCCAACCCCATTGGGGACTCGCCTTGGGTAGTTCGCCGCTGAAGACCAGGGCGCTACTACCCAGGTTCCGGACGTAGAACCACTCGTTGTGCCATCCCTGGTTTGACGACGACAGCTTCACGTTGATATAGTCCGCCTTGAGGCTGCCACGCAGTTGAACGGCAACACCGCCGAGGGGAGCGGCCGCGTCCAACGACAGCAGCGCCAAGAAGAAATGCCTCCACAGCCCCCAGTGGGGTTCGATCCCCAGGAAGCCCTCGCACAGCGTGATGAAGGTCGTGATGTGGAGGACGCCGTTCGGGTTCAAGTGGTGCACCTCCGCCCCGTAGAAGTGCAGCAATCCACGAACAAACGGATGGAGAGGGAGCCCGAATCCGCGCTCGTAGAAAGAGGCGAGCACAACGTCCTCACCGTCACCTGGCGCGAGGACCGCGGCCCCCGCCGGCACCCTCCACCGTGAAACGTCCCACGAGGGGAGGAACCCTTTCTTCTCCAAACCTGGGATGCGGCCGGACGTCAACGAGCACGTCGGCCACGACATCGCGAGGAGGGGAAAGGAAAGGTTGTGAGTTTTTCTCCAACTGTGAGCTTTTTCCTTTCTTTTTTGTCTCCTGTCACAGAAAACAAGAGCAAGCGCCCCCTGCCTCGCACCTCCCGCTCTCCTTTTATAAGCGACCGAATCGGCGCCAGGCGAAAGCAAGCGCCCCGTCGCGTGAACCGGTGCAACTCCCGACCGCTCGTCTACCACCACCTCCAGTACCGCCGGTAACGTGCTACGGCTTTAAATTCCCACTGAGCATTAAAACCCTGACAGGACAGCCGCCTCGCGCCGCGCTCTTCGCAGCCCCGTGGTCTCCGCCTAGCGGTATGGGCCAAGCGCCCCGCAAAAGGTATGATCGGCCCATTGGGCCGCCCGGCCTCGAGATGGTGAACCGCTTTCCGGCCCGCGCCCGAGGCCCGGCACAATGCTGAGGGTTATGAAGGCCTAGTCCAATCTAATGGACCTAGTGCCGCCCCGGCATGGAATCAGAGCGAGGGGCGGGCCAAGGCGAGCCCACAGTGGGCCCCCAGTTGGGTCGACGAACGACCTAATCACCCTGGCTCGCGTCCGAGACCATGCCTCGCACTCTCCCGCGGAGCCCATCGATGGGTGGCGACCAGCCGCGCTTCAGGTCGACGAATGACCCTGAAGTCCGATACGGGATCGAGTAAGGAAAGGTTTTTATGGGACGCCCCGCGGCGGGCCGGACACCCATGCCGGGTTTTTCGTCCGCTTGGAGATGATCCCCCTCGAGGGGGATCACCAAGGCCCCACTCGGATTACCCGACAATAGCTCGCACAAGCACGGCGTTCACACCGGCGTAGGTAAACGCGCGTTCGCTCATCCCCTCCAAAATCCCGCAAACTGTGGATGGGGCATGAAGTCTAGGGCCCGACGCCAGGTCGGCCCGGACTGAAGGAAACCCCCGACCGGCTCTCCGACCCGCTCGGGGGCTACACCCACCGGGTGTGCTCGCGCGCACCTGGTTCTCCGACCGAGGCGATCCTCGGCACGCTACGCCGACCGGACACTCCCGAACCGGCTGACCCGACACCAGGTCGTTCTCGACTAGGGTAAAACACCCCTACCGGCTCTCCGACCTGCTCGGGGGCTCGGGGGCTACACCCACTGGGTGCGCTCGCGCGCACCCGGTTCTCCGACCGAGGCGGTCCCTGGCACACTGTGCCGACCGAACACGCCCCGACCGACCGACCTAACGTCAGGTCGGTCTCGGCTGGGGAAACCCCCGACCGGCTCTCCGACTCTCTCCGACCGAACACGCCCAGACCGGCCGACCCGACGCCAGGTCGGTCTCGACTAGGGTAAAACCCCCTAACCGGCTCTCCGACCGAGGCGATCCCCGGCACGCTGTGCCGACCAAACATGCCCCGACCGGCCGACCTGACGCCAGGTCGGTCTCGGCTGGGGAAACCCCCGACCGGCTCTCGGATTCGCTCGGGGGCTCGGGGGCTACTGACGGATACTCATACCACAGGTACCCCAAGCAACGCGAGTAAGCAGTTGGGCCGCTTCGTGCGCAGCCCTGACCAACAGGCCCGTGCTGGGCAGCAAGGGAGCCCCGCCTCCCGACCAGGGCTCGGTCGCTCCGACCTCCCTTATCGGGGTGCCCGCCGGGCCCTGACCTCTTTGGGTCGGGACATCTACGTCTTTGACCCGGAGGAGATCGACTCCACCCACGACCGCGGCATCGGGGCTCGCACCGGGAGTTGGCCGCCTACCCTGCGGGCATGATGTTCGACACCCCCCTATGGGGGTAGATGGCTCCTTCCCGAGGCAGCAGAAGGCCGCGCGAAGTCAAACTCCGGTCCCATCCGCCTGACACATAACCAGGGGACGCGTCTTCTGGTGGGGGACACCAATGTCAAGCTTCACCACATCACCCTTGGGCAAGCGAAGCAGTGCGTCACTCCCCTCAACCAGTCCCAGAACCGACTCCCTCGACTGGTCTACCTGCCTGGCATAAAGGACACGAGGACTGGTCGGGCGACGAGACCCAAAAACGGACTTCGAGACACAAGAGGCACTGCCCCTTCCTTCTCTCTCTCTCTCTCTCTCCTACAAACTCCGGTGTAACCTGCCCCTTTTCCGTCTATATAAGGAGGGGCAGGAGCCTGAGAGAGGGGACGATTTTTTTTGGCTGGATCAATCGAACCAGAGACCGGTCCAGCATCCTAGGGAACACTCCCTCATCTGTAATCCCCCGGCAGTTATTCGCCCCGAGAGGCAATACACATCCACATCACGAACTGGAGTAGGGACCTTCAGCCTGAACCAGTATAAACCTCTGGCTTCTTGAGTCAACCATTGGGGGAAAGGGAGCGCACGACCCCCACTAACCAAAATTTCATATTGCCGGTGTACAAAACACCGACACCTCGCGACCCGATCTCTCCTACAATCGTCGGGAACACCAGGTTCACCGGATCCCGATGGATGGAAGGCCTCCAACCCGCGCGAGAGCGGCGTGACGAGAATGCTAGGGCCGGCTAGGAGGTGGAGGGGACGCGCAAGGGAGGAAGGGGGCAAAGGGGGGAGGCACAAGGGAGGAAGGGGGCAAAGGGGATGGCGGCTAGGAGGGGGAGGAAGTGGGGGAAGGGGGGTGGCGCCCCAAGGGGTGGGGGAGCTAGGGTTTGCTGCCCAAGCACCCCCCTCTTGGGCCCAAACCAGCCAACTTAGGCCCAGACCGTCCCACCAGAAGCCCAATTTCAAACACCCAAGGCCCACAATTCCCCCGGAGAAGCCCGAACACCCTGAAGGGCCCAAAAACATGAAATAACTCATACCGTAATGTCACATTTTTTATAATGTCACAAATCCGGAGCGCCATTGAATAAGACCTACCTCGTGATTCCATCCACAGTTGTGAATGGAAGTGAGGAGTAGGCACCCTCCATCTACGGGATGGAAGGGGAAAGAGGGTGCACGCCGACGGGTGTGCACTCGGCAATACCGGTATGTGCTTCGAGGAGACATGTGCATTGCATTGCAAACATGATGATGATAGTGTGATGTGTACGATGAGATTTGGACATGGTTATGATATGAATATGAAATTATGCCATGATTATGATTATAATTATGAGATGTAGGATGTTAGCATTGAAACTATTGTTCTGTCCCATTGCAATATACTTGCCGAGTGATGAACTCACACTTGTGTTTATGTTGTTTTTCTTAGGTACCATGAAATCGGCATGCGGGAAAAGGGGTTTAGCTACACATCTACACGTAGCTCCACACAAATTAGACAGTGTTATCATTTGGAGTCATGATAATAGATTTAATGCCATGAAACTTGGAGAATTGCTTAACTGTGTGCTCGGTCTTGTTATTTGATTCATTTAGCTCATGAAGTGGTTGAATGCTTTAACCTGGATTTATATTGTTGCTATGTCACCTGTTATTGCTGTTTTAGATGCTTTCCATTATGATATAACTTGTGATACTTTGTTGTTGCTCCGAATCATGGAAAAACAAAGGAGATGCTGCCAAAATTTTTCAGTTTTAGCATTTGCACCTTTGCTGTAATTTATCTTTATTTGTGGTATTTAGATGTTGTTTAGTCTATGTTTGGTAACATTCAGGCATACTAGATGCCGGGGTATTACAGTTGGTATCAGAGCGGGCTTCAGGTCCGTGGTGAATGAACTTAGTGAATTACTATAGGATTAACTAAAATTTTGATGTGGGATAACCTAGAAACATGGCTTAGGTTTTACTTATAATTTTGTCTTAGGATAGCAACATTAAAACTTGTGTAAGTGGAATTAACTAATCTAAAGGGTATGTATATCATTGCTTTACGCCTAAATGTTGTATTTAAGCCTTGATGTTGAATGCTATATTTGATAATGTAGGTTGCTATGTTATTGAGATAATTGATTGGATTGTTCTTGTTATTGTGATAAAGTGGAGTTGCGGTGCCGAAGGGTTTCAGTCACCTCTTTTTGTTCATAGTAAGGGTGTGGTTTGACAGTGTGGCCGGTTAGCGCCATCATCGAAGAACTATTAACCCTACGGGAGAAGAGTGCTTACCCTTTCTGTCGTAGATCAGGTAGTTGATTGGAGTCAAATAGAAGGGTTTGGTGGTGGATTCCTTCGTATGTTCTTTACCGTTTTGACGGCCAATTTTGGTTGTTTTTCTTGGTTTGAGTTGATTGAAATCAAAATAAAAAGTATTTGGTATTGGATTTTCGCGGATTGATCCTTGAGCGGTTTGTGGTTTTGTCTTCCTTGGTTGAAGATGAAGAAGAAGAGTTTAGTGTTGCGCCTTTTGGTCGCCTTTTTGCTTTGACACCGATTTTGGTTGGTTGCTTTGCAAAGAAAAGTATAGTTCTGGTTCTTGTGTGTCTCACTCTGAGTTTAAAAGAAGTTACTGAAGTTGTGTGCAAAAGCTTAAGATGTGTCGATTTATGTTTTGTGCCTTTGTCAGAAAAGGGTTACTTGACCGGTTGGTTCCCTCCTGTGGGAGTCTTTAAGATTGAAATGTGTTTTGGAGATCTTTTGCATGATCAAGTGTGAGTCATGTCCTATTGCAACATTGAGAGTCAAGTTTCTTTGTGAATTTTGGTTGAGTTTTTTTTTTAAAAGAAAATGCTGCAAACAAAGTAAGTAGTCTTTTGACTGAAAATATTTGTCAATAGTGAGAATTGTTGTTTAGTATATTATGTAGTATGTAACAATGTGGTTTATGGAAATGATGTACTTCTAAGTTAATTGGTGAGTTGAATCAATTAAATGTAATTGTCATCTTTAACTTGAGATTAAATAAACTTCTAGCATTGTAGATTACTCTGTAGCGATAATGATTAAAGGTGTTAACATACGTGCTTAGAATCTATTGTTTTATCTTAAATGCACATGACCATTGTCAATGTCTAAAGCACTAAATCTTGATGCGCAGTTAGAATATTGAGATGATGTAACCTACTAATGTTGTTAAAGAAACTGGGTTGATTGTTTAAAGATGTTCTAATTTAATATGTTAGTACAGAAACTTAATCGTGTTGGTTTGTGACCTTAACTTGGAAGTTGATTAGAGTTGTTATTTATGATATTGCAAACTATTAGCATAATTGGAAGTACGCAGCTGTGTTCCTGAAATGCTAGTATTGACGTCAATTGGAAGAATATAGGTTTTGTTGTTTGATGATGTTGTAAAAGCATCGTGATGGTCTAACTTATTAAATTTATTTTAACTAGTTGGAGTATGTGGTGTAGTGGTAATTTTGTTATAACCTTTGTATAGGATAGCTAAAAGCAATGTTGTTGTTTTATGATTATGCCCATTTATTGATATTGATGACTTAGTAGTGGTGGAAATTGTTTAGATTACTTTTTGAAAAACATGGTTAAAATAGAGAAAATTGTAACATGTTGTGATGGAGTGAACTTTGGATAATTAACATGGTGAATGATTTTATCCTTAATGAATGTATAACTTAGAGTCTCACTTACGAATTCTACCCTGTGGAGATAATATTTACATGTTGAAGTCATTTGTTAACTGAATAAGTTTCGATTGTCGAGACGTTGACATATAGGTGGTATGAAATTTATTGGTTGATCATGCTGAAAGATTTGTTGAAGTACTATGTTTCAGATTTAGAATAAGATGTTTTATGATATGATGATCCGTGGGGATCATGTCGATGTAGTCTTGGTTGGGTGTCTTTTTGATAAGCATTGTAAACTTTAATTAAAAGTGTTGGGAATGGTAACTAGAGAAAGAATTTGTTATGTAAATTTTGTTAAATCCGGTTGGACCTTCTCAATGAGTAAGTAGTGAATTTTGAAGTTTTTAATGGAAAGCGTAGTGGAACACTAGAGATGGTTGTATTTATGCTAAGCTGGTGTTTAAAACCTTTTTGGACTGGTTTGGTTGTTTGCTAGTTTGGTTGAATGCTCTCGGGCAAGGTATTCCTTATGTTGTATTTCAGAGTTTCCCTAAACTTGTAGTGATTGGTGCCAATCTTTGGTTTTGGCTAATTTGGTTAGTTTATGCTATGAGTATGGTTTTACACCCAAAAGTCTTTGAGTGGATCGCGCTCTTTCGCGTTCACACTGAATTACCTTTGGAATAAATGCTTAAAAGGAAGCAGATGGTCATAATGGGTTGTGTTGGAAAGTTTTGAGTTAAGCCCTTGATGTGAAACTCTATTTGGCTAGAGTTGGAGTTATTTGGAAAATGCGTCTGGTGTTTACGTGTGCTTCACAAGGGTGAATTTAAGGAATGTTTCATAAGTGATTTTGTTAGTGAAGTGTTCTCTTTTTGGAAATGAGTTTCCTTTTCTCTTTGAGAAAATTCGTGGCGGTTATGTGTGCAGATTTTTGACTTTGGAGACGTTGATCTTTTCCAAAATGTTGATTTTCGTTAGAAAGTGAGGTTTTGCAAATTACCTTCCAATTGTTGGTGGGTTATGATATGATGTGGTGTTTTCCTGTTAACGGTGTTGCCGTCATAGTCTATATGAATTTTTTCGCAATCATCGATGTTAATTGTGTCTCAATCATGTGATACCGAGGAAGAAGTCGTTCGGTGAATGACAATTCGGTACCGTTTGTTGCATGATGAATGAATGGTGAAAAGGAAACATGACAACGTTTATGTACAATTAAACATAAAAAGAGTCGACGAGCCAGGTCGGTGAGAAAGTCATATATGGATATATGACTAATCCGGAGTGCTCTTGAAAAGCTGCATACATGTCATGAATCGGGATTTCATTGTTTTCTTGTATGAAAAGAGGTAATGAATAACTTCTGGTATTTTGGTTGTGTATACGAGATGTGTTTCCTTTGCGATTTGGCTTAAGAAAATAAAATGAGTACTCTTTGGTTGCTGCCGAATTCTTTCCAAAGTGGCTTTTAGCGCATAGGGGTTCGAGTTGTTGTGTGTGGATCATTCAGGTTCATGGTTTATGGTTGAGCTTACTCAATGATTGTTCCTTTTGTTCTGATCCTTTGAGTGGAAGAATGTGAGGGCGAGACCTTCTAAGAAAGAGAAATCTAGTGTGGGTTGGTAATGACCTAAGATATTAGGCGTTGCTAGTGGTTGATCGTAACTACTTTGGAAGTGAAGAGTAAAAGAAGGTTGGCTATGACCCAATTCAAACTTTCCTGGAGAATTGTTTCGTTGATGCGTCCCTTGGTAGGGGTCTTTTCCTTGCTGATTAAATTATTAGTGGACCACTTGGTGGTTGCTAGCAGTTGCTTTTCCTTTTCGAAGAGTATTGGATCTTTTTGTCGCTAGGCTATGCGCGAGTTGTGTCAATCAAGTGGATTGTTCGGTTGTTACTGTTCTTGCTGGTTTTAAGAACCCTGGTTTCAACGTAAGCTTTCCCTTTCGGTGGTAGTGGTATGTATTGGTCTTCTTGTGAAAGATCAATCTTCTTCAAGGTTATAACCTCGATTGTTCTAGCAGTTGGTAATCTTGGAGTGTTGTGTCTCTCTTGGTTCGCGTCGTCTTGAGTACGATGAACCACAGAAGAGAGGTTAGTACGATGTTCTTCTGGAGAGTAGCATTAGTTAAAGGGATCGGGCACTTTAGTGCCAAGGAATGCATAGAATGAGGAGTGTGAGATCATTTCCCCTCGTTGTCCGTTTGGGAATCTATGCTATTGCTTGGGACGTTCTGAGTCCTTGTGTAGTGTTTTGTGTTTCAGTGTTGAGTAAGCTTCTAGCAAGATTTGATTGCGAGTTATCATTAGAGCTGTCAGACTTCGAGCCTTAACTCCTTGCTTTTGAGTTCTGGCTAGTGCAAATTGTAGGGAGGTTTGAGCAGGTTCAGAGAAGTGAACCTTAGCTCCCCTCGATTTGGTTGTTTGCAAAGTGGTGCATCTTGGATTCGAGGGCGAATCCTGTTGAAGGTGGGGGAATGTGACACTACGGAATGGCGCAACATTATAAATTGTGTTATTAGCGAATAAAACCTTACGGTATGAGCCTAAATCGTGTTTCCGGGCCGTGTTCGGGGAAATTGGGCCTTCTGGGGGAATTGTGGGCTTGGGGGAACTTCGTGGGCCAGAGGTGGGAGGCCCTTGGCCCAAGTGGGAGAGGGATTAGGGCAGCAAGGGGCTGCCATGCTCCCCACCCCTCCCCCCATGTGCACTCCTCCCCTCCTCCCCAGCTAGCCGCCGCCCCCCACCTCCTCCTTGCCGTGCACCCCTCCCTACTCCCTCTTGCGCCTCCACCTTCCCTCTCCTCTCCACCCCCCTAGCCGGCCTAGGAGATATCCTCAACCCTCGACCCTGTTGTCCTCTCCATTGGAAAGCTCGGCGATGAGGAGATCCGGCGGATTCGGAGCGAGGAAGGAGATCGGGGGAACCGGGAGGAGAAGATTCGCCGTTCGTCGGGCGAAGGTATGGCTATGGGTAATCTTTGGGGATGGACTAGGTGCTGATCTATAGGAGGTTTTGGTGCGTTTATATCGAAAGGTGGTCCTGTGATTGGATAGAATTGATGAAAACTAGAGATTGCATGGCGTTTTTTGGTCGGCCATATGTTGAGAAAGTTATATATAATTTCAATACCTTTAAGTGGACACTAAGAACGCGTAATTACGATCAGCCGTTTGAAATTTATGGCTGTTTTACCGAACGTGTTCAAAACTTTGATGTGTTTGGGACAAATAGTGTTGATCTGTAGATTAGGCAATTTTAGAGGCCGAATCAGTTTTTCCCAATACTTAGAAAAAGCTAGGCAATTTCCTATGCTTCAAGAAAATGTACTCGTTTACTTAATTTAGAGTCCTAGAACTCAAGTTATGCTAGTTGGAAGCCCGCTGTTCTGTAGGGACAAATTCTCTGTTTTCGGGTTTTAGGGGTTGTTTGCGAAGTCAGGGTAGGGGATCGTTCTTGTACTGTTTTGAGGGCACGTTTTGAGTGTGTGGTACCTTTGTGCAGGTGGTGTGACCCCAGGAGTGCCCTCATCCTCTCGCCAATCCGTCGACCGCGGTTAAGGCAAGTGTATTGTAGTGGTTGCGGCTTAGGAAGCCGTAAGGTTTGATTATGAGATGGTCTACACATGTTTTTATGATATGATGCCATGATAGACTTTTGGTTGCGATATGATGAAAATGGTTTATTATGAGGCTATGCAATGATTAGTTGAGTTTATATACAAGTTGTTTATGATTAAGACATATGTTGCATACATGGCATGAAAACTGGCTCGGTCGGTGAGAAAGTCATAACTAGTCCAGTAAGGTCGGTGAGAAAGTTATGACTAATTCGGAGCGCCATTGAATAAGACCTACCTCGTGATTCCATCCAAGTTGTGAATGGAAGCGAGGAGTATGCACCCTCCATCTACGGGATGGAAGGGGAAAGAGGGTGCACGCCGACGGGTGTGCACTCGGCAATACCGGTATGTGCTTCGAGGAGACATGTGCATTGCATTGCATATATGATGATGGTAATGTGATGTGTACGATGAGATTTGGACATGGTTATGATGTGAATATGAAATTATGCCATGATTATGATTTTAAGTATGAGATGTAGATATGTTAGCATTGAAACTGTTCTTTTGTCCCATTGCAATATACTTGCTAAGTGATGAACTCACGCTTTTGTTTATGTTGTTTTTCTTAGGTACCATGAAACCGGCATGCAGGAAAAAGGGTTTAGCTACACATCTACACGTAGCTCCACACAAATTAGACATTGTTATCATTTGGAGTCATGATAATAGATTTAGTGCCATGAAATTTGGAGAATTGCTTAACTGTGTGCTCGGTCTTATTATTTGATTCGTTTAGCTCATGAAGTGGTTGAATGCTTTAACCTGGACTTATATTGTTGCTATGTCACCTGTTATTGATGTTTTAAATGCTTTCCATTATGATATAACTTGTGATACTTTGTTGTTGCTCCGAATCATGGAAAAACAAAGGAGATGCTGCCGAAATTTTTCGGTTTTAGCATTTGCACCTTTGCTGTAATTTATCTTTATTTGTGGTATTTAGATGTTATTTAGTCTATGTTTGGTAACATTCAGGCATACTAGATGCCGGGGTGTTACAATATATCTTTGTTACACTAGAGTGGCAAATTCCATTTTGATTGCTCACTTCCCTCTGCATGTTGCATAGTAAACATGAAAGCTACCTTTAAAACTATCCGGTTAGATAATAGTGTTTGGTAACCCCAAGGTAAACTATTACATATGTAGGGAATGTGACAATCTCAAGTCTAAGGATCATACATCTACTATGTATGAGATACACTGGTGACATATAAGAATGTAACATTCTCGCAGTGTCACATTACGGGTCTATCTAACACATGTTCTTCAGCATGTGTTCACAATGTATTGATGATATCTCAATATCCCATGATCGATGAAACATGATCATCGATCAATACATGCGATGATCCAATCATCGTTGTCATATATGATGATACCCAATCAGAGATACTTACAGAATTATATCAATGAGTAAAGAGTTTCATAAGCAAGTCACATACTTGCTGATCAATATAATGATATACATTCATTGGACCAATAATCATATTATTATTCATAAACATAGTCATGTTACAATCATCTACATGACTACCTCAAGGGCATAACACTAACAATCTCCCACTTACACTTGAGTAAATCAATTAAGCATCTAATACCAATAGACCTCGTGTGCGCCTCATGCTTAGGCTAAGGAAGAGGCTTTGTTAACGGATCAGCCACATTAGCTTCCTTATATACTTTGCATATCTTCATGTAACCTCTATTCACAATCTCGCGAATAAGGTGAAAACGTTAGAGCATGTGTTTGGACTTTTGATGTGATCTAGGCTCTATTTCTTGTGCAATGGCACCACTATTATCACAATAGAGGTCCATTGGATTAGAGGCACTAGCGACCACACCAAGTTCTAAGATGAACTTCTTTATCCTCACAACTTCCTTTGTGGCCTCTGAAGCCGCAATGTACTCCGCATTTGTTGTAGAGTCGGCCACCATATTTTGCTTGGAACTCTTCCAGCTTATCGCTCCTCCATTTAATGTAAACATAAACCCGGATTGCGATCGGAAATCATCTTTGTCAGTTTGGAAACTTGCATCGGTGTAATCCTTTACAACCAGTTCTTCCTCACCTCCAAAAACTAGGAACATATCCTTAATTCTTCTCAAGTACTTTAGGATGTTTTTCACGGTTGTCCAATGACCATCACCGGGATTCGCTTGGTATCTGCTTGTGACACTTAGAGCGTACGAGGCATCTGGCGTGTACAGATCATGCATACATAATAGACCCAATAGCCAAAGCATATGGAATCTTGCTCATCCTGTCTTTCTCATCAGTTGTCGAAGGACACTGATTCTTGCTTAGACTGATGTCATGTGACATTGGCATGAATCCTCTCTTGGATTCATGCATATTGAACATCTTCAATACCATTTCAATGTATGTTTCCTGGCTTAATCCAATCAATCTTTTTGATCTATCTCTATAGATCTTTATGCCCAAGATATAACATGCTTCCCCCAAGTCCTTCATTGAGAAACTCCTTTTCAACAAAGTCTAAACATCTTCAAGCATAGGAATATCATTCCCGATCAATAATATGTCATCAACATACAAGATCAGAAATACAAGTGTGCTCCCACCAGTCTTCTTGTAAACACAAGGCTCTACTTCGTTTTTAAGGAAATCAAATCCTTTGACTATTTCATCAAAATGAATGTTCCAACTCCGAGATGCTTGCTTCAACCCATAAATGGATCTCTGAAGCTTGCATACCTTTTTACATATTTAGGATCAACAAATCCTTCAGGTTGTATCATATATACATCCTCAGATAGATTCCCATTAAGGAAAGCTGTTTTGACGTCCATTTGCCATATTTCATAATCGAAATATGTAGCAATAGCTAAAATGATCCGGACAGACTTAAGCATGGCTACCGATGACAAAGTTTCATCATAGTCAACTCCTTGAACTTGTTTGAAACCCTTTGCCACCAACCGTGCTTTATATATCTGAACATTTCCATCCATGTCTATTTTCTTCTTGAAAATCCATTTGCACTCTATGGTTTTTACACCATGAGGAGGATCAACCAAGTTCCAAACTTGATTGTCACGCATGATTGAATTTTGGATCTCATGGCTCCAAGCCATTTTTCGGAGTTTTGGTCCATCATTGCTTCTTCATAAGTCGTGGGCTCATCATTGTTCAACAATAATATGTCATGTCCATATCTTATGGGTTCATGATGTGGCCTCCCAGACCTACGTAGGGTTGGTGTCTCTTCCACAGGTTGCACAACACTTTGTACATCTTGTGAAGGTTCAGTGGCGGCTTGAACATATTCATGCAATTCTCGAACTTCATCGAGATGCATATCACTCCCACTGATTTCTTTCGAAAGAAACTCTTTCTCCAAAAGACATCATTTCAAGCAACAAAAACTTTGTTCTCGTTTCTTTTGTAAAAGTAATATCCTTTTGTTTCTTTAGGATACCCCATAAAGAAGCATTTTTCTGATTTAGGTGCGAGTTTATCTGATTGCAAATGTTTTACATAAGCCACGCATCCCCATATCTATAGAAATGACAACATGGGATTTCTCCCAGTACATATCTCATAAGGCGTCTTCTCAACAGAATTTGATGGGACCCTATTCAATGTGAACACAGCTGTTTCTAGAGCAAAACCCTAGAAGGATAATGGCATATCTGTTTGGCTCATCACTGTCCAAACCATGTCTAACAAAGTTCGATTCCGTCGTTCGGACACGCCATTCCATTGTGGCGTTCCTGGCGAAGTAAGTTGCGGAACGATTCCACATTGCTTTAGATGATCACCTAACTCTTGGCTCAAGTATTCGCCACCACGATCTGATCGTAAGTGTTTTATTGATTTGCCAAGTTGATTTTGTACTTCGTTTTGAAACTCTTTGAACTTTTCAAAAGTTTCAAATTTATGCCGCATTAAGTAGATATATCCATATGTACTAAAGTCATCAGTAAAAGTTACAAAGTACTGAAACCCACCTCTAGCACTCAAGCTCATTGGTCCACATACATCTGTATGTACTAGGGTCAACAATTCACTCGCTCTTTCACTAAAACCTGTGAAAGGGGCTTTTGTCATCTTGCCAAGTAAACAAGACTCACATGTTTCAAATGATTCAAAATCAAATGAGGTTAGAAATCCATCACCATGGAGCTTCTGCATGCGCTTCTCATTTATGTGACCTAAGCGACAATGCCAAAAAAAGGCAGGGTTCAAATCATCTAGCCGAGGCCTTTTGACAGTAATGTTATAGACATGTTTTTCTTTGAGTTCAAGGACGTACAACCTATCAGCGTATGAGCCAACATACCCCTTTCGGCAAGGGGTATACTAAGTTCTAACCGGGGCTTTCGTGGAGACTGCTCGGGAAAGAGAGAATCGGGGGCGAAGCATGCAAGAGGAGTCTAGTGTTTGGTCAGGTTCGGGCCCTCCTGAGAGTAATATCCCTACTCCTGTCTTCTTGTATTTCAGGTGCCTTTTGGGAGAGCTGGAAGATGAACAGCAACCCAAAGGAGCTCAGATCAGCGAAGAGTTTTGTCTGAGAAAAGATGATCGAACCCCCCACTCCAATGCACCCCGACTCCCTTTTATACTCGGGCCAGCAGGGGCGCATGGGAGACTTACACAGCAAGCTATACTCATTACCCTGTTATATGGCATTAAATGCCCCTGCGACACATTTAATGCCCTGGTGCAGACACCCTCTCCCCAGTCCTTGAGCGCCGTGCCTGCCGGCCTCGCCCGCTCCACCGGGGTGGGAAATTGCACCCTAACGTCGCTTGTCATTATGGCGCGCGCTGGGAACACGCGCTGCCATACTGTGGCCTTCATTACCCCCATTTAATGTGCACGACATGCATTAAATGTCTTTGACCTCCCGAATGGCCGCGCGGGCCATTAAATGGCCTCGGAAGCCAGGCGCCAGCAGCATGGCCTGATCGCCACCTGTCCGCTGGGCGACCACGGAGCTGTCCGCCAGAGGCGTGGCCTGGTCACCACCTTCCCGCTGGTGATGACTCAGCTGACCGCTAGAGGCGTGGCCTGGTCGCAACCTTCCCACTGGCGATCACTCAGCTGACCGCCAAGGGCGTGGCCTGGTCGCCATCTTCCCGCTGGCGATCACTCAGCTGAATGCCAAAGGCGTGGCCTGGTCGCCATCTTCCCGCTGGCGATCACTCAGCTGACCGCTAAAGGCGTGACCTGGACGCCACCTTCCTGCTGGCGATCACTCAGCTGACCGCCAAAGGAGTGGCCTGGTCGCCACTTTCCCGTTGGCGATCATCGCTAGCCGCCACCGACGGGGCCTGGCCACCACCTGTTCGCTGGACGACGACCTCTCCGACCGCTAGTGACGTGACCTGGATGCCACATGTCCGCTAATGACGGCTTTGACTAAAGTGCCGTGGGCACCTTGGTGTAGAATACACCGATAGTAACCCCCGGACCCACCTTGGAGCGCCTTTTTTACCTTTTTCCGTCTCCTGGGTGGGTCCAGAAAAAGTGCCCACGAAACGTTGCGGCTTTTTAAATGCCGCCGCCGTTTCTGGGCCCGAGGAGGATCGTGCGGCCTTTTCGGCCTTGTAACCGGCGCGGGTCTGAGGAGCATGGCCGCGCCTCTTTCGATTCTTTTGGGTTTCCCGCAAGCGAACCGCCGCGCCTCCTCGAATATCCCGCTTTTCCAACTGCCATGCCTCCTCGGGTTTCTCGCTGAGGCGCTCCTTCGTGCGTATAAATGAAGGTGTTCCGGGGGGAGGCAATCCATTCGCTTCTCAGTTTCTTACTCGCTACCTACCGTTTTTTCACCCTTGTTTCTTTGCTCTCATGGTGCCGCCGGCACCCCTGCTTCCTCCCTCAACCGTCGAGGAGGTCGACGCCGAGAGGTGTTCCCAGTATGTCGCCGGCGGCACTGTCCGTACTCGCGCCGGGACTGCCGCGCCCGGCAGCCGCCCGGGCGAACTAGTCTTCTTTGGCTGGGCGATGTTGGCGGGCCTTCTTCCGCCAATTTTCAACTTCTACCTTGCCGTCCTCAACTTCTATTCCATCCACAATCTTCATCTTCCTCCTAACTCCATCTTCCTCCTCGCTGTCTTTGCCTACTTCTGCGAGATGTTCGTGGGAGTGGCCCCTAATCTCCCCCCTTTTCCGCTTCTTCTATTCCTTACGCACGGCCAAGGACCTTTCCACCATGACCGGCTCCTGCCACTTCCGCCTTCGCGACGGCGCAGTTTCCCGCTACATTCCGCTGGACCTCCATTCCAACTGGAGGGCTTGGCGCAATGGGTGGCTCTACGTCGAAGACGACAGCGACTTAGAGGTCCTAGAGATGCCGATTGGGCCAGCGGTCAGCACCCCTTCTTGGGGAGCTCATGTCGACGAGACGCCTGAGCTCCGGGTGATGCTGGCCCACGTGGACCAGCTGCGAGCAGCGGGCCTGATGGGGGCCATGGTTCTTCGGGACTACATCTCCCGAAGAATTAGTCCCCTACACCGCCGTGCTCGCCTCGCTTGGCAGTACACGAGCCCCGATGCCAAGCCCGTCATGGATGCCATGGGGCTAGTGAACACGCCTCTCCAAACGGTGCTAACCATCCGGGGCCCACCTCCAGTAGGCGGGGGGAGGGGCAAGCGCCTTGCCGACGACGACGCCCCCGGCGACAGCCCCAGGCGGGTCCACGCCGCACCTGGGGGCGCGGCGACCATGACTGGAGCAGGTAGCTCTACGACGGTCGCAGCTTCAACCTCGGCCGGGGTTGCGCCGCCCACAGCTCCGCCAGCTCCGGTTCTGCCTCCGCCGCCGCCGGCGCAGGCCGATTCGCCCTTGCCGCCGCCACCGGCACAGGGCGATCCGCCTCCGCCGCCAGCACAGGTCGATCCGTCCCCGCCGCCGGCTTCAGCACAGGGCGATACGCCCCCACCACTTGCACAGGGAGACCCGCCCTAGCCAACGGCACAGGCGCAGGGTGATCCGCCCGCCACGCTGCACGGCGCAGGTGATCTCTCCTCGCCGCGGCACCGGGCGCAGGTGATCCGCCCCCGCCGCCGCCGGCGAGGGTCGCTCCGCCGGGACCGGCGCCGCGCGGGGGGATAACCCTTATCCCGGGCATGCCCCGGTTCGGGTGGCCTTCTGTTGGGTACACATAAAAACACGTAGCAAGCTTATCAGGTTTATGTGATTTGAGAGACTTACCCCCATTTTCTTTTTTCTTCAGGGCCTCTTCTTCGAGGGCTTCCGTAGGGGTCGACCAGGGCACTGCTGCAGCCGCACCCGCACCGGCTGCGGTGACCGAACACCATGGCGGCCCTAGCGACCACCCGGTGCCCGCCGCTGGGGCGGACGTCTTACCGCCCGGCGGTGGGCTAGGCCTGCCGGCCACTCCGGAGGCCCTCGGCGGACGCGGACGCTCTGCTGGCCGCCCTTGGCGAGCTACACTCCAGCGTGAGCGGCCGCCTCGCGGCGAGCAGGGAGAGGCTGAGGGAGGCTGTCGCGGAG
Organism: Rhipidocladum racemiflorum; assembly: GCA_036346355.1. Taxonomy (NCBI): domain Eukaryota; kingdom Viridiplantae; phylum Streptophyta; class Magnoliopsida; order Poales; family Poaceae; genus Rhipidocladum; species Rhipidocladum racemiflorum. The sequence continues at coordinate 48,515,606 of CM070577.1, read as the reverse complement.
ATCGCCCGCCTCCGGGCAGAGGTGCAGGACTGGAGCGACCGGTCGGAGAGGTCGGAGCAGGACCTGCAGCAGGAGAGGGAGCAAGGTGCCCTCCGCGTCGAGGCGATCACCCGAGAGCGCGACGAGGAGAAGGGCGAGCGGCTCCGCGCGGAAGTCGAGGCCACCTCCATGCTGCGCCCGGCCTTCGACCGGATGGTGGCCAGCCTGGCACCACTGGGGTTGGAGCAGCCGAACCCGGTTGAGCAGACGACCCGGCACTATGCCTTCTGCATGGGCCGGATCGCCGACTTCCTCACCTTCCTGCCTGGCGCCCTAGCCACCCGGTCCAGCCAAGAAGGGCGGGCAGTCGCGGCGGCCACGGCGTCGTACGTGCTTGCCTGCTGTGCCAGCCGGGATGCTAACTTCGACCCCCTGGTCGCCATCAGGGGGTGGAAGGAGACTGGGCCCGCGCCGAGGCGTAGGTCAGTAGCGCCGCCGAAAGGGTAGCTGACCAGCTCGAGATGGTCAACCCGGCGCTGGAGGCGATGGCCGAGGATGTGGCCTTTGAGCTGGACGCCGCCCCGGTGGACGCTGCGGAGGCCACGGCGAATGAAGACTGAGGGATTTTTCTTTTTCTTTTGTCGTTGTTTTGCCTTCCCTTGTAGCAGACTTCTGCAAGTTAGGATTTATGTTTATAAAAATGTGTACTTCCCTTTCGCACGCCTTACGCTTGGACGCCTGTTCGTGCTTCCACCATACTGGCTCTGAGTGAACTAAAAGGCAACGACGCATGCTAAATGTTAGTTAGAGTGCAGGGGCCGAATCCCTCGCGCCGGAAAGCCGTTGCACCAGGGCATTAGGACTTTGTGAGATTAGTTACCCTCGCGGTCTCTTAGGGCCGAAGACTTGGCGAGGTGTGGCAGGGTAGTAAGCCTTTGGAGATGGCGTTTGAGTCACCGATTTTCACGGGGGCGCCCTGAGCGTCATGACCGTATTGAAAACCGTGCCAAACCAACCGTCCGACCACCCATCCCTGCACGCCACGCTCGTCCAGTGGGCCAATATTTACCGTCGAGAACTCAGAGAGCCTTAATGTACTGAGGGTGAGCGCGCGGACACGGCCCATCGGGGCGCAAACCAAAAGAGAGCAAAGGCGATAATCGCTTTGAATAGAGACTAGACATTTGAATAAAACAGAGGCTCCCCCCGACCAGCCCGTGAGGAGGAAGACTCAACTTAGCTGGTCGAGGCGTGGAACTCTGCACTTACAGTCTTTTTAGGGGTAGAACTTGCGCAGAAGTTCTATGTTCTGGGAGTTCACCAACTCCTCTCCGTCCTCAGTGGCCAGCCTGACCGCCCCGGGACGAGAGACTGAGACCACCTTAAAGGGGCCCTCCCACTGGGGAGACAGTTTATGCAACCCGGCATGCGTCTGGATTCTGCGCAAGACCAGGTCGCCCACTGCCAGTGTCCTCTCGCTGACCCGGGTGGCGTGGTACCGCCTGAGACTCTGTTGGTACCGGGCGGCGCGCACGGCTGCGCGGTCTCGCACTTCTTCCAGGAGGTTGACATCCTCTCGACGCTGATCTTCCTGGGCTTCCTCGGTGAACGCTGCCACGCGCGGTGACCCTAAGGCCAATTCTGACGGTAGAACTGCCTCTGCGCCGTAGACCAGGAAGAAGGGAGTTTCTCCAGTGGCCCGGCTGGGAGTGGTACGAAGCGACCACAGCACTGCAGGGAGCTCTTCGGTCCATCGGGCTCCACGCTTGTGGAGTCGATCAAACGCCCTGGTTTTGAGGCCCTTCAGCACCATCGCATTGGCCCGCTCGACTTGGCCATTGCTTCTCGGGTGAGCCACCGAGGCAAAACAAACCTTGGTGCCCATCTCTTCACAGAATTCCAAGAAGGCGGCGCTGGCGAACTACGGGCCGTTGTCGGTGATGATGCAGTTGGTGACCCCAAAGCGGGCGAAGATACCTTGTATGAACTTGATCGCAGCGGTAGCGATGATGGTCCTTACCACCTCGGCTTCCACCCACTTGGTAAACTTGTCGACGGCGACAAACAGATGGGTGTAGCCCCCTGTGGCCCGCGGGAACGGGCCCAGGATATCCAGCCCCCAGACCGCGAAGGGCCATGAGAGCGGGATGGTTTGCAGAGCTTGGGCTGGTCGGTGGATTTGCTTGGCGTGGAACTGGCACGCCTCGCACTTCCTCACCAGCTCGCAAGCATCCTGGAGGGCGGTTGGCCAATAGAACCCTTGGCGGAAAGCTTTCCCGACCATCGTTCGACTTGAAACATGGCTCCCGCACACGCCTCCATGGATATCAGAGAGCAAAGTGCTCCCCTCTTCCCGAGTGATGCACTTCAGAAGAATTCCGTTTTTACCCCGGCGGTAAAGGTCCCCGCCCACCAGGGTATAGCACTTGGCCTTTCGTGCTATCTTCTCTGCTGACGCATCATCGTCGGGGCACACTTGATCCCGCAGGTAGGCCAGGATCGGGTCCATCCATGTGCCTTCCCGGTCAAGTGTGGCGACCACGGGGTGGCCGCCCGGGTACTCCGCCTGGCCGGGCGTTTCCACCGGTACCGCTTCCCCTTCTGGAGCAAGGGCTGGAGCAGCATCACCATCGTCCCCACCAGAAACGGGGGCTGCGATGGACGGTCGCGGAAGCCTTTCTTCAAAGACTCCGACCGGAACGGGAGATCTTCACTACAGGAATCAGGGGAAAATTCGTGGGTTTTTTTAAATTCGTGGGCGAAAATAAAACCCACGAATTTATATATTTAATTTCGTCGGTTTCAATTAAACCCACGTATTTAATTAAATTCGTGGGCTAAAAAAATACCCACGAATTTATTTATTTAAATTCGTCGGCCTTTTATATACGCGCACGAATTTACTTAAATTCGTGGGCACGCGTAGCCCACGAATTTAAAAGTGGGGTTAAGCTGCTGTCTTCTTGCCCTAGATCATATCCCCCGTGTCTTCTTGCTCCCCCAGCACGCGCGCGGCGCCGCCCCTTGCCGCTCTCCCTTGCCCGGCCGGCGCCGTCGCCCCCCTTGCCGCTCTCCCTCGCCCTGCCGGCGCCGACGCCCCCCTTGCTCCCACGCGGCGTCGCTCTCCGTCTGAAGGGAATATGCCCGAGAGGCAATAATAAATTGTTTATTATCATATTCCATGTTTATAATAGATGTTTATTTCTCATGCTAAAATTGTATTAATCGGAAACGTTAATACATGTGTGTTTAATAAACAAAAGGGTTCCTAGTAAAGCCTCTTTTTTAAACTAGCTCGTTGATTAACTGATGATCAAGGTTTCCTGATCATGAACATTGGATGTTGTTAATAACGGGGTCATGTCATTAGAAGAATGATGTGATGAACATACACCTAAGTTGGTATAGCAAATACGATCAAGTCATTTAGTTTGTTGCTGTATCAAACACATTCGAAATAGCTCTTTTCCTTAGACCATGAGATGATGTCAATCACTAATTCCGGAAGAGTACTTTGATGACATCAAACGTCACTCCGTAACACGGTGACTATAAAGATGGATTTGGGTACTATGAAAGTATTAGTTGAGGCTCATGCATCAAGAGTGGGATTTGTCCATCCAGATGACGGAGAGATATACTCTGGGCCCTCTCGGTGATATCACATTGACATCGCTTGCAAGCATGTGACTAGGTCACAAGAATGTTATATCACGGAACGAGTAAAGAGTACTTGTCGGTAACGGGATCGAACTAGGTATAGTTGATACTGATGATCGGATCCCGGACAAGTAAAATATCGTGAGACAAAAGGAATTGGTTATGTCGTTTCTGGTTTACGCGATCACTAGTTCATCGTTGAGTGAATGGGAGTCATTATGGATCTCCAGATCCCGCTGATGATTATTGATCTGAGAGGTGTCTCAATCATGTCCATTTTATTCACGAACCGTAGGGTGACACACTTAAGGTTCATCGATGCATTTGAGTGGATACGAAACACCGGAGAAAAGTATGGACAGTACAGGGACTATTTCGAGTATCGCCGGAATAGTTTCGGGATATCGGAATAGTTAAAGGGGGTATATGTTAATGTTTGTTAATTAAAAGAATTAACAAATATTAAAATATCTGAAATAAAAATGTTTTATTTATTTATGGGAGAAAACCTTTCATTTCTTGAGTGGGGTTTTAATGGAAACCAAAGTGGGATGTTTTAAAGTGAGTGGAGAGATCACTCACATGAAGAGAGGGAGGGCAAGGGGCAGCCCCATGCGCCGGCCACCCCTTGGCCTAGCCTCCTCCTCCTCCTATAAAAGGGAGGGAGGAGCTCCTCTCTTTGGTGTTCATCCATTTGACCCTTTGGTTGGTCCATTCTCCCTCCTCCTGCTGATCTGTTTTTCGAGCTGTGGCTTATGCGAAGCGCTGCTGAAATTATTTCTCCACCACCACCACCACTAAGCTGTAGTGTTGTTGGAGTTTTCCGGGGATCCACTACTTCCGCTGCCCCGCTGGAACGAGGGATTGGAGGTCATCGTTGATCCGTACGTGTGACCAAGTACGGAGGCGCTGCCGTTTGTGGCGCTCATCTTCGCGACTTTGAAGTCGGGAGTGTACCTCTACATCAACCACGTTTGTTTGCGGGAACGTTATTCCCGCTTTCGGTCTACGAGGGTGAGTCCTTCTGAAACCGTTTACTTGCATCTCCTAGATATGATCTTGGTGTTTGGTTGCAATCGTAGGAAAATTTTTGTTTTCCTTGCTTCGAAACCCTTCAGTGGTATCAGAGCCGTGTCTATGCGTAGATGTTTTGTACGGTTTAAAACACATGTGGATGTGGGCGTTGATGATCATGTTATTGCATACTTTCGTGTATTTTGGATCATGGTGGCATAGTGGGATTTGAAGCGGCCCGGACTAACCTTACATGTCCTCGCACATGAGACTTGTTCCACGCTCGACATGCAACTAGTATTGCATAAGTGGCTTTGCGGGTGTCAGTTTCTCCTACTATAGTCATGATCTAATTTACAACGGTTTGCTAATAATGTTTTTATCACCGTTGTGGTTCTTGTTCGTAGGTAAGAACAGTTTTTCCTAGAAAGCCCAAAACCACGTAAAATATGCAAAAATAAATTAGAGGCGTCTAACTTGTTTTTGCAGGGCTTGTGATGTGATATGGTCATTGATACAAAGATTGTTGTATGAAATGAAATTTATTGTAAATTTAAACAACCGGCAGGAGCCATTTGGTTGTTCTTATTTCTTTCATGGCCTGCGTGCTAAATATATATGTCCATGTGATATATTGTAATGGAGGAAGACAATCAAGATGGCAGCATCATGGACCTTGGTGCCATGCCGGTGGAATGATGAAGATCATACCATGTCGCACAAGATGGAGATCAAGTGCTGAAAGGACCATATCATATCACTTTATTCATGCATGTGATGTTAATCCTTTTATGCATCTTATTTTGCTTGATTATGATCACGTCGATAGCACTATAAGATGATCCCTCCAAATTAATATCAAGATAATAATGTGTTCTTCCATAGTATGCACCGTTAAGAAAGTTCGTCGTTTCGAAGCACCACGTGATGATCGGGTGTGATAGACTCTACGTTCGCATACAACGGGTGTAAGCCAGATTTACACATGCAAATACTTTGGTTCTACTTGGCGAGCCTAGCATGTACAGACATGGCCTCGGAACACGAACCGAAAGGTAAAGCATGAGTCATATGGATGATATGATGAACATATTGATGTTCGCCTTTGAAACTATGCCGTCTCACGTGATGATCGGTTTCGGTATAGTGAATTTGGTTCATGTAATCACTAAAGATGACTAGAGGGATGTTGTTTTTGAGTGGGAGTTCTCGTATTAATTTTGAATTAACATTGAACTTAATCTATTATGAACTTAGTCTAAATAACTTTGCAAATATGTTGTAGATGGCACCCCCTATTTTCAATTTCAATCTGTTCATGGAGAAAGAGAAACTAGCCACCAATGGTAGCAACTTTACCAACTGGGCCCTTAACCTGAGGATTCTCCTCAGCGCTGCTCAAAGGAGCTATGTGCTAGAAGCACCGCTAGGTGACCCGCCCGCTGATGATGCCCCCGAGGAGGAGAAAAATGTTTTCTTGACTCGCAAGGAGGACCACAGTTTAGTTCACTGCGGCATTTTGTATGGCCTTGAGCCTGAGCTGCGAAAACGTTTCGAGAACAGCAATGCTTTTGATACAATGGGAGAGTTAAAATTGATTTTTGACACCCATGCTGCAGTAGAGAGTTATGAAGCTTCAGAAAAGTTCTTTAGCTGCATGATGGAGGAAAACAGCTCCGTTAGTGAGCATGTACTCAAAATGTCTGGGTACGCCGATAAACTCATAGCTTTGGGAATAACGATCCCCAATGAGCTAGGAATTCATCGTGTTCTCCAGTCTCTGCCACCAAGCTATAAGAGCTTTGTGATGAACTACAACATGCAGGGCATGAAGAAGTCTCTCCCCGAGCTTCTGTCAATGCTGAAAACTGCTGAAGTGGAGATCAAGAAGGAACATCAAGTGTTGATGGTCCAAAAGACTATCAGTTTCAAGAAGAAAGGCAAGGCAAAGGGTAACTTCAAGAAGAAGGGCAAGTCTGTTGCCACATCTGAGAAGAAAACCAAGGCTGGCCCTAAGTCAGATACTGAATGTTTTTACTGCAAGGGCACTGGGCACTGGAAGCGCAACTGCCCAAAATATCTGGCTGATAAGAAGGACGGGAATGTGAACAAAGGTATATATGATATACATGTTATTGATGTGTACCTTACTAGTACTCGCAGTAGCGCCTGGGTATTTGATACCGGTTCGGTTGCTAACATATGTAACTCGAAACAGGAGCTAAGGAACAGGCGACAACTAGCAAGGGATGAGGTGATAATGCGCGTCGGCAATGGATCAAAGGTTGATGTGATCGCCGTCGGGACGCTACCTATCCAATTACCATCAGGATTAGTTATGAACCTAAATAATTGTTATTTGGTGCCTGCGTTGAGCATGAACATCATATCTGGATCTTGTTTAATGCGAGACGGTTATTCATTCAAGTCTGAGAACAATGGTTGTTCAATTTATATGAATAATATCTTTTATGGTCATGCACCTGAAAAGAATGGTTTATTTATTTTGAATCTTGATAATAGTACACATGTTCATAATGTGAATGCCAAAAGAATTAAGTTGAATGATGATATTGCTGCATATATGTGGCATTGCCGCTTATGTCATATTGGTGTTAAACGCATGAAGAAGCTCCATTCTGATGGACTATTAGAATCACTTGATTATGAATCATTTGAGACATGTGAACCATGCCTCATGGGCAAGATGACTAGAACCCCGTTTTCCGGTACAATGGAGCGGGCAACCGACTTATTGGAAATCATACATACCGATGTGTGTGGTCCAATGAGTGTGTCAGCGCGTGGTGGATATCGTTACTTCGTTACTTTCACGGATGATTTGAGTAGATATGGATATATTTACTTAATGAAACACAAGTCTGAAACATTTGAAAAGTTCAAAGAATTTCAGAGTGAAGTAGAAAATCATCGTAACAGAAAGATCAAATTTCTACGATCTGATCGTGGAGGAGAGTATCTTAGTTACGAATTTGGCACACACATGAGACAATGTGGAATAGTTTCACAACTCACTCCTGCTGGAACACCACAGCGTAATGGTGTATCCGAGCGTCGTAATCGTACTTTATTGGATATGGTTCGATCTATGATGTCCCTTACAGATTTGCCACTTTCATTTTGGGGTCATGCACTAGAAACAGCTGCATTCACTTTAAATAGGGCACCATCTAAATCCGTTGAAATGACACCGTATGAATTATGGTTTGGCAACAAACCTAAGCTGTCATTTCTAAAAGTTTGGGGATGCGATGTTTATGTGAAGAAACTTCAACCTGATAAACTCGAACCCAAAGCGGAAAAATGCGTCTTCATAGGATACCCTAAAGAAACAATTGGGTACACCTTCTATCACAGATCTGAGGGCAAGGTTTTCGTTGCCAAGAATGGATCCTTTTTGGAGAAAGAGTTTCTCTCAAAAGGTGTGAGTAGTAGGAAGGTAGAACTCGACGAGGTTGTTGAACCTTCTCTTCATGGAATGGCAAGTGCAGCAGCGCCGGAAGTTGTTTCGGAGTTGACTTCACCAAATGAAGAGGGAACTAATGATAAGGATCATGAAACTCCGAAAGAGAACACTACCGCACCTCGCAGGTCAACAAGAGCGCATAATGCTCCTGACTTTTATGTTCCTACTATGAATGTCATGGTAGTTGAGAATGATGACCCTGCGACGTATGATGAAGCGATGATGAGCCCAGATTCCGACAAATGGCTAGAAGCCATGAAATCCGAAATGGGATCCATGTATGAAAACCAAGTATGGACTTTGGTGGACCTACCCAATGACCGTAAGGCCGTTGAGAACAAATGGATTTTCAAAAAGAAAATAGACGCTGATGGTAATGTGACCGTCTATAAAGCTCGACTTGTCGCAAAGGGTTTTCGACAAATTCAAGGAGTTGACTACGATGAGACTTTCTCACCCGTAGCGATGCTAAAGTCTGTAAGGATAATGTTAGCAATTGCTGCATTTTTCGATTATGAAATCTGGCAGATGGATGTAAAAACTGCGTTCCTTAATGGAAACATTGAGGAAGAGTTGTATATGATACAACCCAAAGGTTTTGTTGATCCTAAGGATGCTAATAAGGTATGCAAACTTCAGCGATCCATTTATGGACTGAAGCAAGCATCACGAAGTTGGAATCTCCGTTTTGATGAGGTAATCAAAGGTTTTGGATTTGTCCAAACTTACGGAGAATCTTGTGTTTACAAGAAAGTGAGTGGGAGCTCTATAGCATTTCTGATATTATATGTGGATGACATATTGTTGATAGGAAATGATATAGAACTTTTGAAAAGTGTAAAAGATTACTTAAACAGTAAGTTTTCAATGAAGGACCTTGGTGAAGCGGCATATATTTTAGGCATCAAAATCTATAGAGATAGATCGAGACGCTTGATTGGGCTATCACAAAGTACATATCTTGACAAGATTCTAAAGAAGTTTAGAATGGACGAAAGTAAGAAAGGGTTCTTACCTATGATGCAAGGCAAGACGTTGAGTAAGACTCAGAGTCCAGCTACAGCAGAAGATAGAGAAGTAATGAATAAGATTCCCTATGCTTCAGCCATAGGCTCTATCATGTATGCTATGTTGTGTACAAGACCGGATGTGGCACATGCTATTAGTTTGACTAGCAGGTACCAGTCTGATCCAGGTTTTGAACACTGGACGGCGGTCAAGAATATCTTTAAGTACTTAAGAAGAACTAAGGATATGTTTCTCATATATGGTGGTGAAGAAGAGCTCGTCGCAAAATGTTACGTCGACGCTAGTTTCGACACTGATCCGGATGACTCTAAGTCTCAATCCGGGTACATTTTTGAAATGAATGGAGGAGCAGTGAGCTGGAGAAGTTCCAAGCAATCTGTGGTGGCAGGATCTTCAACAGAGGCGGAATATATTGCTGCTTCAGAAGCAGCGCAGGAAGCGGTTTGGATGAAGATGTTCATATCCGAACTAGGTGTGGTTCCGAGTGCGTTGGACCCGATGGTTATCTATTGTGACAACAATGGTGCCATAGCCAATGCTAAAGAACCAAGGTCACACAAGAATTCCAAGCATATTAAGCGCCGGTTTCACTCCATCCGTGAACATGTCAAGGATGGCGATATAAAGATTTGCAAAGTGCACACGGATCTGAATGTGGCAGACTCGTTGACTAAAGCTCTCCCAAGGGCAAAACATGATCAACACCAGAACTCAATGGGTGTTAGAATCATCACAATGTAATCTAGATTATTGACTCTAGTGCAAGTGGGAGACTGAAGGGAATATGCCCGAGAGGCAATAATAAATTGTTTATTATCATATTCCATGTTTATTTCTCATGCTAAAATTGTATTAATCGGAAACGTTAATACATGTGTGTTTAATAAACAAAAGGGTTCCTAGTAAAGCCTCTTTTTAAACTAGCTCGTTGATTAACTGATGATCAAGGTTTCCTGATCATGAACATTGGATGTTGTTAATAACGGGGTCATGTCATTAGAAGAATGATGTGATGAACATACACCTAAGTTGGTATAGCAAATACGATCAAGTCATTTAGTTTGTTGCTGTATCAAACACATTCGAAATAGCTCTTTTCCTTAGACCATGAGATGATGTCAATCACTAATTCCGGAAGAGTACTTTGATGACATCAAACGTCACTCCGTAACACGGTGACTATAAAGATGGATTTGGGTACTATGAAAGTATTAGTTGAGGCTCATGCATCAAGAGTGGGATTTGTCCATCCAGATGACGGAGAGATATACTCTGGGCCCTCTCGGTGATATCACATTGACATCGCTTGCAAGCATGTGACTAGGTCACAAGAATGTTATATCACGGAACGAGTAAAGAGTACTTGTCGGTAACGGGATCGAACTAGGTATAGTTGATACTGATGATCGGATCCCGGACAAGTAAAATATCGTGAGACAAAAGGAATTGGTTATGTCGTTTTCTGGTTTACGCGATCACTAGTTCATCGTTGAGTGAATGGGAGTCATTATGGATCTCCAGATCCCGCTGATGATTATTGATCTGAGAGGTGTCTCAATCATGTCCATTTTATTCACGAACCGTAGGGTGACACACTTAAGGTTCATCGATGCATTTGAGTGGATACGAAACACCGGAGAAAAGTATGGACAGTACAGGGACTATTTCGAGTATCGCCGGAATAGTTTCGGGATATCGGAATAGTTAAAGGGGGTATATGTTAATGTTTGTTAATTAAAAGAATTAACAAATATTAAAATATCTGAAATAAAAATGTTTTATTTATTTATGGGAGAAAACCTTTCATTTCTTGAGTGGGGTTTTAATGGAAACCAAAGTGGGATGTTTTAAAGTGAGTGGAGAGATCACTCACATGAAGAGAGGGAGGGCAAGGGGCAGCCCCATGCGCCGGCCACCCCTTGGCCTAGCCTCCTCCTCCTCCTATAAAAGGGAGGGAGGAGCTCCTCTCTTTGGTGTTCATCCATTTGACCCTTTGGTTGGTCCATTCTCCCTCCTCCTGCTGATCTGTTTTTCGAGCTGTGGCTTATGCGAAGCGCTGCTGAAATTATTTCTCCACCACCACCACCACTAAGCTGTAGTGTTGTTGGAGTTTTCCGGGGATCCACTACTTCCGCTGCCCCGCTGGAACGAGGGATTGGAGGTCATCGTTGATCCGTACGTGTGACCAAGTACGGAAGCGCTGCCGTTTGTGGCGCTCATCTTCGCGACTTTGAAGTCGGGAGTGTACCTTTACATCAACCACGTTTGTTTGCGGGAACGTTATTCCCGCTTTCGGTCTACGAGGGTGAGTCCTTCTGAAACCGTTTACTTGCATCTCCTAGATATGATCTTGGTGTTTGGTTGCAATCGTAGGAAAATTTTTTGTTTTCCTTGCTTCGAAACCCTTCACCGTCGCCCTCTCCCGCCAGCCCCCGAGGTAGCCGCGCCCTCGCCCCGCTGTCCCCGTGACCCCCTGAGCTCGGCGCCCCGCACGCGGCGCCCGCAAGCCCCGCCGCCCCGCCCGCACGCGACGCCCGCCCCGCCTCCCCGCCCGCCCGCCGGCGCTGCGCCCCCAGGCCGCCGCCCCCATCGCCGACCACCCCGACGCCGCGCCCCCAGGCCGCTGACCACCCCAGGCCGCTGACCACGGAGTTATCCACCGCGACCTCAAGCCCGAGAATTTCCTCTTCGCCAACAAGAAGGAGAACTCGCCGCTCAAGGCCATCGATTTCGGCCTCTCCATGTTCTTCAAGCCCGGTGAGTCTCCCGGAGTCGAGATCCACTCCCAATTTGGGAGAATTGCCCACCGGTTGTTCTGAATTTTCGTGCGCTCTTGCGGGATCTGTGGTTTAATGTGCTGCTCTCCGTGGAATGCTGGATAGTGGACATCGCTTTAGCTAAATGCAATCGCTTGCTGTGTAATCTGAAAAGAATTTGGTGGTTCTTACATTAGGAGCTTCAGATTCTCAGAAAGAATTTGGGTAGGATAGTGAATGTAACTGTCGCTATACATTAGTCTTGGTACTTCAATTTCCGAAGGCAGGATTTTGGAGTGGTCAAATAGACACTGTATATTCCATCGCCTTTTCTTGGTATTTCGATAGAATTGGTGGTCGTTCACAGAACAGTAGTTAAATGGCGGTCCTTTTTTGCTCCCTTGATATGGTATTTGGATGGAATTAGTACTCTTTCACAGAACAGTAGTTCAATGCCGGCCTCTCTGCAACTGCATTAGCCTCGATAATTTGGTTTGCTGAAGATGGTGCTGTGGCTTCAGCAATTGGTACTTTAGGTCCAAGATCTAGGATGTTTGTACTGTGGACCTACTATTTTAGGATTTGGAAGAAACAAGTGGTGGCGCGTTAGTTGTTGCTAAATTTAGTTATTTTGCACCACATACAGTGTTATCAGTACATTCATTTCTTCAGTATGTGATGTGAGTTCAGTGGGCTATACATTGGGCTGGGAAAGGATCTTGCACTGAATGACCACATCGTGGAGAGGGAGATTGTCCTGGGAGCTTCAATTGTGTCCAACCTGATATCTCATTATCTTACAGAATAAACAATATCAGGTTCTGGCAATCAAATTTGCAAATATTGCAGTAATTATCCAATTTAAGATTTTCAGTGAACCATTACTTAAATCAACCGAGAAATGTAATTTCATACTAAAACATGCATGAATGTTGGCTAATCAAGTAACCATTGCAACAAGGGTCTCCAGTTCAAACGATGGGGTGTTAAAACATGCATGCATGAATTCGGGGTCTCCAGTTCAAACGATTCATGATCTGTGTGTGATTCATGATCTGTGTGTGACTTACTAAGTTGATTCGTGGGCCATCAGAGTTCACTGAGGTTTAGTGTCAACTTTGATGTTTATCACCATGAAATTATTTGATTGCTTCTGCATTTGTTTTATGTCGGGACCCCGAATTTGCAAATCCGGACCCTCTGTGTATTCAGCACTAGTCCAGGAACACGCTAGTGCACACAGTCTTAACATCGGTAAATATCACAATCATACCCATCGATATTATCAAAGTACTTTATTTAAATAACCAAAGGGTTACTTGACCTTATGGCCAAGGTACAAATATATGCCTTGCAAGGCGAAACTTATTCAAAGAAAAATAATAGCAGCGGAAAATCAAATAAACTTCGTGGCGCCATCCAGTATACCACAGGCAACTGACTGGGCTCGCATCCCTAAGTAGACGGGTCCTCTTGGAAATCCTCCTCCGAAGCTGGCGTAGTCTCCTCTTCAACTGGTGTTGTGTTGAGGCAAGGGTGAGTACTTGGTACTCAGCAAGTCATGCACAGAATGCAAGCTAATATACTATATGCATGGCTTGGTACAAAGGAATAGCTCAAGGTATATTTGCAGTAAACAGCTTTTGACAAGTAATAAAAGTAGATTCGAAAGCAGTAGAAATAAGTAAAGCATAAATAACTTTTCAAGAAGTTTAACAAACATTTTTCCCCATCCTAAACCACATTTCCATCATCTTCATTATTAAACCAACCCAACTTTTCAAACCAACGTTATTTTTGAGAAAATCTAACCCTTGACTGTAATTCCCGAGCATTGTCCAGTACCGTGGACTCGGCTATTTAAATAGATTCTACACTCTGCAGAGGTTATGCACTTTACCCACAAGATACAGTCAAACACCACAAAGGCGAGTTCCCGTAACAAAGCCTTTCGGAAGCCTCAAACAACACAGGTGGTCCTCTCCGGTTCGTGCTCTACACCATCCCTTCCCTTAGCCAAGGCGAAGTATGGGACCAACACACCGTTAGATGGGTATCTGGCCACAGCCACGATACGCTCCCCCGTACAATCACACAAACGGTGTAACTGACACCCTGAGGCTCCACAAGTGAGTCCTTAGCGACTTAGTCAACTAGGGCCGTCCCATTCCAGCCATGTGGTTGCAAGTATGACCCAGTTCAAAGGCTTGCAAGGTTAAGTCCTTAGAGTGACCAGGGCAAGACTACCCGAAAAACCAAATCAACATCCCCAATGCCACAACTGGCCCACCTGATTACTCTTGCCACATGCCCCGGTCGAAAACTGTTTATCAAACCCCAGTTGATTACCATGCACCACGTGCCATCAACATCACATGATACTTTTCCAAAACAGGTTCAATATATCATTAAGTCAATATTAACATTTGATTGTCCAAAATCATGTTATGAGCACGTAGCAGGTCTAAGCAGTATACTACAACGATCTAAACCCATGTTGGCAATTTAATAATGTCCAACTAGTAATCCACAACTAGGGTGACAAGGGATCATGGCACATACTTAGATAATCAAGGTGTCATACAGCAAATTGGTATTTATCTAACCCCCATGTTTAAACAAAGTATCTTTCTAATTGATCTAGCATGCAATAGTTTAAATCAAAATAGATTTCGAAATAGGATCAACATGGTCAAAGCACAACTTGCCTTCAAAAAGTACTTGCTCTTGGTCTTGAGTTGGATCCTGAGTCAATACTTCTCCTTCGAATCCTTCCGGCACTTCAACGTCTACTCGTAAAGCGTGCAAATAGCAAATACGCAAATAAACAATAGGCAAAAACATCTCAAAACTCCAAATAAAATCCATAAACAGAGAGAACATAATTTTCTGGATTTTTAGAAACTGGAATCGTCAAATTTGGAGTTAAGATGCAAAAGTTATGATTTATTAAAGTTTAAATAACCAATTAAATAATATTACAGAGAAAAACTTTAGTCTAAAAATTAAATAAAATTCATATTTAGGTAGATCTCAATTTTATACAAATTTAGAAATTTGAATCACTCAAATCGGAGTTGAAACGCAAAAGTTATAAGCGTTTGAAGTTTGAATCTAAATTTGAAATCATTATTCGAATTAATAAATCATTTTCTTTTTCGGAAATTAATTATTGCGTCAGCATGGACACGTGGCAGCCTCTGATTGGTCGGCTGACGTCAGCCGGTCCATGGACTCGGTCCACGCTCGGCTCGGGTCCACCGTGGACTCGCCCACGACTCACGTGTCGGCCCGACATGTGGGCCCCTCGGGTAGCGTCATCGGCGTCGGCGAGGACTCGGCCCGCAGTCGCGACATATGGGACCCACGGGTGGCGTCATGGGTGACGTCGGCGCTCGGCTGGGGCAGGCTGGCGACATCGCGGGCCCTCGACACGCGGGCCCGGCGTGTCGGCGTCCTGCCTGCCAGCGTCGCGTGGGCCAGCGGCGACGCGTCGGTCCAACTTCCCGACACGTGGCGCAATCACGGCCGTTGGTTTGAAAATCAGCGGCGCGGATTAGATCCAGGGTTAACACGTTGAAACTACTCGTTGATCGTGGGCGTTCGATTTAGATCGGACGGTCGGATCTAATCCTATAATAACACTACTCGTACGCGTGGCAATTGTGAACCGTTGGATCTTGATCCAGCGGTCCGAATCAATCGGGTTGGGGACACGTGAACTCACCTCAACCGTCCGTCTGGATCGGCGGTTCACCGAGCTTCGCGAAGTCCGCGATGGTGCGGCGAGGCTTGGGCACCGAGAGGCGAAGCGATGGCGATCCTGGCGGCGTTTGGGGTTGCTCGTGAGATGAATCCTTCCTTCAGTGCGTCTGCGTCACGGTGGTTCCGGATCACAGGCTCCTTCGGCGGAAAGGCGGCGGGCGGCGGAATCGAGCAAAGACGCATGGCGGTCACTTCCTCCAACTACTGGCGAGCTCGCCTGAACTATGGCGGCGGCTCGGCGAGATGGCTCGGGAAGCAGGTGCACAAGGATGAGGGCAACCTCGGGGGCGTCTCACGCTTTAAATAGCCTCGGCGTTCGCGCGGGACACGGAAACCTAGTTTCCCACGGCGGCCAGGCCGCGGCGGAGTCCGGCTTCGGTCTCGGCGGAGACGACGACGCCTGGCCGTCCACGTGCACGATCAACGGCCACGATCGCCGCAGCGCGATCGGTCCGGGCGGATCTGGCTCGAAGCCGTGCAGGCGGATCTCGGCCGTTGGATCTTGATCCAACGGTTGGGATTGATTAGGGTTTTGATTTGGTTTGATCGAGTCACGTGGCTCGGGTCGGACTCGAGTCCGACTCGGGTTCGACTTCGATCGGATGAAACGATACTTGACCCGAGTTGAATTTCCAGCGATTTAATAATTAAAATAATTCCCAGGAATTCATTTAATTCATTAAAAATAGCAAATGACTCAGAAAAATTCCAGAAAAATTCTGAAAAATACTTTGGATCATTTTGGACTCAAATAAAATATTTCCAACAAAATTTTATTTGCAAAATTAATTTCTTCAATTATTTCAAAATGGAATAAATTCAAATAAATTCCAAATAAATCCAAATAAATTCCAGAAAATTCCAAAAATTCACCAAAGTGCCAAACCACACATGAATTTAAGAAAAGCAAAATTTTGGGGTGTTACATTTTAATCTTCCCTTTTTTTATCCCTTTATGTGCAGTATGACCTATATGCTCAAATTTCCAGTCTATCATATATGGGTGATTTAAGAATGCTATTTGCATAAGCCCAGAATCACTAGTATGTCATCCTGCATATTGCTTATCAGAAGGATGTACAAATTGGCTGTATTGAGCAAATTACTGCTGGTTACTGGTTTTCCTGGGAAGCCCTGAAAAGAAGATTGTGTGCCGTTCGAGACATCAGTTCTAGTGTCTGGCTTTTATTGAATTTGCATGTTGTGTTGACAGATCAGTCTAAATAACTGTATGTTAATTATTCTTCATGCTTCTTTTGTCTACGAATTCATTGACTTCTAAGTGTGTGTGGGGCTAACTAGTGCCATATAGCTGTGACAGGCACATTTTATTTACTGCTAGGAGTAAATGTTTATGTGACCTGTAGTTTTATCTCTGTCATCTAAAACTTGAGAAAAGTGGTATACTGTAACTGTATAAAGGTTACAGCTTCTGGAACCCTCTCTGTAGATGTTTGATGCCAAGTAAAGACGTCAACATTGATATTGCTCCCTTCTACTTTTACTTGAAATATTGAGCAGCAACAAGAGCGAATGACTTCTCCATGCATTTTTTGTCTGCTGAGTGGATGTCCTATTTACTAGAGAGGTCATGCCAAAATTTTGTATATTTTTGGTGACTTAATTTTTGTTGAATTATGATCCAAATCCACATTAAATCCTGTGTCCCGATCTGTTTTTGGTTTGATCTACTTCGTTCTTGAGTTCATGTCGATTTGCTAACAGTTTTAAGCCGGTTTTAAAGAGTTAAAAGGTTGGTTTCAATCTTTTAGTAGAGGTAATATTGCGATGTGTTGAATAAGATTGAATGTGAAGATGGTTGTGTTGAATGAGATGCATATCGATATATATATGCGTGATCGATATGGTTATATGTATTGAGTGTGATATCGATATGGA
The DNA here is from genome assembly GCA_036346355.1 of Rhipidocladum racemiflorum. Taxonomy (NCBI): domain Eukaryota; kingdom Viridiplantae; phylum Streptophyta; class Magnoliopsida; order Poales; family Poaceae; genus Rhipidocladum; species Rhipidocladum racemiflorum. The sequence goes on along the minus strand of CM070577.1, from coordinate 48,498,017 downwards.
TATTTTTTTTTGTATAAATGTCTGTTAAATTCGTGAGCCATTTAAAACCCACGAATTTATTAGTTAAATTCGTGGGTACCCACGAATTTAAGTTAAATTCGTGGGTTTTTTCAACCCCACGAATTTAGAAGTTAAATTCGTGGGTTTCTTCAGCCCACGAATTTAGCAATTAAATTCGTGGGTTTCTTCAGCCCCACGAATTTAGCAGTTAAATTCGTGGGTTTCTTCAGCCCACGAATTTAGCAGTTAAATTCGTGGGTTTTTTCAGTAACCCACGAATTTAATTTAAATTCGTGGGTACCCACGAATTTAATTGATTAATTTCGTCGAGTTAAATTCGTGAAATAAATTCGACGGTTTGCCCACGAATTTAACCTAAATTCGTGGGTTTTGGCCTAAATTCGTGGGTTTTTGGCCCACGAATTTTTCCTTGTTTCTTGTAGTGTATACCCCAGCCCATCGAAATGTCGCTCCATTTTTCTGACCTCCGCCAAGTACTCGGCCATGACAGGATCAGAGCAGGAGAACTCCTTTCTTGCCTGGTTGATGACTAGCAAAGAGTCGCCTTTGACTTGCAGACGCTGGACTCCGATGGCTGTGGCGGCGCGAAGTCCCGCCAGCAAGCCTTCGTACTCAGTAACGTTGTTGGTGGCATTGTAGTTCAGGATGACCACGTACTTGAGGAGGTCCCCAGTTGGGGAAACCAGGAGGACCCCAGCCCCCGCGCCCTCGTACCTGAAGGAGCCATCGAAGTAGAGTGTCGAGGGCGAGGGCGCTGGCATTTCTTCGACTTCAGGTTCGGCAGGAGTCCACTCGACCACTAACTCCGCCAGCCTTTGACTTTTGATCGCCGTGCGGGGGGCAAACTTAAGACCGAACTCCCCCAGCTCTACAGACCACTTGGCGATGCGGCCTTCGGCTTCGCGGTTGTGGAGAATCTCGCGCAAGGGATAGGCGGACACCACCGTGATCTCTCTTCCTTGGAAATAATGCCGCAGCTTCCTGGACGCCACCAGTACAGCATACACCATCTTCTGAGCCTGCGGGTATCTTATCTCGGCGTCGTGCAGTACCTTGCTGACGTAGTAAACTGGCCGCTGGACCCCTTCACGCTCCGCCACCAGTGCCGCGCTCACAACCGCCGGGCTGGCCGCTACGTACAGCAGTAGCGGCTCGCCCGGCTCGGGGGCGACCAGCACCGGAGGGGAGGAGAGGTATTGCTTCAGTTCTTCGAATGCTTGCTGCGCTTCTGCAGTCCACTCGAAGGAGTTAGTCTTCTTCAGCAGCTTGAAGAAGGGGAGACTCTTTTCTCCCAGCCTGGCGATAAACCGGCCGAGAGAGGCCAGGCGACCAGCCAGGCACTGAACTTGCTTGAGCCTTGTGGGTGGTTGCATGCGCTCGATGGCCGTGATTTTTTCCGGGTTGACCTCGATCCCACGATGGGAAACAAGGAACCCGAGCAGCTTTCCGAACGACACACCAAAAACACATTTCTCAGGATTCAACTTCAGACAATACTGCCGGAGGTGGGAGAAAGTCTCTTCTAAATCTTCAATGAGCCCAGCAGACTTTTTGGTCTTCACGACCAGATCATCAACATACACTTCAAGATTTCTCCCATTCTGCGATCGGAAAACAGTATGCATGGCGCGCTGGTAGGTCGAGCTCGCGTTCTTCAACCTAAAAGGCATGCGGACATAGCAGTATACGCCTAGGGGGGTCACAAAGGCGGTCTTCTCTTCGTCTTCCTGCGCCATGCTAATCTGGTGGTAGCCGGAGTAGGCGTCTAGGAAGCATAGGACCTCGCACCCTGCGGTGGAATCGACGATAAGGTCTATCCGCGGTAGGGGATACGGATCCTTGGGGCAGGCTTTGTTGAGGTCGGTGAAGTCGACGCAGATCCGCCACGTTCCGTTCGACTTCTTGACGAGCACAGGGTTGGCCAGCCACTCGGGATAGGCGGCCTCCCGCACAATCTTCGCCTGCAGCAGCTTTTCTACCTCAACCCGAATGGCATCTTGCCGCTCTGGTGCCTGCCTCCGGACTTTCTGCCGGACTGGGTGCACTCCAGGGAGCATCGCCAATCGGTGCTCGATCACCTCCCTAGGGACCCCAGTCATTTCTGATGGTTCCCAAGAGAACACATCCAGGTTAGACCAGAGGGAGGTGACGAGCGCGTCTTTCTATTTGGTGCTGAGGTTGGCACCAATCTTCACGACCTTCCTGGAGTCGTCCTCGCCCACGGGGACCACCTTCACCTCACCCGAGGAGCTGGGTGAGGCGTGGGCCTTGATCGGGGGGAGCTCCGGGTGGTCTTCCTTATCTCGGGCCGTGCAGGTGGTGCTGGCCAGGTCCTGCACCTGCTTACTGAGGCTCTGGGCTTCCAGCTGATCCACCTTCACGGTAATCGGGCCCCCGGGCCCGGGGATCTTCATCATCATGTAGGCATAATGCGTGGCTGCCATGAACTTGACTAGAGCTGGTCGGCCAAGCAACGCATTGTAGGGGAGGTCGAAGTCCGCGATTTCGAAGTTAATCTTTTCTGTCCGGAAGTTCTCCACACTTCCGAACGTAACATGCAGTCGGACCTGACCCAGAGGTGTCAAACCCACTCCAGGGGCGACTCTGTAGAACAGAAGGGCTGGGCGCAGCTCCTCATAAGGGATCTAGAGTGCCTGGAACGCCCCTACAGACATGAGGTTGATTGAGTTCCCTCCATCGACAAGCACCTGCCCGAGTCTCGCATTCCGGACCGTGGGAGAAACCACGATCGGGAGATGGCCCAGGCCTGCGGTGCTCTCCAGGTGGTCGGCCTGGCTGAAAGTGATCGGCTCCCCCGACCACTTCAGCAGCCTGCTCACCCCGGGAGTTGGCACAGTGGCGCACACCTCTCTCACCTCTCGCTTGTACTGCGAGTTCGAAGAGTAGGTGGCGGAGCCACCATAGATGAAGGCCACCGTATGCTCCGCTTGCTGAAAGGCCAGCGAAGCGGGGTCCTCGTCCGCGTCATCGCGGTCGTCTTCACGGTGCTTCTTAAGCCGCTGCTCCACCAGCTTGGACACGACTTGACAATCCGCCAAGTCATGTCCATTGGTCCTGTGAATGGGGCAGTAAGGTCTGCCTCCGTCGTCTTCTTGGCGGTGGGACCGGCGATCTTCACGATCACCTCGCGGGCCCTGGCGATCACCCCTCCTGTTTCGGCGGTCGCGCTTCTGGGGCTTGTCCTCCGGTTCGGTGGCGAGGACCTCCCCGGCGCTGACCTCCTTGCGCTTCTTCTTCTTCTTGTGGCCGGAAGCTTTCGAGGTTTCCACCTCATCGCGACTGGACGGCCCTGCCGTGCGCTCCTGGGCCTCCGCTGCCCGGGCACACTTATGCGCCAGGGAGAACAGCTCGGAGGTAGTGGAAATGGTGCGGGTAGCCATCTTCTCCCGCATCTTTTGATCTCGGACCCCCCTCCGAAAGGCGATAATCACCGACTGCTCGGAGATCCGGGGGATCGTGTTCCGGCAGTGGCTGAACCGCCGAATAAACTCCCTCAGGGACTCCCCCTTCGTCTGTTCCAGGGCGTGAAGGTCATCCTCCACGCCTGGTTGAGCGTAGGAGCCCTGAAAGTTGGCGACGAAGATGTCGCACAGTTCCTGCCACGAGTGCACAGAGCCTCGAGGGAGGTTCAGCAGCCAGGAGCGGGCGTAGCCCGTCAGCGATGTCGGGAGGTAGTTGGCCATGATATTCTCAGACCCTCCCGCGGCGCGCACCACCATGGTGTAAATCTGCAGGAACTCCTCCGGGTTGGTGGTGCCGTCGTACTTCTCGATGGACGCGGGGCGAAACCTCTCCGGCCAAGCAGCTTGGCGTAGGTGGAGGGAGAATGCCTGGCATCCAACGTTATAGGGGGAGCAGCGTCGCTCGCCCGCCCCTCGGCCCCGAGATGGGGTCGAGGAGTGCGAGTCTGCGTTCTCCCCGGAATCAGGGGGGAGGTTTCCCCCGGCCGCTAGGCATCGGGTGGCCCACGCGGTGCTGCACATCTGCACGGCGCCCCCTAAGGACGTCGTGCAAGTCACCGCCGTGCTGGGACCTCCATTCGTCTAGGCGGGCCCTCAGATCCCCATGGCCCCCCACCGCCTTGCGGGAGCCACGGGAAGAAGTGGGAGCGCGTGCACGTCCCCCTGCACTTGAGGGCGCTGCAACTGATGCGCCCTTTCCCTTGTCCTGGCCCTCACGACCGGAACAAACTGTAGCCGTGCGGCTAGAGGCTTGCGCGTCAGCTATGCGCACACCCTGTCGCCCGACACCGGATGCCCCCAGTCGATTTGCCGCCTCTACCTGCTGTTGGGCGGCCTCCACCAGGTGGGCGATGTCCCGCAACCATGGAACGGCCGGCGTTTCGCCTTCCAGCGCAACCGGGGGATGATCGAGAAGCAGCCGGACCGCATGAAGGTTCCGCGCCGGGTTGTCGTCTCCCATCAGGAGACGCCGCCGGACGGGCTGGGCCCCTAGCGCAGGAGCACCATGCGTCCCTCCCTGGGCGGATGGGCTCGGAGGGTCCAATGCCCTGGGCGAGCGTCGGGACTGGCTGCGAGCGCTGCTCTCCTCGAGTAGACCGTCACGCTTGGAGCCCGAAGTCGCCATGCTTGTAACCGTCGGAGCTTCTTGCAAAGTTCGCAAGAAGATGGAAGAAGGAGAACAATCCAACCACTGAGCCCCCTACCTGGCGTGCCACTGTCAACGTATGAGCCAACAGACCCCTTTCGACGCGGGGTATACTAAGTTCTAACCGGGGCTTTCGTGGAGACTGCTCGGGAAAGAGAGAATCGGGGGCGAAGCATGCAAGAGGAGTCTAGTGTTTGGTCAGGTTCGGGCCCTCCTGAGAGTAATGGCCCTACTACTGTCTTCTTGTATTTCAGGTGCCTTTTGGGAGAGCTGGAAGATGAACAGCAACCCAAAGGAGCTCAGATCAGCGGAGAGTTTTGTCTGAGGAAAGATGATCGAACCCCCCACTCCCATGCACCCCGACTCCCTTTTATACTCGGGCCAGCGGGGGCGCATGGGAGACTTACACAGCAAGCTATACTCATTACCCTATTCTATGGTATTAAATGCCCCTGCGACACATTTAATGCCCTGGTGCAGACACCCTCTCCCCCGTCCTTGAGCGCCGCGCCTGCGGGCCTCGCCCGCTCCACCGGGGTGGGAAATTGCACCCTGACGTCGCTCGTCATTGTGGCACGCGTTGGGAACACGCGCCGCCATACTGTGGCCTTCATTACCCCCATTTAATGCGCACGACATGCATTAAATGTCTTTGACCTCTCGAATGGCCGCGCGGGCCATTAAATGGCCTCGGAAGCCAGGCGCCAGCAGCATGGCCTGATCGCCACCTGTCCGCTGGGCGACCACGGAGCTATCCGCCAGAGGCGTGGCCTGGTCGCCACCTTCCCGCTGGCGATCACGTAGCTGACCGCCAGAGGCATGGCCTGGTCGCCACCTTCCCACTGGCGATCACTCAGCTGACCGCCAAGGGCGTGGCCTGGTTGCCTTCTTCCCGCTGGCGATCACTCAGCTGACCGCCAAAGGCGTAGCCTAGTCGCCACCTTCCTGCTGGCGATCACTCAGCTGACCGCCAAAGGCATGGCCTGGTCGCCACCTTCCCGTTGGTGATCACCACTAGCCGCCAGCGATGGGCCTGGCCGCCACCTGTTCGCTGGACGGCGACCTCTCCGACCGCTAGTGGCGTGACCTGGATGCCACATGTCCGCTAACGACGGCTTTGACTAAAGTGTCGTGGGCACCCTGGTGTAGAATACACCGACATAACCCATCCACCATGGGGCAACGACCATAATAGATATCATTCAAAAATTTTGAACAAACAAAGTCCTTTATTCTGAATTCATAACCTTCATGTTCCAAAGAAGAAGATGAAATAATGTTTCTACTCAAAGTTGGAACAAAATAACAATTATTAAGTTTTAAAACTAATCCTGAAGGCAAATGCAATGGGCAGGTGCCAACGGCATGACTAGCAACTCTTACTTTATTACCCACGCGGAGATCCACTTCTCCTTTTGCCAAGTCTCTACTCTTTATCAGCCTCTGCATCGAATTGCAAATGTGAGCAACCGAACCGGTATCATATACCCATGAGCTGAGAGAAGAAGTAGCAAGATTAATTTCTATAACATTAATACCTGAAGTGGAAGTCACATTTCCATTCTTCTTATCTGCCGGTACTTTTCACAGTTTCGTTTCCAATGTCCTGACTTCTTGCAATAGAAGCACTGGGTTTCAGGCTGAGGGCCAACTTTAAGCTTCTGAAGCTTAGTTGTGAGGCTCGCGATCTCATCTTGAGCCTTGCCCTTGCCCTTTTCCTTTCCCCAAGCCTTAGCTTTCATCTTTTTGAAGGTAGTTGTCTTCTGAACCATCATCACATGATTGGGTTTTTTCTTAATCCTTTCCTCGACAGCCTTGAGCATCCCATGTAGTTTGATCAGGCTCTTCTCCATGCTATTCATATGAAAATTCATAATGAACGGCACAAAGCTCTGAGGTAGAGACTAGAGAATTACATCTGTAGCCAGACCTAGCTAAGGGGAAACTCAAGTTTTTCCAATCTCCCAATGTATCCATTCATTTTGATCACATGTGGGCTGACCGGACTGCCTTCAGCTAGCTTACAAGCAAATAGAAGCTTTGAGATACCATACCTCTCAGCCCTTGCTTATTCCCAAACATGCCCTTCAAGCCCACAATCATATCGTAAGCATCATGGTCCTCATATTGATTTTGCAGCTCAGAGTCCATGGTGACAAGCATGAGACAGCTGACCTCTATAGAAGCATTAACATGTTTTTCATACTGAACCTTCAAATTGCAAGGAGCATTTTCGGCTGGTTCATCAGGAATTGGACTCTCTAGAACATATTCTTTGTTTTCATGTTTGAGAACAATTCTCAGGTTGCGATACCAATCCACAAAAATTATTCCATTCAGTTTTTCCCTTTCCAAAACCGATCTCAAAGCAAAACTAGTTGTAGTAGGTGCCATTGAACTACAACAAAAACATGCAAAGTTTATAAGCACTATATTTATGTCAAACTTTCATTAAACATTTTAACAAAAGACACTCCTACTTTATGTCCCTTTTATGGACACATAGTGAGTATTCAAGTTCCATATTCATTAAATACTAGTGAGCTTTGGCATTACTGCTAGAAATTTAATGACATACGTAAGCAACACCTTTGCTAATTACATCTTATGTAACTCTTGTTGGTTGGGTATGAAAATATGTAATGAATGCCTCCATCAACTTGACTCTTGGCCAGGTCAACCCGCCCTGAGGGCTCACATGAGGAAGGGAGCATTTCCCGTTTCCGGGTGCCAATTAAGAAACCTAGCCTCATGTGTGTTTTCCTTTGACACCAATTGTCTTGTATCCGTTCCTTCAAAACTGAAATAAAAAACCCAACCACTTATGTCCTCAAGCCCAAAACCATTTTGATAGCTTGATTAAATCAACCATTGTAACATACGATGTGTCCGACAACCCTATCATCTATTAAGATAGCCATTGATACACTACTTTGGAAGTCATATGAACAACAATCTAAATTCTTGATAGGTGATATAATTGGATGGACAAAAGATTTAAGATTTTAACTAGAGGTTTGTTAACTATCTATTACGAGCATGGCATCACATGCAATGAGCATAAAGAAAATAGCAACGATTAAAACACATTCACATATAATCAAATTAAGATGTGAAATAGTATGACCCTTAGCACAAAGATCTCCATCATGCTGCCCTATTCACCGAGCCATCTTGTTTTGGTGCCACCGTCTTCATCATTATAGATGCAACTCCTTACAACTTTGATAATGAAATTTACAAATGGATTTCAAACATCACAAGTCGACACGCAGGCCGTTATACAATTTAGATTGAAATAGCCTTATTGCTTGACACAGCACGTAGGTTATGTAAAATTACATGCATCACATACACATAGGCCATACTATTCACACAATTTCCTGCAAAAGCAAGATAAACAAAAACTATGTTTCTACAGCGCGACATGCTCACAAAATATTAACGGGGTCAAAGGGGCAGTGCCCCTTTGCAAGGTCCAAGGGACAGCGCCCTGGCCAAAAAAAATTTAGGCATGTTTTCGCCATGTGAAAATGCCCTCAAAATTTCCACGGATCAATCAAATTGACCCAATCCGATTCAATCTGATTAGCTTGGTCCCATATGGTTGTGATTCGTAAACCCTGATGGCGATAACCCGACCGGTAAGAGAAACGTTGTACCATGAAATGACTCACCCAAATCAAGATTGAATCGGTTTGCACTTCCCTCAAACCCTAAACCAATCAATCTCATCGATGGCTGCCTCCACCGATTCATCATACGAACTGGCAGAACATGTAATAGATCCAATTTACTGTCCTCGCATATCTCATATGTAACATCTAGATCACAAATCTATGTGAGATGGCTCTGATACCACTGAAGAGGAACGCGGTGTCCTACACTAGCGCAAATTAAAATTTCTACCGCATAACCAGAAATCTACTCGCAAGAAGTGGATCACAGATTAGATTACCACTAGACGCGTAGTTGCGGAATCCTTCACGCGTTGATGTAGTGGATCATTATCGGCGTGGATCGTCCTCGCCGCGGATCGTCCTCACCTTGGATCGTCCTCACTGTGGATCATCTTCTCCACGCCGCAGTAGCACCATCGTCACCACAGCAGTCTACACGTCCGGGGATGGAACGTCGTGCGTTAGCGTGCAAGCACTGTGTCGCTCGGCAGGGGCAACGAGAAGTGGAGGCTAGGGTTCTGGACAAAAGATTTTTGTGACGCCCACCCTTCTCCTCTCCTTATATAGCCACGCGACGGAACCCTAAGCCAGGGCCCATCAACGTGTTAAGCCCATGAGGTCCATTACTTACGGATCCAATTCGAATTAATGCGTCCCAACCAGTTAAGTTTGTGACCCTGTAGGTTCATGCGCATTTGGACATATATTTGGAAAACCCTTTTGTAATCCAATAGTCGGTAGCGGCGCCTTGCAGAGCATGCCAACTCCCAAACACATATGATCAAAGTACTGATGTAATAATCCCTTTGCCAAACTATATGAAGATCGAACTCAAGGCGAGAAGCATGTCATCCTTTGACAGTTCAATCCATCTCTCGTATCCGTGTTATATTAATAAGTTGTGATTGACTTCTCAATCACGGCATGGCCATGCACTTCCTTAATCATATCACACAAGTGGCCTAGACATATATCTTTGTTACACTGGAGTGGCAAATTCCATCTTGATTGCTCACTTCCCACTGCATGTTTCATAGTAAACATGAAAGCTACCTTTATAACTATCCGGTTAGGAAATAGTGTTTGGTAACCCCAAGGTAAACTACTACATATGTAGGGAATGTGACAATCTCAGGTCTAAGGATCATACATCTATTATGTATGAGATACACTGATGACATATAAGAATGTAACATTCTCGCAGTGTCCCATTGCGGGTCTATCTAACACATGTTCTTCAACATGCGTTCACAATGTATTGATGATATCTCCATATCCCATGATCTATGAAACATGATCATCGATTAATACATGCGCTGATCTATTCATCGTTGTCCTATACGATGATACCCAATCAGAGATACTTACATAATTATATCAATGAGTAAAGAGTTTCATAAGCAAGTCACATACTTGCTGATCAATATAATGATATACATTCATTTGACCAATAATCATATTATTATTCATAAACATAGTCATGTTACAATCATCTACATGACTGCCTTAAGGGCACAACACTAATAGTTAGGTAGACCATGGCAATATGATCAAGATAGTTTGCATTATGGTACAACTAATCAATATACTCTCATATCTAAAGGAAAGAAAATTACTTTGCTACCTGTGTTTCTTGAAGGAATTTTAAAAGATGAATTAGAGAGAGCTAATAGAGAGGAGAGTAGCAAAAGTGAAAAATCAGATTATAGCTAATAACTCATGCAACATAAGAAGAAAGAACCTGTTTTGCTTTCTACAAATTTTGATATTGCCGAGATGGAAGTTAGTAATTCTGATTGTTATGCGTTAGTGTACAAAGAAGTATTATTTTCATTTGAGGATATGCCTCCTTCTTTTTCTCATGTTGTTGCTAATGTTTTGTAGGAGTGTGTTAATGTATTTCCAAGTGAAGTACCAACGGGGCTGCCACCAATTTAAGGAATTGATCATCAAATCAATTTGATCCCAGGAGTTCCATTGTCAAATCGTGCATCCAATAGGACCAATCCAGAGGAGACTAAGGAAATTCAGCGGTAAGTGCAAAATTTACTTGACAAAGTGTACATATGCATAAGTCTTAGTCCATGTGTTATTTCTATTATTTTGGTTCATAATAAAGATGGATCATAGCGTATGTCTGTTGACTGTAGAGATATTAATAATATTACCATTATATATCATGTCGTGACTCGGATTTGCAAATCTGGACCTTCTGTGTATTCAGCACTAGTCCAAGATCACGCTAGTGCACACAGTCTCAACATCAGTAAATATCACAATCATACTCATCGAAATAATAAAGTAATTTAATTAAAATAACCAAACCGGTTGCTTGACCTTGTGGTCAAGTTACAATAGTGCGCCACACAGGGCGAAAACTTATTAAAGGAAATAAATTGCAGCGGAATAAAAGCATCAACGTGGCGACATCCAGTATACCATAGGTAACTAACTGGGCTCGCTCCCTAGATAGACGTTTCCTTCTGAAGTTCTTCCTCCAAAGCTGGCGTTGCTTCTTCTTCAAATGGTATTGTGGTTGCAAGGGGTGAATACTTGGTACTCAGCAAGTCATGCACAGAATGCAACTAATATTCTATATGCATAGCTTATTCAAGGATAGGCTAACAGGTACATTTGCAGTAAAACAACACTTAATAAGTAGCATAAGTAGATTCGAAAGCAGTGCAAGTAAAGGTAATATCAATAACTTTTCCAGGAGTTAAGTAAACTCTCATTCCTTTCCTAATCCACATTTCCATCAACGTCATCATTAAACCCAACCAGACTTTTCAAGTCCAAGTTGTTTTCAAGAAAGTCTAACCCTTGACTGTAATCCCCGAGAAGTGTCCAGTGCCGTGGACTCGGCTATTCGAATAGGTTGTACACTCTGCAGAGGTTATGCACTTTACCCACAAGATACAGTCAAACACCACAAAGGCGAGTGATCGTAACAAAGCATTTCAGAGACCGCAAACTACACAAGTGAACCTCTCTCATTTTTGCCATACACCATCCCTTCGCTTAACATAGGCGAAGTATGAGACCGACATACCGTTGGACGGGTACCATGTCACGGCTCTGGTACGCTCCCCTTTCAAGTTACACAAAGGGTGTAGTTGACAACCCGAGGTATCACATGCAAGTTATTAGTAACTTACTCAACTAGGTCTGTCCCATTACAGACATGTGGTTGCACGCTTGACTTAGATCAAAGGCTTGCAAGGTTAAGTCCTTAGGGTGACTAGGGCAAGACTATCCGAAGAACCAAAATGACATCCCCAGTGCCACTCATAGCCCACCATATCATTCTTGCCACTTGCCCCATTCTAAATCTATTTATCAAACCCAGTTGATTACCATGCACCACGTGCCATCATCAACACAACACATGATACTTCTGCAAAACAGGTTCAATATCTCATTGTCAATATTAACATTTGATTGTCCAAAATCGTGTCATGTGCACGTAGCAGGTCTAAGCAATATGCTACAACGGTCTAAGTACCCAGTGTTGGCAATTTAATAATGTCCAACTATATATTCCACAACTAGGGTGACAAGGGTTCATGGCACATAATTTAATTAATCAAAGTGTCATACTGCAATTTGGCATTCATCTAATTCCCAGAAATAATTTAAACAATTTGTAATTAAATTAGCATGCAATAATTTAAATCAAATTAATTTCAAAAGTGGGATCAAAATGGTCACAACATAAGTTGCCTTCAAAAAGTACTTGCTCTTGGTCTTGAGCTAGCTCCTGGGTCAAAACTTCACATTCGAAGCCTTCGGGCACTTCAACGTCTACTCGTAACGCGTGCAGATAGCAACAACATAAATAAACAGTAGGCAAAAGTGTCCAAGAATTCAAATAAACTTTATAAACAGAGAGAGCACATTTTTATAAATTTTTAGAAATTTGGAACGTCCAAATCGGAGTTAAAACGCAATAGTTATATCCGTTTAGAGTTTGGAAAATTAATTAAATAAATATAAATAGAGAAAACTAATGTCCAAAAATTAAATAAAATTCATCATTAAGTAGATCTCAATTTTATTAAAATTTAGAAATTGGAATCACCCAAATCGGAGTTAAAATGCAAAAGTTATAAGCGTTTGATGTTTGAAAATTCAAATAAAAGAATAAACCAAATTAATTCATTTATTTTTCTATTGAAAAACCCGATTTATGACGTCAGCGTGGAAATTGAATTTCCACCGAATTATTTTTCTATTGAAAAATCGAATTATGACGTCAGCTTGCGTCATCCGGTTCATGGACTCGGTCCACGGTTCGGCTTCGGTGCCTTCTAAATTTTTACTGTGGCTGTGTTATTTGTTAGAAGTTGTTCCGCTTGCTGAGATTACCCAATCTCACCCTGTGACACCTCGGAGTGTCGTATCCTTAATTTTTGAGCATGATAAGGTTAAATACAGTATGAGATGTGGAAATAAGGTTAAGATCATATGGATCGGGGGTTAATAACGTTTCGGCCGCTCGGCCGTTTTAGTTTGCCTTCCCGGGAGTTTTGGGCCTTGGTGGGCTTTGGTGGGATGGATTAGGACTCAGTAACGGACTAGGTTTGGGATGAGGGCTGTTAAAGGCTCCTCCTGCCCCCTTGCGCGCCCCACCTCAGGCCCTTGCGCCCCACCTCCCCTCTTGCGCCTCTCCCTCCCTCCCCTCTAAGCCCCTCCCCAAACCGCGCGCCCCCTCCACCTCTCCACCTCCACACCATCTCCCTCCACCCCTTGCTGCCCTAGGGTGGCTACTCCACCCCTGCACCTCGTGGATACATCCCGTGGAGCGAGGAGCGAGGAGCGAGGAGCGAGGAGCGAGGAACGTGGGAGCGAGGAGCGGCAGTGGGAGATTCGCGGAGATTGATTGGAGTTTTTGGCGCTCGGGCAAAGGTATGATCTTGGGGATCGCCCTTGGGGATGATCTAGGTACTGTTATTAGGGTGTTTATCAAGTTTTGAGCTCAATTGGAGGCGCTGGTGTGAAGTAGTTTGGGTTAGATCTAAACTTGTCCACGTTTCTGCTTTCGGGCAGATTGAGCAGTCGAACTAGGGTTCGAGTTTCCGTCGATTGAGAATCCGAATCAGACCGTACGGACTTCTAGGAAGTTGTAGATAATTTAATTATCTTTCCGTGGACGTAAAGCACGTTAATTTCCGATCAGCCGTTTGAAAGTTATGGCTGTTGTTTTACCGAGCGCCTAAAAATCTGTGACGTAACTGGAACAGATTGTGGTAATCTGTAGATTAAACAATTTTAGAGTCCGAATCAGTCTTTTCCTATAACTAGAAAAAAGTTGGGAAATTTCCTAAGCTTCATGACGGTGTACTCGTTTATTCTATTTGGAGTCCCAGAACTCAGTTATGCCTTTTGCAAGGCTGCTGTTCCTTGCCGACAGAACCTCGGCTTTTAGGTTTTGCGAGTAGTTGGCAATGTCGGGTTAGATGGGGCGTGTGTACTGTTTTGAGGTTATGATTGTGAGTGTGTGATGCCTATGTGCAGGTGGTGTGACCCTCGGGAGTTCCTCTTCTTCCCGCCAATCCGTTGCACGTGGTTGAGGCAAGTGTGTTGTGATGGATAGCAAGTTGTAGGTTGCATATTGAAATTAGATGGAATTGCCTACATGATATATGTCCACTTGCCATGTTTTAATGATTGATATGATATGATGAGCATGTTTAACATATTATGATTCCATGTGTTAATATGTGAATTGAATATGATATTTGGCATGGTTGCATGCATGTCATGAGATAGAGGCGAGGGCGGTGAGAAAGTCATAGCTAGTCCGGCAAGGTCGGTGAAAGTTATGACTAGTCCGAACGCCATTGAGTAAGTCCTATGTCGTGATTCCATCCACGTGGTGTTTGGAAGCGAGTAGGCACCCTCCATCTTCGGGATGGAAGAGGGAAAGGGTGCACACCGGACGGGTGTGTACTTCCCATACCGGTATGAGGTTCCAGAGGGTCAGAGGCAATGCATTACATCGCATACAAATTGATGATGATATTGATAAGTATTCATGAATGAGGTGTTATACATGATGAAAGATGTTATTGACTTGTTGTTATGCTTGTTGTCCATTGCAGTATGCTTGCTGAGTTTTAACTCACCCTTGTGTTTTTCTTGTTGTTTTAGGTACCATGAGAACGGCATGCGGGAAAGGGGAATAGTCACATGCTCACACGTTGTTTCACCTTAATGTTTCCCCAAGTCAATTCATTTAGTTGGATAATAAATTGCGTGTGATGGCCTTTAAATTAAGTCTTAGCTTGGTTAATGAGAGTTCTATTGTTTGTTTGACACTTGGAACTTTAAGAGCTTGATGTTAGTCTTTTATTGTCGTTAAGACTTTATTTATTGCTGTTTTAGATGTTTCTCTTATTGCCATATAATGCTATATTGTTGCTGTTCCTTAAATTCATGATAAAACAAAGGAGGTGCTGCCGAAATCTCGGTTTTTAGCCTATGCACCTTTGCTGGAATTTTATGTTAATTGTGGTATTTAGTTGTTGTTTAGCTTGTGTTTGGTAACATTCAGGCATAGTAAATGCCGGGGTGTTACAGTTGGTATCAGAGCGGGCTGTAGGTCCTTGGAATATGTATTTTTAGTGTCATACCTTAAGTTGCAACTAAAATATGATGTGGAATAACTTAGAAACATGGCTTAGGTCCTAACTAAAATTTTGTTATAGGATAGCAACATTAAAACTTGCAAAAGTGGTATAACTAATCTAAAATTTGACACACTTGCTGTTACTTACAGTAGGATGGGGTTTTGGTTCATCATTGCATTGCGCTTAATTATTTAATGAAGGATATGCTTATGATGATGTTTGATCTATGATCTTGATTGTGTGATTTTGTGTTTATGTTTTCGTGTTTGGATGGTTGTCCTGCCTAAGCAGCCATGCCAAGGGGTAGAGCCGTGGACGCCATGGCCGTGAGGCCAGGCGCAGGCTCCCGAAAGTTCTGAGTCTGTCTGTATAAATGATTGGATTGTTCCTGTTGTGGTGATAAAGTGGGGTTGTGGTGCCGAAGGGTTTCGGTCACCTCTTTTTGGTTCATAATGTAACGGTGAGGTTTGACGGTGTGTGGTTAGCGCCATCACCGAAGAACTATTAACCCCTGTAGGAGAAGAATGCTTATCCTTTCTGTCCTTGATCGGGTAGTTGACTGGAGTCAAATAGAAGAGTTGATGGTGGTTCCCTTCGGATGTTCTCTGCCGTTCTGACGGTCGGTTTCGCTGTTTTTCTTGGCTTTAGTTGAGCTGAACCAAAAGAAAAGTGTTTTGTATTGGAATTTCGCGGATCGTTCTGAGTGCGGTGGTGAGCACCGTGCTTCAGAGTGTGGTTGGACCGGGAGTTGCAACCACTGTGGCAAGCCTGGCCATATGGGGCGAGTCTGCCGGATGAACCCCGGTAGCATCATCAAGTGGGAGACGGTGCCTTCTCCTCCCACTCCAGCGGCGTCTTCTAGAGGATCGGTGCACATGATGGCTGCTCCTGTTTCTCAGCCACCCTTTGCGTGGGCGCCACCAGCGGCGTACTGGTGCCCGCAGCCGTCTGCTCCTCCTCAGTTGCCTCCTCCGCCCCCAGCCTTGATGGGGCATCAGCCTTAGTCGGGCTCCATACTGTCCCGGCGCCACCAGGAGGTATGCGCACGCTTTGCCCGGGCCGAAGTTCAGTAGGGCATCCGTGAGGTGGTTTCAGGTACTCTGCTCGTGGATTCCGTTGATGCCTTTGTTCTCTTTGATTCCGGAGCATCCTACTCTTTTGTGTCGTCGGAGTTTGCTAGTAGAGCTAAGTTGGGAGTTCAGCGGATTTCTGAGTCCGTGTTAGTCAGTTCTCCTGGGGGTTGATTGCTAGTTCTTTGGTTTGCCCTGGTTGCACCATTGCCATCGATGATGAGGTTTTCTTTGCCAATCTCATGGTGATCCAGTTGGCTCCTTTTGATGTCATTTTGGGCATGGACTGGCTGCATCAGTACCGTGCTAAGATCTGTTGTTTCTGGAAGACAGTTGCCTTGCAGGCCCCGTCCGGGGAAGAGTTGACCTTTCAGGGTGGTATACCCTCCAGTTCCGTCTTTTGCTTTGACTAGTTTGTTTTCTGGTCGGCGTTTGAGGCTGTTGGGTTTCCTCATGACTTTGTCTGAGAAACCATCTTCCTCAGTTCCCATTGAGGAGATTTCTGTAGTGAAGGAGTTCATGATGTGTTCCTGGACGAGTTGCCTGGTCTACCTCCTGTGAGAATGTGGAGTTTCGTATTGATCTTGTTCCTGGCACTCGACTATTTCTATCTCTCTCCATACCGCTTGGCTCGTCCTTTTCAAGACGAGTTGAAGAAGCAGTTGGAGGATCTGTTGGCAAGGGCTTCATTCGGGCGAGCGTTCGCCATGGGGAGCACCCGTCCTCTTCGCCTCAAGAAGGATGGAGATTAGCGTATGTGCATTGATTATCGTGCTCTTAACCAAGTGACAGTCAAAAACAAGTATCCTTTGCCTCGCATCGAGGATCTGTTTGACCAACTGAGGAGCGGTTAAGGTGTTCTCCAAAATTGATCTTCAGTCGGGGTATAATCAGATCCGTGTGAGGGAGCAGGACATTGAGAAGACTGCTTTCTCCACTAGGTATGGGCATTATGAATTTAAAGTTATGTCTTTTGGACTAACTAATGCTCCTGCTGTCTTTATGGAGGCGATGAACAGTATGCTACACAAGTACCTTGATGAGTTTGTGGTAGTGTTCATCGATGACATTCTGATTTACTCTAAATCAGAAGAGGAGCATGAGCGACACTTGAGGCTTGTGCTGAGTACCCTGAGGGAGAATCAATTCTTTGCTAAGCTGAAAAAGTGCGAGTTCTGGATTTCAGAAGTGGGTTTTCTTGGCCACATCATCAATCCAGAGGGCATATCGGTAGATCCTAGCAAAGTCTCAGCAGTTTTGGATTGGAAGAGGCCTTCCAATGTCAAAGAGGTGCGTAGTTTCCTTGGGTTGGCTGGCTACTATCGGCGTTTTGTGCAGGATTTCTCTATCATTGCCAAGCCACTTTCGCAGCTGACTCAGAAGGGGATGAAATTCCAGTGGACTGCAGAGTGTGAGCACAGCTTCTGCACTTTGAAGGAGAAGTTAGTGACTGCTCCTGTTCTTACCCTTCCCGAACCGGGGAAGCGCTTCACTGTTTATTCTGATGCTTCTCGGTTGGGACTTGGGTGTGTGCTCATGCAAGAGGGCAAGGTGATTGCTTATGCTTCGAGGCAGTTGAAAAAGCATGAGCAGAACTATCCCACCCATGATCTTGAGCTAGCCGTGGTGTTCGCATTGAAGATATGGAGGCATTACCTGTCAGGCCGGAGTCTTGTGATATTTTCACTGATCACAAGAGCCTCAAGTACATCTTTACTCAGAAAGATTTGAACTTGAGGCAGAGGAGGTGGCTAGAATTGATAAAGGATTATGACCTCACTATCCAGTATCATCCGGGGAAGGCAAATGTGGTGGCCGACTCTATCACACGCAAGACAATGCCCCCTGTTGTTGATTGTCTTGTTGCTGATTTTGAGCGTTTGGGAGTCTCCTACTGCTTTGCGGGGACCGTGCAAGCTGAAACTCAATTGATTCTTGAGTCAGCGATTCCCGAGCGTGTGCGGGAGGCACAGCAGCATGATCGTTTGCTCCAGCAGGTGAGGAAACGCCTTGAGGATGGCAAGTCTGGAGACTTTACTGTTGATGATGCGGGAGCCTTGAGGTTTCAGGGCCGACTGTGCGTGCCCCAAAAATCTCAAGTGAAAGAAGACATCCTGAAAGAAGCTCATCGCACCCCGTACACGGTCCATCCTGGAGAGACCAAGATGTACAGGGACTTGAAGAAGAATTTCTGGTGGAAAAGGATGAGAGTGGATATTGCCAAGTATGTGGCGTCTTGTGGGATCTGTCAGAAGATCAAAGCTGAGCATAAGCGTCCCGCCGGTCTGTTGCAGCCATTGGAGGTTCCTGTGTGGCCATGGGATGACATCTCCATGGATTTTGTGGTTGGTTTACCTCGTTCTCCACGAGGGAAGGATGCTGTTTGGGTTGTGGTGGACCGTCTCAGCAAGTCTGCGCATTTCATTCCCATCCGCACGACCAATTCAGCGAGCGAGTTGGCTCCCATCTATAAAAGGGAGATCGTGAGATTGCATGGTGTACCCAAGACCATTATCTCTGATCGGGATCGAAGTTCACTCAAGTTCTGGGAGAGTTTGCAGAGTGCTTTGGGTACGCAGCTTCGCCTTAGTACCGCTTTTCACCCTCAGACAGATGGGCAGTCTGAGCGTACCATCCAAACTTTGGAGGACATGCTCAGGGCCTGTGTGATGGCTTGGAAAGGTAGCTGGGAGGATCATTTGCCTCTTGCGGAGTTTGCTTACAATAACAGCTACCATTCCAGCATCCGGGCTGCTCCTTATGAGGTACTGTATGGTCGGAAGTGCAGATCGCCACTTTGTTGGGATGCTGTGGGCGAGAGAGCTATTCTTGGGCCGGATTGGGTTCAGCAGACTGTTGATCGCGTGTCGGAGGTTCGGCAGAACCTTCTCGCAGCACAGAGCAGACAGAAGAGCTATGCTGATGTGAGGCGGCGAGACTTGGAGTTTGAGGTGGGTGATAGCGCATCTTTGCAGTATCTCCCACCAAGGGTGTGGTGCGTTTGGCACCAAAGGAAAGCTCAGTCCAAGGTATGTGGGGCCTTTTCCTATCCGCGCCCGAGTTGGCAGGTTGGCCTATCGCCTAGAAAGCGATCGGAATCCATTCAAGTTGTGCATTATGTGTTCCATGTCTCGTTGTTGATGAATTTCTTGCATGATCGTGAGTTGGTGGTTCCATTGGAACCATTAGTGCTTGAGCAGGACCTCACCTTCGAGTCCCGGCCCCTGTGGAAATTCTCGGGGACTTCAGAGCGAGTGATGAAGAACAGGACGCTTAAGTTTGTCAAGGTCTTGTGGTCACATCAGACCAGAGAGAAGCGACTTGGGAGCTGGAATCTGATGCCGAGAAGTATCCCTAACTTTTCGCTCAGGTGTGTGATGTGAAACCTAGCTGTCTTTGGTTTGCTGGGTTTCGTGTTATGCTTAGATTCGAGGTCGAATCCTGTTGAAGGGGAAGAGTGTGACACCCTGAGTGTCGTGATCCTTAATTTTTGAGCATGATAAGGTTAAATACAGTATGAGATGTGGAAATAAGGTTAAGATCATATGGATCGGGGTTAATAACGTTTCGGCCGCTTTTAGGAGCCGTTTAGAGGTTTTGGGCCTTCCCGGAGTTTTGGGCCTTGGTAGGCTTTGGTGGGATGGATTAGGACTCGTAGCGGACTAGGTTTGGGATGAGGAGGCTGTTAAAGGCTCCCCCTGCCCCCTTGCGCCCCCACCTCAGGCCCTTGCGCCCCCACCTACCCCACATGCGCCCTCTCCTCCTCCCCCTCCCTAAGCCCCTCCCCAAACCGCCGTCGCCCCCCTCCACTCGCTCTCCACCTCCACACCATCTCCTCCACCCCTTGCTGCCTCTAGGGGTGGCCACTCTCACCCTGCACCTCGTGGATACATCCCGTGGAGCGAGGAGCGAGGAGCGAGGAGCCGAGGAGCGAGGAACGTGGAGCGAGGAGCGATTCGCGAGGAGATTCGAGATTGATTGGAGTTTTTGCCGGGCAAAGGTATGATCTTGAGGATCCTTGGGGATGATCTAGGTACTGCTATTAGGTGTTTATCAAGTTTTTAGATCAATTGGAGGCGCTTGGTTTGAAGTAATTTGGGTTAGATCTAAACTTGTCCACGTTTCTGTTTCGGGCAGATTGAGCAGTCGAACTAGGGTTCGAGTTTCCGTCGATTTAGAGTCCGAATCAGACCTTACGGACTTCTAGGAAGTTGTAGATAATTTAATTATCTTTCCGTGGACGTAAAGCACGTTAATTTCTGATCAGCCGTTTGAAAGTTATGGCTGCTGTTTTACCGAGCGCCTAAAAATCTGTGACGTAACTGGAACAGATTGTGGTAATCTGTAGATTAAACAATTTTAGAGTCCGAATCAGTCTTTCCCTATAACTAGAAAAAGTTGGGAAATTTCCTAAGCTTCGCGACGGTATACTCGTTTATTCGATTTGGAGTCCCAGAACTCAAGTTATGCCTTTTGCAAGGCTGCTGTTCACTTGAGACAGAACCTGGTTTTTAGGTTTTGCAGTAGTTGGCAATGTCGGGTTAGATGGGGCGTGTGTACTGTTTTGAGGTTATGATTGTGAGTGTGTGATGCCTATGTGCAGGTGGTGTGACCCGGGAGTTCCTCTTCTTCCCGCCAATCCGTTGCGTGGTTGAGGCAAGTGTGTTGTGATGGATAGCAAGTTGTAGGTTGCATATTGAAATTAGATGGAATTGCCTACATGATATATGTCCACTTGCCATGTTTTAATGATTGATATGATATGATGAGCATGTTTAACATATTATGATGCCATGTGTTAATATGTGAATTGAA
The DNA here is from genome assembly GCA_036346355.1 of Rhipidocladum racemiflorum. Classification (NCBI taxonomy): domain Eukaryota; kingdom Viridiplantae; phylum Streptophyta; class Magnoliopsida; order Poales; family Poaceae; genus Rhipidocladum; species Rhipidocladum racemiflorum. The sequence goes on along the minus strand of CM070577.1, from coordinate 48,477,170 downwards.
TATGATATTTGGCATGGTTGCATGCATGCATGTCATGAGATAGGCGGCGGTGAAAGTCATAGCTAGTCCGGGCAAGGTCGGTGAGAAAGTTATGACTAGTCCGGCGCCATTGAGTAAGTCCATATGTCGTGATTCCATCCACGTGGTGTTTAGCGCAGTAGGCACCCTCCATCTTCGGGATGGAAGGGGGGAAAGAATTGCACACCGACTGGTGTGTACTTCCCATACCTGATATGAGGTTCCAGAGGGTCAGGAGCAATGCATTACATCGCATACAAATTGATGATGATATTGATAAGTATTCATGAATGAGGTGTTATACATGATGAAAGATGTTATTGACTTGTTGTTATGCTTGTTGTCCATTGCAGTATGCTTGCTGAGTTTTCGAACTCACCCTTGTGTTTTCTTGTTGTTTTAGGTACCATGAGAACGGCATGCGGGAAAGGGGAGTAGTCACACGCTCACACGTTGCTTCACCTTAATGTTTCCCAAGTCAATTCATTTAGTTGGATAATAAATTGCGTGTGATGGCCTTTAAATTAAGTCTTAGCTTGGTTAATGAGAGTTCTATTGTTTGTTTGACACTTGGAACTTTAAGAGCTTGATGTTAGTCTTTTATTGTCGTTAAGACTTTATTTATTGCTGTTTTAGATGTTTCTCTTATTGCCATATAATGCTATATTGTTGCTGTTCCTTAAATTCATGATAAAACAAAGGAGGTGCTGCCGAAATCTCGGTTTTTAGCCTATGCACCTTTGCTGGAATTTTATGTTAATTATGGTATTTAGTTGTTGTTTAGCTTATGTTTGGTAACATTCAGGCATAGTAAATGCCGGGGTGTTACACACCCCTTGTTATTTTGTTGTTTTCAGGTAGTTCTCGTGAGTCGTAAGCTTGAAGGGTGGGCTTAGTAGCACAATCAACCCTCCGGGGTCATCACGAATCACATGGACTAGTGCATTTAATAATTCATTAGCTTGCTGAAATTTTATTAATCATAGACCTGTTGATGTCCTCTTTGGAGCTGGTTTACGTTTATGTTTGTTTTCTGGTTGATTTAGACTTGTTATCTCTAGTATTGATGCTTTTATGTTATTCCTGTTTGTAATGTTTATTATGAATCTTGTTGTCGCTTCCGTTTTGTCCTAATTTTAGGGGAGATGCTGTCGAAATTTTCTTGTACGACAATTTAGATTTGTACGACAACTGACACGTGGGACCCACTCGGGTGATGCCAGCGCTGACATCAGCACAGCTAGGCCGAGCGGACTGACACTCGGGCCCCACGCACAATGGACTTAACCGCTGACATGCGGGCCCCACACTGACGTCACACGTGACGTCAGCGACGACCGGGAGCCAACCAGCGCGGTCCACGGGGGGACTTTTGGGCAGCCAAATCTGGCCCCCACCCCTGGTGCGCACCCCACTCCCTCTCCCAACCCTAGCCGTCACCCCCTAGCCCCCCCCCATGCGCCTCCACCCTTCCCCATCCTCTCCATCTTCCCCCATGGCGCCACCACCCCTCTGCTCCCCTCTCCACCTCCCTTGCTGCCCCTAGGGGAGTTCTCCACCTCACCACCCCGCAGATCTGTCCATTGGAGTGCTCCGCGATGAGGAGATCCGGTGGATTTGGAGCAAGGAAGGAGATCGCGCGAACCGGAAGGAGATCCGTTGGGTTTTCGTTCGTCGGGCGAAGGTATGGCCACGGGGATCTGTAACACCCCGGCATTTAATATGCCGAATGCTACCAAACATAGACTAAGCAACCTCTAAATACCACAATTAGAAGTAAATTACAGCAAAGGAGCAAATGCTAATACCAAAAATTTCGGCAGCATCTCCTTTGTTTTTCCATGATTTGAAGCAACAACAATATTAATATGTCAAGATAGCATAATGAATGATAGCAATAACATGACCAATCATAAATTCAACCATCATACAACTAAGGATATAAGTCTATCGGTCACATGTCAAATATGGACTAATCATTTAGTCATGACAACCAACGAAGCATCAAAACCATAATTTAGTTCAGTGAATTAACCATCACAACTAAAGGAGAGAACATGTCATTGTTTATATGTGTGATGCTAAGTGATGACGTGTGACTAGCTCCCTTTCCCACATGTCGGTTTCATGGTACCTAAGAAAAACACATAAACACAAGCGTGAGTTCATCACTCAGCAAGTATATTGCAATGGAACAAGAAAATACATTCCAATACCTTCATCACCACTTTTCACATACGACATCATACACATCTCATATTCATAGTGTAAGCATATCATTAACATCATCATATATCATCATCATTTAACATCCTCATATAATGCAATGCAATGCAATGCGATGCACATATCTCCTGGAAACTCATACCGGTATGGTTGAGTACACACCCGTCGGTGTGCACCCTCTCCCCCTTCCATCCCGAAGATGGAGGGTGCCTACTCCTCGCTTCCATACACCGCGGTGGATGGAATCACGATGTAGGACTGACTCATTCGCTCTCCAGAATAGTCATAACTTTTTCACCGACCTTCCCCAGACTAGTTTTGACTTTCTCACCGCCCGGGCCATGTATCATGCCATGTATGCAAATATGCCAACATCATAAATAACTTTGTACATTAACACATGGCATCATAACATAATAAGCATATTCATCATATCAATGGCAAAAATTAAAGCATGGCATGTGAACATATCATATATTCAATTTCAACTCAACAAAACTAGCAAACTACAACCCGCTACCCGTTCCAATACACTTGCCTCAACCACGGGCGACGGATTGGCGAGACGTAGAGGGCACCCCCGAGGTCACAACACCTGCACATAGGCACCACACACTCAAAATCATGCCCACAAAACAATACGCAAACACTCTTCTACCCCGACTTCGCAAACTACCCGCACAACCCAAAAACAGAGGTTCTGTCCCGTCGGGACAGCAGACTTGCAACGAACATAACTCGGGTTCTACGACTCCGAATTGATTAAACGAGTACATCCTCGCGTAGCTTAGGAAATTTCCTAACTTTTTCTAAGTATATGGAAAAGCTGATTCGGAAACTAAAGTTGTTTAATCTACAAAATACCATGATCTGTTCCAATCACGTCATAGTTTTTAACACGTTCGGTAAAATGAGCATAACTTTCAAACGACTAGGCAGAATTGGACGTTCTTTATACCCACTGAAAGGTATTGAAATTACCTACAACTTCTTCAACAGGCGGTCGACCAAATTCTAAATCTAAAATGGCGAAAACCCAAACCCTAGGTCGACTGCTCAATCTGCCCGAAACAGAGAACGTGGCAACTCTAGTTTTCTCCCGAATCTACCCATGGACAGCACCACCAATTGATCTAAAAACATGAAATAGACCTCTAGAACAGCACCTAGACCCAACCCATAGATCACCCATGCCATACCTTTGTGAAGGATCATTGTTTTTGATCCATTTGTTTTTGATGATGAGTATTTGAAAAGAGTTGAAATTGATTTGATTATTTGATAAGATTTGAAAGTGGTTTGATTATTTAGTGGTTGTATGGATTAACTTGAGTCAAGTCGCGGACTTGGGCTCGGAAATTGTTTGTGTGTTTTTGTTCACGTGCAGGTGTTGCTTGAGGTCGAACGTGGTCGGTGACGGGTCCGAGACTAGGTTCAGGGAGTAACTGAGGTCGTGAGGGTCGAGGGTGTCATGCGAGACGTTCGGACTAGAGAACAGTGCACGTGAGGTCGAGATCGTTGCAGCGTAGCGGCAGGCGGGCCGTACGCGTGTTTACGAAATTTTTAAATGCATGTGTAGATACAGTATTTATGCATGTGTGCGTGTGTGTCATGCATATGTGTGTGCGTGTGTTGCACATGTGTGTGTGTGAGTTGTGTCGTGAGAGCAAGTGAGTGAGCATGTGTGTGCCATACGTGAGGTTGCATGGACATGCAAGCATGCATGACGTGATGCATGTGTGCATAGGGGTGAGAAATTCCATGCCGTGAGAAGTGGTTGTTTGCATGCGAAATTAATAGATGCTGTGAGTGCGTGTCCTGTGAACTGAATCGGCTAGGAGGTTAGCGAATCCGAGTGGAGAACTGCTGGCTGCCGTGAGGTACGAGTTATTTCCGAGTGCGAGTCGGCCGGGCAAGCAGTGTTCGAGTCATTGAAGAATCGGAAAAGGATTCTGTTCTCTTGTCCTTTAAATAGGGGTTCTAGGTGCTTAGAATCCATCAATCCAATGCAAAGGGCAAGAAGCAATAGGTGCCTACAACAAAGAAAAGCTTTTGTGCTCTCTTTAGTTTGTTTAGGGTTTTCTAATCTTGTGAGATTAGAGATTTTGTTTAGGGTTTTCTAATCATTGAAGATTAGAAGATTTTTTTTGGTGTCATCTTGTTGAAGATGGCTTTGGAATAAAAAGATAAGTTTATGCAATATTCTCTTATTTTTTTTCTTTGATTCTTGATTAGAAGGTTTGTTCGATTTTTGATAGAACTAGTTTTGATTTTTGTTCGACTTGTCTCGCTAATTAATCTAGGGTTTTGATCTCTACAATATTAGATATTCTTCCGCTATTTAGGGGTCTTTAATTTTCCGAAAGAAATAGTTGAATTTTATTCGGCATCTATTCACCCCCCCTCTAGTTGCCTACTCGGTCCTACAAGTGGTATCAGAGCCAGGTTCTACTAATCCATCTTAACAGGTGATTAGTAAACGGTAAGTTATGGCAACAGAGAAATACTCAAACAAGCCGCCAATCTTCGATGGCACAGACTTCCCCCACTGGCGGATCCGGATGACTGCATATCTTCAAGCTCAAGGTAACGCGATTTGGCACAAGGTAAAAATTTCGTACGAGCTTCCTTCTAATGATGATATTGATAAAATCGAGTTTGAAAAAGATGTTGAAAACAATAATAGAGCTAGAAACATATTGCTTCAAGGACTTGCTAGAAAAGAATTCGATAGAGTCTGTCATTTACTCACTGCTCATGAAATTTGGAAATCTCTTCAAGATTATCATGAGGGCACTGACTCTGTAAAAGAAGCTAGGCAAGATCAATTTAAAAAGGAATACACTAGATTTGAAATGAACTCTGGAGAATCTCTAGATGATTGTTTTGCTCGCTTTAACAGAATCTTAAACAATCTTAGAGCTGTAGATGTAAAGTACACTGACTCTGAAAATGCTAGACATTTCCTATCATCTCTTGATCTTAAAATCTGGCAAATGAAAGTGACTGCTTTTAGGGAAGCTCATAAGATGAGTGAAATGACTTTGGATAAACTATATTCTAGTCTCAAGACTTTTGAGATAGACATTGTTTCAAGAACTTCCAATGATAACTCTATGGCTCTTAATGCTAATTCTTCATATGATAATGCTACTAGTTCTTCATCATCATATTCCATTACTGCTTTGAGTGCTCTTAGTGATGAACAGCTAGATCAAATACCAGAAGATACACTTGCTCTTCTTTCCAAGCGTGTCAATGCAGCTTACATGAGATCAAGGGAGAGAAGAGGAGCCTCCATCCACTGCTACAACTGCGGCAAGGCCGGGCACATCCGTGCTAACTGTTTCAAGAACAAAGATAAAGAGGAGAAGGAGCAAAGCAACTCCTCCAAGTCCTTCCGGCCAAAAGAGAGCAAGGACAAAAATAAGCAACGGACAAAGAAGATGCTCAACAAAGTCTTCGCGGCAATTGGTCGCTTAGACTTAAGCGACATTGATGATTCAACTGACGATGAGAAGGAAGCGAAGCAAACGAAGCTGAACGAGAAAGATTTCACCGGACTGTGCTTCATGGCGAAAGGGAACACTAGTGATTCTAGTGACAACGATAGCACCTCCAGCGACGGTGATGAGGTAATACCTTCGTATGATGAGCTTTGTGAAGTTTTAGTCATATTGAGAAAATCTTTAAGAAAATCTTCACTCAAAAATAAAAACTTAGAGAAAGATCTATCCATGCTGAAAACTGAAAACTTTGATCTTAGAAATTCAAATTCTGAAAAGACATGTGATTCTTGCTTAGATCTCAAATTTGAAATTAAATCTCTAAAAGAGGAACATATGATTAAACTAGAACAAGTTTATGCCAAACAATTGAAAAATGAAAAACTTGTGAAAAATGTTGGTTGCTCTACTGATGGTTTACATGGTCAAACTTCTTGTTCTAAATGTCCCATACTAGAATTGAAGTTGCATGATGCAGATGCTAAGATTACTCAATTGTTTAATGATTTGCTTACACATGAAGTTCTTTCATGCTCAACTTGTCGCAAGCAAAAAGAAAAAGTAGATGTTTCCTGTAATAATTGTTTAACACTCTCTCGAAAAATTGATTACTTGGAAAAGTCTTTAGAACGTTTTACTAAAGGAAAGAAAAATCTAAATATGATTTTGGATCAATCAAGAGTCAGCACTCATCACAAAGGTTTAGGTTTTGATCCTTATGCTCATCACAAATCATATGCTCCTACTATTGTTAAAACTCTTGAAAGTGGAAAGTTTGAAATTGTCAAAGAACCTGAGAAAACTGTCTTCAAATCTGCTGGAATTTTATCTTCTACTATGATGAATGCAAATGTTGCTTCTGCTTCTAAAGTCAAACCATTTGTTAAGTACAATTGCACTCATTGTGGAAAAGATGGTCATTTGATGAATTTTTGTTTTAGACTAGCCAAACAACAGAGAAAGGAAAATTCAAAGGCTAAGTCTAACTTTAGACAAACACGTATCATTTCTCCACATGTTCCGCTAGTGAAAGCAAACAAAATACCTGGAAATTCATCTACTTTGCATTCACAAGCTTTTGTACGATCACCTCCTCGTCGAGTGATTCAGTGCTGGATACCTAAATCATATTTCTCTAACCCCAGCGCTGAATCCTCAACATCTTCTGTTCATAACATGTAGGTGGTACGAGAAGGGAAGGAGAACATCTGGGTTGTTGATTCAGGATGCTGTCAACACATGACAGGCAACCCAAGTTGGTTCTCCTCCCTAACAAAAGCATCTGGGAACGAAACGATCACTTTTGGAGATGCTACTACTGGACGCGTCATTGCAAAAGGTACTGTGAAGGTGAATGATCACTTTACTTTAAAGAATGTCTCTTTGGTGTCTAAACTGAAATTCAACCTTCTATCTGTATCTCAATTGTTGGATGAAAACTTTGAAGTGAGTTTTAAACCAAATGCATGTAGAGTACTCGATGCTTCTGGAAACTTGACTCTTGAGATATCTAGACTTGGAAAAATTTTCATAGCAAATTTTAGCAATGCTTCAAGTTCACATTGTTTTGTTGCTTCAGAATCTAGAAATCTCAATTTTTGGCATCGTCGGTTAGGTCACATGGGCTTTGATCTGTTATCTAGATTGAGTGGTCTAGACTTAATTCGTGGCTTGCCAAAATTAAAATCTTGCAAAGACATTGTTTGTGCTTCCTGTCGACATGGTAAGATGGTTGGAGCCCCTCATGCTCCTGTCTCTACTGTAATGACCACTGGCCCCGGTCAACTTCTTCACATGGATACAGTAGGACCATCTCGAGTACAATCGGCCGGAGGTAAGTGGTACTTTCTAGTAATAGTTGATGATTATTCGAGATACTCTTGGGTGCATTTTCTGTCTTCAAAAGATGAGATTTTTGGACTCTTTCATGTCTTCATTAAGAGATTGATAAATGAATTGCCTAACTCATTGAAAGCCATAAGAACAGATAATGGTACAGAATTCAAAAATGCCTTGTTTAAATCTTTTTGTGAAACTAATGGGATTGAACATCAATTTTCTTCGCCATATTCTCCCTCACAGAATGGTGTTGTAGAAAGGAAAAATAGAACTTTGATTCAAATGGCTAGAACTATGCTAGATGAATATAACACTTCAAGAAAATTTTGGGCTGAGGCAATTTCTTCTGCTTGCTATATATCAAATAGGGTCTATCTCAGAGCTTTACTTGGTAAAACATCTTATGAACTGAGATTTGATCGTAAACCATCTGTTTCTCACTTACGAGTGTTTGGTTGCAAATGCTTTATTCTTAAACATGGAAATCTTGATAAATTCGAAGCTCGTAGTACAGATGGTATTTTCCTTGGCTATTCGTTGCACTCTCGTGGATATCGTGTACTTGATTTATCGACTAACAAATTGTTGGAGACATGCGATGTTACTTTTGATGAGGCTAGCCCTGGAGCTAGACCCGACATTTCAGGTTCACGAGAAGATTTAGAGCCAATCTTTTTGGATAAAAGATTCGAAGAAAATGATGAAGATAATGATGATGATGAGCTCATACCTACAGAACGGGAAGATGTTCATGAACAAATTGATGTGACTACTACTTCAGATTCTCCTACACCTCCCACGACGACTGAAACAACTGGACCTCCCCTTACTGTTTTGAAGAACCATCCTCCTGAACAAATTATTGGAAGTCTTCATGAAAGGGTGACACGTTCTAATTCATCTCAAACTCTTTTATGCATGCATTCTGCTTTTGTTGCAAATTTTGAACCTAAGAACATTACTCATGCTTTAACTGATAGTTCTTGGGTAGATGCGATGCATGAAGAGTTAGAAAACTTTGAAAGGAATAAAGTTTGGTCTTTAGTGGAACCTCCTAAAAATCAAAACATTATTGGAACAAAATGGGTTTTTAAGAACAAGTTAAATGAAGATGGAATAATTGTTAGAAACAAAGCTAGACTTGTAGCTCAAGGATATTCTCAACTTGAAGGAATTGATTTTGATGAAACATTTGCTCCTGTTGCTCGTTTAGAAGCTATTCGCATCCTCTTGGCTTTTGCAGCTTCAAAAGGTTTTAAGTTATTTCAAATGGATGTGAAAAGTGCTTTTCTAAACGGTTTTATAGAAGAAGTTTTTGTGAAACAACCTCCTGGCTTTGAAAATGAAAAATTTCCTAATCATGTGTATCGCTTATCAAAAGCTCTTTATGGATTAAAACAAGCTCCTCGTGCATGGTATGATAGATTAAAAGGCTTCTTGCTTCAACATAATTTTGAGATGGGAAAAGTTGATAAAACTCTGTTTACTCAAAATTCAAATGATCAATTCCTTGTGGTGCAAATTTATGTGGATGATATTATCTTTGGAGGATCCTCCCACTCTCTTGTGTTGCAGTTTTCTGAGCTGATGTCCAGGGAATTCGAGATGAGTATGATGGGAGAGTTGACATACTTCCTTGGATTTCAAATCAAGCAAGCGAAAGAAGGGATCTTCTTGCACCAATCCAAGTATACAAAGGAGCTACTAAAGAAATTCGACATGGGAGAAGGAAAGTCAGTATCTACTCCAATGAGCACAACAACAATTTTGGATCTTGACGAGAATGGTGTCGAGATGGACCAAAAAGAATACAGAAGCATGATTGGATCACTTCTGTACTTGACTGCTTCGAGGCCTGACATACATTTTGCAGTATGTTTGTGCGCTCGATTTCAAGCCTCTCCTCGAGAATCACATCGACAAGCAATTAAAAGAATTTTCAGGTATCTTCGCTCCACTTCTGAATTTGGCATTTGGTATTCTTGTTCTTCTTCGCTTACACTCCTAGGATATTCTGATGCTGATTTTGCGGGGTGTAGATTAGATAGAAAGAGTACTTCTGGCACATGTCATTTTCTTGGCACTTCACTTGTTTCTTGGTCTTCTAAGAAACAGTCCTCAGTTGCTCAATCTACTGCTGAAGCTGAATACGTTGCAGCCGCTAGTTGTTGTTCACAAATTCTTTGGATCACTTCAACTCTTAAAGATTACGGCATTAACTTTAATAGTGTTCCACTTCTTTGTGATAATACTAGTGCAATTCACATCGCTAAAAATCCTGTTCAACATTCAAGGACTAAACACATTGATGTTCGATATCATTTTCTTAGAGATCATGTTGAAAAAGGAGCTATTGAACTGAAATTTGTTGATTCGGATGCTCAAATTGCTGATATTTTCACTAAGCCGCTTGATTCTTCTCGCTTTGCTTTCTTACGCGGCGAACTTGGGATCATTCATCCCCATGGGTTGATTTGAGGGGGAGTCTTGATTTTAACTCTTTCATTTGTGTTACTTGACTTTGGTTACTACAAGGAGCTATTTTGTCGTTACACTTAAAGAAAACTCCCCTGTTTTCATTGCTTCATGTAGTACAAAGCTTTGTTGACTATTCTTGTGTATATAGTCAAATTAATGCTACATTGCTTCACCTCTCACTAAAAGACTAAAAGACTAAAATAATTCAATTTGAGATGCTTTTCGAGAATATTTTGGCTCTTGTTCATTATGGTATTGCATTTGTGAAATAGGCTTAAAAGTTTCTTGTCATCTGTTGAAAGGCTAGAGCTGATTAGAAACTATGTGTGAGCTTTTTGTTGGACTTCAAATGATCATTATGAGTCTCAAGCAAAATCAGTGTTTTAATATTAAAAGCAAGTTGAAAAAGATGCAAGCAAAAGCTACTTGGCTAAACACAAGTTTAGTACAATGTGCAGCTTCCTTGCCAGGAATTTAAATTCAAAAGATGCAAGAAAAGGCTACTTGTCTAAACAAAAGTTCAGAACAATGTGAAGCCACTTGCCAATTTAAACTGAGAAAGATACAAGAAAGAACTACCTACTCATACACAAGTATGGGCTAGTGTGCAGTTACTTGTCATCCCTGTTGATCACAAAGCAAAATTGTCAAACTTGCTAAAAGAGAAAAAGGAAATTCAAATTTTTGAAAAGGCTTGAGACAAACATTAGTGAATTTGAAAGTCTCTCTTTGCTCATGATAGATTTCTTTTTAGCTTTGGCAAAATCAGTTTATGACATTTTACTTGTTTGCTCTAATTTGCTTATGCAACAACTATTCTATGTGTTAGAGCCTCCATATTCTCACAATTTGCTTTCTCATTGGATAAATTGATACAAAATGTGAAAACTCTTGTAAAAACTCTCCAAATGCTTTACTTTGATTATATACCTTGAATATACTTCAAAGCTTGAGATACTGCATTCATTAAGGGGGAGTTTTGAGATCTTGATGACTATTTTGTCAAAAAGGGGGAGAGCAAAAGTCAAGAAGAAGAAAAATAAAAAGAGAGGAGAAATTCAAACTGTTTGAGAATTTGGATTTACTTGGTCTTTACTTGGTCTTGGAATCTTTTGGGTCTCAAACTCTCATTTTTTTTTCTATACTCTTGTCAAATCTTATATTGTATTTTGTCAAATTACTCATCAAGGGGGAGATTGAAGTATCATTGTTTTTGATCCATTTGTTTTTGATGATGAGTATTTGAAAAGAGTTGAAATTGATTTGATTATTTGATAAGATTTGAAAGTGGTTTGATTATTTAGTGGTTGTATGGATTAACTTGAGTCAAGTCGCGGACTTGGGCTCGGAAATTGTTTGTGTGTTTTTTCACGTGCAGGTGTTGCTTGAGGTCGAACGTGGTCGGTGACGGGTCCGAGACTAGGTTCAGGGAGTAACTGAGGTCGTGAGGGTCGAGGGTGTCATGCGAGACGTTCGGACTAGAGAACAGTGCACGTGAGGTCGAGATCGTTGCAGCGTAGCGGCAGGCGGGCCGTACGCGTGTTTACGAAATTTTTAAAATGCATGTGTAGATACAGTATATATGCATGTGTGCGTGTGTGTCATGCATATGTGTGTGCGTGTGTTGCACATGTGTGTGTGTGAGTTGTGTCGTGAGAGCAAGTGAGTGAGCATGTGTGTGCCATACGTGAGGTTGCATGGACATGCAAGCATGCATGACGTGATGCATGTGTGCATAGGGGTGAGAAATTCCATGCCGTGAGAAGTGGTTGTTTGCATGCGAAATTAATAGATGCTGTGAGTGCGTGTCCTGTGAACTGAATCGGCTAGGAGGTTAGCGAATCCGAGTGGAGAACTGCTGGCTGCCGTGAGGTACGAGTTATTTCCGAGTGCGAGTCGGCCGGGCAAGCAGTGTTCGAGTCATTGAAGAATCGGAAAAGGATTCTGTTCTCTTGTCCTTTAAATAGGGGTTCTAGGTGCTTAGAATCCATCAATCCAATGCAAAGGGCAAGAAGCAAAAGGTGCCTACAACAAAGAAAAGCTTTTGTGCTCTCTTTAGTTTGTTTAGGGTTTTCTAATCTTGTGAGATTAGAGATTTTGTTTAGGGTTTTCTAATCATTGAAGATTAGAAGATTTTTTTTGGTGTCATCTTGTTGAAGATGGCTTTGGAATAAAAAGATAAGTTTATGCAATATTTTCTTATTTTTTTTCTTTGATTCTTGATTAGAAGGTTTGTTCGATTTTTGATAGAACTAGTTTTGATTTTTGTTCGACTTGTCTCGCTAATTAATCTAGGGTTTTGATCTCTACAATATTACATATTCTTCCGCTATTTAGGGGTCTTTAATTTTCCGAAAGAAATAGTTGAATTTTATTCGGCATCTATTCACCCCCCCCCTCTAGTTGCCTACTCGGTCCTACACTTTGCCCGACGAACGAAAACCCAACGGATCTCCTCCCGGTTCGCGCGATCTCCTTCCTTGCTTCCAAATCCACAGGATCTCCTTGTCACGGAGCGCTCCAATGGATGGATCTACGGGGTGGTGAGGTGGAGAACTCCCCTAGGGGCAGCAAGGGAGGTGGAGAGGGGAGGAGAGGGGTGGTGGCGCCATGGGGGAAGATGGAGAGGAAGGGGAAGGGTGGAGGCGCATTTGGGGGCTAGGGGGTGGCGGCTAGGGTTGGGAGAGGGAGTGGGGGGCGCACCAAGGGGTGGGGGCCAGATTTGGCTGCCCAAAAGTCCCCCCCTTGGGCCCAAACCCTTCCACCGGAGGCCCAACTCAACCCCCAAGGCCCAAAGTCCCTCGGAGAGGCCCAAACACCCGAAAACAGCCCAAAAACACGCTATAAACGGCATAACGTAAAGTTTTAACCTCCATTTTCACATTTTATAAAGTTTTTGACCTCAACATTCACATTTTACAAGATACGACACTCTGTGGTGTCACAGGATCCTTGGGGTTGGTCTAGGTTCTGTTCTAAGGGTTAATATCATATTTTTAGATCAATTGGTGGTGCTGTAATTGGGTAGATTAGATGGAATCTAGAGTTTGCCACGTTCTCTGTTTCGGGCAGCATGAGCAGTCGACCTAGGGTTTGGGTTTTTGCCAATTTAGATTCGGATTTTGGTCGGCCGCCTGTTGAGGAAGTTGTAGGTAATTTCAATACCTTTCAGTGGGTATAAAGAATGTCCAATTCCGCCCAGCCGTTTGAAGTTATGCTCGTTTTACCGAACGTGTTAAAAACTGTGATGTGATTGGAATAGATCACGGTATTCTGTAGATTAAACCACTTTAGATTCTGAATCAGTTTTTCCATACACTTAGAAAAAGTTAGGAAATTTCCTAAGCTACGTGAAGATGTACTCGTTTAATCGATTCGGAGTCGTAGAACCCGAGTTATGCTTGTTGCAAGTCTGTTGTCCCGACGGGACAGAACCTCTGTTTTTGGGTTGTGCGGGTAGTTTGCGAAGTCGGGGTAGAAGAGTGTTTACGTATTGTTTTGTGGGCATGATTTTGAGTGTTGGTGCCTATGTGCAGGTGTTGTGACCCCGGGGGTGCCCTCTACGTCTCGCCAATCCGTCGCCCGTGGTTGAGGCAAGTGTATTGGAATGGGTAGCGGGTTGTTGTTTGCTAGATTGGTTGAGATTGAAATTTAATATATAATATGTTCACATGCCATGCTTTAATGATTGCCATTGATATGATGAATATGCTTATTATTATGCTATGATGCCATGTGTTAATGTACAAGTTATTTATGATGTTGGCATGTTTGCATACATGGCATGATACATGGCCCGGGCGGTGAGAAAGTCATAACTAGTCCGGGGAAGGTCGGTGAGAAGTTATGACTATTCCGGAGAGCCAATGAGTAAGTCCTACATCGTGATTCCATCCACCATGGTGTATGAAAGCGAGGAATAGGCACCCTCCATCTTCGGGATGGAAGGGGGGAGAGGGTGCACACCGACGGGTGTGTACTCAACCATACCGGTATGAGTTTCCAGGAGATATGTGAATCGCATTGCATTGCATTGCGTTATATGAGGATGTTATATGATGATGATATATGATGATGTCAATTATATGCTTACACTATGAATATGAAATGTGTATGATGTCGTATGTGAAAAGTGTTGATGAAGGTATTGGAATGTATTTTCTTGTTCCATTGCAATATACTTGCTGAGTGATAAACTCACACTTGTATTTATGTTGTTTTTCTTAGGTACCATGAAACCGACATGTGGGAAAGGGAGCTAGTCACACGTCATCACTTAGCATCACACATATAAACAATGACATGTTCCTTCCTTTAATTGTGATGGTTAATTCATTGAACTAAGCTGTGGTGTTGATGCTTGTTGATTGCCATGAGTAAATGATTAGTTCATATTTGACATGAGACGGATAGGCTTATATCCTTAGCTGTATGATGGCTGAAATCCTGTTTTCTCAAGTTATTGCTATCGTTCTTTATGCTATCTTGATATGTTAAGATTGTTGTTGCTTCAATTCATGGAAAAACAAAGGAGATGCTGCCGAAATTTTCGGTTTTAGCATTTACTCCTTTGCTGTAATTTACCTTAGTTTATGGTATTTAGAGGTTGCTTAGCCTATGTTTGGTAGCATTCGGGCATATTAAATGCCGGGGTGTTACAGTTGGTATCAGAGCGGGCTGTAGGTCCTTGGAATGTGTATTTTTAGTGTCATGCTTTAGGGTACAACTAAAATGTGATTTGGAATAACTTAGAAACATGGCTTAGGTCTTAAGTAAAATTTTGTCATAGGATAGCAACATTAAAACTTGCAAAAGTGGTATAACTAATCTAAAAATTTGACACGTACACAATGGATGCACAGTAGGAAAGGGTATGGGTATCATTTCTTTATGCTTAAATGTTGTATTTAAGCTTTGATGTTGAATGCTTCATTTGATAATGCATGTTGCTATGTCTATAAGATAAATGATTGAATTGTTCTTGTGGTTTTGTTAAAGTGGGGTTGTGGTGCCAAAGGGTTTCAGTCACCTCTTTTTGTTCATAGTAAGGGTGTGGTTTGACGGTGTGGCCGGTTAGCGCCATCACTGAAGAACTATTAACCCCTGTGGGAGAAGAGTGCTTATCCTTTCTGTCGTAGACCGGATAGTTGGCTGGAGTCGAATAGAAGAGTTGTGGTGGATTCTTTCAGTTGCTCTTTACCGTTCTAACGGTTGGTTTCGGTTAGTCTTCTTGGCTCTGGTTGATTGAAACCAAAAGAAAAGTGTTTGGTACTGGATTTTCGCGGATTGTTCCGTATGTGGTTCGTGGTTTTGTCTTCCTTGGTTGAAAACGTAGAAGAAAGGTTTTTTTGTTGCGCATCTATTGGTCGCTATTTTTGCTTTGACACCGGTTTTGTTGGTCATTACGGACTGTCTTGAGGAGGAAACTTTTGTGGTTGTTGTTCTCCCTATCTAAGAAAAAAAAGTGTTGGAGTTTCCCCTTGTGTGGGCCTTGAGTGGGTGGAGCTAAGTTTGAATCTTTTATCGGAAAAGATTTAATGATCATTTGATTTTCCCTGGTGCATCCTTCTTCCTTCTTGGAAGTATAGATCTTGAGATTTCTTGAAAAGTTTTGTGGGCAAATTTGGGAATTTGAGAGTTGAGCTCTCCTGCATTTCTGTTGGAGTTTTGTTTTTTCTTCCTTGCCTGGAAAGGAGAAATTTTCTATCGGTGTTCGTTCTGGTTCTTGAGTTGTGGTTATCTTTAAAAGTTGAGTTGCATCCTGTTTGTCAAGAGTTCGTGCCCATGAAGGTGTTTAGAAAAGTTTATGTCTGTGCTATGTAGTAGGTAACAATGTGGTTTATGGAATGATGTGTTGCTAAGTTAAATTTTGATTTGAATCAATTCAATGTGATTATCATCTCTAGCTGGAGAATAAATAGACTACTAGTGTTTTAGTTTACTCTATAGCGAGAATGATTAAATGGGTTAATGTACATGCTTGGAATCTGTTGTCCTGCTTTAAAAGTGCTTATGATCCTCGTTAATGTTAAAAGTTTAAACCTTGATGCATAGTTAGAACATTAAGATAATGTAAATTAAGGATATTGTTAAAGAAACCTTGCCGGTTGTTTAAAGATGTTCTAATCTAACGGGTTAATAGAGAAATTTAATCATGTTGACTAGTGGCCTTAATTTGGAAGTTGATTAGAGGTTCTATTTATGTTGTTGCAAACTACTAGTATATTTGGAAGTATGCAGTTGTGTCTCTACAATGCTAGTATTGATATCAATTGAGAAGACATAAGACTTATTATTAATGATGTTGTTAAGGGCAGTGTTAATGCTAGTACCGATGTCAATTGGGAAAAAAAGCATAAGTCTGGTTGTTGTTTTAAGAGCATTGTGCTGATCTAACTTATTAAATCTAATTTAATAGTTAGAGTATGTTGTGTAGTGACAATTTTGTTGCAACCTATGTGTAAGGTAGCTAAAAGCAATGTTGTTGATTGATGATTATGCAAAGAACTGATATTGATGCCTTTGTAGTGTTGTTAATTGTTGGAAACCATTGATCCAATAGAAGAAAAGTGTAAAACTGTGGTATTATGTCGAGTACATGTTGTGATGGGATGAACAATGGATAATAATCATGATGCAAGATTTTAACCTTAATGAATGCATCTTAGAATCCTAGTTACGAATTTTATCTTGTAAAGATATTACTTATTTGTTGAAGTCATTTTATTGATTGAACAAGTTTCAATTGTCAAGATTTTGACGTATGGATAGTATAAATTTGATAGGATGACCATGCTCAAGTAGCTGTTGAAGTATTATGTTTGAAATATAGAATACATTGTGATATGATTTGGTGATCCGTGGGGATCATGTCAATGTAGTCTTGGTTGGGTGCCTTTGTGATAAGCATCTTAAACCTTAATTAAAAGTGTTGGGAATGGTAACTAGAGAAAGAAATTGTTATGTAAATTTTATTAAATCCGGTTGGACTCTTTTGATGAGTAAATAGTGATTATTGAATGCTTAAATGGTAAGTGTAGTGGAATACAAGTTATGGTGGGATTCATGCTGAGCTAATGTTTAAAACCTTTTGAACTGGTGTGGTTGTTTGCCATTTTGGTTGAATGCCTTCGGTCAAGGTATTCCTTGTGTTGTGTTTCTGAGGTTCCCTAAAACCCGTAGCTTTTTGTGCCAATCTTTGGTTTTGGCTATTTTGTTTAATTTGTGTTATGAGTATGGATTTACACCCAAAAGATTTTGAGTGGATCACGCTCCTTCGCGTTCACCCTGAATTATCTTCGGAATAATTTTAACGGAAGCAGATGGACATAGTGGGTTGTGTTGGAAACTATTGAGATTTAATTTGTAACTCTTTTTGACTGGAGTTGGATTTATTTGCATAATGTGTGTGATGTTTGCGAGTGCTTCAAAAAGGTGGATTTTATGAATGTTTTAAAAAGTGATTTTGTTAGTGAGGTGTTCCCTTTTGGAAATGAGTTTCCTTCTCCTTGAGAAAATTTGTGACGGTTGTGGGAGCAGATGCTCGACTTGAAATTTTGATGTTCTCTTCCAAAATGTTGAATTTGGATGAAATGCAATGTTTTGCAAGTTCAGTTTTCAATTGATGTGGGATGTAATGTGACATGGTGTTTTACTGTCAACTATGCTGCCGTCATAGTCTATATGAATTTCCGCAACCTTCGATGTTAATTGTGTTTCCATTATTTGATACCGAGGAAGAAGTCATTTGATGAATGACTATTCAGTACCGTTGTTACATGATGAATGAATGGTGAAAAGGAAAACGAGACATTGTTTATGCATAATTAATCATAAAGGAGTCGATGAGCCAGGTCGGTGAGAAAGTCATATATGGATATATGACTAATCCGGAGTGCTCTTGAAAAGTGTGCATTCTTGTCATGTATCGAGATTTCCATTTATTCCTAGTATGAAAAGAAAGAATGAATAAATTGTGGTATTTTGGCTGTGGTGTTAGAGGTTTGAGTTTTCTTTGCGATTTGGTTTAGAAAAAAATAAAATGAGTACTCTTTGGTTGTTGCCGAACTCTTTCCAATGTGGCTTTTAGCGCTTTGGAGTTCGAGTTGTTGTATGTGGACCAATTGGGTTCATGTTACGGTTGGGCTGACTCATCAATGGTACTGTTTGTCCTGGTCCTTTAAGTGTAAGGATGTGAGGGCGAGGCTTTCTTAGTAAGAGAAATCTGGTATGGCTAATAGTTGATCGTAAATGGTGTAGAAGTGAAGAGTAAAGGAAGGTTGTCTATGTCCCAATTCAAACCTTCTTGGAGAATTGTTTCCGTTTATGTGTCCCTCGGTAGGGTTGATCAAATTATTAGTGGACCACTTGGTGGTTGCTAGTAATTGCTTTCAGTTTTCGAAGAGTATTGGATCTTTTTGTCGCCGGGCTATTGAGCGTGTTGTGCCAATCAAAGTGGAATGTTAGGTTGTTATTGATTTTGCGGGTTTTCAGAACCCTGGCCATAAAGTAGGCTTCTCATTTCAGTGGTAGTGGGGTGGGTGTTGGTCTTGTTGTAAAAGATCAGAATGTAACCCCGATGGTTCAAGTAGTTAGTAATCTTAGAGTGTTGTGTCTCACTTGGTTTGCGTCATCGCGAATACGACGAACCACAGTTGAGAGGTTGAGACGTGAATCATTGTTTTGCGTGGGAGCGGAAGATGGATCTAGAAGTTGGTACCATGTCCTTCTAGAGAGTGGCCCATAAAGGGATTGGGCACTTTAGTGCCAAGGCATGTATCGAAGGAGGAGTGTGAGACCGTTTCCTTTCGAGGTCTGTTTGGGATTTTATCATATCGCTTGGGTCATGCCGAGGCCTTGTATGGGTGCTTTGGGTTTCAATGTTGAGTAAAGTTCTTGCAAGAGGTTGATCGTGGGTTATCGTTAGAACTTTGGGTCTTCGAGCCTAAGCATCTTACCATCGGGTCTCGATCAGTGTCATTCCAGTGGCTTTAGTCAGAGAGAGAAGTGGTTTGGGAACTGGAGTCTCGCATGCGCGAGAAGTACCACGAGCTTTTCGCCTCAGGTACGAGATGTGAAACCTAGCTATCTTTTGCTTTGTTGGGTTGCGTATTGGTGTGTCTTGGATTCGAAGTCGAATCCTGTTGAAGGGGGCGAGAATGTGACACCACGGAGTGTCGTATCTTATAAAATGTGAATGTTGAGGTCAAAAACTTTATAAAATGTGAAAATGGAGGTTAAAACATTACGTTATGCTGTTTATAGCGTGTTTTTGGGGCATTTTCGGGTGTTTGGGCCTCTCCGGGGGACTTTGGGCCTTGGGGTTTGAGTTGGGCCTCCGGTGGATGGGTTTTGTGACACCTCGGAGTGTCGTATCCTTAATTATTGAACATGATAAGGTTAAATACATTATGAGATGTGGAAATAAGGTTAAAACCATAGGAATTGGAGGTTAATAGCTTTTTCGGGCCGTTTCCGGGCCGTTTTCGGGGTTTTGGGCCTTCCCGGGGGAGTTTTGGGCCTTGGTGGGCTTTGGAGGGATTGAGAGGGACTCTTATTGGACTAAGGCAGGGTGTGGGGGCTGTTAAAAGGGGCTCCCCCTGCCCCCCTTGCGCCCCCACCTCAGCCCTTGCGCCCCCTCCACCTCTCCTCCCTCTCCCCCCCCCTAAGCCCTAGCCGCCACCCCCTCCCCAAACCGTGCGCCCACCACCCCTCTCCATCTCCACACCACCTCCCCTCCACCCCTTGCTGCCCTAGGGTGGCCTCCCCACCCCTGCACCTCGCGGAGTCATCCCGTGGAGCGAGGAGCGAGGAGCGTGGAGCGAGGAGCGATTCGCGAGGAGATCCGCGGAGATTGATTGGAGATTTGTTCGTCGGGCAAAGGTATGATCATGGGGATCCTTGGGATTGATCTAGGTACTGTTATTAGTAGGGGTGAAAACGGATCGGATACGGTCGGATATTGCTGTTCCCGTATCCTAACCCATATTTTTTTTCCGGATTTGGAATCGGATACGGTAAGATCGAATACGGATACGAATATGGATATTTCGGAGTTTCGGATATGGTAATGTCGGAGCGGATACATACCGGATTGATTCGGAAGCGGATAATACAAACGGATACATACTTGTTGAAACATTTGACAAGCAATTAATTCATATATATTACATAAATTTGACAACTCACACAACACAAGTATAACAAGGTATCAAATTCATACATAACTTGAACAACTAAGTCCGCTTCGCCCAACAGGCCAACACTGCTTGCATTCATGCAGCGGCGGCGGCGGCGGAGGCTCAAGCACTAGGGGTAGTTTTTGGGTTGGGGAATCGAATGGGGAGGCAAAGACTGAAGCTTGCGGGAATCGAATGGGAAGCCCTTGACTCTTGAGTCTTGACTTGAGTACGGAGTACCCTTGTTTTGTTGATTCGGATATCCGGTCGGATAATATCCGGTTACCATATACCGCAGCTATTCGGTCGGATATCCCGTCTACCGTATCCGTTACCGTATCCGGTAGCAAGTATCCGGTACCGTATCCGTATCCGGCCGGATACGAATTTTTTTTCCCGGATACGGTTTTTAACGGATTTGGTACCGGATCGGTCGGGATTAACCCGTACCATTTTCACCCCTAGTTATTAGGATGTTTATCAAATTTTTAGATCAATTGGAGGCGTTGGTTTGAAGTAATTTGGGTTAGATCTAAACTTGTCCACGTTTCTGTTTTCGGGCAGATTGAGCAGTCGAGTTAGGGTTCGAGTTTTCGTCAATTTAGATTTCGAATCTGACCGTACGGACTTCTAGGAAGTTGTAGATAATTTAATTATATTTCCGTGGACGTAAAGCACGTTAAATTCCGATCAGCCGTTTGAAAGTTATAGCTGTTTTACCGAGCGCCTAAAAATCTGTGATGTAATTGGAACAGATCTCGGTAATCTGTAGATTAAACAACTTTAGAGGCCGAATCAGACTTTCCTTATACCTAGAGAAAGTTGGGAAATTTCCTAGGCTACGCGAGGGTGTACTCGTTTAATTCATTCGGAGTCCCAGAACTCAAGTTATGCCTTTTGCAAGGCTGCTGTCCCGCCGGGACAGAACCTCTGTATTTAGGTTTTGCGAGTAGTTGGCAATGTCGGGTTAGATGGGGGTTTGTGTACTGTTTGGAGGCTATGATTGTGAGTGTGTGATGCCTATGTGCAGGTGGTGTGACCCCGGAAGTGCCCTCTTCTTCCCGCCAATCCGTTGCACGTGGTTGAGGCAAGTGTGTTGTGATGGATAGCGAGTTGTAGGTTGCATGTTGAGATTAGATGGAATTGTTTACATGATATATGTCCACTTGCCATGTGTTAATGATTGATATGATATGATGAGCATGTTTAACATATTATGATGCCATGTGTTAATATGTGAATTGAATATGATAATTGGTATGGTTGCATGCATGTCATGAGATAGGGCGAGGGCGGTGAGAAAGTCGTAACTAGTCCGGCAAGGTCGGTGAGAAAGTTATGACTAATCCGGAACGCCATTGAGTAAGTCCTACATCGTGATTCCATCCACGTGGTGTTTGGAAGCGAGTAGGCACCCTCCATCTTCGGGATGGCAGGGAGGAAAGGGTGCACACCGACGGGTGTGTACTCCACCATACCGGTATGAGGTTCCAGAGGGTCAGGAGCATTGCATTACTTCGCATACAAATTGATGATGATATTGATAAGTAATCATGAATGAGATGATATACATGATGGAAGATGTTATTGCCATGTTGTTATGCTTGTTGTCCATTGCAGTATGCTTGCTGAGTTTTCGAACTCACCCTTGTGTTTTCTTGTTGTTTTAGGTACCATGAGAACGGCATGCGGGAAAGGGGAATAGTCACACGCTCACACGTTGCTTCACCTTAATGTTTCCCCAAGTCTATTCATTTAGTTTGATAATAAATTGCGTGTGATGGTCTTTAAAATTAAGTCTTAGCTTGGTTAATGAGAGTTCTATTGTTTGTTTGACACTTGGAACCTTAAGAGCTTAATGTTAGTCTCTTATTGTCGTTAAGACTTTATTTATTGCTGTTTTAGATGTTTCTCTTATTGCCATATAATGCTATATTGTTGCTGTTCCTTAAATTCATGATAAAACAAAGGAGGTGCTGCCGAAATCTCGGTTTTTAGCCTATGCACCTTTGCTGGAATTTTATGTTAAATGTGGTATTTAGTTGTTGTTTAGCTTGTGTTTGGTAGCATTCGGGCATATTAAATGCCGGGGTGTTACAGTTGGTATCAGAGCGGGCTGTAGGTCCTTGGAATATGTATTTTTAGTGTCATACCTTAAGTTGCAACTAAAATATGATGTGGAATAACTTAGAAACATGGCTTAGGTTCTAACTAAAACCTTGTTATAGGATAGCAACGTTAAAACTTGTAAAAGTGGTATAACTAATCTAAAATC
This sequence comes from Rhipidocladum racemiflorum, assembly GCA_036346355.1. NCBI lineage: Eukaryota > Viridiplantae > Streptophyta > Magnoliopsida > Poales > Poaceae > Rhipidocladum > Rhipidocladum racemiflorum. Next base: position 48,454,650 of record CM070577.1, on the reverse strand, counting down.
TGACACACTTGGATGCACAGTAGGATGGGTTTTGGTTCGTCATTGCATCGCGCTTGATTATGTGATAAGGAATATGCTTATGATGATGTTTGATCTATGATCTTGATTGTGTGCTTTCGTGTTTGGGTGGTTGTCTGTCTAAAGCAGCCATGCCGAGGGGTAGAGGCCGTGGACGCCGTGGCCGTGGAGGCCAGGGGCGAGGCTCCCAGGGAGTTGAGGAGTCTGTTGCTGAGGGTAGCGTTTCGCTTAATGCTCGTGGGCCAGCTCAGGAGGAGCTTCCAGCTGCACGGTCGGGGGCGGGGGTGCCCGCCGCAAATGAAGATTTAGTTCAGGCTCTGCAGAGGGAGATTCAGGAGCTGCGCCAGCAGTTGCGGGCAGCCCCTGCTGTTGTGCCTCCCCCTGCAGTGGCCCCTGTTGTTGCCCCCGCTGCACCGGAGCCGAGGATGAGTCTCCGGGAGTGGATGTCCCTCCGTCTTGACACTTTCGACGGAGCAGGCACGCCGATCCAGTCCGCAGATTGGCTGCGGTACATGGAGAGGCAGTTTGAGGTCCTAGATTTGACCTCGGTTCAGAGGACTCGCTTTGTGGCTTTTCAGCTGAAGGGCCAAGCTGATATCTGGTGGGAGGGGGTTCTGGCTGCTAGATCCCCCGATCTGGGTCCAGTGACCTGGGAGGACTTTGTGGCTCGCTTCCGAGCCAAGTTCCATCCAGAGTCTTTCCTTGAGAGGATGGAGCTTACTCTGACCACTCTTTCCCAGGGAAAGAGGTCGGTGGCAGAGTATGAGAAGGAGTTCAACAGCGTGGTGCGCTTCGTACCGGCTGTGGCAGCCGACGATCGGGAGAAAGCTAGGAGGTTCCGTAGGGGCCTCAACCAGGAGTTCAGAGTTGTCATGGGGGCGACTGTCCCTCGTGACTTCTGCTCTGTGGTGGAGCAAGCGAAGGGCATGGAGCTCGAGTTGGAGCTCTCCCGGGACAAGCAGAACCCGGGAGGTTCAGGGGTTCCTGCGGCCCCAGGCGGGGGCCAGAAGAGGACCTTTGGTGGAGGAGGTGGGTCCTCTCAGCGACCCACCTTCAAGAAGTTCAAGGGAGGACAGGGCTCCTCCTCAGGGGCTAAGATGGGGCCGCCCCAGTCGTCTTCTTCGCGAGCGACTGTTCGTCCTGTGCCCGGGCAGGGCATGAAGTGCTTCAAGTGCGGTGGCGAGCACCGTGCTTCAGAGTGTGGTTGGACCGGGAGTTGCAACCACTGTGGCAAGCCCGGCCATATGGGGCGAGTCTGCCGGATGAACCCCGGTAGCATCATCAAGTGGGAGGCGGTGCCTTCTCCTCCCACTCCAGCGGCGTCTTCCAGAGGATCGGTGCACATGATGGCTGCCCCTGTTTCTCAGCCACCCTTTGCGTGGGCGCCACCAGCGGCGTACTGGTGCCCGCAGCCGTCTGCTCCTCCTCAGTTGCCTCCTCCGCCCCCAGCCTTGTTGGGGCATCAGCCTGGAGTCGGGGCTCCTTCTGTCCCGGCGCCACCAGGAGTGTACGCTTTGCCGACCGCCGAGTCAGCCGGGCATCCAGAGGTGGTTTCAGGTACTCTGCTCGTGGATTCCGTTGATGCCTTTGTTCTATTTGATTCCGGAGCATCCTACTCTTTTGTGTCGTCGGAGTTTGCTAGTAGAGCTAAGTTGGGAGTTCAGCGGATTTCTGAGTCCGTGTTAGTCAGTTCTCCTGGGGGTTTGATTGCTAGTTCTTTGGTTTGCCCTGGTTGCACCATTGCCATTGATGATGAGGTTTTCTTTGCCAATCTCATGGTGATCCAGTTGGCTCCTTTTGATGTCATTTTGGGCATGGACTGGTTGCATCAGCGCCGCGCCAAGATTTGTTGTTTCTGGAAGACGGTTGCCTTGCAGGCCCCGTCAGGAGTAGAGTTGACCTTTTAGGGTGGTTTACCTTCCAGTTCCGTCTTTGCGCTGACTAGTCTGTTTTTTGGTCGCCGTTTGAGGCTGTTGGGTTTCCTCATGACTTTGTCTGAGAAACCATCTTCTTCAGTTTCCATTGAGGAGATTCCTGTAGTGAAGGAATTCGTTGATGTGTTCCCTGACGAGTTGCCTGGTCTACCTCCCGTGAGGAATGTGGAATTTCGTATTGATCTTGTTCCGGGTACTAGACCTATTTCTATTTCTCCATACCGCTTGGCTCGTCCTTTTCAAGACGAGTTGAAGAAGCAGTTGGAGGATCTGTTGGCCAAGGGCTTCATTCGGCGTAGCGTTTCGCCATGGGGAGCACCCGTCCTCTTCGTCTCGAAGAAGGATGGAAGTTGGCGTATGTGCATTGATTATCGTGCTCTTAATCAAGTGACAGTCAAGAACAAGTATCCTTTGCCTCGCATCGAGGATCTGTTTGACCAACTGAAGGGAGCAAAGGTGTTCTCCAAGATTGATCTTCAGTCGGGGTACAATCAGATCCGTGTGAGGGAGCAGGACATTGAGAAGACTGCTTTCTCCACTAGGTATGGGCATTATGAATTTAAAGTTATGTCTTTTGGACTAACTAATGCTCCTGCTGTCTTTATGGAGGCGATGAACAATATGCTACACAAGTACCTTGATGAGTTTGTGGTAGTGTTCATCGATGACATTCTGATTTACTCTAAATCAGAAGAGGAGCATGAGCGACACTTGAGGCTTGTGCTGAGTACCCTGAGGGAGAATCAATTCTTTGCTAAGCTGAAAAAGTGCGAGTTCTGGATTTCAGAAGTGGGTTTTCTTGGCCACATCATCAATCCAGAGGGCATATCTGTAGATCCTAGCAAAGTCTCAGCAGTTTTGGATTGGAAGAGGCCTTCCAATGTCAAAGAGGTGCGTAGTTTCCTTGGGTTGGCTGGCTACTATCGGCGTTTTGTGCAGGATTTCTCTATCATTGCCAAGCCACTTTCACAGCTGACTCAGAAGGGGATGAAGTTCCAGTGGACTGCAGAGTGTGAGCACAGCTTCTGCACTTTGAAGGAGAAGTTAGTGACTGCTCCTGTTCTTACCCTTCCCGAGCCGGGGAAGCGCTTCACTGTTTATTCTGATGCTTCTCGGTTGGGACTTGGTTGTGTGCTCATGCAAGATGGCAAGGTGATTGCTTATGCTTCGAGGCAGCTGAAAAAGCATGAGCAGAACTATCCCACCCATGATCTTGAGCTAGCCGCCGTGGTGTTTGCATTGAAGATATGGAGGCATTACCTGTACGGCGAGTCTTGTGATATTTTCACTGATCACAAGAGCCTCAAGTACATCTTTACTCAGAAAGATTTGAACTTGAGGCAGAGGAGGTGGCTAGAGTTGATAAAGGATTATGACCTCACTATCCAGTATCATCCGGGGAAAGCAAATGTGGTGGCCGACGCCCTCAGTCGCAAGACAATGCCCCCTTTTGTTGATTGTCTTGTTGCTGATTTTGAGCGTTTGGGAGTCTCCTACTGCTTTGCGGGGACCGTGCAGGCTGAAACTCAAATGATTCTTGAGTCAGCGATTCCTGAACGTGTGCGAGAGGCACAGCAGCATGATCGTTTGCTCCAGCAGGTGAGGAAGCGCCTTGAGGATGGCAAGTCTGGAGACTTTACTGTTGATGATGCGGGAGCCTTGAGGTTTCAGGGCCGACTGTGCGTGCCCCAAAAATCTCAAGTGAAAGAAGACATCCTGAAAGAAGCTCATCGCACCCCGTACACGGTCCATCCTGGGGAGACCAAGATGTACAGGGACTTGAAGAAGAATTTCTGGTGGAAAAGGATGAGAGTGGATATTGCCAAGTATGTGGCGTCTTGTGGGATTTGCCAGAAGATCAAAGCTGAGCATAAGCGTCCCGCTGGCCTGTTGCAGCCCTTGGAGATTCCTGTATGGCCATGGGATGACATCTCCATGGATTTTGTGGTTGGTTTACCTCGTTCTCCACGAGGGAAGGATGCTGTTTGGGTTGTGGTGGACCGTCTCAGCAAGTCTGCGCATTTCATTCCTATCCGCACGACCAATTCTGCGAGCGAGTTGGCTCCCATCTATGTGCGGGAGATTGTGAGATTGCATGGTGTACCCAAGACCATTATCTCTGATCGGGATGCGAAGTTCGTCTCCAAGTTCTGGGAGAGTTTGCAGAGTGCTTTGGGTACGCAGCTTCGCCTTAGTACCGCTTTTCACCCTCAGACGGATGGGCAGTCTGAGCGTACCATCCAGACATTGGAAGACATGCTCAGGGCCTGTGTGATGGCTTGGAAAGGTAGCTGGGAGGATCATTTGCCTCTTGCGGAGTTTGCTTACAATAACAGCTATCATTCCAGCATCCGGGCTGCTCCTTATGAGGTACTATATGGCCGGAAGTGCAGATCGCCACTTTGTTGGGATGCAGTGGGCGAGAGAGCAGTTCTTGGACCGGATTGGGTTCAGCAGACTGTTGATCGCGTGGCGGAGGTACGGCAGAACCTTCTCGCAGCGCAGAGCAGACAGAAGAGCTATGCTGATGTGAGGCGGCGAGACTTGGAGTTTGAGGTGGGTGATAGCGTACTCTTGCGAGTATCTCCCACCAAGGGTGTGGTGCGTTTTGGCACCAAAGGAAAGCTTAGTCCGAGGTATGTTGGGCCTTTTCCTATCCTCGCCCGAGTTGGCAGGTTGGCCTATCGCCTAGAGCTACCGGAATCCATGCAAGGTGTGCATAATGTGTTCCATGTCTCGATGTTGAGGAAATACTTGCATGATCCGGAGATGGTGGTTCCGTTGGAACCATTAGTGCTTCAGCAGGACCTCACCTTCGAGTCCCGTCCTGTGGAAATTCTGGGGACTTCAGAGCGAGTGATGAAGAACAGGACGCTTAAGTTTGTCAAGGTCTTGTGGTCACATCAGACCGAGAGAGAAGCGACTTGGGAGCTGGAATCTCGCATGCGCGAGAAGTATCCCGAGCTGTTCGCCTCAGGTATGTGATGTGAAAATTCGACCTTTTGGTTTTGCTGGGTTTCGTGTTGGTGCGTTTAGATTCGAGGTCGAATCCTGTTGAAGGGGGGAAGAATGTGACACCTCGGAGTGTCGTATCCTTAATTATTGAACATGATAAGGTTAAATACATTATGAGATGTGGAAATAAGGTTAAAACCATAGGAATTGGAGGTTAATAGCTTTTTCGGGCCGTTTCCGGGCCGTTTTCGGGGTTTTGGGCCTTCCCGGGGGAGTTTTGGGCCTTGGTGGGCTTTGGAGGGATTGAGAGGGACTCTTATTGGACTAAGGCAGGGTGTGGGGGCTGTTAAAAGGGGCTCCCCCTGCCCCCCTTGCGCCCCCACCTCAGCCCTTGCGCCCCCTCCACCTCTCCTCCCTCTCCCCCCCCCCTAAGCCCTAGCCGCCACCCCCTCCCCAAACCGTGCGCCCACCACCCCTCTCCATCTCCACACCACCTCCCCTCCACCCCTTGCTGCCCTAGGGTGGCCTCCCCACCCCTGCACCTCGCGGAGTCATCCCGTGGAGCGAGGAGCGAGGAGCGAGGAGCGAGGAGCGTGGAGCGAGGAGCGATTCGCGAGGAGATCCGCGGAGATTGATTGGAGATTTGTTCGTCGGGCAAAGGTATAATCATGGGGATCCTTGGGATTGATCTAGGTACTGTTATTAGGATGTTTATCAAGTTTTTAGATCAATTGGAGGCGTTGGTTTGAAGTAATTTGGGTTAGATCTAAACTTGTCCACGTTTCTGTTTTCGGGCAGATTGAGCAGTCGAGTTAGGGTTCGAGCTTTCGTCAATTTAGATTTCGAATCTGACCGTACGGACTTCTAGGAAGTTGTAGATAATTTAATTATATTTCCGTGGACGTAAAGCACGTTAAATTCTGATCAGCCGTTTGAAAGTTATAGCTGTTTTACCGAGCGCCTAAAAATCTGTGATGTAATTGGAACAGATCTCGGTAATCTGTAGATTAAACAACTTTAGAGGCCGAATCAGACTTTCCTTATACCTAGAGAAAGTTGGAAAATTTCCTAGGCTACGCGAGGGTGTACTCGTTTAATTCATTCGGAGTCCCAGAACTCAAGTTATGCCTTTTGCAAGGCTGCTGTCCCGCCGACAGAACCTCTGTATTTAGTTTTTGCGAGTAGTTGGCAATGTCGGGTTAGATGGGGGTTTGTGTACTGTTTGGAGGCTATGATTGTGAGTGTGTGATGCCTATGTGCAGGTGGTGTGACCCCGGGAGTGCCCTCTTCTTCCCGCCAATCCGTTGCACGTGGTTGAGGCAAGTGTGTTGTGATGGATAGCGAGTTGTAGGTTGCATGTTGAGATTAGATGGAATTGTTTACATGATATATGTCCACTTGCCATGTGTTAATGATTGATATGATATGATGAGCATGTTTAACATATTATGATGCCATGTGTTAATATGTGAATTGAATATGATAATTGGTATGGTTGCATGCATGTCATGAGATAGGGCGAGGGCGGTGAGAAAGTCGTAACTAGTCCGGCAAGGTCGGTGAGAAAGTTATGACTAATCCGGAACGCCATTGAGTAAGTCCTACATCGTGATTCCATCCACGTGGTGTTTGGAAGCGAGTAGGCACCCTCCATCTTCGGGATGGCAGGGAGGAAAGGGTGCACACCGACGGGTGTGTACTCCACCATACCGGTATGAGGTTCCAGAGGGTCAGGAGCATTGCATTACTTCGCATACAAATTGATGATGATATTGATAAGTAATCATGAATGAGATGATATACATGATGGAAGATGTTATTGCCATGTTGTTATGCTTGTTGTCCATTGCAGTATGCTTGCTGAGTTTTCGAACTCACCCTTGTGTTTTCTTGTTGTTTTAGGTACCATGAGAACGGCATGCGGGAAAGGGGAATAGTCACACGCTCACACGTTGCTTCACCTTAATGTTTCCCCAAGTCTATTCATTTAGTTTGATAATAAATTGCGTGTGATGGTCTTTAAAATTAAGTCTTAGCTTGGTTAATGAGAGTTCTATTGTTTGTTTGACACTTGAAACCTTAAGAGCTTAATGTTAGTCTCTTATTGTCGTTAAGACTTTATTTATTGCTGTTTTAGATGTTTCTCTTATTGCCATATAATGCTATATTGTTGCTGTTCCTTAAATTCATGATAAAACAAAGGAGGTGCTGCCGAAATCTCGGTTTTTAGCCTATGCACCTTTGCTGGAATTTTATGTTAAATGTGGTATTTAGTTGTTGTTTAGCTTGCGTTTGGTAGCATTCGGGCATATTAAAAAAGAGGCTCATCGCACCCCGTACACGGTCCATCATGGGGAGACCAAGATGTACAGGGAATTGAAAAAAGAATTTCTGGTGGGAAAGGATGAGAGTGGATATTGCCAAGTATGTGGCGTCTTGTGGGATTTGTTAGAAGATCAAGGCTGAGCACAAGCATCCTGCTGGTTTGTTGCAGCCATTGGAGATTCCTGTATGGCCTTGGGATGACATCTCCATGGATTTCATGGTTGGTCTACCTCGTACTCCATGAGGGAAGGATGCTGTTTGGGTCGTGGTGGACTGTCTCAGCAAGTCCGCGCATTTCATTCCTATCCGCACTACCAATTCAGCGAGCGAGTTAGCTCCCATCTATGTGCGGGAGATTGTGAGACTGCATGGTGTACCCAAGACCATTATTTCTGATCGGGATGCGAAGTTTTTCTCCAAGTTTTGGGAGAGCTTACAGAGTGCTTTGGGTACACAGCTTCGCCTTAGTACCGCTTTCCACCCTCAGACAGATGGGCAGTCGGAGCGTACCATTCAGACTTTGGAGGACATGCTCAGGGCCTGTGTGATGGCTTGGAAAGGTAGCTGGGAAGATCATTTGCCATTGGCAGAGTTTGCTTATAATAACAGCTATCATTCCAGCATCCGGGCTGCCCCTTATGAGGTACTGTATGGCCGGAAGTGCAGATCACCGCTTTGTTGGGATGCTGTGGGAGAGAGGGCAGTTCTTGGACTGGATTGGGTTCAGTAGACTGTTGACCGCGTGGCGGAGGTACGACAGAACCTTCTTGTAGCGCAGAGCCGACAGAAAAGCTACGCTGATGTGAGGAGGCGAGATTTGGAGTTTGAGGTGGGTGATAGCGTACTCTTGCGAGTATCTCCCACCAAGGGTGTGGTGCATTTTGGCACCAAGGGAAAGCTCAGTCCGAGGTATGTTGGGCCATTTTCTATCATCTCCTGAGTTGGTAAGCTGGCTTATCGTCTGGAGCTACCGGAGTTGATGCTAGGTGTGCATAATGTGTTCCATGTCTCGATGTTGAGGAAATACTTGCATGATCCGGAGTTGGTGGTCCCGTTGGAACCATTAGTGCTTGAGTAGGACCTCACCTTCGAGTCCCGTCCTGTGGAAATTCTGGGGACCTCGGAGCGAGTGATGAAGAACCGGACGCTCAAGTTTGTCAAAGTCCTATGGTCACATCAGACCGAGAGAGAAGCGACTTAGGAGCTGGAGTCTCGCATGCGCGAGAAGTATCCCGAGCTTTTCACCTCAGGTATGTGATGTGAAATCTAACTATCTTTTGCTTTGCTGGGTTGCGTATTGGTGTGTATTAGATTCGAGGTTGAATCCTGTTGAAGGGGGGAGAATGTGACACCACGGAGTGTCGTAACCTTATTTAATGTGCATGATGAGGTCAAAAACATTATGAAATATGGAATTGGAGGTTGAAAACATACGCTATGAGGTTTATTTGCGTTTCCGGGATGTTTCCGGGAGTTTGGGCCTTTCCGGGTGAGTTTGGGCCTAAGAGAAGGGGTTGTGGGCTTTGGTGGGATGGAGTATGAGTCCATTTAGGATTAGGATTCCTGTTTGGGCTGGTAAAAAGGGGCTCCCCCTGCCCCTTATTGCGCCCCCACCCAGCCCTTGTGCGCCCCCACCTCCCCTTGTGCCCTAGCCGCCCCCACCTCCCCTCTCACTCTTGCCGTGCGCCCCCCCATTGCCCCCCACCTCTCCACCACCTCTCCTCCACCCCTTGCTGCCCTAGGGTAGCCTCTCCACCCCAGCACCTTGAAGATCCATCCGTTGGAGCACTCCGCGACGACGAGATCCGGCGGGACTGGAGCGAGGAAGGAGATCTCGCGAACCGGGAGGAGATCTATTGGGTTTTCGTGCGTCGGGCGAAGGTATGTCCATGGGACTCCTTGGGATTGGCCTAGGTACTATTCTTAGGGTCATTATCATGTTTTTAGATCAATTGGTGGTGCTGGAATTGAGTAGATTAGATGAAATCTAGAAGTTGCCACGTTCTCTGTTTCGGGCAACATGAGCAGTCGACCTAGGGTTTGGTTTTCGTCAATTTAGAATCGGAATTTGGTCGTACAGCTGTTGAAGAAGTTGTAGGTAATTTCAATATCTTTCCGTGGGTATAAAGAACGTCCAATTCCGCCCAGCCGTTTGAAAGTTATGATCGTTTTACCGAACGTATTAAAATCTGTGACGTGATTGGAACAGATCACGGTTTTTCTATAGATTAAACAACTTTAGAGCCCGAATCAGCTTTTCCATATAATTAGAAAAAGTTATGAAATTTCCTAAGGTACGCGAGGATGTACTCGTTTAATTGATTCGGAGTCTTAGAACCCAAGTTATGCCTTTTGGAATGCTGCTGTCCCGACGGGACAGAACCTCTGTTTTTGGGATTTGCGAGTAGTTTGCGATGTCGGGGTAGAAGAGGGTTTGCTTACTGTTTTGTGGGCATGATTGTGAGTGTGTGGTACTCATGTGCAGGTGGTGTGACCCCGGGAGTGCCTTCTACTTCTCGCCAATCCGTTGCTCGTGGTTGAGGCAAGTGTATTGTAATGGATAGCGGTTTGTAGGTTGCTAGTTGAGACTAGATGAAATTGATTATATGATATGATCACTTGCCATGCTTTAATGATTGCCAATGATATGATGAGTATGCTTATTATGTTATGATGCCATGTGTTAATGTACAAGTTAATTATGATGTTGGCATATTTGCATACATGGCATGTTACATGACCCGGGCGGTGAGAAAGTGAAAGTGCATCTAGGCACTTATGTTGTTTTGGTGATTAATGATAAACGATTCATGACAAACGCAAGTAATGTCAATCAATGTAATTGTACAAATGCTTGACTTAGTGCTTAACAAATGACAAACCTCTAATATGTTTATATTGTTATGAGACTAACATGTTTATTGCCTAGTTGAATATTAGTCTCATCTATTTTAGAGGAAAATCAATTGGGATGGTTAAGCAAAAATGAGGTATGCAATCTCGGTATTCCTTCCATATTTGTCATTGCATTCCTCTTTAGCAAATGCATATTGAACTCTAAGTAACTTGTTGATTTCATATGTGCACATTGATTCTTGTCATAATTGCTTGTGCATATATATATATATATATTCATTTGAGTTCATCATGTGCTTTGTTTTTAATATACTTGTGTTAACTAGAGTTAAACTTCATTGCTTCATATTGATTTGGTGCATACATGTCTTAGTTGCATATCTTCTAATGCACCTCTCTTAGTGAAGTTTAATCTAGAATTTGGATCACATTATTTACTCTAATTCCAAATATTGTTTGCACATGTGTAATTCGTGTATATTCTATCATGTGCTTCATTTAAGCAAAGTCTTTGGTCCTTGCCATGATTTAATTGATTCTTTATATTGGCAATTATCTCGCTAGTGCAGTTAGATCAATCACATATTCATCATGATGTACTTAGCAGAGAATATTTCTTTTGTCAAGTGTTTCCATTCATATTGTGCTTCTTGATATGAAACACTTGTTATTATCAATTTATTCAATATATCTTTTGAGCTTGTGGGACTAATATGTTTGCTGAGTGCTTTGATAAGAGTTAGGTCCCAAAGCTGTGTGTATGATGACCAAGATGGTTTGAAAGATGACAAGCGAGTCAAAGTCAAATAAGACGGCGGTGTCACCAAGAGCTGAGGACTAAGTCAAGAACGACTTGGCGTGAGGATCGTCTTGGTGATGATCAAGGTCAAGGTCGGAGAGGACAAGAGTCTCATGAGGTGAATCGCGTCGAGGTTGACAAGACGAAGGGCGTCATCAATCTTTGTGGAAGCGTCATCATGCACCGTGCATCCGGAAGAAGTCGGCATGTAAGCTTAGGGTAAGACTTAGATTTTGTGTTAAATTTGAGTCTAAGGATTGCCGTACTATTAAGAGGGATGCAATCGTTAAAATTACTTAGACATATCTCAAGTGCTCAAAAGTGGTCTATCCTTGTCTAAGGTTAAGAAACCCAAGTCACACTTAGTTCACCTAGGTGTAGGTGGGTTGGTGTGAGGGATAGAAGTGTTGGTGGTGCCGGAAAGTGAGGGTTGTAGGTCTCTCTTGGATTCCTTGTGATATCAATTTTTATCCTTTGGGATTTGGGTAGTGAGACCTTGTTAGTTGTGTAGCCCTCGTTCTTAGCTTTCCGAAAAGTCCGAATTCGCTGAAAACGGAGTCCGGGATCAAAAGTTATGCCCGTTTTCGTCCGACTGCTGCGTGCTGCCTGGGAGATCCGGAGTATCCGGACATTTAGGCCCCATTTGGCAACTTGGAACCGAGCTGTTTCTACTAGAATCTGGGAGAAACCCAGCCAAACGGGCTAAAACTTGGAACGATTCTCCTCGGAACGTTTCTTCTTTTTCCACACTGTGGCTGAATCACCCTCAACCCCGTTTCACTAGTTTCTACTAGAATCTGGAACCGTACCAAACGGTTTGCAGAAAGTGATTCTGATTCTACCTGAAACGTTTCTACCAAGAATCTGGAACCGTTTCCGTTTCTACTAGAATCTGGAACCGTACCAAACGGGGCCTTAGTCCGGAGTATCCGGATTCCGGAGTCTCCGGGTTAAATCCGGAGTATCCGGATGATCCAGAGTATCCGGGGTTTGATCTGAACATTCCGGGTTGCCCGATTCGGTCCCAAACGGCTAGTTTTTTGGGTTCCTCTATTTAAAGCCTTCTTCTTGCCCATTTCAAAGGGGGCATTGGGGGATGTTTTGCTGGGTGTTAGAGGTATTCTTTGTGAGTGTTTGAGCCCCCAATACTCCTCCCTACTCCTTAGATCTTAGTGATCCCCTTTTTGTGAAGGGTTGGGTAGTGGAGAGAGGTGTTTGGATTGAGGATTGATTTGAGGAGTGGAGCTGGTTCCTTGGTGCTTTGAGGTGTTCTTCTTAGTGATCTTTAGCTCCCAAAAGCCCCTCTAACCCTAGATCTTAGTGACCCCTTTTGAGTGAAGGTTTGGGTGTGAGAGTGGGTAGTGATCGGATTGAGTGTGATTAGTGTGTTGAGCACTTGAGGTGGACTCTAAGTGAGTTCTTCGGGAGCATTTGTTGCTCTTGGAGGTTGAGGTCTCCTAGACGACTAGGAGTTACCGGTGAGCTTCGAAGCTTTGTGTGGAAGGCCACCGAAGGTTTGTGAAGGTCCGATTCCGCCTCCGCAAGGAAAGGAATCAAAGAAGTGAAGACCGGCAAGTGCATTGTGCAACACCGGGAGGAAGAGGGTTGAAAGAGACCCCGGCTCAAGTGTGACCGAACCGCCTCAACAGAGACGTAGGATCCCCTCAAGGATCCGAACTTCGGGATAAAATCTTCGTGTCTCCTTCCTTACTTCGGTTTCCTCTTTTGCTCATCCGCTTAATTTGCTTTCGATTCTTGTGATTAGATCAATTAGATTGTATCTACTGCATCTATTCTTGCTTACATACTTGTTTCATTGCAGTAGAGTAATTTGTATCACTAGAATCAAAGAAGCACTTTAATTTATTGTCCTTCTCTGTTTTGGCCAATCAGGGCAATCCGGAGAGTCCGGTATTTTAGTCCGGACTATCCGAGTTGTTCGGAGTATCTGGACTAAGTATCCGGAGTGTCCGGGTTACCTGTCTCGGGCTGAATTGTTTAAATTGCAAAACTTAATTATCCCACTTGCTTCCGCATTATCTCTGATAGTTTAATTTAAATTGGGTATAATTTTGTAATCGCCTATTCACCCCCCCTCTAGGCCGATATCCCGGTCCTTTCAGAAAGTCATAACTAGTCCGGGGAAGGTCGGTGAGAAAGTTATGACTATTCCGGAGAGCCAATGAGTAAGTCCTACATCGTGATTCTATTCACCGCGGTGAACGGAAGCGAGGAGTAGGCACCCTCCATCTTCAGGATGGAAGGGGGGAGAGGGTGCACACCGACGGGTGTGTACTCAACCATACCGATATGAATTTCCAAGGAGACATGAGCATCGCATCGCATTGCATACATAATGGTGATGATATTAATATGTGATCATGAATGAGATGAAAGACATGATATGAGTTGTTGTAGCCATGTAATTATTTTTGTGTACCATTGCAATATGCTTGCTGAGTGTTGAACTCACGCTTGTGCTTTCTTGTTGTTTTAGGTACCATGAGATCGGCATGCGGGGAAGGGAATTAGTCACAGTTCTACACGTAGCGTCACTCAATTGTTCCCACAGTCACTCAATTGGGTCTTGATAATAAATTAAGTGTGATGCCTATTGTTTTATGGTTTAGCTTTGCAATATGAGAGTCTTATTGTTCGTTTGGCTCATGGAGACATTAAATGTTTTGAATTAGACTTTTAAGGTCGTCATACCTTTAATTATTGCTATTTTAGTTGTTTCTCATATTGCCTTATATTGCTATGCTATTGTGTTTCCTTCAATTCATGTTAAAACAAAGGAGATGCTGCCGAAATTTTGGTTTTTAGCATTTACTCCTTTGCTTTAATTTATCTTTATTTATGGTATTTAGATGTTGTTTAGTCTATGTTTGGTAGCATTCAGGCATACTAGATGCCGGGGTGTTACAATCTTGAACACTTATGTTCTGTTTTTACTGCTTTGAGAGATGAACATTTGTTTGGTAACCTCAAAAAGTACACCTTTTACACCGATCGAGTTTGTTTTCTTGGCTATATTGTTACTCCACAAAGAATTGAGGTAGATGAAGCTAAGATTGAAGCTATTAAGAGTTGGCCGATATTAATGAATTGTAAAGATGCAAATAGCTGGAATAAATTTGTCATAAATGATGGACATGTGTTTCGTGCTAACAAGCTATGCATTCTGGCCAGGTCCATTTGTCTTTAGTTGTTACAATAGGTGCATGGAGGAGGTCTCATGGGACATTGTTGCACCCGAAATATAGAATTCCAAATACTATGTATTCAGCACTAGTCCCGGATCACACTAGTGCATACAGTCTCGACATAGATGAAGTATTAGAATCATACATAGTGGAATAATAAATAAAGACTTCATCTATTAATAACATGTTCTATCAACCTTACGGTCAACTTACAATAGTACGCCTCGCAGGGAAAGACACAAAAACAAGGAAAACTGCAGTGAAAAGAAAGTCACGTAATGACCCATCAATATGCCACATGCAACTGATTGGGTTCGTACCCTAACTCATTGGCTCCTCCTGGTACTCCTCAAGAGCTAGTGTAGACTCCTCTTCAACTGGTATATGAATTGTTGCAAGGGGTTGAGTACATAAAGCACTCAATATGTTGTGCACAGAATGCAAGTCTATCAACTATATGTATGGCTTATTTCAAATGAATGGCTCAGTGGTTATTTTACAATAAGCGGTATTTTTTTAATATTAACTTGTATACATTGAAAAGTAGTAAAACAAATAATAACAATCTAAATTTCTCAGTTATTTCACAAATGAACCATCTCACATCCTTAACTCAATTTCACATTTTCATAGGCACACTGCCTCCATTCTCAAGTTTATTTTTATCAAAATCTAACCCTTGATTGTAATTCCTGAGCATTGTCTAATACCGCGGACATAGCTATTCGAATAGGTTTGACACTCTGCAGAGGTTATACACTTTACCAACAAGATATAATCAATTCATCACGTCAGCAGTGAATCGCAATACAAGAGTGTGAATGAGCGATCATAACAAAGCCTTTACAATTCTCCGTCTAAACCCTGTACTGCATGCTAAGATTTCAACACTGAGGGGACAGGTTACCATCATCGACGCCTCCCCTCTTGCGCCATGTGAGTCTACCCATACACCCAGAACCCACACCACCACGACAACACTAAAGTAAATACATCACAAATTAATCAGCTAGGTCTGTCCCATTCCAGAGATGTGGTTCTATGCTTAGCCCAGTTCAATGTTTGCAAACTTAAGTCCTTAAATTGACCAAGACAAGACTTTCCAAAAACTCACAATATCCATGTGACCACAAGAAATCAAATGCGACCGCTCAAATGGCCACACTTAGCCCACCAATAAATCACTCTTGTCACTTGCCCTAGTTTAAATCATTGTGAATAACTGCAAGCAGCTAATGGACCTGAATTTGAGTGGTTGTAAGGTAATGTTAATTTGGCATGCATTTTCCATCTTATAGTATTTTTCATTCCAGCTTCTTTCTAATAATGAAGTCAGCATCTCCATAGATGCAGAGATAATCATCTTTTGCTATGTCCATCTCCAAAAACATTATGCACATAGTAATTGTTTTGGTTCAGCCGGTACTCAATACTATGGATATGCAATGCTTTCTTTGTATTCTTTTTATTCAAAATCTGCAATAGGAATCTTGTTTTACTTTAATCACGAGGACATAGTTATTAGTTATTATACTAGGAAAATAAGCGCGGCGCACGCCATGCGCGCTAACGGAAGACGAATTTGCGTTTTTTTTGGAGAAAAAACGGACAATGAAAAAATTTTTCCTGGGAAAACGAGAAAAAACGGGATACAAAAACATTTTTGGACGAAAAACGAAGGAAAAACTATCAACGAAAACATTTTTCCTATGCTCCGGAGGAAAAACGGACCACGAAAATATTTTTTTTTTGGCAAAACGGAGAAAGGACCTGAACGTAAAGTGCGGGGACCTATTTGTTATAATTTTAGATCTGTTCGCTATTTTGAAAAATTAGAAAAGGGCTCGCTCACGATTCCTATTTAACGGGAGCCTCTTTCTGTAAAATGCCGGATGAGGGACCTAAACGCGAACCGGGGGAAAAATTTTTCCTCTCACAAAAAATCGCAAAGGACCTATTCGTAAATTTGCAGGGACCTAAGTGTAATTCAAAAGAATAGAAGGGTTTTTTCGCAAAATTACCGGAGTGACAGGTGGATGCTCCCATTGAGCTCCAAACCTTCGGACTATAAGGGAGGGATAATTCCTATTTCATGATGATTTGGTGTTTGGAACTGTACATCCTTTGTAGTCTTGCATATTGCAGCTAAGAATACTACTATGTTAGTTCTAGTGTGTTTTGATGGCTAATATGCACTCTTTCCAATATTCAAACAACAAATGGGTTTTAAGAATGGTTTCGAAGAAGCTCCTATTATCGAAAAACCAGTTGAGGCCAGCAATCAACCCAATAGAGGTGTAGAACGTACACTGTTGCAAGATATTAAAGCAAGGTTACTAGGATCGCGATACTAAGTGAGATCTTTTTTGTTTGATAGAATCTTAATTCTATCATATTTTGGAAACCATATATATTTTATATAAAAATATTATATTTCCAAGTATATATAAGTATATAACCCAAAATTTGATTTTTAATTAACTTTTGAAGATTTGGGTCCACTTGCTCACAATTAAACTTATTTTTTCAACATTATTTAATAATTTTTATTAACTGATAATTTAAGAGTCATATGTGGATGATAATATCGTTGCCCAAGAATAATTGTGTAAATTGCAAAAAGAGAGCATCTTAAACTAATATTAGTTAAATTGGCAAATATTTATTATGATATATTTTGTTGTTAGGATCGTGATCCTACCTTCTACTAAGACCGATTCTAATGATTCAATCCACCCTTACGCGATCCTACCTTCCGGATCATATTCTATAAAACTCTGATTTATGTACCATATCATATCAGCTATATGGGAACGTAGGATAATCCTACGATCCGTATAACTTTGTATTGCGGTAGTTGTTTGCCCAGATGATAATTATACAAGAGATACATGTCACCAAGAACGAGAATACAGGAAAAGAGGTCACTATTTAGGCAGTGTGTATACGGCATACAACTGATATCCGAATCGATCCTTCACTAGCATGACAGATTTAAGATTAGTGGTAGGTGACATTTTTTAAGGCGGCATGTGAATACAAAAGAACTGAATACAGGCAAAATGCATATTAAAGCTTTTATAGGATCCATAATTCAGCAAAATATCCGTCCCAAGCATGGATCCATAAATAGTTAGTTGTCTTGCGGTTCCAGTTGTTATGGCCACGGAGAACACTGCTAGAATAGATACGTTTTCTTCCAGTTGTCATGGCCACCTGAGTAAGCCAATCCGTCACCCGGATGCTTCAAGAACTGAGTGCAGGCGTAGCACCTGTCGAAGTCAAGCCCTTTCCTCGATCTAGGTGGAGTAGGAACAACCAAGCGATAATAACCACCTGCCAAATAAAGAATGACAGAATCAAATTTCGCTGAGCGCTCCGATATTTAACATATATAGTGAGAAACAGGTGAAAAAGTACTAAACAAACCAGTTTGAAGAGACAAGTAGCTGAATGTTACAAATAAATTTCTTTAGTTTCAAGGACATGCTGATTTCTACATCCCATATATTCAGTAGGAAAAATTATAGAGATCATCATGAATAAGGACAGGTGAAGACAAAACAGTTTGCTACTTTGACATAGTTTGAAGAATTAAAATAACCATAATAATAATTAATTAGAAATAAAAAAAATGTTCATGAGGTAGCATCGACAGCAGGAATTAGCAAAACATGAAGTGCAATTCTAATCCTATATAACCATCATTTAATCAATGCAAATACTATATACAATTTTTCTTGTTGGGCTTCATAATGTGTGGTTTGATGTAACCTTCAGATTCTCCAAATGGAAAAGCGTTGAAGAAAATATTAAGACTTATTGTTGTAACATATAAATATTCATTATCAAAATGCAATAAAGCTATAAAATGTTCAAGTTTCACCACAATTATAGTTTGTCATAGAAACTGTCAACTTAATCTGCAGTACAAGATGAAAAATATAAATGATCATTAATGTTTGATCAATATGCATATGTGCAGAAACTTATTTTGCGTTTTAATCAAAATACTTACCTTCACAGACTGAATCTAGGGAAGTGCAACAGCGCACTTCGAGGATTTCTCCATCTCGTTGACCACAGTCCTCTACCTCGGCAAAAAAGAGTTTCTTCATACCCTTGCGCTTTGCAGTAAAATTAAGGTGAAAAAAAAACCCTCTGTCCTCCCAGAAAGATCGACAAAGTAATGGCTTACACAGCTCAAACTTTACCTGGAATTTTGGCAAAAAGAGGGGAGCCATGTTAAGAGGAAAAAACGAACTACTGGAGCTACATTTCAAATTATTTTAACAATAAAATGGCTAGTGTAAATTAGTTTGGTATTAATATGAATAGACCTAGCATGATGGTCACCAGATTTGAATATTAAGAACCAAATATATTCCTTCTCCCATCATAAGAAAGGGTCTTTAAATGTGTATGCATGCAGAATTTTAGCAAATTGAATCCTTTGCCAAATACCTGATGCGACAACTAGAAATTTTTTGTACAAATGCTTAGTGCCTTGTGTTAAAGGAGAGAAGTAAAGTAACCTCAGATGATTTAATACATGAATGTACATGGTCAAGCAGCTAACCATAGCTGATCAAGTTTGCAGTAAGATACTTCGAATATGCACCAATATGTGATAGCGGTATATCGATACCAATATGGAGATACAACATTTCCCAAAATCACCAATACAGCGATACAAATGTATATATACATATGAAAATATAGTTGATAATGATAGCTATAGTATGAGTAAGTCCAACAAATAGAACACGACAAGTAGGACTAAATTTTCAAAAAATTTATCAACTTCCTGCTGCATAGGATGAAACACTTTCTTCCACTCTTGCACTCGCCATATAGCACAAAATAGACGTAAACAAATAGAACAAACTCAGCCGGTCAACCCTAAGCAAAGCAAGCTCGGACCTGCAAGGGACTCACAAATCCAAAATAAACAAGAAAGAAGGGCACAAGGGGAATCACAAGAAATGTAGAAGCAGCAATGCCAGGTGCGGCGTCGCTGCCTCCGAAGAATAGGGGCATAGAGGGCTCCAGAGCGGGGGTCTCGATTAGGGTTAGATGTATTCTAAATGAACTGGGCTTCAATTTAGTTATCTTGAGGTGGGTCGTATCGAAGTATTAGGCCATATCGGATTTATATCAAATTCTTAAGTAAAAAATAACCAAATACTTCCACAATACACATCAGTTTGAGCTAGGCTTAAGTCAGGCTCCATTCGGAAATAAACCGAGCTTGAGCCTGAGTCAAAGCTCACCAGCTTCAACAAGCCGAGCTCGAGCAGTTCGTTAAGGCTGACTAATTTTCATCAATTGCCTGCTCATGTATTCATGTGACACGCCTTCCTATTCCCTTGGTCAAATTTCAAAGTCCAATCCCATTCCAAAGCCAGGGCCCAAGGACCATGTCCCAGCCCAATAGTCTCATTCCGAAGCCATGACCCAAGGCCCAAGTCCCAACCCAATAGTCACAGCACCACAACCTAGCCGCCACACACATCTTCCATTGTCACTATTCCTCACCGCAAGATAGAGAGAGACTTCAGTGCTCCACCTCCACCGCCGCACCTCTCCTCCCACCCTGTCATTCGCTGGCTGTCATGGCCATTAATTAGGCATTGTGCTGATCTCTACTTGCAGGGGATTTTTGTGCTTGGGATGTAGCCTTATAGAACACTGGCATGGGGACTTCTCACCCTTAGGAAGAAAGAGCAACACATTGGTTGGCTCTAAAATCAGATGTTCCTCAATCTCATTCTGGTTAGGATCCATATCTGATGTACAATACGTGACGTGTGTGGACGGCTATTGCGTACAGCTTCTTGTAAAGTAGCCATATGCACACAACGGATCGATAGCCTTTATCCACCAGAAGCTATACAGCTGTATCAATGAAAATTTGAGACAATACAGTGAAAATGCCTCCCATATTTTCTTAGAAAATTCACTAACAAAAGCTGCATATCTATGGAGTTGGCTGCTAATACTTCTGACTGGACTGTCAAGAGTTATCTGTTGCAACTAAAGTCTGCTGGGATATAATGGAAAAAATAAAGTATGCTTAAAGGACCTCTGCTAGTAGACAGGTTAATCTCCCATTGTTTAAAGAAAATAAAATACATAGAAATCAATACATTAATCACATAAAAGAAAAATTTTATAATTTCCAGTAAGTTTCCAAAATCCAATTAGGATTCATAACATCCATAATAAAGTATTAACAATAAAAACACAAAAAGTACTAGTACACAGGCCATGGGTTATTGGCTACTGATCCTAAATTTGATGTTTCCACTAACACTATATACTGGCATGCAACACAACAGTGTTTTGAAAAGAATTTTCAAGCAGAAACCAAATAGCAACGAAGGGAGAAAATTATACCCTTCTCCTTTTGTTGTAACTTGCTAATGCTAGCTCTGACAAATACTTAGAGCCGCAAGTCATATCTTCTTTCCTTATCTTTTCTTCCATCTCTTCTGCTGAAACATTCTTGCAACTACAGTAATAAAAACAGAGAGTTAGAGCATTAAATTACCAACAGATAGAACCAAAGTGAACATTTACACAACTGGCTTGAGAGAACTCAGATGCAAAAAAAGAAATAATGTTCAGATTCAGTGGTGAAATTGGAAATTTTCCCTAATTTTTTGTCATGAAATGGTCCATAGAAATAGCGAAACAGCATGAAATGTCAAGGGAAAAATTAAACAGAATACCATTATTATGGAGTATGGACAAAGTTTCATGTGGACCGAGAGCCAATAAGCACTCATAGGAATTACTGGGACTTATTGATGTTCAATCATATCGGCTATCGCCTGTACACATCCAGCAATATAAGATGGAACTTCGCCTTCCCAGTTACAGTTTTTTTTGGGTTGGGGGGGGGGGGGGGAGGACAGAAACCTTCCCAATTTCAGTGATCAACACACACTAACTAAAAAGTACTGTGCAACTTAAGTTCATGAGCAACAGTATTACATGCGCTCATTAAATTTTTAACTATGAAGTCACGGGAAAATTTGTGAATTGCAATCAGCAGTTCCCACAGTACATAAAATGTGATACCATCTCCACCCCAGTCACCATACTAATTGGTTAATGTGCCATGAGAAAAGTAACTGAATTAGTATTTGGTAGCAACTATTTGCAGGGAGAAATGAATAAAAGTAGCTCATTCCGTCCTTTTTTAATTTGATGTCCTATTATCCGTATTTTCGCCATCAATAAGCAATCAGATTAGCTGTGTGAAAACTAGTACTAGATTTGCAGTTAAAAATATTTTAACAATATTATAATTCTATTAGTTTATGGCTTAAAAAAATAATAGTCCAAGCCACGTCTCCGGGGACCATGAAAAGTTAATAACATCGAATAAAAAAGAACGGAGGGATTACCGTATTTCCTCAAGCAGAGCGGAGTTGTCCACGACAAGCGCACCCTTCTCATCCATGTACAGGCAGCCGTGCTCATGGATGTAATTAATCATGGCGGCGTTCTCCCGAGCAGCTTCCTTGTAGATCCGAGTGGGCATGTCGTCGTCCTCCTTATCCTCCAACGCTGCTAACTCCTCTGGCGAGATCGGGGAGCCGATGTTGTCGCGGGTGGCCACCAGAGTGCGGAACTTACCGGACGGAGAAGCTGGCGGGATCACGACCTTTGCCGGCCACGGGCGGGTGAGCACGGCGCGCACTGGAGACGGAGCATCGCTAAAGGGAGCCGGTCGCTTTTCCTCAACCAAGCATGGTTGGTCTGCCGCACCATCCCCAGCCACTTCCCCCTCGATCAGGGACGGTCGATCTGCCGCACCATCCCCAGCCACTTCCCCCTCGATCAGGGACGGTCGGCCTGCCGCACCTTCCCAGTCGGCTTCGGTCGACGCCTGCAGCTTCGGTCGACGCCTGCGGCTACGAGTCGGTTTTCTTCTCGTACGATGCATGCTCTTGCCTGATTGACGCGGCTTGGGGACGATAGGTGAAAGATTGGCGACGCCAAGTCGAAACCACGGGTGAGGACGCTGGAGCCTGGAGGAGCGTTGTACAAACGATGGCGACGACGGTGGCGGATGCGATGCCATCGTTTCGGCTAGCTTAAATCGGGGGAAGGTTTCACGATAGCAGCCGGAAAATCAGTTGCTTTCCTCTCCGTATGCCTCTCGATCGGATTGGGCATTTACGGATCGTCGTCTCCTCGCCTCGTTCAAGGCACACTTTGGTTTCGGAGCGAGGAACGGCGGCGGTAGATGGCCAGATGCTGCGTTGGATGCAAGCAAAGACCGAGGGCTAGACCTGGGAATTGGGGAAAAAATGATCAAATATACAAGAGATAAATCAAAAATTACCAAAATATACAACATAAAATAAAAATATCAAAAATAGCACGGCGGCCGCCAGGCAGCACGGCGGGGGGCCTGGCTGCCGCCAGGCGGCACGGTGGCAGCCAGGTGGCGACCACGAAGCGGCAGGAGGGAGGGCCACGGGGGCGACGGACGGGAGCCAGGGCACGCGTCGGCGCATGGGGGCGCATGTGGGCCGGCCCGGCTCTAAAAAATTGCCATTTGCTCCCATGCCTGACTGCTTTCGACGTAGATGAATGGATGCACATGGGTGAATAGAAACCGGTGGTTGGCACAATCTGAAACGTCGTGTCAAATCAATTTGTGTCGGAATCCAAAGCGCATAATAGCTGCGATTTCAGGTAATAACGGTCCTAATGAACGCGATTATAAGAAAACAAGATAGTTATACGTAAGAAAATCACGATTAACCTAAATGTCACAGTGATGACGTTGGCTCCTATAAAGCCAGGCCGCCAGGGGCACCGAGGAATTGCGCGTTTCTTCGCAGTGTGCTAGAGCAAGAGAGCAGAGACCTTTGGAGCCAGTGTGAGAACAGAGAGCCTGGGAGCCAGTGTGAGAGTAGGGAGCTTGGGAGCTGATTGAGAGTAGAGTGGAGAGCGTGAGAGCAGAAAGCCTAAAGGCGAGGCTAGCATTTTGAGAGCACGAAGACAGGAGACTAATTAGTCGGTAGTTATAGTTTGTTGAAATTTTCACAAAGTTTAATCATTTTGAATTATTTCATTCATGATTTTTATATTGCAGGTATTTTTGAGGAACATTTATTGGTACATTGCTCGAGCTTTATTGATCATCTGTACAACTTTGAAAAGGTTAGTTACAAATCCTCATGAATAATAGTATGTTTTTTACAGTGTAGTATTACTGACCAACTTGTTTTGTTAGGTTTCAGTATTGACGTTTGTGCAATCTATTATGGTTAGTACAGGAAAACATGGCAAATGAGTAGAAGATGATCTGATAATTTAAGTACTCCTGATGCAGTAGTTAAATAACATGTAGTAGTTAAATAGAAGAATATCCCCACCGTCCAGATAAATTACAAATGAATCGTAGCTCCTAAATATTGTTGCATAAAAGAACAACCTTCTTTTGGCTATGTATAAATTTTTTACTTTGTTAGAATGAATATGAAATGTAAAGTATGTGATGGCTTTGTGTGTAGCAGTAATATATATACTATTATGTGCAGAAAACGTGAATTAACCGTGATAGCTAAAAATGTGTACGTAAGTAAGAAGATTCGAATGGAATAAAAAGTTAAAGTAGCTTGTATTACATAAAATAACAACATCATGTTGGGACCATGAGTGTATGCAGAGGTCAGGACCCTCTGCCGAGGTAATGTTGAACTGTCTCGGGGGGCAGGACCCTCCGATGACCATCGGACCGTATAATTTCGCACGATTATTCGCTTCAGCGAAGAACTGTTTTTATTTTTGGACGTAATCTCTACTTGGACCCGAAAGGAGTTGACCTCCTTTCTGAACTTAATAACTCGAACCAAAGTGCCTGATAAATCTGCATTAAATTTTGGTGGCCCAAAGGTCTGGACCGTGGTAAGCTATTTTTGCCTTATTACTTATTTGACTTCTTATTGTTGTTTTTGTCTCGTGTAGGTACCGACGCTGCAGAGACCGCAGACGTCGACCTCGAAGCCGTTCCAGAAAACTAAGAGCAAGGCAAGCACTTCCCCTTCTTTCATGTGAATACCACGCTTTGACCTAGCTTATGCTCTTGTGATGAAATGCATGTATGGATGGGTTACTTTGAGTAAACACTATATATTGCGAACATGGTCGATAAATCCCCACATTACATAAAAATTGCGAATTAATCGTAGCACCTAGAAATACATGCGCACAAAAAGATAGGAAAAGAATGACTATTACTTTGTTAGCTACGTATACCCTTTTTACTTTGTTAGCAGACGGTGGATGGAATAGTTGAAAACGTCGTGTCAAGTCAAATCCGGTCGGAATCCAATGCCGTGGAAACTCCAGATTTTGGGTAATAATGGTGCTAATTGAATTGATTATAAACAAATGAGAGATTTATACGTTTGAAAATTGTGATTAAGGTAAACGTCACAGTGATGACTTTTGAGTCTATATAACGAGGGCGTGCGTCGTAGCGAGGGATTGCGCCTCCTTGAAGAGTTTGAGAGCAGAGTGTGTGAGAGTAGAGAGTGGGGGAGCAGAGAGTGTGGTGGGAGCAAGGTGTGAGAGCATATTTGCAAGATTTCGCCGCTCTCCCCGCAAAGGTGTCATAGCAAAGAGGGTGAAGGAGATTTATTAGTCTGTGGTTTGTTTATTTTTTCACAAACTTTAATAATTTTTGTTTATTTCATACATGATTTGTATCTTGCAAGTATTTTTGACGAACATTTATTGGTTCAAAGCTCGAGTTTTATTGATCTTCTGTACTACTTGGAGAAGGTTAGTTACAAATCTTCATAAATAATAGTATGTTTTGGTCAGTGCAGTTTTAGTGACAAACTTGTTAGGTTAGATTGCCGTATTTAAGTTTGTGCAATTTATTATTGTTGAGGACAGTGTAGTGTTATGTTATAGTTAAATGTTACAACGGTATTAGGAAACATTAGTACAATGCTATTATGATATTATGTGTGTAGCAGTAATCTATGTGATATTATGTGCAGAAAACATGAATTAACCGTGACACCTAAAAAAGTGTACGTAAGCAAGAATATTACATGAAATAACAACCTTATTTTGGGACCATTAGTCTATCCAGAGGTCAGGACCCTTTGCCGAGCTAATGTTGTGTTGTCTCGGGGGGCTGGACCCTCCGATGACCATCGGCCTGTATGTATTTCATGCAATCTTCCCCTTAAGCGAAGGACTGTGTTTATTTTTGGACGTAATCACAACTTGGACCCGAAAGGAGTTGACGTCCTTTCTGAACTTAATTACTCGAACCAAAGTTGCTGCTTAATCTGACTTAAATATTGGTGGCACGAAGTTCTGGACTGTGTTAAGTCATTTTGCCTTATTACTTATTCGACTTCGTATTGTTGTATTTATTTTTCGACGTAATCATTACTTGGACCCGAAAGGAGTTGACCTCCTTTCTGAACCTAATAACTCGAACCAAAGTTGCTGCTTAATCTGACTTAAATACTGGTTGCACGAAGTTCTGGACTATGTTAATTCATTTTGCCTTATTACTTATTCGACTTCGTATTGTTGTATTTATTTTTGGACGTAATCATTACTTAGACCCGAAAGGAGTTGCAACACCCCGGCATTTAATATGCCCGAATGCTACCAAACATAAGCTAAACAACATCCAAATATCATATTTAACATAAAATTCCAGCGAAGGCGCATAGGCTAAAAACCGAGATTTCGGCAGCACCTCCTTTGTTTTATCATGAATTTAAGGAGCAACAACGATATAGCATTATATGGCAATAAGGGAAACATCTAAAACAGCAATAAATAGAGTCTTAACGACAATAAAAGACTAAGATTTAGCACTTAAAGTTCCAAGTGTCAAACGAACAATAAAACTCTCATTAACCAAGCTAAGCCTTAATTTAATGACCATCACACGCAATTTATTATCAATCTAAAAGAATTGACTTGGGGAAACATTAAGGTGAAGCAACGTGTGGGCGTGTGTCTATTCCCTTTTCCCGCATGCCGTTCTCATGGTACCTAAAACAATAAGAAAAACACAAGCGTGAGTTCAAACTCGAAGCATATTGCAATGGACAACAAGAACAACAATATGGCAATAGCATCTCCCTTCATGTAAATCATCTTATTCATAAACACTTAACATTGTCATCATCAATATGTATGAGATGTAATGCAATGCTCATGTCTCCTTGGAAACTCATACCGGTATGGTTGAGTATACACCCGTCGGTGTGCACCCTTTTCCCCCCTTCCATCCCGAAGATGGAGGGTGCCTACTCATCGCTTCCATTCACCACGTGGATGGAATCACGATGTAGGTCTTACTCAATGGCGTTCCGGACTAGTCATAACTTTCTCACCGACCTTGCCGGACTAGTTATGACTTTCTCACCGCCTCGCCTCTATCTCATGTCATGCATGCAACTATGCCAATTATCATATTTCACATGTACATAAACATATGGCATCTCATCATGACAAATATTAACACATGGCATCGAATCATGATAATCATACTCAATATATCAATGGAAAACAGCAAGCATGGCAAGTGATCATAGCAAGTAATCAATCTTTCATCTAATCTCCACAAGCAACCTACAATTCCGCTATTCATTACAACACACTTACCTCAACCGTGGGCGACGGGATTGTGGGAAGTAGAGGGCACCCCCGGGGTCACACCACCTGCACAACGGCATCACATACTCTCAATAATGCCCACAAAACAGTACACAAATCCCCATCTCACCCGACATTGCCCGCTACTCGCAAAACCTAAAACAGAGGTTCTGTCCCGGCGGGACAGCAGCCTTACAAAGGCCATAACTTGAGTTCTGGGACTCCAAATCGATTAAACGAGTACACCATCGCGAAGCTTAGGAAATTTCCTACCTTTTTCTAGTTATACTGAAAGACTGATTCGGACTCTAAAATTGTTTAATCTACAGATTACTACGATCTGTTCTAATTGCGTCACGGATTTTAACACGCTCGGTAAAACGGCCATAACTTTCAAACGGCTGATCGGATTTTAACGTGCTTTATGTCCACAGAAAGATAATTAAATTATCTACAACTTCTTTTAAGTCCGTACGGACTGATTCAGATTCTAAATCGACGAAAACTCGAACCCTAGCCCGACTGCTCAATCTGCCCGAAAACAGAAACGTGGCAACGTCTAGATCTAACCCAAAGAACTCCAACCCAGCACCACCAATTGATCTAACAACTTCATAAACACCCTAAGAACAGTACCTAGATCAAACCCAAGGATCCCCATGATCATACCTTTGCCGAACGAATGAATCTCCAATAGATCTCCTCGCGGATCGCTCCTCGCTCCTCACTCCAACGGATGGATCCACAAGGTGCAGAGGTGTGGAGACCACCCTAGGGCAGCAAGGGGGTGGAGGAGAGGTGGTGGAGAGGTGGGGCAATGGAGGAGAGCAAGGGGGAGGCGCAAGGCTCAAAGGGAAGGGGCGGCTAGGGCTTGGCAAGTGGGGGGAGGTGAGGGGGGCGCACCAAGGCCTCAAGGGGCGCAAAGGCAGCAGGGTGGACGCCCCAAAGGGGCAGGGAAACCCCTTTTACCAGCCCCCACACCCAATCCTAGTCCGTTACGGAGACCTAATCCATCCCACCAAAGCCCACCATGGCCCAAACTCTGAAGGCCCAAAACTCGAAACGGCCCTAAACGGCCCTAAACGTTATTAACCTCCATACCTTATGGTTTTAACCTGCCATACCATATTTCATAAAGTTTTTGACCTTAACATGCACCATTTAAAAGGTTACGACACTCCGTGGTGACACATCACTTCAAACGGCCCAAAAACGCGAGTAAACCTCAAGCCGAAAGGTTTTATTCTCTAATTTCACATTCTATAATGTCACACCATACCGTAGTGTCACATTCTTTCCCCCTTCAACAGGATTCGATCTCGAATCCGAAGGATCCCATAATCAACAACAAAGTCCCCAAGGGACAAAAGGCTTCTCTGCAGCTCAAAACATTCACACAACGACTAAAACCGGAACAAACAACAAACGAGTTCCCAAAACCAACACATAGAGAAAAAGTGTTGATCTAGCTCAACTAAGGGCAACCCCTCACAAATCGACCTTCACTTCAATTCCCCAACAGAATCTGCGTTTCAACCACAAAGGGCTCCATCAACCCAAAACGCTCGAATCCTCACGGCAAACACTTCATACTTCTATCACAACCACCCTGACTACCATACTCCATTAAACTCAACATGACATAATCAAAGGAAGTCACAATTCCTTTAACGACCTTTCTACATTCTCGAAAATTTTCATCGAGGGGAAAACTCATTAAGGCACACTTGCCCTTCCGATACACCATCATACTAACATTTTATTCCATCCTTTCCTGCACAAGACTCAAATCCAAGAACAACTAGTGACGACAAATGCTCACGGCAGGACAAATATCACCGAACTACCGCCAACTTCACTTCCACCCATCGCTACACTTAATAATGGTTAAACCCATACATCATCAACCTCCATCACAAACCACCCTTATACCACTAGGGTTCAACACCTAGCCCCAAGCTAGGATCGAAAAACCTTACCAAACCACAATTGGTTCCTTTCTTAAGAGGGTCTCGCCCTCACACAAAAACACTTAGCTATCAAGCCCAAGTGTACTCACGACAACTCAAACCCAAAGCGTTAACAACCATTTTGGAAAGAATTCGGCAACATCCAAAGAGCACACAAAGGAAGCATAAATCCCCTACACCACAACCAAGATACCATAATTTCTTCATTCTTTCTTTTCATACTAGAAAGCAAGAGAAATCTTGTTTCATGACATAAATGTACATTCTTCAGGAGCACTCCGGATTAGTCATATCTCCATATATGACTTTCTCACCGACCTGGCTCAATGACTCTTTTATCATTTAACATGTAAAAACGATGTTATGTTTACTTTTCACCATTCATTCATCATGGAACAACGGTACCGAATAGTCATTCACCAAATAACTTCTTCCTCGGTATCAAATGATTAAAATACCCATAACACTGACGGTTGCGCTAAATCATATAGACTATGATGGCAACATAATTAACAGTAAGGCACCACATCAAATCAGAACCCACCAACGATAGATAGCTAAACTTTGCAAAACATCGCATTTTAACCAAGATCAACGTTTTGGAAAAGAACATTGACTCCAAAGTTAGACATCTGCACAAACAACTGCCATAAATTTTATCAAAAGAGAGGGAAACTCAATCCCAAAAGAAAACTCTTCTCTAACCAAATTCACTTATGAAACATTCATAAAAATCCAGACTTATGAAACATCCGCACACCAGACACATTTTCCAAATGACTCCAACTCTAGCCAAACAGAGTTACACATCAAGGGCTTAACTCAAAAGTTTCCAACACAACCCTTTATGACCATCTGCTTCCTTTTAAAATTAATTTCAAAGATAATTCAGTGCGAACGCGAAAGGGCGCGATCGACTCAAAAACTTTTGGGGTGTAAATCCATACTCATAGCACCAACTAAACAAATTAGCCAAAACCAAATATTTGCACCAATTTCTACGGGTTTTAGGGAAACTCCGAAACACACCTTATGGAACACCTTGACCGAAAACCCTTCAACCAAAATGGCAAACAACCAAACCAGTCCAAAAGCCTTTAAACACAAGCTCAGCATAAAAAGAACCATTTCTAAAACTCCACTACGCTTTTCATTAAAAGACTTTAATAATCACCCTTTTTTTTCTCCCTGAGGAGCCCCAACACAATTCAACCAAAAGCTTCACAACAAATTCTTCCTCTAGTTACCATTCCCAACACTTTTAATAAGGGTTTTTTTTATGCTTATCAAAAAGGCACCCAACCAAGACTATAATGATATGATCCCCACGGTTCACCGAATCATAATACTTCTTATTCTAAATTTGAAACATAGTACTTCCACAAATCTTTCAGCAAGATCAACATATAAATTTCATACCTCCTATCTATTCACATCTCGATAACCGAACCTTATTCAGTTAAACAACGACTTCAACATGTAAATATTATCTCTACAAGACAAAGTTCATAGCTAGGATTCCAAGGCATACATTCATTAAGGATAAAACTCTACATCAGGTTAATTATCCATGGTTCACTCCATCACCACAGGTTACAACACCCTCCATTTAGTCAATGGTTTCCAACAAGTATTCTACACAACTACCACCACTACTAAGTCATCAATAAAAACAAATGGCCATAATCATCAACCGATCAACATTACTTTTAGCTACCCTATACATAGGTGATAACAAAATTACAACATACTCCAACTATTTAAAATAGATTGAAAACTAGCATTGAAGGGTCACAACTGCATATTTCCAAATATACTAGTAGTTTGCAACAACATAAATAACCACTCCAATCAACTTCCAAATTAAAGTCACTAGTCTCTACTAATCCGTTAGATTAGCACATCTTTAAACACCAAGCAAATCTTATTAACAATATCAGCAGTTTACATCATCTTAATGTTTTAACTATGCAACAGGGTTTAAAACTTTAAACATTATCAAGGGTCATAAGCACTTTTAAAGCAAAGCAACAGATTCTAAGCACGTACTTTAGCACATTCAATCATTCTCGCTAAGAGTAAACTACAACACTAGTAGTCTATTTATTCTCAAACTTAGAGATTTTACTCACATTGAATTGATTCAACTCAAAATTTAACTTAGCAACACATCAATCCATAAACCACATTGTTACCTACTACATAACATGCTTAAACATCAATTCTTACTAGGGACAAACGATTTCAGTCAAAAGACTACTTACTTTGTTTGCAGCATTTAGTTTTAAAACTCATCCCAAATTCATAAGGAAACTTGACTCAAAATTGCAATGAGACAAACCCAAACTTGGTCATGCAAAGGAATTCTCCAAAACACTTTTAAATCTCAAGGACTCCCATAAGGAAAAAGGTTGAAAGACAATTTTCTCGAAAGGGAACCAAGCGCTCAATCAAACCTTTGCAAATAAAACCTTAACTCCAAACCCCTAACTTTCACGACTCAAGAGGGGCTTTCAAAGATGATTTCTTAAACCAAGAAATGACTAAATCAAACACCACTTACTCCTACAAAGTCACGAACTTCAGCCCCGACAGCCAGTGTCGCACAACTCCGAACAAAACTCCTTTAGCCTCGGAGAAAGACAACCACAGGAATAAATCGAATGCTTCTTCCCATAAAGAAATCAACAAACTAAGCATTAAAACTTAGAAAGGCGCCCACAAGAAGCGCAACACTAGACTCCTCTTCTTCGTCTTCACCCAAGGAAGACAAAACCACACACCGCATAATGAACGATCCGCGAAAAGCCCATCACCTTTTCATTTGGTTCAAAACAGCTAAAGCCAAGAAAAGCAACAAACACCGACCGTCGAATCGACAAAGAACATCCGAAGGAAACCACCATTAACTCTTCCTTTTCGCCTCCAATCAACTACCCGATTTACGACAGAAGGGTAAGCGCTTTTCTCCTACAGGGGTTAATAGCTTCTTCGGTGATGGCGCTAACCGCCACACCACAAACCTCACCCTAACTATAAACAACAAGAGGTGACCGAAACCCTTCGGTACCACAACCCTAATCTTATCACCACAACATATATCATTGACATAGCAACATGCATTGTCAAAAGAAGCATTCAACATCAAAGCTTAAATACAACATTTAAGCGTAAAGAAACGATACCCATACCCTTTCCTACTGTGCATCCAGTGTGTGTCAAATTTTAGATTAGTTATACCATTTTTTGCAAGTTTTAATGTTGCTATCCTATGACAAAGTTTTAGTTGAAACCTAAGCCATGTTTCTAGGTTATTCCACATCATATTTTAGTTGTAACACCCCGGCATTTAATATGCCCGAATGCTACCAAACATAAGCTAAACAACATCCAAATATCATATTTAACATAAAATTCCAGCGAAGGCGCATAGGCTAAAAACCGAGATTTCGGCAGCACCTCCTTTGTTTTATCATGAATTTAATGAGCAACAACGATATAGCATTATATGGCAATAAGGGAAACATCTAAAACAGCAATAAATAGAGTCTTAACGACAATAAAAGACTAAGATTTAGCACTTAAAGTTCCAAGTGTCAAACGAACAATAAAACTCTCATTAACCAAGCTAAGCCTTAATTTAATGACCATCACACGCAATTTATTATCAATCTAAAAGAATTGACTTGGGGAAACATTAAGGTGAAGCAACGTGTGGGCGTGTGTCTATTCCCTTTTCCCGCATGCCGTTCTCATGGTACCTAAAACAATAAGAAAAAAACACAAGCGTGAGTTCGAAACTCAGCAAGCATATTGCAATGGACAACAAGAACAACAATATGGCAATAGCATCTCCCTTCATGTAAATCATCTTATTCATAAACACTTAACATTGTCATCATCAATATGTATGAGATGTAATGCAATGCTCATGTCTCCTTGGAAACTCATACCGGTATGGTTGAGTACACACGTCGGTGTGCACCCTTTTCCCCCTTCCATCCCGAAGATGGAGGGTGCCTACTCATCGCTTCCATTCACCACGTGGATGGAATCACGATGTAGGTCTTACTCAATGGCGTTCCGGACTAGTCATAACTTTCTCACCGACCTTGCCGGACTAGTTATGACTTTCTCACCGCCCTCGCCCTATCTCATGTCATGCATGCAACTATGCCAATTATCATATTTCACATGTACATAAACATATGGCATCTCATCATGACAAATATTAACACATGGCATCGAATCATGATAATCATACTCAATATATCATTGGAAAACAGCAAGCATGGCAAGTAATCATAGCAAGTAATCAATCATTCATCTAATCTCCACAAGCAACCTACAATTCCGCTATTCATTACAACACACTTGCCTCAACCGTGGGCGACGGGATTGTGGGAAGTAGAGGGCACCCCCGGGGTCACACCACCTGCACAACGGCATCACATACTCTCAATAATGCCCACAAAACAGTACACAAATCCCCATCTCACCCGACATTGCCCGCTACTCGCAAAACCTAAAACAGAGGTTCTGTCCCGGCGGGACAGCAGCCTTGCAAAGGCCATAACTTGAGTTCTGGGACTCCAAATCGATTAAACGAGTACACCATCGTGAAGCTTAGGAAATTTCCTACCTTTTTATAGTTATACGGAAAGACTGATTCGGACTCTAAAATTGTTTAATCTACAGATTACTACGATCTGTTCTAATTGCGTCATAGATTTTAACATGCTCGGTAAAATGGCCATAACTTTCAAACAGCTGATCGGATTTTAACGTGCTTTATGTCCACGGAAAGATAATTAAATTATCTACAACTTATTTTAAGTCCGTACGGACAGATTCGGATTCTAAATAGATGAAAACTCGAACCCTAGCCCGACTGCTCAATCTGCCCGAAAACAGAAACGTGGCAACGTCTAGATCTAACCCAAAGAACTCCAACCCAGCACCATCAATTGATCTAAAAACTTCATAAACACCCTAAGAACAGTACCTAAATCAAACCCAAGGATCCCCATGATCATACCTTTGCCCAACGAACGAATCTCCAATAGATCTCCTCGCTCCTCGCTCCTCGCTCCAACGGATGGATCCACAAGGTGCAGAGGTGTGGAGACCACCCTAGGGCAGCAAGGGGGTGGAGGAGAGGTGGTGGAGAGGTGGGGCAATGGAGGAGAGCAAGGGGGAGGCGCAAGGCTCAAAGGGAAGGGGCGGCTAGGGCTTGGCAAGTGGGGGGAGGTGAGGGGGGCGCACCAAGGCCTCAAGGGGCGCAAAGGCAGCAGGGTGGACACCCCAAAGGGGCACAGAAACCCCTTTTACCAGCCCCCACACCCAATCCTAGTCCGTTACGGAGACCTAATCCATCCCACCAAAGCCCACCAAGGCCCAAACTCCCCCGGGAAGGCCCAAAACCCCGAAAACGGCCCGGAAATGGCCCGAAAACGTTATTAACCTCCATACCTTATGGTTTTAACCTGCCATACCATATTTCATAAAGTTTTTGACCTTAAAATGCACCATTTAAAAGGTTACGACACTCCGTGGTGACACATCACTTCAAACGGCCCAAAAACGCGAGTAAACCTCAAGCCGAAAGGTTTTATTCTCTAATTTCACATTCTATAATGTCACACCATACCGTAGTGTCACAGGAGTTGACCTCCTTCCTGAACCTAATAACTCGAACCGAAGTAGCTGCTTAATCTGACTTAATTTTTTTGACCCGAAAGGAGTCTCTCAAGAGGTCAGGACCCTCTGCCGAGCTTCCACTCGAACGTTGCACTGTATTTATTTCGCACGATGATTCGCTGCAGCGAAGGACTATTTTTTGGACGTAATATCTACTTGGACCCGAAAGGAGTTGACCTCCTTTCTGAACTTTACAACTCGAACCAAAGTAGCCACTTAATCCGACTTAAATATCGGTGAGCCGAAGTTCTGCACCATTGTAAGCTATTTTCCCTTATTACTTATTGGACTTCGTATTGTTGTTTTTGCTTCATGTAGGTACCGACACTGCAGAGACCGCACATGTTGACCTCGACGCCGTTCCTGAAAACTCAGAGCAAGGCAAGCATCTCCCCTTATATCATGTTGCTAGCACACTTTTACCAAACTTATGTTGTTATGATGAAATGTATGTATGCATGCGTTTCTTTGAGTGAACACCCTATATTGCGAACCTGATAAATAAATCCCCGCATTCCATAAAAATTGCGAATTAATCGTATCACCTAGAAATACATGCGCACAAAAAGATCGAAAAAACGGCCAATTAATTTGTTAGCTACATATATTTTTTTTACTTAGTTCGTACAAACCTGAAATGTAAAGTATACAATGCCTTTGTGTGTAGTAGTATTTTACATGATATTATGAGTGTGGAATGTGGTTTTAGGATTTCATAAACTGCATATGTCTTGTGATATTATATTATATAACATATATATAATTATATGTTGTCATACATTTTAACCGTACGTAACCATAACATTAATTCTTTCGTAATTAAAATTTGAGTAATGACAATATGTTTCAAGATGTTAGCGGTGCGTGTGTGCAATTATTGATGACTACAATTACGTAATGCTACAGTCTTCGATGGCGATTCCGCTTCATATATGGCATGGGGGGGAGCCCGCAAATTTGCAGGGCCCATTTGTCAGCATGCATAATTGTGCACACATAGAGACCACTGTAAATCCACCGATAGAGTTGCGTACAGTAGCAAGAGCGGTTGCACGCGCTCTTAGTGTTGACCGTACATTGTACAAGCTCATGGTAGATAGGGTTAGGCCCCATGTAGTGCCAAATAGCTTGCTTTACGTGTACAGCCTATTCGAGCTCCGTAGAACGAGTGCCTGGCAGTTCTACATGGAGAAGGCCGCATAGGAAGGGTTCGCACTAGGTGTTCACGTCAAGCTAGTCCCTCGCACCCCTGCCGGGGAGGCAGGGATGAGCCGAGCCAAGGAGGAGGACATGGGGGTCAATGCGGATGAACAACTGGAGCCCGAAGAGGAAATTGCCATGAGCTCGCAGCAAGTCCCCGGTCAAGGGGGCTTGGCAGGGACTGGTGAGACGGATGCGCCTGTCCCTGAGGTTGATGCGGATGCCCTAGGGGATGACTCTCACCCTACTTATGGTGACGGTCCTGACGAAGATGAGGACCCGGGGCTAGCAATCGCATTTTTGCACTCGCTGGACTCGACCAACTGTGTTGTAGCCCACTTGGAGGATATTTCAAGGCGTGGGCAAGACCATAGCGACATAGAACTCGACCAGGAGTTTGCCACAAAGGACGAAGCGATGCACTTCTGCAATAATTACGCCGTGGTGACCCGGCGTGACCACCGTGTGCATCGGTCGGAGCCGAACTCCTTCGAGCTTACATGTAAGAAAGGGCAGCAGTGCGGATTCTATGTTCATGCTCAGCGCCCTAAACATCAGCACCATTTCATTATACGCCAGTACACACCGCACACATGCACAGAGGCGGTTGTTCGGAACACAAGCAGCGTGGTGAAATCAAAATTCATCGCGCAAATCCTGTTAGACGTGCTGAAGGCCGACATTAGTCTCAGGCCGGCAACCATAATTGCTGAGATGCAGAACAGGACAGGGATGTCTATAAACTACTTACAGGCTTGGCGAGCAAAGCAGATGGCTTTGAAAATGCTGTTTGGTAGTTTTATGGAGTCATTCAATTGGGCTCCACGCTTACTGAGGCGGATAGCTGCAACAAACCCGGGCTCCGAATATGCTATTGCTGTTGAACCCGTGCAGCTTCCCGATGGAACGACTGCTCCAGAACACTACTACCTCCTCAGGGTGTTCTGGGCGTTCGGTCCATGCATCACGGCATTCAGCAACTGCCGTCCTGTTATATGCGTGGATGGGACATTTCTATCCGGCCAGTACAATGGCACCCTTCTTACCGCCCTAGCTGCCGATGCAAACAACCAGCTACTACCGCTGGCGTTCGCCGTGGTCGAGAGCGAAAGCAACGACAGCTGGTTCTGGTTCCTGTCCCTGGTGAAGACCCGTGTGGTGCGGGATAGGGCCGGTGTGTGCGTCGTATCGGACCGTAATGCAGGGCTGCTGAACGCCCTCGATAGAATGGCGGAAGATGAAGATTGCCCTTGCCTGTGGAGAGACGTCCAGCGTAGATGGTGCATGCGTCACCTGGGGGCGAACCTGTACACCATGTGCAGGAACAAGAACATGGTGAAGCTATTCAAAACCCTATGCATGCAAAACCAACTGCGCAAGTTCGATACGATATTTAACCAGCTGAACGAGCGCTCAAAGGAACTGGTGGCGGAAGAGACCATGGAGGGCACACAGGTAATTGGTGGCTCGGAGGTCTCCGTACGGCGCAAGATGACATTCGCTCAATGGATAGCTCGTAAACCCGCTGAGAGACGGGCTTGGGCGCACGATACAAACGGTGCTCGGTAAGATAATGCCCTCTCTAGTATGGTACCACATCATTTGACAGCACTATTTTGCACCTAAGGGGCATGCTTCTCTTGTGCAGATACTCCATCATGACGATGAACTTTGCCGAGTCGTACAACAATGTGCTGCGGGGGGGCTCGTTGCCAGCATTTGCCCAATCATTGAGCTCACATTTTTTAGGACCGCGAAATACTTTGTTGATCGTCAAAGGGTGGCGTACAACTGCGGCTCAATCTTCGCTCCCCTTGTCGAGGCTTTGTTACAGCGTCGTAGGCAGAAAGCTCAATTCCACCGCACGCGCATGATGGACCCTGCGCAGAACATTTTTCTCGTCGAGTGCAAGCGCAAGCACCTTTCGGGATACTCGCGGGGGACACAAACCAGAGATGCCAGCTCGGCCTGTATCAGGCGACCTGCTCATGCAACAAGCCTCGCCTAGAGCACATCCCCTGCTCGCACGTGCTAGCATCGTGCCGTGATATGGGGGATAACGACGGCACACAATATGTCCCATCATACTACCATATGGATGACGTTAGAGCATTATGGTCGGGGCATTTCGAACCATTCAACATCGGCACGAACTACAAGACCTCCGAACCCCCGATGTGGCTCTCGTACCCCACACTAAGGCGCGATACGCTGGGTAGACCGAGTTCCGCGCGCTTTGAGGGTGACATGGATGCGTCTCAGCGAGACGATGGCCTTCAGCGTTGTGGCATCTGCAGGTAGGCAGGGCATGACCGTAGAGGCTGCCCAAACAGAGGGTGATGTTGTCCAATGTAATATTTCAACTATATACCTTAGTCATGCAATATCTTCTTACTACCTTCATTTTGCATTCTCTTCGTGAAATGTCCATTATGTAATTTATGCACATAAATTTCTTTGGGTATGTAGAGTGGTTTTGTAATTTCTTCTAATGACTATTTATTTGGTATTTCATTGTTTCATTCCCTCGAGATTATGCAGGATTGTGATGGAGTTACCAGAGTTATTGCGATCGAAGTATGATGACGACCACAGGGCGTGCAAGTGGGCCTCCGGCCAGACGGTAACGTCATTACTTCACTGTCGTAATGTATCGCAAGCATATGCGCATTTCGTTACGCTCAGTATGTTTACTTGCTCTATCGTTGCAGCTGAACACTCTTCGCATGCGTGGCTCCCGTAACATTAAGAGATTGGACGATCAGTTCATATACGGCCTCGGACGGACAGGCCTGTTAGCTTTCGCATTTACGGTGGATGGAGCCGACAAAGGAGACGGCCAGCGGACCCCGATCCCTAGACTGGACGGGGCCCTTATCACCGCGTGGGTCGACAGATGGCATCCGGAGACGCATACTTTCCACCTCCCCTTCGGCGAGATGACGGTGACCCTCAAAGATGTCGCCATGTTATTTGGCCTTCCACTTTCCGGTAAACCCCTCGTAGTGCGCAAGCCCTCCAAGGAGGCATGGAAGAACTATATAGAGGAAAGGTAATAAATGTGGAAGCATATTAACCACACTTATTTGGGAGCTAACGTGATTTCCTAACATGTGATTTTCTTGGATGCAGGTTTGGCAGAACGTACACGGGGAACTATGATCAGGGAGTCTCGTTCGCATGACTCGACAGTCTCCCGGAGGCTTGACCATGTCCTGTAAACGCTGAACCTGGTCAAATAAATAGGCACTTCGAGGTGTACCTCTATTTCCTCCTTTCAGGAATTCTATTTACGAACGGAAATGGTGATTCCGTTGCCCCCCACCTCGTTTGGGTCGCTCGGGAATTAGCCGAGCAGGTGCGGGAAGATGCAGCACCGGACATCTACAGCTGGGGCTCGGCAGTTCTCGCAGACACATATCGCGAGATGTGTGCGGCCTGCCGCCGGTCACAGCCAACTTCAATAATGGGAGGTTGCCCGCTGCTTCTACAGTTGTGGTCCTGGTCGTACCTACCCATAGCGCGACCAAGAGTGTCAAGGCGGTACTACCTAGTGCCCGTTGATGAAGGTAACTGGCATCCACTCGGAAGGCCAACCTTGGGTTACAAATGGATGCATGCTAGACTTCGATGGGCCCAGGAATCAGACCGTGGCTCCTACCCCCGTCTCGTGGGGGACCTAGACTTCCTGACATCAGCGCAGGTCACGTGGGATCCATTTTCCACCCAGGCCGCGGCGGAGGTTGCCGCGGGAGGCCATATCTCCAATCTGTGCACGGGGGAACCTCATTATTGGATGACGAAATGCTTCATCCTGTGCATGAGTGCCGTTGAGCCATACTCTCCGGAGCGCGTTCAGCGCCAATTTGGGTACCAGCAGTCTTTCCCTCTACCGCCTCCGATGGACTCCAAAAGCTCCCATGGGTATGGCGCTATATGTCACATTACTTTCACGATTACTGTGGAAACCATTAATAACGTGTTGGATTGATCCGCAGGAGGAGCACATCGGGGCACAACTACAACTGGGTCACAAGGAATAGGCTGCATATTCAGAGGTGGAACTCGGCGGCCACTCAGGACGTCTGGAACCCATCAGGCGCAGCCCACGAGACGGACACATTTGGGTACCTTGACTGGTATAGACCTCGCACACGGGCGGTGCTCCTAGATAGGGCTGCGGCGATGCCAGTACAACATGGGTATGTGGAGGACTACGCAGAGCGTATGCACACACTGGTACAGATCGCACCTATCACATATTAAAAACTGGGGATATACCCAATTAAACATTCGATACGTGTTAATTTGCAGAGGCGTGAGGTGGAGTACATGCATGACCAGGCGGATGAGATCCTCACGCAGTCACAGCCGCAGCAACGTCATTCAAGCAATCCTCTATGGATCCTTCTTTGCCGCACAGGCCACCACATAAGAAATGCGGTCATAGATGTTGGTGGCCATAGGCCATCTACCCAACCTGATTACGGGGATATACCGTACGAGGCGCCGCCTGCACCGAGCCCCCTGATGAGGAGCATGTCAATGTTTAGACGTGCAACGCCTGTGCCTCCTCGGCGGCAGCAAGACCAACCCAGAGCATCTACTTCGTCCCGGGTCCCGAGCCATGAGAGCGGCCGGGGACATGGAGGCGGCTACGTTGAAATAGGAGTCTTTTAGTACCCCCCTCCAGCATCGTCAAACATGGGAGTACATGGGGAGGGCGGGCGATGACCTTATGGGCTCGGGGACTACATTCACAGATGTGGGGGCTCCTGTCCTGGTACAGTGATACTCCATTATTGTTGCGCGGGCCTGTATAATCACGCAACCAGTAACATAACGATCACGCCATCACAACAGACTCAGATTGAAACCACTTGGTCAGCACGATACTCGACTAATGAGGTCACATGCCATCCAATTGGTTCCAATTTGAGCTTTCCGCAACCATGTGATAACCGCTAGTCCCTGGATCAGTAGGCTAGTGTCACATGTTGAGAAGGTAGAGTCTCATCCAAGCGAACGTAATTTAAGGGCAGAGGTAGTATATTACAGCGATAGATAATAATATTACAACTTGTTTCTGTTACAAAATGCCGATTGGCTTAAAGTAAACTGAAGAGGAAAACATCAGAGAAACAAAAGTAAAGCGGCCACGGTGTGCCTCCATTCCCACAGGCAACCGGTGAGCAGCTAACTCCGCTAGCCGTCAAACGCACCACCCGCGTCTGGGTCACTGAACTCCTGGTCACCTTCTTCCTCACCTGCGTCTTCTGCTCCTCACGCAAATTTTCAGAGCAAACGGTGAGTACACGTATGT
Source organism: Rhipidocladum racemiflorum (assembly GCA_036346355.1). Classification (NCBI taxonomy): domain Eukaryota; kingdom Viridiplantae; phylum Streptophyta; class Magnoliopsida; order Poales; family Poaceae; genus Rhipidocladum; species Rhipidocladum racemiflorum. The sequence goes on along the minus strand of CM070577.1, from coordinate 48,413,701 downwards.
ACTCGCAAGACTTTATTGTTTGCAAGTATAATACTAATGCAGGCTAAACAATGAAGATGGTTGCTATTCTAGTTCAGATTTGCATGAAGCTGAAGTTATTTGTAATAGACTAATAGATTGGAATACTGCACAGTTTATAAAACATTTAGTAAATGAGAGTAAATCAATACATAATGTAATTGTACATTTCATTCAACTCCCAAATCCCTCCAACATAACCAACACCACCATCACATGGCATCAGGAATCATTTCCTTCAACATAACCATCATACCATCACATGGCATCAGGAATCACCACCAGCTTGATCAAATCACCAAACCAACCGATCTCTGAGTTCAACGACTCAACATCTGCATGATACAGCCCAACATTTAAAAGATCTACCGATTTCAAATCTTTTTCAGAAATCAAAACCAAATTCTATACTTGACAGCAAATACCCAAGATGCTCGTGACCGTGAGCACGGCTAATCGACTAGTTGAGCCCTTAATGTGTAACTCTTTTTGGCTAGAGTTGGAGTTGTTTTGAAAATGTGTGTGATGTTGCGAGTGCTTCAAAAAGGTGGACTTTATGAAAGTTTTACAAAGTGATTTTGTTAGTGAGGTGTTCCCCTTTTGGGAATGAGTTTCCCTCTCCTTGAGGAAGTTCGTGATGGTTGTGGGAGCAGATGCTCGACTTGAAATTTTGATGTTCTTTTCCAAAATGTTGAATTTGGATGAAATGCAATGTTGTGCAAGTTCAGTTTTCAACTGATGTGGGGTCTTTTACGACGTGGTGTTTTACTGTCAACTATGCTGCCGTCATAGTCTATATGAATTTCCGCAACCTTCGATGTTAATTGTGTTTCCATCATTTGATACCGAGGAAGAAGTCATTTGGTGAATGACTATTCGGTGCCGTTGTTACATGATGAATGAAGGGTGAAAAAGGAAAACGAGACATTGTTTATGCATAATTAATCATAAAGGAGTCGACGAGCCAGGTCGGTGAGAAAGTCATATAAGGATATATGACTAATCCGGAGTGCTCTTGAAAAGTGTGCATGCATGTCAAGAATCGAGATGTCCATTTCTTTCTAGTATGAAAAGAAAGAATGAAGAAATTATGGTATTTTGGTTGTGGTGTAGGGGATTTATGCTTCCTTTGTGATTTGGCTTGGATGTTGCCGAATTCTTTCCAAAATGGTTGTTAACGCTTTGGGTTTGAGTTGTCGTGTGTACACTTGGGCTTGATAGCTAAGTGTTTTTGTGTGAGGGCGAGACCCTCTTAAGAAAGGAACCAATTGTGGTTTGGTAAGGTTTTTCGATCCTAGCTTGGGGCTAGGTGTTGAACCCTAGTGGTATAAGGGTGGTTTGTGATGGAGGTTGATGATGTATGGGTTTAACCATTATTAAGTGTAGCGATGGGTGGAAGTGAAGTTGACGGTAGTTCGGTGATATTTGTCCTGCCGTGAGCATTTGTCGTCACTAGTTGTTCTTGGATTTGAGTCTTGTCTGGGAAAGGATGGAATAAAATGTTAGTATGATGGTGTATCGGAAGGGCAAGTGTGCCTTAATGAGTTTTCCTCGATGGAAATTTTCGAATGTAGAAAGGTCGTTAAAGGAATTGTGACTTCCTTTGATTATGTCATGTTGAGTTTAATGGAGTATGGTAGTCAGGTTGGTTGTGATAGAAGTATGAAGTGTTTGCCGTGAGGATTCGAGCGTTTTGGGTTGATGGAGCCCTTTGTGGTTGAAACACAGATTCTGTTGGGGAATTGAAGTGAAGGTCGATTTGTGAGGGGTTGCCCTTAGTTGAGCTAGATCAACACTTTTTCTCTATGTGTTGGTTTTGGGAACTCGTTTGTTGTTTGTTCCGGTTTTAGTCGTTGTGTGAATGTTTTGTGCTGCAGAGAAGCCGTTTGTCCCTTGGGGATTTTGTCATTGATTTTGGCGTCCTTCGGATTCGAAGTCGAATCCTGTTGAAGGGGGGAGAATGTGACACTACGGTATGGTGTGACATTATAGAATGTGAAATTAGAGAATAAAACCTTTCGGCTTGAGGTTTACTCGCGTTTTTGGGCCGTTTGAAGTGATGTGTCACCACGGAGTGTCGTAACCTTTTAATTGGTGCAACCCCGGGAGTGCCCTCTACTTCCCGCCAATCCGTTGCCTGTGGTTGAGGCAAGTGTGTTGTGATGGATAGCGATTTGTAGGTTGCTTGTTGAGAATAGATGGAATTGACTACATGATATATGATCACTTGCCATGCTTTTATGATTGCCAATGATATGATGAGCATGTTTAATATGTTATGATGCCATGTGTTAATATGTGAGTTAAATATGATGTTGGCATAAATGCATACATGGCATGTTACATGGCTCGGGCGTTGAGAAAGTCATAACTAGTCCGGGAAGATCGGTGAGAAAGTTATGACTAATCCGGAAAGCCAATGAGAAAGTCCTACATCGTGATTCCATTCACCGCGGTGAACGGAAGCGAGGAGTAGGCACCCTCCATCTTCGGGATGGAAGGGGGGAGAGGGTGCACACCGACGGGTGTGTACTCAACCATACCGGTATGAGTTTCCAAGGAGATATGAGCATTGCATTGCATTGCATTGCATTGCATTACAATACATATTAAATGATGAGGATGTTGTTATGTGTTCAAGTATGAGATGTTATATGTGACGTGAGGTATTATTGTCTTGTAAATGATCTTGTTGTCCATTGCAATATGCTTGCTGAGTTTTCGAACTCACGCTTGTGTTTTATGTTGTTTTTTTAGGTACTTGAGATCGGCATGCGGGAAAAAGGGGTTTAGCTACACTTCTACACGTAGCTCCACCATCATAATCCATAAATACACACTTGGAGACATGATATTAAGAGTTGTGCCTTAAACTTAATGTATGGTTTAATTTAGCATGCTTGTGATTCCTTATTTGCTTCGTTATAGATTATGAAGTGGTTGAGCGTGGTATTAATGGCGTAATTCGATGATATGTCCATTTATGTTGATGTTCTAGATGTCGTGTGCTATGATATATCTTGCCATGATTTCTATATTGTGTTAATTCGTGGAAAAACAAAGGAGATGCTGCCGAAATATCGGTTTTTAGCATATATCCCTTTGCTGGAATTTATGTTTAAATGTGGCATTTAGATGTTGTTTAGCTTATGTTTGGTAGCATTCAGGCATATTAAATGCCGGGGTGTTACAGTTGGTATCAGAGCCAGGCTGTAGGTCCTTGGAATGTGAATTTTAGTGTCATGCCATAGGGTACAACTAAAATATGATGTGGAATAACTTAGAAACATGGCTTAGGTTTCAACTAAAACTTTGTCATAGGATAGCAACATTAAAACTTGCAAAAAATGGTATAACTAATCTAAAATTTGACACACGCTGGATGCACAGTAGGAAAGGGTATGGGTATCGTTTCTTTACGCTTAAATGTTGTATTTAAGCTTTGATGTTGAATGCTTCTTTTGACAATGCATGTTGCTATGTCAATGATATATGTTGTGGTGATAAGAGTGGGGTTGTGGTACCGAAGGGTTTCGGTCACCTCTTGTTGTTTATAGTTAGGGTGAGGTTTGACGGTGTGGCCGGTTAGCGCCATCACCGAAGAACTGTTAACCCCTGTAGGAGAAAAGCGCTTACCCTTCCTGTCGTAAATCGGGTAGTTGATTGGAGACGAAAAGGAAGAGTTAATGGTGGTTTCCTTCGGATGTTCTTTGTCGTTCTGACGGTCGGTGTTTGTTGCTTTTCTTGGCTTTAGCTGTTTTGAACCAAATGAAAAGGTGATGGGCTTTCGCGGATCGTTCCGTATGCGGTGTGTGGTTTTGTCTTCCTTGGGTGAAGACGAAGAAGAGGAGTCTAGTGTTGCGCTTCTTTTGGGCGCCTTTCCAAGTTTTAATGCTTAGTTTGTTGATTTCTTTATGGGAAGAAGCATTCGATTTATTCCTATGGTTGTCTTTCTCCGAGGCTAAAGGAGTTTTGTTCGAGTTGTGCCGCACTGGCTGTCAGGGCTGAAGTTCAGTGGCTTTGTAGGAGCAAGTGGTGTTTGATTTCGTCATTTTACTGGTTTAAGAAATCATCTTTGAAAGCCCCTCTTGAGTCGTGAAAGTTAGGGGTTTGGAGTTAAGGTTTATTTGCAAAGGTTTGATTGAGCGCTTGGTTCCCTTTCGAGAAAATTGTCTTTCAACCTTTTTCCTTATGGGAGTCCTTGAGATTTAAAAGTGTTTTGGAGAATTCCTTTGCATGACCAAGTTTGGGTTTGTCTCATTGCAATTTTGAGTCAAGTTTTCTTATGAATTTGGGATGAGTTTTAAAACTAAATGCTGCAAACAAAGTAAGTAGTCTTTTGACTGAAATCGTTTGTCCCTAGTAAGAATTGATGTTTAAGCATGTTATGTAGTAGGTAACAATGTGGGGTTTATGGATTGATGTGTTGCTAAGTTAAATTTTGAGTTGAATCAATTCAATGTGAGTAAAATCTCTAAGTTTGAGAATAAATAGACTACTAGTGTTGTAGTTTACTCTTAGCGAGAATGATTGAATGTGCTAAAGTACGTGCTTAGAATCTGTTGCTTTGCTTTAAAAGTGCTTATGACCCTTGATAATGTTTAAAGTTTTAAACCCTGTTGCATAGTTAAAACATTAAGATGATGTAAACTGCTGATATTGTTAAGAAGCTTTGCTTGGTGTTTAAAGATGTGCTAATCTAACGGATTAGTAGAGACTAGTGACTTTAATTTGGAAGTTGATTGGAGTGGTTATTTATGTTGTTGCAAACTACTAGTATATTTGGAAGTATGCAGTTGTGACCCTTCAATGCTAGTTTTCAATCTATTTTAAATAGTTGGAGTATGTTGTAATTTTGTTATCACCTATGTATAGGGTAGCTAAAAGTAATGTTGATCGGTTGATGATGATGCCCATTTGTTTTTATTGATGACTTAGTAGTGGTGGTAGTTGTGTAGAATACTTGTTGGAAACCATTGACTAAATGGAGGGTGTTGTAACCTGTGGTGATGGAGTGAACCATGTATAATTAACCTGATGTAGAGTTTTATCCTTAATGAATGTATGCCTTGGAATCCTAGCTATGAACTTTGTCTTGTAGAGATAATATTTACATGTTGAAGTCGTTGTTTAACTGAATAAGGTTCGGTTATCGAGACGTGAATAGATAGGAGGTATGAAATTTATATGTTGATCTTGCTGAAAGATTTGTGGAAGTACTATGTTTCAAATTTAGAATAAGAAGTATTATGATTCGGTGATCCGTGGGGATCATATCATTATAGTCTTGGTTGGGTGCCTTCTTGACAGCATCATAAACCCTTATTAAAAGTTTTGGGAATGGTAACTAGAGGAAGAATTTGTTGTGAAGCTTTTGGTTGAATTGTGTTGGGGCTCCTCAGGGAGTAAAAAGTGATTATTAAAGTCTTTTAATGGAAAGCGTAGTGGAATTCTAGAGATGGTTCTTTTTATGCTGAGCTTGTGTTTAAAAGCTTTTGGACCTGGGTTTGGTTGTTTGCCATTTTGGTTGAAGGGTTTTCGGTCAAGGTGTTCCTTATCTTTGTGTTTGAGATTCCCCAAAACTCGTAATGTTTGGTGTCGACCTTTAGTTTTGGCGAATTTGTTTAGTTCGTGTTGTGAGTTTGGATTTACATCCAAAAGTTTTGAGTCGATCGCGCCCTTTCGCGTTCGCACTGGATTATCTTTGGAATTAATTTTAAAAGGAAGCAGATGGTCTTAAAGGGTTGTGTTGGAAACTTTTGAGTTGAGCCCTTAATGTGTAACTCTTTTTGGCTAGAGTTGGAGTTGTTTTGAAAATGTGTGTGATGTTGCGAGTGCTTCAAAAAGGTGGACTTTATGAAAGTTTTACAAAGTGATTTTGTTAGTGAGGTGTTCCCCTTTTGGGAATGAGTTTCCCTCTCCTTGAGGAAGTTCGTGATGGTTGTGGGAGCAGATGCTCGACTTGAAATTTTGATGTTCTTTTCCAAAATGTTGAATTTGGATGAAATGCAATGTTGTGCAAGTTCAGTTTTCAACTGATGTGGGGTCTTTTACGACGTGGTGTTTTACTGTCAACTATGCTGCCGTCATAGTCTATATGAATTTCCGCAACCTTCGATGTTAATTGTGTTTCCATCATTTGATACTGAGGAAGAAGTCATTTGGTGAATGACTATTCGGTGCCGTTGTTACATGATGAATGAAGGGTGAAAAAGGAAAACGAGACATTGTTTATGCATAATTAATCATAAAGGAGTCGACGAGCTAGGTCGGTGATAAAGTCATATAAGGATATATGACTAATCCGAAGTGCTCTTGAAAAGTGTGCATGCATGTCAAGAATCGAGATGTCCATTTCTTTCTAGTATGAAAAGAAAGAATGAAGAAATTATGGTATTTTGGTTGTGGTGTAGGGGATTTATGCTTCCTTTGTGATTTGGCTTGGATGTTGCTGAATTCTTTCCAAAATGGTTGTTAACGCTTTGGGTTTGAGTTGTCGTGTGTACACTTGGGCTTGATAGCTAAGTGTTTTTGTGTGAGGGCGAGACCCTCTTAAGAAAGGAACCAATTGTGGTTTGGTAAGGTTTTTCGATCCTAGCTTGGGGCTAGGTGTTGAACCCTAGTGGTATAAGGGTGGTTTGTGATGGAGGTTGATGATGTATGGGTTTAACCATTATTAAGTGTAGCGATGGGTGGAAGTGAAGTTGACGGTAGTTCGGTGATATTTGTCCTGCCGTGAGCATTTGTCGTCACTAGTTGTTCTTGGATTTGAGTCTTGTCTGGGAAAGGATGGAATAAAATGTTAGTATGATGGTGTATCGGAAGGGCAAGTGTGCCTTAATGAGTTTTCCCCTCGATGGAAATTTTCGAATGTAGAAAGGTCGTTAAAGGAATTGTGACTTCCTTTGATTATGTCATGTTGAGTTTAATGGAGTATGGTAGTCAGGTTGGTTGTGATAGAAGTATGAAGTGTTTGCCGTGAGGATTCGAGCGTTTTGGGTTGATGGAGCCCTTTGTGGTTGAAACACAGATTCTGTTGGGGAATTGAAGTGAAGGTCGATTTGTGAGGGGTTGCCCTTAGTTGAGCTAGATCAACACTTTTTCTCTATGTGTTGGTTTTGGGAACTCGTTTGTTGTTTGTTCCGGTTTTAGTCGTTGTGTGAATGTTTTGTGCTGCAGAGAAGCCGTTTGTCCCTTGGGGATTTTGTCATTGATTTTGGCATCCTTCGGATTCGAAGTCGAATCCTGTTGAAGGGGGGAGAATGTGACACTACGGTATGGTGTGACATTATAGAATGTGAAACTAGAGAATAAAACCTTTCGGCTTGAGGTTTACTCGCGTTTTTGGGCCGTTTGAAGTGATGTGTCACCACGGAGTGTCGTAACCTTTTAATTGGTGCAACCCCGGGAGTGCCCTCTACTTCCCGCCAATCCGTTGCCTGTGGTTGAGGCAAGTGTGTTGTGATGGATAGCGATTTGTAGGTTGCTTGTTGAGAATAGATGGAATTGACTACATGATATATGATCACTTGCCATGCTTTTATGGTTGCCAATGATATGATGAGCATGTTTAATATGTTATGATGCCATGTGTTAATATGTGAGTTAAATATGATGTTGGCATAAATGCATACATGGCATGTTACATGGCTCGGGCGGTGAGAAAGTCATAACTAGTCCGGGAAGGTCGGTGAGAAAGTTATGACTAATCCGGAAAGCCAATGAGAAAGTCCTACATCGTGATTCCATTCACCGCGGTGAACGGAAGCGAGGAGTAGGCACCCTCCATCTTCGGGATGGAAGGGGGGAGAGGGTGCACACCGACGGGTGTGTACTCAACCATACCGGTATGAGTTTCCAAGGAGATATGAGCATAGCATTGCATTGCATTGCATTACAATACATATTAAATGATGAGGATGTTGTTATGTGTTCAAGTATGAGATGTTATATGTGACGTGAGGTATTATTGTCTTGTAAATGATCTTGTTGTCCATTGCAATATGCTTGCTGAGTTTTCGAACTCACGCTTGTGTTTTATGTTGTTTTTTTTAGGTACTTGAGATCGGCATGCGGGAAAAAGGGGTTTAGCTACACTTCTACACGTAGCTCCACCATCATAATCCATAAATACACACTTGGAGACATGATATTAAGAGTTGTGCCTTAAACTTAATGTATGGTTTAATTTAGCATGCTTGTGATTCCTTATTTGCTTTGTTATAGATTATGAAGTGGTTGAGCGTGGTATTAATGGCGTAATTCGATGATATGTCCATTTATGTTGATGTTCTAGATGTCGTGTGCTATGATATATCTTGCCATGATTTCGATATTGTGTTAATTCATGGAAAAACAAAGGAGATGCTGCCGAAATATCGGTTTTTAGCATATATCCCTTTGCTGGAATTTATGTTTAAATGTGGCATTAGATGTTGTTTAGCTTATGTTTGGTAGCATTCAGGCATATTAAATGCCGGGGTGTTACAACACCTTTTCCTTTTTCATCTTTTACCAACATAGCCTTTGTTTTTCCGAAATCACCATTTCCGAAATCCTAATAACGTATCGAAAATCTTTGATTGACTGAGTCCACCGATCATTATTCAATCAGTCTAAAGCTGGGCTAAGCGTATGCAACTATTAGACTTATAATCCCTGACGACACTTATTATAGCGTCTATCCTTAAACTAGGGTTACTCAAGGATTTTAGGGTAACAACAAGATTGAGATAAGCCATCCAACCATTAGGGTAACTACCTATTCCCACCATTTAAATACTTGTAATAATCATATGCATGCGTAATAGTTTTGCGAAACATCAAATACTTTTGCAATTATAGGAGCAATATGTTCAAAGGGGGTGCTTGCCTGCTTGCTCTGGGTTTTGCGTGTCCTCTGGGTCGAAGTCCGGATCCTCGCCTACTGCTCCCGAGGCGTCAACGTCTAAACGAAAGCGCGACAAAAGAAATAACGAGGAAACGATTAAGATCCAACGAGAACAAGGCAAAAAGCTCAAAGAAGCGGACAACAACCAATAAGCGAACACGAGAGAGAAAAACTTAACGAAAACCAAAACTTGAACTGGAGACCGGCAGTACCGGCATACAAATCCCGGTAGTGCCGCTCTACAGTCGGCAGTACCGGCCGCAAGGGTCGGTAGTACCGGCGGCTGCGAATCCTAAAAGAGGACCTCTCTGGAAAATAACTACCGGCGTTGCGGGAGCGGTAGTGCCGGCCTAAGCCCGGCAGTACCGGCCACAAGGGTCGGTAGTGCCGGCCTGAGCGGCAGTACCGGACTTACCACGTCGGTAGTGCCGGCCACAGGTCGACTGAATTTTCCAGAAAAAGGATTTTCGCACAAACGACTTCGGAATTTCGCGGCGATTGCACGGATGGGTTCTCGGAGATGACAAGGACCCATTTACGCAAACCACCCGAGGTTCCGACCTCGTTTGGCCTAATTTCTAATCCGAGAAACTCTAGAGTTCTAATTCATGCTAAATTCCGACTTTCACCCCGAATCGTATTCAAACTCGATTCTTTCCGCGAAACTCGGACTTTAACAACGTCGAATACATTCTAGCGTTCTTTTCCTAGCTTTTGGAACTAGGGTTCCAAGGTTTACTTCCAAAAGCTACGAAAATGACATTTAACCAAATATATCCGATAAAAACGTATTTAGGGTTTCCGATCTCAGTTTTCGCACTAACGAGAATTCTAGCACCTAACCTAGGTCTAGATACTCGGCTAACTAAAAGTTGAGCTCTACAACTAAGTTTTCTAGGGTTTTGGCTAAAAGAAAAGTTGATAGAAATGGAGAAAAGTAAGAGATCAAGCTCAAGTCATCACAGATCTGACTGAAACTTGCTCCACTCACCACAGAGCTCGTCTAGGGTTTGGGAAGCGACGTCCTCCTCCTTGACCAGCTGCTCCACGAGCTCCAGAACACCGGAGGGAGAGGTTTAGCTGGAGGGAAAGCTCGAGGGAGGGGGAGAGAGCTCCATGGGAGAGAGGGCTTGAGAGGGAGAGCTAGAGGGTGAGGGTGAGAGTGAGAGGGAGTGAAGTGAGAGGGAGGGAGTTGGCTGGGGGAGGAGAACCCTCTAGAAAACGTGGAGGTGGCCAGGGCAGCCGGTCAGCAACGGGCGCCCTGCCCCCCTGCCCGAACCCCTCGGCCGGCAGTACCGGCCAGGGCCGGCGGTACTGCCGCCCAGGCAGAAAAACCCCAAAAACCCCCCAAAAAACTCCGAAACTCACGAATCCTTCCCGGAAACTTTTAGGATAGACTCTAGGATAGCTAAAGAAGGTTTGGAAACTACGGTTGCTCGGAAATTCTAACCGCAACACGAAATGAGATTTTGGAGCAAAAATTAAAACGAAACAGATCGAGCAAACAAATCCAAAAACAATTAACTCCAAATTAAATTCCAAATAACTCTCAAAGGGTAAATAACATTTGTTCGTGACTATTATAATTAGCCGTTTTGAACTATTCGAAAATAGATACAACGGAAGGTGTAATTACAATATTTTTCCATTAAATGGTAGTCTGTATACTGAAGAGCAAATCAGCTGCATTCTCCCCGAAAAATAGACGCAAACGTGATATTTTACGGCCTGCCGAATAGGCTTAAGTTGTAATATTTGTTGGCGACTATTATAATTAGCCCTTTTGCATTACCCGAAAATACATACAACGGAAGGTGTATTTATAATATTTTTCCATAACATGGTAGTCCGTATACTGAAGAGCAAATCAGCTGCATTCTTCCAAAAAAATAGACTCACACGTGATGTTTTATGGCCTGCCGAATATGCTTAAGTTGTCATATTTGTTCGCGACTATTATAATTAGCCGTTTTGAACTATCCGAAAATATATACAACGGAAGGTGAAATTACAATATTTTTCCATTAAATGGTAGTCCGTATACTGAAGAGGAAATCAGCTGCATTCTTCCATAAAAATAGACTCAAACGTGATATTTTACGGCGTGCCGAATAGGCTTAAGTTGTCGTATTTGTTGGCGACTATTATAATTAGCCCTTTTGCACTACCGGAAAATAGATACAACGGAAGGTGTATTTACAATATTTTTCCACAACATGGTAGTCCGTATACTGAAGAGCAAATTAGCTGCATTCTTCCAAAAAAATAGACTCAAACGTGATATTTTACGACCTACTGAATATGCTTAAGTTGTCATATTTGTTCGCGACTATTATAATTAGCCGATTTGAACTATCCGAAAATACATACAACGGACGGTGTAATTACAATATTTTTCCATTAAATAGTAGTCCGTATACTAAAGAGCAAATGAGATGCATTCTCCCCGAAAAATAGACGCAAACGTGATATTTTACGGCCTGCCGAATAGGCTTAAGTTGTCATATTTGTTGGCGACTATTATAATTAGCCCTTTTGCACTACCCGAAAATACATACAACGGAAGGTGTATTCAGAATATTTTTCCATAACATGGTAGTCCGTATACTGAAGAGCAAATCAGCTGCATTCTTCCAAAAAAAATAGACTCACACGTGATGTTTTATGGCCTGCCGAATATGCTCCTTCACTACAGAAATCTCCTCAATGGGAACTGAGGAAGATGGTTTCTCAGACAAAGTCATGAGGAAACCCAACAGCCTCAAACGCCGACCAGAAAACAAACTAGTCAAAGCAAAGACGGAACTGGAGGGTATACCACCCTGAAAGGTCAACTCTACTCCTGACGGGGCCTGCAAGGCAACCGTCTTCCAGAAACAACAAATCTTGGCGCGGTGCTGATGCAACCAGTCCATGCCCAAAATGACATCAAAAGGAGCCAACTGGATCACCATAAGATTGGCAAAGAAAACCTCATCATCAATGGCAATGGTGCAACCAGGGCAAACCAAAGAACTAGCAATCAAACCCCCAGGAGAACTGACTAACACGGACTCAGAAATCCGCTGAACTCCCAACTTAGCTCTACTAGCAAACTCCGACGACACAAAAGAATAGGATGCTCCGGAATCAAATAGAACAAAGGCATCAACGGAATCCACGAGCAGAGTACCTGAAACCACCTCTGGATGCCCGGCTGACTCGGCGGTCGGCAAAGCGTACACTCCTGGTGGCGCCGGGACAGAAGGAGCCCCGACTCCAGGCTGATGCCCCAACAAGGCTGGGGGCGGAGGAGGCAACTGAGGAGGAGCAGACGGCTGCGGGCACCAGTACGCCGCTGGTGGCGCCCACGCAAAGGGTGGCTGAGAAACAGGAGCAGCCATCATGTGCACCGATCCTCTAGAAGACGCCGCTGGAGTGGGAGGAGAAGGCACCGTCTCCCACTTGATGATGCTACCGGGGTTCATCCGGCAGACTCGCCCCATATGGCCGGGCTTGCCACAGTGGTTGCAACTCCCAGTCCAACCACACTCTGAAGCACGGTGCTCGCCACCGCACTTGAAGCACTTCATGCCCTGCCCGGGCACAGGACGAACAGCCGCTCGCGAAGAAGACGACTGGGGCGACCCCATCTTAGCCCCTGAGGAGGAGCCCTGTCCTCCCTTGAACTTCTTGAAGGTGGGACGCTGAGAGGACCCACCTCCTCCACCAAAGGTCCTCTTCTGGCCCCCGCCTGGGGCCGCAGGAACCCCTGAACCTCCCGGGTTCTGCTTGTCCCGGGAGAGCTCCAACTCGAGCTCCATGCCCTTCGCTTGCTCCACCACAGAGCAGAAGTCACGAGGGACAGTCGCCCCCATGACAACTCTGAACTCCTGGTTGAGGCCCCTACGGAACCTCCTAGCTTTCTCCCGATCGTCGGCTGCCACAGCCGGTACGAAGCGCACCACGCTGTTGAACTCCTTCTCATACTCTGCCACCGACCTCTTTCCCTGGGAAAGAGTGGTCAGAGTAAGCTCCATCCTCTCAAGGAAAGACTGCTGGTGGAACTTGGCTCAGAAGCGAGCCACAAAGTACTCCCAGGTGATCGGACCAAGATCGGGGGTTCTAGCAGCCAGAACCCCCTCCCACCAGATATCAGCTTGGCCCTTCAGCTGAAAAGCCACAAAGCGAGTCCTCTGAACCGAGGTCAACTCTAGGACCTCAAACTGCCTCTCCATGTACCGCAGCCAATCTGCGGACTGGATCGGCGTGCCTGCTCCATCGAAAGTGTCAAGACGGAGGGACATCCACTCCCGGAGACTCATCCTCGGCTCCGGTGCAGCGGGGGCAACAACAGGGGCCACTGCAGGGGGAGGCACAACAGCAGGGGCTGCCCGCAACTGCTGGCGCAGCTCCTGAATCTCCCTCTGCAGAGCCTGGACTAAATCTTCATTGGCGGCGGGCACCCCCGCCCCCGACCGCACAGCTGGAAGCTCCTCCTGAGCTGGCCCACGAGCATTAAGCGAAACGCTACCCTCAGCAACAGACTCCTCAACTCCCTGGGAGCCTCGCCCCTGGCCTCCACGGCCACGGCGTCCACGGCCTCTACCCCTCGGCATGGCTGCTTAGACAGACAACCACCCAAACACCAAAGCACACAATCAAGATCATAGATCAAACATCATCATAAGCATATTCCTTATCACATAATCAAGCGCGATGCATTGATGAACCAAAACCCATCCTACTGTGCAACCAAGTGTGTCAGATTTTAGATTAGTTATACCACTTTTACAAGTTTTAACGTTGCTATCCTATAACAAGGTTTTAGTTAGAACCTAAGCCATGTTTCTAAGTTATTCCACATCACATTTTAGTTGTACCCTATAGCATGACACTAAAAATTCACATTCCAAGGACCTACAGCCCGCTCTGATACCAACTGTAGCACCCCGGCATTTAATATGCCCGAATGCTACCAAACATAAGCTAAACAACAACTAAATACCATATTTAACATAAAATTCCAGCAAAGGTGCATAGGCTAAAAACCGAGATTTCGGCAGCACCTCCTTTGTTTTATCATGAATTTAAGGAACAGCAACAATATAGCATTATATGGCAATAAGAGAAACATCTAAAACAGCAATAAATAAAGTCTTAACGACAATAAAAGACTAACATCAAGCTCTTAAAGTTCCAAGTGTCAAACAAACAATAGAACTCTCATTAACCAAGCTAAGACTTAATTTAAAGGCCATCACGCGCAATGTATTATCAAACTAAATGAATTGACTTGGGGAAACACTAAAGTGAAGCAACGTGTGAGCGTGTGACTATTCCCCTTTCCCGCATGCCGTTCTCATGGTACCTAAAACAACAAAAAAACACAAGGGTGAGTTCGAAAACTCAGCAAGCATACTGCAATGGACAACAAGCATAACAACAAGTCAATAACATCTTTCATCATGTATAACATCTCATTCATGAATATTTATCAATATCATCATCAATTTGTATGCGATGTAATGCATTGCTCCTGACCCTCTGGAACCTCATACCGGTATGGGAAGTACACACCCGTCGGTGTGCACCCTTTCCTCCCTTCCATCCCGAAGATGGAGGGTGCCTACTCGCTTCCAAACACCACGTGGATGGAATCACGACATAGGACTTACTCAATGGCGTTCCGGACTAGTCATAACTTTCTCACCGACCTTGCCGGACTAGTTAAGACTTTCTCACCGCCTCTCGCCTCTATCTCATGACATGCATGCAACCATGCCAATTATCATATTCAATTCACATATTAACACATGGCATCATAATATGTTAAACATGCTCATCATATCATATCAATTATTAACACATGGCAAGTGAACATATCATGTAAACAATTCCATCTAATCACAACATGCAACCTACAACTCGCTATCCATCACAACACACTTGCCTCAACCACGTGCAACGGATTGGCGGGAAGAAGAGGGCTCTCCCGGGGTCACACCACCTGCACAAAGGCATCACACACTCACAATCATAACCTCAAAACAGTACACACGCCCCCATCTAACCCGACATTGCCAACTACTCGCAAAACCTAAAAACAGAGGTTCTGTCCCGCGGGACAGCAGCCTTGCAAAAGGCATAACTTGAGTTCTGGGACTCCAAATCGAATAAACGAGTACACCGTCGCGAAGCTTAGGAAATTTCCCAACTTTTTCTAGTTATAGGGAAAGACTGATTCGGACTCTAAAATTGTTTAATCTACAGATTACCACAATCTGTTCCAGTTACGTCACAGATTTTTAGGCGCTCGGTAAAACAGCCATAACTTTCAAACGGCTGATCGGAAATTAACGTGCTTTACGTCCACGGAAAGATAATTAAATTATCTACAACTTCCTAGAAGTCCGTACGGTCTGATTCGGATTCTAAATCGACGGAAACTCGAACCCTAGTTCGACTGCTCAATCTGCCCGAAAACAGAAACGTGGACAAGTTTAGATCTAACCCAAATTACTTCAAACCAGCGCCTTCAATTGATCTAAAAACTTGATAAACACCCTAATAACAGTACCTAGATCATCCCCAAGGATCCCCAAGATCATACCTTTGCCCGATGCACAAAACTCCAATGAATCTCCTCGTGAATCGCTCCTCGCTCCACGTTACTCGCTCCTCGCTCCTCGCTCCTCGCTCCTCGCCCCACGGGATGACTCCACAAGGTGCAGGGATGGGGAGGCCACCCTAGGGAAGCAAGGGGTGGAGGGGAGGTGGTGTGGAGGTGGAGGAAAAGAGGGGGATGCGCACGGTTTGGGGGGGGCTAGGGCTTAGGGGAGGGGGAGGGAGGAGAGGGGCGCAAGGGGGAAGGTGGGGGCGCAATATGGGGAGGTGGGGGCGCAAGGGGGCTGGGGGAAGCCCCTTTTAACAGCCCTCAACCCAATCCTAGTCCGTTACGGAGTCCTAATCCATCCCACCAAAGCCCACCAAGGCCCAAAACTCCTCCGGGAAGGCCCAAAATCCCGAAAACGGCCCGGAAACGGCCCGGAAACGTTATTAACCCCCGATCCTTATGATTTTAACCTTATTTCCACATCTCATACTGTATTTAACCATATCATGTTCAAAAATTAAGGATACGACACTCCGAGGTGTCACAGTCAATAACCCTCTGGAGTTGGTTTAGCGATTGCTAAGGCGCATCGTCGTTGTACGTTGTAGTCGGATCATCAAAGTCGTCTCCACCCAATTGAAGGTTATCATTCTCATTGAAAGATCGGAACACCCAGTGTTACATCAAGTGGTATCAGAGCAAACCAGGTTGCTCGGTGAGAAATTTCTTTACCCTAGTTTAGTAGATTGATTTAATCCCTATAGTCCAGAAAATTTGCGACAAAAAGATTTGTTCCTCCTATCCAAACCAAATTTGCGCCTTTTCGATCTATTAATTTCGGCTTGCTAAATTTAATTTGTGTTCGTTTTAGCATTGTCTAGTTGCTGATCATAGTCCCCACATCAAAAAAACCATCCATTACCGATCAGTACACCTACATTTGGGAACCAATTCATCCTTTGTGAACACTTTGAACCTAATCGAGACTAGCTATTTGATATTGCTCTAGGGCTGCTCATGTTACATTCTGTTGCATAATTTGGATTGCACTTGCATTGCACCTAGTCATATTTATTGTGCTACTCTCATATTTGTTTGGCCACAAAAAAAAAAGAAAACCGCCGCACATAAAAAAATAAAATAAAAAAAAGAAAAAGAAAAGAAAAGTGCAGGCAAAAGCAAAGAGCGCAAAAAAAAGTGGAATTTGATTGAGAGTACATCCTAGCTTTTGTGCATTTTTCATATTGTGCTAGTTTGTGATTTTGAGCAATCTATTGCCCGTGTTCTTTGTTTGATCAATTAGCTAGCGTCTCTCCATAACTTATGCAATATGAGCTTTTGATGCCTCACTTATATTTCTTTAGTTCGTTCCTTTGATTGCATCAAGTTCAAACATCTTTGCGCGTGTGTTTCCCGTGTATCAGCCTTAGCCTTTTATCCATCTTTGATTGATCAGCATCTTAGGCTAAGTGCTAATTATAAACTATAATTCAATTCTATGCAATTTCTGAGATTAATTGATTGATTCTCCTTGCTACTAAATTAAGCATGTCCAAGCTCCACTCTCTACCCGTAGAAGCGTTCGATCACTTGGCAATCGCTCTACTCAAACTTCTGAGAACCTTTGACAACGCCAAAGACCGACAACACCTGCTGCAACGTAAGAACTTGTAAGACCTTTGGTTATAGGCTTGAGTGTTGAGAGACTTGCCACCACCTCCTAGTAAATGACGGAAACATTATACTTGTGATTTTTGTTTTCTTGTCTTCTACTAACCATGTCCGGTGACGAGGGCTCCCTGCATCACTCTCCTCGCACCAAGGGAATTGTTGCTCACTCTGAGCGTATGTCATCGCAAGAGAACCTTCTCAGATCCATTGAGGTCGCACAGGAGATTGGTAAAACTACTCTTGCTACTATTTTGTCTAGACTTGATACGCTTGCAGGAACTTCCCCAGGAACTTCCAGTCCTCCGCCTCATCTTCCAAGCAACAAAAATGGCGTACTACATGCTCAGGTACATGTTGATGATGATTCCCTAGGTAAGGTCAAATTCGCCATTCCACCTTTTAATGGTCAATATGATCCTGATGCCTATATTGATTGGGAGATAGCAGTAGACAAAGAATTTGGCAATTATGATTTGTCTGAAAATGAAAAGATTAGGATTGCTGCAAGTGTGCTAAATGAATATGCATTAACATGGTGGAAACATCACGTTTGAATCTATTTAGTTGAAGAATGCAGCTAATTTTCTCTTCAGTATACGGACTACCATATTACGAAAAAATATTGTAATTACACCTTCCGTTGTATGTACTTTCAGCTAGTGAAAAAGGGCTAATTATAATAGTCGCGAACAAATATGACAACTTAAGCATATTCAGCAGGCCATAAAATATCACGTTTGAGTCTATTTTTAGGGGAGAATGCAGCTGATTTGCTCTTCAGTATACGGACTACCATTTAATGGAAAAATATTGTAATTACACCTTTCGTTGTATGTATTTTCGGATAGTTCAAACGGCTAATTATAATAGTCGTGAACAAATGTGACAACTTAAGCATATTCGGCAGGCCGTAAAATATCATGTGTGAGTCTATTTTTTTGGAAGAACGTAGCTGATTTGCTCTTCAGTATACGGACTACCATGTTATGGAAAAATATTGTAAATATACCTTTCGTTGTATGTATTTTCGGGTAGTGCAAAAGGGCTAATTATAATAGTTGCTAACAAATATGACAACTTAAGCCTATTCGGCAGGCCGTAAAATATCACGTTTGAGTCTATTCTTAGGGAAGAATGCAGCTGATTTGCTCTTCAGTATACGAACTACTATTTAATGGAAAAATATTGTAATTACACCTTCCGTTGTATGTATTTTCCGATTGTTCAAAACGGCTAGTTATAATAGTCGCGAACAAATATGACAACTTAAGCATATTCGGCAGGCCGTAAAACATCACGTGTGAGTCTATTTTTTTGGAAGAATGCAGCTGATTTGTTCTTGAGTATACGGACTACCATGTTATGGAAAAATATTGTAAATACACCTTCCATTGTATCTATTTTCGGGTAGTGCAAAAGGGCTAATTATAATAGTCGCCAACAAATATGACAACTTAAGCCTATTCGGCAGGCCGTAAAATATCACGTTTGAGTCTATTTTTATGGAAGAATGCAGCTGATTTGCTCTTCAGTATACGGACTACCGTTTAATGGAAAAATATTGTAATTACACCTTCCGTTGTATATATTTTCGAGGATCTGTTTGACCAACTGAAGGGAGCAAAGGTGTTCTCCAAAATTGATCTTCAGTCGGGGTATAATCAGATCCGTGTGAGGGAGCAGGACATTGAGAAGACTGCTTTCTCCACTAGGTATGGGCATTATGAATTTAAAGTTATGTCATTTGGACTAACTAATGCTCCTGCTGTCTTTATGGAGGCGATGAACAGTATGCTACACAAGTACCTTGATGAGTTTGTGGTAGTGTTCATCGATGACATTCTGATTTACTCTAAATCAGAAGAGGAGCATGAGCGACACTTGAGGCTTGTGCTGAGTACCCTGAGGGAGAATCAATTCTTTGCTAAGCTGAAAAAGTGCGAGTTCTGGATTTCAGAAGTGGGTTTTCTTGGCCACATCATCAATCCAGAGGGCATATCGGTAGATCCTAGCAAAGTCTCAGCAGTTTTGGATTGGAAGAGGCCTTCCAATGTCAAAGAGGTGCGTAGTTTCCTTGGGTTGGCTGGATACTATCGGCGTTTTGTGCAGGATTTCTCTATCATTGCCAAGCCACTTTCACAACTGACTCAGAAGGGGATGAAGTTCCAGTGGACTGCAGAGTGTGAGCACAGCTTCTGCACTTTGAAGGAGAAGTTAGTGACTGCTCCTGTTCTTACCCTTCCCGAACCGGGGAAGCGCTTCACTGTTTATTCTGATGCTTCTCGGTTGGGACTTGGTTGTGTGCTCATGCAAAATGGCAAGGTGATTGCTTATGCTTCGAGGCAGCTGAAAAAGCATGAGCAGAACTATCCCACCCATGATCTTGAGCTAGCCGCCGTGGTGTTTGCATTGAAGATATGGAGGCATTATTTGTACGGCGAATCTTGTGATATTTTTACTGATCACAAGAGCCTCAAGTACATCTTTACTCAGAAAGATTTGAACTTGAGGCAGAGGAGGTGGCTAGAATTGATAAAGGATTATGACCTCACTATCCAGTATCATCCGGGGAAGGCAAATGTGGTGGCCGACGCTCTCAGTCGCAAGACAATGCCCCCTGTTGTTGATTGTCTTGTTGCTGATTTTGAGCGGTTGGGAGTCTCCTACTGCTTTGCCGGGACCGTGCAAGCTGAAACTCAATTGATTCTTGAGTCAGCGATTCCCGAGCGTGTGCGGGAGGCACAGCAGCATGATCGTTTGCTCCAGCAGGTGAGGAAACGCCTTGAGGATGGCAAGTCGGGAGACTTTACCGTTGATGATGCGGGAGTTTTGAGGTTTCAGGGCCGTCTGTGCGTGCCCCAGAAATCTCAAGTGAAAGAAGACATTCTGAGAGAAGCTCATCGCACCCCGTACACGGTCCATCCTGGAGAGACCAAGATGTACAGGGACTTGAAGAAGAATTTCTGGTGGAAAAGGATGAGAGTGGATATTGCCAAGTATGTGGCGTCTTGTGGGATCTGTCAGAAGATCAAAGCTGAGCATAAGCGTCCCGCCGGTCTGTTGCAGCCATTGGAGGTTCCTGTGTGGCCATGGGATGACATCTCCATGGATTTCGTGGTTGGTCTACCTCGTTCTCCACGAGGGAAGGATGCTGTTTGGGTTGTGGTGGACCGTCTCAGCAAGTCTGCGCATTTCATTCCCATCCGCACGACCAATTCAGCGAGCGAGTTGGCTCCCATCTATGTGCGGGAGATTGTGAGATTGCATGGTGTACCCAAGACCATTATCTCTGATCGGGATGCGAAGTTCGTCTCCAAGTTCTGGGAGAGTTTGCAGAGTGCTTTGGGTACGCAGCTTTGCCTTAGTACCGCTTTTCACCCTCAGACAGATGGGCAGTCTGAGCGTACCATCCAAACTTTGGAGGACATGCTCAGGGCCTGTGTGATGGCTTGGAAGGGTAGCTGGGAAGACCATTTGCCCCTTGCAGAGTTTGCTTACAATAATAGCTACCATTCCAGCATCCGGGCTGCTCCTTATGAGGTACTGTATGGTCGGAAGTGCAGATCGCCACTTTGTTGGGATGCTGTGGGCGAGAGAGCTATTCTTGGGCCGGATTGGGTTCAGCAGACTGTTGATCGTGTGTCGGAGGTTCGGCAAAACCTTCTCGCAGCACAGAGCAGACAGAAGAGCTATGCGGATGTGAGGCGGCGAGACTTGGAGTTTGAGGTGGGTGATAGCGTACTCTTGCGAGTATCTCCCACCAAGGGTGTGGTGCGTTTTGGCACCAAAGGAAAGCTCAGTCCAAGGTATGTTGGGCCTTTTCCTATCCTCGCCCGAGTTGGCAGGTTGGCCTATCGCCTAGAGCTACCGGAATCCATGCAAGGTGTGCATGATGTGTTCCATGTCTCGATGTTGAAGAAATACTTGCACGATCCGGAGTTGGTGGTTCCATTGGAACCATTAGTGCTTCAGCAGGACCTCACCTTCGAGTCCCGTCCTGTGGAAATTCTGGGGACTTCAGAGCGAGTGATGAAGAACAGGACGCTTAAGTTTGTCAAGGTCCTGTGGTCACATCAGACCGAGAGAGAAGCGACTTGGGAGCTGGAATCTCGCATGCGCGAGAAGTATCCCGAACTTTTCGCCTCAGGTGTGTGATGTGAAAACCTAGCTGTCTTTGGTTTTGCTGGGTTTCGTGTTGGTGCGTTTAGATTCGAGGTCGAATCCTGTTGAAGGGGGGAAGAATGTGACACCTCGGAGTGTCGTATCCTTAATTTTTGAACATGATATGGTTAAATACAGTATGAGATGTGGAAATAAGGTTAAAATCATAAGGATCGGGGGTTAATAACGCTTCCGGCCGCTTCCTGCCGCTGGGTTTTGGGCCTTCCCGAGGAGTTTTGGGCCTTGGTGGGCTTTGGTGGGATGGATTAGGACTCAGAACGGACTAGGATTGGGTTGAGGGCTGTTAAAGGGGCTTCCCCAGCCCCTTGCGCCCCACCTCCCCATATTGCGCCCCACCTTCCCTTGCGCCCCTCTCCTCCCTCCCCCCTAAGCCCTAGCCCCCCAAACCGTAAGATCCCCCTCTTTTCCTCCACCTCCACACCACCTCCCCTCCACCCCTTGCTGCCCTAGGGTGGCCTCCCCATCCCTGCACCTTGTGGAGTCATCCCGTGGGGCGAGGAGCGAGGAGCGAGGAGCGAGGAGCGAGTAACGTGGAGCGAGGAGCGATTCGCGAGGAGATTCATTGGAGTTTTGTGCATCGGGCAAAGGTATGGCCATGGGACTCTAAATTCGGACTCTAAATTGGAGAAAAACCGAACCCTAGGTCGACTGCTCATGCTGTCCGAAACAGAGAACGTGACCAACTCAAGAATCCATCTAATCTAATCAAATCCAGAACCACTAATTGATCTAAAAACTTGATAATCATCCTTAGAATAGTACCTAGCCCAACCCCAAGGAGTCCCATGGCCATACCTTTGCCCGACGCACGAAAACCCAATAGATCTCCTCACTCCTCGCTCCAACGGATTGATTTTCGAGGTGCAGGGGTGGGGAGGCTACGCTAGGGCAGCAAGGCATGGAGGAGAGGTGGTGGAGAGGTGGGGAGGCAAGGGGGCAAAGGGGAGGGGGCGCACGGCCAAAGGGGGAGGGGGTGCGGCTAGGGCAAGGGGGGTGCTTATGGGCGCCCAAGGGGAGAGGTGGGGGCGCATAAGGGGCAGGGGGAGCCCCTTTTACCAGCCCCAACCAGGTTTCCTAGTCCTAAATGGACTCATACTCCTTCCCACCAAAGCCCACAACCCCTTCTCTTAGGCCCAAACTCCCCCGGAAAGGCCCAAAACCCCGGAAACGCGATTAAAGCTCATAGCGTATGGTTTTAACCTTAATTCCACATTTTATAATGTTTTTGACCTTAACATCCACATTATATAAGGTTACGACACTCCGTGGTGTCACATTCTCCAATTTCACCTTTTACGATGTCTCGACATCCCGTAGTGTCACATTCTCCCCCCGTTAAACAGGATTCGACCTCGAATCCGAAGGACGCCAAAATCAACAACAAAGTCCCCAAGGGACAAAGGACTTCTTCGCAACATAAAACATTCACACAAAAACTTAAACCTGAACAAACGACAAGCGAGCTCCCAAAACCAACACTTGTGTTGATTTAGCTCAACAGAGTGCAACCTCTCACGATTCCATCTTCACTTCAATTCCCAAATAGACCACGAAAGAAAAATGGTCTCACGCTCCTCCATCCATTCCTCATTGGCACTAACGTGCCTGATCCCTTTAATCGGAACTACTCTCCAGAAGGGTACGGTACCAGCCTCTAGAACCCTCTTCATCTCCCACGCACAAACGTGTTTTCACACCTCAACCTCTCTACTGTGGTTCGCCATATTCAAAACGACGACGAACCAAGTGAGACAAATACTCCAAGACCACCAACTATTTGAACAAACGAGGTTAAGACCTTGCAAAGGATTGCTCTTTTACAAAAGACCAATACCCAACACTACCGCCTAAAGGAAAAGGCCCACCTTACAATCAGGGTCCTTAAACTCGCAAGAAAATGTAACAACCAAACAAAATCGCTACGGTTGACACAACCTCGTACAACCTCAGCAACAGAAAGGTCCAATACACTCTGAAAAGGAAAACAATTACTAGCAACTACCAAGTAGTCCACTAATAATCTAATCAACCCTACCGAGGAACATCTCAACGACACAATTTTCCAAGAAGGTTTGCATTGAGTCAAACACAACCTTCCCCTCAATGGACCACGATAAAGAGTACAATCATTGAGTGAGCTCAACCAAAATCATGAACCCAATTGGTCCACCTACAACAACTCAACCCCAAAGCGCTAAAACCACATTGGAAAGGATTCGGCAACATCCAAAGAGCACACATTTTAATTTCCTATGCCAAGACACAAAGGAAACGCAAATCCCCTACACCACAACCAACATACCAGAAATTCTTCATTGTTTCTTTTCATACTAGAAAGCAAGGGAAATCTCGTTTCATGACATAAATGCACACTCTTCAGGAGCACTCCGGATTAGTCATATCTCCATATATGACTTTCTCACCGACCTGGTTCAACGACTCTTTAATCATTTAGCATCTAAAAACGATGTCATGCTTACTTTTCACCATTCCTTCATCAAGTAACAACACTACCCAAAAGTCATTCACATGACGACTTCTTCCTCGGTATCTCATGAAAAAATCTCGAATAACATCGAGATTTGCGCTAATTCATAAAAACTATGACGGCAACATAGTTAACAGTAACGCACCACATCATACCAGAATCCCACCAACGATAGAAAGCTAAACTCGCAAAACATCGCGTTTTAACAAAAAAAATCAACATTTGGAAAAGGACATCAGCTCCAAAGTTAAACATCTGCACAAACAACCGCCATAATTTTTCTCAAGGAGAAAGGGGAAACTCATTTTCAAAAGAGAACACTTCACTAACAGCATCGCCGATGAAACATCCACAAAAACCACCTTTTGAAGCACTTGCAAACTCTACACAGATTTTTCCAAATAACTCCAACTCTAGCAAAGAAAAGATTACAAATTAAAACTCGTGAGTTTTCCAACATAACCCTCTATGTCCATTTGTTCCCTTTTAAAATTTATTCCAAAGATAATTCAGGGTGAACGCGAAGGAGCACGATCTACTCAAAATCTTTTGGGTGTAAATCCATACTCATAACACAAATTAAACAAAATAGCCAAAATCAAAGATTGGCACCAATAGCTACGGGTTCTAGGGAAATTCGGGAAACACAACACAAGGAATACCTTGACTGAAGGCATTCAACCAAAATGGCAAACAAACAAACCAGTCCAAAAGCTTTTAAACACACGTTCAGCATAAAAAGAACCATCTCTAGTACTCCACTACGCTTTCCATTAAAGACTTCAATAATCACTATTTACTCCTTGAGGAGCC
The DNA here is from genome assembly GCA_036346355.1 of Rhipidocladum racemiflorum. Classification (NCBI taxonomy): domain Eukaryota; kingdom Viridiplantae; phylum Streptophyta; class Magnoliopsida; order Poales; family Poaceae; genus Rhipidocladum; species Rhipidocladum racemiflorum. The sequence goes on along the minus strand of CM070577.1, from coordinate 48,389,044 downwards.
CCAACACAAATCAACCAAAAGCTTCACAACAAATTCTTCCTCTAGTTACCATTCCCAACACTTTTAATTAGGGTTTATGATGCTTATCATAAAGGCACCCAACCAAGACTATATTGACATGATCACCACGGATCACCGAATCATAATACTTCTTATTCTAAATTTGAAACATAATACTTCAACAAATCTTTCAGCAAGATCAACATATAAATTTCATACCTCCTATATATTCACGTCTCGACAACCGAACCTTATTTAGTTAAACAACGACTTCAACATGTAAATATTATCTCCACAGGGAAGAATTCGTAAGTGAGACTCTAAGTTATACTTTCAACTAGTTATATGCCCGTGCGTTGCTACGAAAAACAAAATTGATAAAGAAAAATAAAGATTAAAAAATAAAAAAAATACTATTTCATAAGATCAAACATCTATCTTTAACGCTTCGTTTCTTGCAAAAGCTGGCTAATTAAAGCAACGCTTCGTTTCTTGCGTAGGGCAATTAAGCAGGGCAATTAAGTAGGGCAATTAATGCATCGCTTCGTTTCTTGCGTAGGGCAATTAAGCAGAGCAATTAATGTGACGTGGAAAGAAACTCTCACTTTATACAGTAGAGATAAGGATAAGATCATTTATCATGTTAATTATCCAAAGCTCACTCCATCGCAACATGTTAAAATTTTCCTCTATTTTAACTAGGGTTTTCCAACGAGTAATCTAAACAGTTACCACCACTACTTAGTCATCAATAACAACAAACGGCATAATCATCAACCAACAACATTACTTTTAGCTACCCTATACATAGGTGATAACAAAATTACCACCACACAACATACTTGTAACACCCCGGCATTTAATATGCCTGAATGCTACCAAACATAAGCTAAACAACATCTAAATACCACATTTAACATAAAATTCCAGCAAAGGTGCATAGGCTAAAAACAGAGATTTCGGCAGCATCTCCTTTGTTTTAACGTAAATTTAAGGAGCAACAACAATATAGCATTATAAGGCAATATGAGATACATCTAAAACAGCAATAAATAGAGTCTTAGCGACAATATAAGACTATCATCAAGCACTCAAAGTCTCCAAGTGTCAAACGAATAATAAAACTCTCATAAACCAAGCTAAGCCTTAAACCAATGATCATCACACGCAATTTATTATAAAACTAATGGAATGACTTGTGGAATCAAAATAAGTGAAGCTACGTGTAGGTGTGTGACTATTCCCCTTTCCCGCATGCCGTTCTCATGGTACCTAAAACAACAAGAAAACACAAGCGTGAGTTCGAAACTCAGCAAGCATATTGTAATGGACAACAAGAACAATATCATGGCAATAACATCACCCATCATGTATATCATCTCATTCATGAACACTTAACAGTATCATCATCATTATGTATGCAATGTAATGCAATGCTCATGTCTCCTTGGAAACTCATACCGGTATGGTTGAGTACACACCCGTCGGTGTGCACCCTCTCCCCCCTTCCATCCCGAAGATGGAGGGTGCCTACTCCTCGCTTCCGGTCACCACGTTGAATGGAATCACGATGTAGGACTTACTCATTGGCTTTCCAGATTAGTCATAACTTTCTCACCGACCTTCCCGGACTAGTTATGACTTTCTCACCGCCCGAGCCATGTAACATGTCATGTATGCAAATATGCCATCATCATCATAAACTTGTATATTTAACACATGGCATCATAGCATACTCATCATATCATAGGAAAACATTAAAGCATGGCAATTGATCATATCATGAAATCCATCTTTCATCTAGTCTCAACAAGCAACATAACATTCGTTATTCATTACAACACACTTGCCTCAACCACAGGCAACGGAAAGGCGGGAAGTAGAAGGCACTCCCGGGGTCGCACCACCTGCACACAGGTATCACACACTCACAATCATGCCCACAAAACAGTACGCAAACCCCCATCTAACCCGACATTGCCAACTACTCGCAAAACCTAAAAACAGAGGTTCTGTCCCGGCAGGACAGCAGCCTTGCAAAAGGCATAACTTGAGTTCTGGGACTCCGAATCAATTAAACGAGTACATCCTCGCGTAGCTTAGGAAATTTCCCAACTTTCTCTAGGTATAAGGAAAGACTGATTCGGAACCTAAAGTCATCTAATCTACAGATTACCGAGATTTGTTCCAATCGCGTCACAGATTTTAATACGCTCGGTAAAACAGTCATAACTTTCAAACGGCTGGGCGGAATTTAACGTTCTTTATATGCACGGAAAGATAATAAAATTATCTACAACTTCTTAAAAGTCCGTACAGTCAGAATCGAAATCTAAATTGGCGAAAACAGGAACCCTAGGTCGACTGCTCATGCTGTCCCAAAACAGAAACGTGGCAACGTCTAGATCTAACCCAAATTACTCCAATCCAGCACCACCAATTGATCTAAAAACTTGATAATCACCCTAATAACAGTACCTAGATCAATTCCAAGGATCCCCATGATCATACCTTTGCCCGACGAACGAAAACTCCAATCGATCTCCTCGCTCCTCGCTCCTCGCTCCTCGGATGGATCCATGAGGATGCAGGGGTGGGGAGGCCACCCTAGGGCAGCAAGGGGGTGGAGGAGAGGTGGTGTGCAATAGGGAGCAATGGGGGAGGTGGAGGCGCAAGGAAGGGAGAGGGGAAGGTGGGGGTGGCGGCTAGGGCTTGGAGGGAGAGGTGGGGGCGCCCAAGGGCAGGGGGAGCACGCCCAAAAGGCTGGTGGGGAGCCCTTTTACCAGCCCCCACACCCAATCCTAGTCCGTTACGGAGACCTACTCCATCCCACCAAAGCCCACCAAGGCCCAAACTCCCCCGGGAAGGTCCAAAACCCCGGAAACGCCCCGGAAAAGCTATTAACCTCCAAATCCTATAGTTTTAACCTTAATTCCACATCTCATAATGTTATTAACCTTATCATGCACGTTAAATAAGGTTACGACACTCCGTGGTGTCACAACGCTTCAAAAGGCCCAAAAACGCGAGTAAACCTCAAGCCGAAAGGTTTTATTCTCTAATTTCACCTTCTATAACGTCACACCAAACCGTAGTGTCACAATACTCCCACTATTTAAAATAGATTGAATACTAGCATTAACACTGCCTTTAACAACATCATTAAGAATAAGTCTTATGTCTTCTCAATTGATATAATACTAGCATTGTAGAGACACAACTACATACTTCCAAATATACTAGTATTTTGCAACAACATGAATAGCAACACTAATCAACTTCCAAGTTAAGGTCACAACCTAGCATGATCAAATTTCTCTACTAACATGTTTAAATTAGAACATCTTTAACAACCAGCAAAGTTTCTTTAATAATAACAGCAGTCTACATCATCTTAATGTTTTAACTATGCATCAAGGTTTAAAACTTTAAACATTATCGGGGGTCATAAGCACTTTTATAATAAAGCAACAGATTCTAAGCATGCACATTAACACATTTACTCATTCTCGCTAAGAGTAAACTACAACACTAGTAGTCTATTTATTCTCAAGCTAGAGATGACAACCGCATTGAACTGTTTCAACTCACAAATTAACTTAACAATACGTCATCCCAAAAACCACATTGGTACATGCTACATAACATGCTAAACAACAATTCTTACTAGGGACAAACGATTTCAGTCAAAAGACTACTTACTTTGTTTGCAGCATTTTAGTTTTAAAGCTCATCCCAAATTCATAAGGAAACTTGACTGTCAAAATTGCAATGAGACAACCCAAACTTGGTAATGCAAAATGAATTCTCCAAAACACTTTTAAATCTCAAGGACTCCCATATAGGAAAATGGTTGAAAGACAATTTTCTCGAAAGGGAACCAAGCGCTCAATTAAACCTTTGCAAATAAAACCTTAACACCAAACCCCAAACTTTCACGAAACAAGAAGGGTTCTTCAAAGATGATTTCTTAAACCAACAAAATAACGAAATCAAACACCACTTACTCCTACAAAGCCACAGAACTTCAGCCCTGACAGCCAGGTCTGGCACAACTCCGCAATAACTCCTTTAACCTCGGAGAAAGACAAACACAGGAATAAATTGAATGCTTCTTCCCCATAAAGCAATCAACAAACTAGACATCAAAACTGGAAAGGCGCCCAAAAGAAGCGCAACACTAGACTCCTCTTCTTCGTCTTCAACCAAGGAAGACAAAACCACACACCGCATACGGAACGATCCGCGAAAATCCAATACCAAACACTTTTCTTTTGGTTTCCATCAACTAAAACCAAGAAAACCAACCAAGACCGACCACAGAACGATAAAGAACATCCGAAGGAATCCACCACCAAACTCTTCTATTTGACTCCAGTCAACTACCCGATCTACGACAGAAAGGGTAAGCACTCTTCTCCTACAGGGGTTAATAGTTCTTCGGTGATGGCGCTAACCGGCCACACCGTCAAACCTCACCCTTACTATGAACAAAAAGAGGTGACCGAAACCCTTTGGTACCACAACCCCACTCTATCACAACAACAAGAGCAATTCAATCATTTATCTCATTGACATAGCAACATGCATTGTCAAATGAAGCATTCAACATCAAAGCTTAAATACAACATTTAAGTGTAAAGAAACGATACCCATACCCTTTTCCTACTGTGCATCCATGTGTTTCAAATTTTAGATTAGTTATACCACTTCTGCAAGTTTTAATGTTGCTATCCTATGACAAAATTTTAGTAAAAACCTAAGCCATGTTTCTAAGTTATTCCACATCACATTTTAGTTGTAACCTAAGGTATGATACTAAAAATACATATTCGAAGGACCTACATCCCGCTCCGATACCAACTATAACACCCCGGCATTTAATATGCCTGAATGCTACCAAACATGAGCTAAACAACATCTAAATACCATGAATTAAGGTAAATTACAGCAAAGGAGTAAATGCTAAAACCCGAGATTTCGGCAGCATCTCCTTTGTTTTAACATGATTTGAAGGAGCAACAATAGTATAGCAATAAGGCAATATGAGAGACAGCTAAAACAGCAATAATTCAAGACTTAACAACAATATAAGCCTACTTTCAGGCATTTAATGTCTCCAAGAGTCAAACGAACAATAAGACTCTTATATAGCAAAGCTAAATCTTAAAGCAATACTCATCACACGCAGTTTATTATCAAAAACTAATTGAATGACTTGTGGATTCAATTGAGTGAAGCTACGTGCGGAAGTGTGACTAATTCCCTTCCCCGCATGCCGATCTCATGGTACCTAAAACAACAAGAAAACACAAGGGTGAGTTCAAAACTTAGGAAGCATATTGCAATGGTACAACAAGAACAATTACATGGCAATAATATCTCACATCATGTAAACCATCTCATTCATAATCACATATCATTATCATCATCATTATGTATGCAATGTGATGCTATGCTCATGTCTCCTTGGAAACTCATACCGGTATGGTTGAGTACACACCCATCGGTGTGCACCCTCTCCCCCCTTCCATCCCGAAGATGGAGGGTGCCTACTCCTCGCTTCCGTTCACCGCGGTGAATGGAATCACGATGTAGGACTTACTCATTGGCTCTCCGGATTAGTCATAACTTTCTCACCGACCTTCCCGGACTAGTTATGACTTTCTCACCGCCCGGGCCATGTAATCATGCCATGTACGCAAGTATGCCAACATCATAATTAACTTGTACATTAACACATGGCATCATAACATGATAAACGTACTCATCATATCATTGGCAATTATTAAAGCATGGCAAGTGATCATCTCATATAATCAATCTCATCTAGTCTCAACTAGCAACCTACAAACCGCTATCCATTACACAACACAAATTCGATATTTTATAATGCTCATGCTGCCCGAAACAGAGAACGTGGCAACTTCTAGATTTCATCTGATCTACTCAATTCCAGCACCACCAATTGATCTAAAAACATGATAATGACCCTAAGAACAGTACCTAGGCCAACCACAAGGAGTCCCATGGCCATACCTTCGCCCGACGCACGAAAACCCAGTAGATCTCCTCTCGGTTCGCGCGATCTCCTTCCTCGCTCCAATCCCGCCGGATCTCCTCGTCGCGGAGCGCTCCAACGGATTGATCTTCGAGGTGTTGAGGTGGGGATCTCCCCTAGGGGCAGCAAGGGAGGTGGAGAGGTGGTGGAGAGGGTGGTGGCGCAAGGGAAGAGCCCAAGGGGGGGCGCATGCAAGAGGGAGAGGGGAGGTGGGAGAGGCGGCTAGGGCACAAAGGAGAGGGTGGGTTGCACCAAACCAGGAGGGGGCGCACTAAAGGGGTAGGAGGAAGCCCCCAAACGGATTCCTACTCCTAAATGGACTCAAACTCCATCCCACCAAAGCCCACAACCCCTTCTCTTAGGCCCAAACTCCCAGAAACAGCCCGAAAACGCAAATAAACCACACATCGTATGGTTTCAACCTCCAATTCGATATTTCAAAATGTTTTTGACCTCATCATGCACATTTTATAATGCACATAAGGAACACCTCAACCGAAAGCATTCAACCCAAATAGACAACAACCAAATCAGTCCAAAGGTTTTAAATACAAGCTCAACATAGACACAACCACCTCTAGTGTTCCACTATGCTTTCTATTAAAGACTTTAAATCTTCACTACTTACGCGTTGAGAAGGCCCAACAGGACTTAACAAAAAGCACATAACAAATTATTTCTCTAGTTACCTTTCCCAACATTTATAAATACAGTTTATGATGATTAACAAAACGTCTTCCATTCTATACTACCTCATCATGATCCTCACAGACCAACACATCATATAACAATGTATTCTATATTTCAAACATAGTACTTCAACAGATACTTAAGCATGATCAACGTATCAAATTTTTTTATACCATCCATACATCAACATCTTGACAATTAAAACTTGTTCAATCAATAAAAATGACTTCAACAAATAAGTATTATCTCTACAAGGCAAAGCTCGTAACTAAGATTCTAAGTCATACAATCATTAAGGATAAAATTCTACATCATGTTAATTATCCATGGTCCACTCCATCACAACATGATACAGTAACCTCCATTTTATCAAGGATTTTGAACAATTAATCTAAGTAATTACCACCACAACTAAGCCATCAATATAAAAAATTTGCATAGTCATCAATCAACAACATTGCTTTTAGCTACCCTATACAAAGGTTGCAACAAAATTGTCACTACACAACATACTCCAACTATTAAATTAGATTTAATAAGTTAGACCTTCACGAAACTCTTACAATAACATCAAACAACAAAACCTATACCTTTCCAATTGGCCTCGATATTAGCATTTTAGGAACACGGCTGCGTACTACCAATCATGCTAATATTTTGCAACAACATGAATAGCAACTCTAATCAACTTCCAAATTAAAGCCACTAGTCAACATGATTAAATTTCTCTATTAACCCGTTAGATTAGAACATCTTTAAACAACCGGTAAGGTTTCTTTAACAGTATCATTAATTTACATCATCTTAATGTTCTAACTATGCATCAAGGTTTAAACTTTTAACATTAACGTTGATCATAAGCACTTTTAAAGCAAGGCAACAGATTCTAAGCATGTACATTAACCCATTTAATCATTCTCGCTACAGAGTTAACTACAACACTAGTAGTCTCTTTATTCTCCAGCTAGAGATGATAATCACATTGAATTGATTCAACTCAAAATTTAACTTAGCAACACATCATTCCATAAACCACATTGTTACCTACTACTTAGCACGGACATGAACTTTTCTAAACACCTTCATGGGGCACGAACTCTTGACAAACATGATGCAACTCAACTTTTAAAGATAATCACAACTCAAGAACCAGAACGAACACCGATATAAAATTTCTCCTTTCCAGGCACGGAAGAAAAACAAAACTCCAACAGAAATGCAGGAGAGATCAACTGTTAATTTCCCAAATTTGCCCACAAAACTCTTCAAGAAATCTCAAGATCTATACTTCCAACAAGGAAGAAGGATGCACCAGGGAAAATCAAATGTTCATTAAATCTTTTCCGATAAAGATTCAAACTTAACTCCACCCAACTCGAGGTCTGCACAAGGGGAAACTCCAACACTTTTCTTAGTTAGGGAGAACAACCACCACATAAGTTTCCTCCCCAAGACCACAATAACCAACAAAAACCGGGTGTCAAAACAAAATTACGACCAACAGACATGCAACACACAACTCTTCTTCTTCGTTTTCAACCAAGGGAGACAAAACCACAAACCGCCTGCGGAACAATCCGCGAGAATCCCACTCCCAAACACTTTTCTTTTGATTTCAATCAACTAAAACCAAGAAAACCAACCAAAACCGATAGTTAGAACGGTGAAAAGCATCCGAAGGAAAGGGTATGGGTATCGTTTCTTTACGCATAAACGTTGTATTTAAGCTTCAATGTTGAATGCTTCATTTGATAATGCATATAAGCACTACACAAATTCGATATTTTATAATGCTCATGCTGCCCGAAACAGAGAACGTGGCAACTTCTAGATTTCATCTAATCTACTCAATTCTAGCACCACCAATTGATCTAAAAACATGATAATGACCCTAAGAACAGTACCTAGGCCAACCCCAAGGAGTCCCATGGCCATACCTTCGCCCGACGGACGAAAACCCAATAGATCTCCTCCCGGTTCGCACGATCTCCTTCCTCGCTCCAATCCCGCCGGATCTCCTCGTCGCGGAGCGCTCCAACGGATTGATCTTCGAGGTGTTGGGGTGGGGATCTCCCCTAGGGGAAGCAAGGGAGGTGGAGAGGTGGTGGAGAGGGTGGTGGCACAAGGGAAGAGCCCAAGGGGGGGCGCATGCAAGAGGGAGAGGGGAGGTGGGGGAGGCGGCTAGGGCACAAAGGAGAGGGTGGGGGCGCACCAAACCAGGAGGGGGCGCACTAAAGGGGCAGGAGGAAGCCCCCCAAACGGATTTCTACTCCTAAATGGACTCAAACTCCATCCCACCAAAGCCCACAACCCCTTCTCTTAGGCCCAAACTCTCCCGGAAAGGCCCAAACTCCCAGAAACGGTCAGGAAAAGCAATTAAACCTCACATCGTATGGTTTCAACCTCTAATTCCATATTTCATAATGTTTTTGACCTCATCATGCACATTTTATAATGTCACACCATTCCGTAGTGTCACACTTACAAATCTTCATGACTTTTTACTTATTGTGCTTCCTATCAATGTTTTTACTTCATGTAGATACCGACTTCGGTGTTCGTCGCTTTTATCGAAGCCATGTCTCACGGGTCAAGCTCAGTGGTTGCTAATGCAGGGCGGGTAATTTGCCCTAACTGCCATGTGGAAGCTCAAACCTGGGACTCCACCACTACGGCAAATAACGGACGCCCGTTTTATAGATGCCCTAATTTCTCCGTACGTCTTAATGCTTTTCGATTACTTCATGTTTTCATGATTACTTTCCCGCTCGAGCTTTATATAACCATGTTAACACTGTCGTGTAGTCTACCGGATGCCAATATTTTCAGTGGGCAGACCAACTGAACAAATCGACAGTAGCATACAGGACGCTCCCGAGGGTCGAGCAGAGCAAGGACCTCGGGCAGGAACTTAATAGGCTAACATTACGTGAATTAACGCAAACAGAACGAGTACGTCCTGAACAAGAAGATGATGACCCTGAAGCTTATGATCGCTTCCTTCAGCGCGCCATAGAAGATAACCACGAAGCGGTAGACCCTAATTTGGTTATTCCGTGTGACTACCATAGCAATGATGACGTCCAACGTGACCGTTGGCAGTTTTTCGAATATGAGGGTGTTGACATTGATAGTGATGATTCGGGAAACTTCTAAAGCTTTATCAGTGTTATCGTCACTTCAGCTAGCAATATCGTCACTGTTGTAATGCCCTTGTAATATTATCTGTTGCTTATTTCATCATTTAAACTTTCGTTGCATTGGCCCTACTACGGTTGGGTTTTGTTGCCAAGGTTATTGTAACACCCCCGCATTTAATATGCCCGAATGCTACCAAACATAGACTAAGCAACCTCTAAATACCACAATTACAAGTAAATTACAGCAAAGGAACAAATGCTAATATCGAAAATTTCGGCAGCATCTCCTTTGTTTTTCCATGATTCGGAACAACACCAAAGTATCAGAAGTTATATCATAATGGAAATCATCTAAAACAGCAATAACATGTGACATAGCAACAAAATAAGTCCAGGATAAAGCATTCAACCACTTCATGAGCTAAACGAATCAAATAGTAAGACCAAGCAAACAGTTAAGCAATTCTCCAAGTTTCATGGCAATACTTTCATTATCATGACTCCAAATGATAACACTATCTAATTTGTGTGGAGCTACGTGTAGATGTGTAGCTAAACCCTTTTTCCTGCATGCCGGTTTCATGGTACCTAAGAAAAACAACATAAACACAAGCGTGAGTTCATCACTCAGCAAGTATATTGCAATGGAACAAGAAAATACATTCCAATACCTTCACCACCACTTTTCACATACAACATCATACACACCTCATATTCATAGTGTAAGCATATCATTGACATCATCATAAATCATCCTCATATAACATCTTCATATAATGCAATGCGATGTAATGCAATGCGATGCACATATCTCCTGGAAACTCATACCGGTATGGTTGAGTACACACCCGTCGGTGTGCACCCTCTCCCCCCTTCCACCCCGAAGATGGAGGGTGCCTACTCCTCGCTTCCGTTCACTGCGGTGAATGGAATCACGATGTAGGACTTACTCATTGGCTCTCCGGATTAGTCATAACTTTCTCACCGACCTTTCCCGGACTAGTTAAGACTTTCTCACCACCCAGGCCATGTATCTTGCCATGTATGCAAATATGCCAACATCATGAATAACTTGTACATTAACACATGGCATCATCATGGATAACTTGTACATTAACACATGGCATCATCATGGATAACTTGTTCATTAACACATGGCATCATCACATAATAAACATATTCATCATATCAATGGCAACCATTAAAGCATGGCATGTGAACATATCATATATTCAAACTTAAATCTCAATCAATCAAACAACCTACAATCGCTATCCATTACAATACACTTGCCTCAACCACGGGCAACGGATTGGCGGGAAGTAGAAAGCACTCCCGGGGTCACACCACCTGCACATAGGTACCACACACTCACAATCATGTCCACAAAATAGTACGCAAACCCTCATCTACCCCGACATTGCCAACTACTCGCAATACCCAAAAACAGAGGTTCTGTCCCGCCGGGACAGCAGCCTTCCAAAAGGCATAACTCGGGTTCTAAGACTCCGAATCAAATAAACGAGTACATCCTCGCATAGCTTAGGAAATTTCTCAACTTTTCCTAGGTATAGGGAAAGACTGATTCGGACTCTAAAGTTGTTTAATCTACAAAATACCGTGATCTGTTCCAATCACGTCACAGATTTTAACACGCTCAGTAAAACGATCATAACTTTCAAACGGCTGATCTGATTTTAACGTTCTTTATATCCACGGAAAGATAATGAAATTATCTACAACTTCTTCAACATCCGTATGACCAAATTCGGATTCTAAATTGGCGAAAAACCGAACCCTAGGTAGACTGCTCATGCTGCCCGAAACAGAGAATGTGGCAACTTCTAGATTTAAACTAATCTACTCAAATACAGCACCACCAATTGATCTAAAAACTTTATAAACACCCTTAGAACAGTACCTAGACCAACCCCAAGGATTCCCATGGCCATACCTTTGCCCGACGCACGAAAACTGAAAGGATCTCCTCCTGGTTCGCTCCTCGCTCCTCGCTCCTCGTTCCAATGGATGGATCCTCAAGGTGCAGGGGGTGGGGAGGCCACCCTAGGGCAGAAAGGGGGTGGAGGAAATGTGGTGGAGAGGTGGGGAGCAAAGGGGGACAAAGGGAGGGACGCACGGCCACAAGGGGGGAGGAGAGGAGGTGGGGCGGCTAGGGCAAGGGAGGAGGAGGTGGGGCGCACACAAGGGGCACTGTGGGCACACACAAGGGCAGGGGGAGCCCCTTAAACCAGCCCAAGAGGAAACCTAGTCCTAAATGGACTCTTACTCCATCCCACCAAAGCCCACAACCCCCTCTTTTAGGCCCAAACTCCCCCGGAAAGGCCCAAAACCCCGGAAATGGCCCGGAAACGCTATTATCCTCCATACCCTATGGTTTTAACCTTAATTCCACATTTCAATAAGTTTTTGTCCTCAACATTCACTTTTTATAAAGATACGACACTCCGTGGTGTCACAGTTACTGCCTGCTTGAGACGTCCTGTCAAAGCATTGCTGGCAAAGCCTGCAGGACATATCGTGTCATAAGCATGGCTATCTGAGCCTATCCGAAATGTCCTATCAAATGCATGTGTGGCAAAGAATGCCTTAGTCGTCCTGTCAAAGCATAGCTGCCAAAGCCTGACTGGCACCTCCCTACCAGCTACAAAGCTGCATGCATTTGTCGCTACCAAGCACAGGCAGAGCTACAAAGGAATCCGATGCTCGCGGATTCCTTCTAGCTTCAAGTCTGTCGCTTTATCAATGCAGGCTATTTAACCCCCTTCCTGCCTTCCCAGCATTGCATCAACCAAACCACTGCTCCAATACAACAAAGAGAACCATCCCTCGCAATCCAAACGAGCAGCACCAATGGAGTTTCCCTCGCCCCCAAGGCACAGCGTTGTCCAAACCATCCCCGAAGGCACGGAGGTCCCCATGTGCTTATGCGGGGATCCTTGCCGCTTCCGGCAGTCCATAGACAACTCATACACATACGGTATAAGGTACTGGAGCTGCCGCAATCACGACTCTGAGCCAACGCTGGGGATGCTGCTGCGGCGGAGAAGCCCGGTATGTTCGTACTCGCATTTAGTGTTGCATCTAACCTGCATGTGTCTAACACCATGTGATGTGACCAATTGCAGCCTCCACTGTGCGAGTTCATCCGATTCTACGACGCGGAACAAACTCTCGAGATGGAAAGGATGCGGAATTGGGAGTACTCGCATCGGAGGGCTATGGTGGAGCAGTAGTGGTGTGAGCAGGATCAGGAGGAGAAGCGCAAGTAGTGTCTGGAACAGATGCTTGCACAGAGGGAGGCCGAACGACAGCACCATGCCGCGGAGAGGGAGGCTGAGTGCGAGAGAAAGCGTGAGAGGGCAGCTAGGGCCAGGGCAGCAGGAGCTGAAGGGTTGCGTAAGGGAAAATATCCTCGGTGCTCTCAGTAAAGTGTATGAGAAGGGCCCTTGTTGTTGTTCCCTTTCCCTAAGGCATGTTAGGTTTAGTCCGGTATACTCGGTAGAGTGCCATACATGCCATTGTTGTTTAGCATTTGTAAGGCGTATGTAATTCAGTAAATTCTTATTTCTGCCCATCTATCGGTAGAGTGTACCGTACATATATTTCACATCTTTGACAATAACTAAACGAAGTCTCAAAAAAATTATTACAAAATTATCATTACAAAATTAAAAAATTATTACCAAATTATCGGTAGAGTGTACAAAAACAATAATTATAACTACAATTCGAAAGCATATTCTTAATCCATATGATTTTGCGAAAATTTAGAAACTTTTCTTATTAAATTTGGAGTGGTATAGCGAAAGTTATTTGCATTTCAATTGGATCCGGTCGAATAATCAAAGAAAACTAAAAAAATCAGCGAAATAATCAGAAAAATCAAAAAACAAGACGGGGGACACGTGGCAGCGCGTGGCGGAGCCACCTGGCTGCTGCCGTGGGGTGTGGCGGCGACCGTGTGGCGTGGCGGCCGCCACGTGGCGCGATGGTGGCGATTGCTACTTTTGCTATTTTATTTTTTTGTTGTATATTTTTGCAAATTTAGATTTACATGTTGTATATTTCAGGTTTTTTTCCGGCAATTGGGCTACGCCTTAGAGCATGGGCCTTAGATATAGCTTTAATTTGAATTATAGGATTTTTGAGAAAAAGATTAACTCCTGCAAAGATTCTGAATTGTGAAAATTTAGCAAATTGTTGTAGGGCCCCTTGGAGAGTAGCTATATTTAGCAACTCTGTGATTGAGTCCTATCTTCGTTGGGTTTTAGGGCTTAATTGCTGGAGTGAAAATTTCATTGAAGTCCTAAATCTAATTAGTTGGGGTCCTAAATTAAAGTTTAAGGCTCTTTTTTAGGGCTTTCTCTTGGAGATGCTCTTAGACAATCTCCAGCAATTTCCCTTCATTCTATTCCCTTCCCTATTCCCTTCCCCATATTCATTCCATTTATTTCCTACCTTCTTCAACAGCATCCCCTCGAAGAATTTTGTGAAAGGATTGGAGAGAGAATCCCTTCACAGGGGGATTCTCTCTCCGAATCCCGTCCAAAGGAAATCGTGAAGGGAATCCGTTGGAGCACTTGGGATCTGTTCGCGAAGGGATTTGGAGGCTGAAGGGAATCCGCTGGAGATAGTCTTAGTGGCGTTAGATCCAATTTTAACGGCTTGAAGTACGACCCAACACAAAAAAATGGGTCAGGCTGGTACGACCCAAATGGCGTGTCGGGCTGGGCCTAAAATCCTGGCACAATGGGCCACCCGGCACAGCCCGACTGTATGGGCCGTGGTTGGGCCGGTACTGATCGAATTAAATCTCGAACCTGTAATTTGTATTTTTCCGGGTCTTCCTTTGCTTATGAATTTTTATTCTATATGAAAGTTGTAGATAATTTCGAGACACATCTTCTTCATGTAGACAACTTTTCCATTTGAGCAACGAATGAATTTATAAAAAAATATTTAGTGCGCTGTGTAGTTTCAGACCAACGCCGTATCTCTCGGTAATCTAGACTTTTCAGGGTCTTCATTTGCTCATATGAATTTATATTCTTCACGAAAGTTGTAGATAATTTTGAGACACATCTTTTTCATGTAGACAACTTTTCCATATGAGCAATGTATGAATTTATAAAAAAAATATTTAGTGCGTTGTGTAGTTTCAGACAGACGCCACATCTCTCGGTAATCAGGATTTTTCAGGATCTTCCTTCCCTAGTATGAATTTATATGCCACATGAAAGTTGTAAATAATTTCGAGACACATCTTTTTCATGTAGACAACTTTTCCATTTGAGCAACGTATGAATTTATAAAAAAAAAATTAGTGTGCTATGTTCTCTCCAGTGCCGTGTTCGGGCCGGCCCGGCCCGACAGCAGTACGACGTGCCTTTGGGCCATGCTGGGCCTTGATTTTTGTCGTCCGTGCTGGCCCAGCCCAGCACGAAGAAACGACCGGGCCATGCTGGCCCGTTTCATGCAGGCCTGAAACACGATGAGCTCGAACCACGCCAGTTCGGCACGACCCAAGTCCCACCTCTAGAGGGCGTGTTAGCGACGCTGCGATTGTATGGATGCCTGTGATTTGCTTCAACTGCTTTTTATGTGATTTTATTGGTTAGCATTTTTGCTTATAGCTTTTACATAATTTTTTTCTTAAACAGCTTAAAAACGGTTACATGGTAGACATCGGGAATTTTATCTAACATCCATTACAATAGTCTAAAATCAACCATTGATATAAAAAAACATATCTCAAGTGGATTTTATCTTTGAATTATATAGGTATTTATGGTTTTTGAAAAATCTCAGTTAAAAAATCACATATGTATTTAGTTTTTGGTTTTTAAGCTAGATAAAAAAATCTAAACAAATAGAGTTTTTTTGAACTAGTAGCTACAGAAACAAATAAGACATAAAATAATTGTAAATAAGGCATAAATGAGCCGAGCTAAGCTCAAATTTATAAATAATAAAAAAATATTTCTGAAATTTTAGAAGTAAGAAAGGTGGGCAAGGAATTATTACAATTCTGGGAAGGACACTTAGACTGGATCCACATGGGAATGACGTTCAGCTGTGGACGTCGTCCGAAACAGCCTCCATCTTTTGTTCCACACCATACGCCCGAGTAAATCCGTTTGTTGGCCTTGCTTCCGTGATAACTGTCAGGGAACCTCACTGCCGAGTAGTTCGGAATTTCTGAACAGATCTAAAAGTGGAGAATAGAGAGGAGAAAGAGACACACAGAATATAGCAGGAACTGATCTGCTATTCTTTATTGCTTCATTGTATGTACAAAGGGGGAACCCCTTCCTCCTATTTATAGCCTTCGGTTAGGGTTTCGGCATAAGGGACCAACTAGCCTTCATGGGCCAGATGGGTTTCCCAACACTCTCTCTTGGGCCTTTTGCCGCGAGATGCATATGCCTGATCAAAACTCCTGAAAAATCCAGTGGAAAAAATACTTAGAGAAAGAGTACATAGCATACGCTTACTGTGTTGCACGAATTGCCTCATCAAAACCTTATGTAAGAAAACTTCCATGAAAAACTTACTTAAGGAAAAAGAGTACAATTCACCCAACTTCAATGCCGATCTTCAAGATCCGTGATGGGTACTCAAACTTCGCGTTCAAGATTTATGCAGGAGTATATGAAATATCTCCCCCTAAAATCTCCACTTCTCTAAGTCTCATCATCCCAATTCCTCTTACGCATCTTTCAAATTTAGACGCTGGGAGTGAGTTAGAGAATAGATCTGCGAGATTTTCAGATGACTTAATATGCAGTTTCTTGATCTCGTTCATCTTATGCAATTCATGAGCATAGAAGAACTTGGGGTTGATATGCTATGTGAGATTGTTTTTCACATATCCCATTTGTGCTTGAGAAACACAAGTTGCATTATCTTCATAGATGATAGTGGGAGTTTGCTCCATGTTCAAGCCACATGATTTCTGAATTGGTGAACCATTCTTCGGAGCCATGCACATTCACGGTAGGCTTCACACAAGGCAATAATTTTTGAGTGGTTTATCGACATCGAGACAAGAGTTTGCTTAGACGACTTCTAGGAAATTGACGTTCCCCCGCAAAGGAAAACATACCCTGTTTGTGACTTGCCGGTATGCAGGTCCGATTGGTACCCAGCATCGGCATAGCCAGCAAATTCAATTTATTGTTTCTTCTGTAAAACAAGCCAAGATCTTTGCTTCCTTCGAGGTAACGGAAGATGTCCTTGATCCCTTTCCAATGCCTTTTGGTGGGTTCTGTGCTGTACCGAGCTAGCAAATTCACGGCGAACGAATGTCCGACCTAGTGCTATTCGCAAGGTACATGAGCGCTCCAATTGCACTCAAATATGGGAATTCCACTCCTAGGACTTCCTCCCCCTCTTCTCTAGGCATGTATGGGTTTAGGTCTACTTGTAGTGACCTTCCGACCATTTGGGGTCTTTTTTGGGGTATCTCTTTTCAAAACGAAATATTTCCAACACTTTCTGCGTGTAAGATGATTGGTGTACCAAGATTCCTTCTTGGACATGTTCAAGCTGCAAGCCTAAACAGAACTTGGTTTTACCCAAATCTTTTATTTCAAACTCAGACTTCAAGTATAAGCATGCTTCTTTAATTTCTTCATCCGACCCAATGATGTTCAAGTCATCTACATATATGTAAATTATACAAAATCCATTTGGGGATCTTTGTATAAATACACAAAGGCAATCTTCACTATTTGTGTATCCTTTCTTGAAGAGAAAGTCACTCAAACGATTGTACCATATTCTTCCTGACTGTTTCAGTCCATACAGTTATTTCTCCAACTTCACACTGTATAGGTTTCTGTTTGCTCTATATTGGTTCGGGATAGATATACCTTCCGGTACTTTCATGTATATCTTCGAATTCAAGTTTGCATACAAATATGCTGCGACAACATCCATCAATTTCATTCTCAACTTCAAGTTGACTGCCATTGAGATCAAATATCTAAAGGTAATCCCTCCCATGACCTGAGAATAGGTTTCTTCATAATCAACCCTAGGATGTTGAGTGAAACCTTGAGCAACAAGCCTTGTCTCATACCTTTCAATAAATCTACGGTGATTGCCATCTTCTATTCTTCCCAACCTAGCCTTTTCTTGCACTCTGCGAGAAATGCAAGCTCGGGATCATGATCAATGATTGAGGCAATCTTCTTTGCAAAGTATGCATTGACATTGGATGTTGCTCTATTCATAGATTCTCTTGTTGTTACAAAATTTATGGCCATTTCATTATGGGGTGCTTCATGCACTTCTACTTGCTCTTCTCTGCTATTTCCCATCTATGAGCAAGTTCCTTTAGTTTTTCATTGCCCATGTGTAACACCCCGGCATTTAATATGCCCAAATGCTACCAAACATAAGTTAAACAACATCTAAATACCACAATTTATCATAAATTCCAGCAAGGATACATATGCTAAAAACCGAGATTTCGGCAGCATCTCCTTTGTTTTAACATGCTACGAAGAATCAATAATATTATAGCAATGTAAGGCAATGTGAGAGACATCTAAAACAGCAATTATTAAAGACTTAATGGCAATATGTCTACCATCAAGCACTTAATGTCTCCAAGTGTCAAATGAACAAATAAACTCTCAAATAGTAAAGCTAAACACTAAAGCAATGATCATCACACGCAATTTATTATCAAACTAATAGAATGACTTGTGGAATCATTATGGTGAAGCTACGTGTGGGCGTGTGACTATTTCCCTTCCCCGCATGCTGATCTCATGGTACCTAAAACAACAAGAAAACACAAGCGTGAGTTCGAAACTCAGCAAGCATATTGCAATGGACAACAAGAACAACAACATGGCAATAACATCTCCCATCATGTAAATCATCTTATTCATAAACACTTAACATTGTCATCATCAGTATGTATGCGATGTAATGCAATGCTCATGTCTCCTTGGACACTCATACCAGTATGGTTGAGTACACACCCGTCGGTGTGCACCCTCTCCCCCCTTCCATCCCAAAGATGGAGGGTGCCTACTCCTCGCTTCCGTTCACCGCGGTGAATGGAATCACGATGTAGGGCTTACTCATTGGCTCTCCGGATTAGTCATATCTTTCTCACCGACCTTCCCGGATTAGATATTGACTTTCTCACCGCCCGGGCCATGCAACATGTCCTGTATGCAAGCATGCCAACATCATATATAACTCATATATTACCACAAGGCATCATAACATCTTAAACATGCTCATCATATCATAGCAATCATTAAAACATGGCAAGTGATCATATATCATGTAGACAATTCCATCTAATCTCAACATGCAACCTACAACTCGCTATCCATCACAACACACTTGCCTCAACCACGTGCAACGGATTGGCGGGAAGTAGAGGGCACTCCCGGGGTCGCACCACCTGCACATAGGTATCACACACTCACAATCATAACCACAGAACAGTACGCAAACCCTCATTTACCCCGACATTGCCATCTACTCGAAAAACCTAAAAACAGAGGCTTTGTCCCGGCGGGACAGCAGCCTTGCACAAGGCATAACTTGAGTTCTGGGACTCCGAATCAATTAAACGAGTACATCCTCGCATAGCTTAGGAAATTTCCCAACTTTCTCTAGGTATAAGAAAAGACTGATTCGGAATCTAAAGTTGTTTAATCTACCGATTACCGTGATCTGTTCCAGTCGCGTCACAGATTTTAATACGCTCGGTAAAACAGTCATAACTTTCAAACGGCTGATCGGAATTTAACGTTCTTTATATGAAGGGAAAGATAATAAAATTATCTACAACTTCTTCAAAGTCCGTACGGTCAGATTCGAAATCTAAATTGGCGAAAACAGGAACCCTAGGTAGACTGCTCATGTTGTCCCAAAAAAGAAACGTGGCAACGTCTAGATCTAACCCAAATTACTCCAATCCAGCACCACCAATTGATCTAAAAACTTGATAATCACCTTAAGAACAGTACTTAGATCAAACCCAGGGAACCCCATGATCATACCTTTGCCCGACACACGAAAACTCCAATGGATCTCCTAGCTCCTCGCTCGTCGCTCCTCGCTCCTCGCTCCTCGGATGGATCCACGAGGATGCAGGGGTGGGGAGGCCACCCTAGGGCAGCAAGGGGGTGGAGGAGAGGTGGTGGGGAGGTGGAGAGGTGGAGAGGGCAAGGGCTAGGGGCGCACGGCTAGAAGGGGTGAGGGGAGGGGTGCGGCTAGGGGTTAGGGAGGTGGTGTGGGGGCGCAATAGAGGGGAGGGGGCGCACATAAGGCAGGGAGGACCTCCTATCAGCCCTCAACAAGGATTCCTAGTCCTAGAAGGACTCTTAATCCATCGCACCAAAGCCCACAACCCCCCCTTTAAGGCCCAAAATCCCCCGGAAAGGCCCAAAACCCCGGAAACGGCCCGGAAACGTTAATAACCTCCAAATCATATGGTTTTAACCTTATTTCCACATCTCATACTATTTTTGACCATATCATGCTCGTTAAATAAGGTTACGACACTCCGTGGTGTCACATTCTTCCCCCCTTCAACAGGATTCGACCTCGAATCTAAACGCACCAACACGCAACCCAGCAAAACCGAAGATAGCTAGGTTTTCACATCACATACCTGAGGTGAAAAGCTCGGGATACTTCTCGCGCATGCGAGACTCCAGCTCCCAAGTCACTTCTCTCTCGGTCTGATATGACCACAGGACCTTGACAAACTTAAGCGTCCTATTCTTCATCACTCGCTCCGAAGTCCCCAGTATTTCCACAGGACGGGACTCGAAGGTGAGGTCCTGCTCAAGCACTAATGGTTCCAACGGAACCACCAACTCCGGATCATGCAAGTATTTCCTCAACATCGAGACATGGAACACATTATGCACACCTTGCATGGATTCCGGTAGCTCCAGACGATAGGCCAGCCTACCCACACGGGCGATGATAGGAAAAGGCCCAACATACCTTGGACTGAGCTTTCCTTTGGTGCCAAAACGCACCACACCCTTGGTGGGAGATACTCGCAAGAGTACGCTATCACCCACCTCAAACTCCAAGTCTCGCCGCCTCACATCAGCATAGCTTTTCTGTCTGCTCTGTGCTGCGAGAAGGTTCTGCCGAACCTCCGACACGCGATCAACAGTCTGCTGAACCCAATCCGGTCCAAGAACTGCTCTCTCGCCCACGGCATCCCAACAAAGTGGCGATCTGCACTTCCGGCCATACAGTACCTCATAAGGAGCAGCCCGGATGCTGGAATGATAGCTGTTATTGTAAGCAAACTCCGCAAGAGGCAAATGATCCTCCCAGCTACCTTTCCAAGCCATCACACAGGCCCTGAGCATGTCTTCCAAAGTCAGGATGGTACGCTTAGACTGCCCATCCCTCTGAGGGTGAAAAGCGGTACTAAGGCGAAGCTGCGTACCCAAAGCACTCTGCAAACTCTCCCAGAACTTGGAGACGAACTTCGCATCCCGATCAGAAATAATGGTCTTGGGTACACCATGCAGTCTCACAATCTCCCGCACATAGATGGGAGCCAACTCGCTCGCTGAATTGGTAGTGCGGATAGGAATGAAATGCGCAGACTTGCTGAGACGATCCACCACAACCCAAACAGCATCCTTCCCTCGTGGAGAACGAGGTAAACCAACCACAAAATCCATGGAGATGTCATCCCATGGCCACACAGGAATCTCCAATGGCTGCAACAGACCGGCGGGACGCTTATGCTCAGCTTTGATCTTCTGACAGATCCCACAAGATGCCACATACTTGGCAATATCCACTCTCATCCTTTTCCACCAGAAATTCTTCTTCAAGTCCCTGTACATCTTGGTCTCCCCAGGATGGACCGTGTACGGGGTGCGATGAGCTTCTTTCAGAATGTCTTCTTTCACTTGAGATTTCTGAGGCACGCACAGACGGCCCTGAAACCTCAAAGCTCCCGCATCATCAACGGTAAAGTCTCCTGACTTGCCATCCTCAAGGCGTTTCCTCACCTGCTGGAGCAAACGGTCATGCTGCTGTGCCTCCCGCACACGCTCGGGAATCGCTGACTCAAGAATCAATTGAGTTTCAGCTTGCACGGTCCCCGCAAAGCAGTAGGAGACCCCCAAATGCTCAAAATCAGCAACAAGACAATCAACAACAGGGGGCATTGTCTTGCGACTGAGAGCGTCGGCCACCACATTTGCCTTCCCCGGATGATACTGGATTGTGAGGTCATAATCCTTTATCAATTCTAGCCACCTCCTCTGCCTCAAGTTCAAATCTTTCTGGGTAAAGATGTACTTGAGGCTCTTGTGATCAGTGAAAATGTCACAAGACTCGCCATACAGGTAATGCCTCCATATCTTCAATGCAAACACCACAGCGGCTAGCTCAAGATCATGCGTGGGATAGTTCTGCTCATGCTTTTTCAGCTGCCTCGATGCATAAGCAATCACCTTGCCATCTTGCATGAGCACACAACCAAGTCCCAAACGAGAAGCATCAGAATAAACAGTGAAGCGCTTCCCCGGCTCGGGAAGGGTAAGAACAGGAGCAGTCACTAACTTCTCCTTCAAAGTGCAGAAACTGTGCTCACACTCTGCAGTCCACTGGAATTTCATCCCCTTCTGAGTCAGCTGCGAAAGTGGCTTGGCAATGATAGAGAAATCCTGCACAAAACGCCGATAGTAGCCAGCCAACCCAAGGAAACTACGCACCTCTTTGACATTGGAAGGCCTCTTCCAATCCAAAACCGCTGAGACTTTGCCAGGATCTACAGATATGCCCTCTGGATTGATGATGTGGCCAAGAAAACCCACTTCTGAAATCCAGAACTCGCACTTTTTCAGCTTAGCAAAGAACTGATTCTCCCTCAAGGTGCTCAGCACAAGCCTCAGATGTCGCTCATGCTCCTCTTCTGATTTAGAGTAAACCAGAATGTCATCGATGAACACTACCACAAACTCATCAAGGTACTTGTGTAGCATACTGTTCATCGCCTCCATAAAGACAGCAGGAGCATTAGTTAGTCCAAAAGACATAACTTTAAATTCATAATGCCCATACCTAGTGGAGAAAGTAGTCTTCTCAATGTCCTGCTCCCTCACACGGATCTGATTGTACCCCGACTGAAGATCAATCTTGGAGAACACCTTTGCTCCCTTCAGTTGGTCAAACAGATCCTCGATGCGAGGCAAAGGATACTTGTTCTTGACTGTCACTTGGTTAAGAGCACGATAATCAATGCACATACGCCAACTTCCATCCTTCTTCGAGACGAAGAGGACGGGTGCTCCCCATGGCGAAACGCTATGCCGAATAAAGCCATTGGCCAACAGATCCTCCAACTGCTTCTTCAACTCGTCTTGAAAAGGACGAGCCAAGCGGTATGGAGAGATAGAAATAGGTCAAGTGCCAGGAACAAGATCAATACGAAACTCCACACTCCTCACAGGAGGTAAGCCAGGCAACTCGTCAGGGAACACATCAACAAACTCCTTCACAACAGGAATCTCCTCAATGGAAGCTGAAGAAGATGGCTTTTCTGACAAAGCCATGAGGAAACCCAAATGCCTCAAACGGCGACCAGAAAACAGAGTAGTCAAAGCAACGACGGAGCTGGAAGGTATACCACCCTGAAAGGTCAACTCTACCCCTGACGGAGCCTGTAAGGCAACCGTCTTCCAGAAACAATAGATCTTGGCACGGTACTGATGCAGCCAGTCCATGCCCAAAATGACATCAAAAGGAGCCAACTGGATCACCATAAGATTGGCAAAGAAAACCTCATCATCAATGGCAATGGTGCAACCCGGGCAAACCAAAGAGCTAGCAATCAAACCCCCAGGAGAACTGACTAGCACAGACTCAGAAATCCGCTGAACTCCCAACTTAGCTCTACTAGCAAACTCCGACGACACAAAGGAATAGGATGCTCCGGAATCAAACAGAACAAAGGCATCAACGGAATCCACGAGCAGAGTACCTGAAACCACCTCTGGATGCCCGGCTGACTCGGCGGTCGGCAAAGCGTACACTCCTGGTGGCGCCGAGACAGTAGGAGCCCTGACTCCCGGCTGATGCCCCAACAGAGCTGGGGGCGGAGGAGGCAACTGAGGAGGAGCAGACGGCTGCGGGCACCAGTACGCCGCTGGTGGCGCCCACGCAAAGGGCGGCTGAGAAACAGGAGCAGCCATCATGTGCACCGATCCTCTGGAAGACGCCGCTGGAGTGGGAGGAGAAGGCACCGTCTCCCACTTGATGATGCTACCGGGATTCATCCGGCAGACTCGTCCCATGTGGCCGGGCTTGCCACAGTGGTTGCAACTCCCGGTCCAACCACACTCTGAAGCACGGTGCTCACCACCGCACTTGAAGCACTTCATGCCCTGCCCGGGCACAGGACGAACAGCCGCTCGCGAAGAAGACGACTGGGGCGGCCCCATCTTAGCCCCTGAGGAGGAGCCCTGTCCTCCCTTGAACTTCTTGAAGGTGGGTCGCTGAGAAGACCCACCTCCTCCACCAAAGGTCCTCTTCTGGCCCCCGCCTGGGGCCGCAGGAACCCCTGAACCACCCGGGTTTTGCTTATCCCGGGAGAGCTCCAACTCGAGCTCCATGCCCTTCGCCTGCTCCACCACGGAGCAGAAGTCACGAGGGACAGTCGCCCCCATGACAACTCTGAACTCCTGGTTGAGGCCCCTACGGAACCTCCTTGCCTTCTCCCGATCATCGGCTGCCACAGCCGGTACGAAGCGCACCACGCTGTTGAACTCCACCTCATACTCTGCCACCGACCTCTTTCCCTGGGAAAGAGTCGTCAGAGTATGCTCCATCCGCTCAAGGAAAGACTCTGGGTAGAACTTGGCTCGGAAGCGAGCCACAAAGTCCTCCCAGGTGACTGGACCAAGATCGGGGGCTCTAGCAGCCAGAACCCCCTCCCACCAGATATCAGCTTGGCCCTTCAGCTGAAAGGCCACAAAGCGAGCCCTCTGGACCGAGGTCAACTCTAGGACCTCAAACTGCCTCTCCATGTACCGCAGCCAATCTGCGGACTGGATCGGCGTGCCCGCTCCGTCAAAAGTGTCAAGACGGAGGGACATCCACTCCCGGAGACTCATCCTCGGCTCCGGCACAGCGGGGGCAACAACTGGGGCCACTGCAGGGGGAGGCACAACAGCAGGGGCTGCCCGCAACTGCTGGCGCAGCTCCTGAATCTCCCTCTGCAGAGCCTGAACTAAATCTTCATTGGCGGCGGGTACCCCCGCCCCTGACTGTGCAGCTGGAAGCTCCTCCTGAGCTGGCCCGCGAGCATTGAGCGAAACGCTACCCTCAGCAACAGACTCCGCAACTCCCTGGGAGCCTCGCCCCTGGCCTCCACGGCCACGGCGTCCACGGCCTCTACCCCTCGGCATGGCTGCTTCAGACAGACAACCATCCAAACACAAAAACATAAACACAACATCACACAATCAAGAACATAGATCAAACATCATCATAGCCATATTTTTTATCACATAATCAAGCGCGATGCAATGATGAACCAAAACCTCATCCTACTGTGCAACCAAGTGTGTCAAATTTTAGATTAGTTATACCACTTTTGCAAGTTTTAATGTTGCTATCCTATAACAAAGTTTTAGTTAGAACCTAAGCCATATTTCTAAGTTATTCCACATCATATTTTAGTTGTAACCTAAGGTATGACACCAAAAATACACATTCCAAGGACCTACAGCCCGCTCTGATACCAACTGTAACACCCCGGCATTTAATATGCCCGAATGCTACCAAACATAAGTTAACCAACATCTAAATACCACAATTTATCATAAATTCCAGCAAGGATACATATGCTAAAAACCGAGATTTCGGCAGCATCTCCTTTGTTTTAACATGCTACGAAGAATCAACAATATTATAGCAATGTAAGGCAATATGAGAGACATCTAAAACAGCAATTATTAAAGACTTAACGGCAATATAAGTCTAACATCAAGCACTTAATGTCTCCAAGTGTCAAATGAACAAATAAACTCTCAAATAGTAAAGCTAAACACTAAAGCAATGATCATCACACGCAATTTATTATCAAACTAATAGAATGACTTGTGGAATCATTATGGTGAAGCTACGTGTGGGCGTGTGACTATTTCCCTTCCCCGCATGCTGATCTCATGGTACCTAAAACAACAAGAAAACACAAGCGTGAGTTTGAAACTCAGCAAGCATATTGCAATGGACAACAAGAACAACAACATGGCAATAACATCTCCCATCATGTAAATAATCTTTTTCATAAACACTTAACATTGTCATCATCAGTATGTATGCGATGTAATGCAATGCTCATGTCTCCTTGGAAACTCATACCGGTATGGTTGAGTACACACCCGTCGGTGTGCACCCTCTCCCCCCTTCCATCCCGAAGATGGAGGGTGCCTACTCCTCGCTTCCGTTCACCACGGTGAATGGAATCACGATGTAGGGCTTACTCATTGGCTCTCCGAATTAGTCATATCTTTCTCACCGACCTTTCCGGATTAGATATTGACTTTCTCACCGCCCGGGCCATGCAACATGTCATGTATGCAAGCATGCCAACATCATATATAACTCATATATTACCACATGGCATCATAACATATTAAACATGCTCATCATATCATAGCAATCATTAAAACATGGCAAGTGATCATATATCATGTAGACAATTCCATCTAATCTCAACATGCAACCTACAACTCGCTATCCATCACAACACACTTGCCTCAACCACGTGCAACGGATTGGCGGGAAGTAGAGGGCACTCCCGAGGTCGCACCACCTGCATACAGGTATCACACACTCACAATCATAACCACAGAACAGTACGCAAACCCTCATCTACCCCGACATTGCCATCTACTCGAAAAACCTAAAAACAGAGGCTTTGTCCCGGCGGGACAGCAGCCTTGCACAAGGCATAACTTGAGTTCTGGGACTCCGAATCAATTAAAAGAGTACATCCACGCGTAGCTTAGGAAATTTCCCAACTTTCTCTAGGTATAAGGAAAGACTGTTTCGGACCCTAAAGTTGTTTAATCTACAGATTACCGTGATCTGTTGCAGTCGCGTCACAGATTTTAATACGCTCGGTAAAACAGTCATAACTTTTAAACGGCTGATCGGAATTTAACGTTCTTTATATGAACAGAAAGATAATGAAATTATCTACAACTTCTTCAAAGTCCGTACGGTCAGATTCGAAATCTAAATTGTCGAAAATAGGAACCCTAGGTCAACTGCTCATGCTGTCCCAAAATAGAAACGTGGCAACGTCTAGATCTAACCCAAATTACTCCAATCCAGCACAACAAATTGATCTAAAAACTTGATAATCGCCTTAAGAACAGTACCTAGATCAAACCCAGGGAACCCCATGATCATACCTTTGCCCGACGCACGAAAACTCCAATGGATCTCCTCGCTCCTCGCTCCTCGGATGGATCCACGAGGATGCAGGGGTGGGGAGGCCACCCTAGGGCATCAAGGGGGTGGAGGAGAGGTGGTGGGGAGGTGGAGAGGTGGAGAGGGCAAGGGCTAGGGGCGCACAGCTAGAAGGGGTGAGGGGAGGGGTGCGGCTAGGGGTTAGGGAGGTGGTGTGGGGGCGCAATAGAGGGGAGGGGGCGCACATAAGGCAGGGAGGACCTCCTATCAGCCCTCAACAAGGATTCCTAGTCCTAGAAGGACTCTTAATCCATCCCACCAAAGCCCACAACCCCCCTTTAAGGCCCAAAATTCCTCGGAAAGGCCCAAAACCCCGGAAACGTTATTAACCTCCAAATCCTATGGTTTTAACCTTATTTCCACATCTCATACTGTTTTTGACCATATCATGCACGTTAAATAAGGTTACGACACTCCGTGGTGTCACACCATCAGTGCGCACGCATTATTTGCAGTGGCTTCCTTCAATGGAAGATTTAGATCTGGAATTGCCTTTTTCGTAGGCTTCTTTCCAGTGCCAAGTCTCAACTGGCTCCCCTTCTTATTTTGGAGTATTTTCGTGATTGGCTGTGGTAAGTCCTCTTGCCCATTTTTTTCCAGACGTCACTCGGTACTTTGGGTTTGAGAGGCCAGATTTCCTGTCCTTTTCTTTGAGGCCTCTAAACAGGATGAGGGATACCTTGTGCTTTTTTTGGTATTTCAACCCTCTCGTGTGCATTTCTTGCTGGTACTTGCGATTTAACCATGCTCTTCAGATCACAAAAATGATCAGGCAGTTCATTTGCTAAATTATGTAAATTAATTCTCTTCTGGACTTCTTGATTTGCTTCATTAGTGCGGGGTCATGTGTGGGGATCCCAGTGGAATGCCATATGATTTCCCAGCATTTTTCATCCAAAGGTTGATTTCCTCCCCCTAATGACGGAAACAATCCTCGTCAAAGATGCAATCAGCGAATCGGGCTGTATGCAAGTCTCCAATCGTGGATCCAAACATCTGATTATGGATGCACCCTCATAACCAACGTATATCCCAGACTTGCGGAGCGGGTTCATTGCAGTTCGTTGTGGAGGTGGTATAGGTACATATACCATACATCCACATTTTTCTGAGATGGGAAATCTTAAAGATGACCCCTTGCACTAATTTCATAGGTGAATGGATGTTGTAGGCCGATGGTCTAATATTGATGAGCGCTAATGCGTGTAGGACTGCGTGCCCCCAACAAGTGTTGGGCAAGTTACAACTCTACAAGAGCGGTCGGGCTATGAATTTAATCTTCTTTATTAGTGCTTCTGCTAGTCCATTTTGCTTATAGACATGCGGTACAGGGTGCTCAACTGCTATTCCTGTTGATGTGCAATAATCATTAAATTCCTTGGAAGTAAATTAGCCAGCATTGTCCATTCAAGTGGACTTCACACGATGATCAGGAAATGCATTCTTAATTCTGATGATCTACGAGATCAGCTTTGCAAATGCATAATTTCTGGTTGACAGCAAGCATACATGCGACCATTTCGAGGATGCATCAATGAGCACCATGAAATAACGAAATGGCCCTGATAAGGGCTGAATTGAACCGCAAATATCCCCTTGGATGCGTTCTAGGATTGCAGGGATTTCAT
Source organism: Rhipidocladum racemiflorum (assembly GCA_036346355.1). Lineage (NCBI taxonomy): Eukaryota > Viridiplantae > Streptophyta > Magnoliopsida > Poales > Poaceae > Rhipidocladum > Rhipidocladum racemiflorum. Next base: position 48,360,002 of record CM070577.1, on the reverse strand, counting down.
TTTGCACTTTCATAACAGATAGTCTAGTTATTAATTTCCGGGTGGCACATGCATAGCACACAAAATCTTCATGATTCGAGAAATTTTTAACATTAATACCATAACCTTATGAGTTGTTAACTATATTTCTCATCATTCTAAGACCAGAATGACCTAATATATAATACCATAAAGAAAATAATTTAGAGCTTCTAAAGCCAGTCTTCAAAGGATTATACACTTCGAGTGCATAAATTTTCGTGTAGTATAACCAACATTCATATGAGCGACATTTTTCTAGTACCATTTTGTAACACCCCAGCTTTTACTAAGCCCAGAATGTCACCAAACATAGACCATAACACATTTAATACCATAATTTAAGGTAAATTACAGCAAGTAATCATTTGGAATAATTGGAAATTTTGACAGCATCTCCTTTGTTTTTGCATGAAACTTAACAACATAGCATCATATCAATATGTAAGACAAACGAGATATCCATACGCAGCGATAAGGATAGCTAATCATCAACTAAAACATCAATAAGCATCGATAGCAAAATAATAAGCATCAATTTAAATCTAGGAAGTTAAAACAACTCCCTCCATAGCCCCACATGATACACATGAGGGAAACAACCAAACATACAGACCATACACTAATGATTATTGTAATACTTATTGCCGTGTCTCCAAAACCGGTGAATTAGCTAGATTATGATACTACGTGGAGGAGTGTAGCTAGATCCCTTTCCCGCACGCCGATTTCATTGTACTTAAATAAACAAACAACATAGAACACAAGCGTGAGTTCATAACTCAGCAAAGTGTATTGAAATGGATCAACAAGGATCAAGACAACAAACCATCATTCCAGTCTCCACAGTTATATCACAACACATCATATTTAACATTATATACAACCTTTAAAACAACATGCTATTCATCTCATGAGCATCTCATGAGTACTCTCATCACCATCTCATAAACATCTTCATTTATGTATTTCATTCATGCAATGCAATGCACATGTCTTCTGGAATACTCATACCGGTATGGTTGAGTGCACACCCGTCGGCATGCACCCTTTTCCCCCTTCCATCCCGAAGATGGAGGGTGCCTATCACTCGCTTCCATTCACCTCGGTGATGGAATCACGATGTAGGACTTACTCAAAAGAATAGCCCCGGACTAGTCATAACTGTTCTCACCGACCCTACCGGAATAGTTATGACTTATCTCACCGGCCGGCCATGAAAATATGCCATGTATGCAAAATGGACAGCAACGTATACAGAAATAGACATATTGCATATCAACACATGGCATTTCCACATGTAGGACCATATTCAACAATTGACGGTTACCGTTCAAAACATGGCATGTGAATCATTTGTCAACAACAAACATTGTTAATCATGGCATGAGGACACCATATCATCGATAACATTTAAATCATGGCCTAAGGACCTCCTATCAATTATAACATGTAAATCATGGCAAAACAACATGTTATCTATTCCAAATGCTATCAATCAATTCTAGCAACACATATAGCATACAATCCACGCAACACACTTGCCTTCAACCACGGGCAACGGAGTGACGAGAGGTTGAGGGCACTCCTGGAGGCACACCACCTGCAAACACGTGCCACACACTCAAATCGAGTCCACAAAACAGCACACATATATCCCACTACCCCGACTTCGCTTACAACTCCTAAAATCAGAAAACAGCAAATCTGTCCCTTCTGGACAGCAGCCTTCCAAAAGGCATAACTTCTGTTCTAGGACTCCAAATTGAATAAACGAGTACATCACCGCGTAGCTTAGGAAATTTCCCAACTTTTTCTAGTTATAGGGAAAGACTAATTCGGACTCTAATGTTGTTTAATCTAACGTTGAACACGAACTGTCCCAATCTCGTCACAGATTTGACAGCGCTCGGTAAAACAGCCATAACTTCTAAACGGCTGGGCGGAATTTCAATTTATTTATATGCACGGAAATATAAGGAAATTATCTACAACTTCCTAAAAGTCCGTATGGTCAGATTCAAACTCGAAATTGGCGGAAACGCCGGCCCTAGATCGGGTTCCCAAACTGCCCGAACAGAAGGCGAATACAACTCTAGTTTCCAACAAATCTACCCCATGGCAGCACCTCCCATGATCCAAAAACATGGTAGATCACCTCTACACAGCATCTAATTAATCCCCAAAGGTTTCCCCCATTACCTTCTTGACGATCCACGAATCAACCGCTTCTCTTCGCGCGATCTCCACCCGATCTCCTCCCACGCGACGTTGCCACCGGTTCTCCTCGTCGCGGATCCTCCCACCGGCGAGGGCAGCACCATGGTGTGGCGTGGTAGCGAGGGGAACGCAGCAAGGGCACGTGAGGGTGGGGGAGGAGGTGCAAGGAGGAAGGGGTGGTGCGGCTTGGGGGGTGTGGAGGAGGAGGAGGAGGACTAGAGGGAGGAGGAGATGGGGAGAGGGGTGGCGGCTTGGGGGGCAAGGGGAGGGGCGCACCAACAGGGCAGGGCAGCAGGGTGTGCTGCCCTAAAGCTCTCCCTCATGGGCCCAATTCATTCCACCTTCGGCCCAATTGCTTTCCCCCACGGCCCGATCACCCAGAAAACAGCCCGAACCTCCCGGAAACGACCCAAAACGACATAGAAAATATGGTTTAATCTCATGCCGCAAAGTTTCACTCCCAAATATCATATTTTATAATGTCTCACTGTTCCGTAGTGTCACACATTTTTTCACATACCGTGTGCTTCACAATGCACAAATATTCTTTGCCATTTTCTTCATTAGTTTCTACGTGAAAATCATTGGCGCGGATATCTTTAAAGCTTAAGAGAGTACGTGTTGATTCAGGGTACAAGAGGGATTCTTCAATTACCAATGTAGTACCCATCTGCAATATAATTGTGGCTCTTCCTGAGCCTACTTTATAGGAATCGCTTCTTGCGATCGTGGTAATCCTTCCAGCGTTCTTCGTGATCGAGTGAAAGTATTTAGACTCTCTTAAGATGGTATTAGTTGTGCCACTATCAAGAATGCATATATCTTCTATTTGAGCGCTACACAATTTCTAGATACAAGAAATATAATTTCAATCATACAGTGGCAAAATAATTCAAACATTATTTGCAAATATAAAATAATGGAATAACTAATAATCTACATATTCATTCATGAGAAAGAAAAGGTATGCACTTCGAGAGCTTACAATTCATTATTCAAAATTCACTAACAAACACAATTAATTATACTTTTCTTGGGCATTGGACTTTCTCTTGGCTGAATTCTTCTCTTTTCCACTATTCTTGCCCTTCTTCCCTTGAGTGGCCTTCCTCACCTCTTCAGTGATTTTCTTGCCACATAGAGAGAGAGAGAGATATTGGTACAAATTCTGTGCAAGGCAGAATTATACTTGTCCACTGTTCTATAGTCCACAAACCTTAGGCGAACCCTATCTTGCTATGCTTGGGGCAAGATAGTGTACTTGAGCTTCTCGAACCGTTTTCTGAAGTGCAGTTCATAGCTCAAGTGGACTCTCTTCAGCCATATACTCATTCTTCAAGACGGTTGAGAGGCGATGCTTGAGGAAGTGCAAGGCTTGATCCTTTTTCTTGACAGTAGGTTGTGTGTCATTCTTGCTCCTAAGCATGATCTTCACATCTGATGCCCATGTGAGATAGTTCTGACCATTCGGGGTCAGTTCTTCCAACTCACGTTTTACAATGCCATTCATTTGCATATTCACATGATTCATTCATTAGATTACTTTGTGCAATCTAATAGAAAGTGGTTGCAAGATTCATAAGTGCATAAATTAAATTCCCATGAATTTCCAGTAAACTAAAGAAAGCAATAAATACAAGGTTCATAAATACAAGATTCACAAATACATGATTCATAAATATTCATAAAGATTCATAAATACAGCTTCATGCATGCATGTGATCGGCTTCGTGCATGCGATCAGATTCATGCGCGCGATCGGCTTCATGCATGCAATTGGATTCATGCGCACGATTAACTTCGTGCGATCGGTTTCATGTGCGCGATCGGCTTCGTGTATGCGATTGGATTCATGCACACGATCGACTTTGTGTGATCGGTTTTATGCCCGCAATCGACTTCATGCGAGCGGTTTCATGCGCGGCAGCCTTCCTACCACGGCGGTGGTCGCTTCGTGCGGCATGCTTCATGTGTATGGTAGAGAAAGAAAAGGAAAAACTCAAATACACATGAAGCAATAATTTCAAAATTCATAAAAGTAGTAAAAGAAAGAAATGATCATGGCTTCTTGCACACGGGTGCCTCCTCGTGCGGCAACGCGGCTTTGTGCCTACGTTTGTCACTTCGTGTGATGGCATGGTTTCGTGCGCGCGGGTGTCGCTTCATGCGGTGACGCGGCTTCGTGCGTGCGAGTGTCACTTCAGGGATGGCTGCGAGCTGGCTGCACTGCATGGGCGGGAAGGCGGTTTCGGGGCACCGCTGATCTCGGCCGAGGCCGGCGGTGCGACAGTGGCCTGCGGGGCTGCGGCGCAGGCGCATCGTGTTGCGGGCGGCGACTGAGCTGGGTTCAACGCGCGCGATTGGGGAGCCAACGAGGCACAGTTGTAACACCCCGGCATCTAGCATGCCTAAATGCTACCAAACATAGGTTAAACAACATCTAAATACCATAAATTAAGGTAAATTACAGCAAAGGAGCAAATGCTAAAAACCGAAATTTCGGCAGCATCTCCTTTGTTTTAACATGAATTGAAGGAACATCAACAGCATAGCAATATATGGCAATATAAGAGGCATCTAAAACAGCAATAATTAAAGGCATGACAGCAATATAAGTCTAATCCCAAGCATTCAATGTCTCCATGAGCCAAACGAACAATAAGACTCTCATATCGCAAAACTAAACCATAAATCAATATGCATCACACTTAATGTATTATCAAGACCCAATTGAGTGACTGTGGGAACAATTGAGTGACGCTACGTGTAGAAGTGTGACTAATTCCCTTCCCCGCATGCCGATCTCATGGTACCTAAAACAACAAGAAAGCACAAGCGTGAGTTCAACACTCAGCAAGCATATTATAATGGTACACAAAAACAATTACATGGCTATAACAATTGATATCATGTCTTTCATCTCATTCATGATCACATATCAATATCATCACCATTATGTATGCAATGCGATGCGATGCTCATGTCTCCTTGGAAACTCATACCGGTATGGTTGAGTACACACCCGTCGGCGTGCACCCTCTCCCTCTTTCCATCCCGAAGATGGAGGGTGCCTACTCCTCGCTTCCAAACACCGCGGTGGATGAAATCACGATGTAGGACTTACTCATTGGCTCTCCGGAATAGTCATAACTTTCTCACCGACCTTCCCCGGACTAGTTATGACTTTCTCACCGCCCGGGCCATGTATCATGCCAAGTATGCAAACATGCCAACATCATAATTAACTTGTACATTAACAAATGGCATCATAACATAATAAGCATACTCATCATATCAATGGCAATCATTAAAGCATGGCAAGTGATCATATCATATAATCAATTTCATCTAGTCTCAACTAGCAACCTACAAACCGCTATCCATTACAAAACACTTAGCTCAACCACGAGCAACGGATTGGCGAGAAGTAGAAGGCACTCCCGGGGTCACACCACCTGCACATGGGTACCACACACTCACAATCATGTCCACAAAAGAGTAAGCAAACCCTCTTCTACCCCGACATCGCAAACTACTCGCTAAACCCAAAAACAGAGGTTCTGTCCCGTCGGGACAGCAGCCTTCCAAAAGGCATAACTCGAGTTCTAAGACTCCCAATCAATTAAACGAGTACATCCTCGCGTAGCTTAGGAAATTTCCCAACTTTTTCTAAGTATATGGAAAAACTGATTCGGACCCTAATGTTGTTTAATCTACAAAATACTGTGATCTGTTCCAATCACGTCACAGATTTTAACACGCTCGGTAAAACGATCATAACTTTCAAACGGCTGGGCGGAATTGGACGTTATTTATACCCACCGAAAGATATTGAAATTACCTACAACTTCTTCAACAGCCGTACGACCAAATGCTGAATCTAAATTGATGAAAACCCAAGACCTAGGTCGACTGCTCATGCTGCCCGAAACAGAGAATGTGGCAAACTCAAGATTCCATCTAATCTACTCAATTCCAGCACCACCAATTGATCTAAAAACATGATAATCACCCTTAGAACAGATCCTAGACCAACCCCAAGGATTCCCATGGCCATACCTTCGACCGACGACCGAAAACCCAGTGGATCTCCTCCCGGTTCGCGCGACCTCCTTCCTCGCTCCATATCTACCGGATCTCCTCGTCGCGGAGCGCTCCAATGGATGGATCTTCGAGGTGTTGAGGTGGAGAACTCCCCTAGGGGCAGCAAGGGAGGTGGAGAGGGGAGGAGAGGGGTGGTGGCGCCATGGGGGAAGATGGAGAGGAAGGGGAAGGGTGGAGGCGCATGGGGGGTCTATGGGGTGGCGGCTAGGGTTGGGAGAGGGAGTTTGGGGCGCACCAATGTGTGGGGGCCAGATTTGGCTGCCCAAAAGCCCCCCCCCTTGGGACTAAACCCTTCCACCGGAGGCCCAACTCAACCCCCAAGGCCCAAAGTCGCCCGGAGAGGCCCAAAGTCGCCCGGAGAGGCCCAAACACCCGAAAACGGCCCAAAAACACGCTGTAAACGGCATAACGTAAAGTTTTAACCTCGATTTTCACATTTTATAAAGTTTTTGACCTCAACATTCACATTTTATAAGATACGACACTCCGTGGTGTCACATTCTCCTCCCCTTCAACAGGATTCGACCTCGAATCGAAGACACACCAATACGCAACCCAGCAAAGCAAAAGATAGCTAGGTTTCACATCTCATACCTGAGGCGAAAAGCTCGGGGTACTTTTCGCGCATGCGAGACTCCAGTTCCCAAACCGCTTCTCACTCTGACTAAAGCCACTGGAACTATACTGATCGAGACCCGATGGTAAGATGCTTAGGCTCGAAGATCCACAGTTCTAACGATAACCCACGATCAACCTCTTGCAAGAACTTTACTCAACATTGAAACCTAAAGCACCCATACAAGGCCTCGGCATGACCCAAGCGATAGGATAAAATCCCAAACAGACCACGAAAGGAAACGGTCTCACACTCCTCCTTCGATACATCCCTTGGCACTAAAGTGCCCGATCCCTTTAACCAAAGCCACTCTCCAGAAGGACATGGTACCAACTTCTAGATCCATCTTCCGCTCCCACGCACAACAGTGATTGACGTCTCAACCTCTCAACTGTGGTTCGTCGTATTCGCGACGACGCAAACCAAGTGAGACACAACACTCTAAGATTACTAACTGCTTGAACCATCGGGGTTACATTCTGATCTTTTACAACAAGACCAACACCCACCCCACTACCACCGAAAGGAGAAGCCTACTTTATGGCCAGGGTTCTGAAAACCCGCAAAATCAATAACAGCCGAACATTCCACTTTGGTTGGCACAACACGCTCAATAGCCCGGCGACAAAAAGATCCAATACTCTTCGAAAACCGAAAGCAATTACTAGCAACCACCAAGTGGTCCACTAATAATTTGATCAACCCTACCGAGGGACACATAAACGGAAACAATTCTCCAAGAAGGTTTGAATTGGGACATAGACAACCTTCCTTTACTCTTCACTTCTACACCATTTACGATCAACTACTAGCCACACCAGATTTCTCTTACTAAGAAAGCCTCGCCCTCACATCCTTCCACTTAAAGGACCAGGACAAACAGTACCATTGATGAGTCAGCCCAACCGTAACATGAACCCAATTGGTCCACATACAACAACTCGAACTCCAAAGCGCTAAAAGCCACATTGGAAAGAGTTCGGCAACAACCAAAGAGTACTCATTTTATTTTTCCTAAGCCAAGATGCAAAGAAAGCTCAGATCTCTTACACCACAACCAACATACCAGAAGATATTCATTCTTACTTCTCGTACTAGAAGGCAATTGAAATCTCGATTCAGGACATGCATGCAGCTTTCCAAGAGCACTCCGGATTAGTCATATATCCATATATGACTTTCTCACCGACCTGGCTCAACGACTCTTTTATCATTTAACATCTATAAATGATGTCATGATTACTTTTCACCATTCATTCATCATGTAACAACACTACCGAATAGTCATTCACAAGACGACTTCTTCCTCTGTATCACATGAATAAAACTCGAATAACATCGAGGATTGCGCTAATTCATATAAACTATGACGGCAGCATAGTTAACAGCAAAACACCACGTCGTGTCAAAACCCACCATCCATTTAAAGCTAACCTTGCAAAACCTCGCATTCTAACCAAAATCAACATTTTGGAACAGAACAACAACTCCAAAGTCAAACGTATGCACACACAACCACCACAATTTTTTTTTCAAAGAGAAAGAGAAATTCATTTCAAAAGGGAACACTTTACTAACAAAATCACTTATGAACCATTCATAAAATCCACCTTGTGAAGCATTTTCAAACACCGCACACATTTTCAAATAACTCCAACTCTAGCCAAATGGAGTTACAAATTGAATCTCAAGAATCTCCAACACAACCCACTAAGACCTTCTGCTTCCTTTAAAATTTACTCCAAATATGATGCAGCGCGAACGCGAAGGAGCGCGATCTGCTCAAAGACTTTTGGGTGTAAAACCATACTCATAGCATAAACTGAACAAATTAGCCAAATCCAAAAATAGACACCAATTTCTACGAGTTTTAGGGAAACTCTGAAACACAGCATAAGGAATACTTTGACCAAAAGCATTCAACCAAGATAGCAAACAACCAAACCAGTCCAGAAGGTTTTAAACACCAGCTTAGCATAAATACAATCATCTCTAGTGTTCCACTACGCTTTCCATTAAAGACTTCAAAATTCCCAGCACTTATAAATAAAGTTTACGATGCTTATAAAAAAAAACATCCAACCAATACTACTTCATCCTGTTCCCCAAAGACAAACACATCATACAACATCTTATTCTCATTCTAAAACATAATACTTCAACAAATACTTTAGCATGATCAACCTATCAATTTTATACCACCCATAAGTCAACATCTTGACAATTGGAACCTGTTCAATCAATAAATGACTTCAACAAGTAAATATTATCTCCACAAGGCAAAGCTCGTAACTATGATTCTAAGACATACATTCATTACGGATAAAATTATACATCTTATTAATTATCCATGGTCCACTCCATCACAACATGTTACAGTAACCTCCATTTTTAACAAAGATTTTCAACCATTAATCTAAGCAATTACCATCACTACTAAGCCATCAATATCAACAAACGGCATAATCATCAACCAATAACATTACGTTTAGCTACCCTATACATAGGTTATAACAAAATTACCACCACACAACATACTCCAACTATTGAGAATAGATTGAATACTAGCATTAACACTGCCCTTAACAACATCATTAATAATAAGTCTTATGTCTTCTCAATTGATATCAATACCAGCATTGTAGAGACACAACTGCATACTTCCAAATATACTAGTAGGTTGCAACAACATAAATAGCAACTCTAATCAACTTCCAAATTAAAGCCACTAGTCAACATGATTAAATTTCTCTATTAACCCGTTAGATTAGAACATCTTTAAATAATCGGCAATGTTTCTTTAACAGTATCATTAATTTACATCATCTTAATGTTCTAACTATGCATCAAGGTTTAAACTTTTAACATTAACAAGGATCATAAGCACTTTTAAAGCAAGGCAACAGATTCTAAGCATGTACATTAACCCATTTAATCATTCCCACTATGGGGTACTCTACATCACTAGAGGTTCACCTAATCTTAAGCTAAAGGTAACAATTACATTTAATTGATTCAACTCGCAAATTAACTTAACAATACGTCATTCCATAAACCACATTGGTACATACTACATAACATGCTAAACAACAATTCTCACTATTGACAAACGATTTCAGTCAAAAGACTACTTACTTTGTTTGCAGCATTTTTTTAAAAAACTCAACCCAAATTCACACGGAAACTTGACTCTCAAATTTGCAATGAGACAAACCCAAACTTGGTCATGCAAAAGGAATTCTCCAAAACACCTTTCAATCTCAAGGACTCCCATAGAGGAGAATGGTTGAAAGACAATTTTCTCGAAAGGGAACCAAGCGATCAAGTAATCCTTTTCAAATAAAACCTTAACACCAAACCCCAACCTTTCACGAAACAAGAAGGGTTTTCAAAGATGATTTCTTAAACCAGTAAAATGACGAAATCAAACACCACCTACTCCTACAAAGCCACAGGACTTCAGCCCTGACAACAGGTCTGGCATAATGCCGCAATAACTCTTTTGACCTCGGAGAAAGACAAACACAGGAATAGATTGAAAGCTTCTCCCCCATAAAGAAATCAACAAACTAAGCATCAAAGCTGGAAAGGCGACCAAAAGAAGCGCAACACTAGACTCTTCTTCTTCGCCTTCAACCGAGGAAGACAAAGCCACACACCGCATATGGAACAATCCGCGAAAAATCCAATGCCAAACACTTTTCTTTTGGTGTCAGTCAACTAAAACCAAGAAAACCAAACAAGATCGACCACAGAATGATAAAGAAGATCCGAAGGAATCCACCACCAAACTCTTCTATTTGCCTCCAGTCAACTACCCGATCTACGATAGAAAAGGTAAGCACTCTTTCCCCACAAGGGGTTAATAGTTCTTCGGTGATGGCTTTAACCGGCCATACCGTCAAACCACACCCTTACTATGAACAAAAGTGGTGACCGAAACCCTTCGGCACCACAACCCCACTTTATCACCACAACAAGCACAATTCAATCTTTTATCTCATAAACATAGCAACATGCATTATCAAATGAAGCATTCAACATCGAAGCTTAAATACAACATTTAAGCGTAAAGAAACGATACCCATACCCTTTCCTACTGTGCATCCATTGTGTGTCAAATTTTAGATTAGTTATACCACTTTTGCAAGTTTTAATGTTGCTATCCTATGACAAAATTTTAGTTAAGACCTAAGCCATGTTTCTAAGTTATTCCACATCACATTTTAGTTGTACCCTATAGCATGACACTAAAAATACACATTCCAGGGACCTACAGCCCGCTCTGATAACAACTGTAACACCCCGGCATCTAGCATGCCTGAATGCTACCAAACATAAGCTAAACAACATCAAAATACCATAAATTAAGGTAAATTACAGCAAAGGAGCAAATGCTAAAAACCGAACGGCAGCATCTCCTTTGTTTTAACATGAATTGAAGGAACATCAACAGCATAGCAATATATAGCAATATAAGAGGCATCTAAAACAACAATAATTAAAGGCATGATAGCAATATAAGTCTAATCCCAAGCATTCAATGTCTCCATGAGCCAAACGAACAATAAGACTCTCATATCGCAAAACTAAACCATAAATTAATATGCATCACACTTAATGTATTATCAAGACCCAATTGAGTGACTGTGGGAACAATTGAGTGATGCTACGCGTAGAAGTCTGACTAATTCCCTTCCCCGCATGCCGATCTCATGGTACCTAAAACAACAAGAAAGCACAAGCGTGAGTTCAACACTCAGCAAGCATATTGCAATGGTACACAAAAACAATTACATGGCTATAACAACTCATATCATATCTTTCATCTCATTCATGATCACATATCAATATCATCACCATTATATATGCAATGCGATGCGATGCTCATGTCTCCTTGGAAACTCATACCGGTATGGTTGAGTACACACCCGTCGGCGTGCACCCTCTCCCCCCTTCCATCCCGAAGATGGAGGGTGCCTACTCCTCGCTTCCAAACAACGCGGTGGATGGAATCACGATGTAGGACTTACACATTGGCTCTCCGGAATAGTCATAACTTTCTCACCGACCTTCCCCAGACTAGTTATGACTTTCTCACCGCCCGGGCCATGTATCATGCCAAGTATGCAAACATGCCAACATCATAATTAACTTGTACATTAACATATGGCATCATAACATAATAACCATACTCATCATATCAATGGCAATCATTAAAGCATGGCAAGTGATCATATCATATAATCAATTTCATCTAGTCTCAACTAGCAACCTACAAACCGCTATCCATTACAATACACTTGCCTCAACCACGGGCAACGGATTGGCGAGAAGTAGAAGACACTCCCGGGGTCACACCACCTGCACATGGGTACCACACATTCACAATCATGTTCAAAAAAGAGTAAGCAAACCATCTTCTACCCCGACATCGCAAACTACTCGCTAAACCCAAAAACAGAGGTTCTGTCCCGTCGGGACAGCAGCCTTCCAAAAGGCATAACTCGGGTTCTAAGACTCCCAATCAATTAAACGAGTACATCCTCGCGTAGCTTAGGAAATTTCCCAACTTTTTCTAAGTATATGGAAAAACTGATTCGGACTCTAAAGTTGTTTAATCTACAAAATACCGTGATCTGTTCCAATCACGTCACAGATTTTAACACGCTCAGTAAAACGATCATAACTTTTAAACGGCTGGGCGGAATTGGACGTTCTTTATAGCCACGGAAAGATATTGAAATTACCTACAACTTCTTCAGCGACCGTATGACCAAATTCTGAATCTAAATAGACGAAAACCCAAGACCTTGGTCGACTGCTCATGCTGCCCGAAACAGAGAACGTGGCAAACTCAAGATTCCATCTAATATACTCAATTCCAGCACCACCAATTAATCTAAAAACATGATAATCACCCTTAGAACAGATCCTAGACCAACCCCAAGGATTCCCATGGCCATACCTTCGCCCGACGAGCGAAAACCCAACGGATCTCCTCCCGGTTCGCGCGATCTCCTTCCTCGCTCCATATCCACCGGATCTCCTCATCGCGGAGCGCTCCAATGGACGGATCCTCGAGGTGTTGAGGTGGATAACTCCCCTAGGGGCAGCAAGGGAGGTGGAGAGGGGTGGAGAGGGGTGGTGGCGCCATGGGGGAAGATGGAGAGGAAGGGGAAGGGTGGAGGCGTATGGGGGGCTAGGGGGTGGCGGCTAGGGTTGGGAGAGGGAGTTTGGGGCGCACCAAGGGGTGGGGGCCAGATTTGGCTGCCAAAAAGTCCCCCCCTAGGGCCCAAACCCTTCCACCGGAGGCCCAACTCAACCCCCAAGGCCCAAAGTCCCCCGGAGAGGCCCAAACACCCGAAAATGGCCCAAAAACACGCTATAAACGGCATAACGTAAAGTTTTAACCTCCATTTTCACATTTTATAAAGTTTTTGACCTCAACATTCACATTTTATAAGATACGACACTCCGTGGTGTCACAGCAGTGGCCAAGCTTCGAGCCGGTGGCGCATGGAGGCCGAGGAGCACGGAAGCTTCGAGCGCTTCGTATTACGTCTGCATCAAGAATGTTTCAGAAAACAAAACTTTGCATCAGACCACAAAAGAACTGCTTGCTTAACAGAGCCTTCATCGACAAACGTAGACTGATGTGGTTGCTTCGTACTCAGACATAGTAGCCCGTCAGACACTACTAGAGAATGAACCTTCAGTACCGGCACATCAGTCCAAATTAGATTTGAACCGGTACTGATGAGGGCATCAGTACCGGTTCATTTTGAACTTTCCTGAAATGAGGTATCAGTACCGGTACTGATGCCCTCACATTAGTACAAGTTCGTAACACGAACCGATACTGATGCCCCGTGGCTTAAGTACCAGTTTGTGTTACGAACCGGTACTAATGTGAGGGTCTCAGTACCGGTTCATAACACGAATCGGTACTTATGAGGGCATCAGTACCGATTGGTGTTACGAACGGGTACCGATGAGGGCATCAGTACCGATTGGTGTTACGAACCGGTACTGATGCCTCGTTTCAGAAAAGTTCAAAAGGAGTGCATATTCTATGTATATCAGTATGTGATGGTGGGTGGGTTGGTTAGAAGTGCGAGGCTGGAATCACGAGGTTGTGCGTTCTAGTCCCACTTCTTCCATATTTTGAAGAACTTCTAGTACCATCAGTACCGGTTCAAAGAACCGGTACTGATGCCATCGGGCATCAGTCCCGAATGGCCTGTACAAGTTCAAAAAACCGGTACTGAAGGCCCTCCCCAACCGGTACTTAAGGCTGTACCAACACAGGACCACGCATACAATTCGATGCCAAAAAGTGCTAATGTGACACTACGGAATGGTGTGACATTATAAAATATGAAATTAGAGAATAAAACTTTAGGTATGATGTTTAATCGCGTTTTTGGGCCGTTTTCTAGAGTTTGGGTCTAGCGGGAGCTAGTTGGGCCTTAGGGGGATGAATTGGGCCGAAGGTGGGGGAAGTACGGGGCCATGTGGAGGGGTTTTTGGGGCAGCAAGGCTGCTGCCCTGCCGTTTGTGCCAGCCCCCACCCCCTCTAACCCTAGCCACCACCTCCCCCCTAACCCATGCGCCTCCCCTAGCCGGCCCTTCCCTCTAGCCCTTGCGCCACCACCTCCCCTCCCTTCCCAAGCCACCCTCCCCTCCCCTAGCAGCCCCACAACATCCTTCCACGTGGTGTTCTTCGCTGTCCCGCTCGGAGGATCGCCGGATTCGGGAATCTCCGGCGAATCGTTGCGGATCGGGAGGAAGGAGCGGCCGGCGGGAAGGAAGGCTTCGTCGTCTTTCAGATCTTCTCGACGAGGTAACGAATCGTGGTCTCCTTGGGGTGGTTTAGGTGATGTGCTAGAGGTGTTTTTGTTGCTTAAAGCTCAAGTTTAGGTGCTGCCACTAGATGACATTAGGGAGTTTGCTATGATTGTCGCACGTTCTGTTTCGGGCAGATTGGACGTCCGACCTAGGGTTTGAGTTTTCGCAATTTTAGATTCGGAATTTGGTTCGCCGCCTGTTTAGAAAGTTATAGATAATTTACCTTTCAGTGGACACCAAGAACGCGTAATTCCAATCGAGCCGTTTGAAAGTTATGGTTGTTTTACTGAACGTGTTCAAAACTGTTACGTGATTGGGACAGATCGGGTTGATCTGTAGATTAAGCAATTTTAGAAGCCGAATCAGCTTTTCCCAGTAGTTAGAAAAAGCTATGAAATTTCCTAAGCTTCGCGATGATGTACTGGTTTACTTAATTTGGAGTCTTAGAACTCAAATTATGATTGTTGGAAGCCCGCTGTCCCAACGGACAGATTGGTCTATTTTTCAGGTTTTTGGGTAGAATCATTGTGTTCTAAGTTTTGTACTTGCTTGGGTGGTATGATATTGAGTGGAAAACATGTTTTTGCAGGTGGTGTGACCCCAGCAGTGGCATCATCATCTCGCCACACCGTTTCGAAGGGTTAAAGGCAAGTGTATTGGAATGGGTTGTGTGTTGTATGTTTGCAAGTCTTGCTTAGGTGCAATATGATTACATGATATGCTAACTTGCCATGATTGATGTTTGCCTATGACATGATGAAAATGGTTGGTTATAAGGCCATGCAATGGTTAGTTTGTGTTTATATGCAAGATATTTATGTTTATGGCATATTTGCATACATGGCATGAGGACTAGCTAGGACGGTGAGAAAGTCATAACTAGTCCGGTGAGGTCGGTGAGAAAGTTATGACTAATCCGGAGCGCCATTGAGTAAGACCTACCTCGTGATTCCATCCACAGTTGTGAATGGAAGCGAGGAGTAGGCACCCTCCATCTACGGAATGGAAGGGGAAAAAGGGTGCACGCCGACTGGTGTGCACTCGGCAATACCAGTATCTTCTTCAAGGAGACATGTGCATTGTATTGCATTGCGTTATGTGATGATGTTATATGATGATGTTATATGAAGAGGTCAATGAGATGCATACAAGGTGAATATGAAATGTTTATGATGTTCAATATGAAAAGTAGTGATGAAGGTATTGAAATGTGTTTTCTTGTACCATTGCAATATACTTGCTGAGTGATGAACTCACGCTTGTGTTTTATGATGTTTTAGGTACCTTGCAATCGGCATGCGGGAAAGGGGTTTAGCTACACTTCTCCACGTATCTCCACATATTTAGTTTATTTATCAATTGTAGACATGATAATGAGAATAGTGCGATGAAACCTTGAGATTTGCTTAATTGTGTGCTTGGTCTTATTATTTGATTCGTTTAGCTAATGAAGTGGTTGAATGCTTTATCATGGACTTATATTGTTGCTATATCAATTGTTATTGTTGTTTTAGATGTCTCATATTATGTTATATCTTGCCATATTGTTGTTGTTGCTCCAAAACATGGAAAAACAAAGGAGATACAGCCGAAATTTTTAGTTTTTAGCAATTGCGCCTTTGCTGTAATTTAGCTTTACTTGTGGTATTTAATTGCAGTTAGTCTATGTTTGGTGACATCCAGGGCATACTGGATGCCGGGGTGTTATAGTTGGTATCAGAGCGGGCTTTAGGTCCGTGGAATGTGAATGTAGTAATTTACTCTAGAGTAAATAAAAATATTGACTTGGAAAAGTAGAAACATGGCATGGGTTTACTTGTTAAAATTTGGCCTTAGGGCAATAACCTTAAAATCTGAAATAGTTTGGTTAACTAATTTAAAACTTGATACACTCTGATGCATAGTAGGAAGGGTATGGGTATCGATGCTATCCGCTTAAATATTGTATTTAAGCTTTGATGTTAAGTGCTGCATTTTAATGATGTATGATGTTATATTTATGAAATTATTGATTGAGATGCTATATGTTTGATGTAGTGATGTTGTGGTGCCGGAGGTTTCCGGTCACCTTCTATTGTTTGTAGTAATATTATGTGGAGTATTGGTGTGGCCGGTGAGAGCCATCACCAAAAGACTATTAACCTCCTGTAGGGAGAGTGCTTATCCTTTCTGTCGTAGACCGGGTAGTTGGTTGGAGTTGATTAGAAATTTGATGGTGGATCCTTTTGGATTTCTTTTACCGTTCTGACGATCGGTGTGGTTGGTTTTCTTGGTTTTAGTTGATTGAAATCAAAAGAAAAGTGTGTGGGTATTGGATTCTCGCGGATTGTTCCGTAGGCGGTTTGTGGTTTTGTCTTCCTTGGTTGAAGACGAAGATGAAGAGTTGTGTGTTGCGCGTCTTTTGGTCGCAATCTTTGTTTTGACACCCGGTTTTGTTGGTAATGGTGTAACACCCCGGCACCTCACGTGCCCGAAGTGCTACCAAAACCTATCTAATTTTCACTAAAATTTTTTTCGCAAGACCTCCCCTACTAAGTGGACATCCACTCAGCAGGCAAAAGAGATCACAAATAACAATATAGCAATAATAATTTCAACATGTCATGGAATCAATCAACCATCATGACATGTAGGCAATTAACAAATACCAAAAATCCATTCATTAACAACTCAACTTAAATACCACTTGATTACACAAATAGATTAACTAGTTACAAATTTACTAATTGATTCCAAAAGTCTGAAACATGTCGTGAGACACAGTGGAGGTGCAGCTACGCCCCAAACCCGGCAAGTCGCTCTTCCGAGTACCTAAAAATATTAACAAACAAGCGTGAGTTCGAAAACTCAGCAAAGTGCATCAAATCAATATGAATAACAAGTTAGCAATTCCAACCCATCATTAAGAATGTAACTCTTACAAGATTCAACCAATACATAAACCATTGTACCGCTAATACTTACCTCATTGCCCTTTTCATACACATACCTCATTGAATCTTTTTGGGTGAGTCCACGACTCGATCCCAACTCTTCACAACTCCATTTAACACACAAAACTCAATCGTTAGCGATGCAATGCACATGTATGCTCTTTTAAGATGCACGTACCGGTACTGCCGAGTGCACACCTGTCGGTGTGCACCCTCATCCCCTCCATCCCGTGGAGGGTGCCTACGCTTACTGACTCGCTCCCTGTGACACTACGGAATGGTGTGACATTATTTAATGTGAATGATAAGGTCAAAAACTTTATGAAATATGGTATTGGAGGTTAAAACTGTGATACTACGGAATGACGGTATGAGCCATTTTCGATCTCGGCCATAAGGTACGACTCTTGTAACATGTTTTTGCACCGTTTCTGCAAGTGTGGGCCTTTCCGGGGGATTTTGGGCCTTTCCGGAGGGGAATTGGGCCTTCCGGGGGAGTTCGGGCCTTGGGGGTCCATATGGGCCGAAGGTGGGACATATTTGGGCCTTTTGGAGGTGGTCTAGGACAGCAAAACTGCTGCCCTAGCCCTACCTGCGCCCCAAACAAGTCCCCTCCCTAGCCCTAGCCCCCACTTGTTTCCCCTCCACCCCATTGCCTCCTCCTCCCTAGCCGCCACCCCTCCCTCACCCTTGCGCCTCCCCTTGCTCCACCATGTGCCCTTGCTGCATCCCCCTCGCTGCCATGCCACGCCATGGTGCTGCCCTCGCCGGTAGGAGGATCCGCGACGAGGAGAACCGGTGGCCACGACGCGTGGGAGCGAGATCGGGCGATCGAGAGGCATTCTTTGTGTTCGTCGTTCGTCGGACTAAGGTATGTCCATGGGGAAACCTTGGGGAAGGTCTAGGTGCTGTTCTCATGGTAGATTTGGAGTTGTTAGATCAAGAGGACGTGCTGCCATGGAGTAGATCTGAAAAGAACTAGAGTTCGTATTGTACTCAGTTTCGGGCAGATTTGGAGTCCGTTTTAGGGGGTGCGATTTCGCAATTTTAGATTCGGAATTTGGCTGACCTCCTGTTGAAGAAGTTGTAGGTATCGTCAATAAATATTTTGTGTATTTTTTTGAGAATTTTTGGAGTTACGGTCTGAAAGTTATGGCCATTTTGGTGGGCGCTGTCCAATCTGTGTCGAGGTTGGGACAGTCTGTGTTCAACAGTAGATTAAACTAATTTAGATTTCGAATCTGACCGTACGGACTTCTAGGAAGTTGTAGATAATTTCAATATCTTTCAGTGCATATAAAGAATTTGAAATTCCGCCCAGCCGTTTGGAAGTTATGCATGTTTTACCGAGCGCTGTTAAATCTGTGACGAGATTGAGACAGTTCGTGTTCAACGTTAGATTAAACAACATTAGAGTCCGAATCAGTCTTTACCTATAACTGGAAAAAGTTGGGAAATTTCCAAAGCTATGCGAGGATGTACTCATTTATTCAATTTGGAGTTCTATAACTCAAGTTATGATTTTTCGAAGCCGCTGTCCAGAACGGGGCAAAATCTGTGATTTCGGGGTTTTGGAGTATTTAGCGTATTAGGTGTAGTGGGTACTGTTTTGAGGAGTCGAATTAAGTGTGTGGCACGTGTTTGCAGGTGGTGTGCCTTCGGGAGTGCCCTCAACCTCTCGTCACTCCGTTCCCCGCGGTTGAAGGCAAGTGTGTTGTGTGGATTGAACATTATACGTGTTGCTAGAATTGCTTGATAGTGTTTGGGATAGATAACATGCTGTCTTGCCATGAACTACATGTTATAATTGATATGATGTCCTTATGCCATGTTTTAAATATTGTCGATGATATGATGTCTTCTTGCCATGATTAAAATGCTTGATGATGATAAGTGATTTACATGCTATGTTGTGAATGGGCACCGTCGATGGTTGAATACGGTCCTACATGTTGAGATGCCA
Source organism: Rhipidocladum racemiflorum (assembly GCA_036346355.1). NCBI lineage: Eukaryota > Viridiplantae > Streptophyta > Magnoliopsida > Poales > Poaceae > Rhipidocladum > Rhipidocladum racemiflorum. The sequence continues at coordinate 48,340,297 of CM070577.1, read as the reverse complement.
TGTGTTGATATGCAATATTTCTATTTGTGTATACATTGCTGTCCATTTTGCATGCATGGCATATTTTCATGGTCGTCGGTGAGATAAGTCATAACTATTCGGTAGGGTCGGTGAGAACTGTTATGACTAGTCCGGGGCTAAACTTTTGAGTAAGACCTACATCGTGATTCCATCCACCGCGGTGAATGGAAGCGAGTGATAGGCACCCTCCATCTTCGGGATGGAAGGGGGAAAAGGGTGCATGCCGACGGGTGTGCACTCAACCATACCGGTATGAGAATTCCAGGAGACATGTGCATTGCATTGCATGAATGATATACATGAATGAAGAAGTTTATGAATTAATGATGAGAGTACTCATGAGGTGTTCATGAAATGATTATCATGTTGTTTTAAAGAGTGTGTATAATGTCAAGTATGATGTGTTGTGGTATAACTGTGGAGACTGGTATGATGGTTTGTTGTTTTGATCCTTGTCGATTCATTATATTACACCTTGCTGAGTTTTGAACTCACGCTTGTGTTTTTCGTTGTTTGTTTCTTTAGGTACCATGAAATTGGCGCGCGGGAAAGGGATTTAGCTACACTCCTCCACGTAGCATCATAATCTAGCTAATTCACCTGTTTTGGAGACATTGCAATAATCATTAGTTTATGGTCTTAATGGTTGGTTGTTTCCCCCATGTGTATCATGTGGGGCTATGGAGTGAATCGTTATATCTTCCTAGATTTAACTTGATGCTTATTCTTTTGCTAGCGATGCCTGTTGATGTTTTAATTGATGATTGGTTATCATTATCGCTGCGTGTGAAGGTCTTGTTTATCCTACTTATTGATATGATGATTATGTTGTTAAGTTTCATGCAAAAACAAAGGAGATGCTGTCAAAATTTTCAATTATTCTAAATGATTACTTGCTGTAATTTACTTTAAATTATGGTATTAAATGTGTTATGGTCTATGTTTGGTGACATTCTGGGCTTAGTAGAAGCTGGGGTGTTACAAAAACCATATGATATGAGGCTTAATAGCGTTTCCGGGCCGTTTTCGGGCCGTTTCCAGGGTTTTGGGCCTTTCCGGGTGAGTTTGGGCCTTTCCGGGGGAGTTTGGGCCTAAAGGAAAGGGTTGTGGGCTTTGGTAGGATGGAGTTTGAGTCCTAATAGGAGTAGGAGACCTGGTTGGAGGCCTCCCCCAGCCCCTTTAGGCGTCCACCCCCCTGCCCTTGCGCCCCCACAAGTCCTAGCCGCCCCCCACACCTCCCCACCTCCTCCTTGTGGCGCCTCCACCTCCCCCATTGCTCCCCATTGCTCCACCACCTCTCCACCACCTCTCCTCCTCCCTTGCTTCCCCTAGGGTAGTTCTCCACCTCCACACCTCAAAGATTCATCCGTTGGAGCGCTCCGTGACGAGGAGATCCGGCGGGATTGGAGCGAGGAAGGAGATCGCGCGAACCGGGAGGAGATCTATTGGGTTTTCGTGCGTTGGGCAAAGGTATGGCCATGGGAATCTTTGGGGTTGGTCTAGGTACTGTTCTAAGGGTGTTTATCAAGTTTTTAGATCAATTGGTGGTGCTGGATTTGAGTAGATTGGATTAGATCTAGAAGTTGCCACGTTCTCTATTTCGGGCAGCATGAGCAGTCGACCTAGGGTTCGATTTTTCACCAAATTAGGTTCGGAATCTGGTCGTACATATGTTGAAGAAGTTGTATATAATTTCATTATCTTTCCGTGGATATAAAGAACTTTAAATTCCGCCCAGCTGTTTGAAAGTTATGGCTGTTTTACCGAGCGTATTAAAATCTGTGACGTGATTGGAACAGATCACGGTATTTTATAGATTAAACAACTTTAGAGTCCGAATCAGTATTTCCCTATACCTATAAAAATTTGGGAAATTTCCTAAGCTACGCGAGGATGTACTCGTTTAATTTATTCAGAGTCCCAGAACTCAAGTTATGCCTTTTGCAAGGCTGCTGTCCCAACGGGACAGAACCTCTGTTTTTAGGTTTTGCGAGTAGTTGGCAATGTCGGGGTAGATGAGGGTTTGCATACTGTTTTGTGGACATGATTGTGAGTGTGTGATACCTATGTGCAGGTGGTGCGACCCCGGGAGTGCCTTCTACTTCCCGCCAATCCGTTGCCCGTGGTTGAGTCAAGTGTGTTGTAATGAATAGCGAGTTGTAGGTTGCTTGTTGAGAATAGATGGAATTGACTTCATGATATATGATCACTTGCCATGCTTTAATGATTGCCAATGATATGATGAGCATGTTTATTATGTTATGATGCCATGTGTTAATATGTGAGTTAAATATGATGTTGGCATGATTGCATACATGACATGTTACATGGCCCGGGCGGTGAGAAAGTCATAACTAATCCGGGAAGGTCGGTGAGAAAGATATGACTAATCCGGAGAGCCAATGAGTAAGACCTACATCGTGATTCCATTCACCGTGGTGAACGGAAGCGAGGAGTAGGCACCCTCCATCTTCGGGATGGAAGGGGGGAGAGGGTGCACACCGACGGGTGTGTACTCAACCATACCGGTATGAGTTTCCAAGGAGACATGAGCATTGCATTGCATACATAATGATGATGATAATGTTAAGTGTTCATGAATGAGATGATATACATGATGTCAGATTTTATTGCCATGTTATTGTTCTTGCTGTCCCTTGCAATATGCTTGCTGAGTTTCAAACTCACGCTTGTGATTTCTTGTTGTTTTAGGTACCATGAGATCGGCATGCGGGGAAGGGAATTAGTCACACTCCCACACGTAGCTTCACTCTTTGATTTCACAAGTCATTCAATTAGTGTCGATAATAAATTGCGTGTGATGATCATTGCTTTAAGGATTAGCTTTGCTAAATGAGAATCTTTTCATTCGTTTGACTCTTGGAGACATTATATGTTTGGAACTAGACTTACATTGTTGCTAAGTCGTTAATTATTGCTGTTTTTAGTTGTCTCTCATATTCCATATATTGCTATACTGTTGTTGCTCCTTCGAATCATGTTAAAACAAAGAAGATGCTGCCGAAATCTCGGTTTTTAGCATGTGTGCCTTTGCTGGAATTTATGTTTAAATGCGGTATTTAGATGTTGTTTAGCTTATGTTTGGTAGCATTCAGGCATATTAAATGCCGGGGTGTTACACTCCCATTCACCGCGATGAATGGGACTACGAGGTAGGACTTTCGTGTTCACTACGTGTGAACACAGAGGCCCGCATCAGAATGGGTCGCCTCTTCCATTATGAATGCACAAATGCAATTAAAACAATTAAGTTGCAAACAACATTCATTGCTATCTTTTCACATGTACGAAATTTGAATACATACATAGCCATGCATTCTCACAATCATGAAGGTAATCATCATCATCATCCACTCACTCATTAGCATTAAACAACTTTAAATGCATAATCATTTACTCTTATAATACCATCACAATTCATGAAATTCACTTCAACATGCACATATTCATAAGGATTAGCAAGAATCAAATCCTAACATTATACTAGAAATGCACTTGCCTTCTACCCACATGAAACAATGTGGTAGGAGGTTGAAGCCACCTCCGAAGCCACACCTCCTGAAATAAACATTGCGCAATCGATTTCATACAAACTATAGCCAACACAACCACAAACAACACTTTTACTCACTAAGTCAAGTTTCTCACAAATCTGAATTTTCATACAAAACTGGTTTGGGTAGTCCTCTTTGCCAAAGCAAAACTATTGCTATACAACTCCAAATTGAGTAAACAAAGACACTTTAAGCATCTACTCAGAATGCTCTAATTATCTCTAGGCAAATTTAAATCCAAATTTTGCTTCTATCTTGATCAAAATCACAGATCAAAATTGAATCTTTTATTAGTTGCACTTTGGACAGAATTCAGTAAAACTTTCATAACTTTTTAATGGTTGAACCAAATTTCATGTTCTTGGAATCTAATCGACCGTAAGACAACCATCTATCCATAAATCAAGCCCATTCAAGTTGGTTCTTCCCCAATCACTACCAGATTTCAAAAGAGTACTCTACCCGAAAAACCTCATTTCTGAAATTTCAGACAAATAGCAGTTTCGGGGAGCCTGCTTCGACAATGCATAACTTATGATTAAATAATGCAAAACAAGCAAACAAATACATTTTATTCATCTACACAAAATTTGCTAGATATGTCTAGGCAAATGGAAAGACTGATTCGGCTTGCAACTTGCCCAAATAAATCGAACAAAATTAAATCTACTACTAGTTCACAACTTGTACAGCAGAGAGTAATTTGGGCATAACTTTTAAATGGTTGATTCAAATTGAGTGTTCTTGAGCTCTACAGAAACTTGAGAGCATTATCTACAACTTCTTTGGCAACCAAATAAACAGGAGATGGCTCCAAGAGCCTCTAATCAACCTCTGCACATTCAACCCAATTTCTGAACTTCCAGAAAAACAGATTTCTGGGTTGCAAGTTCAAAACAACATAACTTTTGATTCTTGAACTGGAATCAAACAAATGAGTACATTTTATTAAACAACAGGAAATTTCCCATAACTTTCTAGGCAAATGGAAAAGCTAACTCGGTCCTCAACAAGCTCAAATCTGAAGCTCCACTTTTCAGCTCACATACCCACTTACTCGGGACAGTCTGTAGTAAAATCGACATAACTTTCAAAGGGCTTAACGGATTTTCGAGTTCTTGTACTCTAACGAAACATAAGAACAATATCTACAATAAACTCTACAGCCGGATGAGCATTTGACCCTTCTAGCTACCTCAAAAACGAGCTACAAAACAGGGCTGAATTCTGCTCGAAAACAGAAAACACATTCCCTCCAATAGAACTAGGTTTCCCTCCACAAATTTCAACCCTAGGGTCCCTACAACCCTAGAAACCAGCCCAATACCTCCAGATCTGAGCTCACACAACCATCCATGGGGGAAGGAAGCACTTGCCAAGAGGAACTAAGAGATGAAGGGCTGCTTGGAGGGCGCCGGGTGGAGGAGAAGGAGTGGAGCTGGATGCCGGCCAATGGAGTGGTGCAGGAGCTTCTTCACCGACCTTGGAGGGATGAGGAAGCCATGGGAGCTCTCCTTGCGGTTGTTGGAGGCGTGGAAAGCAAGATGGGGAGGAGAAACCGAATGGGGAAGGAGCTGGTTGGTTGGGGAAATTTCAGCCACATGGAAAAAGAGAGGAAGTGAGAGGGAGGGAAGTGGGGGGTTAAGTGGATAAGGGATTATGTAAAAAGGTGGGTGAGTGCTCTAATTCTCTCTCTCACCAGATGAATTAGATGAATTTGATAGCCTGCAAATACATCATACTAGCCCTCCACAACCCAGACAAGGAATGCAACATTGTGACAAGCAAATTAAGTGATGTTACAAATGGTGGACTGTCTTGGGGAGGAAACATATGTGGGTGTTGTTCTCCCTATCTAAGAAAGTGTTGAAGTTTCTCCTTGTGTAGACCTTAAGTTGGGTGGCATTAAGTTTGAATCTTTATCGAAAGAGATTTTGTAACACCCCGGCATTTAATATGCCTGAATGCTACCAAACATAAGCTAAACAACATCTAAATACCACAATTAAACATAAATTCCAGCAAAGGCGCAGATGCTAAAAACCGAGATTTCGGCAGCATCTCCTTTGTTTTAACATGAATTGAAGGAGCAACAACAGTATAGCAATATAAGGCAATATGAGAGACAGCTAAAACAGCAATAATTAAAGACTTAACGACAATATAGGTCTATTATCAAACACTTAATGTTCTTAAGAATCAAACGAACAAAAAAACTCTCATACAGTAAAGCTAAACCTTAAAGCAATAATCATCACACGCAATTTATTATCACAACTAATAGGATGACTTGTGGAGTCATAATGGGTGAAGCTACATGTGGACGTGTGACTACTTCCCTTCCCCGGATGTCGTTCTCATGGTACCTAAAACAACAAGAAAACACAAGCGTGAGTTCAAAACTCAGCAAACATATTGCAATGGTACAACAGGAACAATTACATAGCAATAATATCTCACATCATGTAAAAACCATCTCATTCATGGTCACATATTATCATCATCATCAATATGTATGAAGTGCAATGCGGTTTGTGGTTTTGTCTTCCTTGGGTGAAGACGAAGAAGAAGAGTCTAGTGTTGCGCTTCCTTTGGTTGCCTTTCCAGTTTTGGTGCCTACTTTGTTGATTGCTTTATGGGGAAGAAGCATTCAATTTATTCTTGGGTTTGCCTTTCTCTGAGGTTAAAGGAGTTATTGCGGAGTTGTGCTAGACCTGGCTGTTAGGGCTGAAGTTCAGTGGCTTTGTAGGAGTAAGTGGTGTTTGATTTTGTTATTTTACTGGTTTAAGAAATCATCCTTGAAAAACCCTTCTTGTTTCGTGAAAGATTGGGGTTTGGTGTTAAGGTTTTATTTGCAAAGGTTTATTTGATCGGTTGGTTCCCTCCTGTGGGAGTCTTTGAGATTGAAAAGTGTTTTGGAGAATTCCTTTGCATGACCAAGTTTGGGTTTGCCTCATTGCAATTTTGAGAGTCAAGTTTCCTTATGAATTTGGGATGAGTTTTAAAGCTAAAATGCTGCAAACAAAGTAAGTAGTCTTTTGACTGAAATCGTTTGTCCCTAGTAAGAATTGTTGTTTAGCATGTTTTGTAGCATGTACCAATATGGTTTTTGGGATGATGAATTGTTAAGTTAATTTGTGAGTTGAAACAATTCAATGTGATTAATATCTCTAGCTTGAGAATAAATAGACTACTAGTGTTGTAGTTTACTCTTAGCGAGAATGATTAAATGTGTTAATGTACATGCTTAGAATCTGTTGCTTTGTTATAAAAGTGCTTATGACCCCCGATAATGTTTAAAAGTTTTTAACCCTGATGCCTAGTTAAAAACATTAAGATGATGTAGACTGATGTTACCGTTAAAGAAACTTTGCTTGTTGTTTATAGATGTTCTAATCTAATGGAGTAAAAGAGGAATTTAATCGTGTTGCCTGGTGACTTTAATTTGGAAGTTGATTAGAGTTGCTATTTACGTTGTTGCAAACTACTAGTATATTTGGAAGTATGCAGTCGTGTCCCTTCAATGCTAGTATTGATATAAATTGAGAAGACATAAGACATGATGTTAATGATGTTGTTAAGGGCTGTGCTAATGCTAGTATTCAATCTATTTTAAATAATGGGAGTATGTTGTGTGGTGGTAATTTGTTATCACTTATGTATAGGGTAGCTAAAAGTAACGTTGTTGGTTGATGATTATGCCCATTTGTTGTTATTAATGACTAATTAGTGGTGGTAACTGTTTAGATTACTCGTTGGAAAACCATGGTTAAAATAGAGGAAAATTTTAACATGTTGCGATGGAGTGAGCTTTGGATAATTAATACGATAAATGAACTTATCCTTATTGAAAGTATAACTTGGAGTCTCACTTATGAATTCTTCCCTGTAGAAATAATATTTAACATGTTGAAGTCGTTGTTTAACTGAATAAGGTTCGGTTGTCGAGACGTGGATATATAGAAGGTATGAAATTTATATGTTGATCTTGCTGAAAGATTTGTTGAAGTACTATGTTTCAAATTTAGAATAAGAAGTATTATGATTCGGTGATCCGTGGGGATCATGTCAATATAGTCTTGGTTATGTGCCTTTTTGATAAGCAACATAAACCCTAATTAAAAGTGTTGGGAATAACTAGAGGAAGAATTTGTTGTGAAGGTTTTGGTTTAATTGTGTTGGGGCTTCTCAGGGAGTAAATAGTGATTATTGAAGTCTTTAATGGAAAGCGTAGTGGAGTACTAGAGATGGTTCTTTTTGCTGAGCTTGTGTTCAAAAGCTTTTGGACTGGTTTGGTTGTTTGCCATTTTGGTTGAAGGGTTTTCGGTCAAGGTGTTCCATATGCTGTGTTTCAGAGTTTCCCTAAAACTCGTAGAAATTGGTGCAAATATTTGGTTTTGGCTAATTTGTTTAGTTGGTGCTATGAGTATGGATTTACCCCCAAAAGTTTTTGAGTCGATCGCGCCCTTTCGCGTTCGCACTGAATTATCTTTGGAATTAATTTTAAAAGGAAGCAGATGGTCATAAAGGGTTGTGTTGGAAACTTTTGAGTTAAGCCCTTGATGTGTAACTCTGTTTGGCTAGAGTTGGAGTCATTTGGAAAATGTGTCTGGTGTGCGGATGTTTCACAAGTCTGGTCTTTATGAATGTTTCATAAGTGAATTTGGTTAGTGAAGAGTTTTCTTTTGGGATTGAGTTTCCCTCTCTTTTGATAAAATTTATGGCGGTTGTGTGTGTGCAGATGTTTGACTTTGGAGTCGATGTTCTGTTCCAAAGGATTGAGTTTGATTTTGCGAGGTTTTGCAAGGTTAGTTTTAAATGGATGTTGGGTTTTCACACGATGTGGTGTTTTGTTGATTAACGATGTTGCCGTCATAGTCTATATGATTTAGCGCAACCGTCAGTGTTATGTGTATTTCAATCATGTGATCCCGAGGCGTGGAAAGCAAGATGGGGAGGAGAAACCGAATGGGGAAGGAGCTGGTTGGTTGGGGAAATTTCAGCCACATGGAAAAAGGGAGGAAGTGAGAGAGAGGGAAGTGGGGGGTTAAGTGGATAAGGGATTATGTAAAAAGGTGGGTGAGTGCTCTAATTCTCTCTCTCACCAGATGAATTAGATGAATTTGATAGCCTGCAAATACATCATACTAGCCCTCCACAACCCAGACAAGGAATGCAACATTGTGACAAGCAAATTAGGTGATGTTACAAATGGTGGACTGTCTTGGGGAGGAAACATATGTGGGTGCTGTTCTCCCTATCTAAGAAAGTGTTGAAGTTTCTCCTTGTGTAGACCTTAAGTTGGGTGGCATTAAGTTTGAATCTTTATCGAAAGAGATTTTGTAACACCCCGGCATTTAATATGCCTGAATGCTACCAAACATAAGCTAAACAACATCTAAATACCACAATTAAACATAAATTCCATCAAAGGCGCAGATGCTAAAAACCGAGATTTCGGCAGCATCTCCTTTGTTTTAACATGAATTGAAGGAGCAACAACATTATAGCAATATAAGGCAATATGAGAGACAGCTAAAACAGCAATAATTAAAGACTTAACGACAATATAGGTCTATTATCAAGCACTTAATGTTCTCAAGAATCAAACGAACAAAAAAACTCTCATACAGCAAAGCTAAACCTTAAAGCAATAATCATCACACGCAATTTATTATCACAACTAATAGGATGACTTGTGGAATCATAATGGGTGAAGCTACGTGTGGACGTGTGACTACTTCCCTTCCCCGCATGTCTTTCTCATGGTACCTAAAACAACAAGAAAAAACAAGCGTGAGTTCAAAACTCAGCAAGCATATTGCAATGGTACAACAGGAACAATTACATAGCAATAATATCTCACATCATGTAAAAACCATCTCATTCATGGTCACATATTATCATCATCATCAATATGTATGAAGTGCAATGCGATGCTCATGTCTCCTTGGAAACTCATACCGGTATGGTTGAGTACACACCCGTCGGTGTGCACCCTCTGCCACCTTCCATCCCGAAGATGGAAGGTGCCTACTCCTCGCTTCCGTTCACCCGGTGAATGGAATCACGATGTAGGACTTACTCTTTGGCTCTCCGGATTAGTCATAATTTTCTCACCGACCTTCCCAGATTAGTTATGACTTTCTCACCGCCCGGGCCGTGTAACATGCCATGTATGCAAATATGCCAACATCATAATAAACTTGTACATTAACACATGGCATCATAGCATACTCATCATATCAAAGGAAATCATCAAAGCATGGCAAGTGATCATGTCATGTAATCAAGTTCATCTAGTCTCAACTAGCAACCTACAAACCACTATCCATTACAATGCACTTGCCTCAACCACGGGCAACGGATTGGCGGGAAGTAGAAGGCACTCCCGGAGTCACACCACCTGCACATAGGTATCACACACTCACAATCATGACCACAAAACAGTACGCAAACCCTCATCTACCCCAACATTGCCAACTACTCGCAAAACCCGAAAACAGCGGTTCTGTCCCGTCGGGACAGCAGCCTTCCAAAAGGCATAACTTGAGTTCTGGGACTCCGAATCAATTAAACAAGTACATCCTCGCGTAGCTTAGGAAAATTCCCAACTTTGTATAGGTATATGGAATGACTGATTCGGACTCTAAAGTTGTTTAATCTAAAAAATACCGTGATCTGTTCCAATCACGTCACAGATTTTAACACGCTCGGTAAAACAGCCATAACTTTCAAACGGCTAGGCGGAATTTAACGTTCTTTATATCCACGGAAAGATAACGAAATTATACACAACTTCTTCAACATCAGTATGACCAAATTCGGAATCTAAATTGACAAAAAACCGAACCCTAGGTCGACTGCTCATGATGTCCGAAACAGAGAACGTGACCAACTCAAGAATCCATCTAATCTAATCAAATCTAGCACCACCAATTGATCTAAAAACTTGATAAACACCCTTAGAACAGTACCTAGATCAATCCCAAGTATTCCCATGGCCATACCTTTGCCCGACGCACGAAAACTGAAAGAATCTCCTCCCGGTTCGCTCCTCGCTCCTCGCTCCAACGGATGGATCCACGAGGTGCAGGGGTGGGGAGGCCACCCTAGGGCAGCAAGGGGGTGGAGGAGAGGTGGTGGGGAGGTGGAGAGCAAAGGGCAAGGGAGGTGGGGGTGCACGGCACAAGTGGGGAGGGAGACGGGGTGGCGGCTAGGGCACTTGGGGGGGAGAGGGGCGCACAAGGGGCAAGTGGGGTGCAAGGGGCAGGGGGAAGGCCCTTTTACCAGCCCCCCACATGAATCCTAGTCCTGAATGGACTCTTACTCCATCCCACCAAAGCTCACAACCCCCCCTTTTAGGCCCAAACTCCCCAGGAAAGGCCCAAAACCCCGGAAACGGCCCGGAAATGCTATTAACCTCCAATACCATATTTCATAATGTTTTTAACCTCATTTTTCACTTTTTATAAGGTTACGACACTCCGTGGTGTCACATTCTTCCCCCCTTCAATAGGATTCGACCTCGAATCTAAATCGCACCAAGACGCAACCCAGCAAAGCAAAAGATAGCTAGGTCTCACATCACATACCTGAGACGAAAAGCTCGGGATACTTCTCGCGCATGCGAGACTCCAGCTCCCAAGTCGCTTCTCTCTCGGTCTGATGTGACCACAATACTTTAACAAATTTGAGCGTCCGGTTCTTCATCACTCGCTCCGAAGTCCCCAGAATTTCCACAGGACGGGACTCGAAGATGAGGTCCTGCTCAAGCACTAGCGGTTCCAACGGAACCACCAACTCCGGATCATGCAAGTATTTCCTCAACATCGAGACATGGAACACATTATGCACGCCTTGCATAGACTCCGGTAGCTCCAGACAATAGGCCAGCCTACCAACTCGGGCGATGATAGGAAATGGCCCAACAAACCTCGGACTGAGCTTTCCTTTGGTGCCAAAACCCACCTCAAACTCCAAATCTCACCGTCTCACATCAGCATAGCTTTTCTATCTGCTCTGCACTGCGAGAAGGTTCTGCCGTACCTCCTCCACGCGATCAATAGTCTGCTGAACCCAATCCGGTCCAAGAACTGCTCTCTCGCCCACGGCATCCCAACAAAGTGGCGATCTGCACTTTCGGCCATACAGTACCTCATAAGGAGCAGCCCGGATGCTGGAATGGTAGCTGTTATTGTAAGCAAACACTGCAAGAGGCAAATGATCTTCCCAGCTACCTTTCCAAGCCATCACACAGGCCCTGAGCATGTCCTCCAAAGTCTAAATGGTACGCTCAGACTGCCCATCGGTCTGAGGGTGAAAAGCGGTACTAAGGCGAAGCTGCGTAACCAAAGCACTCTACAAACTCTCCCAGAATTTGGAGACAAACTTCGCATCCCGATCAGAAATAATAGTCCTGGGTACACCATGCAGTCTCACAATCTCCCGCACATAGATGGGAGCCAACTCGCTCGCTAAATTGGTAGTGCGAATAGGAATGAAATACGCAGACTTGCTGAGACGGTCCACCACAACCCAAACAACATCCTTCCCTCGTGGAGTACGAGGTAGGCCAACCACGAAATCCATGGAGATGTCATCCCATGGCCACACAGGAATCTCCAATGGCTGCAACAGACCAGCGGGACGCTTATGCTCAGCCTTGATCTTCTGACAGATCCCACAAGACGCCACATACTTGGCAATATCCACTCTCATCCTTTTCCACCAGAAATTCTTTTTCAAGTCCCTGTACATCTTGGTCTCCCCAGGATGGACCGTGTACGGGGTGCGATGAGCCTCTTTCAGAATATCCTCTTTCACTTGGGATTTCTGAGGCACGCACAGACGACCCTGAAACCTCAAAGCTCCCACATCATCAACGGTAAAGTCTCCAGACTTGCCATCCTCAAGGCGTTTCCTCACCTGCTGGAGCAACCGATCATGCTGCTGTGCCTCCCGCACACGCTCGGGAATCGCTGACTCAAGAATCAATTGAGTTTCAGCTTGCACGGTCCCCGCAAAGCAGTAGGAGACTCCCAAACGCTCAAAATCAGCAACAAGACAATCAACAACAGGGGGCATTGTCTTGCGACTGAGAGCGTCAGCCACCACATTTGCCTTACCCGGATGGTACTGGATAGTGAGGTCATAGTCCTTTATCAACTCTAGCCACCTCCTCTGCCTCAAGTTCAAATCTTTCTGAGTAAAGATGTACTTGAGGCTCTTGTGATCAGTGAAGATATCACAAGACTCGCCATACAGGTAATGCCTCCATATCTTCAGTGCAAACACCACAGCGGCTAGCTCAAGATCATGCGTGGGATAGTTCTGCTCATGCTTTTTCAGCTGCCTCGATGCATAAGCAATCACCTTGCCATCTTGCATGAGCACACAACCAAGTCCCAAACGAGAAGCATCAGAATAAACAGTGAAGCGCTTCCCCGGCTCGGGAAGGGTAAGAACAGGAGCAGTCACTAACTTCTCCTTCAAAGTGCAGAAACTATGCTCACACTCTGCAGTCCACTGAAATTTCATCCCCTTCTGAGTCAGCTGCGAAAGTGGCTTGGCAATGATAGAGAAATCCTGCACAAAACGCCGATAGTAGCCAGCTAACCCAAGGAAACTACGCACCTCTTTGACATTGGAAGGCCTCTTCCAATCCAAAACTGCTGATACTTTGCTAGGATCTACGGATATGCCCTCTGGATTGATGATGTGGCCAAGAAAACCCACTTCTGAAATCCAGAATTCGCACTTTTTCAGCTTAGCAAAGAACTGATTCTCCCTCAAGGTGCTCAGCACAAGCCTCAAATGTTGCTCATGCTCCACTTCTGATTTAGAATAAACCAGAATGTCATCAATGAACACTACCACAAACTCATCAAGGTACTTGTGTAGCATACTGTTCATCGCCTCCATAAAGACAGCAGGAGCATTAGTTAGTCCAAAAAACATAACTTTAAATTCATAATGCCCATACCTAGTGGAGAAAGTAGTCTTCTCAATGTCCTGCTCCCTCACACGGATCTGATTGTAACCCGACTGAAGATCAATCTTGGAGAACACCTTTGCTCCCTTCAGTTGGTCAAACAGATCCTCGATGCGAGGCAAAGGATACTTGTTCTTGACTGTCACTTGATTAAGAGAGCACGATAATCAATGCACATGCGCCAACTTCCATCCTTCTTCGAGACGAAGAGAACGGGTGCTCCCCATGGCGAAACGCTACGCCGAATAAAGCCCTTGGCCAACAGATCCTCCAACTGCTTCTTCAACTTGTTTTGAAAAGGACGAGCCAAGAGGTATGGAGAGATAGAAATAGGTCGAGTGCCAGGAACAAGATCGATACGAAACTCCACATTCATCACAGGAGGTAAACCAGGCAACTCGTCAGGGAACACATCAACAAACTCCTTCACTACTGGAATCTCCTCAATGGAGACTAAAGAAGATCGCTTCTCAGACAAGGCCATGAGAAAACCCAACTACCTCAAACGGCGACCAGAAAACAGACTAGCCAAAGCAAAGACAGAACTGGAAGGTAAACCACCCTGAAAGGTCAACTCTATCCCAGACGGGGCCTGCAAGGCAACCGTCTTCCAGAAACAACAGATCTTGGCACGGTACTGATGCAGCCAGTCCATGCCCAAAATGACATCAAAAGGAGCCAACTGGATCACCATAAGATTGGTGAAGAAAACCTCGTCATCAATGGCGATGGTGCAACCGGTGCAAACCAAAGAACTAGCAATCAAACCCCTAGGAGAACTGATTAACATGGACTCAGAGATCCGCTGAACTCCCAACTTAGCCCTACTAGCAAACTCAGACGACACAAAGGAATAGGATGCTCCGGAATCAAACAGAACAAAGGCATCAACGGAATCCACGAGCAGAGTACCTGAAACCACCTCTGGATGCCCGGCTGACTCGGCGGTCGGCAAAGCGTACACTCCTGGTGGCGCCGGGACAGTAGGAGCCCCGACTCCTGGCTGATGCCCCAACAAGGCTGGGGGCGGAGGAGGCAACTGCGGAGGAGCAGACGGCTGCGGGCACCAGTAAGCCGCTGGTGGCGCCCACGCAAAGGATGACTGAGAAACAGGAGCAGCCATCATGTGCACCGAACCTCTGGAAGACGCCGCTAGAGTGGGAGGAGAAGGCACCGTCTCCCACTTGATGATGCTACCGGGATTCATCTGGCAGACTCGTCCCATGTGGCCGGGCTTGCCACAGTGGTTGCAATTCCCGGTCTAACCACACTCTGAAGCACGGTACTCACCACCGCACTTGAAACACATCATGCCCTGCCCAGGCACAAGACGAACAGCCGCTCGCGAGGAAGACGACTGGGGCGGCCTCATCATAGCCCCTGAGGAGGAGCCCTGTCCCCCCTTGAACTTCTTGAAGGTGGGTCGCTGAGAAGACCCACCTCCTCCACCAAAGGTCCTCTTCTGGCCCCCGCCTGGGGCCGCAGGAACCCCTGAACCACCCTGGTTTTGCTTATCCCGGGAGAGCTCCAACTCGAGCTCCATGCCCTTCGCCTGCTCCACCACGGAGCAGAAGTCATGAGGGACAGTCGCCCCCATGAAAACTCTGAACTCCTGGTTGAGGCCCCTACGGAACCTCCTTGCCTTCTCCCGATCGTCGGCTGCCACAGCCGGCACGAAGCGCACCACGCTGTTGAACTCCACCTCATACTCTGCCACCGACCTCTTTCCCTGGGAAAGAGTCGTCAGAGTATGCTCCATCCGCTCAAGGAAAGACTCTGGGTAGAACTTGGCTCGAAGCGAGCCACAAAGTCCTCCTGTGTGATCGACCAAGATCGGGGGCTCTAGCAGCCAGAACCCCCTCCCACCAGATATCAGCTTGGCCTTTCAGCTGAAAGGCCACAAAGCGAGCCCTCTGGACCGAGGTCAACTCTAGGACCTCAAACTGCCTCTCCATGTACCGCAGCCAATCTGCGGATTGGATCGGCGTGCCCGCTCCGTCAAAAGTGTCAAGACGGAGGGACATCCACTCCCGGAGACTCATCCTCGGCTCCGGCACAGCGGGGGCAACAACTGGGGCCGCTGTAGGGGGAGGCACAACAGTGGGGACTGCCCGCAACTGCTGGCGCAGCTCCTGAATCACCCTCTGCAGAGCTGGAACTAAATCCTCATTGGCGGCGGGTACCTGCGCCCCTGACTGTGCCGCTGGAAGCTCCTCCTGAGCTGGCCCATGAGCATTGAGCGAAACGCTACCCTCAGCAACAGACTCCGCAACTCCCTGAGAACCTCGCCCCTGGCCTCCACGGCCACGGCGACCACGGCCTCTACCCCTCGGCATGGCTGCTACAGACAGACAACCGTCCAATCACATAAATATAAGCACAACATCATATAATCAAGAACAACGATCAACCATCATCATAGGCATAGTCTTCATCAAATAATCAAGCGCAATGCAATGATGAACCAAAACCCCATCCTACTGTGCAACCAAGTGTGTCAAATTTTAGATTAGTTATACCACTTTTGCAAGTTTTAATGTTGCTATCCTATAACAAAATTTTATTTGAAAATTAAGCCATGTTTCTAAGTTATTCCACATCATATTTTAGTTGTAACCTAAGGTATGACACTAAAAATACATATTCTAAAACCTACATCCCACTCTGATACCAACTGTAACACCCCGGCATTTAATATGCCTGAATGCTACCAAACATAAGCTAAACAACATCTAAATACCACAATTAAACATAAATTCCAGCAAAGGCGCACATGCTAAAAACCGAGATTTCGGCAGCATCTCCTTTGTTTTAACATGAATTGAAGGAGCAACAATAGTATATGAATATAAGGCAATATGAGAGATAGCTAAAACAGCAATAATTAAAGACTTAACAACAATATAGGTCTATTATCAAGCACTTAATGTTCTCAAGAATCAAACGAACAATAAAACTCTCATACAGCAAAGCTAAACCTTAAAGCAATAATCATCACACGCAATTTATTATCACAACTAATAGGATGACTTGTGGAATCATAATGGGTGAAGCTACGTGTGGACGTGTGACTACTTCCCTTCCCCGCATGTCGTTCTCATGGTACCTAAAACAACAAGAAAACACAAGCGTGAGTTCAAAACTCAGCAAGCATATTGCAATGGTACAACAGGAACAATTACATAGCAATAATATCTCACATCAAGTAAAAACCATCTCATTCATGGTCACATATCATCATCATCATCAATATGTACGAAGTGCAATGCGATGCTCATGTCTCCTTGGAAACTCATACCGGTATGATTGAGTACAAACCCGTCGGTGTCCACCCTCTCCCCCTTCCATCCCGAATATGGAGGGTGCCTACTCCTCGCTTCCGTTCACCGCGGTGAATGGAATCATGATGTAGGACTTACTCTTTGGCTCTCTGGATTAGTCATAACTTTCTCACCGACCTTCCCGGATTAGTTATGACTTTCTCACCGCCTGGGCCATGTAACATGCAATGCATGCAAATATGCCAACATCATAATAAACTTGTACATTAACACATGGCATCAAAGCATACTCATCATATCAAAGGAAATCATCAAGGCATAGCAAGTGATCATGTCATGTAATCAAGTTCATCTAGTCTCAACTAGCAACCTACAAACCGCTATCCATTACAATGCACTTGCCTCAACCACGGGCAACGGATTGGCGGGAAGTAGAAGGGACTCCCGGAGTCACACCACCTGCACATAGGTATCACACACTCACAATCATGACCACAAAACGGTACGCAAACCCTCATCTACCCCGACATTGCCAACTACTTGCAAAACACGAAAACAGCGGTTTTGTCCCGTCGGGACAGCAACCTTCCAAAAGGCATAACTTGACTTCTGGGACTCCGAATCAATTAAACGAGTACATACTCGCGTAGCTTAGGAAAATTCCCAACTTTTTCTAGGTATATGGAAAGACTGATTCGGAATCTAAAGTTGTTTAATCTACAAAATACCGTGATCTGTTCCAATCACGTCACAGATTTTCACACGCTCGGTAAAACAGCCATAACTTTCAAACGTCTGGGCAGCATTTAACGTTATTTATATCCACGGAAAGATAATGAAATTATCTACAACTTCTTCAACATCCGTACGACCAAATTCGGAATCTAAATTGGCGAAAAACCGAACCCTAGGTCGACTGCTCATGCTATCCGAAATAGAGAACGTGACCAACTCAAGAATCCATCTAATCTAATCTAATTCAGCAGCACCAATTGATCTAAAAACTTGATAAACACCCTTAGAACAGTACCTAGATCAATCTCAAGGATTCCCATGGCCATACCTTTGCCCGACGCACGAAAACTGAAAGAATCTCCTCCCGGTTTGCTCCTCTCTCCTCGCTCCTTGCTCCAACAGATGGATCCACGAGGTGCAGGGGTGGGGAGGCCACCCTAGGGCAGCAAGGGGGTGGAGGAGAGGTGGTGGGGAGGTGGAGAGCAAAGGGCAAGGGAGGTGGGGGCGCACGGCACAAGTGGGGAGGGAGAGGGGGTGGCGGCTAGGGCACTTGGGGGTGGGGAGAGGGGCACACAAGGGGCAAGTGGGGTGCAAGGGGCAGGGGGAAGGCCCTTTTACCAGCCCCCCACATGAATCCTAGTCCTAAATGGACTCTTACTCCATCCCACCAAAGCCCACAACCCCCCCTTTTAGGCCCAAACTCCCCCGGAAAGGCCCAAAACCCCTGAAACAGCCCGAAAACACTATTAACCTCCAATACCATATTTCATAATGTTTTTAACCTCATTTTTCACTTTTTATAAGGTTACGACACTCCGTGGTGTCACAGATTTGGTGGAACATTTGGTTTTTCCTGGTGCCTCCATCTTCCTTCTTGGAAATTGTAGATCTTGTGATTTCTTGAATAGTTTTGGCTATCAGAGTTGAGCACTCCTGCATTTCTGTTGGAGTTTTGTTCTCTTCTTTGCCTCGAAAGGAGAAGTTGTTTATCGGTGTTCGTTCATGTTCTTGAGCTGTAGTTATCTTTAAAGTTGGGTTGCATCCTGTTCGTCTAGAGTAGGTGACTTATGAAGGTGTTTAGAAAAGTTTTTTTTTTGTTCGTACTATGTAGTATGTAACAATGTGGTTTACGGAATGACGTATTGCTAAGTTAATCTGTGAGATGGATCGATTTAATGTGATTGTATCTTTAGCTTGAGGATAAATAGACTACTAGTGTTGTAGTTTACTCTATAGTGAGAATGATTAAATGTGTTAATGTACAGGCTTAGAATATATTGCTTTGCTTTAAAAGTGCCTATGACCCCCGATCATGTTTAAAGTTTTAAACCCTGATGCATAGTTAGGACATTAAGATGATGTAAACTACTGATATTGTTAAAGAAACCTTGCTAGTTGTTTAAAGATGTTCCAATTTAATGTGTTAATAGAGAAATTTAATCATGCTGGCTTGCGACCTTAACTTGGAAGTTGATTAGAGTTGCTACTCCCTCCGGTCTGGTAATATCTGTCGTTTTGGACATCGACACGGTCTTCAAAACACAATTTTGACCACTAATTTTTATTATAATATATTTATAAAACCCAATAAAATTATAATATTATGAAAGTACTTCTCAAGACAAGTCTACACATATAATTTTTATGTATTCAATTTAAATATTTAAAAATATATTGTTAGTCAAAGTTTCGGAAGTTTGACCATCACTATGTCCAAAACAACAGGTATTACCAAACCGGAGGGAGTATTTATGTTGTTGCAAACCATTAGTATATTTGGAAGTATGCATGTGTGTTCCTGAAATGCTAGTATTGACGTCAATTGGAAGAATATAGGTTTTGTGGTTTGATGATGTTGTAAAAGCATCGTGATGGTCTAACTTATTAAATTCATTTTAATAGCTGGAGTATGTTGTGTAGTGACAATTTGTTATGATATATGGATAGAGTAATTAAAAACAATGCAGTTGTTTTTATGATTTTGCTCATTTATTGATATTGATGACTTAGTAGTGGTGGTAATTGTGTAGATTACTTGTTGGAACCAATTGTTAAGATGGAGGTTATTGTAACATGTGTGATGGAGTGAACCATGGATAATTAACATGATGTAGAATTTTATCCTTAATGAATGTATGTCTTAGAATCATAGTTACGAACTTTGTCTTGTAGAGATAATATTTACATGTTGAAGTCGTTTGTTAACTGAATAAGTTTCGATTGTCGAGACGTTGACATATAGGTGGTATAAAATTTATAGGTTGATCATGCTTAAAGATTTGTTGAAGTACTATATTTCAAATTTAGAATAAGATGTATTATGATATGGTGATCTGTGGGGATCATGTCAATGTAGTCTTGGTTGGGTGTCTTTTTTATAAGCATCACAAACTTTAATTAAAAGTGTTGGGAATGGTAACTAGAGAAAGAATTTGTTCGTTAAAAGAAGTAGCTAAATCTAATGTAATGATTTAAAAGTTTGTGATTTGGAGATTTGTGCATTATTAGTTTGTCTACAGATAGATTTGATTAAAATGGGTGAGGTTTTGTGGACGCTTCTTAAAGATGAATCCTTATGATTGTTTCGTAAGTAACTTATGCCAGTAAAGTAGTTTTCTGTCGGGAAATGAGTTTTCCCTTTCCCTTAAAATTTGTATATATATATATATTGTGTGGAGGTGTTTGATTCCTTGATTGGTTTCTTCTTGCTGAAATGCTGTTGTAGAAGACTTTCGTGGTTTTTCTCTGTTAAAATGGAGTTTCTCCCCGAGGTAAATTTTTGGTGTATTTGTTTTATGGAGTTCCTCTTTCAAGTCGAGTTGTCATGTATGTGAATTTTAGAGCCTTGGTTTAAAGGTGGTGATTGTCGTTCGTTGTGTTAAAGAGAATGAAATCTCTTGGTGGATGATTATTCGGTATCGTTGTTTCATGATAAATGAATGATGAAAAGGGAAACTTGACATCGTTTATATGTATGCAACCATTAAAGAGTTGACGAGCTAGGTCGGTGAGAAAGTCATATAGGGGCATATGACTAATCCAGAGTGCTCTCGAAAAGTTTGCATTCATGTCATGAATCGGGATGTCCCTGGCTTTCTAACATGAAAAGAAAGATTGAATAAGTTATGGCATTTTGGCTGTAGTCAATGAGATTTGAGTTTCCTTTGCATTTTGGCTTAGGAAAATAAAATGATTGTTTTTTTTGGGTGTTGTTGAGGTCTTTCCAAAGTGGATGTTTGCGCTTGGATTCAAATAGATGCACGTGGATCAATTGGGTTCAAAGGAATTGTACTTCTTTTGAATTCTAGATGGGGTTAAGAAAAAGAATGTTCATGGTTAGAGTTGAGTATACCAAAGATTTATACTCTTTGTCTTGGATTCTTGAGTGAGAGATTTTGAGGGCGACACCCTCATGGGAAATGCACCAATTGTGGTTCGGTAAGGTTTTACGGTCCTAGTTGGGCTAGGTGTTGGACGTGAGTGGAATAAGGGTGGATCACGATGGAGGTTGATGTTGTCTGGGTCCAAACTTTTATTAAGAGTATTGGTTGGTGGTAGTGAAGGTGACGGTAATTTGGTTGACAAATGTTCTGTGGTAAACAATTGTCTTAGCTAGTTGTCTTTGGGTATGAGATATGCCTGGGAGAGGATATAATAAAATTCTAGCATGATTGCAAATTTGGAAGGACAGTTATGCCTTTGTGAATTATTTCTTTCAATGGCGTTTCTTGGTAATAGTCCTTTTGGTTGAAAGGGGAATCGTTTTGAGTTCATTAGGTTGTTTGCGATAGTACCGTGGAGTGTTTGATGTGAGCATTTGGGCGTATTAATTATTTCGATTGAGCCTTTAGTGGGTGAAATCGGGGATTATGGATGGGAATTTGGATTGAAAGGTCGAGCTGTGAGAGGCTGCACCCAGTTAAGCTAAGTCAGCTCTTTCTTGCTAAGTGTTGGTTTTGGGAATTTGCTTGTCGTTTGGTTCGGTTTGAGTCTTTGCGTGGATGTTTTGTGTTGTTTGTTTGGCGTAGTGGCGTGCCTTGGATTCGGGGTTGAATCCTGTTGAAGGGGGGGGTAGAATGTGAATTTACGGAATAGTGTGACATTATAAAATAAGAAATTAGAGAATAAAACATTACGGTATGAGGTTTAATCGCGTTTTCGGGCCGTTCTCGGGAGTTTGGGCCTAGCGGGAGCTAGTTGGTCCTTAGGGGGATGAATTGGGCCGAAGGTGGGGGACGTACGGGCCCATGTGGAGGGGGTTTTGGGGCAGTAGGGCTGCTGCCCTGCCCCTTGCGCCAGCCCCCACCCCCCTCTAACCCTAGCCGCCACCTTCCCCCTCACCCCATGTGCCTCCCCTAGCCGCCCCTTCCCTCTAACCCTTGCGCCACCACCTCCCCTCCCTTCCCAAGCCACCCTCCCCTCCCCTAGTAGCCCCACGACATCCTCCCACGTGGTGTTCTTCGCTGTCCCTCTCGGAGGATCACCGGATTCGGGAATCTCTGGCGAATCGTTGCGGATCGAGAGGAAGGAGAGGCCGGCGGGAAGGAAGGCTTCGTCGTCTTTCGGATCTTCTCGACGAGGTAACGAATCATGGTCTCCTTGGGGTGGTTTAGGTGCTGTGCTAGAGGTGTTTTTGTTGCTTAAAGTTCATGTTTAGGTGATGCCCCTAGATGAGATTAGGGAGTTTGCTATGATTGTCCCACATTCTGTTTCGGGCAGATTGGACGTCCGACATAGGGTTTGAGTTTTAGCAATTTTACATTCGAATTTGGTCGGCCGCCTGTTTAGAAAGTTCTAGATAATTTCAATACCTTTCAGTGGACACCAAGAACACGTAATTAATAATTGCAATAGTTGAAGTTCCCCTGTTTCTAGGGTTCCCCTGTTTTTCCTCTGGCGGCGTTTCTCGCCAGAGTCCACATAATCCACAAAAGTCTATCATTTCTACATAATTTTATCTCGGTTCCCTCCTCGCGAGTGCTTGTCCTAGATTGTGGTATCTCGCAATGATTTAGGGGGGATGTGGAGACCCGTCCCCGGGATTCCATTGATTCACTCGGTAGCTTCGCATCATCCAAGTAAATCAAGGGAGCCTCGAGCGTCCCGCATATATGCCCGTGTTGGTCCCAGGAAAGTTCACCAACACGCACGACAATGCATAACAGTTTGTATCACAACACATATACAATTAACGAAAGCATAAGCATATTTACATACAAAAGCATGACTGCTGTCCAAAACGACATATTTAAAGTTATTACATAAACTAGCAGCAGAAACATAATATAGACAATAAAAGAGTCCAACGTAGTGTGCCTGTGACACTACGGAATGGTGTGACATTATAAAATGTGAATGTTGAGGTTAAAAACATTATGGAATGTGGAATTGGAGGGTAAAACCCTACGGTATGAGGTTTAACCGCGTTTCCGGGCCGATTCCGGGAGTTTGGGCCTTTCCGGTGGAGTTTGGGCCTAAGGGAAAGGGTCGTGGGATTTGGTGGGAAGGAGTTTGAGTCCAATTAGGAGTGGGAATCATGGTTGGGGGCCTTCTCCCTACCCTTTTGTGCGCCCCAGCTCAGCCTTGAGCGCCCCCCCACTTGGTGCCCTAGCCGCCACCCCCCACCTCCCCCACTCCCTTGCTTGCGCCCCCACCTCCCCATTGTTCCCCATTGCTCCACCACCTCTCCACCTCCCTTGCTGCCCCTAGGGGAGTTATCCACCTCATCATCTCGAAGATCCATCCGTTGGAGCGCTCCGCGACGAGGAGATCCGGCGGGATTGGAGCGAGGAAGAAGATCGCGCGAACCGGGAGGAGATCCGTTGTGTTTTCGTGCGTCGGGCGAAGGTATGGCCATGGGAATCCTTGGGGTTGGTCCAGGATCTGTTCTAAGGGTGATTATCACGTTTTTAGATCAATTGGTGGTGCTGGAATTGAGTAGATTAGATGAAATCTAGAAGTTGCCACGTTCTCTGTTTCGGGCAGCATGAGCAGTCGACCTAGGGTTTGGGTTTTCGCCAATTTAGATTCAGAATTTAGTCGGCCGCCTGTTGAAGAAGTTGTAGGTAATTTCAATACCTTTCAGTGTGTATAAATAACGCGTAAGTCCGATCAGCCGTTTGAAAGTTATGGCTGTTTTACCGAGCGTGTGAAAATCTGTGACGTGATTGGAACAGATCACGGTATTTTGTAGATTAAACAACTTTATTGTCCGAATCAGCTTTTCCACATACTTAGAAAAAGTTAGGAAATTTCCTAAGCTACGCGAGGATGTACTCGTTTAATTGATTCGGATTAAACAACCTCTGTTTTTGGGTGTAGCGGGTAGTTTGCGATGTCGGGGTAGAAGAGGGATTGCTTACTATTTTGTGGACATGATTGTGAGTGTGTGGTACCTATGTGCAGGTGGTGTGACCCCGGGAGTGCCTTCTACTTCTCGCCAATCCGTTGCCCGTGGTTGAGGCAAGTGTATTGTAATGGACAGCGGTTTGTAGGTTGCTAGTTGAGACTAGATGAAATTGATTATATGATATGATCACTTGCCATGCTTTAATGATTACCAATGATATGATGAGTATGCTTATTATGTTATGACGCCATGTGTTAATGTACAAGTTAATTATGATGTTGGCATGTTTGCATACATGGCATGATACATGGCCCGGGCGTTGAGAAAGTCATAACTAGTCTGGGGAAGGTCGGTGAGAAAGTTATGACTATTCCGGAGAGCCAATGAGTAAGTCCTACATCGTGATTCCATCCACCGTGGTGTTTGGAAGCGAGGAGTAGGCACCCTCCATCTTCGGGATGGAAGGGGGGAGAGGGTGCACACCAACGGGTGTGTACTCAACCATACCGGTATGAGTTTCCAAGGAGACATGAGCACAGCATCGCATTGCATACATAATGATGATGATAATGATATGTGATCATGAATGAGATGATTTACATGATGTGATTTGTTATAGCCATGTAATTGTTATTTTGTACCATTGCAATATGCTTGCTGAGTGTTGAACTCACGCTTGTGTTTTCTTGTTGTTTTAGGTACCATCAGACCGGCATGCGGGGAAGGGAAATAGTCACACTTCTACACGTAATTTCACTCATTCGTCTCACAAGTCATTCAATTGGGTTTTGATAATAAACTAAGAGTGATGCTTATTGTTTTATGGTTTAGCTTTGCGTTATGAGAGTCTTATTGTTCGTTTGGCGCATGGAGACATTGAATGCTTGGAATTAGACTTATATTGTTGTCAAGTATTTAATTATTGCTTTTTTTTAGTTGTCTCTCATATTGCCTTATATTGCTATGCTATTGTGTTTCCTTCAATTCATGTTAAAACAAAGGAGATGCTGCCGAAATGTCGGTTTTTAGCATTAGTGCCTTTGCTGTAATTTACTTGATTTTGTGGTATTTAGAGGTTGCTTAGTCTATGTTTGGTAGCATTCGGGCATATTAAATGCCGGATTGTTACAGTTGGTATCAGAGCGGGCTGTAGGTCCCTGGAATGTGTATTTTTAGTGTCATGCTATAGGGTACAACTAAAATGTGATGTGGAATAACTTAGAAACATGGCTTAGGTCTTAACTAAAATTTTGTCATAGGATAGCAACATTAAAACTTGCAAAAGTGGTATAACTAATCTAAAATTTGACACACAATGGATGCACAGTAGGAAGGGGTATGGGTATCGTTTCTTTACGCTTAAATGTTGTATTTAATCTTTGATGTTGAATGCTTCATTTGATAATGCATGTTACTATGTCTATGAGATAAATGATTGAATTGTTCTTGTGGTTGTGTTAAAGTGGGGTTGTGGTGCCGAAGGGTTTCGGTCACCTCTTTTTGTTCATAGTAAGGGTGTGGTTTGACGGTGTGGCCAGTTAACGCCATCACCGAAGAACTATTAACCCCTGTGGGAGAAGAGTGCTTATCCTTTCTGTCATAGACCGGGTAGTTGGATGGAGTCGAATAGAAGAGTTTGTGGTGGATTCTTTCAGTTGCTCTTTACCGTTCTAACGGTCGGTTTCGGTTCGTCTTCTTGGCTCTGGTTGATTGAAACCAAAATAAAAGTGTTTGGTATTGGATTTTCGCGGATTGTTCCGTATGTGGTTCGTGGTTTTGTCTTCCTTGGTTTAAGACGTAGAAGAAAGGTTTTGTGTTGCGAATCTGTTGGTTGCTATTTTTGCTTTGACACCGGTTTTGTTTGTCATTACGGGCTGTCTTGTGGTGGAAACTTTTGGGGTTATTGTTCTCCCTATCTAAGAAAAGTGTTGGAGTTTCCCCTTGTGCAGGCCTTGAGTTGGTGGAGCTAAGTTTGAATCTTTTATCGGAAAAGATTTGATGAACATTTGATTTTCCCTGGTACATCCTTCTTCCTTCTTGGAAGTATAGATCTTGAGATTTCTTGAAGAGTTTTGTCGGCAAATTTGGGAATTTGAGAGTTGAGCTCTCCTGCATTTCTGTTGGAGTTTTGTTTTTCTTCCTTGCGTGGACAGGAGAAATTTTCTATCGGTGTTCGTTCTGGTTCTTGAGTTGTGGTTATCTTTAAAAGTTGAGTTGCATCCTGTTTGTCAAGAGTTCGTGCCCCATGAAGGTGTTTAGAAAAGTTTATGTCCGTTCTATGTAGTAGGTAACAATGTGGTTTATGGAATGATGTGTTGCTAAGTTAAATTTTGAGTTGAATCAATTCAATGTGATTATCATCTCTAGCTGGAGAATAAATAGACTACTAGTGTTGTAGTTTACTCTGTAGCGAGAATGCTTAAATGGTACGGTTGTTTAAAGATGTTCTAATCTAACGGGTTAATAGAGAAATTTAATCATGTTGACTAGTGGCTTTAATTTGGAAGTTGATTAGAGTTGCTATTTATGTTGTTGCAACCTACTAGTATATTTGGAAGTATGCAGTTGTGTCTCTATAATGCTGGTATTGATATCAATTGAGAAGACATAAGACTTATTGTTAATGATGTTGTTAAGGGCAGTGTTGATTCTAGTATTCAATCTATTTTTTTAAATAGTTGGAGTATGTTGTGTGGTGGTAATTTTGTTATAACCGATGTATAGGGTAGCTAAAGGTAATGTTGTTGATTGATGATTATGCAAATTATTGATATTGACGACTTAGTAGTGGTGGTAATTGCTTAGATTAATTGTTGAAAAATCCTTGTTAAAAATGGAGGTTATTGTAACATGTTGTGATGGAGTGGACAATGGATAATAATCATGATGCAAGATTTTAATCTTAATGAATGCATATCTTAGAATCCTATTTACGAATTTTATCTTGTAGAGATATTACTTATTTGTTGAAGTCATTTTATTGATTGAACAAGTTTCAATTGTCAAGATTTTGACGTATGGATAGTATAAAATTTATAGGTTCACCATGCTCAAGTAGCTGTTGAAGTACTATGTTTGAAATATAGAATAAGTTGTTATATGATTTGGTGATCCGTGGGGATCATGTCAATGTAGTCTTGGTTGGGTGTCTTTGTGATAAGCATCTTAAACCTTAATTAAAAGTGTTGGGAATGGTAACTAGAGAAAGAAATTGTTATGTAAATCTTGTTAAATCCGGTTGGACTCTCTTGATGAGTAAATAGTGATTTTTGAATGCTTAAATGGTAAGTGTAGTGGAATACAAGTTATGGTGGGATTCATGCTGAGCTGGTGTTTAAAACTGTTTCAACTGGTGTGGTTGTTTGCCATTTTGGTTGAATGCCTTCAGTCAAGGTATTCCTTGTGTTGTGTTTTCGAGTTTCCCTAAAACCCGTAGCTTTTGGTGCCAATCTTTGGTTTTGGCTATTTTGTTTAATTTGTGTTATGAGTATGGATTTACACCCAAAAGATTTTGAGTGGATCGCGCTCCTTCGCATTCACCCTGAATTATTTTTGAAATAAATTTTAACGGAAGCAGATGGACATAGTGGGTTGTGTTGGAAACTCTTGAGATTTAATTTGTAACTCTTTTTGACTGGAGTTGGATTTATTTGCATAACGTGTGTGGTGTTTGCAAGTGCTCCAAAAGGTGGTTTTTATGGATGTTTCATCGGTGATGTTGTTAGCAAAGTGTTCTTTTTTGGGATTTGAGTTTCCCTTTCTTTTAAGAAAAATATGTGGCGGTTGTGTGTACAGATGTTTGACTTTGGAGTCGATGTTCTTTTCCAAAATGTTGATTTTGGTTAAAATGCGATGTTTTGCAAGTTTAGTTTTCAAATTGACGTGGCTTCCTATACGATGATGTGGTGTTCCTATTAATGGTGTTGCCGTCATAGTTTATATGAATTTCGCAGCCATCGATGTTAATTGTGTTTCAATCATGTCATACCGAGGAAGAAGTCTTTTGGTGGATGACTATTCGGTATTGTCGTTATATGAAGAATGAATGGTGAAAAGTAAGCATGACATTGTTTATAGATGTTTAATGATGAAAGAGTCGATGAGCCAGGTCGATGAGAAAGTCATATATGGATATAAGACTAATCCGGAGTGCTCTTGAAAAATGTGCATGCATGTCATAAATTGAGACTTCTATTTCTTTCTGGTATGTTGGTTGTGGTGTAGGAGATTTGTGTTTCCTTTGCATCTTAGCTTAGGAAAAATAAGATGAGTACTCTTTGGTTGTTGCCGGATTCTTTCCAAAGTGGCTTTTAGCGCTTTGGAGTTCGAGTTGTTGTATGTGGATCATTTTGGGTTCATGGGTTTTGGTTGAGCTTACTCAATGATTGTACCCTATGTTCTGATTCTTTGAAAGGAAGAATGCGAGGGCGAGACCTTCTAAGAAAGGAAAATTTAGTGTGGGTTGGTAATGACCTAAGATATTAGGCGTTGCTAGTGGTTGATCGTAACTAGTTTGGAAGTGAAGAGTAAAGGAAGGTTGGGTATGACCCAATTCAAATTTTCTTGGAGAATTGTCATTGAGGTGTTCCGCGATAGGGTTGATCAAATTATTAGTGGACCACTTCGTGGTTGCTAGTAATTGCTTTCTGTTTGTGAACAGTATTGGATCTTTTGTCGCCGATCTTTGAGCGTGTTGTGCCAACCGAAGAGGAATGTTCGGTTATTGTTGAATTTGCGGTTTTCAGAACCCTGGTCATAACGTAGGCTTCTCGTTTCGGTGGTAGTGGGGTGGGTGTTGGTCTTGTTGTAAAAGATCAGCATATAACCCCGTTGGTTCGAGCAGTTAGTAATCTTAGAGTGTTGTGTCTCACTTGGTTTGCGTCGTCTTGAATACGATGAACCACAGTTGAGAGGTTGAGACGTGAATCACTTTTGTGCGTGGGAGCAGAAGATAGATCTAGAAGTTGGTACCATGTCCTTCTGGAGAGTGGCTTTGGTTAAAGGGATCGGGCACTTTAGTGCCAAGGAATGCATAGAATGAGGAGTGTGAGACCGTTTTTTTGTGTGGTCTGTTTGGGACTTTAACCAACCGCTTGGGTTGTGCTGAGGCCGTATGTGAGTGCTTTTGTGTTTCAATGTTGAGTAAAAATTCTGGCAAGTTTTGAACGTGAGTTATCTTTAGAGCTGTCAGTCTTTCATCCTTAGCTCCATGCCTCTGAGTGCTGGCTGGTGCAAATCGTAGGGGCTTCTAAGCGGGTTCTGAGGCCTGAACCATAACTCCCTTTAATTTGGTTGTTTGCGAAGTGGCGTGTCTCGGATTCGGGGTGGAATCCTGTTGAAGGGTGGAAGAATGTAACACTACGTAATGGTGTGACATTATAAAATGTGAATGTTGAGGTTAAAAACATTATGGAATGTGGAATTGGAGGTTAAAACCCTGCGGTATGAGGTTTAATCGCGTTTCCGGGCCGATTCCGGGAGTTTGGGCCTTTCCGGGGGAGTTTGGGCCTAAGGGAAAGGGTCGTGGGCTTTGGTGGGAAGGAGTTTGAGTTCAATTAGGAGTGGGAATCATGGTTGGGGGCCTTCTCCCTGCCCTTTTGTGCGCCCCAGCTCAGCCTTGTGCGCCTCCACCCCCCCCCACTTGGTGCCCTAGCCGCCACCCCCCACCTCCCCCTCTCCCTTGCTTGCGCCCCCACCTCCCCATTGTTCCCCATTGCTCCACCACCCCTCCACCACCTCTCCACCTCCCTTGCTTCCCCTATGGGAGTTCTCCACCTCATCATCTCGAAGATCCATCCGTTGGAGCGCTCCGCGACGAGGAGATCCTGCGGGATTGGAGCGAGGAAGGAGATCGCGCGAACCGGGAGGAGATCCATTGGGTTTTCGTGCGTCGGGTGAAGGTATGGCCATGGGAATCCTTGGGGTTGGTCCAGGATCTATTCTAAGGGTGATTATCACGTTTTTAGATCAATTGGTGGTGCTGGAATTCAGTAGATTAGATGAAATCTAGAAGTTGCCACGTTCTCTGTTTCGGGCAGCATGAGTAGTCGACTTAGGGTTTGGGTTTTTGTAACACCCCAGCTTCTACTAAGCCCAGAATGTCACCAAACATAGACCATAACACATTTAATACCATAAATTAAAGTAAATTCCAGCATGTTATCATTTAGAATAATTGAAAATTTTGTCAGCATCTCCTTTGTTTTTGCATGAAACTTAACAACATAGCATCATATCAAAATGTAAGACAAACGAGATATCCATACGCAGCGATAAGGATAACTAATCATCAACTAAAACATCAATAAGCATCGATAGCAAAATAATAAGCATCAATTTAAATCTAGGAAGTTAAAACAACTCCCTCCATAGCCCCACATGATACACATGAGGGAGACAACCAAACATACAGACCATACACTAAAGATTATTGTAATGCTTATTGTCATGTCTCCACAACAGGTGAAATTGCTAGATTATGATACTACGTGGAGTAGTGTAGCTAAAACCCTTTCCCGCGCGCCGATTTCATGGTACCTAAAGAAAACAAACAACGAAAATACAATCATGAGTTCATAACTCAGCGAAGTGTAATACAATGGAAACAGAGTTCAAGACAACAAACCATCAACTTCAATCTTCATAAGCATTACATATCACATCATTACCATTCTCACGTACACGACATGGTAAAAACATCATAATCATCTCTTGATCAATATGGTGTTCGTCTCATGAACTCATGAACAATTCAACAACATTCTCATTCATAGTTTCATTCATGCAATGCAATGCACATGTCTTCTGGAATACTCATACCGGTATGGTTGAGTGCACACCCGTCGGCATGCACCCTTTTCCCCCTTCCATCCCGAAGATGTAGGGTGCCTATCACTCGCTTCCATTCACCGCGGTGGATGGAATCACGATGTAGGTCTTACTCAAAAGTTTAGCCCGGACTAGTCATAACCAGTTCTCACCGAACCTACCGAATAGTTATGACTTATCTCACCGGCCAGCCATGAAAATATGCCATGCATGCAAAATGGACAGCCATGTATACACAAATAGAAGTATTGCATAGCAACACATGGCATCTCAACATGTAGGGCGTATTAGACCATCGGCGGTGCCCATTCACAACATAGCATGTAAATCACTTATCCTCATCAAACATTTTAATCATGGCATGAAGAAATCATATCATCGACAATATTTAAAACATGGCATAAGGACATCATAACAATTATAACATGTAGTTCATGGCACGACAACATGTTATCTATGCCAAACACTATCAAGCAATTCGAGCAGCACATATAATGTTCAATCCCCACAACACACTTGCCTTCAACCTCGGGCAACGGGTGACGAGAGGTTGAGGGCACTCCGAGCACACCACCTGCAAACACGTGCCACACACTTAATTCGACTCCTCAAAACAGTACCCACTACAACTAATACGCTATAAACTCCAAAACCCGAAATCACAGATTCTGCCCGTTCTGGACAGCGGCCGAAAAAACATAACTTGAGTTCTAGAACTCCAAATTGCATAAACAGTACATCCTCGGCGTATCTTAGAAATTTCCCAACTTTTTCTAGTTATAGGTAAATACTGATTCGGACTATAAAGTTGTTTAATCTAACGTTGAACACGAACTGTCTCAATCTCGTCACAGATTTGACAGCGCTCGGTAAAACGGCCATATCTCCTAAACGGCTGGGCGGATTTTAACGTGCTTTATATGCACGGAAAGATAATGAAATTATCTACAACTTCCTAAAAGTCCGTACGATCAGATTCAATTTCTAAATTGGCCAAAACTCCTACCCTCGTTCGGGTCCCCAATCTGCCCGAACCAGAACAAAATACAACTCTAGTTTTCATTAGATCTAACCCATGGCAGCACCTCCCTTGATCTAAAAACATGAAATTCATCCCTAAAACAGTACCTAGACCCAAACCCAAGGATCACCCATGCCTTACCTCCTCCCGACGAGCAGCCGACGCCGAGATCTATCCTCCGAGCATCGAACGTCCTCCTCGCTGGAATAGCCGGATCTCCTCGTCCACGGGGCTTCCCGTTGGAGAGGACAGCGAGGTTGTGTGGTGGGGATCTCCTCTTTGCAGCAAAGGAGGTGGAGAGAGGAGGGTGGGGCGCACTCCAAGGGAGGGAGGCGCCCAAGAGGGAGAGGAGGCGCCCAAGAGAAAATGGGGAATGGGGGAGGGGCGGCTAGGGCAGGGAGGGACGCCCCTAGCCCCCAAAATCCTGCCTCTCCTCCCTCATGGGCCCTAACTTGCTCCCACCAAGGCCCACGACTCACCCCCCTAAGGCCCAAACTCCCCCGGGAAGGCCCAAACTTCCGAAATCGGCCCGGAAACGCGATTAAACCGCATAACGTAAAGTTTTAATCTCCGATTTCATACTTTATAAGGTCACATTCTCTAATTCACATTTGTTTACGGTGTCTCGGCATTCCGTGGTGTCACAGTTTTCGCCAATTTAGAATCGGAATTTGGTCGGCCGCCTATTGAAGAAGTTGTAGGTAATTTCAATACCTTTCAGTGTGTATAAATAACGCGTAAGTCCGATCAGCCGTTTGAAAGTTATGGCTGTTTTACCGAGCGTGTGAAAATCTGTGACGTGATTGGAACAGATCACGGTATTTTGTAGATTAAACAACTTTATAGTCCGAATCAGCTTTTCCACATACTTAGAAAAAGTTAAGAAATTTCCTAAGCTACGTGAGGATGTACTCTTTTAATTGATTCGGAGTCTTAGAACCCGAGTTATGCCTTTTGAAAGGCTGCTGTCCCGACGGGATAGAACCTCTGTTTTTGGGTGTAGCGGGTAGTTTGCGATGTCGGGATAGAAGAGGGATTGCTTACTATTTTGTGGATATGATTGTGAGTGTGTGGTACCTATGTGCAGGTGGTGTGACCCCGGGAGTGCCTTCTACTTCTCGCCAATCCGTTGCCCGTGGTTGAGGCAAGTGTATTGTAATGGACAGCGGTTTGTAGGTTGCTAGTTGAGACTAGATGAAATTGATTATATGATATGATCACTTGCCATGCTTTAATGATTGCCAATGATATGATGAGTATGCTTATTATGTTATGACGCCATGTGTTAATGTACAAGTTAATTATGATGTTGGCATGTTTGCATACATGGCATGATACATGGCCCGGGCGGTGAGAAAGTCATAACTAGTCCGGGGAAGGTCGGTGAGAAAGTTATGACTATTCCGGAGAGCCAATGAGTAAGTCCTACATCGTGATTCCATCCACCGCGTTGTTTGGAAGCGAGGAGTAGGCACCCTCCATCTTCAGGATGGAAAGGGGAGAGGGTGCACACCAACGGGTGTGTACTCAACCATACCGGTATGAGTTTCCAAGGAGACATGAGCATAGCATCGCATTGCATACATAATGATGATGATAATGATATGTGATCATGAATGAGATGATTTACATGATGTGATTTGTTATAGCCATGTAATTGTTCTTTTGTACCATTGCAATATGCTTGCTGAGTGTTGAACTCACGCTTGTGTTTTCTTGTTGTTTTAGGTACCATCAGACCGGCATGCGGGGAAGGGAAATAGTCACACTTCTACACGTAATTTCACTCATTCGTCTCACAAGTCATTCAATTGGGTTTTGATAATAAACTAAGAGTGATGCTTATTGTTTTATGGTTTAGCTTTGCGTTATGAGAGTCTTATTGTTCGTTTGGTGCATGGAGACGTTGAATGCTTGGAATTAGACTTATATTGTTGTCAAGTATTTAATTATTGCTTTTTTTTAGTTGTCTCTCATATTGCCTTATATTGCTATGCTATTGTGTTTCCTTCAATTCATGTTAAAACAAAGGAGATGATGACGAAATGTCGGTTTTTAGCATTAGTGCCTTTGCTGTAATTTACTTGATTTTGTGGTATTTAGAGGTTGCTTAGTCTATGTTTGGTAGAATTCGGGCATATTAAATGCCGGGGTGTTACATTGCCATAGCCCGCAGGCAACCGACTGGAAGTAAGAACGTGCCCCTAAGCGTTAGCATCATTGAAATCTGCCCGAGAAAGGTCTCCGGGCATTGCCTCGTCCTCACCTGCAGCAAGTGGGCAATCTGTTTGAGTACAAAGAGTGTACTCGCACAATATTATAAGCTGCATGCTGAGTTCTAGCTACATGTGGTTACTTCATCATAAGAAAGGCACAAGGTTAATTTTAGCGTAAAGCAACATTTGGGATAAAAACACAGACACGTATAGATTGAAACTGCTATTTGATAAACATTTACAAAGTCTAATACATAGTATAACATTATCATAAACATATTTATCTCATGCCTCCAAGCATTTTCCGAACCATGAGTTTGACGCTCATGTTCGCTTACGCCCACGGATACTCCAATATCCGTGAAGTTTCTTCCACGAGTACTCCAATACTCACAAAGTTCTCCTCATGAGTACTCCAATACTCATGAGACTTGGTTTTCCCAAACCATCCATTCTTACCCGGTCCTTAACACTCGCCCAATGACAGACAACTTAAGTGATCGTCCTTAACCATGGACGCGGCTATTCGAACAGTTTATTCTCTACAGAGGTACGACTTTACCCACACGACATGCCACACTCGTAAGCCAAGCTATGAGCACAATTCCTTTGATGTGCCGGCCGAGGTGAACGTGACAAATCCATTTTCCAGTATGCATGGTAGTGTATTCAAAGCACCTGGGTGACTGTGGCCCTTGATCCTGCGTGCTCAGTGCTCCTTGTGTGTGGACCAAGGAGTACACCCGTTGTTAGACATCCCCAACTCTCACAAAGTTCGAGGGATTCTGAGGACGTTCCTTGACACTCTAACGGGCTCAAGGAACTCCGGTGGACATTCCTTGACACTCTACAAAGCTCAAGGAATTCCGGGTGCACGTGGTTTAAACACCCCTAGTCATACACAAGTACTTGGCTAAGCCGGCCCCATAAACGGCGTGTGGTTCACACGATAGTTACTTAAAGAGACGCCACCAGGATTTGATCCTTAAGATCCTTAACCAACATTGCTACACAATAACCACAATTGAACCATCATTATCATAATCATCTTTGATCATCGCGACTGCTGGACTAAGTCCATCTGACGCGGTTCCTAACGATGTTCTAAGCATGGCTAAGCAAATCGTACGAACCCATACATAATAATAAACCAACCACCTAGGGCGACAATGGTATACGAAAGGAACATGGTAAAAGGATAGCATGTCAACAAGGTAGTAACTAAGCATTCTACCCCAATATAATTGTAATTGAAAGTAAGCATGCAATTGATAAAATAACTTCAACATAATTTGCAATTAATAGGATCAAGTATGTTCAAGGAGTAAGGTAGTGCCTTGCTGCTCGTTCTTGATATCGTAAGCGTAGTGGTACTCGGGAGTGTCCTCCGAAGCGTCAACACCTATCGAGAGGATTCAATTCAAATAACTCCAATCAAGAACACAAACGAAACAATAAATCATAATTGAAATATGCACAATCATGCATGAAATTCTCATGATTTTAGAGTAATAGTCATAATACGAACATACGATTTGACATTGGGAAGTTTGGACTTGTGTGTCAAAAGTTATCACTAAAACAATATCGTTTGGGTGAGGGTCAAAAATACTACAACTTGTTAAAGATCCTATGATAGATCCTCATATATGAAAATCAAGTCTTGTTTTTCTATTGGAAATGATAGAGGATGACCCTATGAAAGCATAGGAATTGGTTTCACCCAATTTGGACTTACGATGCAAAAATTATGGTCATTTGAAGTTGGTTCAGTCGGAAGTTCCGAACTTAGTATTGGAAGTTCCGATCCAGACTTAGAAAATTTTTAGTTGGAATTCTCAAAGGTGCTTCTCTGGACACATCGGAAGTTCCGATCCGACATCGGAAGTTCCGATCCAGACTTAGAAAATTCTTCCCGTTAGAATACACGAAAGGTGCTTCTCTGAAAACTTCGGAAGTTCCGATGTGAACATCAGATGTTCTGATATGTGTAAATTTCCAGCGTAGACAGGGTTAGGATTTAAGCATTTTCTGAAGTTTTAGCCACATCGGATGTTCCGATTTGGGGCCAGAAGTTCCGATGTGTGTCGAACTATACAATCCAACAAGATTTTTGCTCAAGTCTTTGAA
Source organism: Rhipidocladum racemiflorum (assembly GCA_036346355.1). Taxonomy (NCBI): domain Eukaryota; kingdom Viridiplantae; phylum Streptophyta; class Magnoliopsida; order Poales; family Poaceae; genus Rhipidocladum; species Rhipidocladum racemiflorum. Next base: position 48,304,147 of record CM070577.1, on the reverse strand, counting down.
TGGCTATTGCACATTGTGCTCCTACACTTCAAGAAAATGAAGTAGGGTAGAACCTTACCACCACAAGGATGTTATTGTACTTGGTGGAAGGTTGGTTTGATGAAGAGATCAAGAATGATGCCGTGAAGGTGATCTTTGGTGTTCTTCCCGGTATCAACTCCTCCTCGCTTGTAGAAGCAATGCCTCCTCCTCTTGAGCTTGTAGTAGCGTCAACTCCTCCTCCTCAAGCTTGCAACACAACATGCACGACCCGATCATCGACGAGGAGATGATTTTCATGGAAAGGAAGATGAATGAACTCCAAGTTGCAAAATTTTAGAAAATGGGGAGATGAAAAATGGATTAGAACTCACCCAAAACTTGGTGCATCAAGAATCCATTTGGATGTAATTGAAGCTTGGGATGAGGGGAATACAATGGTATAACATGCACAAGCTTGATCTTGATTTTTGGAGGAATGGTGTGGAGGAGAATGGAGGATGGGGAGGTGTTCTTGCAATGCTCTCCTTGCTGTTTTTCTGGTTGTGGGAGCAGGAAATGAGGTGATGGGAGGAGAAAAAGAGGTGAAGAACTCTTATATATGGCTACTACTTCATCCCTTACATGTGGGGCAAGGTCCCACATGTCATAGAGAGGTAAGAAAGTGGGTATGGTGTAAGTAAAGTGAGAAAAGTAGAGTAGGTGTGTGCAGTTTTCTCTCTCTCACTTACAAGTGGGGTCCCTATGTCATTTACTAATGGTGAAAGAAGCATGGTTATAAGTGAGTAGCAGTTTTAAGGTGTCATGAACATAATAATTTTCTACTCATGTATGCATAAAGCCATATGAGCACTAATGAAGTTCTACATGAGTGTAAATTATGCCACTACATGTATGATATGAGCATGCCATGCGTAACTTAACAATCAACGAAAAATTTGGGCTGTTACAAACCTACCCCCCTTAAAGAGAATCTTGACCTTGAGATTGAGTTTAGTCAGTGAAGAGATAAGGGTACTCAGCTCGAAGGTGATCTTCACGCTCCCATGTAGCCTCGTTAGGAGTATGGTTACTCCACTGAACTTTGAAGAATTTGATGGTGTGATTCCGAGTGACACATTCTCGTTCGTCAAGAATGCGAACTGGGTATTCCTCGTATGACAAATCGAGTTGCAATTCGAGAGTGTCCAACTCCGTAGCCTCGGTTGGAACACGGAGGCATTTATTTAATTGAGAGACATGAAAGACATCATGTACCTCGGAGAGGGAAGGTGGAAGTTCCAATTGATATACCACAGCTCCTCGCTTTGCTACGATTCGGAAGGGTCCGATGTAGCGAGGTGATAGCTTTCCTTTAACTTGGAAACGACAAATACCTTTCATTGGAGAAACCTTGAGGTAGACATAGTTATTCACCTCGAAAGTTAAAGCACGACGACGACGATCAGCATAGCTCTTTTGATGAGACTGCACTGTCCGCAATCGTTCTCGGATCATCCGCACTCGCTCTTCCGCCTCGACGGCCAAGTCTATGCCAAAGATGGGTCTTTCTCCAGATTCAGACCAATTGAGTGGAGTCTTACAAGATCTTCCATAAAGAGCTTCAAATGGCGACATTTGAAGACTAGTTTGATAGCTATTGTTGTAGGAAAACTCCGCGAATGGCAAGCACTTCTCCCAATCCTTGCCGTATGTAAGAGCACAAGCCCTAATCATATCCTCGAGGATTTGGTTCACTCTCTCCGCTTGTCCATCAGTTTGGGGATGATAGGCGGTGCTGAAAGAAAGTTGAGTTCCCATGGCTTTGTGAAGACATTGCTAGAAATGCGAGGTAAACTGGGTGCCTCTTTCTGATACAATTCTTTTGGGAACACCATGCAGAGATACAATTCGAGAGAGGTACAGCTCTGCCAACTTGCTTACCGTATCGGTAACCTTGACGAGAAGAAAATGAGCAGTTTTTGTCAACCGGTCAACGATTACCCAAATAGAGTCGAAACCCTTTTGCGTCTTGGGCAATCCGGTGATGAAATCCATGCCGATCTCCTCCCATTTCCACAAGGGAATTGGTAGGGGTTGGAGTGTCCCGGCTGTACGTAAATGGTCAGCCTTCACCCTTCGGCATACGTCACACTCGGCAACATACCGAGCGATTTCTCGCTTCATTCGGGTTCACCAAAGTCTCGGCTTAAGATCCTGGTACATCTTTGTACTCCGGGGATGAATAGAGAATGAGGAGTTATGAGCTTCATTAAGAATGGATTGCTTCAACTCCTTACAATTCGGCACTACCAAACGGGTGCCAAACCATAAGACACCTTGGGGGTCTTCATTAAAGCAATTAGCTTTGCCTTGCTCGATGTTAGCTCAGATAAGTGTTATGCCCTTGTCCTTCTTTTGGGCTACTTTGATCTGATCCAAGAGGTCAGATTTAATCTCAAGGGCAGCAAGGAATCCCTAATTGACTACTTCTAATCCGAGTCTTCGGAATTCAGTGCAAATCGCTTCCGATTCCGGTTTCGCCAAAATACAATTGCATCGCGATTTTCGGCTCAAGGCATCGGCAATGACATTGGCTTTTCTGGGATGATAATGGAGTCCCATATTGTAGTCTTTGATCAATTCGAGCCACCTTCTTTGTCGCAAGTTCAGATCAGCTTGAGTGAAGATGTATTTCAGGCTCTTGTGATCGGTGTAGACTTCGCAACGATTACCGATGAGGTAATGTCGCCAAATTTTTAGAGCATGCACCACAGCTGCTAGCTCTAAGTCATGGGTTGGATAATTCATCTCATGTGGCCTCAATTGCCTGGATGCATATGCCACCACTCGGCCTCCTTGCATAAGTACACAACCGAGTCCGAGGCGTGATGCATCGCAATATATGTCGAAGGCCTTGTGAATATCCGGCAGTACTAAGACTGGTGCAGTAGTTAAGCGAACCTTCAGCAATTGGAAGCTCGCTTCACACTCTGCTGACCATGAAAATTTCTTCTCCTTCAAAAGTTCGGTCAGTGGTTTTGCAATCTTGGAGAAGTTCTCCACGAACTGACGGTAGTAACCCGCAAGTCCGAGAAAACTCAGAATTTCTGTGACAGTCTTGGGCTATCCCCAATTAAGTACTGATTGCACTTTCCTTGGATCAACTGCAACTCCGCCTTCCGACAGCACATGGCATAGGAAGGTAACTTCCTTTAGCCAAAATTCACACTTGCTGAATTTTGCATAAAGTCGGTGTTCTCGCAGTTTCTCCAGGACTACTTGAAGGTGTATGTCGGGACCCGAATTTGCAAATCCGGACCCTCTGTGTATTTAGCACTAGTCCAGGAATACGCTAGTGCACACAGTCTCAACATTGGTAAATATCACAATCATACACAACGAAATAATAAGGTACCTTAATTAGTTAACCAAGCTGGTTGCTCGACCTTAAGGTCAAGTTACAAATATACGCCACGTAGGGCGAAAACTTAATAAAAGAGAAATAACGGCAGCGGAAAATAAGATAACTTCGTGGCGCCATCCAGTATACCACAGGCAACTGACTGGGCTCGCTCCCTAGTTAGACGGCTCCTCTTGGAATTCCTCCTCTGAAGCTGGTGCGGGAAATAAGATAACTTCGTGGCGCCATCCAGTAAAGAGCTTCATAAACAAGTCACACACTTGTTGATCAAAACAATGATATGCATTCATTGGACCAATAATCATATTATTATTCATAAACATAGTCATGTTACAATCATCCATATGATTGCCTCAAGGGCATAACACTAACACTAACAGCACAAGTGGGCCTCCCCGGTTATTGCACACTAACCCTTCCCTTAGCGAAGGCGAAGTTTAGGCCAATCAACCGTTAGATGGGTACCTGGCCGCAGCCCCGGTACGCTCCCCTGTATAACTACACAAAAGGTATAGTTGACACCCCGAGGTCCCACAGGTACGTTATTAGCAACTTAATCAACTAGGTCCATCCCATTACAGACATGTGGTTGCACGTTTGACTCAGTTCAAAGGCTTGCAAGGTTAAGTCCTTAGGGTGACCAGGGCAAGACTACCCGAAGAACCAAATCAACGCTCCCGGCGCCACAACTGGCCCACCCGATCATTCTTGCCACATGCCCCGGTCGAAAACTATTTATCAAACCCCAGTTGATTACCTTGCACCACGTGCCATCAACAATCACAACACATGATACTTCTTCAAAACAGGTTCAATATCTCATTAAGTCAATATTAGCATTTGATTGTCCAAAGCATTTCATGTGGCAAGGCTAAGCATACTACATCGGTCTAACTACCCATGTTGGCAATTTAATAATGTCCAACTAATAATCCACAACTAGGGTGACAAGGGGTCATGGCACATATTTAATTAACCAAGGTGTCATACAGCAATTTGGCATTTATCTAATTTCCCATAATTAAGTAAAGCATTTTCTAATCTAAATTAGCATGCAATAATTTGAATCAAATTAATTTCAAAAATGGGATCAATATGGTCAAAGCATAACTTGCCTTCAAAGAGTACTTGTTCTTGGTCTTGAACTGGCTCCTGGGTCAACACTTCACCTTCGAAGCCCTCGGGCACTTCAACGTCTACTCGTAAAGCGTGCAAATAGCAATAAATAAATAAACAGTAGACAAAAAGTGTCCAAACATCCAAATGAAGTCCATAAACAGAGAGAGCATAATTTTATGAATTTTTAGGAATTTGAATCGGCAAAATCGGAGCTAAAACGCAAAAGTTACAAGCGTTAAAGTTTAAATAATCAATTAAATAATATTACAAAGAAAAACTTTGGTGCAGAAATTAAATAAAATTAACCATTAGGTAGATCTCAATTTTATAAAAATTTAGAAATTTGAATCACTCAAATCGGAGTTAAATTGCAAAAGTTATAAGCGTTTGAAGTTTCAAAATTCAAATAAATCAATAATCCGAATTAATCCATTTATTTTTATACTGAAAAACCGAATAATGACGTCAGCATGACGTTAGCGTGGATTTTGATTTTACACCGAATAATTTTTCTATTGAAAAATCGATTTATTGCGTCAGCCGGTCCATGGACGTGGTCCACGGTTCGGTTTAGGTCCACCGTGGACCCGGTCCACGAGCAAATGTCTCACTGACATGTGGGCCCCATCGGATGACGTCAGCGGTGACGTCATCACGCTCGGCTGAGGGATGGCTGACAGCTGGGCCCCACCGTGCCATCAGCGGTGACGTCATGGTGCGCCGGCCGAAGGCCGACGCTGCGGTCCCACGCGTGACGTCGGCCGGTGACGAGCGGCGCTGACCGCGACGGTCAGACTACCGCCCACGTGGCTAGATCTCGGCCGTTGATTTGAAAATCAACGGCCCAGATCAGATCTAACTTCCCGCGTTTGGAAAACTACTCGGCTGATCTGGACCGTTCGATCTTGATCGGACGGTCAAGATCCAATCTAGAGTTTACAACGTGGCTAACCCTAGCCATACGATCTAGATCTAACGGCTGACATTACTCCTAGCACAGTGCAGTTAAGGGTACGTGGCACAATCTAAACCGTTGGATCTAGATCCAACGGTTGAAAACGGATCTAGGAATTAACACGTGAAATTTTTACCGTGGTGACATGGACGAATCCTGGCCTTCGGATCTTGATCGGACGGTGGAGGGAGCTCGAGCGACGGCGATGGCGTGCGGTGGAGCTGGTTCACCGGAGACGAAGACGACGACCACGGCAACGACGTTGCGGGGCTCCTCCGGCGGAGTGGATGGTACATCCCGACGCGTCTCGTCCTTGCGGTTCCGGATCTGGACTCAACGGCGGCGGAAGACGGCGCTAAACCGCGGCGGAACGCACGACTAACTACATCGAGCGATTGCGACGCAACCACGGCGGCTTGAGCTCAATGAGTTAGGGCTACGGGTGCGCAAGGAAATGGAGAACACGTTGGCGGCGGTGGCGCATTAAATAGGCCCCTCGGCGTCCATGAAAACCGTGGAAACCGAGGTCCACACGGCTACGGCGGCGGAATCCGAAATGGATTCGAATTTGGGTGACGTGGTGCAACGTGGACCGTTGGATCAAGATCCAACAGGCACGGGGTTTGGGCTCGAGTCTGGCCGGGCGATCTTGCTGGCTCGGTCGGGCTCGGGCTCGGGCAACGTGGCTCGATCGTGGCCGTTGGATTTCGATCCAACGGTCACGCGCGTTAGGGTTTGGTTGGCTCGGGTTCGGTTCGAACGTGGTCCGGATCGGACTCGAGACTGACTCGGACTTGGGTTCGGTCGGATGAACAGTAAAACCGGGTTTGGGTTTTTCCAGCGATTAAAAATTCAAAAATAATTTCCAAAAATTCATTTAATTCAAGAAAAATAGCAAAATACGCAGAAAAATTCCAGAAAAATTCTAGAAAATATTTTAGAACATTTTGGACTCAAATAAAATATTTCCAACAAAATTTTATTTGCAAAATTAAATTCTTTAATTATTTCAAAAGGGAATAAATTCAAATAAATTCCAAATAAATCAAAATAAATTCAAGAAAATTCCGAAAATTCACAAAAGTGTCAAATTTCACTTAAAGTCATGAAAAGCAAAAATTGGGGTGTTACAAACCTCCCCCATTAACAGAATCTCATCCCCGAGATTTAGGGCTAACTAAGGAATAGGTTTGGAAACTCTTTCTTCAAATCCTCCTCGCGCTCCCAAGTTGCTTCACTCTCTGCGTGGTTGCTCCATTGCACTCTGCAGAAACGGGTTGACTTATTCCTTGTCTCTCGATCTATGGTGTCCAAAACCTTAACGGGGTGCTCCTTATAAGTCAGGTCCTCTCGCAGCTCTATCGACTCCAGCGGTGTTTGCTCATCAGGTACTCGGAGACACTTCTTCAGCTGGGACACGTGGAATAAGTCATGTACCCCTGCCAACGACTGCGGCAACTCCAGCTAATACGCAAATTCACCTCTACGGTTGAGAACCTTGAATGGTCCAACATATCGCGGCGCGAGTTTTCATTTGGCATGGAATCTCTTAACTCCCTTGAGTGGTGTAACTCTGAGATACACGAAATCTTCTGGTTCAAAGCTCAGGTCTCGGCGACGGTTATCGGTGTAGCTTTTCTATCTTGACTGTGCTATCTTTAGTCTTTCTCGGATCATGGAAATCTGGTTCCCGATCTCAGATCAATCTTGGAGAAAACTCTGGCTCCTCTCAGCTGATCAAACAGGTCATCGATCATGGGTAGCGGGTATTTATTCTTCACGGTGACTTCATTGAGTGCACGGTAGTCAATGCACATCCTGAAGCTCCCATCCTTCTTCTTGACGAACAGAACTGGCGCTCCCCACGGCGACGAACTTGGTCTAATGAATCCCTTCTCCATCAGTTCTTCAAGCTGCTTCTTCATCTCTACCAATTCTTCGGTGGACATCCGATAGGGTCTCTTTGCTATCGGCGCTGTACCGGGTACAAGCTCTATCACAAACTCTATGTCTCTGTCTGGCGGCATACCAGGTAGATCTTCAAGAAAAACATCTGGATACTCATTTACTACTGAGACATCTTCTATGCCGATTGCCTTGGCGTTGTTAACCAACAACTGTCCATCTCTAACGGCGGTGGCTTGAAATTCCACTTTCCTTCCACACGGGCTTTCAACTGAGATAATCCTTCGTCCACAATCCTGTAACACCCCGGCATTTAATATGCCTGAATGCTACCAAACATAAGCTAAACAACATCTAAATACCACAATTTAACATAAATTCCAACAAAGGCGCACATGCTAAAAACCGAGATTTCGGCAGCATCTCCTTTGTTTTAACATGAATTGAAGGAGCAACACAGTCAAGCATTATAAGGCAATATGAGAGACAGCTAAAACAGCAATAATTAAAGACTTAACGACATTATAAGTCTAATACCAAGCACTTAATGTCTCCAATAGTCGAACGAACAATAAAACTCTCATATAGCAACGCTAAATCTTAAAACAATAATCATCACACGCAATTTATTATCACAACTAATAGGATGACTTGTGGATTCATAATGGGTGAAGCTACGTGTGGACGTGTGACTACTTCCCTTCCCCGCATGTCGTTCTCATGGTACCTAAAACAACAAGAAAACACAAGCGTGAGTTCAAAACTCAGCAAGCACATTGCAATGGTACAACAGGAACAATTACATAGCAATAATATCTCACATCATGTAAAAACCATCTCATTCATGGTCACATATTATCATCATCATCAATATGTATGAAGTGCAATGCGATGCTCATGTCTCCTTAGAAACTCATACCGGTATGGTTGAGTACACACCCGTCGGTGTGCACCCTCTCCCCCCTTCCATCCCAAAGATGGATGGTGCCTACTCCTTGCTTCCGTTCACCGCGGTGAATGGAATCACGATGTAGGACTTACTCATTGGCTCTTCGGAATAGTCATATCTTTCTCACCGACCTTCCTGGATTAGTTATGACTTTCTCACCGCCCGGGCCATGTAACATGCCATGTATGCAAATATGCCAACATCATAATAAACTTGTACATTAACACATGGCATCATAACATAATAAACATATTCATCATATCATTGGCAATCATTAAGGCATGGCATGCGAACATATCATATCAAAGGAAATCATCAAAGCATGGCAAGTGATCATGTCATGTAATCAAGTTCATCTAGTCTCAACTAGCAACCTACAAGCCGCTATCCATTACAATGCACTTGCCTCAACCACAGGCAACGGATTGGCGGGAAGTAGAAGGCACTCCCGGAGTCACAGCACCTGTACATAGGTATCACACACTCACAATCATGACCACAAAATAGTACGCAAACCCTCATCTACCCCGACATTGCCAACTACTCGCAAAACCTAAAAACAGAGGTTCTGTCCCGTCGGGACAGCAGCCTTCAAAAGGCATAACTTGAGTTCTGGGACTCCGAATCAATTAAACGAGTACATCTTCGCGTATCTTAGGAAATTTCCCAACTTTTTCTAGGTATATGGAAAGACTATTTCGGACTCTAAAGTTGTTTAATCTATAGATTACCGTGATCTGTTCCAATCGTGTTACAGATTTTAACACGCTCGGTAAAACAGTCATAACTTTCAAACGGCTGGGCGGAATTTAACGTTCTTTATATCCACTGAAAGATAATGAAATTATCTACAACTTCTTCAACATCCGTATGACCAAATTCGGATTCTAAATTTAAGAAAAACTGAACCCTAGGTCGACTGCTTATGCTGCCCCAAAACAGAAACGTGGCAACATCTAGATCTAATCCAATCTACTCAAGTCCAGCACCACCAATTGATCTAAAATCATGATAAACACCCTTAGACCAGTACCTAGCCCAACCCCAACCCCAAGGAATCCCATGGCCATACCTTTGCCCGACGACCGAAATCCCAATGAAACTCCTCCCGGATCGCTCCTCGCTCCACGCTCCTCGCTCCTCGCTCCTCACTCCAATGGATGGATCTACGAGGTGCAGGGGTGGGGAGGCCACCCTAGGGCAGCAAGGGGGTGGAGGAGAGGTGGTGGAGAGGTGCAAGGGTGGGGCGCACGGCACAAAGGGGAGGGGGGCGCACAAACTAGGTGGGGGCAGCAAGGGCCAGGGGGGAGGCCTTTAACCAGCCCCCACACCTAATCCTAATCCTAAATGGATTCCCACTCCATCCCACCAAAGCCCACAACCCCCACTTTTAGGCACAAACTCCCCCGGGAAGGCCCAAAACCCCGGAAACGGCCCGGAAATGTTATTAACCCCCATACCCTATGGTTTTAACCTTATTTCCACATCTCATACTGTTTTTGACCTTATTTCCAAAACCCAGAAACGGCCCGGAAACGGCCCAAGTTTGTTAAAGTAATCCTAAATAAGGTTACGACACTCCGTGGTGTCACATTCTTCTCTCCTTCAACAGGATTCGACCTCGAATCTAAAACGCACCAACACGCAACCCAGCAAAACCGAAGATAGCCAGGTTTCACATCACATACCTGAGGCGAAAAGCTCAGGATACTTCTCGCCCATGCGAGAATCCAGCTCCCAAGTCGCTTCTCTCTCGGTCTGATGTGACCACAATACTTTAACAAACTTGAGCGTCCGGTTCTTCATCACTCGCTCCGAAGTCCCCATAATTTCCACAGGACGGGACTCGAATGTGAGGTCCTGCTCAAACACTAATGGTTCCAACGGAACCACCAACTCCGGATCATGCAACTATTTCCTCAACATCGAGACATGGAACACATTATGCACACCTTGCATGGATTCCGGTAGCTCCAGACGATAGGCCAGCTTACTAACTCAGGCGATGATAGGAAATGGCCCAACAAACCTCGGACTGAGCTTTCCTTTGGTGCCAAAACGCACCACACCCTTAGTGGGAGATACTCGCAGGAGTACGCTATCACATCAGCATAGCTTTTCTGTCTGCTCTGCGCTGCGAGAAAGTTCTGCTGTAACTCCGCCACGCGATCAACAGTCTGCTGAACCCAATCCGGTCCAAGAACTGCTCTCTCGCCCACGGCATCCCAACAAAGTGGCGATCTGCACTTCCGGCCATACAGTACCTCATAAGGAGCAGCCCGGATGCTGGAATGGTAGCTGTTATTGTAAGCAAACTCCGCAAGAGGCAAATGATCCTCCCAGCTACCTTTCCAAGCCATCACACAGGCCCTGAGCATGTCCTCCAAAGTCTGGATGGTACGCTCAGACTGCCCATCCGTCTGAGGGTGAAAAGCGGTGCTAAGGCGAAGCTGCGTACCCAAAGCACTCTGCAAACTCTCCCAGAATTTGGAGACAAACTTTGCATCCCGATCAGAAATAATAGTCTTGGGTACACCATGTAGTCTCACAATCTCTCGCACATAGATGGGAGCCAACTCGCTCGCTGAATTGGTAGTGCGGATAGGAATGAAATGCGCAGACTTGCTGAGACGGTCCACCACAACCTAAACAACATCCTTCCCTCGTGGAGTACGAGGTAGGCCAACCACGAAATCCATGGAGATGTCATCCCATGGCCACACAGGAATCTCCAATGGCTGCAACAGACCGGCAGGTCGCTTATGCTCAACCTTGATCTTCTGACAGAACCCACAGGACGCCACATACTTGGCAATATCCACTCTCATCCTTTTCCACCAGAAATTCTCTTTCAAATCCCTGTACATCTTGGTCTCCCCAGGATTGACCGTGTATGGGGCGCGATGAGCCTCTTTCAGAATATCCTCCTTCACTTGGGATTTCTGAGGCACGCACAGACGAGCCTAAAACCTCAAAGCTCCCACATCATCAATGGTAAAGTCTCCAGACTTGCCATCCTCAAGGCATTTCCTCACCTGCTGGAGCAACCGATCATGCTGTTGTGCCTCCCGCACACGCTCGGGAATCGATGACTCAAGAATCAATTGAGTTTGTGCTTGCACGGTCCATGCAAAACAGTAGGAGACTCCCAAATGCTCAAAATCAGCAACAAGACAATCAACAACAGGGGGCATTGTCTTGCGACTGAGAGCGTCGGCCACCACATTTGCCATCCCCGGATGATACTGGATAGTGAGGTCATAATCCTTTATCAATTCTAGCCACCTCCTCTGCCTCAAGTTCAAATCTTTCTGAGTAAAGATGTACTTGAGGCTCTTGTGATCAGTAAAATATCACAAGACTCGCCGTACAGGTAATGCCTCCATATCTTCAATGCAAACACCACAGCGGCTAGCTCAAGATCATGCGTGGGATAGTTCTTCTCATGCTTTTTTAGCTGCCTCGATGCGTAAGCAATCACCTTGCCATCTTGCATGAGCACACAACCAAGTCCCAAACGAGAAGCATCAGAAAAAACAGTGAAGCGCTTCCCTGGCTCGGGAAGGGTAAGAACAGGAGCAGTCACTAACTTCTCCTTCAAAGTGCAAAAATTATGCTCACACTCTGCAGTCCACTCGAATTTCATCCCCTTCTGAGTCAGCTACGAAAGTGGCTTGGCAATGATAGAGAAATCCTTCACAAAACGCCGATAGTAACCAGCCAACCCAAGGAAACTACGCACTTCTTTGACATTGGAAAGCCTCTTCCAATCCAAAACTGCTGATACTTTGCTAGGATCTACAGATATGCCCTCTGGATTGATGATGTGGCCAAGAAAACCCACTTCTGAAATCCAGAACTCGCACTTTTTCAGTTTAGCAAAGAACTGATTCTCCTTCAAGGTGCTCAGCACAAGCCTCAAATGCCGCTCATGCTCCTCTTATGATTTAGAGTAAACCAGAATGTCATCGATGAACACTACCACAAACTCATCAAGGTACTTGTGTAGCATACTGTTCATCACATCCATAAAGACAGCAGGTGCATTAGTTAGTCCAAAAGACATAACTTTAAATTCATAATGCCCATACCTAGTGGAGAAAGCAGTCTTCTCAATGTCCTGCTCCCTCACACGGATCTGATTGTACCCCGACTAGAGATCAATCTTGGAGAACACCTTTGCTCCCTTCAGTTGGTCAAACAGATCCTCGATGAGAGGCAAAGGATACTTTTTCTTGACTGTCACTTGATTAAGAGCACGATAATCAATGCACATATGCCAAATTCCATCCTTGTTCGAGACGAAGAGGACGGGTGCTCCCCATGGCGAAACGCTACGTCGAATAAAGCCCTTGGCCAACAGATCCTCCAACTGCTTCTTCAACTCGTCGAGAAAAGGACGAGCCAAGCGGTATGGAGAGATAGAAATAGGTCGAGTGTCAGGAACAAGATCGATGCGAAACTCCACATTCCTCATAGGAGGTAAACCAGGCAACTCGTTAGGGAACACATCAACAAACTCCTTCACTACAGGAATCTCCTCAATGGAAACTGAAGAAGATGGCTTTTCTGACATAGCCATGAGGAAACCCAACTGCCTCAAACGGGCGACGAAATGCAGACTAGCCAAAGCAAAGACGGAACTGGAGGGTATACCACCCTGAAAGGTCAACTCTACCCCGGACGGGGCCTGTAAGGCAACCGTCTTCCAGAAACAATAGATCTTGGCACGGTACTGATGCAACCAGTCTATGCCCAAAATTACATCAAAAGGAGCCAACTGGATCACCATAAGATTGGCAAAGAAAACCTCATCATCAATGGCAATGGTGCAACCCGGGCAAACCAAAGAGCTAGCAATCAAACCCCTAGGAGAACTAACTAACACGGACTCAAAAATCCACTGAACTCCCAACTTAGCCCTACTAGCAAACTCAGACGACACAAAGGAATAGGATGCTCCGGAATCAAACAGAACAAAGGCATCAACGGAATCCACGAGCAGAGTACCTGAAACCACCTCTGGATGCCCGGCTAACTCGGCGGTCGGCAAAGCGTACACTCCTGGTGGCGCCGGGACGATGAGCCCGACTCCCGGTGATGCCCCAACAGAGCTGGGGAGGAGGAGGCAATCAAGGAGGAAGCAGGCATTTGCGAGCACCCGATGGCTTGGTGGTGCCCATGCAAAGGGCGGCTGAGAAACCGGAGCAGCCATCATGTGCACCGAACCTCTGGAAGACGCCGCTGGAGTGGGAGGAGAAGGCACCGTCTCCCACTTGATGATGCTACCGGGATTCATCCGGCAGACTCGTCCCATGTGGCCAGGCTTGCCACAGTGGTTGCAACTCCCGGTCCAACAACACTCTGAAGCACGGTGCTCACCACCGCACTTGAAGCACATCATGCCTTGCCCGAGCACAGGACGAACAGCTGCTCGTGAGGAAGACGACTGGGGCGGCCTCATCTTAGCCCCTAAGGAGGAGCCCTCTCCTCCCTTGAACTTCTTGAAGGTGGGTCACTGAGAAGACCCACCTCCTCCACCAAAGGTCCTCTTACGGCCCCGCTGTGCAGGAACTCTGAACCGCCCGGGTTTTGCTTATCCCGGGAGAGCTCCAACTCGAGCTCCATGCCCTTCGCCTGCTCCACCATGGAGCAGAAGTCACGAGGGACAGTCGCCCCCATGACAACTCTGAACTCCTGGTTGAGGCCCCTACGGAACCTCCTTGCCTTCTCCCAATCGCGCTTGCCACACAGTAGACTGCACGCAGCACGCCTGTTGAACTCCACCTAATACTCTGCCACCGACCTCTTTCCTCGGGAAAGAGTCGCCGAGTATGCTCCATCCGCTCAAGGAAAGACTGCTGGTAGAACTTGGCTCGAAGCGAGCCACAAAGTCCTCCCAGGTGACTGGACCAAGATCGGGGGCTCTAGCAGCCAGAACCCCCTCCCACCAGATATCAGCTTATCCCTTCAGCTGAAAGGCCACAAAGCGAGCCCTCTGGACCGAGGTCAACTCTAGGACTTCAAACTGCCTCTCCATGTACCGCAGCCAATCTGCGGACTGGATCGGCGTGCCCACTCCGTCAAAAGTGTCAAGACGGATGGACATCCACTCCTGGAGACTCATCCTCGGCTCCGGCACAGCGGGGGCAACAACTGGGGCCACTGCAGGGGGAGGCACAACAGGGCTGCCCGCAATTGCCGGGCGCAGCTCTGAATCTCCTCTGCAGAGCCTGAACCAAATCCTCATTAGCGGCGGGTACCTCCGCCCCTGGATCTTGGCTGGAAGCTCCTCCTGAGCTGGCCCATGAGCATTGAGCGAAACGCTACCCTCAGCAACAGACTCCGCAGCTCCCTGAGAACCTCGCCCCTGGCCTCCACGGCCACGGCGACCACGGCCTCTACCCCTCGGCATGGCTGCTACAGACAGACAACCGTCCGATCACATAAATATAAGCACAACATCATATAATCAAGAACACATAGTCTTAATATTCATTAAATAATCAAGCGCAATGCAATGATGAACCACAACCCCAACCTACTTGTGCAACCAAGTGTGTCAAATTTTAGATTAGTTATACCACTTTTGCAAGTTTTAATGTTACTATCCTATAACAAAGTTTTAGTTAGAACCTAAGCCATGTTTCTAAGTTATTCCACATCATATTTTAGTTGTAACCTAAGGTATGACACTAAAAATACATATTCCAAGGACCTACAAACTCGCTCGATACCAATCAGTAACACCCCGGCATTTAATATGCTTGAATGCTACCAAACATAAGCTAAAAAACATCTAAATACCACAATTTAACATAAATTCCAGCAAAGGCGCACATGCTAAAAACCGAGATTTCGGCAGCATCTCCTTTGTTTTAACATGAATTGAAGGAGCAACACAGTCAAGCATTATAAGGCAATATGAGAGACAGCTAAAACAGCAATAATTAAAGACTTAACGACATTATAAGTCTAATACCAAGCACTTAATGTCTCCAATAGTCGAACGAACAATAAAACTCTCATATAGCAACGCTAAACCTTAAAACAATAATCATCACACGCAATTTATTACCATAACTAATAGGATGACTTGTGGATTCATAATGGGTGAAGCTACGTGTGGACGTGTGACTACTTCCCTTCCCCGCATGTCGTTCTCATGGTACCTAAAACAACAAGAAAACACAAGCGTGAGTTCAAAACTCAGCAAGCACATTGCAATGGTACAACAGGAACAATTACATAGCAATAATATCTCACATCATGTAAAAACCATCTCATTCATGGTCACATATTATCATCATCATCAATATGTATGAAGTGCAATGCGATGCTCATGTCTCCTTGGAAACTCATACCGGTATGGTTGAGTACACACCCGTCGGTGTGCACCCTCTCCCCCCTTCCATCCCGAAGATGGAGGGTGCCTACTCCTCGCTTCCGTTCACCGCGGTGAATGGAATCACGATGTAAGACTTACTCATTGGCTCTTCGGAATAGTCATATCTTTCTCACAGACCTTCCCGGATTAGTTATGACTTTCTCACCGCCCGGGCCATGTAACATGCCATGTATGCAAATATGCCAACATCATAATAAACTTGTACATTAACACATGGCATCATAGCATACTCATCATATCAAAGGAAATCATCAAAGCATGGCAAGTGATCATGTCATGTAATCAAGTTCATCTAGTCTCAACTAGCAACCTACAAGCCGCTATCCATTACAATGCACTTGCCTCAACCACAGGCAACGGATTGGCGGGAAGTAGAAGGCACTCCCGGAGTCACACCACCTGCACATAGGTATCACACACTCACAATCATGACCACAAAACAGTACGCAAACCCTCATCTACCCCGACATTGCCAACTACTCGCAAAACCTAAAAACAGAGGTTCTGTCCCGTCGGGACAGCAGCCTTCCAAAAGGCATAACTTGAGTTCTGGGACTCCAAATCAATTAAACGAGTACATCTTCGCATAGCTTAGGAAATTTTCCAACTTTTTCTAGGTATATGGAAAGACTGATTCGGAATCTAAAGTTGTTTAATCTACAGATTACTGTGATCTGTTCCAACCGCGTTACAGATTTTAACACGCTCGGTAAAACAGCCATAACTTTCAAACGGCTGGGCGGAATTTAACGTTCTTTATATCCACTGAAAGATAATGAAATTATCTACAACTTCTTAAACATCTGTATGACCAAATTCGGATTCTAAATTGGCGAAAAACCGAACCCTAGGTCGACTGCTCATGCTGCCCCAAAACAGAAACGTGGCAACATCTAGATCTAATCCAATCTACTCAAGTCCAGCACCACCAATTGATTTAAAATCATGACAAACACCCTTAGAACAGTACCTAGCCCAACCCCAAGGAATCCCATGGCCATACCTTCGCCCGACGACCGAAATCCCAATGAAACTCCTCCTGGATCGCTCCTCACTCCACGCTCCTCGCTCCTCTCTCCTCGCTCCAATGGATGGATCTACGAGGTGTAGGGGTGGGGAGGCCACCCTATGGCAGAAAGGGGGTGGAGGAGAGGTGGTGGAGAGGTGGAGAGGTGGAAGGGGGATGCACGGCACAAAGGGGAGAGGGGGGGAGGTGCTGCGGCTAGGGCACCAAGGAGGTGGGGGGGCGCACAAACCAGGTGGGGCAGCAAGGGGCAGGGGGGAGGCCTTTAATCAGCCCCGACACCTAATCCTAATCCTAAATGGATTCCCACTCCATCCCACCAAAGCCCACAACCCCCACTTTTAGGCCCAAACTCCCCCGGGAAGGCCCAAAACCCCGGAAACGGCCCGAAAACGGCCCGAAAATATTATTAAACCCCATACCCTATGGTTTTAACCTTATTTCCACATCTCATACTGTTTTTGACCTTATCATGCACGTTAAATAAGGTTACGACACTCCGTGGTGTCACAAATCCAGCACAGCCTTGTGCTTGGATGACCAATCCATTCCCAAAATAACATCTAAGGTCTGGGTTTCCAATATAATAAGGTTCGCTAGGAATTCTACCCCATCTATTAATATTCTCACCCCAGAACATCCTACTTTAGTTCGGAGTTCGGAACCAGGGGTTTGAACTAAAAGCATGCATTTAAGTCTTGCAATCTCCAAATCATTTTTAGCAGCAAAGCCTTGAGAAACAAACGAATGCGAAGCTCCAGAGTCAAACAAAACTATTGCAGGTACTGAGTTGACAAGTAACTTACCCAGCACGACGTCCGTGTCATTCTGGAATGCCTCTGCGGTGACATGGTTGACTCGGCCTCTCACTATGGTCTGGGGCGTGGCTCCTGGCTGTGCTGTCCCCGCGTTTGCTCCGGTGCAGCGCCCTGGCCGTGTGGATCCCAGATTGAAGTGGACTGGGGTCACTCCTGCTGTCTTCTTAGGGCAACTATTGGAAAAGTGCCCTGGCTCATTGCATGTCTAGCACCGTCTCACTGTCCCCTGTTGACTGCCTGAAGTGGCGTTTTTGGCTGGAGCTAGGGTCTGATAATTCTGGTTGACGGGTCTTGATGCTGGTGATGGTGCTCTTGTTGCATTCTGTGGCTGGAATCTGAAAAACTGATTTGGCGCAACCCTCAAGTGTTGCTGCGCTCCCTAACGCGATCCCTGCTGTTGCATCCTTCGCTTCCGGTTCTCATCCAGTTCCTTGCGCTTATCTTCAAGAATGAGCGCCTTGTTCACAAGCTCCTGGAAATCTGGAAAGGTGTGGGTGATCAGTCCCACCTGCAGTCCTGAGTTAAGTCCCTTCATAAAGCGAGACTGTCTGGCTTTATCTGTCGCTACGTTTTCAGGTGTGTAATGTGCAAGCTGTGTGAACTTATTCAGGTATTCGGCCACCGGCTGATTACCTTGCTTTAGTGCTCTGAACTCTTCCTTCTTGAGGTCTATAATTCCTTCAGGCACGTGATACTGACGGAAAGCGGCTGTGAATTCTTCCCAGGTAATATCCTGTGGATTCTCCCGCGTGGCGCAGAAGTTCTCCCACCATTCTGCAGCGGTCCCTTCCAACTGATGAGAAGCGTAGAGTACCTTCTCATTTCCCATGCATTGAGGATTGAGCGATGTGTAGCTTCCTTTCTATTGACCTTAGCCAATCATCGGCCTCCAACGGATTGGCATTCCCAGAGAAAGTGGGTGGATGAGTCCTCATGAACTCTGACAGTCTTGAATTCTGGCGTTGTCCCTGATTGACATGATTATTCTGATTAGCAGTGGCGGGGGCAGTAATCTGTTGCGTCTGCTGCATCATTGCATGCATCAACTGGGTCTGTGCGGCAAGAAAAGTCCCAAAATTCTGCATGTCAACTAGCAGTGCTGGTTGGGGTGCCGGTGCTCCATCATTTGGGTTCCCAGCTAGGCGAGAACCACTTCCATTGCCTCCAAGGTTTCCGCGGGTGTTCACCATCTGTCGATTGCTCCACGGTTTCAGAGATGAGAGCGAACAAGAATAGACAAGTGGTAGGGAAACTTATGCGGGGAAAAATGTAACTCAAAAATCCATCTTTATTATTTAATAATAATAACTTGGTATGGTTGCTCACAATGCCTAAGGGCCTTGCAACACATACTGCACACTCAGCAAGCAATGAAAATCCAAATCGACTCTTCCTGGAGTCTAACGCCTCTAAGGGTGGCTCTTATTCTATAACGCGACTCGACGAAGGAGTCTCAACTTCAAAACCTACTCTCACTCGTCTAGAAAACCTCCACTGCCTCCTCGGGGCAGGTGCGGCGGCATAGGCGCGAAACAATCGCCATGCCCAACAACTGCAGCTGTGGTTGATGACGCGGCGTCCTCCTCTGGCTCTGGATCTGGCTGTTGCTGTGGCTGCGGTGCGGGTGCAGGTGGCACCTCTTCTGGGTCCTACTCTGGCTCTGGGGCATCCAACTCCAACACTGGATCGGGGCCCTGTCCATACAGTGCGGTCTCCAGCTCTGCGATCCTTTCTGCAGCATAGGCGACGTACTCACGAGCATTCTCTAAATGCTTCTTCTCTTCCTCAACCTGCTCGCGAGCCTTCTTCAACTCCTGAACTATGTCATCGAGAAGCTCCTCCTGAGCGGCGACGAATCTGGCTAAGTGCGTGACGGTAGCATCCTCATCTTCTATCGGCTTCCGCTGAGCTCTGATGTCTCGGCGTGGGTGGTGACGGAATACTGTGCCTTCCAGCTCCCTGGAGTAGGTGCGATCTGCGACACCTCGTGGATTCCCATCTCAAAGGTAGACCTCCTGGCGGTGAAGTGGAATGGGCGGCTGAACTTCGTCTTCTCTCGGGCATACACCGTGATCCTGACGTCCCATCCTATGACCAGTTCGGCCTGCATGAGTGTAGCGGTCTCTCAAAACCTCCAAGAAACTGAAGCATACGCCACAACTCGGCAGCGTAGCCTCCCTCACGCTCGGCGTAGTTGTTCTTCATCATCATCTGCCAAAAGACACTCGCGTAAGAACGCAACATTTTTAAAATCAATGTGGAAGATAAAAAGAACTCAGCAAGGGGTATGAATCGGAAAGAAAGGGTTAAGTCGAGAATTCATTCATTATCTTGACAAATTTTATCTTTAGAAAATAGGTTTTATCCTCACTACGACCAATCTATCTATGGGTGAGCCTACAGTCAGTATGGCTCTGATACCACCTCTGTTGGGACCCGAATTTGCAAATCCGGACCCTTTGTGTATTCAGCACTAGTCCAGGAACACGCTAGTGCACACAGTCTCAACATTGGAAAATATCACAATCATACTCAACGAAATAATAAGGTACCTTAATTAGTTAACCAAGCTGGTTGCTTGACCTTAAGGTCAAGTTACAAATATACGCCGCGCAGTGCGAAAACTTAATAAAAGAGAAATAACGGTAGCGGAAAATAAGATAACTTCGTGGCGCCATCCAGTATACCACAGGCAACTGACTGGGCTCGTTCCCTAGTTAGACGGCTCCTCTTGGAATTCCTCCTCTGAAGCTGGTGTGGACTCTTCTTCAACTGGTGTTGTATTGTGGCAAGGGTGAGTACTTGGTACTCAGTAAGTCATGCACAGAATGCAACTAATATACTACATGCATGGTCTATTTCAAAGGAATAGCTCAGGGTATAATTGCAGTGAAACAGCATTTGACAAGTAACATAAGTAGATTCGAAAGCAGTAGAAACAAGTATAAGATCTATAACTTTTCCAGGAGTTAAATAAACATCCTTCCCATTCCTAATCCACATTTCCATCAACGTCATTATTAAACCAAACCAAGCCCTTCAAGTCCAAGTTATTTTCAAGAAAGTCTAACCCTTGACTGTAATTCCCGAGTGATGTCCAATGCCGCGGACACGGCTATTCGAATAGATTTTACAATCTGCAGAGGTTATGCACTTTACCCACAATGATGAGGACATCACTACTATGGATGCGGCCATGCCTAAAAACCCAATTGAAGCCAACAATGTAATACAAGGGCCAATAACTCGAGCTCGCGCATATCAATTCAATTGCCAGGTGAATGCGTTCCTCGGGTTGCATACAAATAATGTAATGAATGGAATACTATTTAATCCTTGTGATGATTTTATTGTCCTTAGGAACCAAGGAGAAGGACTCCCAAACGTCAAGCATGAAGCCAATTCTTCCGGTGCACAAGTTCAACTCGGATTCGGCCTCCGGGACAGCACCAACTTAAAACAACCATAACTTTTGATCCACAAGGGTTTTTGAGGTCTATGAGTACTGGTTTGAAAGGTTTCGACGTCCTCTTTCCAACGGATCTAGCCCCACCTCCAAATTCCTTACGAGTCAACAGGAATCTGCAAAACAAGTTCGTTCATCTTTCCAAATCCGAGTCAAACTTGGAATAGGAGTCCTACTCGGCCATGGATGTGGTTTGGACGCCCCTAGCCTGGTTTTGGCCTCCTATTTCTCCTATATATAGCTAGGGAGTCCCCCAAAATAACTTGGGTTTTGGTTATTTGATAGTTTAGCCTTTTGCTACTATTTGAGTCTTTTAGACGTGCTCAACGGCCGCCTAACAAGCTCCTTGTATCGGAACCCCAACTTTTTCTATACTTCATCTATATTTGCAATTTTAGATTGCTTTTGCCTTGTTCTTGCTTGTTCTTCGATTGCTTGCAGGAATTGATCTCCGTGATCAGCTTGATCGTGCCCACGGCAAGGTCAATAACCATCTGGAGTTGGTTTAGCGATTGCTAAGGCACATCGTCGTTGTACGTTGTAGTCGGATCGTCAAAGTCGTCTCCACCCAAATCGAAGGTTATCATTCTCATCGAAAGATCGGGACACCCATTGTTACATCACACAAGATACAGCCAAACACCACAAAGGCGAGTGTCCGTAACAAAGTCTTTCGGAAACTTCTAACTGTTGGGGAACGCGGTATGCTACACTAGCACAAATTAAAATTTCTACCGCAAACTAGAAAAGCTACTCGCAAGAAGGGGATCATAGATCTATTACCACTAGACGCACAGTTGCGGAATCCTTCGCTCGTCGTTGTAGTGGATCGTTCTCGGCGCGGATCGTCCTCGCCTCGGATCGTCCTCGCCGCTGATCGCCCTCGCCACGGATCGTCCTCTCCACGCCGCAGTAGCAGCAGCGTCACCACAACAATCCACACGTCCGGGGATGGAACGACGTGCATCGGTGTGCAAGCACCGGGTCGCTCGGCAGGGGCAACGAGAGGAGGTGGCTAGGGTTTCTGGTGAAACACCTCTAAACTGCATGAAAGTGTGTTCTACGTCTAGCCTCCTCCCCTCCTTATATGGCCACGAGGTGAAACCCTAGGCAGTCAGGGCCCATCTACGCGCTAAGCCACGAGGTCCATTAATTACGGATCCAATCCGAATTAATGCGTCCCAGCCCATTAAGTGTGTGACCCTGTAGGTTCATGCGCATTTGGACATGGATTCGGAAAACCCTTTTTCTAATCCAATAGTCAGTAGCGGCTCCATGCAGAGCATGCCAACTCCCAAACGCATATGATTAAAGTACTGATGTAATAATCCCTTTGCCAAACTATATGAAGATCGAACTCAAGGCGAGAATCATGTCATCCTTTGACAGTTCAATCCATCTCTCGTATCCGTGATATATTAATAAGCTGTGATTGACTTCTCAATCACGGCATGTCCATGCACTTCCTTAATCATATCACACGAGTGGCCTAGACATATATCTCCGTTACATTGGAGTGGCAAATTCCATCTTGACTGCTCACTTCCCTCTGCATGTTTCATAGTAAACATGAAAGCTACCTTTATAACTATCCGGTTAGGAAATAGTGTTTGGTAACCCCAAGGTAAACTATTACACATGTAGGGAATATAACAATCTCAGGTCTAAGGATCATACATCTACTATGTATGAGATACACTGATCACACATAAGAATGTAACATTCTCACAGTGTCCCATTGTGGGTCAATCTAACACATGTTCTTTAACATGCGTCCACAATGCATTGATGATATCTCCATATCCCATGATCTATGAAACATGATCATCGAACAATACATGTGCTGATCTATTCATCGTTGTCCTATACGATGATATCCGATCAGAGATATTTATCGAATTGTCGGGGATTGGTTATTTGGCAAAAGACCATGGTACCCTCGGGTTGTCCTAAAGACCGCCGACCATGCAACGCCAACAAGAGATGCTCGGAACGCACAGCGGGCATAACACCACCCGAGCATACGTGCTCGGCCTTTCCCGCACGACCATTTCCACCAACCTCGCACAAGCATGCTCGGGGAATCCACACCGCACCCAGGGATACGCTCGGTGGACTTGATCACGCGACAAGGATGGAAGGTCGCAACCAATCAGCCGAAGATCAGGGGGAATCCTACCCGATTATCAAATTAGCGCGCGGTATAAGCACCGCAGATCTCGGAGATAACTGTATAGCGTAAATTCAGGAGGTAGTTACCTTCTTTGTACCTCTAAGCCTGATATTTAAATCCCCCCCCATCTGTGGGGAGGGAGGACACAATGACGAAGAAACAGAACACAATACACTGGAGTAGGGCTGTTATCCCGGCGGAGGGAGGCCCGAACCAGGATAAACACCGTGTCCCCCTTTCTCCCGACCTTGGCATCGCTCGAACGACCTCCTTGGTCCGCACGACGGGGCTCTGTTGATCCCCCATTCAAAAAGTAAGCTCGACGGGAGCCCGTTCTCCAATCGTCGACAGCTGGCGCCGTCCGTGGGGACGACAGCTTGATTCCCGTGCAGATCAAGATCCTCAAGGATGCCAAACTCGGGAGACACTCGGGACCTTTGCGTTTTTGACCACGTTGAAGATGACGACATGTACTACGCCGGCGACAGCGTGGCCAATGTGACCGATCCTATCGGTCACACCGAAGTCCGGGAGCTCCTTCCCGGACACGGGAATGCGAGGACAGGACCTCCATTCCCAGACATTACCCTCGGGGACCCCGAGGATGATCGCGACGGGCTCTACGATGGCTGGACATACCGGACGACCTAGAGCTCGGCCGAGAGATCGCATCTCAAGGGGATACAATGAT
Organism: Rhipidocladum racemiflorum; assembly: GCA_036346355.1. Classification (NCBI taxonomy): domain Eukaryota; kingdom Viridiplantae; phylum Streptophyta; class Magnoliopsida; order Poales; family Poaceae; genus Rhipidocladum; species Rhipidocladum racemiflorum. The sequence goes on along the minus strand of CM070577.1, from coordinate 48,280,257 downwards.
GTCCCCATCGCTTTCATCCCGCTCTCATCAAGTCAACATGACCAGGAGCCGTGTCGAGCCCGGAAGGATCCTTGGGCCATTGCTAAGCGCGACCACTACGAGGCGGCAGACTCCACCTGAGGCGTCTTTGGGAAAGACCTCGCGAGCATTCGCCGCCAGGCAAAGGGAGGCGCGCTCATGAAAGGAACTCTCGCGAGTACCGACTCGATCACGCCCGTAAGCGCCGTCAAAGCTCACGCCGCCAATTCACGAAGCGGGAACGGGCTACAGGCCTTGGCGGCGGTCATGCGTGACCTGCGCAGTTTCCCCGAGCAAGTGGACTTAGAGGCCGTGGGCAAGGTCGTGGCCGAAGATCTGGAGAGGCTTGCCGCCGAGCTGAAAGTCTCGGATCCTCCCCGTGACCGGGATGCCCGGAGTGTTTCCCGGGACCATCACAAACGCTCCCCCATGCGCTCGCACAGAGGTGAATCTCGGAGCCATGCTCGGAGATCGCCCCAGACCGCTAACCTGATCCGGGAAAAGCCCCGGAACAGTTCCAGAGCCACCTCGGAGCGACACCTCTATAATCGCCCGGATTACGAGCGCTCTGAACGCTCCACGACCAAGCGGTCGTCGGCACGACCGTCGCATGAGGTCTTCTCTCGACTCGGCCCGCGTACGGGGCATTGGATGGAAGACCCGCATGGAGGACGCTATGACCGAGGGTTTCACCGCGAAACCCCGAGCTTCGGTTGCCAGGCCTTCACGAGCTCCCTCCGGAATGTCGCATGGCCGAACAGGTTCAAGCCTGGCCGCATCGAAAGATTCAATGGGACCCAGAACCCAGACGAATTTCTCTCAATATATACTAACGCCATCCTCGCCGCCGGAGGTGATGAGGGGGTGAAGGCGAATTATCTGTCGACGGTTCTGGACGGAGCCGCTCGTACGTGGCTCTTCAATCAGAAGGAAGGATCCATACGATCCTGGGGGCAGCTCAGCGCCGCGCTCCGAGCAAATTTCCAGAGCTGTTACATCCGCCTGGGAAAGGAGCGCGACCTGGAGCGCTTGATACAGACGGACGGGGAAACCCTGCGACAGTTCGTCCAGAGGTTCATCCAGGTCCGAAACTCGATCCCGAACATATCGGACGAGGCCGTCGTCCGAGCTTTCAAGTTCGGGGTACGGGACGTGCGCTTCACGCAGGACCTGGAGATCCACCCGGATCTAACGGCAAACGAGCTCTTCCGAATGGCCGATCGATACGCCAACGCAGATGAAGCCGTCCAATGGAAGAAAATGCTGGATGAAGGAAGTCGCCAGCCTCGGCTGGCCTAGAACCCTCGGCTAGCAAAAAGGGCTCGAATTCTGTGGACAAGAAGATCAAGAAGAAGAAGAAAAAGCAACCCTCGCCAGCCATGGTTGCCGCGGTGGAACAACAATGTACCGAGCAACCCAAACCAACGCCGGGTTTAACGCCGAGGAAGAGGACACCACACAGGCCTCGAGAACGAGGCGACCAAGCGAACCAACGGGGCGACCTCATCGTCTGCTTCACCAGCGCCGACGGCACGACCTACGGAATTGCCGAACGTGGACCTACCGCCTGGAGCAGTTTTACAGCGGCAGGGGTCCCATGCCGACGCTTCCAGAGCAGGGTGAAAATGGCAAAGGTAAACAGCCCACCGAGGAAAGTGAGGATGACATGAAATACCAAGAACCACGTAATCACATAGCGGTCATCTTGAGGCTCCTCGCCTACAAGTCCCGGGGACTTAAAGGACGCCGCAAGGAAGTGCACCATGTTACCCAGTGGTAAGCCTCCTGCGGCAAATTTAAATGGTCTGAGATGTCCCTCACGTTCTCCAAGGACGATTATCCCCTTGGAATGACCAAGCCGCAGAAGCTCCCAATGGTCGTGAGCCCCACCATCAGTAACACTGTCGTTGCTCGGGTCCTCATAGATTCCGGAAGCTCCTTGGATCTGATCTCGGCCAAGGTCTTGGACGAGATGCAGATTCCCCGTTCCAAGATCAAGAGCATAGCCGTCCCCTTTTTCGGGATAGTCCCGGGCACCTCGGTCAAGCCTCTGGGCCAGGTCGTTCTGCCCGTGACTTTCGGTGGCCCGAGCAATTTCAGGACGGAGCTAATCACCTTCGAGGTGGTAGACTTTGAGTCGGCCTACAACGCCATCCTCGGCAGACCAGCCTTGGCCAAGTTCATGGCCGCTTCGCATCACGCATATCAGTGCTTAAAGGTTCCTGGGCCGAACGGGGCAATAACCGTAAAAGGGAATCACAAATCCGCGCTGAATTGCGACGAAAAGGCCTTGGACATGGTCGGCCAATTGCCCGTTCGCGGCCCCGAACAAGAGCCGAAGCATTCCCGGCCTAAACTTGCCCTCCAGCCTGGAGGAGAGACCAAGGCTGTTCCGCTCGACGAGTCGGAACCGGCCAAGGTCGTTCATTTGGGATCTTCCTTAGATCCCAAATAGGAACTCGCGCTCATCACCTTCCTTCGGGCAAGGTCGGATGTGTTCGCCTGGGAACCATCCGACATGCCCGGGGTCCCAAGGGAGGTGATCGAGCACAAAGCAGCGCTCACCGACAAAAAACCAGTGAGACAGAAACTTAGACGCTTTTCCCCGGAAAAACAGGCAATCATCCGGGAGGAACTCGACAAACTCCTGAAAGCTGGCTTCATTAGAGAAGTCAAACACTCCGAGTGGCTAGCCAATCCAGTTCTGGTCAGGAAGAAAGGAGGCAAGTGGCGCATGTGCGTCGATCACACGGGTTTGAACGCGGCATGCCCAAAAGACAACTATCCGTTGCCTCGCATAGACCAATTGGTGGACGCGACGGCAGGGTCACAGACCATGAGCTTCCTAGACGCCTATTCGGGCTATCATCAGATCAGCCTATCGCGCGAAGACGAGGAAAAGACTTCCTTCATCACCCCATTCGGTACCTTCTGTTATACTACCATGTCTTTCGGTCTAAGAAATGCGGGAGCAACCTTTCAGCGCCTCATGCAGAAGACTTTCGCAGACCAAGTAGGTCGAAATCTGGAGGTCTATGTCGATGACATAGTTGTCAAGAGCAAGAGTGCTCCGAGTCACGTTGCTGACTTGGGAGAAACCTTCTATAACCTCAATAAACATCGAATAAAGCTAAATCCAGAAAAATGCGTGTTCGGCATGAAAGCTGGCAAGGTGCTCGGCTACATGGTCGGGCCACGAGGCGTCGGGGCAAACCCGGAGAAAATCGAAGCCATTGAGAACATGAGGTCGCCCATGTGCGTGAAGGAAGTACAAGCTCTGACCGGAAGAATGGCCGCTTTAAGCCGGTTCATTTCCCGGCTAGGGGAGCGAGGACTACCTTTCTTTAAAGTCCTCCGCAAGCACGATGGCTTCACGTGGACGGAAGAAGCTGATCGCTCGTTCAAAGAGCTAAAACAGTACATCTCCAAGCCGCCCGTCCTCGTCACACCCGCAGCGGGGGAAGAATTGCTACTATACCTGGCGGCAACCCCGCAAGCGGTAAGCGCGGTGTTAGCAGTAGAGAGAGATGGTTCCCAACGACCTATCTATTATGTCAGCGAAGTGCTTCATGGACCAAAGGAGCGTTACCCCGAGGTCCAGAAACTACTATATTCATTCTTTGATGGCCTCCGTGAAGTTGCGCCACTACTTTCAAGCACACAAGATCGTGGTACCGACCAGCTTCCTCTCAGGAAATCCTGAAAAACCAGGGGCCTTTGTGGTCGCGCGCAGCCAAGTGGGCAATGGAGCTCACCGACCGAGATAATGTTTTCGGCCCGCGACGGCGATCAAATCGCAAGTCCTCGGTGACTTCGTGGCGGAATTGTCGGCTCCAGCACCACCGGCCTGCGAAACCACCGGATCAAGGAGAGACCGTTGGACTTTGTATTTCGACGGATCCCGAGCGCATTTAACGAGGGTCGGGCGCCGTTTTGGTCTCCCAGATGAAGAACAAATCCAAGACGCCATCCAACTACATTTTCGCCGACCAACAGCGGCCCGGAATCTGAAAACCTCTTGGCGGACTCCGAGCGTGTAAATCGCTAGGAGTCCAACGGCCGATCGTGAAAGGCGATTCACGCTTGGTCGTGAACCAGGTCAACAAGGAGTATCGTTGTTCGATACCTCAATGGCGTTGTACCTGGCCAAGTAAGGAAGATGGAGAAATACTTCAAGAATTTCAAGTAATCTACATCCCTGTGAAGGATAATTCCTGGCCGACCAATTGTCTAAGGTCGGTTCCTCTCAAAGCCCTTCAGTGCGGGTGCTTGTCGACCACCTATATAAGCCCTCCATTCCCTCTGAAGAGGAGGCACCAGAGACCGGCGGTAGGGTCTCCTTCCTCGAGCAAGGCGCAAATTGGATGACGCCATTCATCCAATACCTTGCGCATGGGACATTGCCCGAGGAAGAAGCCGAGCGTTCCCGGCTAACGAGGCGATCTTCTCAGTACAAACTGATCGAAGGCGACCTATACCGAAAAGGCGCATTAGGAATCCTTTCCAGATGCGTCTCTCAGGAGGAAGGCCAGTACCTTCTTCGTGATATCCATGAAGGAATGTGCGGAGCTCACTCGTCTTTCAGAACGCTTGTGAGCAAGGCCTTCCGACTAGGATACTACTGGCCCACGGCCTTGGCGAACGCACGGTCAGTCGTAATGACTTGCCGAGCATGCCAGTTCCATGCTCGAAAAGCCCGTCAACCAGCATATGCCCTGCAAACCATACCACTCTCGTGGCCGTTCTCGACCTGGGGACTCGATGTCCTTGGACCCTTTCCCCGAGGTCAGAAAGGCTGCAAGTACTTGCTCGTGGCCATCGACACTTTCACTAAGTGGATAGAGGCCGAGCCCGTCTCAACCATCTTGGCCCAGGCGGCCAAGAGGTTCCTCTGTAGCAATGTGATAACTCGGTTCGGGATACCCAGCCGTCTCATCATAGACAATGTGACCCAGTTCACCAGTGAACTATTCCAAAGTTATCATGAGGAGAGTCGGGACCAAGGTTCGCCGCCTCGTGGCGCATCCACAGAGCAATGGAGCAATTAACGAGCAAATGGGCAGCTAGTCCAGGGCATAAAAGAGGGTCTTCAAGACCCTCAACCAAAGACAAGCAAGAAGTGGGTGGATGAGCTTCCCGCCGTTCTTTGGTCTGTCCGCACCACGACGAGTCGAGCCACAGGCGAAACGCCTTTCCAACTCGTCTACGGTGCGAAGGCCATTCTGCCTGCCGAAATCGTGCTGGGTTCCCCAAGGGTGCAACTGATCGATTCCATCGATCAAGAGGTTGAGCGCCTCATCGACCTGGACCTCGTCGAAGCAACACGCGAATGGGCGTTGCTCCGGTCTGCGGTTTACCTACAAGCTCTTCGTAGGCACGCAGCCAAGACAGTCCAACCTAGGGTCCTACAAGTCGGCGACATGGTCTTACGAAGAGTTCAAGACCTGTCGAAAGCCAACAAGCTGACCCCAAGGTGGGAGGGACCCTACACGGTCGTGTCTACAGCACGCCCGGGGGCTGTTCGCCTCGCGAGGCCAGATGGTCGGGAGCTCACCAAAGACTGAACATCGATCAACTACGTAAGTTCTACGTTTAGGCACGTACCCCTGTCTCGCACCTCTTGCGTTTTTTCCTATAAAACATTTCCCTTCCTTCTCATGTTTTATCCTCGCCTTTTTCGAACGAGCATCGTCGTCAACCAACACTTCAGGCGAGCTTATCCGACAAGTATGTGCGCACCATTTCCCTTGGCCCCCGACCGGATGCTCGCCCAATCGTCCACTTTCCATAGTAGCTCTTCACTGTATGCATGGTCGGGCGCGGGCATCCACTCTAAGCCCAGTTCAGTGACCACTTGGGTATGGCGGCTCTACGTATTGTTGGTTTAAAGCTCGTCTACTCTGTGCTCGTACTTCTCTCGACACAACCGACCTGCTTAAATCATCCAAAAATCGTTACGACCAAAGCATCCCTTGACTTCCCCATGAACAAGCTCCTGCTCGCAACAGTGAAGGCACGACCTTTGTCCATGGCGGGGGCTCCGTACGATAGGAACGTTTCGTCCTTCCTTCCAAGGATTCTTTGCTCGTATATGTGTTATGTGCTCTTATGCAGGGACTTGTTTTTCAAGAACTAGGATCATGTAAGCATATATTGGAGGCGAACTCGAGAAAAAACAGGCAAGGACCCAAACATCTGCGATTTTGCTCATTTAACCCAAAAGATTGTTTTCTTTTCTACAGGATTTACATGAGCTAAAAAGGGATCTAAGTCCTACGCTGCTCGAGGGCGGCGAGCCTGCCCCAAGGGAGTCGACCTCCGCCTCCAGTCCAGGACGCCTGCTGGGCCGCGCGACCTTCGGTCGCGCTTTCCCTGAGGCGCCGCGCCTCCTTGAGCTGGCTTCCTCGTGCTCCCGAGCTCGCCGAAGGTCGGCCAATCGTGAACCTCTGGCCGTAGCTTCACCAGCTCCTCCTCGAGCTCGGGCGCTTGCTCGGCGTGCTCTTCGCCGCCGCTCCGGAAGAGCTGATCCCGGCTCTGAGATGAGGCTCTTCGCCGACTCCAAGCTTCAGTCGGCCTCAGCGCACCTCGGAGACCCGATGGTCGAGATCAGCGATCTTGGCGCCTTGCTCGCGATGGTACGCCTAACTCTTCTCGCTGAATCAAGGAGGCGTCGATGTCCTCCATAGCCTTCGCAGCAAACTTCGAGCAAAAGAGGAAAGGAAGTCAAGAAAAACCCCGGAAGATTGCTCGCCTCGGATAAAAATGGGAGCGAAGGACTTACCAAAAGAGCCCTACCGACCAACTTATCTTGGAGCCGGTGGTCGGTAGCACCAGCTCGGAAGAAGGGGTTAACCCACGCAGGTCATCTCGATCCCGAGCCGGGCGCTGCCTCGATCTTGCCCCTCCCGGGCACCCGATGCTCCCAGGAGGGCAACGACGTTTCCTTCTTCGACCAACCCCAGGACGCCCTGAGGTTGGTCTTCCACGTTAACAGGCGGCTCGTGGCCGCCTTCCTCTACCCGGCCCGCTGCGCTCGAGGGCCTGGGCCGGCTTCTGCGCAGCCCCTTGCGCCTCCGCGACTGGAAGCGATTGGAGCTCCACGACCGGAGGCAATTGGTCGAGGACGACCACCTCCGACCCGTAGTCCGCGGCTGGGGGCAGCTGGTCATCAACGACCTCCTCCTCTCCATGGTCCGCGGATGGAGGCAGCTGGTCAGGCTCGGCGACCACTTCCGCGGCTGGAAGTGGCTGGTCGATCACGACCGCATCTCCCCCTTGGTCCGCAGTTGGAGGTGGCTGGCCGGCAGCGACCGGCTCCTCCTCTTGGCTTGCGGCCAAGGGTGGTGGGTCAAAAGTCACCACCCCTTGACCATCAGAGCACGTCGCTTGGGGCTCGCTTGCGCGTACCCCTTCGCAAGGGACTAAGGCCAAGGCTTCTTAGTCCTCAGCCCCCTGCGGCTCTTGCTCCTCCGCGGCTGGAGTAGGTTCCACGTCCGCTGAAGGAAGCTCGGGCCCCACCGAGGGAAGCTCGGACTCCGTTGAGGCCGCAGACGGCACCGACTCCTCACCCATCTCAGCCATTACTTGGTCGACGACGCGGTCGAGCTCGGCGTCAACTGCAGAGTCGATAATTTCCTCAGCCATCTGACGGAAGTCCAAAAGCAACATCCGAGCTATCACGCCCACGCCAAACAGGGTGGGGTTAGCCCGAAGAAAATCGCAAGACAAGAACAGAACAAGAGAATGAAGTAGGAGCTTACATACGCGCCTGAGCGCCGCCATCCTCCTCGGCCTCCTGGCAGACCCCACGCGACCTGCCCGCGGCGGCCTCATAGGCCTCGGCCACGACCACGACGCGCTCTTCCGCGGCGTCGCTGGCACGTGCCATCGCCGGGTCGACGTCGTCCATGTCGACCTCTTCCAGCACCGAGGTTGCTTGAGAGGTCGACCTCCTGCTCCTTCCGACTGCAGCATAGGTGGCCTCCTCTTCTTCCTCCTCCTCGGGGTCATCGACCACCCGAATAAGCTGGTCCTCGAGGGCCTTGATCTGCCTCTCTCCACCGCTCCTTGGTCGAGAGGACCTAGCCTCCTCCTCGGCCTTCCTCGCTTTGCTCGGCAAGCTGTTCCAAGCGGCCCATCAGCTCCGGCTTCCTCCGCTTGAAGTCATCAAACCAGGTTCGGCTTCGCTACCTCCCTCCCGCTTCGGCGTACTCAAGGTGATGTGTGGAGGAGTCCTGGTCGAAGATCGACGCTCGACCGCTTGGCGCGAGGAGGAGAGGTGGGACGGCTCGGCCACCTCGACCCGCCATCCTCTTGCGGGAACTCGGACCGGGTGTCACCGAGGTGGCGGCGCGACGCTCGCCACGGCGAGCTCGAGGGAGACCTTCTCCTGCAACCAAGAGCAGAAGGAGAGGAGCACAAGAAGTTTTGACCTCGATCAGGAGCGAGGCAAAGTTCTTACCTCTTCGCTTCGATCAAAAATATTTTTTGGGACCTGACGATTGGGCGTCAGCTCCTTCTCCTTTAGGGGGCCGAACATCTCGGCGACCCTCTCGTCCACCCAGGTCTTCCTCGGGGCTGCGAAACGACCAAAGGTTTAGAAGGAAAAAATAACAAATCTAACGCCAAGAGAATGGCCGCGCCCAAGGAAGCGACCAAGAACGTACCTGCGTTGTCCTCGCGGGTGATGTCTTGCCACCCGGTCACCTCGAAGAAGGGGTGCTCGCGGCGCCGCAGGGGAGATACCCGGTTAAAGGTAAAGTCCCGGGCAACGTCCCGACCAGTGAGCCCCATTTGGGTAAGCTCGCTGATCATCCTAAGCACCTGCTCCTCCTCAGGCTGCACGGGCAGGCGCGCCGCCTCGTTAGGCGGAGCAGGTTCCCCATTGTAGACCAACTGGGAGCCCTCCGCCTTCTTCTGGTAGAACCAGAGGTCGGCCCAACCCGACACTGAGTCCTTCAGAGCAACGAAGGGGTACTCGTATGGTCGGTTGGGCCGGAGGCGAAGATAAACGCAACCGGCGGAGCCATCTCGGCCGGTGCGGAAGGGGGAATAGAAGTGAAAGAAGAGGCTAGCCGTGGGCGCTACACCCACGTAAGCCTCGCAAAGATGGGAGAAGATTGCGAGAGAAAGGATAGAGTTGGGGTGGAGATGAGAGATCTCGCACCCGCAGAAGGCAAGCACGGAGACGAAGAAGTCGCCTCAGGCGCACGGCTGTTGATGGCGTACAACTCGCAGAGACGATCTTCGCCTCTCAGCGATGCCAGCGCCGCATCATCCCCGGGGGCCCGACCCATGCTTGGGTCGAGGTAGCCCTCGTCCGTGAGCACTTGGATCCTCCTACGGGTCATGTGGCTGACTCCGAAGCGCGCCATGGCCAGGTGTGGGAGAAGGTCGAAGGACGTGCTTGGGCTCCAGAAGCTTTTTGGAAGTTTTTGGCCAAGGACGAGCAAAGAAAACGCGATGAAAGCTTCGTCCTCTCAAACGGGCGGAGTTAAAAAGACAGCGAAGGGGTAGGTTAAAAGCCGCACCTATCGTAGAGGGACATCTGTCCTACAAGGCAGAAATCGCCAGAATGCGCTGCGTTTTTGAGAAATCGCATCAAGTACAGGAGGCTTCGAGGAAGGAATTGAAAAACGATCGAACATGGCTCCAAAGACGGAACTAACGCTGCGTGATGAAGGTCGCGTCCCGACGTAAGATGGTCGTAAGCACGACCAAAGAGGTATTTAACCCCTCCTTCAGGTCTTCTTAGGCTCAAGGGGGAGCCCGTTAGTTCCCCGCTTGAACCTCGGGGGCTAGCTGTCGGGGATTGGTTATTTGGCAAAAGACCATGGTACCCTCGGGTTGTCCTAAAGACCGCCGACCATGCAACGCCAACAAGAGATGCTCGGAACGCACAGCGGGCATAACACCACCCGAGCATACGTGCTCGGCCTTTCCCGCACGACCATTTCCACCAACCTCGCACAAGCATGCTCGGGGAATCCACACCGCACCCAGGGATACGCTCGGTGGACTTGATCACGCGACAAGGATGGAAGGTCGCAACCAATCAGCCGAAGATCATGGGGAATCCTACCCGATTATCAAATTAGCGCGCGGTATAAGCACCGCAGATCTCGGAGATAACTGTATAGCGTAAATTCAGGAGGTAGTTACCTTCTTTGTACCTCTAAGCCTGATATTTAAATCCCCCCCGTTTGTGGGGAGGGAGGACACAACGACGAAGAAACAGAACACAATACACTGGAGTAGGGCTGTTATCCTGGCGGAGGGAGGCCCGAACCAGGATAAACACCGTGTCCCCCTTTCTCCCGACCTTGGCATCGCTCGAACGACCTCCTTGGTCCGCACGACGGGGCTCTGTTGATCCCCCATTCAACAAGTAAGCTCGACGGGAGCCCGTTCTCCAATCGTCGACACGAATTATATCAATAAGTAAAGAGCTTCATAAACAAGTCACACACTTGTTGATCAAAACAATGATATGCATTCATTGGACCAATAATCATATTATTATTCATAAACATAGTCATGTTACAATCATCCATATGATTGCCTCAAGGGCATAACACTAACAATCTCCCACTTGCACTTGAGTCAATCAATTAAGTATCTAATACCAATATACCTCGTGTGCGCCTCATGCTTAGGCTGTGGTAGTGGCTTTGTCAACGGATCAGCCACATTGGCTTCCGTATGTACTTTGCATATCTTCACGTCACCTCTATCCACAATTTCGCGAATAAGGTGAAAGCGTCGGAGTATATGCTTGGACTTCTGATGTGATCTAGGCTCTTCTACTTGTGCAATGGCACCACTATTATCGCAATAGATGTCCATTGGACTAGAGGCACTAGCGACCACACCAAGCTCTGAGATAAACTTCTTTATCCATACAGCTTCTTTTGCGGCATCCGAAGCCGCAATGTACTCTGCTTCTATCGTAGAGTCAGCCACCGTGCTTTGCTTGGAACTCTTCCACTTCATCGCTTCCTCCATTTAGTGTAAACACAAAACCGGATTGTGAACGAAAATCATCTTTGTCAGTTTGGAAGCTTGCATCGGTGTAACCTTTTACACCCAGTTCTTCCTCACCTCCAAAGACTAGGAACATACCCTTAGTTCTTCTCAAGTACTTTAGGATGTTTTTCACGGCTATCCAATGAACATCACCGGGATCTGCTTGGCATCTACTTGTGACACTTAGAGCATATGAGACATCACGGGCGTCTGCATGCATCATGGCATACATGATAGATCCAATAGTCGAAGCATATGGAATCTTGCTCATCCTGTCTCGCTCATCAGTTGTCGAAGGACACCGATTCTTGCTCAGACTGATGCCATGTGACATTGGCATGAAACCTCTCTTAGATTCATGCATATTGAACCTTTTCAATACTTTGTCAATGTAGGTTTCCTGGCTTAATCGAATCAACCTTTTTGATCTATCTCTATAGATCTTTATGCCCAAGATATAACATGCTTCTCCCAAGTCCTTCATTGAGAAACTCCTTTTCAACGAAGTCTTAACATCTTCAAGCATAGAAATATCATTCCCGATCAATAATATGTCATCCACATACAAGATCAGAAACACAAGTGCGCTCCCACTAGCCTTCTTGTAAACACAAGGCTCTTCTTCGTTTTTGATAAAGCCAAATCCTTTGACCACTTCATCAAAACGAATGTTCCAACTCCGAGATGCTTGCTTTAACCCGTAAATGGATCTCTGAAGCTTGCATAATTTTTTAGCATTTTTAGGATCAACAAAACCCTCATTGTATCATGTATACATCCTCAGATAGATTCCCATTAAGGAAAGCTGTCTTGACGTCCATCTGCCATATTTCATATTCGAAATATGCAGCAATTGCTAAAATGATCCGGACAGACTTGAGCATGGCTACTGGTGAAAAAGTTTCATCATAGCCAATTCCTTGAACTTGTTTGAAACCCTTTGCCACCAACCGTGCCTTATAGATCTGAACATTTCCATCTATGTCTGTCTTCTTCTTGAAAATCCATTTGCATTCTATGGTTTTTACACCATCAGGAGGATCAACCAAGTTCCAAACTTGATTGTCATTCATGGATTGAATTTCGGATCTCATGGCTCCAAGCCATTTTTTGGAGTTTGGGTCCATCATCGCTTCTTTGTAAGTCGTGGGCTCATCTTTGTCCATTAAAAATATGTCATGTCCATATCTTATGGGTTCATGATGCGGCCTCCCCGACCTACATAGAGCTGGTGTCTCTTCCACAGGTTGTACAACACTTTGTACATCTTATGAAGGTTCAGTGGTAGCTTGAACATATTCATGCGATTCTTGAATTTCATCGAGATGCACATCACTCCCACTGATTTCTTTGGAAAGAAACTCTTTCTCCAAAAAGACACTATTTCGAGCAACAAAAACTTTGTTCTCGTTTCTTTTATAAAAGTAATATCCTTTTGTTTCTTTAGGATACCCTACAAAGAAGCATTTTTCTGATTTAGGTGCGAGTTTATCTGATTGTAAATGTTTTACATAAGCCTCGCATCCCCATATCTTGAGAAATGACAATATGGGACTTCTCCCGGTCCAAATCTCATATGGTGTCTTCTCAATGGATTTTGATGGGACCCTATTTAATGTGAACGTAGCTGTCTCTAGAGCGAACCCCCAGAAGGATAATGGCAGATCTGTTTGGCTCATCATTGACCGAACCATATCTAATAAAGTTCGATTCCGTCGTTCGGATACGCCATTCCATTGAGGCGTTCCTGGCGGAGTAAGTTGTGGAACGATTCCACATTGCTTTAGATGATCACCAAACTCTTTGCTCAAGTATTCGCCACCACGATCTGATCGTAAGTGTTTTATTGATTTGCCAAGTTGATTTTGTACTTTGTTCTGAAACTCTTTGAACCTTTCAAAGGTTTCAGACTTATGCCTCATAAATAGATATATCCATATCTACTAAAGTCATCAGTAAAAGTTACAAAGTACTGAAACCCACCTCTAGCAATCGAGCTCCTTGGTCCACATACATATGTATGTACTAGGGCCAACAATTCACTCACCCTCTCACTAAAACCTGTGAAAGGGGTTTTTGTCATCTTGACAAGTAAACAAGACTCACATGTTTCAAATGATTCAAAATCAAATGAGGTGAGAAGTCCATCACCATGGAGCTTCTTCATGCGCTTCTCATTTATGTGACCCAAGCGACAATGCCATAAAAAGGTAGGGTTCAAATCATTTGGTCAAGGCCTTTTGACATTAATGTTATAGACATGTTTTTCTTTGAGTTCAAGGACGTATAACCCATCCACCATGGGACAACGACCATAATACATATCATTCAAAAACATTGAACAAACAAAGTTCTTTATTCTGAATTCATAACCTTCATGTTCCAAACAGGAAGATGAAATAATATTTCTACTCATAGATGGAACAAAATAACAATTATTAAGTTCTAAAACTAATCCTAAAGGCAAATGCAATGGGTAGGTGACAATGGTAAGACCAGCAACTCTTGCTTTATTCCCCACGCGAATATCCACTTCTCCCTTTGCCAAGTCTCTACTCTTTGTCAGCCCCTGCATCGAATTGCAAATGTGAGCAACCGATCCGGTATCATATACCCAAGAGCTGGAATAAGAAGTAGCAAGATTAATTTCTATAACATTAATACCTGAAGTGGAAGTCACACTCCCATTCCTTTTATCCGCGGTACTTCTCAGCCTGCTTCCAATGTCCTGACTTCTTGCAATAGAAGCACTGGGTTTCGGGTTGAGGGCCGACTTTGAGCTTCTGAAGCTTAGTTTTGAGGCTCGTGATCTCATCTTGAGCCTTGCCCTTGCCCTTTCCCCAAGCCTTGGCTTTCTTCTTTTTGAAGGTAGTTGTCTTCTGAACCATCATCACATGATTGGGTTTCTTCTTAATGCTTTCCTCTACAGTCTTGAGCATCCCATGTAGCTCGGTCAGGCTCTTCTCCATACTATTCATATGAAAATTCATAATGAATGGCTCAAAGCTCTGAGGCAGAGATTAGAGAATTACGTCTCAGAGCTGCACCAATGCTAAGGGAAACTCAAGCTTTTCCAATCTCCCAATGTAGCCAATCATCTTGATTACATGTGGGCTGACCGGATCAGCCTTCACCGACTTACAAGCAAACATGAGCTTTGAGATACCATACCTCTCAAATTTCTTGCTTGATTCCCAAACATGCCCTTCAAGCCCACAATCATATTGTAAGCATCCTGGTCCTCATATTGCTTTTGCATTTCAGAGTCCATGGTGACAAGCATGAGACAGCTAACCTCTGAGAGGCATTAACATGTTTTTCATAGTCACCTTCAAATTTCGAGGAGCATTTTTAATTTGGTTCATTAGGAATCAGACTCTCTAGAACATATTCTTTTTTTTCATGCTTGAGAACAATTCTCAAGTTGCGATACAAATCCACAAAGTTTGTTTCATTTAGTTTTTCTCTTTCCAAAACCGATCTCAAAGCAAAACCAGGTGCAGCAGGAGGTGCCATTGAACTACAACAAAAACATGCAAAGTTTCTAAGCACTATGTTTATGTAATACTTTTATTAAATATTTTATCAAAAGAAACTCCTATCATGTGCCCCCTTTATGGACACATGGTGAGTATTCAAGATTCATATTCATCAAACACTAGTGAGCTTTGGCATCACTGCTAGAAATTTAATGACATAGGTAAGCAACATCTTTGCTAATTACATCTTATGTAACTCTTGTTAGTTGAGCATGAAAACAAGTAATGAATGCATCTGTCAACTTGAGTCATGGCCAGGTCAACTTGCCCCTAGGGCTCACATGAGGGAGGGAGCACTTCCCGTTTCCGGATGCCAATTAAGAAACCTAGCCTCATGTGTGTTTTTCTAGACACCAATCGTCTTGTATCCATTCCTTTATTACTAAAATCATATTCCAACCACTTATGTCCTTAAGCCCAAAACCGTTTTGATAGCTCAATTAAATCAACCATTGTTATGTGCGATGTGTCCAACACATCCCTATCATCTATTAAGATAGTCATTGATATACTACTTTGGCAGTCATATCAATAATGATCTAAATTCTTGATGGGTGCAACAATTGGATGGACATATTTGATTTAAAAATTTTAGAACTATGGGGATGAACAATATCTACTATGAACATGGCATCACATGTAATGAGCATAAAGAAAATAGCAAGGATTAAACACACATCCACAGAAAATCAAAATTAAGCTGTGAAATAGCATGGCCCTTAGCATTATGATCTCCATCATCATGGTTGCCTATTCACTTAGCCATCTTGCTTGATTGTCCACCTATCCATCATGCTTGATGCCACCATCTTCATTATTGTAGATGCAACTCCTTACAACTTTTGATAATGAATTTTACATAAAGGTTCCAAGCATCACAAGTCGACACGTAGGTCGTTATACAACTTTTGATAATGAAATAGCCTTATGGCTTGACACGGCACGCAGGCCATGTAAATATTACATGCACCACATACACATAGGCCATACTATTTCACACAACATCCTGCAAAAACGAGTTAAACAAAATAGATTCTACGACATCGGGGTTCCAAGGGGCAGTGCCCCTGGCGGGGTCCAGGGGCAGCGTCCAAGGCGGGGTCCAAGGGGCAGCGCCCATGTGATTAATCAGAGGCATGTGTTCTGTTAAAAGAAAACGCTCTCAAAATCTCCACGGATTAATCAGATTGACCCAATCCGATTCAATCTGATTGGCTTGGTCCCATATGGTTGCGATTCGTGAACCCTGATGGCGGTAACCCGACCGGTAAGGGCAACGTTGTACCATGAACGGACTCACCCAAATCAAGATTGATTTGGTTTGCACTTTCCTCAAACCCTAAACCGATCGATCTCATCGATGGCTGCCGCCAGCAATTCATCACATGAATCGATTGAACATGTAATAGATCCAATCTACTATCTTCAAATACCATATGTGCAACATCTAGATCATGAATCTACACGAGATGGCTCTGATACCACTGTTGGGGAACGTGGTATGCTACACTAGCACAAATTAAAATTTCTACCGCAAACCAGAAAAGCTACTCGCAAGAAGGGGATCATAGATCTATTACCAATAGACGCGCAGTTGCGGAATCCTTCGCACGTCGTTGTTGTGGATCGTTCTCGGCGCGGATCGTCCTCGCCTCGGATCGTCCTCGCCGCGGATCGTCCTCGCCACGGATCGTCCTCTCAACGCCGCAGTAGCAACAGCGTCACCATAGCAATCCACACGTCCGAGGATGGAACGCCGTGCGTCGGTGTGCAAGCACCGGGTCGCTCAGTAGGGGCAACGAGAGGAGGTGGCTAGGGTTTTTGGCGAAACACCTCTAAACCGCACGAAAGTGTGTTCTGCGTCTAGCCTCCTCCCCTCCTTATATGGCCACGAGGTGAAACCCTAGGAAGTTAGGGCCCATCTACACGCTAAGCCCACGAGGTCCATTAATTACGGATCCAATCACTACAACAAAACATATCTTCTGTAACACATTTTTGTAACATATTGAACAATGTGTTACAAAGAGATATTGCAGTAACATATAAATTGTGTTACAAAGGCATGTTGTAACACATACTTAATGAGATGCGAAAAGTGTTACTGGAAACTACATCTGCAACACATAATATATGTTACAGAGGAACAATGTAACACATGGTAGTAAGGTGTGAATAATAAAACTACAGTAACACATTTAGAGGCAGATTGTAACGCATGACTTAATTGTAATACTCGCGAGTGGTTATCCTGGATTTAGGGCTTCCTAGTCCAGACGTTTGGTTTTCCTGCTTGTGTTTGTGGGAGGTTAAAGAGTCGGTAGAGTGAATTCCTTTTTTCCACATAAAATTTTCTTCCTCCCACTAATCTAATCTGTTTCTCCTCACTCCCTCTCCATCTTTTTTTAGACTGGCTTCTCCAGCCCTAGCAAAACACGACGCCTCCCTTCCCCCCATACCAGCCGAGCTGCTGCTCTCTTCCCCACCATGCCCGACGCCTCCCCCTGGCTCGCCCCGCTCCTCCTCGGCCTAGCAAGCACCGCCGCCCATGGTCTCTTCCTCTCCTGGCCCTTGCGCCTCCTCCCTGCCAACCCTAGCCGGCGCCCTCCAGCAGCAACAGATCTGTGGCTGCGACGCCGCCTCTCCCGGCTCCCCTTGCTCCGGCCGAGCGCCGCCCTAGCTCCCTCCCTCCGGCGCGACGCCCCTGGCTGAGCTCGCCCTCCCAGGCTCTTCCATGGACGGCGCCCCTCCCTGCAGTTGCCGGCGGCGCCCTGCTCCCGGCCGGCCTCCCCAGCGACGGCACCGCCACCAGCGTCGGTGGGCTCCCCTCGTCGGCGCCCGATCCGAGGTATCGAAACTCGCATGCCCTATCCTAGTAGTAATACTATTGACAGTACTATTATTGTTGTTGATGTGTACTTGAACTTGATGGCTAAACATTGTTACTATTGCTGCTAGTTAAGTAGATTGTTTCTTCATTGGGATTTAAGTTTTGGGCTGCACTTGCATCTCCTACAAGTGTACATCAATATAAGCTACTGCGATTACTTTTAGATGATGACGCATAAAATGAATTTGATAAGTACTTCCCTATTCACAGCCACCGATATATTTATAGAGAACACTGATGTGTTTGCGGGAGCCTTAGGGTGTAACATTCGGGGCACGGGGGTGCCGGGGTGTTACACCCATTGTCGCTGCAGTAGCACCCATCCCCTTCTAGCCTTGAGAAGGCTATGCTCCGCGGCGCGTGCTACTGCTCCACTGAGGTATCTGATTCAACCCTCACTTTCTGTGTGTGATTCGACAAGTGAAGGACTAAGGACTCTGTGTTAGTTTTGTTTTAGGTCTATGATGCATGATGCTGAGGTTGGATTTGTGGTCCATTGTATGTTTTGTAGCCTATGTACGGTATATCATATTCTAGATGGCAGACATTCCTAAAGACATTTTTGGATGGCAGACATCCTGTTAAGGTGAGTAATTTACTATTTATTGCAATTTCTTGTGAACCTAAAACTGATTGCAAAAAATTATGCATGTAAGTAACTCCTAAAACTGATTGCAAAATTTTTTTGTTCTTCAGAGTATGATGATACATCAATTGGATGCTACGTGCAGGTAGCATTTCATTGATAGCTACGTTATTATGTTGTTTTCTATGATATGGAGAATCATTCCCTGTTTCTGCTGAAGTGCTTGATTCTAGTTTCTGTCTCCTGATTGGCAAAGCTAAGGTATGTTTTTATGTGCATGTGTTGGAAGGAAAGTAGTTATACATTGTTGCATACATATACATTGATGGTTTGACAGGAAGACTTTTTTCGATGAATACATGGTTTTCTAGAGACTAGATGCATAATCTTATTGTAACACTACGTTTTGGTGTGACATTACAGATTGTGAAATTAGAGAAGAAAATCTTACGGCTAGAGGTTTACTCGCGTTTTTGGGCCTTTTGTAGTGTTGTGACACCACGGAGTGTCGTAACCTTATTTAACGTGCATTATAAGGTTAATAACATTATGATATGTGGAATTAAGGTTAAAACTATAGGATATGGAGGTTAATAGCTTTTCCGGGCCGTTTTCGGGGTTTTGGGCCTTCCCGGGGGAGTTTGGGCCTTGGTGGGCTTTGGTGGGATGGAGTAGGTCTCCGTAACGGACTAGGTTTGGGTGTGGGGGCTGGTAAAAGGGCTCCCCACCAGCCCTTGGGGCGTTCACCCCTGCCCCATGCGCCCCTAACCCTAGCCGCCACCCTTCCTCCTCCCTCCACCTCCTAGCTGCCCCATCTCTTGCCCCCATGGCGCCCACATTGCTCCCCATTGCACACCACCTCTCCTCCACCCCCTTGCTTCCCTAGGGTGACCTCCCCACCCCTGCATCCTCATGGATCCATCCGAGGAGCGAGGAGCGAGGAGCAAGGAGCGAGGAGCGAGGTGCGAGGAGCGAGGAGCGAGGAGCGAGGAGATCGATTGGAGTTTTCGTGCGTCGGGCAAAGGTATGATCATGGGGCTCCTCGGGGATGAGCTAGGTACTGTTATTAGGGAGTTTATCAAGTTTTTTGATCAATTGGAGGCGCTGGATTTGAGTAATTTGGGTTAGATCTAGATGTTGCCACGTTTCTGTTTTCGGGCAGATTGAGCAGTCGAGCTAGGGTTCGCGTTTTCGTCAATTTAGAGTTCGAATATGACTGTACGGACTTTTAAGAAGTTGTATATAATTTAATTATCTTTCCGTGGATATAAATAAAGTTAAATTCCGCCCAGCCGTTTAAAAGTTATGGCTGTTTTACCGAGCGTGTTAAAATCTGTGACGTAATTGGAACAGATCACGGTAATCTGTAGATTAGACGACATTAGATTCCGAATCAGTCTTTCCATATACCTAGAGAAAGTTGGGAAATTTCCTAAGCTACGCGAGGATGTACTCGTTTAATTGATTCGGAGTCCCAGAACTCAAGTTATGCTTTTTGCAAGGCTGTTGTCCCGTCGGGACAGAACCTCTGTTTTTAGGTTTTGCGAGTAGTGGGCAATGTCGGGTTAGATGGGGTTTTACGTACTGTTTTGTGGGCATGATTGTGAGTGTGTGATGCCTATGTGCAGGTGGTGTGACACCGGGAGTGCCCTCTACTTCCCGCCAATTCGTCGCCCGCGGTTGAGGCAAGTGTGTTGTAATGTAATAGCGGAATCGTACGTTGCTTGTGGAGATTAGATGAAAGATTGAATACTTGCTATGATCACTTGCCATGCTTGCTGTTTTCCAATGATATATTGAGTATGATTATCATGATATGATGCTATGTGTCTATACTTATCATGAATCGATGCCATGTGTTTATGTGTACTATGACATGATGCCATATGTTTATGTACAAATGAGATATGATAATTGGCATAGTTGCATGCATGTCATGATATGGGGAGAGGGCGGTGAGAAAGTCATTAACTAATCCGGGAAAGGCCGGTGAGAAAGTTATGACTAGTCCGGAACGCCATTGAGTAAGACCTACATCGTGATTCCATTCACGTGGTGAATGGAAGCGAGGAGTAGGCACCTCCATCTTCGGGATGGAAGGGGAGAGGGTGCACACCGACGGGTGTGTACTCAACCATACCTGCAGTATGAGTTTCCAAGGAGATATGAGCATAACATTGCTTTGCATTTGCATTGCAATACATATTTAATGATGATGATGTTGTTATGTGCTCAAGTATGAGATGTTATATGTGATGTAAGGTATTATTGTCTTGTAAATGATCTTGTTGTCCATTACAATATGCTTGCTGAGTTTTCGAACTCACGCTTGTGTTTTATGTTGTTTTTAGGTACTTTGAGATCGGCATGCGGGAAAATGGGGTCTAGCTACACTTCTACACGTAGCTCCACCATCATAGTCCATAATTAATCACTTGGAGACATGATATTAAGAGTTGTGCCATAAGCTTAATGTAGGGTTTAATTTAGCATGCTTGTGATTCCTTATTTGCTTGGTTATAGCTTATGAAGTGGTTGAGCATGCTTTTATTGGCGTAATTTGATGATATATCCATTTATGTTGATGTTTTATTTGTCGTGTGCTATGACATATCTTGCCATGATATTGATATTGTGTTAATTCATGTTAAAACAAAGGAGATGCTGCCAAAATCTCGGTTTTTAGCATGTGCGCCTTTGCTGGAATTTATGTTTAATTGTGGTATTTAGATGTTGTTTAGCTTATGTTTGGTAGCATTCAGGCATATTAAATGCCAGGGTGTTACAGTTGGTATCAGAGCGAGGTTGTAGGTCCTTGGAATGTGAATTTTTAGTATCATGCTATAGGGTACAACTAAAATGTGATGTGGAATAACTTAGAAACATGGCTTAGGTCTTAACTAAAACTTTGTTATAGGATAGCAACATTAAAACTTGCAAAAGTGGTATAACTAATTTAAAATTTGACACACGTGGATGCACAGTAGGAAAGGGTATGGGAATCGTTGCTTTACGCTTAAATGTTGTATTTGAGCCTTGATGTTGAATGCTACATTTGTTTATGTATGTTGCTATGTTTATGAAAGAATTGAATTGAATTGTTCATGTTATTATGTTAAAGTGGGGTTGTGGTGCCGAAGGGTTTCGGTCACCTCTCTTTATTCATTGTAAGGGTGAAGTGTGACGGTGTGGTCGGTTAGCGCCATCACCGAAGAACTATTAACCCCTGTAGGAGAAGAGTGCTTACCCTTTCTCGTCAGAGATCGGGTAGTTGACGGAGTCAAATAGAAGAGTTTGGTGGTGGGTTCCTTCAGATGTTCTTCACCGCTCGACGGTTGGTTTTGGTTGGTTTTCTTGGTTTTAGTTGATGGAAACTAAAAGAAAAATGTTTGGTATTGGTTTTTTCATGGATCATTCCGTATGTATTTGTGGTTTTTGGTCTTCCTTGGTTGGAAACGAAGAAGAAGAGTTTAGAGTTGCGCCTTTTTAGTTGCCTTTGCTTTGACACCCGGTTTTGCTGGTTATTGTGGATTGTCTTAGGGAGGAAACATATGTGGTTGTTGTCCTCCCTATCTGAGAAAAGAGTTGAAATTATCCTAGTGCCGACCTTAGGTTGGGTGGAGCTAAGTTTTGTAACTTTATCGGAAAAGGTTTGGTTGAACATTTTGTTTTCCCTAGTGCATCCTTCTTCCTTCTTGGAAGTATGGATCTTGAGATTTCTTGAAGAGTTTTGTGGGCAAATTTGGGAACTTGAGAGTGGAACTCTCCTACATTTCTATTAGAGTTTTGTTTTCTTCCTTGCCTGGAAAAGGAGAAATTGTCTATCGGTGTTCGTTCTGGTTCTTGAGTTGTGGTTGTCCTTAAAAGTGGAGTTGCATCCTGTTTGTCAAAAGTGAAAATGGTTGTTTAGCATGTCATGTAGTATGTAACAATGTGGTTATTGGAAATGATTTGTTCTTAAGTTAATTGGTGAGTCGAATCGCTTAAAAGTAATATTTGTGCTTAGCTTAATATTAAATGAACTTCTAGTGTTGCAGATTACCCTATAATGAGAATGAATAAATATGTTAATGTACATGCTTAGAATCTGTTGCCTTGCTTTGAAAGTGCTTATGACCCTCGAATATCTTTAAAGTTTTAAACCCTAATGCATAGTTAAAACATTAAGATGATGTAGACTGCTGATATTGTTAAAGAAACTTTGTTGGTTGTCTAAAGATGTTCTAATCTAATGGATTAATAGAGAGATTTAATCGTGTTGACTAGTGACTTTAATTTGGAAGTTGATTAGAGTTGCTTTTTATATTGTCGCAAACCATTAGTATAATTGGAAGTATGCAGTTGTGTTCCTACGATGCTAGTATCGATGTCCATTGTGAAGACATAGGCTTTGCTGTTTATGTTATTGCTAAAGCATTGGGATGGTCTAACCTATTAAATTTGTTTTTATAGTTGGAGTATGTTGTGTAGTGACAATTTGTTATGGTATATGGATAGTGTAACTAAAAACAATGTAGTTGTTTTTATGATTATGCCTATTTATGGATATTGATGATTTAGTAGTGGTGGTAATTGTTTGGATTACTTTTTGGAAGCCATTGTAAAATAGAGGTTATTATAACATGTGGCAATGAAGTGAACCATGGATATTTTAACATTATATAGAATTGTATCCTAAAGAAGGTATATCTTAGAATCATAATTTTCGACTTTGTCTTATGGAGATACTATTTGTATGTTGAAGTCATTTGTTAATGGAATAAGTTTTGATTGTCAAGATGTTGACGTATTTATGGTATAAAAATTGATAGGATGATCATGCTTAAGTATCTGTTGAAGTACTACGTTTGAAATATAGAATACGTTGTTTTATGATGTGTTGGTTTGTGGGGTTCTTGAGGAGGTAGTATGGATTGATTTAAGATGGGTTTTCTCGATAAGTAAATTATTATGGAATGCTTAAATGTTAAGGATAGTGGGACACTGGTTATGGTGAGTCTCATGCCGAGCTTGTGTATAAAACCTTTTGGTCTGGGTTAGTGGTTTGCTATCTTGGTTAAATGTTTTTTTTTGGTCAAGGTGTTCTTTATGTTGCATTTTCGAGTTTCCCTAAAACTCGTAGAGGTTGGTGCCCATCTTTGGTTTTGGCTAAGTTGTTCAGTTTATGCTATGAGTTTGGTTTTGCACCCAAAAGCCTTTGAGTGGATCGCGCTCCTTCACGCTCAGACCGAAGCATACTTGGAGTAAATCTTAAAAAAGGAAGCCGATGGACATAGTGGGTCTGTGTTGAAAATTCTTGAGATTTAATTTGTAATTCTATTTGATTGGAACTGGATTTATTTGGAAAAGGTCATGTGGTGTTTATGAGTGTTTCAAAAGGGTGGATTTTATGAATGTTTATAAGTGATTCGGGTTGGTGAAGTGTTCTCATCATTTTGGGAAAATGAGTCTCCCATTTCTCTTGAGAATTGATGTTCTCTTTCAAAATGTTGATTCTCGTTAAAACGCGATGCTTTACAAATTTGGCTTTCAATTGTCGACGGGTTATGTATGACGTGGTCGCTTTCCTGTTAATGGTGTTCCCCTCATAGTTTTATGATTGGGCGCAATCATCGATGCTATCCAAGTTTTTAATCATGTGATGCAGAGGAAGAAGTTGTCTTGTGAATGACTATTTGGTAGCGTTATACATGATGAATGAATGGTGAAAAGGGAACATGACATCATTTATAGATGTCTATTGATAAAAGAGTCGTTGAGCTGTGTTCGGTGAGTAAGTCATATAGGGAAATATGACTAATCCTGTGCTCTCGAAAAGCTTGGATTCATGTCATGAATCTAGATTTCCATTTGCTCTTTAGCATGAAAAGAAAGAGTGAAGAGTTCTCGGCATTTGGCTTTGTTGTGAGAGGATTGGGTTTCCTTGTTTCCTTGAGAGTTATTATGGCGGTTGTGGATTCTTTCGATTGGTTTGAGAATCGGTTTTCTCTTCCACAATGTTGTTTTTATGAGATGCTTGGCTATGGTGAAAGTGAGTCGAGTTGTCATTGATTGTTGAGAATTTCTCTCGACAAAGAATTGTGTGGAGTCTCTTTTTGTTTGAGTGGTCCCGATGCGAGATGTATCGCATTGATTTGAGATTGGAGTTTTTCCTTTGCGACTTGACTTAGGAAAAGAGATCGAGTGATCTTTCGAGGTTGTCAAACCTTTGTTCCAAGTGATTTGTTGTGTTTTGGGGTCGAGTTGATGAATGTGGTTCATCCGACTAAGGGAGTTGCTCTTTGTTGGCATTCTCGTTTGAGATGTGAATAGAAATGTCTATGGAATTGTTGAGCATAATGGAGGATTATACTCATGGGTTTGGTAGTTTTTTGAGTGAGAAAGTGTGAGGGCGAGACCCTCATAGGAAAAGAACCAGTTGAGGTTTAGTAATAATTTACAGCTCTACCTTGGGCTAGGCGTAGAACTTTGGTTGTGGTTCGAAGGGTGGTCATGTTGGAAGTTGGTGATGTCGGTCCAAACCTTGTTGAGAATATGGTTGGATTGTTAAAAAGTGATGATAATTTGAAATATAGTAATCTGTCGTGAACTTTGCCGTAGCTAGTTGTCCCTGGGTGTGTGTTATGCCTGGGAGGGGGTAGAATGAAAGTGTAGCGTGGTTTGTGGAAGAAAAGAAAAGTTTTGTCGATAAGGCTATGTACGTAGCTGACATTAGTTAATTTTGATTCTTTGTGAAAGGGGTCAAATAATTGGAAGAGATGGGATTATGTGTCATGATTGAGTTTGATGGAGTGTGGTAGTCAGGTTGGTTGTGATAGAAGTGCGAAATGTTTGTCGTGAGGATTCGAGCGTTTTGGGTTGATGGAGCCTTTGCGGCTGAGAAGCCTTTTGTCCTTTGGGGACTTGGTAGTTGTTTTTGGTGTCCTTCGGATTCGAGGTCGAATCCAGTTGAAGGGGGGAAGAATGTGACACTACGTTTTGGTGTGACATTACAGATTGTGAAATTAGAGAAGAAAATCTTACGGCTAGAGGTTTACTCGCGTTTTTGGGCCTTTTGTAGTGTTGTGACACCACGGAGTGTCGTAACCTTATTTAACGTGCATTATAAGGTTAATAACATTATGATATGTGGAATTAAGGTTAAAACTATAGGATATGGAGGTTAATAGCTTTTCCGGGCCGTTTCCGGGCCGTTTCTGGGGTTTTGGGCCTTCCCGGGGGAGTTTGGGCCTTGGTGGGCTTTGGTGGGATGGAGTAGGTCTCCGTAACGGACTAGGTTTGGGTGTGGGGGCTGGTAAAAGGGCTCCCCACCAGCCCTTGGGGCGTTCACCCCTGCCCCATGCGCCTCTAACCCTAGCCGCACCCTTCCTCCTCCCTCCACCTCCTAGCCGCCCCATCTCTTGCCCCCATGGCGCCCACATTGCTCCCCATTGCACACCACCTCTCCTTCACCCCCCTTGCTGCCCTAGGGTGACCTCCCCACCCCTGCATCCTCATGGATCCATCCGAGGAGCGAGGAGCGAGGTGCGAGGAGCGAGGAGCGAGGAGCGAGGAGATCGATTGGAGTTTTCGTGCGTCGAGCAAAGGTATGATCATGGGGCTCCTCGGGGATGAGCTAGGTACTGTTATTAGGGAGTTTATCAAGTTTTTTGATCAATTGGAGGCGCTGGATTTGAGTAATTTGGGTTAGATCTAGATGTTGCCACGTTTCTGTTTTTGGGCAGATTGAGCAGTCGAGCTAGGGTTCGCGTTTTCGCCAATTTAGAGTTCGAATATGACTGTACGGACTTTTAAGAAGTTGTATATAATTTAATTATCTTTCTGTGGATATAAAGAAAGTTAAATTCCGCCCAGCCGTTTAAAAGTTATGGCTGTTTTACCGAGCGTGTTAAAATCTGTGACGTAATTGGAACAGATCACAGTAATCTGTAGATTAGACGACATTAGATTCTGAATCAGTCTTTCCATATACCTAGAGAAAGTTGGGAAATTTCCTAAGCTATGCGAGGATGTACTCGTTTAATTGATTCGGAGTCCCAGAACTCAAGTTATGCTTTTTGCAAGGCTGCTGTCCCGTCGGGACAGAACCTCTGTTTTTACGTTTTGCGAGTAGTGGGCAATGTCAGGTTAGATGGGGTTTTGCGTACTGTTTTGTGGGCATGATTGTGAGTGTGTGATGCCTATGTGCAGGTGGTGTGACACCGGGAGTGCCCTCTACTTCCCGCCAATTAAATGCGCCTCAGCGGTTGAGGCAAGTGTGTTGTAATGTATAGCGGAATCGTAGGTTGCTTGTGGAGATTAGATGAAAGATTGAATACTTGCTATGATCACTTGCCATGCTTGCTGTTTTCCAATGATATATTGAGTATGATTATCATTATATGATGCTATGTGTCTATACTTATCATGATTCGATGCCATGTGTTTATGTGTACTATGACATGATGCCATATGTTTATGTACAAATGACATATGATAATTGGCATAGTTGCATGCATGTCATGATATGGGGAGAGGGCGGTGAGAAAGTCATTAACTAATCCGGGAAAGGCCGGTGAGAAAGTTATGACTAGTCCGGAACGCCATTGAGTAAGACCTACATCGTGATTCCATTCACGTGGTGAATGGAAGCGAGGAGTAGGCACCCTCCATCTTCGGGATGGAAGGGGGGAGAGGGTGCACACCGACGGGTGTGTACTCAACCATACCGGTATGAGTTTCCAAGGAGATATGAGCATAACATTGCTTTGCATTGCATTGCAATACATATTTAATGATGATGATGTTGTTATGTGCTCAAGTATGAGATGTTATATGTTATGTAAGGTATTATTGTCTTGTAAATGATCTTGTTGTCCATTACAATATGCTTGCTGAGTTTTCGAACTCACGCTTGTGTTTTATGTTGTTTTTAGGTACTTTGAGATCGGCATGCGGGAAAAAGGGGTCTAGCTACACTTCTACACGTAGCTCCACCATCATAGTCCATAATTAATCACTTGGAGACATGATATTAAGAGTTGTGCCATAAGCTTAATGTAGGGTTTAATTTAGCATGCTTGTGATTCCTTATTTGCTTGGTTATAGCTTATGAAGTGGTTGAGCATGCTTTTATTGGCGTAATTTGATGATATATCCATTTATGTTGATGTTTTATTTGTCGTGTGCTATGACATATCTTGCCATGATATTGATATTGTGTTAATTCATGTTAAAACAAAGGAGATGCTGCCGAAATCTCGGTTTTTAGCATGTGCGCCTTTGCTGGAATTTATGTTTAATTGTGGTATTTAGATGTTGTTTAGCTTATGTTTGGTAGCATTCAGGCATTTTAAATGCCGGGGTGTTACACTTATATATTTATTTTTGGAATATACTTTCTGAAATTCTATGCACTTACTAGTGGATATCTTCTTTCTGTAGATAGAACGTGAGGGAAAAGATGTTACAATTACTGCATTCTCCAAGATGGCCGGTTATGCTCTTCAGGTGTGTCATGCTATATTTGGTAAACAATGTGGAGGAGGACTGAGTATTTTAAATCATTAACTCTATAGGCTTTGACACATCAGTAGCTTCCAATTATGTATGATGTCATATATCTTGTTTGTCTAAGGAGTGTAATTTAGTGCATCAATACCCGTTTGCTGCTAAGTCAAACTTATCTACGAAGCTGCCCCTATTGAAACTTGTATTTTCTTTTCCATTTTGTTGTAAGAGAGGGATGGTTTGTTGAACAGATGGGTTTAAGTAGTCTTCCAGCTTGTGTGATATTACACTATTGTTTTGTTGTATTCTCATGCTTAGCTTGTTTTCAGTTGCTCAGAATCTTGTCAAGGAAGGAATCGATCATGGAGGTAATTTCTTTTGTACAATATATGTTCATTATAACTAATCAACATGATATCTTCTTTCCTCTAAATGGTACATGCCATCAATATTTCCTTATTTTCTACTGATATTTGTCAACAGATGATCAACCTTCGGTCAATTAGACCACTTGATAGAGCTTCTATAAATGCATCTGTTAGGAAAACCAATAGATTGGTTTTGTCTATCTTCATAGTTTCATGGTCTCATTTTTGTCTATCTCTTGATTTTTGAGGTTGGTTGATTTCTTTTTTAGCTTCACAATCCTTGAATTATGATAGATGGAGGATTGAAGGATTTGTGTATGTTAATTGTTTCTTTCTTCAATTGTAATGAAGTGCATATATTATATTTTGTAATTGCAATCATAAAGGTTTATACTTTCTTTTGTGTAGGTTGAAAAAATCAATGGTTGAAATTCAAACATTTGGTTGCTTACCACATGAAGGGATCTAGAAGCAAAGAATTTCATGAAGATTAGGCAATACTAGATATATTTTATATTCTTTTTATTTAGAACAATGTATTTTAGATTCATAGACTAAAGATTTGTCTTCTCTGGAAATCAAATCGTTATGTATTCTATCGAATGGTGTGAAGTACTTGATATTTTATTTGTTTGATGCAATGCAATATGTTATGATTGTTGCATTTATGGTCATTTGTGTTTTGTATTGATGTACAGTGTGTTATATATGCTTATCAAAGGATATTCTATGAATCAATTTTAATTTGTACATCACAAAAAAATAAGAAAATAATAAAGATATTTAAAGTTATTTTAGGAGCTCAACATTGTGTTGTCGTTCAAAAAAGGTGTTACTAAGTTCAATTATTGTATCTAAAAATGTGTTACTAGGGTCTATGGAAACACATGCTACTATGTTGCTTTAGCAAAAATAAAGTGTTACTAGGGTCTATGGCAACACACACTACTATGTTGCTCTTGCTAAAAAAAGGTGTTACTGCAGTCTATAGCAACACATTTGATGCATGTTGCTGTAGCATAGTTGCAACATCTTTTTTTATATACAAGAACACTTGTTACATGTTATAGTAGACCCTTCTATAGCAACGTAGGCTATAGTAACACTAAATAAATATGTTGTAATAGGACCCAGTAACACTTTTTTTTAGCTACTGTAGCACATATGCGTGTTACTATAGGCCCATCCTGACGTAGTGAATCCGAATTAATGCGTCCCAGCCCGTTAAGTGTGTGACCCTGTAGGTTCATGCGCATTTGGACATGGATTCGGAAAACCCTTTTTCTAATCCAATAGTCGGTAGTGGCTCCTTGCAGAGCATGCCAACTCCCAAACGCATATGATTAAAGTACTGATGTAATAATCCCTTTGCCAAACTATATGAAGATCAAACTCAAGGCGAGAATCATGTCATCCTTTGACAGTTCAATCCATCTCTCGTATCCGTGATATATTAATAAGTTGTGATTGACTTCTCAATCATGGCATGGCCATGCACTTCCTTAATCATATCACACGAGTGGCCTACACATATATCTCCGTTACATTGGAGTGGCAAATTCCACCTTGACTGCTCACTTCCCTCTGCATGTTTCATAGTAAACATGAAAGCTACCTTTATAACTATCCGGTTAGGAAATAGTGTTTGGTAACCCCAAGGTAAACTATTACACATGTAGGGAATATGACAATCTCAGGTCTAAGGATCATACATCTACTATGTATGAGATACACTGATGACACATAAGAATGTAACATTCTCGTAGTGTCTCATTGTGGGTCTATCTAACACATGTTCTTCAACATGCGTCCACAATGTATTGATGATATCTCCATATCCCATGATCTATGAAACATGATCATCGAACAATACATGTGTTGATCTATTCATCGTTGTCCTATACGATGATATCCGATCAGAGATATTTATCGAATTATATCAATAAGTAAAGAGCTTCATAAACAAGTCACACACTTGTTGATCAAAACAATGATATGCATTCATTGGACCAATAATCATATTATTATTCATAAACATAGTCATGTTACAATCATCCATATGATTGCCTCAAGGGCATAACACTAACAATCTCCCACTAGCACTTGAGTAAATCAATTAAGTATATAGTACCAATAGACCTCGTGTGCGCCTCATGCTTAGGCTGCGGTAGTGGCTTTTTCAACGGATCAGCCACATTGGCTTCCGTATGTACTTTGCATATCTTCACGTCACCTCTATCCACAATTTCGCGAATAATGTCCAACTAATAATCCACAAGTATCTCCCACTTGCACTTGAGTCAATCAATTAAGTATCTAATACCAATAGACCTCGTGTGTGCCTCATGCTTAGGCTGTGGTAGTGGCTTTGTCAACGGATCAGCAACATTGGCTTCCGTATGTACTTTGCATATCTTCACGTCACCTCTATCCACAATTTCGCGAATAATGTCCAACTAATAATCCACAACTAGGGTGACAAGGGGTCATGGCACATATTTAATTAACCAAGGTGTCATACAGCAATTTGGCATTTATCTAATTTCCCATAATTAAGTAAAGCATTTTCTAATCTAAATTAGCATGCAATAATTTGAATCAAATTAATTTCAAAAATGGGATCAATATGGTCAAAGCATAACTTGCCTTCAAAGAGTACTTGTTCCTGGTCTTGAGCTGGCTCCTGGGTCAACACTTCACCTTCGAAGCCCTCGGGCACTTCAACGTCTACTCGTAAAGCGTGCAAAAAGCAATAAATAAATAAACAGTAGACAAAAAGTGTCCAAACATCCAAATGAAGTCCATAAACAGAGAGAGCATAATTTTATGAATTTTTAGGAATTTGAATCGGCAAAATCGGAGCTAAAACGCAAAAGTTACAAGCGTTTAAAGTTTAAATAATCAATTAAATAATATTACAGAGAAAAAACTTTGGTCCAAAAATTAAATAAAATTCACCATTAGGTAGATCTCAATTTTATAAAAATTTAGAAATTTGAATCACTCAAATCGGAGTTAAATTGCAAAAGTTATAAGCGTTTGAAGTTTCAGAATTCAAATAAATCAATAATCTGAATTAATCCATTTATCTTTATACTGAAAAACCGAATAATGACGTCAGCATGACGTCAGCGTGGATTTTGATTTTCCACCGAATTATTTTTCTATTGAAAAATCGATTTATTGCGTCAGCCGGTCCATGGACGTGGTCCACGGTTCGGTTTGGGTCCACCGTGGACCCGGTCCACGAGTAAATATCTCACTGACATGTGGGCCCCATCGGATGACGTCAGCGGTGACGTCATGGTGCAGTTCGGCTGAGCCGCTGACGCGTGGGTCCCATGCTGATGTCACGCGTGACGTCAGCGGTGACCGGGCGGCGACTGCATTGACCGCGACGGTCAGACTACTGCCCAAGTGGCTAGATATCGGCCGTTGATTTGAAAATCAACGGCCTAGATCGGATCTAACTTCACGCGTTTGGAAAACTACTCCGCTGATCTGGACCGTTCGATCTTGATCGGACAGTCAAGATCCAATCTAGAGTTTACAACGTGGCTAACCCTAGCCGTACGATCTAGATCTAACGGCTGACATTACTCCTAGCACGGTGCAGTTACGGCTACGTGGCACGATCTAAACCGTTGGATCTAGATCCAACGGTTGAAAACGGATCTAGGAATTAACACGTGAAATTTTTACCGTGGTGACATGGACGAATCTTGGCCTTCGGATCTTGATCGGACGGTGGAGGGAGCTCGAGCGACGGCAATGGCGTGCGGCGGAGCTGGTTCACCGGAGACGAAGACGACAACCACAGCAACGGCGATGAGGGGCTCCTCCGGCGGAGTGGATGGTACCTCCCGACTCGTCTCGTCCTTGCGGTTCCGGATCTGGACTCAACGGCGGCGGAACGCACGACTAACTACGGCGAGCGATTGCGGCACAACCACGGTGGCTTGAGCTCGATGAGTTAGGGCTACTGGTGCGCAAGGAAATGGAGAACACGTTGGCGGCGACGGCGCATTAAATAGGCCCCTCGGCGTCCGTGAAAACCGCGGAAACCGAGGTCCACACGGCTGCGGCGGCGGAATCCGAAATGGATTTCGATTTGGGTG
The DNA here is from genome assembly GCA_036346355.1 of Rhipidocladum racemiflorum. Taxonomy (NCBI): domain Eukaryota; kingdom Viridiplantae; phylum Streptophyta; class Magnoliopsida; order Poales; family Poaceae; genus Rhipidocladum; species Rhipidocladum racemiflorum. The sequence goes on along the minus strand of CM070577.1, from coordinate 48,248,224 downwards.
ACGTGGCGCAACGTGGACCGTTGGATCAAGATCCAACGGGCACGGGGTTTGGGCTCGGGTCTGGCCGGGCGACTTGGCTGGCTCGGTCGGGCTCGGGCGACGTGGCTCGATCGTGGCCGTTGGATTTCGATCCAACGGTCACGCGCGTTAGGGTTTGGTTGGCTCGGGTTCGGTTCGAACGTGGTCCGGGTCGGACTCGGGTCCGGTCGGATGAACAGTAAAACCCGGTTTGGGTTTTTCCAGCGATTAAAAATTCAAAAATAATTTCTAGAAATTCATTTAATTCAAGAAAAATAGCAAAATACTCAGAAAAATTCCAGAAAAATTCTAGAAAATATTTTAGAACATTTTGGACTCAAAGAAAATATTTTCAACAAAAATTTATTTGCAAAATTAAATTCTTTAATTATTTCAAAAGGGAATATATTCAAATAAATTCCAAATAAATTCCAGAAAATTCCAAAAATTCACAAAAGTGTCAAATTTCACTTAAACTCATGAAAAAAAAATTGGGGTGTTACAGTGTACTTCATGTTCCTCTTCAGATTTGGAGTAGATGAGAATGTCGTCAATGAAGATGACAACGAATTTGTCAAAGTACTCCATGAAAACTGAATTCATTAGACTCATGAATTATGCTGGTGCATTGGTTAAACCGAAAGACATGACGGTATACTCGTATAGGCCATAACGAGTGGAGAATACCGTCTTTGGAATGTCTCCCGCCCTGATTTTAATTTGATGATAGCCCGACCTCAAATCAATTTTGGAGAATACACGGGCTCCAGTCATTTGATCGAACAAATCATTTAATCCGTGGAAGTGGATACTTGTTCTTGACCGTTACCTCATTCAACGGACGGTAATCAACACACATCTGCAAACTGTTGTCCTTCTTCTTCACAAACAGCACTGGGCATCCCCAGGGTGAGGAGCTCGGTCGAATGAAACCCTTCTCTTGCTGCTCCGCGAGTTGTTTCTTCAATTCAATCAACTCATTTGGAGGCATCCGATATGGACGCTTGGATATCGGGGCTATTCCGGGCAGCAATTCAATGACGAATTCAACCTCCTGGTCTGGCGGCATCCCCGGTAATTCTTCTGGAAAGATATCCGGGTAGTCACATACCACTGGTACATCACTAATCCAGAGAAATGGCTCATCCCTCAAGGCATAGAGATGAGTAGAATCAAAACTAGATGCAAAGACAACTTGCTCGCCGCTTGCACTTGTGAGGGAGATGGATTTTTGTGCATAGTCGATGTATCCCTGATGCTTGGACAACCAATCCATCCCAAGAATAACTTCAATTCCCTTCGTCTCGATCATGATCAAGTCAGCCAAAAATTCTACCCCATTGGCTTCAATGCTAATTCCCCGACAAATTTGAACTGTTCTCAACTCCGATCCTGGTGCTCTAACGAGAAGAGGTGGATGCATTGATTTAATGGAAAAACCCATTATAAGTAGCAAACCCCTCTTTGATGAATGAGTGTGATGCTCTAGAATCAAATAATGTAGTAGCTGGGTAGGAGTTGATAAGAAGCGTACCCAACACCACATCCGGTGCATCCTGAGCTTCTTCAGTAGTGACGTGGTCGATGCGGCCACGTTGTGGCGCCGGTGCGACCCTCGGTGGGGTTGGCCGCGGTGGTGGTGGTGGTGGTACGGCTCCAGCCACATTCGGGGTTCGAACTCCCAGTGTCACTGGGTTCCTTTGCGGACATTGGCACACAAAGTGCCCGGGCTTCTTACATTGATAGCACACGAGAATTGGGCGACCTTGAGTGCTACCTCTTTGCTGATTTTCACCAGTATTTGGTGCAAAGTTTGGATGCGGTGGATGAGCAATGAACACTGGAGGTCTTAGAGGTGTTGGAGCTTGGAAATTCGAAGGTTGAGGCCGTATGACGCGCGGTGATTGTGAGTTGCTGCTTGCTGAGATTTGCACAACCCGCTTGTGCCTTCGTGATTCCTCTAGCTTTCCCCGTTTCTCTTCCACCACTTGACTTTTGCTCGGGCAATTACTAGCAAAGTGTCCACTATTCTTACATTCAAAGCATGTGACGGGCTTGAAAGGCCTAGGTTGGGTTTGAATGACTTTTTGACCATCTGGGTTTGCTATCAAGTTAGTAGGTGTTGTCTTAGTCTCATCATTCTTGGCCAATTCGTGTCGTAGGGCTGCTCGAAAGTCTTCTCGTTGTTGCTGTGTTACTATACTCAGGGCTATTCGGATAGGATAGTTGATAGGACATGCTTTCACAAAGAAAACATGTAACTCCATCCATTGGGCAATCTCCAGGTTGATGATCTTCCTCACAATTTGGACAGCTTTCATGGCATTCACTGTCACGATGTCCTTTCTCACCGCAGCGTGTACAGGCTATATGAATCCTAGGGCAATCCTTTGGTTGGTGGTGTTCCTCACAATTGGGGCAGTATGGAACTGGGCATGTATATCAATAATGTCCCATTTGACCACATGTGAAACATGGGCCTCTTCCAAATTGTCGCTTGGGCGGGCATAATTGGGCGGGGTGTCCCACTTCGCCACACTCAAAGCAAACAATGACAACATTGTTCTTGCTAGGGCTAGCCATCCTATTAAAAGATTTTGGTTAGCAAGCTACATATCTAGCAAGAAGGATATTCTAAGGGTAGATATAAGGACATTCTCTCCAAAAGAAGACAAGTGACTCACAACAATCACCATAAGGACCAGAAGGACATCAAGCTATTTATTTAAAATCCTAAATGTATGCAGCAGGAAAACATGCATAACTTCCATCAAACACAAGATGCAAAGGCCCTTGAGCCACAAATAACATCCATGAAAGCAAATAATAGTTCTCCTCATGAGTACTCCAATACTCATGAGACTTGGTTTTCCCAAACCATCCATTCTTACCCGGTCCTTAACACTCGCCCAGTGACTGACAACTTTAGTGATCGTCCTTAACCATGGACGCGGCTATTCAACAGTTTATTCTCTGCAGAGGTACGACTTTACCCACACGACACGCCACACTCGTAAGCCAAGCTATGAGCACAATTCCTTTGATGTGCCGGCCAAGGTGAACGTGACAAATCCATTTTCCAGTATGCATGGTAGTGTATTCAAACCACCCGGGTGATTGTGGCCCTTGATCCCGCGTGCTCAGTGCTCCGTGTGTGTGGACCAAGGAGTACACCCGTTGTTAGACATCCCCAACTCTCACAAAGTTCGAGGGATTCTAAGGACGTTGCTTGACACTCTAACGGGCTCAAGGAACTCCGGTGGACATTCCTTGACACTCTACAAAGGTCAAGGAATTCCGGGTGCATGTGGTTTAAACACCCCTAGTCATACACAAGTACTTGGCTAAGCCGGCCCCATAAACGGCGTGTGGTTCGCACGATAGTTACTTAAAGAGACGTCACCAGGATTTGATCCTTAAGATCCTTAACCAACATTGCTATACAATAACCACAATTGAACCATCATTATCATAATCATCTTTGATCATCGCGACTGATGGACTATGTCCATCTGACGCGGTTCCTAACGATGTTCTAAGCATGGCTAAGCAAATCGTACGAACCCATACATAATAATAAACAAACCACCTAGGGCGACAATGGTATACGAAAGGAACATGGTAAAAGGATAGCATGTCAACAACGTAGTAACTAAGCATTCTACCACAATATACTTGTAATTGAAAGTAAGCATGCAATTGATAAAATAACTTCAACATAATTTGCAATTAATAGGATCAAGTATGTTCAAGGAGTAAGTTAGTGCCTTGCTGCTCGTTCTTGATATCGTAAGCGTAGTCGTACTCGGGAGTGTCCTCCGAAGCGTCAACACCTATCGAGAGGATTCAATTCAAATAACTCCAATCAAGAACACAAATGAAACAATACATCATAATTGAAATATGCACAATCATGCATGAAATGCTCATGATTTTAGAGTAATAGTCATAATACGAACATACGATTTGACTTTGGGAAGTTTGGACTTGTGTGTCAAAAGTTATCACTAAAACAATATCGTTTGGGTGAGGTTCAACAATACTATAACTTGTTAAAGATCCTATGATAGATCCTCATATATGCAACCCAAGTCTTGTTTTTCTATTTGAAATGATAGAGGACGACCCTATGAAAGCATAGGAATTGGTTTCACCCAATTTGGACTTACGATGCAAAAGTTATGATCATTTGAAGTTGGTTCAGTCGGAAGTTCCGAATTAGTATCGGAAGTTCCGAACTTAGTATCGGAAGTTCCGATCCAGACTTAGAAAATTTTTAGTTGGAATTCACAAAGGTGCTTCTCTGGACACATCGGAAGTTCCGATCCGACATCGGAAGTTCCGATCCAGACTTAGAAAATTCTTCTCGTTAGAATACACGAAAGGTGCTTCTTTGGAAACTTCGGAAGTTCCGATGTGAACATCAGATGTTCGGATATGTGTAAATTTCCAGCGTAGACAGGGTTAGGATTTAAGCATTTTCTAGAGTTTTAGCCACATCGAATGTTCCGATTTGGGGCCAGAAGTTCCGATGTGTGTCGAACTGTACAATCCAACAAGATTTTTGTTCAAGTCTTTGAATGGCTATTGCACATTATGCTCCTACACTTCAAGAAAATGGAGTAGGGTAGAACCTTACCACCACAAGGATGTTCTTGTACTTGGTGGAAGGTTGGTTTGATGAAGAAATCAAGAATGACGCCGTGAAGGTGATCTTCGGTGTTCTTCCCGGTATCAACTCCTCCTCGCTTGTAGAAGCAATGCCTCCTCCTCTTGAGCTTGTAGTAGCATCAACTCCTCCTCCTCAAGCTTGCAACACAACATGCACGACCCGATCATCGACGAGGAGATGATTTTCATGGAAAGGAAGATGAATGAACTCCAAGTTGCAAAATTTCAGAAAATGGGGAGATGAAAAATGGATTAGAACTCACCCAAAACTTGGTGCATCAAGAATCCATTTGGATGGAATTGAAGCTTGGGATGAGGGGAATACAATGGTATAGCATGCACAAGCTTGATCTTGATTTTTGGAGGAATGGTGTGGAGGAGAATGGAGGATGGGGAGGTGTTCTTGCAATGCTCTCCTTGCCGTTTGTCTGGTTGTGGGAGCAGGAAATGAGGTGATGGGAGTAGAAAAAGAGGTGAAGAACTCTTATATATGGCTACTACTTCATCCCTTACATGTGGGGTAAGGTCCCACATGTCATAGAGAGGTAAGAAAGTGGGTATGGTGTAAGTAAACTGAGAAAAGTAGAGTAGGTGTGTGAAGTTTTCTTTCTCTCACTTACAAGTGGGGTCCCTATGTCATTGACTAATGGTGAAAGAAGCATGGTTATAAGTGAGTAGCAGTTTTAAGGTGTCATGAACATAATAATTTTCTACTCATGCATGCATAAAACCATATGAGCACTAATGAAGTTCTACATGAGTGTAAATTATGCCACTACATGTATGATATGAGCATGCCATGCGTAACTTAACAATCAACGAAAAATTTGGGCTGTTACAGGGGAGTGCATGGCGAGTCGGTACACATCTTCGTCAGCGTCGAAAGGAGTGCATGGGGCTGGAGACAATGAGAGAGTTGGGAAAAAAGGCGAACCTAGTATTGAAAAGAGATTGGAAGGGCTCAATCTGCATGGAGAAGAAGAGGTAGACCTAGACTTTTCAGATGAGATTGACGATCTCATCAAGGAGGTTCGCTGGTTGGCTCTTTTTAGGGTTCATACTACAAAGAATTTCAGGCACGCGGCCCTATTCAGATCGATGCGGATTGCATGGTCGGCAGCAAAGGAGGTAACTTTTAAGGTACTGGGATCAAACCTCTTCCTAGTACAATTCCAATGTCTTGGTGACTGGAATAGGGTTATGGATGGAGGCCCATGGCTGTTCAGAGGAGCAGCGATAGTCATGGAGGAATATGATGGTTTCTCAAATGTGTATGAATATAAGCTTGACAAGATCTCGGTTTGGGCTAGGATTCAAGGGGTGCCAAAAGTGTTAATGAAGAAGGAATTGGTGGAAAAGGTAGCAATTAAGGTGGGAGTTCCACCTTTGAAGGTAGTCGTCAATGAAGGGAGAATAAACCCTGCAACTAATCTAAGAGTTAGGGTTTTCCTGGAACTGGGCAAACCTTTAGTGCGTTTTGTTCCAATTACAATCCGAGAAAGGAAGAAGTACCCGGTTTAGTATGAAAAGCTGCCAGAATTTTGTTTCTTCTGTGGTTGAATTCGTCATGTGTTTAATGAATGTGGAGACAGAGTACATAATGTTTTGGAATGTGAATGGGGAGATTGGCTAGTGGTACCTTTTGAGAACACTGGTTTGTCAAGTAGAGAAAACAGTGTTCGAGGTAGAGGTAGTGGAAGGGACAGAGGTGGAGGGAGCTATGAAAGTTCTGAAAATAATGAAGAAAAGAATAATGAGATGGATATCACTCTCTTTGGAGAAGATATGAGTTTAACCCGGGGGCCCCGTAAGAGGCTCGTTGTAGAAGAGGTCTCAAGACAGGGACAGACTGAAAAAGGAAAGGAGTCCTTGACAAAGGGTTGGGTGGCAGAGAAGATTCATCTGATTGAAGGTAGTGTGGGGGATCAAGCAAGGGATGTCTCTCAGAACACCCCTGAAAAGGAACAGGAGAAGAAAAGATTACGTAAGTGCTTGGGGAACAGTGCTGAAGTGGAAGAGAACCTCAGATCGGTGACCTCCTTGGCCAGGGAGGATCGCCGGGAGAAATGAAAAATCCTAGCATGGAACTGCCACGGGCTGGGAAATGCCCGGGCAGTTCGAGCGCTTCTGGATGTCTAGAGGCACACAAAACCAGATGTGATTTTCCTGTCTGAAACACATTTGGGTACAACTAAGGCAGATAAATTTAGAAGGAGAACAGGTTTTGACTATTCCATCATTGGTGAGAGCGATGGTCGGAGTGGGGGATTACTCTTATTATGGCGGAAGGAAATTTCAATACAAAAATTAAGTGTCACAAAAAACTATATCGATGTCGTGATTATAGACGGCAAAACGTGGAGACTAACTGGAATTTACGGAGAACCAAAGTGGGGTCAGAAGGATCAAACTTGGACGGCGCTAAGATATTTGAAGGGTGTTGTGTCCTTGCCCTGGTTAGCAATTGGTGATTTCAATGAGATACTGTTCAACTATGAAAAGGAAGGAGGGAGACCGAGGTCACAGAGACAAATGCAGGCTTTCCAGGAGGCCTTATCTGACTGTGAGCTATCGGATATGGGGTTTGTGGGGGATATTTTCACTTGGCAAAGGGGAAAAATCAGAGAACGTCTTGACCGGGCAGTTGTAAATGGTGAATGGAATTCAATTTTTCCTAATGCAGGACTAATTAACAGTACTATGACAAACTCCGATCATCAACCTTTGCTGATGGACTCGGAGTATTTCTCAGGGACAATGGCTCAAGGCAATGGGGTTCGTAAAAGGTTTGAAGCGAGATGGTTACAAGAGGCTACGGTGGAGGAGATGTTTCAGGCTGCATGGGTTAGAACAAAATCCAGGGGAGAATCTTCCTTTTTGTAGAAAATAGATGAAGTGCATAAAGAGATTCATGTCTGGGACAAGAAGGGTTTTGAAGGGGCCCGTTAACAGGATTAAGGCACTTAAAAAGGATCTGGAGAGACTGAGGAGGAGTCCTTTATCTGATGCTAATTTAAACGCACAGAAGGATATCCTATTGCGCTTGGAAATGTTATTAGAACAGGAAGAAATTCACTGGGTTCAGAGAGCACGGGCAAACTAGTTGAAGCATGGAGACCAAAATACAGGTTTCTTCCATAATTTTGCAACGAATCGGAAAAGAAAAAATACTATTAAAGGACTTACGGATGATCAAGGGGAGATGCAAGAGGACGGGGAGAGGATTTGCAAGCTCGTGCAAGACTACTTTGCTCAACTCTTCAGGTCGGAAGTGAACGAACCGGAGGAGACAATACTAGCAGATGTTCAGAGGAAGGTTACTGAAGACATGAACTGGGCACTCAATGCTACTTTTACACCTGAAGAAGTAAGGAAAGCGCTTTTCAGCATTGGGGATTTAAAGGCTCCTGGGCCCGATGGACTTCATGCTGTGTTTTACAAGAGGTTTTGGAACATGTTGGGTGATGACTTAGTGAAGGAGGTTCTGCAGGCAGTAAACTCAGCAGCAATTCCTGATGGCTGGAATAACACTACCATTGTTTTGATCCCGAAGGTGGAGAACCCTGATAAGGTAGCACAATTCAGACCTATAAGTCTATACAATGTGGTGTACAAGGTGATTTCAAAGATGTTGTCCAATCGGTTAAAACTCATCTTGCCGGATATCATAAGTGACAATCAAAGTGCCTTTGTGCCGGAAGATTGATCACTGACAATATCCTTTTGGCGTATGAGAGTATTCACTCAATAAAGAATAAGAGAGGGAAAAGAGGTCTATGTGCAATCAAGCTTGACATGCATAAAGCGTATGATCGTGTTGAATGGTGTTTCTTACAGAAGATTATGTTGAAGCTGGGATTTGATCGCCGTTGGGTAAAGTTGGTTATGGCTTGTGTTACTTCTGTTCAGTACACAGTTAGAGTAAACTCGATGGAAACTAAAATTTTCACACCAACAAGGGGATTGAGACAGGGAGATCCTTTGTCCCCTTATTTGTTTCTGTTGGTTGCAGAGGGTTTATCATGTATGCTGAAGGGAGCAGAAGGAAGGGGTGAGTTGGAGGGAATTAAAATTTGTCGTGACGCTCCATTAATTTCGCATTTATTGTTTGCAGATGATTCTTTGATTCTGATGCATGCTGATAGAAGAAATGCAAAAAATTTGCGATTGATTCTAAACAGATATTGTACTACTTCTGGACAGAAGATTAGTGATGCAAAATCAAGCATTTTTTTTCAGTCGAAACACAGACACAGTGTTGAAAGGGGAGATATGTGAAGCGTTGAATATTATGGCAGAAGCTCTAAATGCTAAGTATCTGGGTTTGCCGACTTTGGTGGGGGCTGATAGAAGTGATTGCTTTCGTCATCTAGTGGATCGGGTAAGAACAAGAATAGGTGGTTGGAAGGAAAAATTGCTTAGTATGGGAGGGAAGGAGGTTCTTATAAAATCCATTGCTAAGGTTGTGCCAGTTTTTGCTATGATGGTGTTTAAAATCCCTGTAAACATTTGTAAGGGGATATCCGATTCCATCTCTCAATTCTGGTGGGGTGATGACAATGAACATAGAAGAATCCATTGGAGTGCGTGGTGGAAACTTTGCATACCGAAATCAAAAGGTGGGATGGGGTTTCGACATTTGAAAAGTTTCAATATAGCTTTGTTGGCAAAACAGGTTTGGAGGCTTTTGAGTGAACCGGAATCACTTTGTGCAAGGGTTTTGAGAGCTAGATATTATCCTGATGATAAGCTACTGAATGCAAAACAAAAGGGGGGAGTTCATACACTTGGCAAAGTATTCTAGCAGGCGTACAATGTTTTAAGCGTGGATGTATTTGGAGGGTTGGAGATGGATCTCATATTAATATCTGGGAAGACAATTGGATCCCAATGAGTCATAACCTGAAGATCCAGATGCCGTGGGGAAATAATTTAGTAAGGACTGTGAATGAATTGATAAACCCAGTAGATGGAAGCTGGGATGAAGATTTGATTAAGGACTTGTTCTGGCCGGCGGATGCGCATTCCATCTTACAAATTCCTATAGCACCGGGAAGAGAGGACTGCGTAGCTTGGCACTATACAACAAATGGTTTGTTTTCTGTTAGATCTGCTTATCATCTTCAATGGACTCATAATTTTGGCTGACAAAGCAGTGTAAAGGTCAAGGCGAGCGGAGCTGCTGAAAACAAAGTATGGGAGAAACTCTGGAAACTCAATACACCGGGGAAGATTAAAATATTTGGCTGGCGTGTATTGCATGGGATGATTCCCTGTCGAGGTATCCTAGCAAGTAAACATATTGGCAATCAAGGAAGCTACCCAATATGCTTCACAGGCTATGAGGATATTAAACTTTTGATGTTCATGTGTGAAAGAGTTAAAGAGAAGTGGAAAATCCTAGGATTTGGAACAAAATCGAGGAAATTTCGCAGATTGATCGCTCGGGATCAGTGCTTTTAGAGGAGATAATTCGATTAGGGGGACAATCTCTTCTCTAAATAATATGGGTTTTGCAGAATTGGTGTTAACAGGAGCATGGTATAATTGGTGGGAAAGAAGACAACTAGCGAATGGAGAATCTATCCAAACCCCCTACAGATCGGCTATGACAATTGTTTCGCTGACAAGCAACTATTTGAAAGCAAAAAAGAATACAACAGGAGTTCGAGAAGGCTGTAAAAAACCTCCCAATTGTATGCTAATGGTAAATGTAGATGCAGCTTTTGATGCTAACTTGGGGAAGGGTAGTACTGGGGCTGTTATCAGAGACTCGGGGGGAAAATGTATTGCGGCAGCCATGAGTTTTTTGGAACATGTAGCAGATGCTCCAATGGCAGAAGCACAGGCCCTCAAGCAAGGGTTAGTTTTAGCGCATCACTTAGGATGTAATAGATTCATTATCCAAACGGACTGTATGTTGGTCGTGGAGACGATGCATGATGGAGGTTTCTCAGCGACTACAGCAGTGGCTATTTATGATCAATGTATTACTCTGTGGAGTGGTTTTCAAAATGTTAGTTTTGTTCATTGTAATAGGGAGGCAAATCAAGTAGCCCACGAGCTTGCGAGGAGGGCTTTTAATGTTCAAACTGACTGTATTTGGGTCGATGAGCCCCCTAGTTTTCTCTTGAATGCTTTGGTGCACGATGTAATGATTTTTGCTAATCAATAAATTCAGCCGATTGGCATTTCCCCCCAGAAAAAAAGAACACGTAATTCCGATCAGCCGTTTGACAGTTATGGCTGTTTTACCGAACGTGTTCAAAACTGTGACGTGATTGGGACAGATAGGGTTGATATGTAGATTAGGCAATTTTAGATGATGAATCAGCTTTTCCCAATACTTAGAAAAAGCTAGAAAATTTCCTAAGCTTCGCGATGATGTGCTCGTTTACTTAATTTAGAGTTGTAGAACTCAAATTACAATTGTTGGAAGCCCGCTGTCCCGACTGACAGATTGGTCTATTTCAGGTTTTCGGGGTTTCGGGTAGAATCGCTGTGTTATGAGTTTTGTACTTGCTTGGGAGGTATGATATTGAGTGAAAAACATGTTTTTTCAGGTGGTGTGACCCCAGGAGTGGAATCATCATCTCGCCACACCGTTCCGAAGGGTTAAAGGCAAGTGTATTGGAATGGGTTGTGTGTTGTATGTTTCCTAGTCTTGCTTAGGTGCAATATGATTACATGATATGCTAACTTGCCATGATTGATGTTTGCCGACGACATGTTGAAAATGGTTGATTATAAGGCCATGCAATGGTTAGTTTGTGTTTATATGCAAGTTATTTATGTTTATAGCATATTTGCATACATGGCATGAGGACTGGCCAGGACGGTGAGAAAGTCATAACTATTCCGGTGAGGTCGGTGAGAAAGTTATGACTAATCCGGAGCGCAATTGAGTAAGACCTACCTCGTGATTCCATCCACAGTTGTGAATGGAAGCGAGGAAGGGGCACCCTCCATCTATGGGATGGAAGGGGAAAGAGGGTTCACGCCAACGGGTGTGCACTCGGCAATACCGGTATGTGCTTCAAGGAGACATGTGCATTGCATTGCATTGCATTATATGATGATGTTATATGAAGAGGTCAATAAGATGCATACAAGGTGAATATGAAATGTTTATGATGTTCAATATGAAAAGTAGTGATGAAGGTATTGAAATGTGTTTTCTTGTACCATTGCAATATACTTGCTGAGTGATGAACTCACGCTTGTGTTTTATGATGTTTTAGGTACCTTGCAATCGGCATGCGGGAAAGGGGTTTAGCTACAGTTGTCCACGTAGCTCCACATATTTAGTCCATTTATCAATTGGAGACATGATAATGAGAATAGTGCGATGAAACCTTGAGATTTGCTTAATTGTGTGCTTGGTCTTATTATTTGATTCGTTCAGCTCATGAAGTGGTTGAATGCTTTATCATGGACTTATATTGTTGCTATATCAATTGTTATTGTTGTTTTAGATGTCTCATATTATGTTATATCTTGCCATATTGTTGCTGTTGCTCCAAAACATGGAAAAACAAAGGAGATGCAGCCAAAATTTTTGGTTTTTAGCAATTGCGCCTTTGCTGTAATTTAGCTTTATTTGTGGTATTTAATTGCTGTTAGTCTATGTTTGGTGATATCCAGGGCATACTGGATGCCAGGGTGTTACAGCTGCAACGCCAGCATGCTCAACATTCAGATCCTTTCTATTTCTCCACAAGCTCTTCACTAGTTGCGTGCTTCCTGCATGCATGCATGCTTGCGTTGCTAGTTGCATACATGTATTGCTAGTTGTATGCTTCCTGCATGCATGCGTGCTTGCATGCTGCGCGCAGTGGCTGCATGCATGCATGCGCGTTGGATCGGCCGGTTGTGCACCGGCGCCGCACAAGATCGCTGCCGAGCCGACGGCCACGCCGCTACCGGGCGTTCGGTCACGGCGGGTTTCATGCTACTGGATTCGTATGTAGGTAGCAATGCATGTAGCTAACAATGCACACATGCATGATTTCTGTGTGCCGCGTCGTGCAAGCCACCGCTTGCGTGTTGCGGCTGTCGCGTGCGTGCTTTCGCCGCGTGTGTGCCGCAGCGCCACTGCGTGCGGCGTGGCGTAGTTTTGTGCTAATCTTTGTAACTTCATGTACTGTAGAAGCAAAAAACGAGATTGGATTAAGCCCGTGTTCTTATCTTTTTCTCACCTTTCCCCACCTTTCAATATGTTCGCCGGAAGAGCTTCATGTTGATAATGTGTTAGGGAACCTCACTACCGAGTAGTCCGGGGTTCCCGAACATATCTAAAAGTGTGACACCACGGAGTGTCGTATCTTATAAATGTGAATGTTGAGGTCAAAAACTTTATGAAATGTGAAAATGGAGGTAAAAACTTTACGTTATGCCGTTTATAGCGTGTTTTTGGGCCGTTTTTTGGTGTTTGGGCCTCTCCGGGGGACTTTGGGCCTTAGGGGTTGAGTTGGGCCTTCGGTGGAAGGGTTTGGGCCCAAGGGGGGACTTTTGGGCAGCCAAATCTGGCCCCCACCCCATGGTGCGCCCCCCACTCCCTCTCCCAACCCTAACCGCCACCCCGTAGCCCCCCCATGCGCCTCCACCCTTCCCCTTCCTCTACATCTTCCTCCATGGCGCCACCACCCCTCTCCTCCCCTCTCCACCTCCCTTACTGCCCCTAGAGGAGTTCTCCACCTAACCACCCCACAGATCCATCCATTGGAGCGCTCCGCGACGAGGAGATCCGGTGGATTTGGAGCAAGGAAGGAGATCGCGCGAACCGGGAGGAGATCCGTTGGGTTTTCATTCGTCGGGTGAAGGTATGGCCACGGGGATCCTTGGGGTTGGTCTAGGTTCTGTTATAAGGGTTAATATCAAGTTTTTAGATCAATTGGTTGTGCTGTAATTGGGTAGATTAGATGGAATCTAGACTTTGCCATGTTCTCTGTTTCGGGCAGCATGAGCAGTCGACCTAGGGTTTGGGTTTTCGCCAATTTAGATTCGGATTGTGGTCGGCCGCCTGTTGATGAAGTTGTAGGTAATTTCAATAAATTTTAGTGGGTATAAAGAACGTCCAATTCCGCCCAGCCGTTTGAAAGTTATGCTCGTTTTACCGAACGTGTTAAAAACTATGATGTGATTGGAACAGATCACGGTATTCTGTAGATTAAAGCACTTTAGATTACGAATCAGTTTTTCCATATACTTAGAAAAAGTTAGGAAATTTCGTAAGATACGCGAGGATGTACTCGTTTAATACATTCGGAGTCGTAGAACCTGGGTTATGCTCGTTGCAAGTCTGCTGTCCCGACGGGACAGAACCTCTGTTTTTGGGTTGTGCGGGTAGTTTACGAAGTCGGGGTAGAAGAGTGTTTGCGTATTGTTTTGTGGGCATGATTTTGAGTGTGTGGTGCCTTTGTGCAAGTGGTGTGACCCCGGGGGGTGCTCTCTACTTCTCGCCAATCCGTCGCCCGTGGTTGAGGCAAGTGTATTGGAATGGGTAGCGGGTTGTGGTTTGCTAGATTGGTTGAGATTGAAATTGAATATATGATATGTTCACATGCCATGCTTTATTGTTTGCCATTGATATGATGAATATGCTTATTATGTTATGATGCCATGTGTTAATGTGCAAGTTATTTATAATGTTGGCATGTTTGCATACATGGCATGATACATGGCCCGGGCGGTGAGAATGTCATAACTAGTCCAGGGAAGGCCGGTGAGAAAGTTATGACTATTCCGGAGAGCCAATGAGTAAGTCCTACATCGTGATTCCATCCACCGTAGTGTATGGAAGCGAGGAGTAGGCACCCTCCATCTTCGGGATGGAAGGGGGGAGAGGGTGCATACCGACGGGTGTGTACTCAACCATACCGGTATGAGTTTCCAGGAGACATGTGCATCGCTTCGCATTGCATACATGATGATGTTGATAATGATATGTGATCATGAATGAGATGATAGACATGATGTGAGTTGTTGTAGCCATGTAATTGTTCTTTTGTACCATTGCAATATACTTGCTGAGTGTTGAACTCACGCTTGTGCTTTCTTGTTGTTTTTGGTACCATGAAACCGGCATACGGGGAAGGGCATTAGCTACACATCTACACGTGTCGGGACCCCGAATTTGCAAATCCGGACCCTCTGTGTATTCAGCACTAGTCCAGGAACGCGCTAGTGCACACAGTCTTAACATTGGCAAATATCACAATCATACCACTCGATACCAAATAAGTACTTTATTTAAATAACCAAAGGTTACTTGACCTTATGGCCAAGTTACAAATATATGCCTTGCAAGGCGAAACTTATTAAAAGAGAAATAACAAAGAATGGAAAATCAAATAACCCGTGGCGCCATCCAAGATACCACAGTAACCTGACCGGGCTCGCATCCCTAAGTAGACGGGTCCTCTTGGAACTCCTCCTCCGAACCAGCGTAGTCTCCTCTTCAACTGTATTGTGTTGAGGCAAGGGTGAGTACTTGGTACTCGCAAGTCATGCACAGAATGCAAGCTAATATACTATATGCATGGCTTGGTACAAAGGAATAGCTCAAGGTATATTTGCAAGAAATGCTTTTGACAAGTAATAAAAGTAGATTCGAAAGCAGTAGAAATAAGTAAAGCATAAATAACTTCTCAAGAAATTTAATAAACATTTTTCCCCATCCTAAACCACATTTCCATCAACTTCATTACTAAACCAACCCCACCTTTCAAATCCAAGTTATTTTCAGAAAGTCTAACCCTTGACTGTAATTCCGAGCATTGTCCAAGCAGTGGACTCGGCTATTTAAATAGATTCTCAACTCTGCAGAGGTTATGCACTTTACCCACAAGATACAGTCAAACACCACAAAGGCGAGTTCCTCAGAATAAAGCCTTTCTAAGCCTCAAACAACACAGTGGTCCTCTCCTGGCGTGCTCTACACCATCCTTCCCTTAGCCAAGGCGAAGTATGGGACCAACACACCGTTAGATGGGTATCGGCCACGACCACGATACGCCCCCCGCATAATCACACAAACGGTGTAATCGACACCACTGAGGCTCCACAAGTGAGTCCTTAGCGACTTAGTCAACTAGGGCCGTCCCATTCCAGCCATGTGGTTGCAAGTATGACCCAGTTCAAAGGCTTGCAAGGTTAAGTCCTTAGAGTGACCAGGCAAGACTACCCAAAACCAAATCAACACTCCCAATGCCACAATCGCCCACTGATTACTCTTGCCACATGCCCCGGTGAAATCATTTTATCAAACCCCGCTTGATTACCATGCACCACGTGCCATCAACATCACATGATACTTTTCCAAAACAGGTTCAATATATCATTAAGTCAATATTAACATTTGATTGTCCAAAATCATGTTATGAGCACGTAGTGAGTCTAAGCGGTATACTACAACGGTCTAAACCCATGTTGGCAATTTAATAATGTCCAACTAGTAAACCACAACTAGGGTGACAAGGGATCATGGCACATACTTAGATAATCAAGGTGTCATACGACAATTTGGTATTTATCTAACCCCATGTTTAAACAAAGTATCTTTCTAATTGATCTAGCATGCAATAGTTTAAATCAAAATAGATTTCAAATAGGATCAACATGGTCAAAGCACAACTTGCCTTCAAAAGTACTTGCTCTTGGTCTTGAGTTGGATCCTGAGTCAATACTTCCTTCGAATCCCTCCCAGACTTCAACGTCTACTCGTAAAGCGTGCAAATATCAAATACCCAAAAAAACAATAGGAAAAAACATCCCAAAACTCCAAAAAAAATCCATAAACAGAGAGAACAAAAATTTCTGGATTTTTAGAAACTGGAATCGTAAATTTGGAGTTAAAACGCATAAAAGTTATGATTTATTAAAGTTTAATTAATCTATTTAATAATATTACATAGATAAACTTTAGTCCAATAATTAAATAAAATTCATATTTATGTAGATCTCAATTTTATACAAATTTAGAAATTTGAATCACTCAATTCGGAGTTGAAACGCAATAGTTATAAGCGTTTGAAGTTTGAATCTAAATTTGAATCAATATTTCGAATTAATAAATCATTTTCTTTTTCGGAAATTAATTATTGCGTCAGCATGGACACGTGTCAACCTCTCGATTGGTTGGCTGGCGTCGGCCGGCTCATGGGCTCACTCACGGCGCGGTTTGGTCCACGGTGGACCCGGTCCACGGCTTCGGGTGAGGTCGACAGTGGGACCCACCTGTCGGTCTATGGGTCTCACGCCAACGCGGCCGACGCGGTGGGCCCTCTCGACATGCGGGGCCCGCGTGTCGTGACACGCCGCCACACGCTGCACGACGCCGACCGCCGGTCCACCTTCCCAACACGTGGCGCAATCTCGCCGTTGGTTTGAAAATCAACCCGCGGCGGATTAGATCCAGGGTTTAACACGTTGAAACTACTCGATGCTCGTGGGCCGCTCGATTTAGATCGGACGGTCCAGATCTAATCCTATAATAGTAATCGCTACGACGCGCGTGGCGATTGTGAACCGCTGGATCTTGATCCAACGGTCCGCATCTAATCGGGTTTGGAACACGTGAACTCACCTCAACCGTCCGATCTGGATCTGACGGTCCACGTAGCTCGCGAGTCCGGCGATGGCACGGGCGAAGCTTGGGCACCGGAGACGGAACGATGACGAGCCCGACGGGCGCTTACGGGCTCCTCCGGCGACGCGGCGGGTCACGCTCGAGTCGCCTTGGCTCGGGATCCTGCTCGACCTCCTTCTCCTCGAGGCGACGGCCAGACGGCGGAAGGTGAGAAAAACCACCACGATACCCTAGCTACTACGGCGAGCAATCCCGAGCAAGCGGCGGCCGCTAGGGCTTAGCAAGCTAGGGCAAAAAGTAGCGCAAGGTCACGGCGATACTCGGTGCGATCCGGCATTAAATAGCCCCGGAGGCGTGCTCGGCGAGCCCTAGTCGATCACGGCGCAAGACTCGCGGGCGGAGTCCGCTCGGACTCGGCGAAGACGACGACTCTCAGCCGTCCACGTGGCGCGATCAACGGCCACGATCGCACGGCGCGATCGGATCCGGGCCGGATACGGCTCAACCGGTACGGGCGGATCTCAGCCGTTGGATCTTGATCCAACGGTTGGGATTGATTAGGTTTAGGAGTGGGTTTGGTCGAGTCGCGTGGCTCGGGTCGGACTCGAGTCCGACTCGGGTTCCGACTCGGTCGGATGAACAGTACTTGA
Organism: Rhipidocladum racemiflorum; assembly: GCA_036346355.1. Classification (NCBI taxonomy): domain Eukaryota; kingdom Viridiplantae; phylum Streptophyta; class Magnoliopsida; order Poales; family Poaceae; genus Rhipidocladum; species Rhipidocladum racemiflorum. The sequence goes on along the minus strand of CM070577.1, from coordinate 48,230,296 downwards.
CCCGAGTTTGATTTTCCAGCGATTTAATATTTAAAATAATTCCTAGTAATTCATTTAATTCATTAAAAATAGCAAATGACTCGAAAAATTCGAAAAATTCGAAAATACTTTGGATCATTTTGGACTCAAATAATATATTTTCAACAAAATTTTATTTGAAAAATTAAATTCTTTAATTATTTCAAAATGGAATAAATTCAAATAAATTCCAAATAAATCCAAATATATTCCAGAATATAACAAAACTTCACCAAAGTGCCAAATCACACATGAATTTAGGACAAGTAAAATTTTGGGGTGTTACAAACCTCCCCCCCTTAATAGAATCTCGTCCCCGAGATTCAGGGCTTACTAAAGGAATAGGTTTGGAAATTCTTTCTTCAACTCCTCTTCATGACTCCCAAGTCGCTTCGCTTTCTTCATGATTGCTCCAATCGAACTCTACAAAAGCGAGTTGACTTGTTTCTAGTTTCTCGATCCATTGTGTCCGTAATCCTCACGGGATACTCCTTATAAGTCAAATCCTCTTGCAACTCAATTGATTCTAATCGGTGTCTGCATTCCTCAGAACTCGGAGACACTTCTTTAACTAGGACACATGGAATACATCATGTACTCCTCGCCAACGATCGTGGCAACTCCGGTGATAAGCAACTTCGCCTATGCGGCTCAAAATCTTAAATGGTCCAACATAGCAGGGTGCAAGTTTCCCTTTGGCATGGAACCTCTTAACTCCCTCGAGAGGCGTAACTCTGAGGTATACAAAGTCTTACGGTTCAAAACTCAAATCTCGCGACGATTGTCGGATAACTCTTACATCGAGATTGGGCTATCTTCAACCTTTCCCTAATCATGGCGATTTGCTCTTCAACCTCTTGAAGAATATCAGGCCCAAAGACACGGCGCCGGCCTCATTCCAATTCAAAGGCGTCCGACAGGGTCGACCATACTGATGCCTCAAAGGTGACATCGTAAACTAGCCTGATAACTATTGTTGTAATCGAACTCGGCATACGGCAAACTCTTATCCCAAGAGGTAGCATAAGCTAATGCACAAGCTCTCAACATATCCTCCGTAATTTGGTTGACTCTTTCTGGCCTGTCCATCCGTCTGTGGATGATAAGTCAGATCTTGAAGTTCAAACGGGTTCCCATGGCTTCATGCAACTTATTCCGAACCTTGAGGTAAATTGGGTACCTCTGTCCGATACAATCCTCTTTGGCACTCGTGCAAACAAACAATCCTGATCATGTACAATTACGCTAATTTATCTCCCGAGTAGGTGGTCTTCACGGGATAAAATGGGCTACTTTAGTCAAGCGATCCACTATAACCCATATGGAGTCATAACCTCCTTGAGTCTTGACAAACCGGTAATGAAATCCATTCCGATTTCCTCCCACTTCCACTCAGGTATTTTCAGCGGTTGTAGCAATCCTGCTGGTCTCTGATGCATTGCCTTGACTCTCTGGCATACATCGCACAATGCAACATGCTCGGCAACTTCACGTTTCATACTCGGCCACCAGAATCTCTCCTTCAGATCCTGATACATCTTGGCGCTTCCAGGATGAATCGAGTACTTGGAGTCATGGGCTTCCTCCAGAATCAGTTGCTTTAACTCCTTCTTGTTAGGCACACAAATGCGATCCTTCATCCACAACGTGCCTTGCTCATCCAACTTGAAGTCCTCTGCCTTGCCTTCCTCCTTGATGGACTTAATCCTGCGGATCTTGTCATCATCCTTCTGTCCTTCTCGGATCTGATCCTCTAGGGTAGGCTTTACTTCCAATGCGGCCAAGAATCCGCTAGGTACTACCTCAATCTTCATTTTCTGGAAATCCTCACATAACTCATCCTGACTTGTGGCTAGCAACGTACTCACGGTATGGCTTTTCCGACTCAGAGCATCGGCTACTACGTTGGCCTTCCCGGGATGGTAATGGATTCCAACATATATTATAGTCCTTGATCAACTCTAACCATCTCCTCTGCCTCATATTCAGATCCGACTGGGTGAATATGTACTTAAGGCTCTTATGATCCGTATTACTTCACATCTGTTTCCAATCATATAGTGACGCCATATCTTCAAAGCATGCACTACAGCGGCTAACTCTAAGTCATGTGTCGGATAATTTTCCTCATGCGGCCTCAACTGTCTTGATGCATAAGCGACGACCTTTCCATTCTGCATCAGCACACATCCAAGTCCTTGGCGCGATGCGTCACAATAAATATCGAAGCTTTGAGCAACATCCGGTAGAACTAGCACCGGTGCTGACGTCAATCGCTTTTTCAGCTCCTGAAATCCTTTCTCACATTCCGGCGTCCATGCAAACTTCTTTTCCTTCTTTAGCAACTGCGTAAGAGGTTTCGCGATTGTCGAAAAGCCTTCGATGAAACGGCGGTAGTATCCTGCCATTCCAAGGAAACTCCGAATCTGGGTCACAGTCTTCGGCTGTTCCCAATGTAACACAGCTTCTACTTTGCTTGGATCTACGGCGACTCCTTCTGCGGTCATTACATGTCCAAGAAACTCCACCTTGTCCTTCCAAAAATCACACTTGCTGAACTTGGCGAAAAGTTGTCGTTCCTCGCCTTTTCCAAAACTCGCCTTAAGTGTTCGGCATGTTCATCCTTTGTCTTGGAGTAGATTAGGATATCGTCTATGAACACGACGACAAACTTGTCCAAATATTCCATGAACACCTTATTCATCATATTCATGAAATAAGCCGCGCATTCGTCACCCAAAGGACATAATCAGAACTCGTAATGTCCATATCTTGACGAGAATGCAATCTTGAATATCTTCTGATCGGATCTTCAATCGATGGTATCCCGATCTCGAGATCAATCTTGGAGAAAACTCCGGCTCCTCTCAACCGATCAAGCAAATCATCAATCCTGGGTAGCGGATACTTATTCCTCACGGTGACTTCATTGAGTGCACGGTAGTCAATGCACATCCCGAAACTCCCGTCCTTCTTCTTGACAAACAAAATCGGTGCTCCCCACGGCGACAACTCGGCCTCGATAAATCCTTTCTCCATTAACTCTTCTAGCTGTTTCTTCATCTCTACCAACTCCTCGGTAGACATCCGATAGGGTCTCTTTGCTATCGGTCTTTGTGCAGTACAAGCTCTATCACAAACTCTATGTCCCTGTCTGGCGGCATACCAGGTAGATCTTCGGGGAAAAACATCGGGTACTCATTCACTCTTTGGGACATCCTCTATGCTGATTGCCTTGGAAATGCTGTTAACCATCAATCGGTCCATCTCTAATCGCAGTAGCTTGAAATTCCACTTTCTTCCCACACTGCTCTCAATCGAGATAGTCCTTCGTCCACAATCCAATACAGCCTTTGTGCTTGGATAACCAATCCATTCCCAATATAACATCTAAGGTCCGGGTCTCCAAAATTATAAGGTTTGCTAGGAACTCTATTCCTCCTATTAGTATTCTCACCGAACATCCTACTTTCGCTCGGAGTTCTAACCAGGGTTTGAACTAAAAGCATGCACTTAAGTCTTGCAATCCTTAAATCATTTCTAGTAGCAAAGCCTTGCGAAACAAACGAATCTAAGCTCGAGTCAAACAAAATCATGCAGGTGTATCGAGTTAACAAGTAACTTACCCAAAGACGACGTCGTAGCATTCTGCAGTTGCATCCGCGGTGACATGGTTGACTCGGCCTCTCACCACGGTGCTGGGTGTGGCTCCAGTGTTTGGCGTCCTAGCCGGGTGGTTCCTAGGTTGAAGCGACTGGAGTCGCTCTGCTGTCTTCTTTGGACAATCATGGCAAAGTGTCCTGGCTCGTTGCGCTTGTAATGGCGTCTCACCTTGTTCTCTTGCCGATCGCTCGAGTAGTGTTTCTAGCGGGTGAGGGTCCGATAGTTACGGTTGGCATGTCTTGGTGCTGGGATGGTGTCCTTGTTGCGATTCTCGTGGTTGGAATCAAGAATTGATTTGGTGCAACTCTCGGTATTTGTTGCGTTCCTCGACGTGATCCTTGCTTGTTGCATCCTCGCGCTTCTGTTCTCATCCAGTTCCTTGCGCTTGTCCTCAAGAATAAGCGCCTTATTCACCAATTCTTGGAAATCTGGAAAGGTGTGGGTGATCAATCCTACTTGCAATCCTGAGTTGAGTCCCTTCATAAAGCGAGACTGTCTGGATTTATCTGTCGCTACATCCTCAGGTGCGTAGCGTGCTAGCTGTGTGAACTTGTTCAGGTAGTCGACCCACCGCTGATTACCTTGCTTCATGCTCGAACTCCTCCTTCTTAAGGTCCATGATTCCTTCAGCACGTGATACGTCTTAATGCAAACCGTGAACTCTTCCCAAGTGATATCTTGAGGGTTCTCTTTGCGTGCACGAAGTTCTCCCACCATTCGGCAATGTTTCCTTCCAACCGATGAGAAGCGTAGAGTACCTTCTCATTTCCTATGCATTGAGCTATGTGTAGCTTCCTCTCGATTGATCTTAACCAATCATCGGCCTCCAATGGATTGGCATTCCCGAGAGAAAGTGGGTGGGTGAGTCCTCATGAACTCGATAGTCTTGTATTCTCAAGCGTGGCCCTTGATTAACTTGATTAGCAGTGGCCTGAGCGAAGGACGTGCTGCATTTGTTGCATCATAGCATGCATCAATCGAGTCAAGGCAGCGACAGAAATGCTCCAAAATTCTGCATATCAATCAAGCGGTGCCGGGTGCTCCATCATTGGGGTTTTCATCTTTGGCGAGAACCACTCCCATTGCTTCCAAAGTTTCCACGGGTGTTCACCATCTGTCGATTTGCTCTAGGTTTAGAGATGAGAGGGAAACAAGAATAGACAAGTAATATGGAACCTATGCGGGCGAAAGGTGTAGCCTTAAGGTCCAACTTTATTATTAGTAACTTGGTATGGCTGCTTACAATGCCTAAGGGCCTTGCAACACATAATGCACACTCAAAGAAACAAAGCAAATCCAAATCGAACTAACTCAAGTCTAACGCCTAAAGGGTGACTCTTTATTCTATGACTCGACTCGGCGAAGGAGTCTCACTATAGAACCTATGCTCACTCATCGAGAAAACCTCCACGGCCTGGGTGTGGATGCTGCGGCATAGGCGCGAAAGCGATTGCCATGTCCGAGAATCGTGTCCTCTATGGTAGTCGAAGAAGCGGTGTCCTCATCGAGATCGACTCCTCTGGATCGGGCTCGTGTAGCTCGAAATCTTGGCTCTGGAGTGCAGTCCGTACAAAGTCATCTCCAACCCGTCAATCCTTCGTAGAAGGTGTGCCACATGCTCTTGAGCTTCCCGCCATCTGCTCTTCTCCGTCGTGATCTCCTTGCGGGCCTTCTGTAGCTCCTTGCTTGTATTATCTAGTACATCCTCCTGGCGGCGACAAATCGTGCCAAGCGTATGTAACCGTGGCATCCTCATCCTGAATCTCCTTGGTCAAGAAGGTTATCGCTGCGCCGGATGATAACGGAACACCGTGCTCTCCAATTCTCTGGCGTGAATACGGGTAATGTGCCGCATTGCTCGTCGTGATACTTCTTGGATACCCATCTCGCATTGTAGATCTCTGGCGGTCACGTGTATCGAGGCGATTGCCTGGCCCTTTTTCCTAGCGGTACCTCAATCCTCACGTCACAAGCCTTGATCAATCCCGCTTGTCCGATCACTTCCACTTGGTATTGGGGCTTCTCAAAATCTCAGAAGTCTGAAGCATATGCCAAAGTTCATGGCGTGACCAACTCCTAGATCAACGTAGTTGAACTCTTCCTCCATCTGTCACAAGAGTGCTTTACGTAAGAACTCGAATTTTTAAATTGTGACAAGGTAAGGGAAAATTTCAGCAAGAGACAAGAAAAGAGAGAGGGGATAAGTCGAGATGTCATTTCTTGTCTTCACAAATTTTTAGCTTTAGAAAATAGGTTTTATCCTCACTACGACCATTCTAGCTAGGGTTGAGCCTACGGTCAAGTATGGCTCGATACCACCTCTGTCGGGACCCCGAATTTGCAAATCCGACCCTCTGTGTATTCAGCACTAGTCCAGAACGCAGCTAGTGCACAGTCTTAACATTGGCAAATATCACAATCATACCACTCGATACCAAATAAGTACTTTATTTAAATAACCAAAGGTTACTTGACCTTATGGCCAAGTTACAAATATATGCCTTGCAAGGCGAAACTTATTAAAAGAGAAATAACAAAGCGGAAAATCAAATAACCCGTGGCGCCATCCAAGATACCACAGGCAATCGACCGGGCTCGCATCCCTAAGTAGACGGGTCCTCTTGGAACTCCTCCTCCGGCCAGCGTAGTCTCCTCTTCAACTGGTATTGTGTTGAGGCAAGGGTGAGTACTTGGTACTCAGCAAGTCATGCACAGAATGCAAGCTAATATACTATATGCATGGCTTGGTACAAAGGAATAGCTCAAGGTATATTTGCGATGCTTGACTTTTGACAAGTAATAAAAGTAGATTCGAAAGCAGTAGAAATAAGTAAAGCATAAATAACTTCTCAAGAAATTTAATAAACATTTTTCCCCATCCTAAACCACATTTCCATCAACTTCATTACTAAACCAACCCCACCTTTCAAATCCAAGTTATTTTCGTAAAGTCTAACCCTTGACTGTAATTCCGAGCATTGTCCGATCACAGTGGACTCGGCTATTTAAATAGATTCTCAACTCTGCAGAGGTTATGCACTTTACCCACAAGATACAGTCAAACACCACAAAGGCGAGTTCCCGTAACAAAGCCTTTCGGAAGCCTCAAACAACACAGGTGGTCCTCTCCGGTTCGTGCTCTACACCATCCCTTCCCTTAGCCAAGGCGAAGTATGGGACCAACACACCGTTAGATGGGTATCGGCCACGACCACGATACGCTCCCCGCACAATCACACAAGCGGTGTAATCGACACCACTGAGGCTCCACAAGTGAGTCCTTAGCGACTTAGTCAACTAGGGCCGTCCCATTCCAGCCATGTGGTTGCAAGTATGACCCAGTTCAAAGGCTTGCAAGGTTAAGTCCTTAGAGTGACCAGGGCAAGACTACCCGAAAAACCAAATCAACACTCCCAATGCCACAACTGGCCCACCTGATTACTCTTGCCACATGCCCCAGTCGAAATCTGTTTATCAAACCCCAGTTGATTACCATGCACCACGTGCCATCAACATCACATGATACTTTTCCAAAACAGGTTCAGTATATCATTAAGTCAATATTAACATTTGATTGTCCAAAATCATGTTATGAGCACGTGTGAGTCTAAGCAGTATACTACAACGGTCTAAACCCATGTTGGCAATTTAATAATGTCCAACTAGTAAACCACAACTAGGGTGACAAGGGATCATGGCACATACTTAGATAATCAAGGTGTCATACAGCAATTTGGTATTTATCTAACCCCCATGTTTAAACAAAGTATCTTTCTAATTGATCTAGCATGCAATAGTTTAAATCAAAATAGATTTCGAAATAGGATCAACATGGTCAAAGCACAACTTGCCTTCAAAAAGTACTTGCTCTTGGTCTTGAGTTGGATCCTGAGTCAATACTTCCCCTTCGAATCCCTCCGGCACTTCAACGTCTACTCGTAAGCGTGCAAATAGCAAATACACATATAAACTATAGGCAAAAACATCCCAAATCTCCATATACAATAGATATACAGATATAACATAATTTTCTTGATTTTTTGAAACTGGAATCGTCAAATTTGGAGTTAAAAGCATAAAAGTTATGATTTATTAAAGTTTAAATAATCAATTAAATAATATTACAGAGAAAAACTTTAGTCCAAAAATTAAATAAAATTCATATTTAGGTAGATCTCAATTTTATACAAATTTAGAAATTTGAATCACTCAAATCGGAGTTGAAACGCAAAAGTTATAAGCGTTTGAAGTTTGAATCTAAATTTGAATCAATATTTCGAATTAATAAATCATTTTCTTTTTCGAAATTAATTATTGCGTCATCATGGACACGTGTCAACCTCTGATTGGTTGGTGGCGTCGTAGGCTCATGGGCTCGGCTCACGGCGCGGTTTGGTCCACGGTGGACCCGGTCCACGGCTTCGGCAGGTGGCGGCGGGTGGGACCCACTGCCGGTCGCGAATCTCACGCCAACGGTGGCGTGTGGGCCCTCGACATGCGGGGCCCGCGTGTCGAGGACACGCTCACCACAGCGTCTGCGGCCGACGCGTCGGTCCACCTTCCCAACACGTGGCGCAATCTCGGCCGTTGGTTTGAAAATCAACGGCGCGGATTAGATCCAGGGTTTAACACGTTGAAACTACTCGATGCTCGTGGGCGCTCGATTTAGATCGGACGGTCGGATCTAATCCTATAATAGTACTGCTACGGACGCGTGGCGATTGTGAACCGTTGGATCTTGATCCAGCGGTCCAGATCTAATCGGGTTTGGAACACGTGAACTCACCTCAACCGGTCCGATCGATCTCGACGGTCCACAGCAGCTCGCGGAGTCCGGCGATGGCACGCAAGCTTGGGCAATCGGAGATCGAACGATGACGAGCCCGACGGGCGCTACGGGCTCCTCGGCGACGTCGGGTCACGTTCGAGTCGCCTTGGCTCGGGGATCCCGGTTCTGACCTCCTTCTCCTCGGGCGACGGCGGCGGCGGAAGGTGAGAAAAACCACCACGATACCCTAGCTACTACGGCGAGCAATCCCGAGCAAGCGGCGGCTGCTAGGGCTTAGCAAGCTAGGGCAAAAAGTAGCGCAAGGTCACGGCGATACTCGAGTGCGATCCGGCATTAAATAGCCCGGAGGCGTGCTCGTGGCGAGCCCTAGTCGATCCTGGCCGGCGCACTTTGCCGGCGGAGTCCGGCTCGGTCTCGCGAAGACGACGACTCTCACCGCCCACGTGGCGCGATCAACGCCACGATCGCCGCAGCGATCGGATCCGGGCGGATACGGCTCAGCCGTGCAGGCGGATCTCGGCCGTTGGATCTTGATCAAAAGGTTGGGATAGATTAGGTTTAGGAGTGGGTTCGGTAGAGTCACGTGTCTCGGGTCTGACTCGAGTTCGACTCGGTTCGACTTCGGTCGGATGAACAGTACTTGACCCGAGTTTGATTTTCCAGCGATTTAATATTTAAAATAATTCCTAGTAATTCATTTAATTCATTAAAAATAGCAAATGACTCAGAAAAATTCCAGAAAATACTTTGGATCATTTTGGACTCAAATAAAATATTTCCAACAAAATTTTATTTGCAAAATTAAATTCTTTAATTATTTCAAAATGGAATAAATTCAAATAAATTCCAAATAAATCCAAATAAATTCCAGAAAATCCCAAAAATTCACCAAAGTGCCAAATCACACATGAATTTAGGACAAGTAAAATTTTGGGGTGTTACAACACGTAGCTCCACACTTATAGACAATTTATTCATCTTGGTCATGATAATAAGAGTAGTGCCATGCAACTTGGTGCAATGGTTAATTTGTGTGCTTGGTTTCCTCATTTACTTCGTTTGGCTCATGAGATGGTTGGAATCTTTATTCTAGGCTTATACTGCTGCTAGAACCCTTGTTATTGATGATTTAGATGTCATTCTTTATTCTATATCCTGTGATCATATTGTTGTTGCTTCAATTCATGGAAAAACAAAGGAGATGCTGCCGAAATTTGCGGTTTTAGTATTTACTCCTTTGCTGTAATTTATCTTAGTTTATGGTATTTATATGTTGTTTAGCCTATGTTTGGTAACATTCAGGCATGCTAGATGCTAGAGGGCACCCCTTGGGTCACACCACCTGCACATAGGCACCACACACACAAAATCATGCCCACAAAACAATACGCAAACACTCTTCTACCCCGACTTCGCAAACTACTCGCACAATCCAAACAATACGCAAACACTCTTCTTCCCGTCGAGACAGCAGACTTGCAACGAGCATAACTCGGGATCTAAAACTCTGAATCGATTAAACGAGTACATCCTCGCGTAGCTTAGGAAACTTCCTAACTTTTTCTAAGTATATGGAAAGACTTATTCGGATTCTAAAGTGGTTTAATCTACAAAATACCGTGATCTATTCCAATCACATCACAGTTTTTAATACATTCGGTAAAACGAGCATAACTTTCAAACGGCTGGGCAGAATTGCACGTTCTTTACACCCACTGAAAGGTATTGAAGTTACCTACAACTTTTTTAACAGGCAGACGACCAAATTCCGAATCTAAATTGGCGAAAACGCAAACCCTAGGTCGACTGCTCATGTTGCCCGAAATAGAGAACGTGTCAAACTCTAGATTTTATCTAATCTACCCAATTACAGCACCACCAATTTATCTAAAAACATGATATTAACCCTTAGAACAGATCCTAGACCAACCCCAAGGATCCCCGTGGCCATACCTTTGCCCGACGAATGAAAACCCAATGGATCTCCTCCCGGTTCGCGCGATCTCATTCATCGCTCCAAATCCACCGGATCTCCTCGTCGCGGAGCGCTCCAATGGACGGATCTGTGGGATGGTGAGGTGGAGAACTCCCCTAGGGCAGTAAGGGGTGGTGGAGAGGTGAGGAGAGGGGCGCAAGGGGTTGGCAGGTGGCGGCTAGGAGATGTGGAGGCAAGGGGTGGAGGGGAGAGTGGGGGGCAGCTAGGGTTGCAAGGGGGGCGCACACAGCAGGGGGAGGCACACAAGGGGCTGGGGGAGGCCTACAACCAGGTCTCCTACTCCCAAAAAGACTCAAACTCCTCCCCACCAAGGCCCACGACCCTTTCCCTTAGGCCCAAACTCCCCCGGGAAGGCCCAAACTCCCGGAAACGCAAATAAACCTCATACCGTATGGTTTTAACCTCAGATTTCACATTTTATAAGATTATGACACTCCGTGGTGTCACAACCACAGGAGTACATCACAAGTACGACTAGCATAAGTTCATCGGCGTGCATCAGCTCATAAAGTAGACTGGGATTGATTTGAAGACTATGATAGATTGGAGTTAACCTGAGACAAGTTCAAGATACGCCGAAGGAGCGGATTATTCTCTTCCTGCTGCTGCCTGAATTCCACAACCTCCCTTTGGGTCTTCCCCAACGTTTCATCTACAAGTTCAGCTTTCTTCTTCAGTGTGATGACGTCGTCATGGAGAATAGCTGAATTTACTTTTTTAGCTACAAGATCTTCCCGAAGTGCTCTTTCAGTCGATGTCGCTGATTTGGTGTAGCTCGTATCTAGCCCAGCATTCTTCAAAAATGTGTTGTTGGAGCTGTCTTGGGAGAGAACATTGGACACTTAAGCATCTGCAAACTCCAGATATCTTGGACCCAATCTTGTGGGATGGGATATAAATGGAGCAAGATATCTCCACGGTTGGAAAGGTACCCGGTCATGTTCCCGGTGCGAGGAAACTAACTTGGGTATCTCAGATAAATAAGGGAAGTTTGGATACGGCACAAAGTTCTCAACGGTGGACTCCTCATCGTACACAATCTGGTATCTCAAACTGACTAAACCCCGATGAGAGGCTAACCCTACTATATAAAGAAAGGCTAGCAATCCACAGCCGGGCTTGATCAAAGCATTCTCAACCCATCGAGTTGTTCTTGGTAGTCATATGCTAGATCTTAGTCACGTCTTAGAGACGATCTTCTCTGTAATCAGGGTTAAGCATCCCGCTCTATAACTAGTTCATCCAACTCCATACAGCATCCACACAAGAGTATGGTATTACTCCACCGAGAGGTCCGAACCTGTCTATATCATGTGCCCCTAATTATGTGTTTGACTCTGCATATTCGAATGTACCCGAGCATACACATTTATTGTTGATTCCTAACCTTCGATAGTTGGCGCGCCAGGCAGGGGCCTTCATCTATTTTTTGCAGATCGAAAATGTCTTCAGCGCGCGCCCACAACCAAGCTCCAGTGACTGGCTCCGAGATCGCCTTCGGCATCATGTTCTACCGATGGGGATCGAATGAAGATCTAGAGCACATTGGCTTTATTTAGTCCGATTCTTGGGACCCAAGCCATGAAGTGTCATTAATGGATTTTGACCCGATGGGGCCCAACATCCTCAAGTATGTCTAGGGATGGGCAGTATTTAACCGAAATCAAATAACCAAACCGAATTAACAGAAAAAATTGGTTATTTCCGTTTTCAATTTCGGTTCAGCTTGAATTTTGTCTGTTTTGTTTTCGATATTAGGTTCAGTTTTGAAACCTTGGAACCTGAATAAACCAAAACCGAATTCTCTGGCCATTAAGACACTGGCTATCTGACTGAGTCGCTGAGACGCTGAGTCAAACTCATCCACGTTCCAGAGAGGCAGGAATCGCACAGCAAAAATCCCCAGTTCCTCATTCGGTCTGCCATTTCTGATTCGGTGATTCCCCTTCCCCGCTCGATCATCATCACCGCTGCCGCCGGCTGCTGCCTCCGTGGTGAGCCGTGAACGAGTCCTCCCTGGCATCGACGCGGTGATGCCTCCTCTATGGCTCTATCGAGTGTCGATGCTTCCTCCCTCGTCCGCACCTCCACAGTCCGCGGCTCCTCCGTCAGCGTCGACATTTCCTTCCTTGCCTCCCTTAGATCTGCTCTGTACTTCAATGCTCCCAATCATCCGGTTGAACTCACGAGCGGACAACAGCCTCCTTCTGATTTTGGAAGTGGGAACTCCCTCCCGCACTCCGGCTAGTGAGTAGATCTGTAGATCTGACCAGTGACCACCTCCTCCCCTCGTAAAATTTATGGTATGAGCATCAATATCTTATTCTCTTTGTCTCTTTAAACTTTCGGTTTGTCACATTTTTAGTTGGACAATGCTTCTGGTTCCCCTACTAGTGAGCATTTCCAATAAGTGCATGCAATAGTAAAGTAACAACATCAGTAGCTGCGTTTTTGCTTTTGAAATTGAAGTATCAAGATCAATCTGGATGTACATCTGTAACATCTCACCTCTTGTTAACCATTTAATTGTGACAATCCCACAACAAAATAAGAATCACCGAGCTACATTGAGTTGATAATGCTATTCTAGAAAATCCTTTAGAACACAAAAATATAGAAAAACTTGCACTACTACAGATCTGACCTTCCATACCTGCCCATCAGTAACAATCATGCATGAACCGGGACTAACATTTACATCGGTCCCGGTTCAACGGTCTACAGGACTAGGGGATCATCAGTACCGGTTTGAAAGACCAATCGGTGCTGATGTGGAATCATCAGCACAGGTTAGTTACACTAACTCATATTAAGCAGCCCTGGAGCAGAGCAGGCTGCTTAGTAGTTGGTGTGACCAACCGGTACTGATGTTCCCACATCAGCACCGGTTGGTGTATTCAACCGCGACTAACACAGTCTTCTGTGCGTCCCCTCAATCCCACACGCCTTTTCGATGATAACTCTTTGTGTTCGTCATCAGAATTGAAGTGTTCTCTTCGTCTTCCGATCCGGGCGACCTATAAAAAGCAAGACATACAATGAGATTAGGAGAAACTGCATTGACAGAGACCGGTTAGACCTATAGTTAGCCACTGAATTGAAGTGTTCTCTTCATCTATCTTCGCAATCTTGATCCTTCATGGTAGAGCCTGTGTCTCCCGCCAGCTCTGTCGACTCCTCCGACTCTCTACCATTGCCCCCGGCGCCGCTTCAACCCCGGGTGCCTCCCGCTGCCATCAACAAAAGAAAGCATGTGCGGGAGGACAGAGAGCCCGATGACGACGACAACGAGGACGACGAGGACAACGAGGAGGTCACCGTCATCCACTAGGGGAGCACATACTCCTCCTCCTCTGAGGACGACGTTCACCCCCCCCCCCCCGCCGCCGCCGCCGATGACAGCGGCAGCCCCGCGGGTAGTAGTGGCGAGTGGTGGGATGGGCCACATAATGTTTATCTTTTTAATTATGTAATGTTATCCATCCACTATGTAATGTCATTATATAATTAATGTAATGTTAATTTAAAAAAAAAGAACGTTCAAAAGAACTATCCAAAAAAAATTATGCCACAATGAGAGAATCATTGAAAAAAAATCGGCATCGAGAACGTTCAATTGGACAGTGAAAAACAGGAGAAAATAGGATTTTTTTCTTCAATATTTAGGATTTCAAAACCATGCGATAGAGGTCCAACGGTTACTAAGTAGATCAGTACTGGTTTAAAATACTAACCGGTACTGATGCTCTACGGTTACTAAGTCTTGGGGGCACATCAGTACCGGTTTAAACTACCAACCGATACTGATGCTCTACCATCAGTACCGGTTGGTTAAACCGACCGGTACTAATCGTCATAGGTACATCCGCACCGGTCGGTGTAACCAATCGGTACTAATGTTAGAGATTCAGTACCGATTGGTAAAATAAACTGGTACTTAATCCCCATAAGCTGTTGCCCTCGGGGACATCAGTATCGGTTGGTCTCTTAAACCGGTACCCAGTAGCCTTATTTGAATCCCCTCCCCCTCATCTCCTCCCCGCACTGTGCCCGATCAAGAACACTGTTGTATCAAGAACAGTGCAGCGCTGGAGCTTCAAGAAGTCTGGAGGTGCTGCCAAAATTTCAAAATTATGTTCATTTTACTCCAAGCCAAATTAACCAAGGTTAGTAACATCGTTCCTCACTACATTTAGTGTAAAATGGAGTTTCTTCTTTGTTTCAAATGTGAAGAAAATGTGATCTTTTCTCATGATTGATGAAAGATTTTGAATGTAGAGATCTAGCTCGATCTTTTCATGTAGGTTGCAATAAATTGTTGTGTAAGTTTGGAATTTGCTTGGATTGGATGTAGCTCGCATTGAAGGTATGGATCTAGCTCAAATTTAAGGTTTGGTTCCATCGATCGATAAAGAGTTTTTCATCTAGACTTTGATCTACCAATTCTTACATTTTAGGTGTTGATCTAGCTAAAATTTTGGTTTTGGTTCCATTGATCGGTTGGAATGTGTATGATTTATTATTTTATTAAGCAAAGAAGAAATAATTCAATTTATATGAAAAGATGAAATTTTATCATGAAAATTGAAAAATTATCGAGGAATTTTAAGACTTTAGATATATAAAGAATAGTCCTTTTCAAAATATGTAATGAAGTATTGATATTTTAAAAATATTAACTTTTTAATGAAATTTCACCTAAAATTAAATTTATCCTCCTAAAATTGTTAAATAAATTTAATATTGGTTTAATATGAATTTTTGGAAATGTTCAAAAATTCATTATTGGAAAATGAGCTAACAACTGCCTTGATGTAACATAATGTAGATGGACCAACAATGGATGTACATGGACCGATGCTCCTCGGAGTTCTTGCAGGGTTTGCGAGCTTTTCTTTGTGTGGCCGATGCATACATGAAGTCAGGCTACATATGTTGTCCATGCATAGACTGCAAGAATGAGAAGGAGTGGCCAAAATCCAGCCACCTTTACTTTCATTTGCTCTCAAGAGGTTTCATGCCAAACTATACTTGTTGGACCAAGCACGATAAAGAAGAGACTATACAGGAAGATGGTGAAGAAAAAGAAGAGGGAGACAATAATATCCCGGATGTTGTCCAACACGGTTCATTCGAAGATACATTGGGGGAGTTTGGCGATGATGACCTAGACCAGATGCTGCTTGATGGAGAGGGAGAATACACCGATAAGAAATTTATAAATCAATATATGTCCTCAAATTAATTTATTACAGTAATGGATATTTTTAAAAAAATTCCACTTGTCAGAATTTTAAAAAATACAATACTGGATATTTTTACCTGAAAATTTTACAAAGGTGAGAAAAATTTACCAGTAAATTAAATTAAAAGTTTCAAAAATTGTTGAGCTGATTTGGCCCGACAGTTAATTAGTTGTTCACAGTTAATTCCTTTTTCCCTCTGTCCTCTGACTGACCGGTGGACCTGGTTGCCCCACATGGGCAGAGGGGTATCAGTACCGGTTGGATTTCGTAACCGGGATTGATGTTGCATCTGGGGGCATCAGTACCGGGTCATAACACCAACTGTTACTGATAATCCCTAGGGCAACAAGTATAGAGGGGCATCAGTATCGGGTCATAACACCAACTAGTACTGATAGCCCCGAGGGAAACAAGTATAGAGGGGCATCAGTACCGGGTCATAACACCAATCGGTACTGATAGCCCCTAGGGCAACCTACCGGGTCATAACACCAATCGGTACTGATAGCCCCTAGGGCAACCAATATTTGGCAGGTCATTTTGGCGGGCTGGGCAGGGGGCATCAGTACCGATTGAAGCCACCAACCGGTACTGATGTCCCCTATTAGTACTGGTTCGTGTTATGACCCGGTACTAACGCCCCTAGGGCAACCAACATTTTGGTGGCTTATTTTGGTGGGCTGGGCATCAGTCCCGGTTGAAACCACCAACCGGTACTGATGTCTCCTATCAGCATCGGTTGGTATCATGACCCGGTACTAATTCCCTTTCGTATAAAAATAAGAAAGGTCCAACTGTTGTCTTTCTCGCCACTGCCGCCTCCAACCCGTGTCGTCCATGCCTCCGATGACCCCTTCCGTCCGCGTCTATCAACGCCCCGAATTCGAGTTCGACTCTTGCGGCTAGCATTAACCCTGACCAATCTTTAGCCACATTCGAGATCGAGTACAACCTAAACTGCCACTTAGGAGTATCCCAAACCCAACCCAAAAGTTTAGAGCTAGAAAGTTTTAGACTGCTAATGTGATTTTCATCAAAGTTTAGAGCCTACTAATTGGACATCTAAAATGATATAGAATGTGCAGGTTAGCTTGTTGCAAACTAGAAACTTTCTCTAAGAAATGGTTGAGTTTCCTTGCCAGTCCAAAATCCAATGCCAATTTAAATCTTAGCGTCAAGTCTGAACCATGTGCTGAAATTTGGGGACTTAACCCTAGCACCTTAGTCTCCATGTGAGTTGGCAACTAAACACAAAATAGCACACATCAAAACCCACCCAAAATCAGCAGCAGAACTAAACCCCAACATCCCCCAACCGTACAGCACACACACAGCAGCACCAAGACGCCTCTCCTCTGGCTCGTGCAGCAACCTAGGGCGAGCTCCTTGTGGGGGAAAGCCTCCACCATTGCTGCAATTTGGAGCTTCACCAGCAGCCTCCAAGCGACACCCCTGCAGCTCCTCCACGCCGGCGCCCTGCCATCTCCCTCTAGCTGAGCTCCCTCCTCGTCTTCCTCCTAGGGTTTCCCATGTGGATGATGAGGTATAGCTTTTCTTGGCTTGTATGGGAGTATTTCTGTGACACTACGGAATAACGGTATGAGACTTTTTCGACGTCGGCATTAAAGTACGACTTTTGTATCATGTTTTGGCCTCTTCTGGGAGTTTGGGCCTTTTCGGCGAAGAATTTGGGCCTTTCGGGGGTGTTTGGGCCTTGGGGGACCTAACTCGGGCCTTGGGGGACCAATATGGGCCGAAGATGGGGAAGATTTGGCCCATGTGGAGGAGTTATTGGGCAGCAAAACCTGCTGCCCAGCCGCCTGCACCCCACCCCCCTCCCACTAACTCTAGCCACCTCCCTTGTTCCCCCATGCGCCTCCCCCTTACCTCCCCTAGCCGCCACCTTGTTCCCCTTCCTCCTCCACCTCCTCTAGCCGGTCCTAGGTGAGTTCCACCTCTCCACCTCCCATGCTGCCCCTAGGGGAGTTCTCCACCTCCACACCTCGAAGATTCGTCCATTGGAGCACTCCGCGATGAGGAGATCCGGCGGAATTGTAGCGAGGAAGGAGATCGCGCGAACCGGGAGGAGATCCGTTGGGTTTTCGGTCGTCGGGCGAAGGTATGGCCATGGGGATCCATGGGGTTGGTGTAGGATCTGTTCAAAGGGTTAATATCATGATTTTAGATCAATTGGCGGTGCTGGAATTGAGTAGATTAGATGAAATCTAGAAGTTGCCACGTTCTCTGTTTCGGGCAGCATGAGCAGTCGACCTAGGGCTTGTGTTTTCGCCAATTTAGATTCGGAATTTAGTCGGCCTCCTGTTGAATAAGTTGTAGGTAATTTCAATACCTTTCAGTGGGTATAAAGAACGTCCAAATACGCCTAGCCGTTTGAAAGTTATACTAGTTTTACCGAACGTATTAAAATCTGTGACGTGATTGGAACAGATCACGGTATTTTGTAGAATAAACAACTTTAGAGTCCGAATCAGCTTTTCCATATACTTAGAAAAAGTTAGGAAATTTCGTAAGCTACGCGAGGATGTACTCGTTTATTCGATTCGGAGTCTTAGAACCCGAGTTATGCCTTTTGGAAGGCTGCTATCCCGACGGGACAGAACCTCTGTTTTTGGGTTTTGTGAGTAGTTTGCGATGTCAGGGTAGAAGAGGGTTTGCGTACTATTTTGTGGACATGATTGTGAGTGTGTGGTACCTATGTGCAGGTGGTGTGACCCCGGGAGTGCCTTCTACTTCTCGCCCATCCGTCGCCCGTGGTTGAGGCAAGTGTATTGGAATGGGTAGCGGGTTGTAGTTTTCTATATTGGTTGAGATTGAAGTTGACTATATGATATGTTCACATGCCATGCTTTAATGTTTGCCATTGATATGATGAATATGCTTATTATGTTGTGATGCCATGTGTTAATGTACAAAGTTATTTATGATGTTGGCATGTTTGCATACATGGCATGATACATGGCCCGGGCGGTGAGAAAGTCATAACTAGTCCGGGGAAGGTCGGTGAGAAAGTTATGACTATTCCGGAGAGCCAATGAGTAAGTCCTACATCGTGATTCCATCCACCGCGGTGTATGGAAGCGAGGAGTAGGCACCCTCCATCTTCGGGATGGAAGGGGGGAGAGGGTGCACACCGACGGGTGTGTACTCAACCATACCGGTATGAGTTTCCAAGGAGAAATGAGCATTGCATCGCGTTGCATACATAATGATGATGAAAATGATATGTGATCATGAATGAGATGATAGACATGATGTGAGATGTTGTAGCCATGAAATTGTTTCTTTTGTAGCATTGCAATATACTTGCTAAGTGATGAACTCACGCTTGTGTTTATGTTGTTTTTTTAGGTACCATGACAACGGCATGTGGGAAAGGGCATTAGCTACACATCTACACGTAGTTCCAGTCACATTTACCAAATTTTGAGTCATGACCTAAATAATAGTGCCATGAATCTTGGTGTATGGATTAAATTGTGGTCGGGTCCCTTATTTGCTTCGTTATAGTTTATGGAGTGTTTGAACTTGATATTATTGCCTTATGTTGATGCTATATCCATTTACATTGCTTCTTTAGATGTCTTATGATATGTTATTACTTGCCTGTTATTGCTATTGTCTCAAATCTTGTTAAAACAAAGGAGATGCTACCGAAATTTTCGGTTTTAGCATTTGCTCCTTTGCTGTAATTTTTCTTTATTAGTGGTATTTAGGTGTTGTTTCGCCTATGTTCGGTAGCATTCGGGCATACTAGATGCCGGGGTGTTACAGTTGGTATCAGAGTGGGCTGTAGGTCCTTGGAATGTGTATTTTTAGTGTCATGCTATAGGGTACAACTAAAATGTGATGTGGAATAACTTAGAAACATGGCTTAGGTCTTAACTAAAATTTTGTCATAGGATAGCAACATTAAAACTTGCAAAAGTGGTATAACTAATCTAAAATTTGACACACAATGGATGCACAGTAGGAAAGGGTATGTGTATCGTTTCTTTACGCTCAAATGTTTTATTTAAGCTTTGATGTTGAATGCTTCATTTGATAATGCATGTTGCTATGTCTATGAGATAAATGATTGAATTGTTCTTGTGGTTGTGTTAAAGTGGGGTTGTGGTGCCGAAGGGTTTCGGTCACCTCTTTTTGTTCATAGTAAGGGTGTGGTTTGACGGTGTGGCCGGTTAGCGCCATCACCGAAGAACTATTAATCCCTGTGGGAGAAGAGTGCTTGTCCTTTCTGTCGTAGACCGGGTAGTTGGCTGGAGTCGAATAGAAGAGTTTGTGGTGGATTCTTTCAGTTGCTCTTTACAGTTCTAACGGTCGGTTTCGGTTGGTCTTCTTGGCTCTGGTTGATTGAAACCAAAAGAAAAGTGTGTGGGTATTGGATTCTCACGGATTGTTCTGTAGGCAGTTTGTGGTTTTGTCTTCCTTGGTTGAAGACGAAGAAGAAGAGTTGTGTGTTGCGCGTCTTTTGGTCGCAATTTTTGTTTTGACACCCGGTTTTGTTGGTTATTGTGGTCTTGGGGAGGAAACTTTTGTGGTTGTTGTTCTCCCTATCTAAGAAAGGTGTTGGAGTTTCCCCTTGTGCTGACCTCAAGTTGGGTGGAGTTAAGTTTGAATCTTTATCAGAGAAGATTTGGTTGAACATTTGGTTTTCACTGGTGCATCTGACTTCCTTCTTGGAAGTTGTAGGTCTTGCGATTTCTTGAAGAGTTTTGGCTATCAGAGTTGAAAACTTGAGAGTTGTGCTCTCCTGCATTTTTTATTGGAGTTTTGTTTCATTCCCTGCTTGGAAAGAAGAAATTGTTTATCGGTGTTCGTTCATGTTCCTGAGCTGTGGTTATTTTTTTTAAGCTGGATTGCATCCTGTTGGTCAAGAGTAGGCGAGCCACGAAAGTGTTTCGAAAGTTTTGTGTCTGTGCCATATAGTATGTACTAATGTGGTTTATGGAATGACGTATTGCTAAGTTAATCTGTGAGTTGAATCGGTTCAATGTGTTTGTTATCTTTGGCTCGAAAATAAATAGACTGCTAGTGTTGTATATTATTTTATAGCGAGAATGATTAAAAGTGTTAATGTACATGCTTAGAATCTGTTGCCTTGCTTTAAAAGTGCTTATGATCCTCGTTAATGTTAAAAGTTTAAACCTTGATGCATAGTTAGAATATTAAGATGATGTAAATTAATGATATTGTTAAAGAAACTTTGCCGGTTGTTTAAAGATGTTCTAATCTAACGGGTTAATAGAGAAATTTAATAATGTTAACTAGTGGCTTTAATTTGGAAGTTGATTAGAGTTGCTATTTATGTTGTTGCAAACTACTAGTATATTCGGAAGTATGCAATTGTGTCTCTACAATGCTAGTAATGATATCAATTAAGAAGACTTAAGACTTATTGTTAATGATGTTGTTAAGAACATTGTGCTGATCTAACTTATTAAATCTAATTTAATAATTGGAGTATGTTGTGTAGTGACAATTTTGTTGCAACCTATGTGTAAGGTAGCTAAAAGCAATGTTGTTGATTGATGATTATGCAAAGAATTTGTAGGATCGAAGTATACGAATATAGCAATCAGAGGGGGGGTGAATGATTGTGCGGAAGCTAAAACCAAATTCTTGACCTATTAAAAGTTCACCCCAAAACAGAACCAAATAATTGCCTCGTTTTCGACAAAAACAGAATGACAGAGGTTTGGTAAAACGAGAATTCCCGGAAATCCAACCGTCGAAACGATCTGAAAGTTGGACACAAGAAACTAGATTCCAATACGAATCGAACCCAAAAAGAATCAGCTCGATCGGACTTACGGATCAAAAGTTATAAGCTTCGCAAGCTTGCTGATCCAGAACTTGACGAGAATCAATCTAATCAAAACTTCAAGATTAAACAAGAACTTCAAAAGATTAATCAACTAGACTTTGAGAAACTCTAAATCAATACCCTAGAACGGTTTTTGATGGATCAAATCAAGATGAAACTCAACGATCAAAAACCAATCTAGAATTAGAACAAGCATGCAAACAAGAACCAAAGCAGAAAACACCGTGAGCGGACGTGGTTATCAGAGCACGCAAAAATCTTGGAAGAATTGATCTTTATTTCTTGTCTAAAATACTCTCATAAAAGAGTACAAACCCTAAAACCAAGCTCAAAGCTTGATGCGCTCAGCTCTACTTGGTGCCTTTCAACAGAGACCCCCACCTATTTAAAGCACCAACCCACAAGGAGTTCTCAATACGATTCCTATTCCTAGAAGGAATCCGTGATCCAACACAACTCTACTTGGCCCAACCAGGCCGAGTACAACTCTTACGCCAGCGTATGGAAACCCTACCATACTCACGTGACTAACACTTTGCACGCGTATGGCCACCTGCCATACTCACGTGACTAACACTTTGCACGCCGAATGACCTCCTGCCATTCTCACGTGACTAACCATTCTTCATGTGCACCATTCTCTTAGCCCGAACGTCCCGCATGACATCCTTGACCACCAAGACCTCAGCTCCCCTGAACCTAGTCCCGAACCTCAGCTCCTCCATGAACCTA
Source organism: Rhipidocladum racemiflorum (assembly GCA_036346355.1). Taxonomy (NCBI): domain Eukaryota; kingdom Viridiplantae; phylum Streptophyta; class Magnoliopsida; order Poales; family Poaceae; genus Rhipidocladum; species Rhipidocladum racemiflorum. The sequence continues at coordinate 48,208,007 of CM070577.1, read as the reverse complement.
GTTCCGGTCCGTCATCGACCACGTTAGTCTTCGAGCAATACACCGCACATGAACAAACCACAAAACAATTCCGAGCACAAGTCCACGACTTGACTCACATTAATCCATGCAACTACTCACACGAGCATTGCATAAAATCCACTTCAAAATAAGCATCATGAAATTCTCACAAATTTCATAATCTCAAAATCAAAATCAAAATTCAATCTCAAAATCACTCAAAACCCATTCACGACGGACCAAAAATTTGGTCCGGCGCATATGTAAAACTTCTTGTTTTTCAATAACTTGGTTTGGCACAACAACCTTCAAAAAACACATTTCTGACAGACCAAAAAAGTTGGTGCATGCGTACATGGGAAAACGAGGTTGTCAAAAGCATGTTTACAAAGGACCAAGAAAGTTGGTCTGTTGTACATGGGAGAATGAGGTTGTCAAAAGCATGTTTACAAAGGACCAAAAAAGTTGGTCCGTTGTACATGGGGGAATGAGGTTGTCAAAAGCATGTTTACAAAGGACCAAGAAAGTTGGTCCGTTGTACATGGGGGAATGAGGTTGTCAAAAGCATGTTTACAAAGGACCAAGAAAGTTGGTCCGTTGTACATGGGAAACTTCTTGCTTTCTTTAAGTTTGGTCCGCGCCAAAGCGAAACTTACTGTTTCTTGTCAAATTGTCACAACACATGAACAAGCACATTTTTGCAAATTCAATTCTAAGCCAATTTTTTAGCATATGATTTCACAATCTCCCCCTTGATGAAAACATAGGCAACACCACTTAGAATTGAATCATTTGGCATTTACTTTACAAAAGATTTTGAAATCCAAAGGATCAAAGACCAAGGTAAGAAAACACAGAATTCCCCCTTTGACCAAAAAGCAAAACAAAATCTCCCCTGAGAATGAAAATGTGTGTGAATGTGCAATGCGCCAAAAATTTCAAAAATTCTCCAAACTTCTCCCAAAATTCTCAAATTTAACAACTCTCCCTTTTTCTTTAAACTTTTCAATGATTTCCAAATTTCTCCCCTTTGACAATGGATTCATCAAGAGTACAAAAGAGAGAACAGGTTCAAAATTTTTCTTTGAAACAAAGATTTCACAAAGAGAAACAAGGGGGTGCCAAGATAGGAAAAGATGAGCTCATTCGATCATATAACCTTATATATCATATATTATGCAAAATACATGATCTTGATGTGATTTTAACAAGTTAGGGAATGACATGCATCTCAACCTCAATTCAGTCAACTATAGCCAAGTACTAAGCAAAAACCTTTAGTAGAAAAACAAAGGCTCAAAGTTGAAGCAAATAACAAATCAGGGCGAGCAAGTAGTTTCAACTCCCAATTTAATCTTTAAACAGTAAACTGCATGTGGCATGCTTGAAGCATACTTCTTTTATTTCCTTGGAGTGGCATGCTTGAAGCATACATCTTGTCTTTTGAGGGAATGGCATGCTTGAAGCATACATCTTATCTTTTAGGGAAAGCATCCTGAAGCTCAAAACTTGAGGCTTTTGCTTTTAACAACCCTTTTTTATTGATTCCCTTTTCTTTTCATTTTTCTTTGATTATAAACATGCAAAAGTGATTAAAAGGTCTTAGGAAAGAGTAAAGTTGAAACCACACTTGCTTCATAGCCCAAATTTGTCAAGAGGATTCAATATCAAGCCTAGAAGAGTGAGATATCACAGAGTATTTAGCTATAGGCAATCAGTCCAGGGAATTCCGCAATGTCATTTTTAGTTCAAGTGAGACAATTAGATTATCATATATTAGCTCAATTACATAACATATAAAGAAATATGATAAAGTGAGCTCATTAAGTGAAAGAACTTGGCAAGGAAACTCCCCCTCAAAACAAACCCATTGGATGAACAATCCCAAGTTTTCCCCTATGAAAGCAAAAACGAGAAGAAGACAAAGGTTTTGTGAAAATGTCTGCCAATTGATGTTCAGTATCCACATGATGAAGCACAATGTTGCCTTTTTCAACATGATCTCTAAGAAAGTGAAATCTGATGTCAATATGTTTTGTTCTTGAATGTTGCACAGGGTTCTTAGCAATGCAAATTGCACTAGTGTTATCACACAAAAGAGGAACACTATCCAAATTAACCCCATAATCTTTAAGTGTAGCTACTATCCAAAGAATTTGAGAACAACAACTAGCAAAGACCACATATTCAGATTCAGCAGCTTGATTGTGCAAATGTAAGATTGCTTTCTAGATGACCATGCAATGAGAGAATTTCCCAAGAAGTGACATGAACCAGAAGTGCTCTTCCTATCAATTCTACATCCTCCAAAATCAGCATCGTAAAAGATCTCAAACTAATGCATGAGGAAGGTAAAGCCAAATGCCAAAATCTTGAGTTCCATGAAGATACGAAAATTAAACGCTGACAAATTGTCGATGTGAAGCATGTGGGGAAGCTTGAAAATGAGCACACAAGCACACAGCAAACTCCAATTATCTCATCCTCAACAGCATTATTATCATCTTCATCAACAAAGATACTCTCCCCCTGAACATATGCACCTGTACCTGCACTATTTGGACTAGTGCCTTTTGCGAAACAGAGGTGGAAGAAGCATCTTGAAAAATAACACTTTTAGCACGAGATGCACGAGTAAAGGAGAACCAAATCTTTATCCAATGAACATATGAAGTGAGCATCCGAAATTCACTAGCCACATGTTCTCCCTCCTCGCATGAGAAGCCTACATAGAAGCGAGAAAGTGTCGAGGTCTCGGATCTTGGGGTTAGAAATAAGATGTTTAGGAATCCGATCTTGAGACACCACGACGCACAACAGCTTGGCACAACACGAGTATTCTTATGCACAAAAACAGATTTGCCTTTTTCCGTGTTTTTAGAAACAAAAGGTGTTTGTTTCACCCTAGGCACATAATGAGAAGTAGAGTGTGCCTTTCTGAAATTAGACCTAGCATTAAACTTTTCTCTCTTTTGTTGTTTAGCTAGTCTAAAGCAAAAGTCTATTAAATGTCCATCTCTACCACAATGAGTGCAAGTGTACTTAACATGATGTTTTGCTTTAACAAAGAGAAGCACATTTTGCATTCATCATAGTAGAAGATAAAAGACCAAGCAGATTTAAAAGACAGCTTTCTTAGGCTCATTGACAATTTCAAATTTTCCACTTTCAAGTGTTTTGACAACAAGTGGGAGCATGTGATTTATGATGAGCATAAGAATCAAAACCTAAACCTTTGTTATGAGTGCTGACTTTTGATTGATCCAAAATCATGTTTAGGTTCTTCTTTCCTTTAGTGAAACGTTCTAATGATTTTTCCAAGTAATCAACTTTTCGAGAAAGAGTTAAACAATTATTGCAAGGAACATTCACTTTTCCTTTTGCTTACGACAAGTTGAGCATGAAAGAACCTCATGTGTAAGCAAATCATCGATTAATTGAGAAACCCTAGCATTTGCATCTTTTAATTTTAATTCAAGAGTTGAGCATTTAGAACAAGAAGTTAAACCATGCAAATCATCGATTGGAACAGCTAGCATGTTTAACATGTTTCTCATTTTTCTCACTTTCGGCATTAATTTTCTCAATCAAGGAAGCATGTTCTTTCCTAAGCGAAGTAAGCTCATTCCAAATTAAGTCACATGATTTGCAAGCATCATCATCAGGAATCAAAGTTTTAAGTTTAGCAATTTCAGCATTCAATGATTCAACAACAAAATCATGTTTCTTAATTTTCTTATCGCGTTTATCAAGCAATTTACCAAGTCGAGCAACAAAGAATAGCTAATTCATCATAGGAAGGATCTACCTCATTAAAGTCGATGTCGTGATTGTCCTCGGTGAAGTTGTCGCTACTTTTGGCCATGAGACACAATCCCATCAAATCATGCTTGCTTGGAGTTGCATCATCTTCGCTGCTCTCCGAGTCCACATCGCTCAAATTGACTTGTTCAAGATCGGAAGGAACTCGTTGGACAACTTTCTTTGTTGATGAAGCTCTTCTTCTTTCTATTACTTGAAGAGAACTTCTTCTCTTTTCTTCTGTCGTTGTCCTTCTCCTCCCTTGATGCTTTACCTGCAAGTTTAGGACAGTTTGGACGAATATGGTCGAGATCACCACACTCATAGCATCTTGGAGGGCCACCACCACCTCTCTTTCTCATTCTCACATTTTGTAAAGCTTTGTTAAAGCGAGAAGAGAGTAGTGACAAGTCTTCTTCTGGGAATTGCTCAATCTGTTCATCGGTTAGTGAAGACAAGAAAGATAGAGCAAAACTTGAAGCAGCACCATTATGAGATATGCTAGATTGAGATGTCAAAGCAATTGATTTATGATCATTCTTTCTAGCAAGAACATCTAATTCATGAGTTTTCAACTTGGAATAAAGAACATCTAAGGTAAGTGTACTCATGACAAGAGATTCTCTAATGGATGTAACTTTCATCTCCCAAATAGACATGTCTAAAGCACCAAGCAATTGTCTAGCATTAACAAAGATCATAAAAGCTAACTCCAATATCAAGAAGATTACTAAGAATTTTATTGAAACGTGCAAAGAAGTCATCTAGTGACTCACCGGGCTTCATCTCAAATCGCATGTATTCTTTTTTGTAAAGATCTTGACGAACCTCTTTGATAGTGTTAGAACCCTCATGGTAATCACAAAGAGATTTCCATACCTCATATCTTGGATTTGAGATGGATCACACGGTCAAAGTCGCTGCGTCCCAAACCTTGGATGATCAAGTTGCGCGCCTTGCTGTTTACTTCAACATGTGTGCGATTGGTGTCGTTGACGTTGTCGTTTGCAGGGACTTCATATGGCTTGTAGACCTTCTCCCAAATTGCGAATCCTTGAGCTTGGATGAACGCCTCCATCTTGGCCTTCCAAAACTGAAAATCAACACCATTGAACACACAAGGTTTTGTCGAATAATGATCCATTGATCTAATCACCGATTAAGATAGATTAGAAAAACCTTGCTCGATACTCACTTGTAGGATCGAAGTATACGAATATAGCAATCAGAGGGGGTGAATGACTGTCGCGGAAGCTAAAACCAAATTCTTGACCTATTAAAAGTTCACCCCAAAACAGAACCAAATAATTGCCTCGTTTTCGACAAAAACAGAATGACAGAGGTTTGGTAAAACGAGAATTCCCGGAAATCCAACCGTCGAAACGATCTGAAAGTTGGACACAAGAAACTAGATTCCAATACGAATCGAACCCAAAAGAATCAGCTCGATCGGACTTACGGATCAAAAGTTATAAGCTTCTTAAGCTTGCTGATCCAGAACTTGACGAGAATCAATCTAATCAAAACTTCAAGATTAAACAAGAACTTCAAAAGATTAATCAACTAGACTTTGAGAAACTCTAAATCAATACCCTAGAACGGTTTTTGATGGATCAAATCAAGATGAAACTCAACGATCAAAAACCAATCTAGAATTAGAACAAGCATGCAAACAAGAACCAAAAGCAGAAAACACCGTGAGCGACGTGGTTCTTTGTAGCACGCAAAAATCTTGGAAGAATTGATCTTTATTTCTTGTCTAAAATACTCTCATAAAAAGAGTACAAACCCTAAAACCAAGCTCAAAGCTTGATGCGCTCAGCTCTACTTGGTGCCTTTCAACAGGAGACCCCCCACCTATTTAAAGCACCAACCCACAAGGAGTTCTGAATACGATTCCTATTCCCTAGAAGGAACTGTGATTCAACACAACTCTACTTGGCCCAACCAGCCGAGTACAACTCTTGCACGCCGTATGGAAACCCTACCATACTCACGTGACTAACACTTTGCACGCCGTATGGCCACCGCCATACTCACGTGACTAACACTTTGCACGCGAATGACCTCCCGCCATTCTCACGTGACTAACCATTCTTCATGTGCACCATTCTCTTAGCCCGAACGTCCCGCATGACATCCTTGACCACCAAGACCTCGCCTTCCTCCTGAACCTAGTCCCGAACCTCAGCTCCTCCATGAACCTAGTTCCGGTCCCGTCATCGACCACGCTCGTCTTCGAGCAATACCGCACATGAACAAACCACAAAACAATTCCGAGCACAAGTCCACGACTTGACTCACATTAATCCATGCAACTACTCACACGAGCATTGCATAAAATCCACTTCAAAATAAGCATCATGAAATTCTCACAAATTTCATAATCTCAAAATCAAAATCAAAATTCAATCTCAAAATCACTCAAAAACCCATTCACGACGGACCAAAAAATTTGGTCCGCTGCATATGTAAAACTTATCGCTTTTCAATAACTTGGTTTGGCACAACAACCTTCAAAACACATTTACGATGCACCAAAAAGTTGGTCCGTCATGCATGGGAAAACGAGGTTGTCAAAAGCATGTTTACAAAGGACCAAGAAAGTTGGTCTGTTGTACATGGGAGAATGAGGTTGTCAAAAGCATGTTTACAAAGGACCAAAAAAGTTGGTCCGTTGTACATGGGGGAATGAGGTTGTCAAAAGCATGTTTACAAAGGACCAAGAAAGTTGGTCCGTTGTACATGGGGGAATGAGGTTGTCAAAAGCATGTTTACAAAGGACCAAGAAAGTTGGTCCGTTGTACATGGGAAACTTACTGTTTTCTTTAAGTTTGGTCCGGCGCCAAAGCGAAACTTACTGTTTCTTGTCAAATTGTCACAACACATGAACAAGCACATTTTTGCAAATTCAATTCTAAGCCAATTTTTTAGCATATGATTTCACAGAATTGATATCGATGCCTTGGTAGTGTTGTTAATTGTTGGAAACCATTGATCCAATAGAAGAAAAGTGTAAACTGTGGTATTATGTCGAGTACATGTTGTGATGGGATGAACATGTAACACCCCGGCATTTAAAATGCCTGAATGCTACCAAACATAAGCTAAACAACATCTAAATACCATGAATTAAGGTAAACTACAGCAAAGGAGTAAATGCTAAAACCCGAGATTTCAGCAGCATCTCCTTTGTTTTAACATGATTTGAAGGAGCAACAACAGTATAGCAATAAGGCAATATAACAGACAACTAAAACAGCAATAATTCAAGATTTAACCACAATATAAGTCTATTTTCAAGCATTTAATGTCTCCATGCGCCAAACGAACAATAAGACTCTCATAAAGCAAAGCTAAACCTTAAAACAATAATCATCACACGCAGTTTATTATCCAAAACTAATTGAATGACTTGTGGAATCAAATGAGTGAAGCTACGTGTGGAAGTGTGGCTAATTCCCTTCCCCGCATGCCGGTCTCATGGTACCTAAAACAATAAGAAAACACAAGCGTGAGTTCAAAACTCAGCAAGCATATTGCAATGGTACAACATGAACAATTACATGGCAATAACATCCCACCTCATGTAAACCATCTCATTCATGATCACATATCATTATCATCCTCATTATGTATGCAATGCGATGCTATGCTCATGTCTCCATGGAAACTCATACCAGTATGGTTGAGTACACACCCGTCGGTGTGCACCCTCTCCCCCCTTCCATCCCGAAGATGGAGGGTGCCTACTCCTCGCTTCCGTTCACCGCGGTGAATGGAATCACGATGTTGGACTTACTCATTGGCTCTCCGGATTAGTCATAACTTTCTCACCGACCTTCCCCGGACTAGTTATGACTTTCTCACCGCCCGGGCCATGTAACATGCCATGTATGCAAATATGCCAACAACATAATTAACTTGTACATTAACACATGGCATCATAATATAGTAAGCATACTCATCATATCATTGGCAATCATTAAAGCATGGCAAGTGTTCATATCATATATTCAATCTTCATCTAGTCTCAACTAGCAACCTACAAACCGCTATCCATTACCATACACTTGCCTCAACCACGGGCGACGGATTGGCGAGAAGTAGAAGGCCCTCCCGGGGTCACACCACCTGCACATAGGGACCACACACTCACAATCATGCCGACAAAACAGTATGCAAACCCACATCTACCACGACATTTCAACTACTCGCAAAACCCAAAATCAGCGGTTCTGTCCCGTCGGGACAGCAGCCTTCCAAAAGGCATAACTCGTGTTCTAGACTACAAATCAATTAAACGAGTACATCCTCGCATAGCTTAGGAAATTCCCCAACTTTTTCTAGGTATAGGGAAAGACTGATTCGGAATCTAAAGTTGTTTAATCTACAAAATACCGTGATCTGATCCAATCACGTCACAGATTTTAACACGCTCGGTAAAACAGCCATAACTTTCAAACGGATGGGCGGAATTGGACGTTCTTTATATCCACTGAAAGATAATGAAATTATCTACAACTTCTTCAACATCCGTATGACCAGATTCCGAATCTAAATTGGATAAAACCTAAGCCCTAGGTCGACTGCTCATGCTGCCCGAAACAGAGGACGTGGCAACTTCTAGATCTAATCCAATCTACTGAATTCCAGCACCACCAATTGATCTAAAAACATGATAATGATCCTTAGAACAGTACCTAGCCCAACCCCAAGGAGTCCCATGGCCATACCTTCGCCCGACGCACGAAAACCCAACGGATCTCCCGGTTCGCGCGATCTCCTTCCTAGCTCCAAATCCACCGGATCTCCTCGTCGCGGAGCGCTCCAATGGTCGGATCTTCGAGGTGTTGAGGTGGAGAACTCCCCTAGGGGCAGCAAGGGAGGTGGAGAGGGGAGGAGAGGGGTGGTGGCGCCATGGGGGAAGATGGAGAGGAAGGGGAAGGGTGGAGGCGCATGGGGGGGGCTAGGGGGTGGCGGCTAGGGTTGGGAGAGGGAGTTTGGGGCGCACCAAGGGGTGGGGGCCATATTTGGCTGCACAAAAGTCCCCCCCTTGGGCCCAAACCCTTACACCGGAGGCCCAACTCAACCCGCAAGGCCCAAAGTCCCCCGGAGAGGACCAAACACCCGAAAACTGCCAAAAAACACACTATAAACGGCATAACTTAAAGTTTTAACTTCCATTTACATATTTTATAATGTTTTGACCTCAACATCCATATTTTATAAGATTACGACACTCCGTGGTGTCACATTCTCCCCCCCTTCAACAGGATTCGACCCCGAATCCGAGACACGCCACTTCGCAAACAACCAAATCGAAGGGAGCTATGGTTCACGCCTCAGAACGCGTTTAAAAGCCCCTACGATTTGCACCAGCCAGCACTCAGAACCAAGGTGATAAGGATCAAAGACTGACAGCTCTAAAGATAACTCACATTCAAAACTTGCTAGAATTCTTACTCCACTTTGAAACACCGAGTACAAACATAAGGATTCAGAACGTCCCAAGCAAAAGGATAACTTCCTAAGCTGACAATGAAGGGAAACGGTCTCATATTCCTCATTTTTATGCATTCCTTGGCACTAAAGTGCCCGATCCCTTTAACCGATGTTTCTCCTCCGAAGAACACGGCACCAACCTCTAGAACCCTCTTCAGCTCCCACGCACAAAAGTGCTTTCACATCTCAACCTCTCTACCGTGGTTCGTCGTATTCTAGACGACGCGAACCAAGCAAGACACAACACTCCAAGACTACCAACTGCTTGAACAATCGGCTAACACCTTGCAAAAGATTGACCTTTTACAAAAGACCAATACCCACCACTACCACCGAAGGAAAAACCTGCTTTATAACCAGGGTCCTTAAAACACGCAAAAACAATATCAACCGAGCAATCCACATCAGTTGACACAACTCGCTCAGAACTCAGCGACAAAAGATCCAATTCACTTCGAAAAGGAAAAGCAATTACTAGCAACCACCAAGTGGTCCACTAATAATTTAATCAACCCTACCGAGGGACACATCAATGGCACAAGTCTCCAAGAAGGTTTGAATTGAGTCCTACACAACCTTCCTTTACTCTTCACTTCCAAACTAGTTACGATCAACCACAAGCAACGCCTAATATCTTAGGTCATTACAAACCCACACTAGATTCATCTTTCTAAGAAGGTTTAGCCCTCGCATTCTTCCTTTCAAAGAATCGGAACAGGGGTACAATCATTGAGTAAGCTCAACCAAGACCCATGAACCCAAAATAATCCACATCCAACAACTCGAACTCCAAGGCACTAAAAGCCACATTGGAAAGAGTTCGGCAAAAACCAAAGAGTACTCATGTCATTTTTCTAAGCCAAATCGCAAAGAAAATTCAAACCTCTAACACCACAGCCAAAACACCACAAATTATTCATTCTTTCTTTTCATACTAGGAAGAAATGGAAATCTCGATACATGACAAGAATGCACACTTTTCAAGAGCACTCCGGATTAGTCATATATCCATATATGACTTTCTCACCGACCTGGCTCACTGACTCATTTATCATTGAACATTTATAAACGATGCCATGCTTCATTTTCACCATTCACTCATCATGTAACAACAATACCGAAAAGTCATTCACCAAAAGACTTCTTCCTCGGTATCACATGATTGAAACACACAAAACATTGACGACTGCGCTAAATCATATAGACTATGACTGCAACACCGTTAGCTGGAACACACCACGTCATGTCAGAACCCACCAATTCTCGAAAGCTAAACTTGCAAAACCTCACATTTTAACCAAAATCAGCATTTTGGAAAAGAACATCGACTCCAAAGTTAAACATCAGCACACACAACCGCCACAAATGTTCTCAACAAGAAAGGGAAACTCATTTCCAAGAAGGGAACACTTCACTAACAAAATCACTGATGAAATATTCATAAAATCCACCCTTTTGAAACACTTGCAAACACCACACACATTTTCCAAATAACTCCAATTCTAGCAAAAAAGAGTCACAAATTACATCCCAAGAAACTCCAACACAACCCACTATGTCCAACTGCTTCCTTTAAAATTTATTCCCAAAGAAAATTCAGGGCGAACGTGAAGGAGCGCGATCCACTTAAAACTTTTGGGTGTCAATCCATACTCATAGCACAACTAAACAAATGGGCCAAACCCAAAGATCAACACCAATCCCTACGAGTTTAGGGTAACTCTAACACACAACATAAAAAAAACGCCTTGATCAAAAGCATTTGACCAAGATAGCAAACAACCAAACCAGTCCAAAAGGTTTTAAACACAAGCTCAGCATGAAACCCTATACTTATCTTTTAAATATTCAATATTCACTATTTACTCATCAAAAGAGTCCAACTGGATTTAACAACATTTACATAACAATTTCTTTCTCTAGTTACCATTCCCAACACTTTTAAATAAGGTTTAAGATGCCTATCACAAAGGCACCCAACCAAGACTACATTGACATGATCCCCACGGATCACCAAAACATAATACATCTTATTCTAAATTTGAAACATAATACTTCAACAAATCTTTCAGCAAGATTAGCTTATAATTTCATACCACCTATATGCAAATGTCTCGACAATCGAAACTTATTCAATTAAACAACGACTTCAATATGTAAATATTATCTCCATAGGGAAGAATTCGTAAGTGAGGCTCTAAGTTATACTTTCATTAAGGATAAAATCATTCATCATGTTAATTATCCAAAGCTCACTCCATCGCAACATGTTAAAATTTTCCTCTACTTTAACCATGGTTTTCCAACGAGTAATATAAATAGTTACCACCACTACTTAGTCATCAATAACAACAAATGGGCATAATCATCAACCAACAACATTATTTGTAGCTACCCTATACATAGGTGATAACAAAATTACCACCACACAACATACTCCAACTATTTAAAATAGATTGAATACTAGCATTAACACTGCCTTTAACAACATCATTAACAATAAGTCGTATGTCTTCTCAATTGATATCAATACTAGCATTGTAGACACAACTGCATACTTCCAAATACACTAGTAGGTTGCAACAACATAAATAGCAACTCTAATCAACTTCCAAATTAAAGCCACTAGTCAACATGATTAAATTTCTCTATTAACCCGTTAGATTAGAACATCTTTAAACAATCGGCAAGGTTTCTTTAACAGTATCATTAATTTACATCATCTTAATGTTCTAACTATGCATCAAGGTTTAAACTTTTAACATTAACAAGGATCATAAGCACTTTTAAAGCAAGGCAACAGATTCTAAGCATGTACATTAACCCATTTAATCATTCCCACTATGGGGTACTCTACATCACTAGAGGTTCACCTAATCTTAAGCTAAAGGTAACAATTACATTTAATTGTTTCAACACACAAATTAACTTAACAATACGTCATTCCATAAACCACATTGTTACATACTACATAACATGGTAAACAATAATTTTCACTTTTGACAAGTAATTTCAGTCAAACGAATACTTACTTTATTTGCAGCATTTTTTTTTCTTTTAATACTCAACCAAAACTCACAAAGAAGCTTGACTCTCAAAGTTGCAATGAGACAAACCCAAACTTGATCATGCAAGAGGAAATTCTCCAAAACACTTTTCAATCTCAAAGACTCCCATAGAGGAAAATGGTTGAAACACAATTTTCTTAAAAGGGAACCAAGCGATCAAGTAATCCATTTCAAATAAAACCTTAACACCAAACCCCAAACTTTCACGAAACAAGAAGGGCTTTCAAAGATGATTTCTCAAACCAGTAAAATGACGAAATCAAACACCATTTACTCCTACAAAGCCACAGAACTTCAGCCCTGACAACCAAGTTTGGCATAACGCCGCAATAACTCTTTTGACCTCGGAGAAAGAAAAACACAGGAATAAATTGAATGCTTCTCCCCATAAAACAATCAACAAACTAAGCATCAAAGCTGTAAAGGTGCCCAAAAGAAGCGCAACACTAGACTCCTCTTCTTCGTCTTCAACCAAGGAAGACAAAACCACACACCGCATACGGAACGATCCGCGAAAATCCAATACCAAACACTTTTCTTTTGGTTTCTGTCAACTAAAACCAAGAAAACTGTAACACCCCAGCATCTAGTATGCCTGAATGCTACCAAACATAGACTAAACAACATCTAAATACCACAAATTAACATAAATTACAACAAAGGAGCAAATGCTAAAAACCGAAAATTTCGGCAGCATCTCCTTTGTTTCTCATGCTTCGAAGCAACAACAATAGTAAGACAAGATATAGCTTGGTAAATGACAACTAAAACAACAATAACAATTGATATGGCAACACTTATATCTACAAATAGCGAACTCAACCATTTCACCAATTATAGTGAAGCAAAAGATGAACTTAAGCTCAAAACCAAGCCGAGTACTAAGTTTCATGGCACAAATCTTATTATCATGTCTCCAAGTGATTAAACATAGACTATGAATGTGGAGCTACGTGTAGAAGTGTAGCTAAACCCCTTTCCCGCATGCCGGTCTCAAAGTACCTAAAAACAACATAAAACACAAGCGTGAGTTCATCACTCAGCAAGTATATTGCAATGGGCCAAAAAAAAACAATTCAATGTAACATCACTACATAGCATGCTCAACTTCATGGTCAAGTCATAACCTCATATTCAACATCATATTCATGTCTCAAAATCATTGTTCACATATCATCATCATCATGTATGCAACGCGATGCAATGCAATGCTCATATCTCCTGGAAGCTTATACCGGTATAGCTGAGTGCACACCCGTCGGCATGCACCCTCTCCCCCTTCCATCCTATTGATGGAGGGTGCCTACTCCTCACTTCCATTCACCACGTGGATGGAATCACGATGTAGGTCTTACTCAATGGCGTTCCGGACTAGTCATAACTTTCTCACCGACCTTACCGGACTAGTTATGACTTTCTCACTGCCCTCACCATGTCTCATGCCATGAATGCAAAGATGCCAACATCATAAAATAATTTGCACATTTACTTAAACCAATCATGGCATAGAATCATAATGGATCATTTTCATCATACCAATAGCAAGCATTAAAGCATGGCATGTTATCGCATCATAAATTCAATTTCAACTCATCAAAACTAGCGATCTACAACTCGCTACCCATTCCAATACACTTGCCTTAACCTCCGGCGACGGATTGATGAGAAGTAGTGGGCACTCCCGGGGTCACACCACCTGCACATAGGCATCACACACTCACAAACATGCCCACAAAACATTACACAACATTCATCTAACCCGACTTCGTACCCTACTTGCAAAAACCCAAAAACAGAGGCTCTGTCCCGCCGGGACAGCAGACTTCCAACGGCCATAACTTGAGTTCTAAAACTCCACATCAATTAAACAAGTACATCCTCGCGTAGCTTAGGAAATTTCCTAATATTTTCTAGTTATAGGGAAAGACTTATTCGGACTCTAAAGTTGTTTAATCTACAAAATACCGTGATCTGTTCCAATCACGTCACAGATTTTAACATGCTCGGTAAAACAGTCATAACTTTCAAACGGCTGATCGGAATTTAACATTGTTTATGTCCACAGAAAGATAATTAAATTACCTACAACTTCTTCAACGTCCGTACGACCAGATTCCAAATCTAAATTGGCGAAAAACTGAACCCTAGGTTGACTGCTCATGCTGTCCCAAAACAGAAACGTGGCAACATCTAGATCTAATCCAATCTACTCAAGTCCAGCACCACTAATTGATCTAGAATCATGATAAACACCCTTAGAACAGTAACTAGCCCAACCCCAAGGATTCCCATGGCCATACCTTCACCCGACGACCGAAAACCCAACGGATCTCCTCCCGGTTCGCGCGATCTCATTCCTCGCTCCAAATCCACCGGATCTCCTCATCGCGGAGCGCTCCAATGGACGGATCTTCGAGGTGTTGAGGTGGAGAACTCCCCTAGGGGCATCAAGGGAGGTGGAGAGGGGAGGAGAGGGGTGGTGGCGCCATGGGGGAAGATGGAGAGGAAGGGGAAGGGTGGAGGCGCATGGGGGGCTAGGGGGTGGCGGCTAGGGTTGGGAGAGGGAGTTTGGGGCGCACCAAGGGGTGGGGGCCAGATTTGGCTGCCCAAAAGTCCCCCCCTAGGGCCCAAACCCTTCCACCGGAGGCCCAACTCAACCCCCAAGGCCCAAAGTCCCCCGAAGAGGCCTAAAACACCCGAAAACGGCCCAAAACACACTATAAACGGTATAACGTAAAGTTTTAACCTCCATTTTCATATTTTATAATGTTTTGACCTCAACATCCACATTTTATAAGATTACGACACTCCGTGGTGTCACATTAACCAACCAAGACTGACCACTGAACGATAAAGAACATCCGAAGGAATCCACCACCAAACTCTTCTATTTGACTCCAGTCAACTATTCGATCTACGAGAGAAAGGGTAAGCACTCTTCTCCTACAGGGGTTAATAGTTCTTCGGTGATGGCGCTAACCGGCCACACCGTCAAACCTCACCCTTACTATGAATAAAGAGAGGTGACCGAAACCCATTGGCACCACAACCCCACTCTATCACAACAACAAGAGCAATTCAATCAATTCTCTCATACACATAGCAGCATACTATATCAAATATAGCATTTAGCAACAAGGCTTAAATACAACATTTAAGCGTAAACAATGACACCCATACCCTTCCTACTGTGCATCCATGTGTGTCAAATTTTAGATTAGTTATACCACTTTTGCAAGTTTTAATGTTGCTATCCTATGACAAAATTTTAGTTAAGACCTAAGCCATGTTTCTAAGTTATTCCACATCACATTTTAGTTGTACCCTATAGCATGACACTAAAAATACACATTCCAAGGACATACAGCCCGCTCTGATACCAACCGTAACACCCCGGCATTTAAAATGCTTGAATGCTACCAAACATAAGCTAAACAACATCTAAATACCATGAATTAAGGTAAATTACAGCAAATGAGTAAATGCTAAAACCCGAGATTTCGGCAGCATCTCCTTTGTTTTAACATGATTTGAAGGAGCAACAACAGTATAGCAATAAGGCAATATGAGAGACAACTAAAACAGCAATAATTCAAGACTTAACCACAATATAAGTCTATTTTCAAGCATTTAATGTCTCCATGCGCCAAACGAACAATAAGACTCTCATAAAGCAAAGCTAAACCTTAAAGCAATAATCATCACACGCAGTTTATTATCCAAAACTAATTGAATGACTTGTGTAATCAAATGAGTGAAGCTACGTGTGCAAGTGTGGCTAATTCCCTTCCCCGCATGCTGGTCTCATGGTACCTAAAACAACAAGAAAACACAAGCGTGAGTTCAAAACTCAGCAAGCATATTGCAATGGTACAACACGAACAATTACATGGCAATAACATCCCACCTCATGTCAACCATCTCATTCATGATCACATATCATTATCATCCTCATTATGTATGCAATGCGATGCTATGCTCATGTCTCCTTGGAAACTCATACCGGTATGGTTGAGTACACACCCGTCGGTGTACACCGTCTCCCCCCTTCAATCCCGAAGATGGAGGGTGCCTACTCCTCGCTTCCGTTCACCGCGGTGAATGGAATCACGATGTAGGACTTACTCATTGGCTCTCCAGATTAGTCATAACTTTCTCACCGACCTTCCCCGGACTAGTTATGACTTTCTCACCGCCCGGGCCATGTAACATGCCATGTATGCAAATATGCCAACAACATAATTAACTTGTACATTAACACATGGCATCATAACATAGTAAGCATACTCATCATATCATTGGCAATCATTAAAGCATGGCAAGTGTTCATATCATATATTCAACCTTCATCTAGTCTCAACTAGCAACCTACAAACCGCTATCCATTACAATACACTTGCCTCAACCACGGGCGACGGATTGGCGAGAAGTAGAAGGCTCTCCCGGGGTCACACCACCAGCACATAGGGACCACACACTCACAATCATGCGCACAAAACAGTACGGAAACCCTCATCTACCCCGACATTGCCAACTACTCGCAAAACCCAAAAACAGCGGTTCTGTCCCGTCTGGACAGCAGCCTTCCAAAAGGCATATCTTAGGTTCTAAGACACCAAATCAATTAAACGAGTACATCCTCGCTTAGCTTAGGAAATTTCCCAACTTTTTCTAGGTATAGGGAAAGACTGATTCGTACTCTAAAGTTGTTTAATCTACAAAATACCGTGATCTGATCCAATCACGTCACATATTTTAGCACGCTCGGTAAAACAGCCATAACTTTCAAACGGCTGGGCGGAATTGGACGTTCTCTATATCCACTGAAATATAATGAAATTATCTACAACTTCTTCAACATCCGTACGACCAGATTCCGACTCTAAATTGGAGAAAACCTAAGCCCTAGGTCAACTACTCATGCTGCCCGAAACAGAGGATGTGGCAACTTCTAGATCTAATCCAATCTACTCAATTCAAGTACCACCAATTGATCTAAAAACATGATAATGATCCTTAGAACAGTACCTAGCCCAACCCCAAGGTGTCCCATGGCCATACCTTCGCCCGACGCACGAAAACCCAACGGATCTCCTCCCGGTTCACGCGATCTCCTTCCTCGCTCCAAATCCACCGGATCTCCTCGTCGCGGAGTGCTCCAATGGATGGATCTTCGAGGTGTTGAGGTGGAGAACTCCCCTAGGGGCAGCAAGGGAGGTGGAGAGGGGAGAAGAGGGGTGGTGGCACCATAGGGGAAGATGGAGAGGAAGGGGAAGGGTGGAGGCGCATGGGGGCTAGGGGGTGGCTGCTAGGGTTGGGAGAGGGAGTTTGGGGCGCACCAAGTGGTGGGGGCCATATTTGGCTGCCCAAAAGTCCCCCCCGTTGGGCCCAAACCCTTCCACCAGAGGCCCAACTCAACCCCCAAGGCCCAAGGTGTGACACCACAGAGTGTCGTAACTTTATTTAACATGCTTGATATGGTCAAAAACAGTATGAGATGTGGAAATAAGGTTAAAACCATAAGGTTTGGAGTTTTATAACGTTTCCGGGGTTTTGGGCCTTCCCGGGGGATTTTGGGCCTTAAAGAGGGGGTTGTGGGCTTTGGTGGGATGGAGTAGGAATCCATTTAGGATTAGGAAAGGGGCTTGGGCTGGTGAAAAGGGGGGTTCCCTACTCTTGGTGCGCCCCCACCCCTGCTGCCCTCCGCTTTGGTGCGCCCACCACCTCTCATTGCCTTAGCCGCACCTTCCCCCCCTCACCCCTTTGGCCTTGCGCCCCCTTGCCCTTGCCCCCTCCACCTCTCCACCTCCCCACCACCTCTCCTCCACCCCCTTTCTTCCCTAGGGTGGCCTCCCCACCCCTGCAACCTCGCGGATCCATCCGAGGAGCGAGGAGCGAGGAGATCGATTGGGGTTTTCGTTCGTCGGGCAAAGGTATGATCATGGGGTTCCCTGGGGTTGATCTAGGTACTGTTTTTACGGTGATTATCAAGTTTTTAGATCAATTGGTGGTGCTGGATTTGAGTCATTTGGATTAGATCTAGATGTTGCCACGTTTCTGTTTTGGGGCAGCATGAGCCGCCGATCTAGGGTTCGCGTTATCTCCAATTTAGAATCCGAATCTTGTCATACGGATGTTTAAGAAGTTGTAGATAATTTAATTATATTTCTGTGGATATAAAGAAAGTTAAATTCTGTCCAGCCGTTTAAAAGTTATGACTGTTTTACCGAGCGTATTAAAATCTGTGACGCGATTGGAACAGATCACGGTAATCTGTAGATTAAACAATTTTAGATTCTGAATCAGTCTTTCCATATACCTAGAGAAAGTTGGGAAATTTCCTAAGCTACGCGAGGATGTACTCATTTAGTTGATTCGGAGTCCCAGAACCCAAGTTATGCCTTTTGCAAGGCTGCTGCCCCGCCGGGACAGAACCTCTGTTTTTAGGTTTTGCGAGTAGATGGCAATGTCGGGGTAGATGAGGGTTTGCATACTGTTTTGTGGTTGTGTTTGTGTGCGTGTGGTGCCTATGTGCAGGTGGTGCGACCCCGGGAGTGCCCTCTACTTCCCGCGAATCCGTTGCACGTGGTTGAGGCAAGTGTGTTGTGATGGATAGCGAGTTGTAGGTTGCTTGTTGAGAATAGATGGAATTGACTATATGATATATGATCACTTGCCATGCTTTAATGATTGCTAATGATATGATGAGCATGTTTATTATGTTATGATGCCATGTGTTAATATGTGAGTTAAACATGATGTTGGCATAATTGCATACATGACATGTTACATGGCCCGGGCGGTGAGAAAGTCAATATCTAATCCGGGAAGGTCGGTGAGAAAGGTATGACTAATACAGAGAGCCAATGAGTAAGCCCTACATTGTGATTCCATTCACCGCGGTGAACGGAAGCGAGGAGTAGGCACTGTAACACCCCGGCATTTAATATGCCTGAATGCTACCAAACATAAGCTAAACAACATCTAAATACCACATTTAACATAAAATTCCAGCAAAGGTGCATAGGCTAAAAACCGAGATTTCGGCAGCATCTCCTTTGTTTTAACATGAATTAACACAATATCAATATCATGGCAAGATATGTCATAGCACACGACAACATAAATGGATATATCATCAAATTACGCCAATAAAAGCATGCTCAACCACTTCATAAGCTATAACCAAGCAAATAAGGAATCACAAGCATGCTAAATTAAACCCTACATTAAGCTTATGGCACAACTCTTAATATCATGTCTCCAAGTGATTAATTATGGACTATGATGGTGGAGCTACGTGTAGAAGTGTAGCTAGACCCCTTTTTCCCGCATGCCGATCTCAAAGTACCTAAAAACAACATAAAACACAAGCGTGAGTTCGAAAACTCAGCAAGCATATTGTAATGGACAACAAGATCATTTACAAGACAATAATACCTTACATCACATATAACATCTCATACTTGAGCACATAACAACATCATCATCATTAAATATGTATTGCAATGCAATGCAATGCAATGTTATGCTCATATCTCCTTGGAAACTCATACCGGTATGGTTCAAGACACACCCGTCGGTGTGCACCCTTTTCCCCTTCCATCCCGAAGATGGAGGGTGCCTACTCCTCGCTTCCATTCACCACGTGGATGGAATCACGATGTAGGTCTTACTCAATGGCGTTCGGACTAGTCATAACTTTCTCACCGACCTTGCCGGACTAGTTATGACTTTCTCACCGCCTCGCCCTATCTCATGACATGCGAGCAACTATACCAATTATCATATCTCATTTGTACGTAAACATATGGCATCATGTCATAGTACACATAAACACATGGCATCGAATCATGATAAGTATAGACACATAGCATCATATCATGATAATCATACTCAATATATCATTGGAAAACAGCAAGCATGGCAAGTGATCATAGCAAGTATTCAATCTTTCATCTAATCTCCACAAGCAACCTACGATTCCGCTATACATTACAACACACTTGCCTCAACCAAGCGGCGGATTGGCGGGAAGTAGAGGGCACTCCCGGTGTCACACCACCTGCACATAGGCATCACACACTCACAATCGTGCCCACAAAACAGTACACAAACCCCCATCTAACCCGACATTGCCCACTACTCGCAAAACCTAAAAACAGAGGTTCTGTCCCGTCAGGACAGCAGCCTTGCAAAAGGCATAACTTGAGTTCTGGGACTCCGAATGAATTAAACGAGTACACCCTCGCGTAGCTTAGGAAATTTCCCAACTTTCTCTAGGTATATGGAAAGTCTGATTCGGCTTCTAAAGTTGTTTAATCTACAGATTACCGAGATCTGTTCCAATCGCGTCACAGATTTTAACACGCTCGGTAAAACGGCCATAACTTTCAAACGGCTGATCGGATTTTAACGTGCTTTATGTCCACGGAAGGATAATTAAATTATCTACAACTTCTTTTAAGTCCGTATGGACAGATTCGGATTCTAAATCGACGAAAACTCGAACCCTAGCCCGACTGCTCAATCTGCCCGAAAACAGAAACGTGGCAACGTCTAGATCTAACCCAAAGAACTCCAACCCAGCACCACCAATTGATTTAAAAACTTCATAAACACCCTAAGAACAGTACCTAGATCAAACCCAAGGATCCCCATGATCATACCTTTGCCCAACGAACGAATCTCCAATAGATCTCCTCGCTCCTCGCTCCTCGCTCCTCGCTCCTCGTTCCTCGCTCCTCGCTCCTCGGATGGATCCATGAGGATGCAGGGGTGGGGAGGCCACCCTAGGGCAGCAAGGGGGTGGAGGAGAGGTGGTGGAGAGGTGGGGAGCAATGGGGCAAGGGAGGGGGAGGCGCACGGCCAAGGGAGGAGGGAGGCGGCTAGGGCAAGGGCAAGTGGGGGGAAGGGCGCACAAGGGGCAGGGGTGAACGCCCAAGGGCTGGTGGGGAGCCCTTTTACCAGCCCCCACACCCAATCCTAGTCCGTTACGGAGACCTACTCCATCCCACCAAAGCCCACTTAAGGCCCAAACTCCCCCGGGAAGGCCCAAAACCCAGCGGCCGGAAGCGACCGGAAACGTTATTAACCTCCATACCTTATGGTTTTAACCTACCATACCATATTTCATAAAGTTTTTGACCTTAACATGCACCATTTAAAAGGTTACGACACTCCGTGGTGACACATCACTTCAAACGGCCCAAAAACGCGAGTAAACCTCAAGTCGAAAGGTTTTATTCTCTAATTTCACATTCTGTAATGTCACACCATACCGTAGTGTCACATTCTTCCCCCTTCAACGAGATTCGACCTCGAATCCGAAGGACGCCATAATCAACAACAAAGTCCCCAAGGGACAAAAGGCTTCTCTGCAGCTCAAAACATTCACACAACGACTAAAACCGGAACAAACAACAAACGAGTTCCCAAAACCAACACATTGAGAAAAAGTGTTGATCTAGCTCAACTAAGGGCAACCCCTCACAAATCGACCTTCACTTCAATTTCCCAACAGAATCTGCGTTTCAACCACAAAGGGCTCCATCAACCCAAAACGCTCGAATCCTCACGGCAAACACTTCATACTTCTATCACAACCAACCTGACTACCATACTCCATTAAACTCAACATGACATAATCAAAGGAAGTCACAATTCCTTTAACGACCTTTCTACATTCGAAAATTTTCATCGAGGAAACTCATTAAGGCACACTTGCCCTTCCGATACACCATCATACTCACATTTTATTCCATCCTTTCCCGGACAAGACTCAAATCCAAGAACAACTAGTGATGACAAAGGCTCACGGCCGGGACAAATATCACCGAACTACCGTCAACTTCACTTCCACCCATCGCTACACTTAATAATGGTTAAACCCATACATCATCAACCTCCATCACAAACCACCCTTATACCACTAGGGTTCAACACCTAGCCCCAAGCTAGGATCGAAAAACCTTACCAAACCACAATTGGTTCCTTTCTTAAGAGGGTCTCGCCCTCACACAAAAACACTTAGCTATCAAGCCCAAGTGTACTCACGACAACTCAAACCCAAAGCGTTAACAACCATTTTGGAAAGAATTCGGCAACATCCAAAGAGCACACAAAGGAAGCATAAATCCCCTACACCACAACCAAGATACCATAATTTCTTCATTCTTTCTTTTCATACTAGAAAGCAAGAGAAATCTGGTTTCATGACATAAATGCACATTCTTCAGGAGCACTCCGGATTAGTCATATCTCCATATATGACTTTCTCACCGACCTGGCTCAACGACTCTTTTATCATTTAACATGTAAAAACGATGTCATGTTTACTTTTCACCATTCATTCATCATGGAACAACGGTGCGAATAGTCATTCACCAAATAACTTCTTCCTCGGTATCAAATGATTGAAATACCCATAACACTGACGGTTGCGCTAAATCATGTAGACTATGACGGCAACATAATTAACAGTAAGGCACCACATCAAATCAGAACCCACCAACGATAGATAGCTAAACTTTGCAAAACATCGCATTTAAACCAAAATCAACGTTTGGAAAAAGACATCGGCTCCAACGTTTCAACATCTGCGCAAACAACCGCCAAAAATTGTATCAAAAGAGAGGGAAACTCAATCCCAAAAGAAAACTCTTCACTAACCAAATTTACTTATGACACATTCATAAAAATCCAGACTTGTGAAACATCCGCACACCAAACACATTTTTTCCAAATGACTCCAACTCTAGCCAAACAGAGTTACACATTAAGGGCTCAACTCAAAAGTTTCCAACACAACCCTTTAAGACCATTTGCTTCCTTTTAAAATTAATTCCAAAGATAATCCAGTGCGAACGCGAAAGGGCGCGATCGACTCAAAACTTTTGGGGTGTAAATCCATGCTCATAGCACCGACTAAACAAATTAGCCAAAACCAAATATTTGCACCAATTTCTACGGGTTTTAGGGAAACTCCAAAACACACCTTATGGAACACCTTGACCGAAAACCCTTCAACCAAAATGGCAAACAACCAAACCAGTCCAAAAGCCTTTAAACTCAAGCTCAGCACAAAAAGAACCATTTCTAGAACTCCACTACGCTTTTCATTAAAAGACTTTAATAATCACTTTTTTTTCTCCCTGAGGAGCCCCAACACAATTCAACCAAAAGCTTCACAACAAATTCTTCCTCTAGTTACCATTCCCAACACTTTTAATAAGGGTTTTTGATGCTTATCAAAAAGGCACCCAACCAAGACTATAATGATATGATCCCCACGGATCACCGAATCATAATACTTCTTATTCTAAATTTGAAACATAGTACTTCCACAAACCTTTCAGCAAGATCAACATATAAATTTCATACCTCCTATCTATTCACGT
The DNA here is from genome assembly GCA_036346355.1 of Rhipidocladum racemiflorum. Classification (NCBI taxonomy): domain Eukaryota; kingdom Viridiplantae; phylum Streptophyta; class Magnoliopsida; order Poales; family Poaceae; genus Rhipidocladum; species Rhipidocladum racemiflorum. Next base: position 48,184,234 of record CM070577.1, on the reverse strand, counting down.
CTCGATAACCGAACCTTATTCAGTTAAACAACGACTTCAACATGTAAATATTACCTCTACAAGACAAAGTTCATAGCTAGGATTCCAAGGCATACATTCATTAAGGATAAAACTCTACATCATGTTAATTATCCAAAGCTCACTCCATCGCAACATGTTAAAATTTTCCTCTATTTTAACCATGGTTTTCCAACGAATAATCTAAACAGTTACCACAACTACTTAGTCATCAATAACAACAAATGGGCATAATCATCAACCAACAACATTACTTTTAGCTACCCTATACATAGGTGATAACAAAATTACCACCACACAACATACCCCCACTATTTAAAATAGACTGAATATTAGCATTAACACTACCATTAACAACATCATTAACAATAAGTCTTATGTCTTCTCCATTGATATCAATACTAGCATTGTAGCGACACACAGCGCATACTTCCAAAGATACTAGTAGTTTGCAACAACATAAATAGCAACTCTAATCAACATCCAAATTAAAGTCACTAGTCAACACGATTAAATTTCTCTATTAATCCATTAGATTAGAACATCTTTAACAACCAGCAAAGTTTCTTTTACAATAACAGCAGCCTACATCATCTTAATGTTTTAACTATGCATCAAAGTTTAAACTTTTAACATTAACAAGGATCATAAGCACTTTTTAAAGCAAGGCAACAGATTCTAAGCATGTACATTAACACATTTAATCATTCTCGCTAAGAGTAAACTGCAACACTAGTAGTCTATTTATTCTCAAGCTAGAGATATTAATCACATTGAATTGATTCAACTCAAAATTTAACTTATCAACAAATCAATCCATAGACCACATTGTTACCTACTACATAACATGCTAAACATCAATTCTTACTAGGGACAAACGATTTCAGTCAAAAGACTACTTTGTTTACAGCATTTTAGTTTTAAAACTATCCCAAGTTCATAAGGAAAATTTGACTCTCAAAGTTGCGATGAGACAAACCCAAACTTGGTCATGCAAAGGAATTCTCCAAAACACTTTTTAAATCTCAAAGACTCCTACTGGAGGGAACCAATCGATCAAATATACCTTTGCAAATAAACCCTAACTCCAAACTTTCACAAAATAGGAAGGGTTTTTCAAAGATGATTTTCTTAAACCAAAGAAATAACGAATCAAACACCACTTACTTCTACAAAGACACAGAACTTCAGCCACGACAGCCGTGTCCGCATAACTCCACAATAACTCCGTTAACCTCGGAGAAAGACAAACACAGGATAAATTTGAATGCTTCTTCCCCATAAAGCCATCAACAAACTAATCATTAAAAGCTGGAAAGGCGCCCAAAGAAGCGCAACACTAGACTCCTCTTCTTCGTCTTCAACCAAGGAAGACAAAACCACACACCGCATAATGAACGATCCGCAAAACCCAACATTTTTCATTTGATTCAAATCAACTAAAGCCAAGAAAAGCAACGAAAAATCGACCGTCGAGCGGCAAAGAACGCGTCTGAAGGAATCCACCACCAAACTCTTCTATTTGACTCCAGTCAACTACCCGATCTACAACAGAGAGGGTAAGCACTCTTCTCCTACAGGGTTAATAGTTCTTCGGTGATGGCGCTAACGGCCATACCGTCAAACCTCGCCCTTACTATGAACAAAAAGAGGTGACCGAAACCCTTCGGTACCACAATTCCACTCTATCACAACAACAAGAGCAATTCAGTCATTTATCTCATAGACATAGCAACAGCTTTATCAAAGGAAGCATTCAACATCATAGCTTAAATACAACATTTAAGCATAAAGAAACGATACCCATACCCTTTCCTACTGTGCATCCATTGTGTGTCAAATTTTAGATTAGTTATACCACTTTTGCAAGTTTTAATGTTGCTATCCTATAACAAAATTTTAGTTAAGACCTAAGCCATGTTTCTAAGTTATTCCACATCATATTTTAGTTTTTCCCTATAGCATGACACTAAAAATTCACATTCCAAGGACCTACAACCTCGCCTCACGATACCAATCAGTAACACCCGGCATTTAATATGCCTGAATGCTACCAAACATAAGCTAAACAACATCTAAATACCACATTTAACATAAAATTCCAGCAAAGGTGCATAGGCTAAAAACCGAGATTTCGCAGCATCTCCTTTGTTTTAACATGAATTAACACAATATCAATATCATGGCAAGATATGTCATAGCACCACGACAACATAAATGGATATATCATCAAATTACGCCAATAAAAGCATGCTCAACCACTTCATAAGCTATAACCAAGCAAATAAGGAATCACAAGCATGCTAAATTAAACCCTACATTAAGCTTATGGCACAACTCTTAATATCATGTCTCCAAGTGATTAATTATGGACTATGATGGTGGAGCTACGTGTAGAAGTGTAGCTAGACCCCTTTTTCCGCATGCCGATCTCAAAGTACCTAAAAACAACATAAAACACAAGCGTGAGTTCGAAAACTCAGCAAGCATATTGTAATGGACAACAAGATCATTTACAAGACAATAATACCTTACATCACATATAACATCTCATACTTGAGCACATAACAACATCATCATCATTAAATATGTATTGCAATGCAATGCAATGCAATGTTATGCTCATATCTCATTGGAACTCATACAGGTATGGTTGAGTACACACCGTCGGTGTGCACCCTTTTCCCCTTCCATCCCGAAGATGGAGGGTGCCTACTCCTCGCTTCCATTCACCACGTGGATGGAATCACGATGTAGGTCTTACTCAATGGCGTTCGGACTAGTCATAACTTTCTCACCCGACCTTGCCGGACTAGTTATGACTTTCTCACCGCCCTCACCCTATCTCATGACATGCATGCAACTATGCCAATTATCATATCTCATTTGTACATAAACATATGGCATCATGTCATAGTACACATAAACACATGGCATCGAATCATGATAAGTATAGACACATAGCATCATATCATGATAATCATACTCAATATATCATTGGAAAACAGCAAGCATGGCAAGTGATCATAGCAAGTATTCAATCTTTCATCTAATCTCCACAAGCAACCTACGATTCCGCTATATATTACAACACACTTGCCTCAATCAGCTTTGCGACGGATTGGCGGGAAGTAGAGGGCACTCCCGGTGTCACACCACCTGCACATAGGCATCACACACTCACAATCATGCCCACAAAACAGTACACGAACCCCCATCTAACCCGACATTGCCCACTACTCGCAAAACCTAAAAACAGAGGTTCTGTCCCGTCGGGACAGCAGCCTTGCAAAATGCATAACTTGAGTTCTGGGACTCCGAATGAATTAAACGAGTACACCCTCGCGTAGCTTAGGAAATTTCCCAACTTTCTCTAGGTATACGGAAAGTCTGATTCGGCTTCTAAAGTTGTTTAATCTACAGATTACCGAGATCTGTTCCAATCGCGTCACAGATTTTAACACTCTCGGTAAAACGGCCATAACTTTCAAACGGCTGATCGGATTTTAACGTGCTTTATGTCCACGGAAAGATAATTAAATTATCTACAACTTATTTTAAGTCCGTACGGACATATTCGGATTCCAAATAGACGAAAACTCGAACCCTAGCCCGACTGCTCAATCTGCCCGAAAACAGAAACGTGGCAACGTCTAGATCTAACCCAAAGAACTCCAACCCAGCACCACCAATTGATCTAAAAACTTCATAAACACCCTAAGAACAGTACCTAGATCAAACCCAAGGATCCCCATGATCATACCTTTGCCCAACGAACGAATCTCCAATAGATCTCCTCGCTCCTCGCTCCTCGCTCCTCGGATGGATCCATGAGGATGCAGGGGTGGGGAGGCCACCCTAGGGAAGCAAGGGGGTGGAGGAGAGGTGGTGGAGAGGTGGGGAGCAATGGGGCAAGGGAGGGGGAGGCGCACGGCCAAGGGAGGAGGGAGGCGGCTAGGGCAAGGGCAAGTGGGGGGGGGAAGGGCGCACAAGGGGTAGGGGTGAACGCCCAAGGGCTGGTGGGGAGCCCTTTTACCAGCCCCCACACCCAATCCTAGTCCGTTACGGAGACCTACTCCATCCCACCAAAGCCCACTTAAGGCCCAAACTCCCCCGGGAAGGCCCAAAACCCCGAAAACGGCCCGAAAACGACCCGGAAACGTTATTAACCTCCATACCTTATGGTTTTAACCTGCCATACCATATTTCATAAAGTTGTTGACCTTAACATGCACCATTTAAAAAGTTACGACACTCTGTGGTGACACATCACTTCAAACGGCCCAAAAACGCGAGTAAACCTCAAGCCGAAAGGTTTTATTCTCTAATTTCACATTCTATAATGTCACACCATACCGTAGTGTCACAGGCACCCTCCATCTTCGGGATGGAAGGGGGGAGAGGGTGCACACCGACGGGTGTGTGCTCAACCATACCGGTATGAGTTTCCAAGGAGACATGAGCTTTGCATTACATTGCATACATAATGATGATGATATTGTTAAGTGTTCATGAATGAGATGATATACATGATGGGAGACATTATTGCCATGATATTGTTATTATTGTCCATTGCAATATGCTTGCTGAGTTTCAAACTCACGCTTGTGTTTTCTTGTTGTTTTAGGTACCATCAGAACGGCATGCGGGAAAGGGGAATAGTCACACGCCCACACGTAGCTTTACCATGTTGATTTCACAAGACATTCTATTAGTTTGATAATAAATTGCGTGTGATGATCATTGATTTAAGGCTTAGCTTGCTTAATGAGAGTTTTATTGTTCGTTTGACACTTGTAGACATTAAGTGCTTGATGATAGTCTTATATTGTCATTAAGACTTTAATTTATTGATGTTTTTAGTTGTCTCTCATAATCTATACATTGCTATACTATTGTTGCTCCTTCGAATCATGTTAAAACAAAGGAGATGCTGCCGAAATCTCGGTTTTTAGCATATGCGCCTTTGCTGGAATTTTATGTTAATTGTGGTATTTAGATGTTGCTTAGCTTATGTTTGGTAGCATTCAGGCATATTAAATGCCGGGGTGTTACAGTTGGTATCAGAGCCAGGCTGTAGGTCCTTGGAATAAGTATTTTAGTGTCATACCTTAAGTTGCAACAAAAATATAATGTGGAATAACTTAGAAACATGGTTTAGGTTCTAACTAAAACTTTGTTATAGGATAGCAACATTAAAACTTGCAAAAGTGGTATAACTAATCTAAAATCTGACACACTTGGTTGCACAGTAGATTGGGGTTTTAGTTCATCATTGCATTGCGCTTAATTATTTGATGAAGACTATGCTATGATGATGTTTGATCTATGTTCTTGATTGTATGATGTTGTGTTTATGATTATGTGTTTGGATGGTTGTCTGTCTGAAGCAGCCATGCCGAGGGGTAGAGGCCGTGGACGCCGTGGCCGTGGAAGCCGTGGGGCGAGGCTCCCAGGAGTTGCGAGTCTGTTGATGAGGGTAGCGTTTCGCTCAATGCTCATGAGCCAGCTCAGAGGGGCTTCCAATCAGATACTGATCGGCGGTACCCGCCGCCAATGAAGATTTAGTTCAAGCTCTGCAGAGGTCGGGAGGCTGCGCGCTGGTGCGGGTAGCCCCTCTTGTTGTGCCTCCCTCACAGTGGCCCAGTTGTTGCCCCCGCTGTGCTGGAGCCGAGGATGAGTCTCCGGGAGTGGATGTCCCTCCGTCTTGACACTTTTGACGGAGCGGGCACGCCGATCCAGTCTGCAGATTGGCTGCGGTACATGGAGAGGTAGTTTGGGGTCCTAGAGTTGACCTCGGTCCAGAGGGCTCGCTTTGTGGCCTTTCAGCTGAAGGGCCAAGCTGATATCTGGTGGGAGGGGGTTCTGGCTGCTAGAGCCCCCGATCTTGGTCCAGTCACCTTGGAGGACTTTGTGGCTCGCTTCTGAGCCAAGTTCTACCCAGAGTCATTCCTTGAGCGGATGGAGCATACTCGCGACTCTTTCCCGAGGAAAGAGGTCGGTGGCAGAGTATGAGGTGGAGTTCAACAGCGTGGTGCGCTTACGTACCGTGTGGCGTACCGATGATCGGGAGAAGGCAAGGAGGTTCCTTAGGGGCCTCAACCAGAGTTCGAGTTGTCATGGGGCGATCCCTCATGACTTCTGCCTCTGTGGTGGAGCAGCGTAAGGGCATGGAGCTTGAGTGGAGCTCTCCGGATAAGCAAAGCCCGGTGGTCCAGAGGTTCCTGCGGCCCAGCGGGCCGAAGAGGACCTTTGGTGGAGGAGGTGGGTCTTCTCACACCCACCTTCAAGAAGTTCAAGGGAGGACAGGCTCCTCCTCGAGGGCCAAGATGGGGCCGCCTCGGTCGTCTTCCTCGCGAGCAAATTGCTCGCCCTGTGCTCGAAGCAGGCATGAAGTGCTTCAAGTGCGGTGGTGAGCACCGTGCTTGAGTGTGGTTGGACCGAGTTGCAACCACTGTGGGCAAGCCCGGCCACATGGGACGAGCCTGCCGGATGAATCCCGGTAGCATCATCAAGTGGGAGACGGTGCCTTCTCCTCCCACTCGGTAGCGTCTTCCGGATGATCGGTGCACATGATGGCTGCTCTGTTTCTCGGCCGCCCTTTGCGTACGCCACCAATGGCTTACTAGTGCCCGCACCGTCTGCTTCCTCCTCGATTGCCTCCTCCGCCCCGACTTTGTTGGGGCATCACCGAGTCGGAGCTCCTACTTCTCGACGCCACCAGGAGTGTCGCTTTGCCGACCGCCGAGTCAGGGCATCTAGAGGTGGTTTCAGGTACTGCTCGTGGATTCCGTTGATGCCTTTGTTCTGTTTGATTCCGAGCATCCTATTCCTTTGTGTTGTCTCGAGTTTGCTAGTAGAGCTATGTTGGGAGTTCAATGGATTTACGAGTCTATGCTAGTCGGTTCTCACAGGGGTTTGATTGCTAATTCTTTGGTTTGCCCTGGTTGTACCGTCGCCATTGATGATGAGGTTTTCTTTGCCAATCTTATGGTGATCCAAATGGCTCCTTTTGATGTCATTTTGGGCATGGACCGCTGCATCACAGTGATAAGATCTCAAGAAGCTGAAGACGGTTGCCTTGCAGGCCCCGGGCTGTGGTAGAGTTGACCTTCAGTGGTGGTATACCTTCCACTCCATCTTTGCTTTGACTAGTCTGTTTTCTAGTCGCCGTTTGAGGCAATTGGGTTTCCTCATGGCTTTGTCAGAAAAGCCATCTTCTTCAGTTTCCATTGAGGAGATTCCTGTAGTGATGGAGTTTATTGATGTGTTCCCTGACGAGTTGCCTGGTTTACCTCCCGTGAGGAATGTGGAGTTTCGTATTGATCTTGTTCCTGGCACTCGACCTATTTCTATCTCTCCATACCGCTTGGCTCGTCCTTTTCAAGACGAGTTAAAGAAGCAGTTGGAGGATCTGTTGGACAAGGGCTTTATCCGGCGTAGCTTTTCGCTATGGGGAGCACCCGTCCTCTTTGTTTCGAAGAAAGATGGAAGTTGGCGTATGTGCATTGATTATCGTGCTCTTAATCAAGTGACAATCAAGAACAAGTATCCTTTGCCTCGCATCGAGGATCTGTTTGACCAACTGAAGGGAGCAAAGGTGTTCTCCAAGATTGATCTTCAGTCGGGGTATAATCAGATTCGTGTGAGGGAGCAGGACATTGAGAAGACTGCTTTCTCCACTAGGTATGGGCATTATGAATTTAAACTTATGTCTTTTGGACTAACTAATGCTCCTGCTGTCTTTATGGAGGCGATGAACAGTATGCTACACAAGTACCTTGATGAGTTTGTGGTAGTGTTCATCGATGACATTCAGTTTACTCTAAATCAGAAGAGGAGCATGAGCGGCATTTGAGGCTTGTGCTGAGCACCTTGAGGGAGAATCAGTTCTTTGGTAAGCTGAAAAAGTGCGAGTTCTGGATTTTAGAAGTGGGTATTCTTGGCCATGTCATCAATCCAAAGGGCATGTCTCAGAGATCCTAGCAAAGTCTCGTGAGCTTTGGATTGGAAGAGGCCTTCCAATGTCAAAGAGGTGCGTAGTTTCCTTGGGTTGGCTGGCTACTACACGGTGATTTGTGCAGATTTCTCTATCATTGCCAAGCCACTTTCGCGGTGACTCGAAGGGGATGAAATTTCGGTGGATCCGCAGAGTGTGAGCACAGTTTCTGCACTTTGAAGGAGAAGTTAGTGACTGCTCCTGTTCTTACCCTTCCCGAGCCTGGGAAACGCTTCACGATTTATTCTGATGCCTCTCATTTGGGACTTGGTTGTGTGCTCATGCAAGATGGCAAGGTGATTGCTTATGCATCGAGGCACCTAAAAAAGAATGAGCAGAACTATCCCACTCATGATCTTGAGCTAGCCGCTGTGGTGTTTGCATTGAAGATATGGAGGCATTATCTGTATGGCGAGTCTTGTGATATCTTCACTGATCACAATAGCCTCAAGTACATCTTTACTCAGAAAGATTTGAACTTGAGGCATAGGAGGTGGCTAGAACTGATAAAGGATTATGACCTCACAATCTAGTATCATCCGGGTAAGGCAAATGTAGTGGCTGACACTCTCAGTCGCAAGACAATGCCCCCTGTCATTGATTGTCTTGTTGCTGATTTTGAGCGATTGGGAGTCTCCTACTGCTTTGCGGGGACCGTGCAAGCTGAAATTCAATTGATTCTTGAGTCGCTAATTCCCAGCGTGTCAAAGTGAGGCACGTAAGCATGATCGCTTGCTGCAGCAGTGAGGAACGCCTTGAGGATGGTAAGTCGAGACTTTACCGTTGATGATGCAGAGCTTTGAGGTTTCAGGGCCGTCATGCGTGCCCGTAAATCTCAAGTGAAAGAAGACATTCTGAAAGAAGCTCATCGCACCCGTACCACGGTCCATCCTGGGGAGACCAAGATGTACTGTGGACTTGAAGAAGAATTTCTCGTGGAAAAGGATGAGAGTGGATATTGCCAAGTATGTGGCGTCTTGTGGGATCTGTTAGAAGATCAAAGTCGAGCATAAGCGTCCCGCCTGGCCTGTTGCAGCCATTGGAGATTCCTGTGTGGCCATGGGATGACATCTCCATGGATTTCGTGGTTGGCCTACCTCGTACTCCACGAGGGAAGGATGCTGTTTGGGTTGTGGTGGACCGTCTCAGCAAGTTTGCGCATTTCATTCCTATCCGCACGACCAATTCAGCAAGCGAGTTGGCTCCCATCTATGTGTGGGAGATTGTGAGACTGCATGGTGTACCCAAGACCATTATTTCTGATCGGGATGCGAAGTTCGTCTCCAAGTTCTGGGAGAGTTTGCAGAGTGCATTGGGTACGCAGCTTCGCCTTAGTACCGCTTTTCACCCTCAGACGGATGGGCAGTCTGAGTGTACCATCCAGACTTTGGAGGACATGCTCAGGGCCTGTGTGATGGCTTGGAAAGGTAGCTGGGAAGACCATTTGCCCCATGCAGAGTTTGCTTATAATAACAGCTATCATTCCAGCATCTGGGCTGCTCCTTATGAGGTACTGTATGGCCGGAAGTGCAGATCGCCACTTTGTTGGGTTGCCGTGGGCGAGATAGCAGTTCTTGGACTGGATTGGGTTCAGCAGACTGTTGATCGCGTGTCGGAGGTTCGGCAGAACCTTCTCGCGGCTGAAGCGAGCAGAAAAGCTATCTTTGATGTGAGGCGGTGAGACTTGGAGTTTGAGGTGGGTGATAGCGCATTTTGCGAGTATCTCCCACCAAGGGTGTGGTGCGTTTTGGCACCAAAGGAAAGCTCAGTCCGAGGTATGTTGGGCCTTTTCCTATCATCGCCCGAGTTGGTAGGCTGGCCTATCGTCTGGAGCTACCGGAATCCATGCAAGGTGTGCATAATGTGTTCCATGTCTCGATGTTGAGGAAATACTTGCATGACCCAGAGTTGGTAGTTCCGTTGGAACCATTAGTGCTTGAGCAGGACCTCACCTTCGAGTCCCGTCCTGTGGAAATTCTAAGGACTTCGGAGCGAGTGATGAAGAACAGGACGCTTAAGTTTGTCAAGGTCCTGTGGTCACATCAGACCGAGAGAGAAGCGACTTGGGAGCTAGAGTCTCGCATGCGCGAGAAGTATCCCGAGTTTTTCGCCTCAGGTATGTGATGTGAAAACCTAGCTATCTTCGGTTGTGCTGGGTTGCGTGTTGGTGCGTTTAGATTTGAGGTCGAATCCTGTTGAAGGGGGGAAGAATGTGACACCACGGAGTGTCGTAACTTTATTTAACATGCTTGATATGGTCAAAAACAGTATGAGATGTGGAAATAAGGTTAAAACCATAAGGTTTGGAGGTTTATAACGTTTCCGGGCCGTTTCCGGGGTTTTGGGTCTTCCCGGGGGATTTTGGGCCTTAAAGAGGGGGTTGTGGGCTTTGGTGGGATGGAGTAGGAATCCATTTAGGATTAGGAAAGGGGCTTGGACTGGTGAAAAGGGGGGTTCCCTACTCTTGGTGCGCCCCCACCCCTGCTGCCCTCCCCTTTGGTGCACCCACCACCTCTCCTTGCCCTAGCTGCACCTTCCCCCCTCACCCCTTTGGCCTTGCGCCCCCTTGCCCTTGCCCCCTCCACCTCTCCACCTCCCCACCACCTCTCCTCCACCCCCTTGCTGCCCTATGGTGGCCTCCCCACCCCTGCAACCTCGCGGATCCATCCGAGGAGCGAGGAGCGAGGAGATCGATTGGGGTTTTCGTTCGTCGGGCAAAGGTATGATCATGAGGTTCCCTGGGGTTGATCTAGGTACTATTCTTTGGGTGATTATCAAGTTTTTAGATCAATTGGTGTTGCTGGATTTGAGTAATTTGGATTAGATCTAGATGTTGCCACGTTTCTGTTTTGGGGCGGCATGAGCAGTCGATCTAGGGTTCGCATTATCGCCAATTTAGAATCTGAATCTTGTGATACAGATGTTGAAGAAGTTGTAGATAATTTAATTATCTTTCCATGGATATAAAGAAAGTTAAATCCCGTCCAGACGTTTAAAAGTTATGACTTTTTTACCGAGCGTATTAAAATCTGTGACGCGATTGGAACAGATCACGGTAATCTGTAGATTAAACAATTTTAGAGTCCAAATCAGTCTTTCCATATACCTAGCGAAAGTTGGGAAATTTCCTAAGCTACGCGAGGCTATACTTGTTTAATTGATTCGGAGTCCCAGAACCCAAGTTATGCCTTTTGCAAGGCTGTTGTCCCGCCGGGACAGAACCTCTATTTTTAGGTTTTGCGAGTAGATTGCAATGTCGGGGTAGATGAGGGTTTGCGTACTGTTTTGTGGTTGTGTTTCTGAGCATGTGGTACCTATGTGCAGGTGGTGCGACCCCGGGAGTGCCCTCTACTTCCCGCCAATCCGTTGCACGTGGTTGAGGCAAGTGTGTTGTGATGGATAGCGAGTTGTAGGTTGCTTGTTGAGAATAGATGGAATTGACTATATGATATATGATCACTTGCCATGCTTTAATGATTGCTAATGATATGATGAGCATGTTTATTATGTTATGATGCCATGTGTTAATATGTGAGTTAAACATGATGTTGGCATAATTGCATACATGACATGTTACATGGTCCGGGCGGTGAGAAAGTCAATATCTAATCCGGGAAGGTCGGTGAGAAAGGTATGACTAATCCGAAGAGCCAATGAGTAAGCCCTACATCGTGATTCCATTCACCGCGGTGAACGGAAGCGAGGAGTAGGCACCCTCCATCTTCGGGATGGAAGGGGGGAGAGGGTGCACACCGACGGGTGTGTGCTCAACCATACCGGTGTGGGAGCAGATGCTTGACTTGAAATTTTGATGTTCTCTTCCAAAATGTTGAATTTGGTTGAAATGCAATATTTTACAAGTTCAGTTTCAATTGATGTGGGATGGGATGCGACGTGGTGTTTTACTGTTAACTATGCTGTCGTCATAGTCTATATGAGTTACCGCAATCTTCGATGTTAATTGTGTTTCAATTATGTGATACCGAGGAAGAAGTCATTTGGCGGATGACTATTCGGTACTGTTGTTACATGATGAATGAATGGTTAAAATGGAAAACGAGACATTGTTTATGCATAATTAATCATAAAGGAGTTGTTGAGCCAGGTCGGTGAGAAAGTCATATATGGATATATGACTAATCTGGAGTGCTTTTGAAAAGTGTGCATGCATGTCATGAATCGAGATGTCCAATTCTTTCTAGTATGAAAAGAAAGAATGAAGAAATTCTGGTATTTTGGTTGTGGTGTAGGGGATTTATGCTTCCTTTGTGATTTGGCTTGGATGTTGCCGAATTCTTTCCAAAATGGTTGTTAACGCTTTGGGTTTGAGTTGTCGTGTGTGGTCCACTTGGGTTCAAAAGAATTGTACTTCTCTTGCTCTACAGATGGGAGTGAGGATATAAATGTTCTTGGTTTATGGTTGAATATGCAAAATATGTGTACACTTGGGCTTGATAACTAAGTGTTTTTGTGTGAGGGCGAGACCCTCTTAAGAAAGGAGCCAATTGTGGTTTGGTAAGGTTTTAGATCCTAGCTTGGGGCTAGGTGTCGAACTTAGTGGTATAAGGCTGGTTTATGATGGAGGTTGATGATGTTGAAGGGAATATGCCCGAGAGGCAATAATAAATTGTTTATTATCTTATTCCATGTTTATAATAGATGTTTATTTCTCATGCTAAAATTGTATTAACCGGAAACGTTGATGCATGTGTGTTTAATAAACAAAAAGGTTCCTAGTAAAGCCTCTCTTTTAAACTAGCTCATTGATTAACTGATGATCAAGGTTTCCTGATCATGAACATTTGATGTTGTTAATAACGGGGTCACATTATTAGAAGAATGATGTGATGAACACACACCCAAGTTGGTATAGCAAATTCGATCAAGTCATTAAAGTTTGTTCTTTGTCTTGAACATATACAAAATAGCTCTTTTCCTTAGACCATGAGATGATGTCAATCACTAACTCCGGAAGAGTACTTTGATGACATCAAACGTCACTCCGTAACACGGTGACTATAAAGATGGATTTGGGTACTATGAAAGTATTAGTTGAGGCTCATGCATCAAGAGTGGGATTTGTCCATCCAGATGACGGAGAGATATACTCTGGGCCCTCTCGGTGATATCACATTGACATCGCTTGCAAGCACGTGACTAGGTCACAAGAATGTCATATCACGGAACGAGTAAAGAGTACTTGTCAGTAACGGGATCAAACTAGGTATAGTTGATACCAATGATCGGATCCCAGATAAGTAATATATCGCGAGACAAAAGGAATTGGTTATGTTGTTTTTGGTTCACACGATCACTAGTTCATCGTTGAGTAAGTGGGAGTCATTATGGATCTCCGTATCCCGATGATTATTGATCAGAGAGGTGTCTTGATCATGTCCATTTTATTCACGAACCGTAGGGTGACAAACTTAAGGTTCATCGACGCTTTTGAGTAGATACGGAACATCGGAGAAAAGTTTGGACAGCACCGGAATAGTTTCGGGATATCGGAAAGTTTGGACAGCACCGGAATAGTTTCGGGATATCGGAATAGTTCAAGGGGGTATGTGTTAATTTTTGTTAATTAAAAGAATTAACAAATATTAAAATAACAGAAATAAAATTGTTTATTTATTTAATGGAGAGTCCATTCACATGAAGAGAATGGAGAGTCCATTCACATGAAGAGAATGGAAAGTCCATTCACATGGAGAGAGTGGATAGTCCACTCACTCCTATAAAAGGGAGGGTGGAGCTCCTCTCTCATGGACTAATCTCCATAACCCTTTGGTTGGTCCTTTCTCCCTCCTCCTGCTGTTCCACCTTTCAAGCAGTAGCTTAAGCGAAGCGCTGCTGAAATAGTTTATCCACCACCACCACTAAGTCGTAGTGTTGTTGGAGTTTCCCGTGGATCCTCTACTTCCGCTGCCCCGCTGGATTGAGGGATTGGAGGTCGTCGTTGTTCCGTGCGTGTGACCAAGTACGGAGGCGCTGCCGTTTGTGGCGCTCATCTTCGCGACTTTGAAGTCGGGCGTGTACCTCTACTTCAACCACGTTTGTTTGCGGGAACGTTATTCCCGCTTTCGGTCTACGAGGGTGAGTCCCTCTGAAACCGTTTGCATGCATCTCCTAGATATGATCTTGGTGTTTGGTTGCATTCGTAGGAAAAATTTTTGTTTTCCATGCTTAGAACCCATCAGTGGTATCAGAGCCGTGTCTATGCGTAGATGTTATGTACGGTTAAAACACATATGGATGTGGGCATTGATGATCATGTTATTGCATACTTTCGTGTTTTTGGATCATGGTGGCATAGTGGGATTTGAAGCGGTCCGGACTAACCTTACATGTCCTCGCACATGAGACTTATTCCACTCTCGACATGCAACTTGCTTTGCATAAGTGGCTTTGCGGGTGTCAGTTTCTCCTACTATAGTCATGATCTAATTTACAACGATTTGCTAATAATGTTTTTATCACCGTTGTGGTTCTTGTTCGTAGGTAAGAACGGTTCTTTCCTAGAAAGCCCAAAACCGCGTAAAATATGAAAAAAAAATTAGAGGCGTCTAACTTGTTTTTGCAGGGCATGTGATGTGATATGGTCATTGATACAAAGATTGTTGTATGAAATAAGATTTATTGTAAATTTAAACAACCGGCAGGAGCCATTTGGTTGTCTTTTCTTTTATGGCCTGCGTGCTAAGTATATGTCCATGTGATATATTGTAATGGAGGAAGACAATCAAGATGGAAGCACCATGGACCTTGGTGCCACGCCGGTGGAATGATGGAGATCATACCATGACGCACAAGATGGAGATCAAGTGCTAGAAGGACCATATCATATCACATTATTCATGCATGTGATGTTAATCCTTTTTATGCATCTTATTTTGCTTGGATGTGATCGCGTTGTTAGCACTATAAGATGATCCCTTCAACTTAATATCAAGATAATAATGTGTTCTTCCATAGTATGCACCGTTAAGAAAGTTAAATCGTTTGAAGCACCACGTGATGATCGGGTGTGATAGACTCTACGTTCGCATACAACGGGTGTAAGCCAGATTTACACAAGCAAATACTTTGGTTCTACTTGGCGAGCCTAGCATGTACAGACATGGCCTTGGAACACGAACCGAAAGGTAAAGCATGATTCATATGGATGATATGATGAACATATTGATGTTCGCCTTTGAAACTATGCCGTCTCACGTGATGATCGGTTTCGGTATAGTGATTTTGGTTCGTGTAATCACTAAAGATGACTAGAGGGATGTTGTTTTTGAGTGGGAGTTCTCGTAGTAATTTTGAATTAAACTTGAACTTAATCTATTATGAACTTAGTCTAAGTAACTTTGCAAATATGTTGTAGATGGCACCACCTACTTTCAATTTCAATCTGTTCATGGAGAAAGAGAAACTAGCCACCAACGGTAGCAACTTTACCAACTGGGCCCTTAACCTGAGGATTCTCCTCAGCGCTGCTCAAAGGAGCTATGTGCTTGATGCGCCACTGGGTGCCCCGCCCGCTGATGATGCCCCGAGGAGGAGAAAAATGTTTTCTTGACTCGCAAGGAGGACCACAGTTTAGTTCACTGCGGCATTTTGTATGGCCTTGAGCCTGAGCTGCGAAAACGTTTCGAGCACAGCAATGCTTTTGATACAATGGGAGAGTTGAAAATGATTTTCGACACCCATGCTGCAGTAGAGAGTTATGAAGCTTCAGAAAAGTTCTTTAGCTGCATGATGGAGGAAAACAGCTCCGTTAGTGAGCACGTACTCAAAATGTCTGGGTACGCCGATAAACTCATAGCTTTGGGAATAACGATCCCCATTGAGCTAGGAATTCATCGTGTTCTCCAGTCTCTGCCACCAAGCTACAAGAGCTTTGTGATGAACTACAACATGCAGGGCATGAAGAAGTCTCTCCCCAAGCTTCGTCAATGAAAATGAAGTAGAGATCAAGAAGGAACATCAAGTGTTGATGGTCCATAAGACCACCAGTTTCAAGAAGAATGGCAAGAAAGGCAAGGCTAAGGGTAACTTCAAGAAGAAGGGCAAGTCTGTTGCCACATCTGAGAAGAAGACCAAGCCTGGCCCTAAGTCGACATCAATGTTTTTCTTGCCAAGAGACCTTTGAGCCTTTAGGCGCAATCGCCCAAAATATCTCGGGTCGATAAGAAGGACGGGAATGTGAACAAAGGTATATATGATATACATGTTATTGATGTGTACCTTACTAGTACTCGCAGTAGCGCCTGGGTATTTGATACCGGTTCTGTTGCTAACATATGTAACTCGAAACAGGAGCTAAGGAACAGGCGACAACTAGCAAGGGATGAGGTGATGATGCGCGTCGGCAATGGATCAAAGGTTGATGTGATCGCCGTCGGGACACTACCTATCCAATTACCATCAGGATTAGTTATGAACCTAAATAATTGTTATTTGGTGCCTGCGTTGAGCATGAACATCATATCTGGATCTTGTTTAATGCGAGACGGTTATTAATTCAAGTCTGAGAACAATGGTTGTTCAATTTATATGAATAATATCTTTTATGGTCATGCACCTAAGAAGAATGGTTTATTTATTTTGAATCTTGATAATAATAGTACACATGTTCATAATGTGAATGCCAAAAGAATTAAGTTGAATGATGATATTGCTGCATATATGTGGCATTGCCGCTTATGTCATATTGGTGTTAAACGCATGAAGAAGCTCCATTCTGATGGACTACTAGAATCACTTGATTATGAATCATTTGAGACATGTGAACCATGCCTCATGGGCAAGATGACTAGAACCCTGTTTTCCGGTACAATGGAGCGGGCAACCGACTTATTGGAAATCATACATACCGATGTGTGTGGTCCAATGAGTGTGTCAGCGCGTGGTGGATATCGTTACTTCGTTACTTTCATGGATGATTTGAGTAGATATGGATATATTTACTTAATGAAACACAAGTCTGAAACATTTGAAAAGTTCAAAGAATTTCAGAGTGAAGTAGAAAATCATCGTAATAGAAAGATAAAATTTCTACGATCCGATCGTGGAGGAGAGTATCTTAGTTACGAGTTTGGCACACACATGAGACAATGTGAAATAGTTTTACAACTCACTCCTGCTAGAACACCACAGCGTAATGGTGTATCCGAGCATCGTAATCGTACTTTATTGGATATGGTTCAATCTATGATGTCCCTTACAGATTTGCCACTATCATTTTGGGGTCATGCACTAGAAACAGCTGCATTCACTTTAAATAGGGCACCATCTAAATCCGTTGAAACGACACCGTATGAATTATGGTTTGGCAACAAACCTAAGCTATCATTTCTAAAAGTTTGGGGATGCGATGTTTATGTGAAGAAACTTCAACCTGATAAACTCGAACCCAAAGCGGAAAAATGCGTCTTCATAGGATACCCTAAAGAAAAAATTGGGTACACCTTCTATCACAGATCCGAGGGCAAGGTTTTCGTTGCCAAGAATGGATCCTTTTTGGAGAAAGAGTTTCTCTCAAAAGGTGTGAGTAGTAGGAAGGTAGAACTCAACGAGGTTTTTGAACCTTCTCTTCATAGAATGGCAAGTGCAAAGGCGCGGAAGTTGTTTCGAGTTGACTTCACCAGATGAAGAGGGAACTAATGATGAGGATCATGAAACTCCGAAAGAGAACACTACCACACCTCGCGGAGTCAACAAGAGCGCGTAATGCTCCTGATTTTTATGTTTCTACTATGAATGTCATGGTAATTGAGAATGATGACCCTGCGACGTATTATGAAGCGATGATGAGCCCAGATTCCGACAAATGGCTAGAAGCCATGAAATCCAAAATGGGATCCATGTATGAAAACCAAGTATGGACTTTGGTGGACCTACCCAATGACCGTAAGGCCGTTGAGAACAAATGGATTTTCAAAAGAAAATAGACGCCGATGGTAATGTGACCGTCTATAAAGCTCGACTTGTCGCAGCGGTTTTCGACAAATTCAAGGAGTTGACTACGATGAGACTTTCTCACCCGTAGCGATGCTAAAGTCTGTTAGGATTATGTTAGCAATTGCTGCATTTTTCGATTATGAAATCGCGGATGGATGTAAAAACCGCGTTCCTTAATGGAAACATTGAGGAAGAGTTGTATATGATACAACCCAAAGGTTTTGTTGATCCTAAGGATGCTGATAAGGTATGCAAACTTCAGCGATCCATTTATGGACTGAAGCAAGCATCACGAAGTTGGAATCTCTGTTTTGATGAGGTAATCAAAGGTTTTGGATTTGTCCAAACTTATGGAGAAGCTTGTATTTACAAGAAAGTGAGTGGGAGCTCTATAGCATTTCTGATATTATATGTGGATGACATATTGTTGATTGGAAATGATATAGAACTTTTGAAAAGCGTAAAAGATTACTTAAACAGTAAGTTTTCAATGAATGACCTTGGTGAAGCGGCGTATATTTTAGGCATCAAAATCTATAGAGATAGATCGAGACGCTTGATTGGGTTATCGCAAAGTACATACCTTGACAAGATTCTAAAGAAGTTTAAAATGGACGAAAGTAAGAAAGGGTTCTTACCTATGTTGCAAGGCAAGACGTTGAGTAAGACTCAGAGTCCAGCTATAGCAGAAGATAGAGAAGTAATGAATAAGATTCCCTATGCTTCACCATAGGCTCTATCATGTATGCTATGTTGTGTACAAGACCGGATGTGGCACATGCTATTAGTTTGACTAGCGGTACCAATCGATCCAGGTTTGGAACAACTGGACAATGATCAAGAATATCTTTAAGTACTTAAGAAGAACTAAGGATATGTTTCTCATATATGGTGGTGAAGAAGAGCTCATCGCAAAAGGTTACGTCGACGCTAGTTTCGACACTGATCCGGATGACTCTAAGTCACAAACCGGGTATATTTTTGAAATGAATGGAGGAGCAAAGTTGAGCTGGAGGAGTTCCAAGCAACTGTGGTGGCGGGATCTTCAACAGAGGCGAATATGTTGCCGCTTGTAAGAAGCGCAGGAAGCAGTTTGGATGAAGATGTTCATATCCGAACTGGGTGTGGTTCCGAGTGCGTTGGAGCCAATGGTTATCTATTGTGACAACAATGGTGCCATAGCCAATGCTAAAGAACCAAGGTCACACAAGAATTCCAAGCATATTAAGCGCCGATATCACTCCATCCGTGAACATGTCAAGGATGGCGATGTAAAGATTTGCAAAGTGCACACGAATCTGAATGTGGCAGACGCGTTGACTAAAGCTCTCCCAAGGGCAAAACATGATCAGCACCAGAACTCAATGGGTGTTAGATTCATCACAATGTAATCTAGATTATTGACTCTAGTGCAAGTGGGAGACTGAAGGGAATATGCCCGAGAGGCAATAATAAATTGTTTATTATCTTATTCCATGTTTATAATAGATGTTTATTTATCATGCTAAAATTGTATTAACCGGAAACGTTGATACATGCGTGTTTAATAAACAAAAAGGTTCCTAGTAAAGCCTCTCTTTTAAACTAGCTCGTTGATTAACTGATGATCAAGGTTTCCTGATCATGAACATTGGATGTTGTTAATAACGGGGTCACATTATTAGAAGAATGATGTGATGAACACACACCCAAGTTGGTATAGCAAATTCGATCAAGTCATTAAAGTTTGTTGTTGTCTTGAACATATACAAAATAGCTCTTTTCCTTAGACCATGAGATGATGTCAATCACTAACTCCTAAGAGTAATTTGATGACATCAAGCGTCACTCCGTAACACGGTGACTATAAAGATGGATTTGGGTACTATGAAAGTATTAGTTGAGGCTCATGCATCAAGAGTGGGATTTGTCCATCCGTGATGACGGAGAGATATACTGGGCCCTCTCGGTGATATCACATTGACATCGCTTGCAAGCACGTGACTAGGTCACAAGAATATCATATCACGGAACGAGTAAAGAGTACTTGTCAGTAACGGGATCAAACTATGTATAGTTGATACCAATGATCGGATCCCGGATAAGTAATATATCGCGAGACAAAAGGAATTGGTTATGTTGTTTTTGGTTCACACGATCACTAGTTCATCGTTGAGTAAGTGGGAGTCATTATGGATCTCGAGATCCCGTGATGATTATTGGATCGAGAGGTGTCTTGATCATGTCCATTTTATTCCACGAACCGTAGGGTGACACACTTAAGGTTCATCGGCGCTTTTGAGTGGATACGAAACAGGAGAAAAGTTTGGACAGCACCTAATAGTTTGGGATATCGGAATAGTTCAAGGGGGTATGTGTTAATTTTTGTTAATTAAAAGAATTAACAAATATTAAAATAACAGAAATAAAATTGTTTATTTATTTAATGGAAAGTCCATTCACATGAAGAGAATGGAGAGTCCATTCACATGAAGAGAATGGAAAGTCCATTCACATGGAGAGAGTGGAGAGTCCACTCACTCCTATAAAAGGGAGGGTGGAGCTCCTCTCTCATGGACTAATCTCCATAACCCTTTAGTTGGTCCTTTCTCCCTCCTCCTGCTGTTCCACCTTTCAAGCGAGCTTGCTTAAGCGGCCGCTGAAATAGTTTCTCCACCACCACCACTAAGTCGTAGTGTTGTTGGAGTTTCCGTGGATCCTCTACTCACGCCCCGCTGGATCGAGGGATTGGAGGTCGTCGTTGTTCCGTACGTGTGACCAAGTACGGAGGCGCTGCCGTTTGTGGCGCTCATCTTCGCGACTTTGAAGTCGGGCGTGTACCTCTACTTCAACCACGTTTGTTTGCGGGAACGTTATTCCCGCTTTCGGTCTACGAGGGTGAGTCCCTCTGAAACCGTTTGCATGCATCTCCTAGATATGATCTTGGTGTTTGGTTGCATTCGTAGGAAATTTTTTTGTTTTCCATGCTTAGAACCCATCAGATGTATGGGTTTAACCTTTATTAAGAGTATCGATGGGTGGAAGTGAAGTTGCTGGTAGTTTGGTGATAATTATCCTACCGTGAGCAATTGTTTTAACTAGTTGTCTCTGGGTTTGAGACTTTCCTGGGAGAGGATGGAATGAAATGTTAGCATGATCGTGTATCGGAAGGGTAAATGTGCCTTAATGAGTTTTTTTTTCGATGGCATTTCTCGGGAATGTCGAGAGGTTGTTAAATGGAATGTGACTCGCTTTGTTTGTGTCATGTTGAGTTTAATGAAATGTGGTAGCCAGGTTGGTTGTGATAGTAGTGTGAAGTGGTTGTCGTGAGGATTTGGGCGTCTTAGATTGATGGAGCCCTTTAGTGGGTGAATCGCGAATTCCGGTTGGGGAATTGGAAGGAAAGGTGGAACCGTGAGAGGCTGCACTTAGTTGAGCTAAGTAACTCTTTCTCGCTAAGAGTTGTTTTTGGGAGTTTGTTTGTCGTTCCTTCGGTTTGAGTTTTGTGTGGTTGCCTCTTGTTGCACAGGAGTTTAGTCCTATAGGGGTTTTGTTTGTGGTTCTTGGAGTTCGTTCGGATTCGATGTCGAATCCTGTTTAAGGGGGGGGAGAATGTGACACTACGGAATGACAGTATGAGACTTTTTCGACGTCGGCATTAAAGTACGACTTTTGTATCATGTTTTGGGCCTCTTCTGGGAGTTTGGGCCTTTCCGGGGAAGAATTTGGGCCTTTCGGGGGAGTTTGGGCCTTGGGGGACCTAACTCGAGCCTTGGGGGACCAATGTGGGCCGAAGGTGTGGAAGATTTGGCCCATGTGGAGGAGTTATTTGGCAGCAAAACCTGCTGCCCAGCCCCCTGCGCCCCACCCCCCTCCCAGTAACCCTAGCCGCCTCCCTTGTTGTGACACTACGGTATGGTGTGACATTATAAAATGTGAAATTAGAGAATAAAACCTTTCGGCTTGAGTTTTACTCGCGTTTTTGGGCCTTTTGAAGTGTTGTGACACCACGGAGCGTCGTAACCTTATAAAAGGTGCATGATGAGGTCAAAAAATATTGAAATATGATATGGGAGGTTAAAACCATAAGGTATGGAGGTTAATAGCGTTGTCGGGCCGTTTCCGGGGTTTTGGGCCTTCCCGGGGGGGTTTGGGCCTTAAAGAGGGGGTTGTGGGCTTTGGTGGGATGGAGTGGGTATCCATTTAGGATTAGGAAAGGGGCTTAGGGCTGGTTAAAGTGGGTTTTCCCTACCCTTTTGGGCGTCCTCCCCCTGCCCTTTGCGCCCCCAAGTGCCCTAGCCACCTCCCACACCTCCCCACCTCCTCCTTGGGCGCCTCCACCTCCCCCAAGCCTCTCCGCTTGCGCCACCACCCTCTCCACCACCTCTCCACCTCCCTTTCTGTGCCTAGGTGAGTTCTTGACCTCACCACCTCAAAGATCCATCCGTTGGAGCGTTCCGCGACGAGGAGATCCGGCGGGATTGGAGCGAGGAAGGAGATCGCGCGAACCGGGAGGAGATCTATTGGGTTTTCGTGCGTTGGGCAAAGGTATAGCAATGGGAATCCTTGGGGTTGGTCTAGGTACTGTTCTAAGGGTGTTTATCAAGTTTTTAGATCAATTGGTGGTACTGAAATTGAGTAGATTGGATTAGATCTAGAAGTTGCCACGTTCTCTGTTTTGGGCAGCATGAGCAGTCGACCTAGGGTTCAGTTTTTCGCCAAATTAGAGTCGGAATCTGGTAGTACGCACGTTTAAGAAGTTGTAGATAATTTCCTTGTCTTTCCGTGGGTATAAAGAACGTTAAATTCCGCCTAGCCGTTTGAAAGTTATGGCTGTTTTACCGAGCGTGATAAAATCTGTGACGTAATTGGAACAGATCACGGTAATCTATAGATTAAACAACTTTAGAGTCCGAATCAGTCTTTCCATATACCTAGAGAAAGTTGGGAAATTTCCTAAGCTACGCGAGGATGTACTTGTTTAATTGATTCGGAGTCCCAGAACTCAAGTTATGCCTTTTGCAAGGCTGCTGTCCCGACGGGACAGAACCTCTGTTTTTAGGTTTTGCGAGTAGTTGGTAATGTCGGTGTAACACCCTGGCATTTAATATGCCCGAATGCTACCAAACATAAGCTAAACAACATCTAAATACCACATTTAAACATAAATTCCAGCAAAGGTACATATGCTAAAAACCGATATTTCGGCAGCATCTCCTTTGTTTTTCCATGAATTAACACAATATTAATATCATGGCAAGATATATCATAGCACACGACATCTAAAACATCAACATAAATGGATATATCATCAAATTATGCCAATAATACCACACTCAACCACTTCATAAACTAAAACGAAGCAAATAAGGAATCACTAGGATGCTAAATTAAACCATACATTAAGTTTAAGGCACAACTCTTAATATCATGTCTCCAAGTGATTAATTATGGACTATGATGGTGGAGCTACGTGTAGAAGTGTAGCTAGACCCCTTTTTCCCGCATGCCGATCTCAAAGTACCTAAAAACAACATAAAACACAAGCGTGAGTTCGAAAACTCAGCAAGCATATTGTAATGGACAACAAGATCATTTACAAGACAATAATACCGTACATCACATATAACATCTCATACTTGAGCACATAACAACATCATCATCATTAAATATGTATTGCAATGCAATGCAATGCAATGTTATGCTCATATCTCCTTGGAAACTCATACCGGTATGGTTGAGTACACACCCGTCGGTGTGCACCCTTTTCCCCCCTTCCATCCCGAAGATGGAGGGTGCCTACTCCTCGCTTCCATTCACCACGTGGATGGAATCACGATGTAGGTCTTACTCAATGGCGTTCCGGACTAGTCAAAATTTTCTCACCGACCTTGCCGTACTAGTTATGACTTTCTCACCGCCCTCGCCCTATCTCATGACATGCATGCAACTATGCCAATTATCATATCTCATTTGTACATAAACATATGGCATCATGTCATAGTACACATAAACACATGGCATCGAATAATGATAAGTATAGACACATAGCATCATATCATGATAATCATACTCAATATATCATTGGAAAACAGCAAGCATGGCAAGTGATCATAGCAAGTATTCAATCTTTCATCTAATCTACACAAGCAACCTACGACCCCGCTATACATTACAACACACTTGCCTCAACCGTGGGCGACGGGATTGTGGGAAGTAGAGGGCACCCCCGGGGTCACACCACCTGCACAACGGCATCACATACTCTCAATAATGCCCACAAAACAGTACATAAATCCCCATCTAACCCGACATTGCCCACTACTTGCAAACCTAAAAACAGAGGTTCTGTCCCGGCGGGACAGCAGCCTTGCAAAGGCCATAACTTGAGTTCTGGGACTCCAAATCGATTAATCGAGTACACCATCGCGAAGCTTAGGAAATTTCCTACTTTTTTCTTGTTATACGGAAAGACTGATTCTGACTCTAAAATTGTTTAATCTACAGATTACTACGATCTGTTCCAATCGCGTCACAGATTTTAACACGCTCGGTAAAACGGCCATACCTTTCAAACGGCTGATCGAATTTTAACGTGCTTTATGTCCACGGAAAGATAATTAAATTATCTACAACTTCTTTTAAGTCCGTACGGACAGATTCGGAATCTAAATCGACGAAAACTCGAGCCCTAGCCCGACTGCTCAATCTGCCCGAAAACAGAAACATGGCAACGTCTAGATCTAACCCAAAGAACTCCAACCCAGCACCACCAATTGATCTAAAAACTTCATAAACACCCTAAGAACAGTACCTAGATCAAACCCAAGGATCCCCATGATCATACCTTTGCCCAACGAACGAATCTCCAATAGATCTCCTCGCGGATCGCTCCTCGCTCCTCGCTCCAACGGATGGATCCACAAGGTGCAGAGGTGTGGAGACCACCCTAGGGCAGCAAGGGGGTGGAGGAGAGGTGGTGTGCAATGGGGAGCAATGGGGGCGCCATGGGGGCAAGAGATGGGGCGGCTAGGAGGTGGAGGGAGGAGGAAGGGTGGCGGCTAGGGTTAGGGGCGCATGGGGCAGGGGTGAACGCCCCAAGGGCTGGTGGGGAGCCCTTTTACCAGCCCCCACACCCAAACCTAGTCCGTTACGGAGACCTACTCCATCCCACCAAAGCCCACCAAGGCCCAAACTCCCCCGGGAAGGCCCAAAACCCCAGAAACGGCCCGAAAACAGCCCGGAAAAGCTATTAACCTCCATATCCTATAGTTTTAACCTTAATTCCACATCTCATAATGTTATTAACCTTATCATGCACGTTAAATAAGGTTACGACACTCCGTGGTGTCACAACACTTCAAAAGGCCCAAAAACGCGAGTAAACCTCTAGCCGTAAGATTTTCTTCTCTAATTTCACAATCTGTAATGTCACACCAAAACGTATTGTCACATTCTTCCCCCCTTCAACAGGATTCAACCTCGAATCCGAAGGACACCAAAAACAACTACCAAGTCCCCAAGGGACAAAAGGCTTCTCAGCCGCACAAAACAATCGCACAACGACTAAAAAAAAATCGGAACAAACGACAAACGCTTCGCACTTCTATCACAACCAACCTGACTACCACACTCCATCAAACTCAATCATGACACATAATCCCATCTCTTCCAATTATTTGACCCTTTTCACAAAGAATCAAAATTAACTAATGTCATCTACTTACATAGCCTTCATCGACAAAACTTTTCTTTTCTTCCACAAACCACGCTACACTTTCATTCTACCCCCTCCCAGGCATAACACACACCCAGGGACAACTAGCTACGACAAAGTTCACAACAGATCACTATATTTCAAATTATCATCACTTTTTAACAATCCAACCATATTCTCAACAAGGTTTGGACCGACATCACCAACTTCCAACATGACCACCCTTCGAACCACAACCAAAGTTCTACGCCTAGCCCAAGGTAGAGTCAGTAAATTATTACCAAACCTCAACTGGTTCTTTTCCTATGAGGGTCTCGCCCTCACACTTTTTCACTCAAAAACTACCAAACCCATGAGTATAATCCTCCATTATGCTCAACAATTCCATAGACATTTCTATTCACATCTCAAACGAGAATGCCAACAAAGAGCAACTCCCTTAGTCGGATGAACCACATTCATCAACTCGAACCCAAAACACAACAAATCACTTGGAACAAAGGTTTGACAACCTCGAAAGATCACTCGATCTCTTTTCCTAAGTCAAGTCGCAAAGGAAAAACTCCAATCTCAAATCAATGCGATACATCTCGCATCGGGGACCACTCAAACAAAAAGAGAGACTCCACACAATTCTTTGTCAGAAATTCTCAACAATCAATGACAACTCAACTCACTTTCACCACAGCCAAGCATCTCATAAAAAACAACATTGTGGAAGAGAAAACCGATTCTCAAACCAATCGAAAGAATCCACAACCGCCATAATAACTCTCAAAGAAACAAGGAAACCCAATCCTCTTACAACAAAGCCAAATGCCAGGAACTCTTCACACTTTCTTTTCATGCTAAAGAGCAAATGGAAATCTAGATTCATGACATGAATCCAAGCTTTTTGAGAGCACACCGGATTAGTCATATTTCCCTATATGACTTACTCACCGACCTGGCTCAACGACTCTTTTATCAATAGACATTTATAAATGATGTCATGTTTCCTTTTCACCATTCATTCATCATGTACAACGCTACCAAATAGTCATTCACAAGACAACTTCTTCCTCTGCATCACATGATCAAAAACTTGGATAGCATCGATGATTGCGCCCAATCATAAAACTATGAGGGGAACACCATTAACAGGAAAACACCACGTCATACATAACCCGTTGTAACACCCCAAAATTTTGCTTTTCTTAAATTCATGTGTGATTTGGCACTTTGGTGAATTTTTGGAATTTTCTGGAATTTATTTGGATTTATTTGGAATTTATTTGAATTTATTCCATTTTGAAATAATTAAAGAATTTAATTTTGCAAATAAAATTTTGTTGGAAATATTTTATTTGAGTCCAAAATGTTCCAAAATATTTTCCGTAATTTTTACGGAATTTTAAAGTCTTTTGCTATTTTTAATGAATTAAATGAATTCTTGGGAATTATTTTAAATATTAAATCGCTGGAAATCCAACTCGGGTCAAATCTTGTTCATCCGACCGAGTCGGACTCGAGTCCGACCGAACCCGGCCGAGCAGTTGACTCGACCGAACCCACTCCTAAACCTAATCAATCCCAGCCGTTGGATCAAGATCCAACGGTGAGATCATCGGCACGGTTCGAGCCGTAATCGGGCGGATCCGATCGCGCCCGTCGCGATCGTGGCCGCTGATCGCGCCACGTGGGCGGCCACGATTTGCGTCGTCTTCGCCGAGTCCGAGCCGGACTTCGCCGCCGCGCCCGCGCCGTAGCGAACTAGGTTTCCGTCTAGAACGCAGGCAGAGGCTATTTAAAGCGTGAGACGTCCCCGAGGTTGCCCTCATCCTTGCGCACCCGTTCCCGAGCCATCTCGCCGGGCCGCCACCGTTGAGCCGCAATCGCTCGCGGAGTTGTCTCTTCCCTCCGCCGCGGTTTGCTTGGCCGGTTTCGCTGCCGTCTGGTCGTCTTCCGCCGAAGGAGCCCGGATCCGAGTCCCCGCGACGAGGACGCACCGAAGGAGGTTTCATCTCGTCGTCGAACCACGCCCCAACGCCCGTCGGGCTCGTCGTCGTCCCGTCTCCGGTCAAGCCGGCGCCGCCGTGAAGCCATCGCCGTCGCGAGCTCGGAGGACCGTCGGATCGGTCGGACGGTTGAGGTGAGCTCACGTGTTTCCAAACCGATTAGATCTGGATCGTTGGATCAAGATCCAGCGGTTCACAATTGCCACGTCTTTGTAGCCATGCGAATATAGGATTAGATCTGGACCGTCCGATCTAGATCGAGCGGCCCACGAGCAACGAGTAGTTTCAACGTGTTAACCCTGGATCTAATCCGCGCCGTTGATTTTCAAACCAGCGGTGAGATTGCGCCACGTGTCGGGAAGATGGACCGCCGCGGTCAACGCGCCGCAGCAGCGTGCGTGTACGCCGACACGCCGGGCCCCGCATGTCGAAGGGCCCACACGCGTCGGCCGTGTTAGCGTGAGACCACTTGGCGACGGGTGGGTCCCACATGTCGATCCACGTGGCCGTGGGCCGAGTCCACCGTGGACCCGAGCCGGCGTGGACCAAGTCCATGGACCGGTGGCGTCGGCAGGCCAATCGAGGCTGCCACGTGTCCATGCCGACGCACTAATTACTTTCCGAAAAAAGAAAATGATTTATTAATTCGAAATATTGATTCAAATTTAGATTCAAACTTCAAACGCTTATAACTTTTGCGTTTCAACTCCGATTTGAGCGATTCAAATTTCTAAATTTGTATAAAATTGAGATCTACCTAAATATGAATTTTATTTAATTTTTGGACTAAAGTTTTCTCTGTAAAATTATTTAATTGATTATTTAAACTTTAAATAATCATAACTTTTTGCGTTTTAACTCCAAATTTGATTGATTCCAGTTTCTAAAAATCCAGAAAATTATGTTCTCTCTGTTTATGGATTTTATTTGGAGTTTTGGGATCTTTTGCATAGTGTTCATTTGTGTATTTGCTATTTGCACGCTTTACGAGTGAGACGTTGAAGTCTTGGGAAGGATTCGAGGGAGAAGTGTTGACTCAGGATCCAACTCAAGACCAAGAGCAAGTACTTTTTGAAGGCAAGTTGTGCTTTGACCATATTGATCCCATTTCGAAATCTATTTTGATTTAAACTATTGCATGCTAGTTCAATTAGAAAGATACTTTGTTTAAACATGGGGGTTAGATAAATACCAATTTGCTATATGACACCTTGATTACTTAAGTATGTGCCATGATCCCTTGTCACCCTAGTTGTGGTTTACTAGTTGGACATTATTAAATTGCCAACATGGGTTTAGATCGTTGTAGTATCTTTGCTTAGACACACTACGTGCTCATGACATGATTTTGGATAATCAAATGCTAATATGGACTTAATGATATATTGAACCTGTTTTGGAAAAGTATCATGTGATGTTGATGGCACGTGGTGCATGGTAATCAAGCGGGGTTTGATAAGCAGATTTCGGCCAGGGGCATGTGGCAAGAGTAATCAGGTGGGCGGTGTGGCATTGGGAGTGATGATTTGGTTTTCGGGTAGTCTTGCCCTGGTCACTCTAAGGACTTCACCTTGCAAGCCTTTGAACTGGGTCATACTTGCAACCACATGGGTGGAATGGGACGGCCCTAGTTGACTAAGTCGCTAAGGACTCACTTGTGGAGCCTCGAGGTGTCGATTACACCGTTTGTGTGATTGTGCGGGGGCGTGTCGTGGTCGTGGCCAGGTACCCATCTAGCGGTGTGTTGGTCCCATACTTCGCCTTGGCTAAGGGAAGGGATGGTGTAGAGCACGTCTGGAGAGGACCACTGTGTTGTTTGAGGCTTCCGAAAGGCTTTGTTATAATCGCTCATTCGCATACTCTTGTATGGCGATTCACGGCTGACGTGGTGAGTGGATTGTATCTTGTGGGTAAAGTGCATAACCTCTGCAGAGTGTAGAATCTATTTGAATAGCCGAGTCCACGGTACTGGACAATGCTCGGGAATTACAGTCAAGGGTTAGATTTTCTGAAAATAACTTGGTTTGAAAAGTTGGTTTGGTTTAACAAGGAAGATGATGGAAATATGGTTTAGGATGGGGAAAAATGTTATTTAAACTTTTTGAAAAGTTATTTATGCTTTACTTGTTTCTACTGCTTTCGAATCTACTTATATTACTTGTCAAAAGTCATTTCTTGCCAAATATACCCTGAGCTACTCCTTTGTACTAAGCCATGCATATAGTATATTAGCTTGCATTACATGCATGACTTGCCGAGTACCAAGTACTCACCCTTGCCTCAACACAATATCGATTGAAGAGGAGATTACGCCAAAGATTGGAGGAGGAACTCCAAGAAGACCCGTCTACTTAGGGATGCGAGCCCGGTCGGTTGCTGTGGTATCTTGGATGGCGCCACGATTTATTTGATTTTCATTTCTTTGCTATTTCTCTTTTAATAAGTTTCGCCTTGCAAGGCATATATTTGTAACTTGGCCATAAGGTCGAGTAACCCTTGATTATTTAAATAAAGTACTTTGATAGTATCGTATGGTATGATTGTGATATATACCGATGTTAAGGCTGTGTGCACTAAGCGCGTTCTGGACTAGTGCTGAATACCTGAGAGGTCCGGATTTGCAAATTCGGGGTCCCGACAGAGGTGGTATCGAGCCATACTTATTTGTAGGCTCAACCCTAAGCTAGAATGGTCGTAGTGAGGATAAAACCTATTTTCTAAAGCTAAAAATTTGTGAAGACAAGAAATGACATCTCGACTTATCCCCTTCTCTCTTTTCGTCTCTTGCTGAAATTTTCCCTTACCTTGTCACAATTTGAAAATTTGAGTTCTTACGTAAAGCACGCTTGTGAGATGGAGGAAGAGTTCAACTACGTTGATGGGAAGTGGTCACGCCGCGGAACTTTGGCATATGCTCTGAGACTCTCGGAGATTTTGAGAAGCCCCAATACCAAGTGGAAGTGATCAGGCAAGCGAGGATTGATCAAGGCTTGTGGCGTAAAGATTGAGGTACCGCCAGGAAAAGGGGCCAGGCAATGCGCCCGATACCTTTGCACCGCTAGAAGGTCTACAATGCGAGATGGGTATCCAAGAAGTATCCACGGCGAGCAATGCGGCACATTACCCGTGTCTACGCCCAGAGAGTTGGAGAATGCGGTGTTCGTTACCATCCGCGCAGCGATAACCTTCTTGACCGAAGGCGATTCGGGATGAGAATGCCACGGTTACCACGGTTAGCACGATTAAATCGTCGCCAGGAAGATGTACTAGATAATACAAGCGAGGAGCTACGAAGGCCCGCAAGGAGATCACGGCGAGAGAAGAACGAGATGGCGGGAAGCTCAAGAGTATGTGGCACATCTTCTGCGAAGGATTGGCGAGTTGGAAATGACTTTGTACGGACCAGACCCGAGCCGATGCTCGAGCTACGAGCCAGATCCGGAAGGAGTCGGATCTCGATGAGGACCTTGCTTCTTCGACTACCACGAGATGACATAGTCGCTGGACATGGCGATCGTTTGGCTCATATGACGCAGCACCCTTAACCATGCAGTGGTGTTTTTCTCTATGAGTGAGCTTAGGTTCTATTGTGAGACTCCTTCTCCGAGTCGCGTCATAAAATAAATAGTCACCCTTTAGGCGTTAGACTCCGAGTTAGTTCGATTTGGATTTGCTTTGTTTCTTTGAGTGTGCATTATGTGTTGCAAGGCCCTTAGGCATTGTAAGCAGCCATACCAAGTTACTAATAATAAAGTTGGACCTTAAAGCTACCCCTTTTAAGCCCGCATAAGTTCCATATTACTTGTCTATTCTTGTTTCCCTCTCATCTCTAAACCTAGAGCAAATCGGCGGATGGTGAACACCCGTGGGAACTTTGGAAGCAATGGGAGTGGATCTCGCCCAATGTAAAACCCCAATGATGGAGCACCGGCACCGCCTTTGGATGTGCAGAATTTTGGAGCATTTCTTCTTGCTCGGACCCGATTGATGCATGCTATGATGCAACAAATGCAGCACGTCCTTTGCTCGAGGCCACGGCTAATCAAATTAATCGGGACCACGCGAGAATACAAGGTCGTCGAGTTCATGAGGACTCACCCACCCACTTTCTCTGGGAATGCCAATCCGTTGGAGGCCGGCGATTGGTTAAGATCAATTGAGAGGAAGCTACACATAGCTCAATGCATAGGGAATGAGAAGGTACTTTACGCTTCTCATCGGTTGGAAGGAACAAATGCCAGAATGGTGGGAGAACTACATTGCCCACGCAGAGAACCCTCAAGATATCACTTGGGAAGAGTTCCACAAGCATTCAGCGATATCACGTGCCTGAAGGAATTATGGACCTTAAGAAGGAGGAGTTCGAGCACCGAGGCAAGGTAATCAGCCCGGTGGCCGACTACGAACAAGTTCACCACGGCTAGCACGCTACGCACTTGAGGATGTAGCGACGAGATAAATCCAGGCAGTCTCGCTTTATGAAGGGACTTAACTCGGGATTGCAAGTAGGGTTGATCACCCACACCTTTCCAGATTTCCAAGAGTTGGTGAATAAGGCACTTATTCTTGAGGACAAGCGCAAGGCCGGATGAGAACAGGAAGCGCAGGATGCAACGGCAAGGATCACGTCGAGAACGCAATGGCGCTGAGAGTTGCACCAAATCAATTCTTGATTCCAACCACGAGAATGCAACGAGGACACCATCCCGGCACCAAGACCTGCCAATCAAAACTACGGCACCCACCCCGCTTAGAAACGCTACCCAGGCGAAGGAAACAATGAGGACGCTGTTACAAGCTGCAACGAGCCAGGACACTTTGCCAACGCTGTTGCGAAGAAGACAAAGCAGGAGCGACCCCAGTTCGCTTCAATCTAGGAACCACCCAGCTAGGGCGCCCGACCAGGAGCCACACCCAGGCCGTGGTGAGAGGCCGAGTCAACCATGTCACCGCAGATGCCTGCGAAATACTCTACGGACGTCGTCTTGGGTAAGTTACTTGTTAACTCGATACACCTGCGATTTTGTTTGACTCTGGAGCTTCGCATTCGTTTGTTTCGCAAGGCTTTGCTACTAGAAATGACTTGAGAATTGCAAGACTTAAGTGCATGCTTTTAGTTCAAACCCACAGTTCGAACTCCGAGCGGAAGTAGGATGTTCCGGTGAGAATACTAATAGATGGAATAGAGTTCCTAGCAAACCTTATAATTTTGGAGACCAGGACCTTAGATGTTATATTGGGAATGGATTGGTTATCCAAGCACAAGGCCGTATTGGATTGCGGACGAAGGACTATCTCGATTGAGAGCCCGTGTGGGAAGAAAGTGGAATTTCAAGCCCACTGCGATTAGAGATGGACATTGATGGTTAACAGTACCAAGGCAATCAGCATAGAGGATGTCGGTAGTGAATGAGTACCCAGACGTTTTCGAGGATCTACAGTATGCCGCCCAGGCGAGGGACATAGAGTTTGTGATAGAACTTGTAATGCAAGATGCAGCACCGATAGCAAAGAGACCCTATCGGATGTCTACCGAGGAGTTGGTAGAGATGAAGAAACAGCTAGAAGAGTTAATGGAGAAAGGATTTATCGAGACCAAGTTAGTCGCCGTGGGAGCACCGATTTTGTTTGTCAAAAGAAGGGCGGGAGTTTCGGGATGTGCATCGACTACCGTGCACTCAATGAAGTCACCGTGAAGAATAAGTATCCGCTACCCAGGATTGATGATTTGTTTGATCAGTTAAGAGGAGCCGGAGTTTTCTCCAAGATTGATCTGAGATCGGGATACCATCGGTTGAAGATCCGATCGGAAGATATTCGAAGGCGCATTCTCGTCAAGATATGGACATTACGAGTTCTACGATTATGTCCTTTGAAATTTGACGAATGCGCGGCTTATTTCATGAATATGATGAATAAGGTGTTCATGGAATATTTGGACAAGTTTGTCGTCGTGTTCATAGGCGATATCCTAATCTACTCCAAGGCGAGAGGATGAACATGCAGAACACTTAAGGCGAGTTTTGGAAAAGGCGAGGAGCGACAACTTTTCGCCAAGTTCAGCAAGTGTGATTTTTGGAAGGACAAGGTGGAGTTTCTTGGACATGTGATGACCGCGAGAAGGAGTCGCCAGTAGATCCAAGCAAAGTAGAAGGCTGTGTTACATTGGGAGCAACCGAAGGCTGTGACCCAGTTCGGAGTTTCCTTGGAATGGCGAGGATACTACCGCCGTTTCATCGAAGGCTTTTCGACAATTGCAAAACCTCTTACGCAATTCTTTGAAGAAGGAAAAGAAGTTTGCATGGGCGCTTGAGAATGTGAGGAAGGATTTGGGAGTGAAGAAGCGATTGACATCGGCCGGTGTTAGTTCTACGGATGTTGCTCAAAGCTTCGATATTTATTGTGACGCATCGCGCCAAGGACTTGGATGTGTCTTGATGCAGAATGGAAAGGTAAATCGCTTATGCATCAAAGCGATTGAGGCCGCATGAGGAAAATTATCCGACACATGACCTAGAGTTAGGCTGTAGTAGTGCATGCTTTGAAGATATGGCGTCACTATCGATTGGAAAGCAGATGTGAGGTATATACGGATCATAAGAGCCTTAAGTACATATTCACCCGATCGGATCTGAATATGAGGCAAAGGAGATGGCTAGAGTTGATCAAGGACTATAATATTGGAATCCATTACCATCCGGGAAGGCCAGCGTAGTGGCCGATGCTCTGAGTCGGAAGAGCCATACCGTGAGTCGTTGCTAGCCACAAGTCGAGGATGAGTTATGTGAGGATTTCCGAAAATGAAGATTGAGGTTGTACCTAGCGGATTCTTGGCCGCCTTGGAAGTAAAGCCTACTTTAGAGGACCGGATCCGAGAAGGACGAAGGATGATGACAAGATCCGTAGGATTAAGTCCAAAATGGAGGAAGGCAAGGCAAAGGATTTCAAGCTAGACAAGCAAGGCACGTTATGGATGAAGGATCGCATTTGTGTGCCTAACAAAAGGAGTTAAAGCAAGCGATTACGGAAGAAGCCCATGACTCTAAGTACTCGATTCATCCTGGAAGCGCCAAGATGTATCGAGGATCTGAAGGAGAGATTACGGTGGCGAGTATGAAGCGTGAAGTTGCCGAGCATGTTGCATTGTGCGGCGTATGCCGAGAGAGTCAAGGCAATGCATCGAGAGACCAGCGAGGATGGCTACAACCGCTGAAAATACCTGAGTGGAAGTGGGAGGAAATCGGAATGGATTTCATTACCGGTTTGCCAAAGACTCAAGGAGGTTATGACTCCATATGGGTTATAGTGGATCGCTTGACTAAAGTAGCCCATTTTATCCCGTGAAGACCACTTACTCGGGAGATAAATTAGCGAGTTGTACATGATCGAGGATTGTTTGTTTGCACGGAGTGCCAAAGAGGATTGTATCAGACGAGAGGTACCCAATTTACCTCAAGGTTACGGAATAAGTTGCATGAAGCCATGGGGACCCGTTTGAACTTGATCTGACTTATCATCCACAGACGGATGGAGACAGGCCGAAAGAGTCAACCAGATTCTGGAAGATATGCTAAGAGCTTGTGCATTGGCTTATGCTACCTCTTGGGATAAAAAGTTTGCCGTATGCCGAGTTTAGTTACAACAATAGTTATCGAGGCTAGTTCTGAGATGTCACCTTTTGAGGCCTTTGTATGGTCGACCATGTCGGACGCCATTGAATTGGAATGAGACCGTGGCGCCGTGTCTTTGGGCCTGATATTCTTCAAGAGGTGAAGAAGCGGTCGCCATAATTAGGGAAAGGTTGAAGATAGCCCAATCTCGACGAGAAGAGTTATCTTGACAATCGTCGCGAGATTTGAGTTTTGAACGAAGACTTTGTATACCTCGAGTTACGCCTCTCGGGAGTTAAGAGGTTCCATGCCAAAGGGAAACTCGCACCCCGTTATGTTGGACCATTTAAGATTTTGAGTCGCAGAGGTGAAGTTGCTTATCAGCTGGAGTTGCCACAGTCGTTGGCAGGAGTACATGATGTATTCCATGTGTCCCGATTAAAGAAGTGTCTCAGGAGTTCCTGAGGAACAGACACCGCTAGAGTCAATTGAGTTGCAAGAGGATTTGACTTATAAGGAACATCCTGTGAGGATTCTAGACACAATGGATCGAGAAACTAGAAACAAGTCAACCCGTTTTTGTAGAGTTCAGTGGAGCAACCATGAAGAAAGCGAAGCGACTTGGGAGCGCGAAGAGGATTTGAAGAAAGAGTTTCCAAACCTATTCCTTTAGTAAGCCATGAATCTCGGGGACGAGATTCTATTAAGGGGGGAGGTTTGTAACACCCCAAAATTTTGCTTTTCTTAAATTCATGTGTGATTTGGCACTTTGGTGAATTTTGGAATTTTCTGAATTTATTTGGATTTATTTGGAATTTATTTGAATTTATTCCATTTTGAAATAATTAAAGAATTTAATTTTGCAAATAAAATTTTGTTGGAAATATTTTATTTGAGTCCAAAATGTTCCAAAATATTTTCCGAATTTTTCTGGAATTTTACGAGTCTTTTGCTATTTTTAATGAATTAAATGAATTCAGGAATTATTTTAAATATTAAATCGCTGGAAATCCAACTCGGGTCAAATCTTGTTCATCCGCCAAAGTCGGACTCGAGTCCGACTAACCCGACCGGAGCAGTTGACTCGGCCAGACCCACTCCTAAACCTAATCAATCCCAACCGTTGGATCAAGATCCAACGGTGAGATCGGCACCGTCTCGGTTCGGCCGTGAATCGGGCGGATCCGATCGCGCCCGTCGCGATCGTGGCCGTTGATCGCGCCACGTGGGCGGCCACGATTTAAATCGTCTTCGCCAGTCCGAGCCGGACTTCGCGCCCGCGCCCGCCGCCGTAGCGAACTAGGTTTCCGTCTAGAGGCACGCAGGCCGAGGCTATTTAAAGCGTGAGGCGTCCCCGAGGTTGCCCTCATCCTTGCGCACCCGTTCCCGAGCCATCTCGCCGGGCCGCCACCGTTGAGCCGCAATCGCTCGCGGAGTTGTCTCTTCCCTCCGCTGCGGTTTGCGCGGTTTCGCTGCCGTCGTCCGTCGTCTTCCGCCGAAGGAGCCCGGATCCGAGTCCCGCGACGAGGCGCACCCGAAGGAGGTTTCATCTCGTCGAACCACGCCCCAAACGCCGTCGGGCTCGTCGTCGTCCCGTCTCGGTCAAGCCAGCGCCCGTAGTGAAGCCATCGCCGTCGCGAGCTCGGAGGACCGTCGGATCGAATCGGACGGTTGAGGTGAGCTCACGTGTTTCCAAACCCGATTAGATGCGGATCGTTGGATCAAGATCCAGCGGTTCACAATTGCCACGTCTTTGTAGCGGTGCGAATATAGGATTAGATCTGGACCGTCCGATCTAGATCGAGCGGCCCACGAGCAGCGAGTAGTTTCAACGTGTTAACCCTGGATCTAATCCGCGCTTGATTTTCAAACCAGCGGTGAGATTGCGCCACGTGTCGGGAAGATGGACCGCCAGCGGTCAACGCCGTCCGCCAGCGTGCGTGTAGCCGGCGACACGCCGAGCCCCGCATGTCGAGAGGGCCCACGCGTCGGCCCGTGTTAGCGTGAGACCCACTTAGCGACGGGTGGGTCCCACATGTCGATCCACGTGAGCCGTGGGCCGAGTCCACCGTGGACCCAGTGGCGTGGACCAAGTCCATGGACCGGCTGACGTCAGCGAGGCCAATCGAGGCTGCCACGTGTCCATCTTGTACGCAATAATTAATTTCGAAAAAAGAAAATGATTTATTAATTCGAAATATTGATTCAAATTTAGATTCAAACTTCAAACGCTTATAACTTTTGCGTTTCAACTCCGATTTGAGCGATTCAAATTTCTAAATTTGTATAAAATTGAGATCTACCTAAATATGAATTTTATTTAATTTTTGGACTAAAGTTTTTCTCTGTAAAATTATTTAATTGATTATTTAAACTTTAAATAATCATAACTTTTATGCGTTTAACTCCAAATTTGTGATTCCAGTTTCTAAAAATCCAGAAAATTATGTTCTCTCTGTTTATGGATTTTATTTGGAGTTTTGGGATCTTTTGCATAGTGTTCATTTGTGTATTTGCTATTTGCACGCTTTTACGAGTAGGCGTTGAAGTCTTGGGAAGGATTCGAGGAGAAGTGTTGACTCAGGATCCAACTCAAGACCAAGAGCAAGTACTTTTTGAAGGCAAGTTGTGCTTTGACCATATTGATCCCATTTGAAATCTATTTTGATTTAAACTATTGCATGCTAGTTCAATTAGAAAGATACTTTGTTTAAACATGGGGTTAGATAAATACCAATTTGCTATATGACACCTTGATTACTTAAGTATGTGCCATGATCCCTTGTCACCCTAGTTGTGGTTTACTAGTTGGACATTATTAAATTGCCAACATGGGTTTAGATCGTTGTAGTATCTTTGCTTAGACACGCTCGTGCTCATGACATGATTTTGGATAATCAAATGCTAATATGGACTTAATGATATATTGAACCTGTTTTGGAAAAGTATCATGTGATGTTGATGGCACGTGGTGCATGGTAATCAAGCGGGGTTTGATAAAGCGATTTCGGCCAGGGGCATGTGGCAAGAGTAATCAGGTGGGCCAGTGTGTCATTGGGAGTGATGATTTGGTTTATTGGGTAGTCTTGCCCTGTTCACTCTAAGGACTTCACCTTGCAAGCCTTTGAAATGGGTCATACTTGAAACCAAATGGCTGGAATGGGGCGGCCCTAGTTGACTAAGTCGCTAAGGACTCACTTGTGGAGCCTCGAGTGTCGATTACACCGTTTGTGTGATTATGCGGGGCGTATCGTGGCTGTGGCGGTACCCATCTAACGGTGTGTTGGTCCCATACTTCGCCTTGGCTAAGGGAAGGGATGGTGTAGAGCACGTCTGGAGAGGACCACTGTGTTGTTTGAGGCTTAGAAAGGCTTTGTTATGATCGCTCATTCGCATACTCTTGTATGGCGATTCACGGTGACGTGGTGAGTGGATTGTATCTTGTGGGTAAAGTGCATAACCTCTGCAGAGTGTAGAATCTATTTGAATAGCCGAGTCCACGGTACTGGACAATGCTCGGGAATTACAGTCAAGGGTTAGATTTTCTGAAAATAACTTGGTTTGAAAAGTTGGTTTGGTTTAACAAGGAAGATGATGGAAATATGGTTTAGGATGGGAAAAATGTTATTTAAACTTTTTGAAAAGTTATTTATGCTTTACTTGTTTCTCTTTGCTTTGAATCTACTTATATTACTTGTCAAAAGTCATTTCTGCAAATATACCCTGAGCTACTCCTTTGTACTAAGCCATGCATATAGTAAAATAGCTAGCAATCTGTGCATTACATGCTGAGTAACAAGAAATCACCCTTGCCTCAACACAATATCAGTTGAAGAGGAGATTACGCCCGCATTGGAGGAGGAACTCAAAGAAGACCCGTCTACTTAGGGATGCGAGCCCGGTCGGTTGCTGTGGTATCTTTGGATGGCGCCACGAAGTTTATTTGATTTTCATTTCTTTGCTATTTCTCTTTTAATAAGTTTCGCCTTGCAAGGCATATATTTGTAACTTGGCCATAAGGTCGAGTAACCCCTTGATTATTTAAATAAAGTACTTTGATAGTATCGTATGGTATGATTGTGATATATACCGATGTTAAGACTGTGTGCACTAAGCGCGTTCTGGACTAGTCTTGAATACACAGAGGGTCCGGATTTGCAAATTCGGGGTCCCGGCAGAGGTGGTATCAGAGCCATACTTGACTGAAGCTCAACCCTAAGCTAGAATGGTCGTAGTGAGGATAAAACCTATTTTCTAAAGCTAAAAATTTGTGAAGACAAGAAATGACATCTCGACTTATCCCCTTCTCTCTTTTCTCGTCTCTTGCTGAAATTTTCCCTTACCTTGTCACAATTTGAAAATTTCGAGTTCTTACGTAAAGCACGCTTGTGACAGATGGAGGAAGAGTTCAACTACGTTGATCTGGGAAGTGGTCACGCCGCGGAACTTTGGCATATGCTACAGACTCTCGGAGATTTTGAGAAGCCCCAATACCAAGTGGAAGTGATCAGGCAAGCAGGATTGATCAAGGCTTGTGACGTAAAGATTGAGGTACCTGCCAGGAAAAGGGGCCCAGGCAATCGCCCGATACACTGCACTGCTAGAAGGTCTACAATGCAGATGGGTATCCAAGAAGTATCACGACGAGCAATGCGGCACATTACCCGTGTCTACGCCAGAGAGTTGGATATTTAGGTGTTCCGTTACCATCCGAGCAGCGATAACATTCTTGACCAAGACGATTCAGGATGAGAATGCCACGGTTACACGATTGGCACGATTCGTAAATCGTCGCCCAGGAAGATGTACTAGATAATACAAGCAGGGAGCTACAGAAGGCCCGCAAGGAGATCACGACAGAGAAGAACAGATGGCGGGAAGCTCAAGAGTATGTGGCACATCTTCTGCGAAGGATTGACGAGTTGGAAATGACTTTGTGCGGACTGCACCCGAGCGATGCTCGAGCTACACGAGCCAGATCCAGAGGAGTCGGATCTCGATGAGGACACTGCTTCTTCGACTACCACAGATGACATAGTCGCTGGACATGGCGATCGTTTCGCGCCTATGCCGCAGCACCCGTACCCAGGCCGTGGAGGTTTTCTCGATGAGTGAGCTTAGGTTCTATAGTGAGACTCCTTCGGCAAGTCAGCGTCATAGAGTAAAGAGTCACCCTTTAGGCGTTAGACTCCAGAGTTAGTTCGATTTGGATTTGCTTTGTTTGCTGAGTGTGCAGTATGTGTTGCAAGGCCCTTAGGCATTGTAAGCAGCCATACCAAGTTACTAATAATAAAGTTGGACCTTAAAGCTACCCCTTTTCGCCCCGCATAAGTTCCATATTACTTGTCTATTCTTGTTTCCCTCTCATCTCTAAACCTAGAGCAAATCGACAGATGGTGAACACCGTGGGAACTTTGGAAGCAATGGGAGTGGATCTCGCCCAATGTAAAACCCCAATGATGGAGCACCAAGACCGCCACCGGATGTGCAGAATTTTGGAGCATTTCTTG
The DNA here is from genome assembly GCA_036346355.1 of Rhipidocladum racemiflorum. Lineage (NCBI taxonomy): Eukaryota > Viridiplantae > Streptophyta > Magnoliopsida > Poales > Poaceae > Rhipidocladum > Rhipidocladum racemiflorum. The sequence continues at coordinate 48,143,450 of CM070577.1, read as the reverse complement.
CTGCTCAGACCGATTGATGCATGCTATGATGCAACAAATGCAGCACGTCCTTTGCTCGAGGCCACGGCTAATCAAATTAATCGGGGACCACGCTTGAGAATACAAGGCTGTCGAGTTCATGAGGACTCACCCACCCACTTTCTTCCGGGAATGCCAATCCGTTGGAGGCCGACGATTGGTTAAGATCAATTGAGAGGAAGCTACACATAGCTCAATGCATAGGGAATGAGAAGGTACTTTACGCTTCTCATCGGTTGGAAGGAACAGCCGAATGGTGGGAGAACTTCGTGCCCACGCAGAGAACCCTCAAGATATCACTTGGGAAGAGTTCACACGGTGCATTAAAAGATTATCACGTGCTGAAGGAATTATGGACCTTAAGAAGGAGGAGTTGAGCAGAGGCAAGGTAATCAGCCCGGTGGCCGACTACCCTGAACAAGTTCACACAGCCTAGCACGCCACGCTTTTTGAGGATGTAGCGACAGATAAATCCAGGCAGTCTCGCTTTATGAAGGGACTTAACTCAGATTGCAAGTAGGGTTGATCACCCACACCTTTCAGATTTCCAAGAGTTGGTGAATAAGGCACTTATTCTTGAGGACAAGCGCAAGGAACTGGATGAGAACAGAAGCGCGAGGATGCAACAAAGCAAGGATCACGTCGAACGCATAGCGGCGCTGAGAGTTGCACCAAATCAATTCTTGATTCCAACCACGAGAATGCAACGAGGACACCATCCCCAGCACCAAGACCTGCCAATCAAAACTACTGCACTCCCAGCCCGCTAGAAACGCTACCCCTGTGCAACAAGAAGGAACAAGTGAGACGTCAAGCATAACCGCAACGAGCCAGACACTTTGCCAACGATTGCCCGAAGAAGACAGCGAGGAGCGACCCGATTCGCTTCAATCTAGGAACCACCCCAGCTAGGGCGCCCGACCAGGAGCCACACCCTAGACCGTGGTGAGAGGCCGAGTCAACCATGTCACCGCAGATGCACCGCAGAATGCTACTGACGTCAGTCTTGGGTAAGTTACTTGTTAACTCGATACACAACGATTTTGTTTGACTCTGGAGCTTCGCATTCGTTTGTTTCGCAAGGCTTTGCTACTAGAAATGACTTGAGAATTGCAAGACTTAAGTGCATGCTTTTAGTTCAAACCCCTGGTTCCGAACTCCGAACGGAAGTAGGATGTTCCGGTGAGAATACTAATAGATGGAATAGAGTTCCTAGCAAACCTTATAATTTTGGAGACCCAGACCTTAGATGTTATATTGGGAATGGATTGGTTATCCAAGCACAAGGCCGTACTGGATTGCGGACGAAGGACTATCTCGATTGAGAGCCCGTGTGGGAAGAAAGTGGAATTTCAAGCCACTGCGATTAGAGATGGGCGATTGATGGTTAACGATACCAAGGCAATCAGCATAGAGGATGTCCCGGTAGTGAATGAGTACCCAGGCGTTTTCCCGAGGATCTACAGTATGCCGCCAGACAGGGACATAGAGTTTGTGATAGAACTTGTACTGCACAAGCACCGATAGCAAAGAGACCCTATCGGATGTCTACCGAGGAGTTGGTAGAGATGAAGAAACAGCTAGAAGAGTTAATGGAGAAAGGATTTATCGAGACCAAGTTAGTCGCCGTGGGGAGCACCAGTTTTGTTTGTCAAAAAGAAGGGCGGGAGTTTCAGGATGTGCATCGACTACCGTGCACTCAATGAAGTCACCGTGAAGAATAAGTATCCGCTACCCAGGATTGATGATTTGTTTGATCGATTAAGAGGAGCCGGAGTTTTCTCCAAGATTGATCTGAGATCGGGATACCATCGATTGAAGATCCGATCGAGAAGATATTCGAAGATCGCATTCTCGTCAAGATATGGACATTACGAGTTTCTGATTATGTCCTTTGGGCTGACGAATGCGCCGGCTTATTTCATGAATATGATGAATAAGGTGTTCATGGAATATTTGGACAAGTTTGTCGTCGTGTTCATAGACGATATCCTAATCTACTCCAAGACAGAGGATGAACATGCCGAACACTTAAGGCGAGTTTTGGAAAAGTCGAGGAACGACAACTTTTCGCCAAGTTCAGTAAGTGTGATTTTTGGAAGGACAAGGTGGAGTTTCTTGGACATGTGATGACCGCAGAAGGAGTCGCCGTAGATCCAAGCAAAGTAGAAGCTGTGTTACATTGGGAGCAACCGAAGACTGTGACCCAGATTCGGAGTTTCCTTGGAATGGCAGGATACTACCGCCGTTTCATCGAAGGCTTTTCGACAATTGCAAAACCTCTTACGCAATTCTTTGAAGAAGGAAAAGAAGTTTGCATGGGCGCTTGGAATGTGAGGAAGGATTTCAGAGTGAAGAAGCGATTGACATCAAGACCGGTGTTAGTTCTACCGATGTTGCTCAAAGCTTCGATATTTATTGTGACGCATCGCGCCAAGGACTTGGATGTGTGCTTGTGCGGAATGGAAAGGTCGTCGCTTATGCATCAAGGCAGTTGAGGCCGCATGAGGAAAATTATCCGACACATGACCTAGAGTTAGCTGCCGTAGTGCATGCTTTGAAGATATGGCGTCACTATCTGATTGGAAACAGATGTGAGGTATATACGGATCATAAGAGCCTTAAGTACATATTCACCCGATCGGATCTGAATATGAGGCAAAAGGAGATGGCTAGAGTTGATCAAGGACTATAATATTGGAATCCATTACCATCCGGGAAGGCCAGCGTAGTAGCCGATGCTCTGAGTCGGAAGAGCCATACCGTGAGTACGTTGCTAGCCACAAGTCGAGGATGAGTTATGTGAGGATTTCGAGAAAATGAAGATTGAGGTTGTACCTAGCGGATTCTTGGCCGCCTTGGAAGTAAAGCCTACTTTAGAGGACCAGATCCGAGAAGGACGAAGGATGATGACAAGATCCGTAGGATTAAGTCCAAAATGGAGGAAGGCAAGGCAAAGGATTTCCAAGCTAGACAAGCAAGGCACGTTATGGATGAAGGATCGCATTTGTGTGCCTAACAAAAGGAGTTAAAGCAATCGATTCGAAGAAGCCCATGACTCTAAGTACTCGATTCATCCTGAAGCGCCAAGATGTATCAGATCTCAAGGAGAGATTCTCGTGGCCGAGTATGAAACGTGAAGTTGCCGAGCATGTTGCATTGTGCGACGTATGCCAGAGAGTCAAGGCAATGCATCGTAGACCAGCGGGATGGCTACAACCGCCCGAAAATACCGAGTGGAAGTGGGAGGAAATCGAATGGATTTCATTACGGTTTGCCAAAGACTCAAGGAGGTTATGACTCCATATGGGTTATAGTGGATCGCTTGACTAAAGTAGCCCATTTTATCCCCGTGAAGACCACTTACTCGGGAGATAAATTAGCGAGTTGTACATGATCGAGATTGTTTGTTTGCACGGAGTGCCAAAGAGGATTGTATCGGACAGAGGTACCCAATTTACCTCAAGGTTACGGAATAAGTTGCATGAAGCCATGGGGACCCGTTTGAACTTCAAGATGTGCCTTATCATCCACAGACGGATGGACAGACCGAAAGAGTCAACCGGTCTGGAAGATATGCTAAGAGCTTGTGCATTGGCTTATGCTACCTCTTGGGATAAAAGTTTGCCGTATGCCGAGTTTAGTTACAACAATAGTTATCGAGGCTAGTTCTGAGATGTCACCTTTTGAGGCCTTTGTATGGTCGACCATGTCGGACGCCATTGAATTGGAATGAGACCCGTGGCGCCCGTGTCTTTGGGCCTGATATTCTTCAAGAGGTGAAGAGCGGTCGCCATAATTAGGGAAAGGTTGAAGATAGCCCAATCTCGACAGAAGAGTTATGCTGACAATCGTCGCCGAGATTTGAGTTTTGAACCAGAAGACTTTGTATACCTCAGAGTTACGCCTCTCAGGGGAGTTAAGAGGTTCCATGCCAAAGGGAAACTCGCACCCCGTTATGTTGGACCATTTAAGATTTTGAGTCGCAGAGGTGAAGTTGCTTATCAGCTGGAGTTGCCACAGTCGTTGGCAGGAGTACATGATGTATTCCATGTGTCCCAGTTAAAGAAGTGTCTCCGAGTTCCCGAGGAACAGACACCGCTAGAGTCAATTGAGTTGCAAGAGGATTTGACTTATAAGGAACATCCTGTGAGGATTCTAGACACAATGGATCGAGAAACTAGAAACAAGTCAACCCGTTTTTGTAGAGTTCAGTGGAGCAACCATGAAGAAAGCGAAGCGACTTGGGAGCGCGAAGAGGATTTGAAGAAAGAATTTCCAAACCTATTCCTTTAGTAAGCCCTGAATCTCGGGGACGAGATTCTATTAAGGGGGGGAGGTTTGTAACACCCCAAAATTTTGCTTTTCTTAAATTCATGTGTGATTTGGCACTTTGGTGAATTTTTGGAATTTTCTGGAATTTATTTGGATTTATTTGGAATTTATTTGAATTTATTCCATTTTGAAATAATTAAAGAATTTAATTTTGCAAATAAAATTTTGTTGGAAATATTTTATTTGAGTCCAAAATGTTCCAAAATATTTTCGAATTTTCTGGAATTTTTACGAGTCTTTTGCTATTTTTAATGAATTAAATGAATTCTCGAATTATTTTAAATATTAAATCGCTGGAAATCCAACTCGGGTCAAGTACCGTTTCATCCGACCGAAGTCGGACTCGAGTCCGACCGAACCCGACCGAGCAGTTGACTCGACCAGACCCACTCCTAAACCTAATCAATCCCAACCGTTGGATCAAGATCCAACGGCCGAGATCACTTGCACGGCTCGAGCCGTAATCGGCCGGATCCGATCGCGCCGTCGCGATCGTGGCCGTTGATCGCGCCACGTGGGCGGCCACGATTTCGTCGTCTTCGCCGAGTCCGAGCCGGACTCCGCGCCGCCGCCGTAGCGAACTAGGTTTCCGCTAGAACACAGGCGAGGCTATTTAAAGCGTGAGACGTCCCGAGGTTGCCCTCATCCTTGCGCACCGTTCCCCGAGCCATCTCGCCGAGCCGCCACCGTTGAGCCGCAATCGCCGGAGTTGTCTCTTCCCTCCGCTGCGGTTTGCGCCGGTTTCCGCTGTCGTCCGTCGTCTTCCGCCGAAGGAGCCCAGATCCGGAGTCCCTCGCGACGAGGCGCACCGAAGGAGGTTTCATCTCGTCGAGCACGCCCCAAACGCCGTCGGGCTCGTCGTCGCCCGTCTCCGGTCAAGCCCGCTAGTGAAGCCATCGCCGTCCGCGAGCTCGGAGGACCGTCGGATCGGTCGGACGGTTGAGGTGAGCTCACGTGTTTCCAAACCCGATTAGATGCGGATCGTTGGATCAAGATCCAGCAGTTCACAATTGCCACGTCTTTGTAGCGATGCGAATATAGGATTAGATCTGGACCGTCCGATCTAGATCGAGCGGCCCACGAGCAACGAGTAGTTTCAACGTGTTAACCCTGGATCTAATCGCGCCGCTGATTTTCAAACCAACGGCCGAGATTGCGCCACGTGTCGGGAAGATGGACCGCCGCGGTCAACGCCGTCCACGCGCGCGAGCGTGTGACGCTGACACGCGGGCCCCGCATGTCAGAGGGCCCACACGTCAGCCGTGTTAGCGTGAGACCCGCGTGTGGGTGGGTCCCACATGTCGATCCACGTGGCCGTGGGCCAAGTCCACCGTGGACCCGAGCCGTGGCGTGGACCAAGTCCATGGACCGGTGGCGTCGACAGGCCAATCGAGAGGCTGCCACGTGTCCATGCTTTGACGCAATAATTAATTTCCGAAAAAGAAAATGATTTATTAATTCGAAATATTGATTCAAATTTAGATTCAAACTTCAAACGCTTATAACTTTTGCGTTTCAACTCCGATTTGAGCGATTCAAATTTCTAAATTTGTATAAAATTGAGATCTACCTAAATATGAATTTTATTTAATTTTTGGACTAAAGTTTTTCTCTGTAAAATTATTTAATTGATTATTTAAACTTTAAATAATCATAACTTTTGCGTTTTAACTCCAAATTTGACGATTCCAGTTTCTAAAAATCCAGAAAATTATGTTCTCTCTGTTTATGGATTTTATTTGGAGTTTTGGGATCTTTTTGCATAGTGTTCATTTGTGTATTTGCTATTTGCACGCTTTACGAGTAGACGTTGAAGTCTGGGAAGGATTCGAGGAGAAGTGTTGACTCAGATCCAACTCAAGACCAAGAGCAAGTGCTTTTTGAAGGCAAGTTGTGCTTTGACCATATTGATCCCATTTCGAAATCTATTTTGATTTAAACTATTGCATGCTAGTTCAATTAGAAACATACTTTGCTTAAACATGGGGATTAGATAAATACCAATTTGCTATATGACACCTTGATTACTTAAGTATGTGCCATGATCCTTGTCACCCTAGTTGTGGTTTACTAGTTGGACATTATTAAATTGCCAACATGGGTTTAGATCGTTGTAGTATCGCTTAGAGCACCTTTCGTGCTCATGACATGATTTTGGATAATCAAATGCTAATATGGACTTAATGATATATTGAACCTGTTTTGGAAAAGTATCATGTGATGTTGATGGCACGTGGTGCATGGTAATCAAGCGGGGTTTGATAAGCAGATTTCGGCCGGGGCATGTGGCAAGAGTAATCAGGTGGGCAGTGTGGCATTGGGAGTGATGATTTGGTTTCGGGTAGTCTTGCCCTGGTCACTCTAAGGACTTCACCTTGCAAGCCTTTGAACTGGTCATACTTGCAACCACATGGGTGGAATGGGACGGCCCTAGTTGACTAAGTCGCTAAGGACTCACTTGTGGAGCCTCGAGTGTCGATTACACCGTTTGTGTGATTGTGCGAGGAAGCGTATCGTGGCGTGGCCAGGTACCCATCTAACGGTGTGTTGGTCCCATACTTCGCCTTGGCTAAGGGAAGGGATGGTGTAGAGCACGTCTGGAGAGGACCACCTGTGTTGTTTGAGGCTTCCGAAAGGCTTTGTTAAGATCGCTCATTCGCATACTCTAGTATGGCGATACACGGCTGACGAGGGGAGTCGATTGTATCATGGGGGTCACGAGCATAACCTCTGAAGAGTGTATAATATATTTGAATAGCCGAGTCCACTGTCTTGGACAATGCTCGAATTACTGTCAAGGGTTAGATTTTATGATAATAACTTGGTTTGAAAAGTTGGTTTGGTTTAACAAGGAATATGATGGAAATATGGTTTAGGATGTGGAAAAATGTTATTTAAACTTTTTGAATAGTTATTTATGCTTTACTTGTTTCTCGCTTTGAATCTACTTATATTACTTGTCAAAAGTCAAGCATCGCAAATATACCTGAGCTACTCCTTTGTACTAAGCCATGCATATAGTATATTAGCTTGCATTCTGCATGACTTGCCGAGTACCAAGTACTCACCCTTGCCTCAACACAATATCAGTTGAAGAGGAGATTACGCCACTTTGGAGGAGGAACTCCAAGAAGACCCGTCTACTTAGGGATGCGAGCCCGATCAGGTTACTGTGGTATCTTTGGATGGCGCCACAGTTTATTTGATTTTCATTCTTTGCTATTTCTCTTTTAATAAGTTTCGCCTTGCAAGGCATATATTTGTAACTTGGCCATAAGGTCGAGTAACCCCTTGATTATTTAAATAAAGTACTTTGATAGTATCGTATGGTATGATTGTGATATATACCGATGTTAAGACTGTGTGCACTAGCGCGTTCCTGGACTAGTGCTGAATACACAGAGGGTCCGGATTTGCAAATTCGGGGTCCCGACACCCGTCGACAATTGAAAGCCAAATTTGTAAAGCATCGCGTTTTAACCAGAATCAACATTTTGAAAGAGAACATCAATTCTCAAAGAGAAATGGGAGACTCATTTTCCCAAAATGAGAACACTTCACCAACCCGAATCACTTATAAACATTCACAAAATCCACCCTTTTGAAACACTCGCAAACACCACATGACCTTTTCCAAATAAATCCAGTTCCAATCAAATAGACTTACAAATTAAATCTCAAGAATTTTCAACATAGCCCACTATGTCCATCGGCTTCCTTTTTAAGATTTACTCCAAGTATGCTTGATCTGAGCCGAAGGAGCGCGATCCACTCAAAGGCTTTTGGGTGCAAAATCAAACTCATAGCATAAACTGAACAACTTAGCCAAAACCAAAGATGGGCACCAACCTCTACGAGTTTTAGGAAACTCGAAAATGCAACATAAAGAACACCTTGACCAAAAAAACATTTAACCAAGATAGCAAACCACCAACCTGCACCAAAAGGTTTTATACACAAGCTCGGCATGAGACTCACCATAACCAGTGTCCCACTATCCTTAACATTTAAGCATTCCATAATCACTATTTACTTATCGAGAAAACCGATCTTAAATCAATCCATACTACCTCCTCAAGAACCCCACAAACCAACACATCATAAAACAACGTATTCTATATTTCAAACGTAGTACTTCAACAGATACTTAAGCATGATCATCCTATCAATTTTTATACCATAAATACGTCAACATCTTGACAATCAAAACTTATTCCATTAACAAATGACTTCAACATACAAATAGTATCTCCATAAGACAAAGTCAAAAATTATGATCCTAAGATACACCTTCTTTAGGATACAATTCTATATCATACTAAAATATCCATGGTTCACTTCATCGCCACATGTTATAATAATCTCTATTTTACAATGGCTTCCAAAAAGTAATCCAAACAATTACCACCACTACTAAATCATCAATATCCATAAATAGGCATAATCATAAAAACAACTACATTGTTTTTAGTTACACTATCCATATACCATAACAAATTGTCACTACACAACATACTCCAACTATAAAAACAAATTTAATAGGTTAGACCATCCCAATGCTTTAGCAATAACATAAACAAAACGCCTATGTCTTCACAATTGACATCGATACTAGCATCGTAGGAACACAACTGCATACTTCCAATTATACTAATGGTTTGCGACAATATAAAAAGCAACTCTAATCAACTTCCAAATTAAAGTCACTAGTCAACACGATTAAATCTCTATATTAATCCATTAGATTAGAACATCTTTAGACAACCAGCAAAGTTTCTTTAACAATATCAATGATCTACATCATCTTAATGTTTTAACTATGCATTAGTTTTTAAAACTTTAAACATATTCGAGTGTCATAAGCACTTTCAAAGCAAGGCAACAGATTCTAAGCATGTACATTAACATATTTATTCATTCTCATTATAGGGTAATCTGCAACACTAGAAGTTCATTTAATCTTAAGCTAAGCACAAATATTACTTTTAACTGATTCAGCTCACCAATTAACTTAAGAACAAATCATTTCCAATAACCACATTGTTACATACTACATGACATGCTAAACAACCATTTTCACTTTTGACAAACAGGATGCAACTCCACTTTTAAGGACAACCACAACTCAAGAACCAGAACAAACACCGATAGACAATTTCTCCTTTTCCAGGCAAGGAAGAAAACAAAACTCTAACAGAAATGCAGGAGAGTTCCACTCTCAAGTTCCCAAATTTGCCCACAAAACTCTTCAAGAAATCTCAAGATCCATACTTCCAAGAAGGAAGAAGGATGCACTAGGGAAAACAAAATGTTCAACCAAACCTTTTCCGATAAAGTTACAAAACTTAGCTCCACCCAACCTAAGGTCGGTACTAGGAGAACTTCAACCCTTTTCTCAGTTAGGGAGGACAACAACCACATATGTTTCCTCCATAAGACAATCCACAATAACCAGCAAAACCGGGTGTCAAAGCAAAGGCGACTAAAAAGGCGCAACTCTAAACTCTTCTTCTTCGTTTCCAACCAAGGAAGACCAAAAACCACAAATCGCATACGGAATGATCATGAAAAATCCAATACCAAACATTTTTCTTTTAGTTTCCATCAACTAAAACCAAGAAAACCAACCAAAACCAACCGTCAGAACGGTGAAGAACATACGAAGGAACCCACCACCAAACTCTTCTATTTGACTCCCGTCAACTACCCGATCTACGACAGAAAGGGTAAGCACTCTTCTCCTACAGGGGTCAATAGTTCTTCGGTGGTGGCGCTAACCGGCCACACCGTCAAACCTCACCCTTACTATGAAATAAGAGAGGTGGCCGAAACCCTTCGGCACCAAAACCCCACTTTTACCACCACAACAGGAATAATTCAATCATTTATCTCATAGACATAGCAACGTACTATATCAAATATAGCATTTAGCAACAAGGCTTAAGTACAACATTTAAGCGTAAACAACGATACCCATACCCTTCCTACTGTGCATCCATGTGTGTCAAATTTTAGATTAGTTATACCACTTTTGCAAGTTTTAATGTTGCTATCCTATGACAAAATTTTAGAAAAAAAACCTAAGCCATGTTTCTAAGTTATTCCACATCACATTTTAGTTGTACCCTATAGCATGACACTAAAAATACACATTCCAAGGACCTACGGCCCGCTCTGATACCAACTGTAACACCCCGGCATTTAATATGCCCGAATGCTACCAAACATAAGCTAAACAACATCTAAATACCACATTTAAACATAAATTCCAGCAAAGGTACATATGCTAAAAACCGATATTTCGGCAGCATCTCCTTTGTTTTTCCATGAATTAACACAATATTAATATCATGGCAAGATATATCATAGCACACGACATCTAAAACATCAACATAAATGGATATATCATCAAATTATGCCAATAATACCACGCTCAACCACTTCATAAACTAAAACGAAGCAAATAAGGAATCACTAGGATGCTAAATTAAACCATACATTAAGTTTAAGGCACAAGTCTTAATATCATGTCTCCAAGTGATTAATTATGGACTATGATGGTGGAGCTACGTGTAGAAGTGTAGCTAGACCCCTTTTTCCTGCATGCCGATCTCAAAGTACCTAAAAACAACATAAAACACAAGCGTGAGTTCGAAAACTCAGCAAGCATATTGTAATGGACAACAAGATCATTTACAAGACAATAATACCTTACATCACATATAACATCTCATACTTGAGCACATAACAACAACATCATCATTAAATATGTATTGCAATGCAATGCAATGTTATGCTCATATCTCCTTGAAAACTCATACCGGTATGGTTGAGTACACACCCGTCGGTGTGCACCCTTTTCCCCCCTTCCATCCCGAAGATGGAGGGTGCCTACTCCTCGCTTCCATTCACCACGTGGATGGAATCACGATGTAGGTCTTACTCAATGGCGTTCCGGACTAGTCAAAACTTTCTCACCGACCTTGCCGGACTAGTTATGACTTTCTCACCGCCCTCGCCCTATCTCATGACATGCATGCAACTATGCCAATTATCATATCTCATTTGTACATAAACATATGGCATCATGTCATAGTACACATAAACACATGGCATCGAATCATGATAAGTATAGACACATAGCATCATATCATGATAATCATACTCAATATATCATTGGAAAACAGCAAGCATGGCAGGTGATCATAGCAAGTATTCAATCTTTCATCTAATCTCCACAAGCAACCTACGATCCCGCTATACATTACAACACACTTGCCTCAACCGTGGGCGACGGGATTGTGGGAAGTAGAGGGCACCCCCGGGGTCACACCACCTGCACAATGGCATCACATACTCTCAATAATGCCCACAAAACAGTACACAAATCCCCATCTAACCCGACATTGCCCACTACTTGCAAACCTAAAAACAGAGGTTCTGTCCCGGCGGGACAGCAGCCTTGCAAAGGCCATAACTTGAGTTATGGGACTCCAAATCGATTAAACGAGTACACCATCGCGAAGCTTAGGAAATTTCCTACCTTTTTCTAGTTATACGGAAAGACTGAATCTGACTCTAAAATTGTTTAATCTACAGATTACTACGATCTGTTCCAATCGCGTCACAGATTTTAACACGCTCGGTAAAACGGCCATAACTTTCAAACGGCTGATCGGATTTTAACGTGCTTTATGTCCGCTGAATGATAATTAAATTATCTACAACTTCTTTTAAGTCCGTACGGACAGATTCGGAATCTAAATCGACGAAAACTCGAGCCCCAGCCCGACTGCTCAATCTACCCGAAAACAGAAACGTGGCAACGTCTAGATCTAACCCAAAGAACTCCAACCCAGCACCACCAATTGATCTAAAAACTTCATAAACACCCTAAGAACAGTACCTAGATCAAACTCAATGATCCCCATGATCATACCTTTGCCCAACGAACGAATCTCCAATAGATCTCCTCGCGGATCGCTCCTCGCTCCTCGCTCCAACGGATGGATCCACAAGGTGCAGAGGTGTGGAGACCACCCTAGGGCAGCAAGGGGGTGGAGGAGAGGTGGTGTGCAATGGGGAGCAATGGGGGCGCCATGGGGGCAAGAGATGGGGCGGCTAGGAGGTGGAGGGAGGAGGAAGGGTGGCGGCTAGGGTTAGGGGCGCATGGGGCAGGGGTGAACGCCCCAAGGGCTGGTGGGGAGCCCTTTTACCAGCCCCCACACCCAAACCTAGTCCGTTACGGAGACCTACTCCATCCCACCAAAGCCCACCAAGGCCCAAACTCCCCCGGGAAGGCCCAAAACCCCAGAAACGGCCCGGAAACGGCCCGAAAAAGCTATTAACCTCCATATCCTATAGTTTTAACCTTAATTCCACATCTCATAATGTTATTAACCTTATCATGCACGTTAAATAAGGTTACGACACTCCGTGGTGTCACAACACTTCAAAAGGCCCAAAAACGCGAGTAAACCTCTAGCCGTAAGATTTTCTTCTCTAATTTCACAATCTGTAATGTCACACCAAAACGTAGTGTCACAGTCGGGGTAGATGAGGGTTTGCGTACTGTTTTGTGGATATGATTGTGAGCATGTGGTACCTATTTGCAGGTGGTGCGACCCCGGGAGTGCCCTCTACTTCCCGCCAATCCGTTGCCCGTGGTTGAGGCAAGTGTGTTGTGATGGATAGCGATTTGTAGGTTGCTTGTTGAGAATAGATGGAATTGACTACATGATATATGATCACTTGCCATGCTTTTATGATTGCCAATGATATGATGAGCATGTTTAATATGTTATGATGCCATGTGTTAATATGTGAGTTAAATATGATGTTGGCATAAATGCATACATGGCATGTTACATGGCTCGGGCGGTGAGAAAGTCATAACTAGTCCGGGAAGGTCGGTGAGAAAGTTATGACTAATCCGGAAATCCAATGAGTAAGTCCTACATCGTGATTCCATTCACCGCGGTGAGCAGGCGAGGAGTAGGCACCCTCCATCTTCGGGATGGAAGGGGGGAGAGGGTGCACACCGACGGGTGTGTACTCAACTATACCGGTATGAGTTTCCAAGGAGACATGAGCATTGCATTACATTGCATACATAATGATGATGATATTGTTAAGTGTTCATGAATGAGATGATATATATGATGGGAGATGTTATTGCCATGATATTGTTCTTGTTGTCCATTGCAATATGCTTGCTGAGTTTCGAACTCACGCTTGTGTTTTCTTGTTATTTTAGGTACCATGAGAACGGCATGCAGTGAAGGGAAATAGTCACATGCCCACACGTAGCTTCACCATATTGATTCCACAAGTCATTCTATTAGTTTGATAATAAATTGCGTGTGATGATTATTGCTTTAAGGTTTAGCTTTGCTATATGAGAGTTTTATTGTTCGTTTGACCCTTAGAGACATTATGTGTTTGAAACTAGACGTATATTGTTGCTAAGTCGTTAATTATTGCTGTTTTTAGTTATCTCTCATAATCCATACATTGTTATACTGTTGTTGCTCCTTTAATTCATGTTAAAACAAAGGAGATGCTGCCGAAATTTCGGTTTTTAGCATATGTACCTTTGCTGGAATTTATGGTAACTTGTGGTATTTAGATGTTGTTTAGCTTATGTTTGGTAGCATTCAGGCATATTAAATGCCAGGGTGTTACACTAGTTCCCCCATGCGCCTCCCCCTTGCCTCCCCTAGCCGCCACCTTGTTCCCCTTCCTCCTCCACCTCCTCTAGCCGGTCCTAGGTGAGTTCCACCTCTCCACCTCCCTTGCTTCCCCTAGGGGAGTTCTCCACCTCCACACCTCGAAGATCCGTCCATTGGAGCGCTCTGCGATGAGGAGATCCGGCGGAATTGGAGCGAGGAAGGAGATCGCGCGAACCGGGAGGAGATCCATTGGGTTTTCGGTCGTCGGGCGAAGGTATAGCCACGGGGATCCTTGGGGTTGGTCTAGGATCTATTCTACGGGTTAATATCATGATTTTATATCAATTGGCGGTGCTGGAATTGAGTAGATTAGCTGAAATCTAGAAGTTGCCACGTTCTCTGTTTTGGGCAGCATGAGCAGTCGACCTAGGGCTTGGGTTTTCGCCAATTTAGATTCAGAATTTGGTCGGCCGCCTGTTGAAGAAGTTTTAGGTAATTTCAATACCTTTCATTGGGTATAAAGAACGTCCAATTCCGCCCAGACGTTTGAAAGTTATGCTAGTTTTACCGAACGTATTAAATTCTGTGACGTGATTGGAACATATCACGGTATTTTGTAGATTAAACAACTTTAGATTCAGAATAAGCTTTTCCATATAGTTAGAAAAAGTTAGGAAATTTCCTAAGCTACGCGAGGATGTACTCGTTTATTCGATTCGGAGTCTTAGAACCCGAGTTATGCCTTTTGGAAGGCTGCTATCCCGATTGGACAAAACCTCTATTTTTGGGGTAGAAGAGGGTTTGCGTACTATTTTGTGGACATGATTGTGAGTGTGTGGTACCTATGTGCAGGTGGTGTGACCCCAGGAGTGCCTTGTACTTCTCGCCCATCCGTCGCCCGTGGTTGAGGCAAGTGTATTGGAATGGGTAGCGGGTTGTAGTTTTCTAGATTAGTTGAGATTGAAGTTGAATATATGATATGTTCACATGCCATGCTTTAATGTTTGCCATTTATATGATGAATATGCTTATTATGTTATGATGCCATGTGTTAATGTACAAAGTTATTTATGATGTTGGCATGTTTGCATACATGGCATGATACATGGCCCGGGCGGTGAGAAAGTCATAACTAGTCCGGGGATGGTCGGTGAGAAAGTTATGACTATTCCGGAGAGCCAATGAGTAAGTCCTACATCGTGATTCCATCCACCGCGGTGTATGGAAGAGAGGAGTAGGCACCCTCCATCTTCGGGATGGAAGGGGGGAGAGGGTGCACACCGACGGGTGTGTACTCAACCATACCGGTATGAGTTTCCAAGGAGACATGAGCATCGCATCGCGTTGCATACATAATAATGATGAAAATGATATGTGATCATGAATGAGATGATAGACATGATGTGAGATGTTGTAGCCATGAAATTGTTTCTTTTGTAGCATTGCAATATACTTGCTGAGTGATGAACTCACGCTTGTGTTTATGTTGTTTTTTTTAGGTACCATGACACCGGCATGTGGGAAAGGGCATGAGCTACACATCTACACGTAGTTCCAGTCACATTTACCAAATTTTGAGTCATGACCTTAATAATAGTGCCATGAATCTTGCTGTATGGATTAAATTGTGGTCGGGTCCCTTATTTGCTTCGTTATAGTTGTCTTATGATAAGTTATTACTTGCCTGTTATTGCTATTGTCTCAAATCATGTTAAAACAAAGGAGATGCTGCCGAAATTTTCGGTTTCAGCATTTGCTCCTTTGCTATAATTTGTCTTTATTAGTGGTATTTAGGTGTTGTTTAGCCTATGTTCGGTAGCGTTCGGGCATACTCGATGCCGGGGTGTTACAATTTCTTAGTTTTGGATGAAGCTCTTGCTGATTTGGGGCCCTAGGGTTTGTAGATTTTGGGGGTAAATTTCAGATTAGGGTTGGATCATGTTCTGAATTTCGAGCTGGGAACTGAGCTCCGGTTTCGTGTGTTTTTTAGAAAGTTAGGAGCTTCATATCGCTGGTCGCCTGTGGAAGAAGATGTAGCTGAGTCTCTTACGGTCGTTTAGAGTAAAAGAAGTCAAAATTTTGTTAAGATGCTGTTTTGCTCAGTTTTGGGAGGGTTAAACTTGTTGATGATCAGTTGGGGGTTGAGGGAATCACAGGTAAGGTTCTTATGCTCGGTTAGAAACTGGGAGAGCTCGATTTGGTTGAGGGATTAAAAAGTTATACTCATTTGAATGACTGCTGTTCTGAATCTCTGAAGAAATTGGACATTGCAAGTTGCTCTCTGTTCCTGGCCGAACGGGGAGTACATCATGTAGTGGATGGTCGATTGGCCAAATCTAGGTCGTAGGTATATGTCTTATGATCGTTTAGAATCTGAGTTTGCACAATTTGATGAAGTGGATAGGAAGTTATGGTCATTTTGGTGAAATATGTCCATAAATTGTGCATTTGTGCAGAGTACTATTCTTTTCTGTTTTTGGGCAAGATAAAGCGATGTGTAGTCAATTGGGGGTAGATGTATGTGTAGGTATTGTTCTTATGTTCATTTATAAACTGGAATCACTCAAATTGGTTGAGTAGATAATTAGATATGCTTATTTGAATTGCTTGTTGTTCTAAAAATTCAGAGTTTGGGGTTTAAAAATCAAAAGAGGAGTGTATTGTTGTTTCATATTTCAAAGTTGCTACAAAGGTTAGGATTTTGGGTTGGAGTAGTGTAGGACATTTCAAAATATTGCTTGGCTTTTAATTTGGAGTATTAACATTTGCATCTTCATTTTTGGTTGATGAATGTTTGCATTCTTTTTGGAGCTCATGGGTTTTCAATTGTCATTTTATCTCATGTGCATAGCATACATCTCATTTTCATACATTTTGACCGTGTAGAGAACGATCCCGCGGAGGTTGACGCGACCGTGGCCGAGGGTGGGATTGCGGAGCATATTGTCGTTGAGAATCCGGCAGAAGCTCAAGGCAAGAACCTAAGCATATTCAACCTTATATGTAAATTTTATTTTTGGTGAATGAATTGCTTATTGGATGACTAAGTCATGCATTAGAAGTTTAATTCTGGGAATGGTATTAGAACCTATTTGCTGCACTTACATTCATTGAAACTTGTTGAACACCTCCTTTGGAGCTAGTCTATGGGTAACTATATTGTGTCTGTCCTTAGTTTTACTTAGTTGTCGGGTTCGGGCCAAGTGGTGGATGGTTCCATCACTTGAGAATATTACTTCACAGTATTGGGCTACAATGGATTCGGGTAGGAACTGAAGTGTACAAAGTTAAGACCGGGCGAGAGGTTTGGATCATTTGAGTGAGGAGACTCAATTGCGTAGTCTCGCCTGTGTCAGTTGAGGACCGATCCATTGTTTGCCCTTTGATCGAGCACACCTTGTTGATTGCATGCCGGATTTGTAACACCCCGGCATCTAGTATGCCTGGATGTTACCAAACATAGACTAAACAACATCTAATTAACACAAATAAGGATAAATTACAGCAAAGGCACAAATGCTAAAACCGAAAATTTCGGCAGCATCTCCTTTGTTTTATTATGAATTGAAACAATAGCAATAACAAGGCAAGCCATATCATAACATAAGACATCTAAAGCAGCAATATAAATGGATATAGCATCAGCATAAGACAATAATTCCAAATCCAACCACTCCATATGAAGGGAATATGCCCGAGAGGCAATAATAAATTGTTTATTATCATATTCCATGTTTATAATAGATGTTTATTTCTCATGCTAAAATTGTATTAATCGGAAACGTTAATACATGTGTGTTTAATAAACAAAAAGGTTCCTAGTAAAGCCTCTTTTTAAACTAGCTCGTTGATTAACTGATGATCAAGGTTTCCTGATCATGAACATTGGATGTTGTTAATAACGGGGTCATGTCATTAGAAGAATGATGTGATGAACATACACCCAAGTTGGTATAGCAAATACGATCAAGTCATTTAGTTTGTTGCTGTATCAAACACATACGAAATAACTCTTTTCCTTAGACCATGAGATGATGTCAATCACTAACTCCGGAAGAGTACTTTGATGACATCAAACGTCACTCCGTAACACGGTGACTATAAAGATGGATTTGGGTACTATGAAAGTATTAGTTGAGGCTCATGCATCAAGAGTGGGATTTGTCCATCCAGATGACGGAGAGATATACTCTGGGCCCTCTCGGTGATATCACATTGACATCGCTTGCAAGCACGTGACTAGGTCACAAGAATGTCATATCACGGAACGAGTAAAGAGTACTTGTTGGTAACGGGATCGAACTAGGTATAGTTGATACTGATGATCGGATCCCAGACAAGTAAAATATCGTGAGACAAAAGGAGTTGGTTATGTCGTTTCTGGTTTACGCGATCACTAGTTCATTGTTGAGTGAATGGGAGTCATTATGGATCTCCAGATCCCGCTGATGATTATTGATCTGAGAGGTGTCTCAATCATGTCCATTTTATTCACGAACCGTAGGGTGACACACTTAAGGTTCATCGATGCATTTGAGTGGATACGAAACACCGGAGAAAAATATGGACAGTACAGGGACTGTTTCGAGTATCGCCGGAATAGTTTCGGGATATCGGAATAGTTAAAGGGGGTATATGTTAATGTTTGTTAATTAAAAGAATTAACAAATATTAAAATATCTGAAATAAAAATGTTTATTTATTTATGGGAGAAAACCTTTCATTTCTTGAGTGGGGTTTTAATGGAAACCAAAGTGGGTTGATTTAAGTGAGTGGAGAGATCACTCACATGAAGAGAGGGAGGGCAAGGGGCACCCCCCATGCGCCGGCCACCCCTTGGCCTAGCCTCCTCCTCCTCCTATAAAAGGGAGGGAGGAGCTCCTCTCTTTGTTGTTCATCCATTTGACCCTTTGGTTGGTCCATTCTCCCTCCTCCTGCTGATCCGTTTTTCGAGCTGTGGCTTATGCGAAGCGCTGCTGAAATTATTTCTCCACCACCACCACCACTAAGCTGTAGTGTTGTTGGAGTTTTCCGGGGATCCTCTACTTCCGCTGCCCCGCTGGAACGAGGGATTGGAGGTCATCGTTGATCCGTACGTGTGACCAAGTACGGAGGCGCTGCCGTTTGTGGCGCTCATCTTCGCGACTTCGAAGTCGGGAGTGTACCTCTACATCAACCACGTTTGTTTGCGGGAACGTTATTCCCGCTTTCGGTCTACGAGGGTGAGTCCTTCTGAAACCGTTTACTTGCATCTCCTAGATTTGATCTTGGTGTTTGGTTGCAATCGTAGGAAAATTTTTGTTTTCCATGCTTCGAAACCCTTCAGTGGTACCAGAGCCGTGTCTATGCGTAGATGTTTTGTACGGTTTAAAACACATGTGGATGTGGGCATTGATGATCATGTTATTGTTCGTGTATTTTGGATCATGGTGGCATAGTGGGATTTGAAGCGGCCCGGACTAACCTTACATGTCCTCGCACATGAGACTTGTTCCACGCTCGACATGCAACTAGTATTGCATAAGTGGCTTTGCGGGTGTCAGTTTCTCCTACTATAGTCATGATCTAATTTACAACGGTTTGCTAATAATGTTTTTATCACCGTTGTGGTTCTTGTTCGTAGGTAAGAATAGTTTTTCCTAGAAAGCCCAAAACCACGTAAAATATGCAAAAATAAATTAGAGGCGTCTAACTTGTTTTTGCAGGGCTTGTGATGTGATATGGTCATTGATACAAAGATTGTTGTATGAAATGAAATTTATTGTAAATTTAAACAACCGACAGGAGCCATTTGGTTGTTTTTATTTCTTTTATGGCCTGCGTGCTAAATATATGTCCATGTGATATATTGTAATGGAGGAAGACAATCAAGATGGCAGCATCATGGACCTTGGTGCCATGCCGGTGGAATGATGGAGATCATACCATGTCGCACAAGATGGAGATCAAGTGCTGAAAGGACCATATCATATCACTTTATTCATGCATGTGATGTTAATCCTTTTATGCATCTTATTTTGCTTGATTATGATCACGTCGATAGCACTATAAGATGATCCCTCCAAATTAATATCAAGATAATAATGTGTTCTTCCATAGTATGCACCGTTAAGAAAGTTCGTCGTTTCGAAGCACCACGTGATGATCGGGTGTGATAGACTCTACGTTCGCATACAACGGGTGTAAGACAGATTTACACACGCAAATACTTTGGTTCTACTTGGCGAGCCTAGCATGTACAGACATGGCCTCGGAACACGAACCGAAAGGTAAAGCATGAGTCATATGGATGATATGATGAACATATTGATGTTCGCCTTTGAAACTATGCCGTCTCTCGTGATGATCGGTTTCGGTATAGTGAATTTGGTTCATGTAATCACTAAAGACAACTAGAGGGATGTTGTTTTTAAGTGGGAGTTCTTGTAGTAATTTTAATTAACTTTGAACTTAATCTATTATGAACTTAGTCTAAATATCCTTGCAAATACGTTGTAGATGGCACCCCCTACTTTCAATTTCAATCTGTTCATGGAGAAAGAGAAACTAGCCACCAATGGTAGCAACTTTACCAACTGGGCCCTTAACCTGAGGATTCTCCTCGGGCCACGCTCAAAGGAGCTATGTGCTAGAAGCGCCACCGGTGCCCCGCTCACGATGATGCCCCCGAGGAGGAGAAAAATGTTTTCTTGACTCGTAAGGAGGACCATAGTTTAGTTCAATGCGGCATTTTGTATGGCCTTGAGCCCGAGCTGAAAACGCTTTGAGCACAAAGAATGCTTTTGATACAATGAGAGAGTTGAAAATGATCTTCGACACCCATGCCATGATGAGAGTTATGAAGCTTGAAAAGTTCTTTAGCCGCATGATGGAGGAAAACAGCTCCGTTAGTGAGCACGTACTCAAAATGTCAGATGCGCCGATAAACTCATAGCTTTGGGAATAACGATCCCCATTGAGCTAGGAATTCATCGTGTTCTCCGATCCTCGCCACCAAGCTACAAGAGCTTTGTGATGAACTACAACATGCAGGGCATGAAGAAGTCTCTCCCGAGCTTCACAATGCTGAAAACTTGAAGTGGAGATAAAAGGAACATCAAGTGTTGATGGTCCAAAAGACTATCGATTTCAAGAAGAAAGGCAAGGCTAAGGGAAACTTCAAGAAGAAGGGCAAGTCTGTTGCCACATCTGAGAAGAAGACCAAGGCTGGCCCTAAGTCGACATCTTGAATGTTTTTACCGCAAGGGCACCTTTGAGCACCGGAAGCGCAAATCGCCCAAAATATCTGGTGATAAGAAGGACGGGAAAGTGAGCAAAGGTATATATGATATACATGTTATTGATGTGTACCTTACTAGTACTCGCAGTAGTGCACAGGTATTTGATACCGGTTCGGTTGCTAACATATGTAACTCGAAGCAGAGCTAAGGAATAAGCGACAACTAGCAAGGGATGAGGTAATGATGCGCATCGGCAATGGATCAAAAGTTGAAGTGATCGCCGTCGGGACGCTACCTATCCAATTACCATCAGGATTAGTTATAAACCTAAATAATTGTTATTTAGTGCCTGCGTTGAGCATGAACATCATATCTGGATCTTGTTTAATGCGAGACGGTTATTCATTCAAGTCTGAGAACAATGGTTGTTCAATTTATATGAATAATATCTTTTATGGTCATGCACCTGAAAAGAATGGTTTGTTTATTTTGAATCTTGATAATAGTACACATGTTCATAATGTGAATGCCAAAAGAATTAAGTTGAATGATGACATTGCTGCATATATGTGGCATTGCCGCTTATGTCATATTGGTGTTAAACGCATGAAGAAGCTCCATTCTGATGGACTACTAGAATCACTTGATTATGAATCATTTGAGACATGTGAACCATGCCTCATGGGCAAGATGACTAGAACCCCGTTTTCCGGTACAATGGAGCGGGCAACCGACTTATTGGAAATCATACATACCGATGTGTGTGGTCCAATGAGTGTGTCAGCGCGTGTTGGATATCATTACTTCGTTACTTTCATGGATGATTTGAGTAGATATGGATATATTTACTTAATGAAACACAAGTCTGAAACATTTGAAAAGTTCAAAGAATTTCAGAGTGAAGTAGAAAATCATTGTAATAGAAAGATCAAATTTCTACGATCTGATCGTGGAGGAGAGTATCTTAGTTACGAGTTTGGCACACACATGAGACAATGTGGAATAGTTTCACAACTCACTCCTGCTGGAACACCATAGCGTAATGGTGTATCCGAGCGTCGTAATCGTACTTTATTGGATATGGTTCGATCTATGATGTCCCTTACAGATTTGCCACTTTCATTTTGGGGGCATGCACTAGAAACAGCTGCATTCACTTTAAATAGGGCACCATCTAAATCCGTTGAAACGACACCGTATGAATTATGGTTTGGCAACAAACCTAAGCTGTCATTTCTAAAAGTTTGGGGATGCGATGTTTATGTGAAGAAACTTCAACCTGATAAACTCGAACCCAAAGCGGAAAAATGCGTCTTCATAGGATACCCTAAAGAAACAATTGGGTACACCTTCTATCACAGATCCGAGGGCAAGGTTTTCGTTGCCAAGAATGGATCATTTTTGGAGAAAGAGTTTCTCTCGAAAGGTGTGAGTAGAAGGTAGAACTCGACGAGGTTGTTGAACCTTCTCTTCATGGAATGGCAAGTGCAGCAGCGCCGGAAGTTGTTTCGGAGTTGACTTCACCAAATGAAGAGGGAACTAATGATAAGGATCATGAAACTCCGAAAGAGAACACTACCGCACCTCGCAGGTCAACAAGAGCGCATAATGCTCCTGACTTTTATGTTCCTACTATGAATGTCATGGTAGTTGAGAATAATGACCCTGCGACGTATGATGAAGCGATGATGAGCCCAGATTCCGACAAATGGCTAGAAGCCATGAAATCCGAAATGAGATCCATGTATGAAAACCAAGTATGGACTTTGGTGGACCTACCCAATGACCGTAAGGCCGTTGAGAACAAATGGATTTTCAAAAAGAAAATAGACACTGATGGTAATGTGACCGTCTATAAAGCTCGACTTGTCGCAAAGGGTTTTTGACAAATTCAAGGAGTTGACTACGATGAGACTTTCTCACCCGTAGCGATGCTAAAGTCTGTAAGGATAATGTTAGCAATTGCTGCATTTTTCGATTATGAAATCTGGCAGATGGATGTCAAAACTGCGTTCCTTAATGGAAACATTGAGGAAGAGTTGTATATGATACAACCCAAAGGTTTTGTTGATCCTAAGGATGCTGATAAGGTATGCAAACTTCAGCGATCCATTTATGGACTGAAGCAAGCATCACGAAGTTGGAATCTCCGTTTTGATGAGGTAATCAAAGGTTTTGGATTTATCCAAACTTACGAAGAATCTTGTGTTTACAAGAAAGTGAGTGGGAGCTCTATGGCATTTCTGATATTATATGTGGATGACATATTATTGATTGGAAATGATATAGAACTTTTGAAAAGCATAAAAGACTACTTAAACAGTAAGTTTTCAATGAAGGACCTTGGTGAAGCGGCATATATTTTAGGCATCAAAATCTATAGAGATAGATCGAGACGCTTGATTGGGCTATCACAAAAAACATATCTTGACAAGATTCTAAAGAAGTTTAGAATGGACGAAAGTAAGAAAGGGTTCTTACCTATAATACAAGGCAAGACGTTGAGTAAGACTCAGAGTCCAGCTACAGTAGAAGATAGAGAAATAATGAATAAGATTCCCTATGCTTCAGCCATAGGCTCTATCATGTATGCTATGTTGTGTACAAGACCGGATGTGGCACATGCTATTAGTTTGACTAGCGGTACGATCTGATCCAGGTTTTGAACACTGGACGGCGGTCAAGAATATCTTTAAGTACTTAAGAAGAACTAAGGATATGTTTCTCATATATGGTGGTGAAGAAGAGCTCGTCGCAAAATGTTACGTCGACGCTAGCTTTGACACTGATCCGGATGACTCTAAGTCTCAATCCGGGTACATTTTTGAAATGAATGGAGGAGCAGTGAGCTGGAGAAGTTCCAAGCAATCTGTGGTGGCAGGATCTTCAACAGAGGCGGAATATATTGCTGTTTCAGAAGCAACGCAGGAAGCGGTTTGGATGAAGATGTTCATATCCGAACTAGGTGTGGTTCCGAGTGCGTTGGACCCGATGGTTATCTATTGTGACAACAATGGTGCCATAGCCAATGCTAAAGAACCAAGGTCACACAAGAATTCCAAGCATATTAAGCGCCGGTTTCACTCCATCCGTGAACATGTCAAGGATGGTGATATAAAGATTTGTAAAGTACACACGGATCTGAATGTGGCAGACTCGTTGACTAAAGCTCTCCCAAGGGCAAAACATGATCAACACCAGAACTCAATGGGTGTTAGAATCATCACAATGTAATCTAGATTATTGACTCTAGTGCAAGTGGGAGGCGAAGGGAATATGCCCGAGAGGCAATAATAAATTGTTTATTATCATATTCCATGTTTATAATAGATGTTTATTTCTCATGCTAAAATTGTATTAATCGGAAACGTTAATACATGTGTGTTTAATAAACAAAAGGTTCCTAGTAAAGCCTCTTTTAAACTAGCTCGTTGATTAACCGATGATCAAGGTTTCACGATCATGAACATTGGATGTTGTTAATAACGGGTCATGTCATTAGAAGAATGATGTGATGAACATACACCCAAGTTGGTATAGCAAATACGATCAAGTCATTTAGTTTGTTGCTGTATCAAACACATACGAAATAGCTCTTTTCCTTAGACCATGAGATGATGTCAATCACTAACTCGGAAGACTACTTTGATGACATCAAACGTCACTCCGTAACCCGGTGACTATAAAGATGGATTTGGGTACTATGAAAGTATTAGTTGATGCTCTTGCATCAAGAGTGGGATTTGTCCATCCAGATGACGGAGAGATATACTCAGGCCCTCTCGGTGATATCACATTGACATCGCTTGCAAGCACGTGACTAGGTCACAAGAATGTCATATCACGAACGAGTAAAGAGTACTTGTTGGTAACGGGATCGAACTAGGTATAGTTGATACTGATGATCGGATCCCGCATAAGTAAAATATCGTGAGACAAAAGGAGTTGGTTATGTCGTTTACGGTTTACGCGATCACTAGTTCATCGTTGAGTGAATGGGAGTCATTATGGATCTCCGTGATCCCGCCGATGATTATTGATCTGAGAGATGTCTCAATCATGTCCAGTTTATTCACGAACCGTAGGGTGACACACTTAAGGTTCATCGATGCATTTGAGTGGATACGAAACAGGAGAAAAATATGGACAAGATCTGAGGATCGTTTGAGTATCGCCTAATAGTTTCGGGATATCGGAATAGTTAAAGGGGGTATATGTTAATGTTTGTTAATTAAAAGAATTAACAAATATTAAAATATCTGAAATAAAAATGTTTATTTATTTATGGGAGAAAACCTTTCATTTCTTGAGTGGGGTTTTAATGGAAACCAAAGTGGGTTGATTTAAGTGAGTGGAGAGATCACTCACATGAAGAGAGGGAGGGCAAGGGGCACCCCCCATGCGCCGGCCACCCCTTGGCCTAGCCTCCTCCTCCTCCTATAAAAGGGAGGGAGGAGCTCCTCTCTTTGTTGTTCATCCATTTGACCCTTTGGTTGGTCCATTCTCCCTCCTCCTGCTGATCCGTTTTTCGAGCTGTGGCTTATGCGAAGCGCTGCTGAAATTATTTCTCCACCACCACCACCACCACTAAGCTGTAGTGTTGTTGGAGTTTTCCGGGGATCCTCTACTTCCGCTGCCCCGCTGGAACGAGGGATTGGAGGTCATCGTTGATCCGTACGTGTGACCAAGTACGGAGGCGCTGCCGTTTGTGGCGCTCATCTTCGCGACTTCGAAGTCGGGAGTGTACCTCTACATCAACCACGTTTGTTTGCGGGAACGTTATTCCCGCTTTCGGTCTACGAGGGTGAGTCCTTCTGAAACCGTTTACTTGCATCTCCTAGATTTGATCTTGGTGTTTGGTTGCAATCGTAGGAAAATTTTTGTTTTCCATGCTTCGAAACCCTTCACCATAAACCATAGCTAAGCAAATAAGGATCACAAGCATATAAATCAAATCCTGCACCAAGTTTCATGGCACTAATAATTAATATCATGACTCCAAATGCTTAAACTGTCTATAAGTGTGAAGCTACGTGTAGAATTGTAGCTAATGCCCTTTCCCGCATGCTGGTTTCATGGTACCTAAAAAAAACATAAAGCACAAGCGTGAGTTCGTTACTCAGCAAGTATATTGAAATGGATGAAAAAAAACAATTCAATGTTCACATAACTACATACCATGCTCAACATCATGAACAAGCCATAATTTCATATACAGCATCATACTCATGTCTCAATATCATTGTACTCATCTCATCATCAATTTCAAACACAACATCATATCCATGTCTCAATATCATTGTACTCATCTCATCATCATAATGTATGCAATGCAAATGCACATCTCTCCTTGTAGCACATACCGGTATTGCCGAGTGCACACCCGTCGGCGTGCACAACCTTCCCTTCCATCCCGTAGATGGAGGGTGCATACTCTTACTGACTCGCTCCCATGCACCACCGTGGATGGGACTACGAGGTAGGTCTTTCATGTTCACTACGTGTGAACATAGAGGCCCGCATCATCATGGGACACCTCTTTCATTATGAATGCACATGAATGCAATTATGCCATAAACATAACCAACTTGCATATAACTGAACCGAGCATTAAATAGCATCGTAATAACCACTTTCATCATGTCATGGGAAATCACTCAACATGGCAAAATATCATATCATGTAATCCATTTGCATCAAGTCAAGACTAGCAACAAACAACCCGATACCCATTTCAATACACTTGCCTTAACCGTGGCCGACGGATTGGCGAGAGGATGAGGGCACTCCCGGGGTCACACCACCTGCACAAACATACCACACACTCAAAACATGCCCCCAAAACAGTACGCAAAAGCTCGTCTACCCCGACTTCACAAACTACTCCCAAAATCAAAAAATAGAGAATCTGTCCTGCCCGGACAGCAGACTTCAAACTATCATAACTTTAGTTCTAGGACTCCGAATCAATTAAACGAGTACATCCTCACGAAGCTTAGGAAATTTCCTAACTTTTTCTAAGTATATGGAAAAGCTGATTCAGAATTTAAAGTTGTCTAATCTACAAAACTCTACGTTCTGTCCCAGCTACGTCGCAGATTTGAACACGCTTGGTAAATCAAGCATAACTTTCAAACGGCTGGGCGTAATTGGACGTTATTTATGTCCACTGAAAGGTATTGAAGTTACCTACAACTTTCGCAATAGGCGGCCGACCAAATTCCAAATCTAAGGTCGCGAAAACTCAAACCCTAAGTCGACTGCACAATCTGCCCAAAGCAAAGAACGTGGCAAACTCTAGTTTTCATCTAATCTACCCAATCACAGCACAATTACATGATCTAAAAGCACCAAATTACCCTATAGCACATCCCCTAGACCAACCCCAAGGATTCCCCTAGCCATACCTTAGCCCCACGAACGATGAACCGACGAATCTCCTCCCGGTTCTCGCGATCTCCTTCCTCGCTCCAAATTCACCGGATCTCCTCATCGCGGAGCGCTCCAATGGATGGATCAGCGGGGTGGTGAGGTGGATAACTCCCCTAGGGGCAGCAAGGATGGTGGAGAGGGGAGGGGAGGGGTGTTGGTGCAAGGGGGAAGGAGGTGGAGGGGCGCACGACAATGGGGGAGCAAGGGGGCGGCGGCTAGGTGGGGGAAGAGGGGAGAGAGGCGCAAGGGGGAGGGGTGGCGCATGGGCAGCCCCCATGCTGCCCTAATACTTCTCCCACTTGGGCCAAGGGCTTCCCACCTCTGGCCCAAGAAGTTCCCCCAAGCCCACAATCCCCCGAAAGGCCCATTTTCCCCGAAAACGGCCTGGAAACATGATTAACCTTCATAACGTATAGCTTTATCCTCTAATTTCACATTTTATAAAGTCACGTTCTCTAATTTCACCTTTTGCGGTGTCTTGACATCCCGTAGTGTCATATTCTACCCCCTTCAACAGGATTCGACCCCGAATCCAAGACATGCCACTACGCCAAACCAACAACACACAGAGATCTAAACTTCACGGTTCAAACCTGAAGAAAAGAGCTTTGGGTAAACTCGCCCCCGCGAGACTTCAACTCCCAAGTCGCTTCTCTAAATAAAACCACTGGAATTAGATCGAGACTCCATGACAAGATGCCTAGGTTCAAAGACCAACGGCTCTAATGATAACTCGCAATCAAAACTTGCGAGAACTTTACTCAACATTGAAACACAAAGTACTCACACATGGTCTCAGCACGACCCCAAGCGATAGGATAAATCCTCAAACAGCCCACAAATGAAAACGATCTCATACTCCTCGTTCTATGCATTCCTTGGCACTGAGGTGCCAGATCCCTTTAACTAAAGCTACTCTCTAGAAGAACACGGTACCAACCTCCCTTCTGTGGTTCATTATACTCAAGACGACGCGAAACAGGAGAGACACAACACTCCAAGATTACCACCAGAAGGAAAAACCTACTTTAAATCCAGGATCCTTAAAACCCGCACAATAGTAACGACCGAACATACCGCTGCGGTTGACACAACTCGCTCATTGCCCAATGACAAAAAGATCCAACACACTTCAAAAGGAAAAGCAATTACTAGCAACCACCAAGTGGTCCACTAATAATTTAATCAACCCTACCGAGGATCACCTCAACGTCACAATTCTCCAAGAAGGTTTGCATTGAGTCATACACAACCTTCCACTCAAAGGACCACGACAAAGAGTACAATCATTGAGTGAGCTCAACCATAAACCATGAACCCAAATTGATCCACATACAACAACTCGAACCCCCAAAGCGCTAAAATTCACTTTGGAAAGAATTTGGGAACAACCAAAGAGTACTCATTTTAATTTCCTATGACAAGACGCAAAGGAAACGCAAATCCCCTACACCACAACCAACATACCAGAAATTCTTCATTGTTTCTTTTCATACTAGAAAACAAGGGAAATCTCGTTTCATGACATGAATGCACACTCATCAAGAGCACTCTGGATTAGTCATATCTCCATATATGACTTTCTCACCGACCTGGCTCATCGACTCTTTATGATTGAATAAACATAAACGATGTCATGTTTCCTTTTCACCATTCATTCACCATGTAACAAGAATACCGAGTAATCATTCACCAAACGACTACTTCCTTGGTGTCACATGTTTGAAACACACATAACATTGATGGTTGCGCTAAATCATATAACTATGACGGCAACACCATTAACAGCAAAACACCATGTCGTGTCAGAACCCACCATCAATTGAAAACCAACCTTGCAAAACCTTGCATTCTAACCAAAAATCAACATTTTGGAAAAGAACATCAACTCCAAAGTCGAACATCAGCACACACAACCATCACAAATTTTCTCAAAGAGAAAGGGAAACTCATTTCAAAAGGGAACACTTCACTAACAAAATCACTTATGAAACATTCATAAAATCCACTTTTTGATACATTTGCAAACACCACACTCATTTTCCAAATAACTCC
The DNA here is from genome assembly GCA_036346355.1 of Rhipidocladum racemiflorum. Classification (NCBI taxonomy): domain Eukaryota; kingdom Viridiplantae; phylum Streptophyta; class Magnoliopsida; order Poales; family Poaceae; genus Rhipidocladum; species Rhipidocladum racemiflorum. The sequence goes on along the minus strand of CM070577.1, from coordinate 48,113,719 downwards.
AACTCTAACCAAATAGAGTTACAAATTGAATCTCAAGAATCTCCAACACAACCCACTAAAACCTTCTGCTTCCTTTAAAATTTACTCCAAAGATGATTCAGTGCAAACGCAAAGGAGCACGATCCACTCAAAGACTTTTGGGTGTAAAACCATACTCATAGCATAAACTGAACAAATTAGCCAAAACCAAATATGGGCACCAATCTCCACGAGTTTTGGGGAAACTCTGAAACACAACATAAAGAACACCCCGACCGAAAACATTTAACCAAGATAGGAAACAACCAAACCAGACCAAAAGGTTTTTGACACAAGCTCAGCATGAAACCCACCATATCTAGTATTCCACTATCCTTACCATTTAAGCATTCAATATTCACTATTTACTCTTCAAGAAGCCCATCATAATTCAACCAAAAGCTACATAACCAATCTTCCTCTAGTTACCTTTCCCAAAACTTATGAATAAAGTTCATGACGATTATCAAAAGACAACTAACCAATACTACCTCATAATGATCCCCACAGACCAACACATCATATAACAACGTATTCTCTATTTCAAACATAGTACTTCAACAGATACTTAAGCATGATCAACCTATAATTTTTTTTAATACCATCCATATGTCAATTTCTCGACAACCAAAACTTACTCAATCAATAAATGACTTCAACACATAAATGTTATCTCTACAAGACAAAATTCGTGAGTACGATTCTAGGACATACATCCATTAAGAATAAAATTATACATCATGTTAATTATCCATGGTCCACTCCATCACACATGTTATAGTAACCTCCATTTTAACACGGATTTTCAACAATTAATCTAAGCAATTACCACCACTACTAAGTCATCAATATCAATAATTTGCATAATGATCAATCAACAACATTGCTTTTAGCTACCCTATACATAGGTTACAACAAAATTGTCACTACACAACATACTCCAACTATTAAATTAAATTTAATAAGTTAGACCTTCACGAAGCTCTTACATCATCATCAAACAACAAAACCTATATCTTTCCAATTGGCCTCGATGCTAGCATTTTAGGAACACGACTGCGTACTACCAAACATGCCAATATTTTGCATCAACATGAATAGCAACTCTAATTAACTTCCAAGTTAAAGCCACTAGCCAACACGATTAAATTTCTCTATTAACCCGTTAGATTATAAACATCTTTAAACAACCAGCATTGTTTCTTAAACAATATTAGTAATTTACATCATCTTAATGTTCTAACTATGCATCAGGGTTTAAACTTTAAACATTAATGAGGATCATAAGCACTTTTAAAGCAAAGCAACAGATTCTAAGCATGTACAGTAACCCATTTAATCATTCTCGCTACAGAGTAAACTACAACACTAGTAGTCTATTTATTCTCAAGTTAGAGATAATAATCACATTGAATTGATTTAACTCACAATTTAATTAGCAACACGTCATTCTATAAACCACAGCTCAAGAACAAGAATGATCACCGATAAACAATTTCTCCTTTCTAGGCAAAGAGGAAAACAAAACTCCAACATAAATGCAAGAGAGCTCAACTCTCAAATTTCCAACTCTGATAGCCAAAACTCTACAAGAAATCTCAAGACCTACAACTTCCAAAAAGGAAGAAAGATGCACTAGGGAAAACCAAATGTTCAACTAAATCTTTTCCGATAGAGATTCAAACTTAGCTTCCCCGAATCTTAAAATCTGCACAAGGAAAAACTCCAACACTTTCTTAAATAGGGAGAATAACAACTCCATAAGTTTCCTCCCAAGACAATCCACAGTAATCAACAAAACCGGGTGTCAAAGCAAAAATTGCGACCAAAAGACGCGCGGCATAAAATTCCTCTTCTTAATCTTCACCCAAAGAAGACAAAATCCACAACCGCCAAACGAACAATCAGCGAGAATCAAATACCAAACACTTTTCTTTTGATTTAAATCGACTAGAACCAAGGAAACCAACCAAAACCAACCGTCAGAACGGTAAAGAATATCCAAAGAAAACCACCACCAACTCTTCTATTTGTCTCCAGTCAACTACCCGATCTACGACAGAAAAGGTAAGCACTCTTTCCCCACAAGGGGTTAATAGTCCTTCGGTGATGGCTTAACCGGCAATACCGTCAAACCACAACCTTACTATAAACAAAAGGTGACCGAAACCCTTCGGCACCACAACCCCACCTTATCCCGTTAACAAGAACAATCCAATCAATTCTCTCAATAACATAGCAACATACATGTAACACACCGGCATCTAGTATGCCCGAATGCTACCAAACATAGACTAAACATCAACTAAATACCATACATGAAGACAAATTTCAGCAAAGGCACAAATGCTAAACACCGAAATTTCGGCAGCATCTCCTTTGTTTTATCATGATTTGAACAATAGCAATATCACAGCAAAATATTTCATAACATAAGACATCTAAAGCAGCAATATATAATGGATAAAACATCATCATAAACAATTAAACCAAAATCAACCACACAAACATCTATAGCTAAGCAAAGAGGATCAACAACACATTAAAATTAATCCATACACCTAGTTCAGGGCACTATTATTATGATCATGACTCAAGGTTGGTAAATGTGACTAGAACTACGTGAAGATGTGTAGCTAATGCCCTTTCCCACATGCCGGTGTCATGGTACCTAAAAAAAACAACATAAACACAAGCGTGAGTTCATCACTCAGCAAGTATATTGCAATGGTACAAACAAAAACAATTACATGGCTACAACAACTCACATCATGTATATCATCTCATTCATGTTCACAAATCATTATCATCATCATTATGTATGCAATGCGATGCGATGCTCATATCTCCTTGGAAACTCATACCGGTATGGTTGAGTACACACCCGTCGGTGTGCACCCTCTCCCCCCTTCCATCCCGAAGATGGAGGGTGCCTACTCCTCGCTTCCCCACACCGCGGTGGATGGAATCACGATGTAGGACTTACTCATTGGCTCTCCGGAATAGTCATAACTTTCTAACCGACCTTCCCCGGACTAGTTATGACTTTCTCACCGCCCGGGCCATGTATCTTGCCATGTATGCAAATATGCCAACATCATGAATAACTTGTACATTAACACATGGCATCATCATGGATAACTTGTACATTAACACATGGCATCATCACATAACAAACATATTCATCATATCAATGGCAAACATTAAAGCATGGCATGTGAACATATCATATATTCAAATTTCAATCTCAATCAAACAAACAAACTACAACCCGCTACCCATTCCAATACACTTGCCTCCACCACGGGCGACGGATTGGCGAGAAGTAGAAGGCACTCCCGGGGTCGCACCACCTGCACATAGGGACCACACACTCACAATCATGTCCACAAAACAGTACGCAAACCCTCTTCTACCCCGACATCACCAACTACTCGCAAAACCCAAAAACAGAGGTTTTGTCCCGTCGGGACATCAGCCTTCCAAAAGGCATAACTCGGGTTCTAAAACTCCGAATAAATTAAACGAGTACATCCTCGCGTAGCTTAGGAAATTTCCCAACTTTTTTTAAGTATATGGAAAAGCTGATTCGGACTCTAAAGTTGTTTAATCTACAAAATGCCGTGATCTGTTCCAATCACATCACAGATTTTAACACGCTCGGTAAAACAGCCATAACTTTCAAACGGATGGGCGGAATTGGACGTTCTTTATATCCACTGAAAGATAGTGAAATTATGTACAACTTCTTCAACATCCGTATGACCAGATTCCGAATCTAAATTGGTGAAAACCAAAACCATAGGTCGACTGCTCGTGCTGCCCGAAACAGAGAACTTGGCAACTTCTAGATCTAATCCAATCTACTCAATTCCAGCACCACCAATTGATCTAAAAACTTGATAATCACCCTTAGAACAGTACCTAGACCAACGCCAAGGATTCCCATGGCCATACCTTCGCCCAACGCACGAAAACCCAATGGGTCTTCTCCCGGTTTGCACGATCTCCTTCCTCGCTCCAAATCCACCGGATCTCGTCATCGCGGAGCGCTCCAATGGATGGATCTTCGGGTTGGTGAGGTGGAGAACTCCCCTAGGGGCAGCAAGGGAGGTGGAGAGGGGAGGAGAGGGGTGGTGGTGTAACTCCCCAGCTTCTACTAAGCCCAGAATGTCACCAACATAGACCATACAACAATTAATACCATGATTAAATGGGAAATTTCGGCAGCATCTCCTTTGATTTAGCATAAATTTGAACATCACAGTATCATATCAATATATAGATCAATTAAGATATCAATATGCATCGACAACAATAGATGAGCATCATCTAGAATAACAATACGCAATGATAATCATGGAATAAGCATCAACTAAGACTAGGATGATAAAACAAATCGCTCCAAAAACCCACATGACACACATGAGGAAAACCAACACACATAATGTCCATACACCAAAATCATCATAACTTATTGCCATGTTTCCATAGAAATGGGTGAATTATCTAGATCATGAGTGCTACATGAGGAAGTGTAGCTAAATTCCCTTCCCGCGCGCCGATTTCATTGTACCTAAATAAACAAACAACATAAAACACAAGCGTGAGTTCATCACTCAGCAAAGTGTAATGTAATGAAAAAAACAGGGTGCAAGACAACAAACCATCATCCCAGTCTCCACGGTTATATCACAACACATCATATTTAACATTATATGCATCCTTTAAAACAACATGATAATCATCTCATGAGTACTCTCATCATCAACTCATAAACATTTTCATTTATGTATATCATTCATGCAATGCAATGCACATGTCTCCTGGAATTCTCATACCGGTATGGTTGAGTGCACACCCGTCGGCATGCACCCTTTTCCCCCTTCCATCCCGAAGATGGAGGGTGCCTATCACTCGCTTCCATTCACCTCGGTGATGGAATCACGATGTAGGACTTACTCAAAAGAATAGCCCCGGACTAGTCATAACGGTTCTCACCGACCCTACCGGAATAGTTATGACTTATCTCACCGGACGGCCACGAAAATATGCCATGTATGCAAAATGGACAGCATCATATACATAAATCGAAATATTTCATATCAACACATAGCATCTCAGCATGTAGGACCGTATTCAACAATTGACGGTTACCGTTCAAAACATGGCATGTGAATCATTTATCAACAACAAGCATTTTTAATCATGGCATGAGGACACCATAGCATCGACAACATTTAAATCATGGCCGAAGGACATCCTATCCATTGTAACATGTAATTCATGGCAAGACACCATGTTATCTAGTCCAAACACTACCAAGCAATTCTAGCAACACTTATAACATACAATCCACGCAACACACTTGCCTTCAACCACGGGTAACGGAGTGACGAGAGGTTGAGGGCACTCCCGGAGGCACACCACCTGCAAACACGTGCCACACACTCAAATCGACTCCACAAAACAGCACACATATATCCCACTACCCCGACTTCGCTTACAACTCCTAAAATCAGAAAACAGCAAATCTGTCCCTTCGGGACAGCAGCCTTCCAATGGGCATAACTTCTGTTCTAGGACTCCAAATTGATTAAAAGAGTACATCCCCGCGTAGCTTAGGAAATTTCCCAACTTTTTCTAGTTATAGAGAAAGACTAATTCGGAGTCTAATGTTGTTTAATCTAACGTTGAATACAAACTGTCCCAATCTCGTCACAGATTTGACAGCGCTCGGTAAAACGGCCATATCTCCCAAACGGCTGGACGGATTTTAACGTTCTTTATATGCATAACTTGAGTTCTGGGGGGAGATTTGTAACATCCCAAAATTTGGATTTTCAAAAAATTTTGGTTTAGTTTAGCTTTCAAAATTTTTAGTTGATTTTCTCGCGTTTATAAAACTTGATTTGAATTTTTCTAAAAGCTAAAACAATTTAATTTAATTATTATAAACCTCAAATAAAATTTATTTAATTTTATTTGGATTCCTTGTGCTTCAAGAAGTTCTTCTGTAATTTTTGAGATTTTTCGGAGCTCGTTTGCTATTTATTGGATTTATTCGGAATCATTTTGTATTAAGCCCTTTTGTTAAAATTAATAAATTATTTGGAAAAGTTTATATAAATTTTTGCTGAAAATATTTTATTTGAGTTTACAATATCTCAAAATATTTTCTATAATTTTTCTAGAATTTTTCGGGTATTTTTATTGCTCTAAATGATTTATTGGAATTTGTGGAATTGTTTTTATTCGAAAAAGATTGGAAAATTCGGTTTTTGGAAGTGGGCCAGCCCATCCCGTGCACCAAGCCAGCGCCCCACTTGGGCCAGGCCACCCTGCTGCCACGTGTCGCCCCCACAACGCGCCACGTCGCCTCTGGATCCGATCCGCACACCAACTGCTCGGTAAAATGCCTATAAGGTCCGTTTTTGCTCCAAACGCGTCCAAATTTTTTGTGCTTAACCTAGCCGCCACCCCTAACCCCTGTAGACCTCCCACACGTCCTCTAGACCTCAGATCAATTTTCTAAAATTCCAAAACCATCCAATGTCGCCCGAACGTCGCTCGACGCCGGCCGAATTTTTGGAGCCGCGTCCCGGGCAGCTCGTCGACTATTTTTGAGATCCGTCTTAGCCATGGCGTGCCACAAGGTACCATCTGCTTGCTGTACAAAATTCAACCAATTTGGCCCAAAGGATGAAAAGTTACGGCCGTTTCAATCTCGAATCTTGCCGAGGCCATAACTCCCTCAATTTTTCGAGTTTAACGGTGAAATTTTTTGTGTAGACTCCTGGGGATGTCCTCTACAGGATGCACATCTTGCCCTAAGGTTTTGCCCTCTGGATTTGGCGCAGAAAAAATAAATTCTCCGTTCGCATGCGTTCAGACATGCAAACTTCCTCGCGCGTTCCCCGCTGTTTCAGAAGGTATTTCTTCGAGCCACCAGCGTCACGGTGTTCCTCTTGGTCCCATCTAGCTCTCGGTCAAATTTTGTTAAGTTTCGATCATTATTCTAGAAGTTATGGCCGTCCAAAGTTTTGATCTGAAACCCGTTAATCGGCAGTTTGTGATTAATCCGGAGGGGCGCCACAAAATCCGCCTATACTGTTGAGTTCGTCTCGCCGCGTTCTACGCAGTGGACATTCTCCCTTTGCCATCCCATCCTCCGGAATTTTTTTTATATATTTAGGCCGCAGTTTCGCCGTCGCCGCGCGTCGCCTTTTGACGCCGCATATTTTGGTTCGCTCCGGCCGTGTTGTCGCGTCCGGTGGATCATCTTATACTATTTTGGTCCATCTTTAGGGTCCAAGCGGTCTCCGTTTGCCGAGAAGCCCGACGCCCGCCTTAAACCGTCGTCTTTCGGCCTAAACCGTTGCCGCCGGTTCGCGCACCGGTTAACCATCCTTGGTAGCGTTCTACCGCGGCCATGTCATTGCACCGACGGTCGCTACCTTGTTTCATGAGTATCCTATCATTGTTGACCTCCACCGTTAACGTTCGCCGTTAACGATCCACCGTTAACGTTTTGCCGTTAACGTTCGCCGTTAACGTTCCACCGGGTGCGTTTTGCCGTTAACGCGTTCCGCACGCGTTTCCCGCATCGTTCCTCCGTTAACGTTCCTCCGCAACGTTTTGCGTTGCGTTACGCGATCGCGTTCCCGTTAACGCTTCCCGATAACGTTCCTCGTTAACGTTTTGCCGCACGCGTTCGCGTTAACGCGTTTCCCGCGTTTCCCGTTAACGTTCCTCGCACGTTAACGCGTTCCTCGTTAACGTTAACGTTCCTCCGCTAACGTTTTGCCGTCAATGTTTCCCTGTTAACGCTCCGTCGTTAACGCTTCGCCGTTAACGTTCCATTGATGTTCCACCGTTAACGCTCCGTCGTTAACGCTCCATCGTTAACGTTCCACCGTTAACGTTTCGCCGTTAACGCTTCATCGTTAACGCTTAGCTCTCATCGCTTCGTTGTCATCGCATGCGTGCATTCATGCAAGAGCCCTAGTGCGATGTCCTCATCTCCTCTATCATCATGACGTGAGCCTAGTCTCATCGTCATATCATCTTCAAAGCCGAATCAAAACCCTAACCTAAGACTGGTTCGATGAACTAAGTTTATCGTGAGCCGCGTTGATATCTTTGCAATCTTTTCCGTTGTTTCAATCGTGGTAAGACACTTGTCTTGTCTTATCCCTGAAAACCTAATCCACCTTTAACCTAGACTTCGTTCGTGGACTTGGTCAATAGACCAATGGCCATCTGTCATACCCCTGTGCCCGATCTATCCGTCTCTCTTTTGTATGACCGTGTTTCGTTCGGTCAACAAAAGTCAACCTTGAGCTTCAGTTTAGTTCATTGTGAACTAACATATTTTTATGGACCCGATCTATAGATCAAGAGCCCATATGTCGCTATCTGTCCAATCAAGATAATAACTTCGGAAGAAATATTATTCGGAATATTATTCTTTCTTTCCCAGTTATTAATCTTTCCCTTTTCGGTGTTTTTCCGAAAGCCCGTCCTCTCTTGTCCAATCTTTGATCCAATCCTTTCAAGTTCATAATTTTATCTCAGCTGTTGTGCCCAATGCTGTTCGTTCTTAATTTGGAGTTTATTTGAATCGCCTTCTGAGTTTTGTTGTATTTGTGTTTCTTTATCGTTAGACGTGTTGTCCGGAAGTCGTTCGAGCGAGCTGAGGATCGAGAAAGTGGAAGTTGAAGATCGAGGACCAAGGATCAAGGATAAAGAGTAAAAGACAGTAAAGTTTGCAAGGGCCAGGCAAGTTGTGCTTTGACCATATTGATCCCATTTTTCGAAACTTATGTTGTTTCAAATTATTGCATGCTAGTTGGATATAAACTGATTTCAATTAGTTTGGGATTAGATATTTAACCTACTTGTTATTGCCACCTTGTCTATAATAGCTGTACGCCATGAATCATTTGTCACCCTAGGTTTGTCGATTAATAGTCGGTAGTTAAATACTTTGCCGACATGGGTTATTTAGACCGTCAGTAGTTTGCTTAGCCATGCAACGAACCTTTGACATCGTTTTGGGAATACAAAAGCTCAATATTGACTAATGGAATATGCAATGTATTTTGGAACGGTGTGACGTGTTGCCGACACGATGAAGTTGATATGTGGAGGTATTTGTACTTCTTCAAGGATGTTGAGTTGTTGGCATTGTGTTGCGCAATAGTCAACTGGGGTGATAAAATGATTTAGACCGGGGCAAGTGGCAAGATTATGATCGGGTGGGCCAGGTGTGGCACCGGGAAGGTTGATTTGGTTTTTCGGGTAGTCTTGCCCTGGTCATTCTAAGGACTTAACCTTGCAAGCCTTTGAACTGAGTCAATCGTACAACCACATGTCTGTAATGGGACGGACCTAGTTGATTAAGTCGCTAATAACTTGCTTGTGGTACCTCGGGGTGTCAACTACACCGTTTGTGTAGCTTGAAGGGGCGTGCAGTGGCTGCGGCATGGTACCCATCCAACGGTATGTCGGTCCCATACTTCGCCTTTGCTAAGGGAAGGGATGGTGTAGGACAAAAACTGGAGAGGTTCACTTGTGTAGTTAGAGGCTTCCGAAAGACTTTGTTATGATCACTCATTCGCATACCCTTGTATGGCGATTCACGGCTGACGTGGTGAGTTGATTGTATCTTGTGGGTAAAGTGTATAACCTCTGCAGAGTGTAAAATCTATTCGAATAGCCGTGTCCGCGGTACTGGACATTGCTCGGGGATTACAGTCAAGGGTTAGCTTTTCATGAAAATGAACTTGGGTTTGGAGGCAGTTTGCCTGTGGAAAAGTGATAACTGTTTAAGGATGTGGAATGGTTTACTTGTGAAATAACTGTGGAATCTATTACTGTTATTACTTGTTTTACCGCTTTACAATCTATTATGATTATTTGTGATTGTTGCTTTTCTGCAAAAATAACCATTCAGCCTGTTACTTGGAATAAGCCATGCATATAGCTATTAGACTTGCATTCTGTGCATGACTTGCTGAGTGCTTTATGTACTCACCTCTTGCAAACAAACAATCACCAGTGAGCAAAAGTCTACATCGTCGAAGAAGAAGAAGTTCTGTGAGAAGGCGATTATCTAGGAGTCGAACCCTGTCAGTTGCCTGTGGCGTATTGATGGGATTCACCGATGTTCTTCGTTCCGTTGCTGCTTATTTGGAGTTAAAGCCGTCAAGGCTTCGCAAATGTAAGGTTGACCTTAAGGTCGTTCAATAGTTTATATTCTATATTTGTGTTATTTCTCTATTCCGCTGTGTATGATTGTGATATTCATCTATGTTGAGACTGTGTGCACTAGCGTGATCCTGGACTAGTGCTGAATACACAGAGGGTCCGGATTTGCAAATTCGGGTCCCGACAGAGGTGGTATCAGAGCCATACTGACTGTAGGTCTTGACCCTAGATAGATTGGCCATCTTTAGGAGCTTCAAAATTATTTTCTAAAGAGAAAATTTAACTTGAAAGAATAATACATTCTTGACTTATTTTATTCTTCCATTCTTTCCTCTTTGCTGAAAGTTCTATCCTTCCCTTCGATTTAAATGGAAATCTTATCTGAGTTGTTCCGAATAGTTAACGATGTTTCACACTTAAGGAGAAAGTACTGGATGTCGCCGTCAACCCTGAATATCGTGAAGTAAGGAATCATCGAGCTCGAAGAGAAGTGGATCGATGAAGTGTTCCAGAAGTTTGAAGAACCAGTGCTTAGTAGTAAGTTGAGACTCATGTGTGAGAGTCACGTCTCTTAAGATAGGAGTGTTACCCTTTTAGCCGCTAGATTATTGTGTGCTTAGGAATTTGGTTCTTCATTGATTGCTGAGTGTGCAGTATGTGTTGCAAAGCTTTTAGGCTTGGATAAGCAACCATACCTAGTTTTTAGTTGTTTCTATAAGTTTTTGGGTTAAACCTGTTCCCCTGCAATAGGATTCTTGAACCTCATCTATGCCTTTTCCCTCTTACCTGAACCCTGGAGTGGACAAAAGATGGAAATGATCAACTACAGCAGTGACTTCGAGGCAGTTCAAGTCAGTTCAGTTGCTACCACCTGTGTTAGTGTTGAAGCAGATTGTGACCAGCAGTCGTCCACTGTACCAACCGTGACAATTCAACACTTGGATCAGTTTGTCACCACCCAGACTCAGCTCAAACAGATGATGAAGCAACAGATGAATGTTATCAATGCCAAAATCAACCCCTCCACAACTGAAGTCACAACCTCTTGTTCACAGTCAAAGTTTGCCTTGTTCATGAAGACTAAACCACCTGTGTTTGATGGATCAGCCACTCTCAAAGACGCAGAAATATGTCTTCGTGTCATAGAAGAGAAGCTTGATTTGGTGCAATGTGAAGATGAAGAGAAGGTTCCCTACGCCACTTGCAAGTTAGAAGGAGATGCATTAGCCTGATGGAAGAGTTTCTACGCCACCTCTGAGGCTGGACATATCATCACTTGGTTAGAGTTTATCACCGCTTTTTTTTGTCGGATCTTCACCTCGTCAGAAGACAGTGTAACCACAGTAAGACCAAGGAAGAATGGTACCTCCGCACTCGATACCATACCTGGACATTGTTCTTTGAAGTGTTGTCAACCAAACAAATCAGAAGACCGTGCATGCATCCGATGTGGAGAAATAGGACATACTGTTGATGAACAGGTAATCAATTGTTCCAGCTGTGAAGGAAGCCATTTACCTAGAGAATATCCTATGCGCAATATCACATGCTATCTTTGCGAAGTCCGTGATCACTGCCCATCTCAATGTTCCCTGGATTCAGTAATGACCGCTGTGACTCGGCATCAGCGAGAGAATTTTCGAGCCGTCATTGCTCAAGAGTTAGCGAAAAGAGAATGATTGTCATCCGCACTTGCCGTGCCACGTGAAAAAATGAAGAAGAAGCATGTCAACCTTATCCATCTACCTCAGGAAATCAGTAATACTTGGTCACCATGGAATTGTTTCTTGTGTGATAAATGAGGTCATTGGCCTAGAGAATGCCCCATCGACCCGACACGATGACCCAAACGTTCATGTTACCACTGTGGCGAGACAGGTCATTTGTTAAGGAATGCCACAGAAAGATCAAGCAATTTCGAAAGCTATGATCATCACAGAAATTACATCAGTAAATATTATAACACAGAAAGTGAATGGTAAGGCTATGGAAGCAACTTGCTTAAGGAGCCAGTCGAAGCAAGAGGAATTGGTTAACAGGACCCCTGATCCAAAAGATGAATGCAAGGAATTGGAAGACCACCGCAAGCGTCAGAAAATTTGTCAAGAAGGACCACCGCAGCAGCGAATGAGGTGTACCCCTCAGCAACTCAGTTGCCATATTGCCCAGACTTTGTTCGAGACATTTCACCTATGCTTCGCCCCGATGGTCAGAGTTTCCATAACATCAACCTAGTTAAACGTTCTCAAGGAAGAAGCTTGCTGTCTAGAAATTGTTGTGCCTGTCATCAGCCAAGAAATTTTGCTAACCACTACTCTCAGAAGAAAGTGATCACTGCGGATCACATCGATCTCAGCTGTACCCCTACCAATACTAGTGCTACATCAGGAGGATACCAACAGATGTCAGTCAAGTGTTGCTTCAGATGCAATGAGCCGGGACACTTTGCTAATAGTTGTCCTAGCAGAAAAGGTGTTATACTTGTTCACTTCAACCCTAGTCCCTCGCCTACCGAGACACTTGCGTCAGAAAGTGAATTGTGAAGGAGTATTCAGTTGATACAGAGTTTCAGTCAATGATGAAGAATCAAGCCGACAAAGATAGTGCTAGACCAACCGGAATGCTATCCAAGTCCTGTTGAAGACCACGTAATTGCAAGTAAGCTTTGTTGTCAGATACAGTCTGTCCAATTTCTACGAGAAGCCGAAAATCAAGTGTTCAAGAACAGAAGCAAGGAGCCTATCAATGGAGTTGCCAGAAACGTCAGCATGAGTGCATGAGATGTTCAAGATTTTTCGACAAAGAAGGTATCAAGATTTTCCGTAGAAGAAGTGCCTTCTTGTGCCAGAGAAGCAGACACAATTAAAGTTAGTGGAGTTGCAAGAGGATCTCATCCGCAAGTGAGCAGCCTACAAATTTTCGGATGTTACCAAGCGTTTGTTCAGAAACGACCCCTGTCCAGTGTGCAGTTGTTTGGAAGTCGAAGAAGCTCAAGAGTTGAGTCCCCTGAACCTAATTCTATAGTTAGCCCTGAATCTCGGGGACGAGATTCTGTTAAGGGGGGGAGATTTGTAACATCCCAAAATTTGGATTTTCAAAAAATTTTGGTTTAGTTTAGATTTCAAAATTTTTAGTTGATTTTCTCGCGTTTATAAAACTTGATTTGAATTTTTCTAAAAGCTAAAACAATTTAATTTAATTATTCTAAACCTCAAATAAAATTTATTTAATTTTATTTGGATTCCTTGTGCTTCAAGAAGTTCTTCTGTAATTTTTGAGATTTTTCGGAGCTCGTTTGCTATTTATTGGATTTATTCGGAATCATTTTGTATTAAGCCCTTTTGTTAAAATTAATAAATTATTTGGAAAAGTTTATATAAATTTTTGCTGAAAATATTTTATTTGAGTTTACAATATCTCAAAATATTTTGTAGAATTTTTCGGGTATTTTTATTGCTCTAAATGATTTATTGGAATTTGTGGAATTGTTTTTATTCGAAAAAGATTGGAAAATCCGGTTTTTGGAAGTGGGCCGGCCCATCCCGTGCACCAGGCCAGCGCCCCACTTGGGCCAGGCCAACCCGCTGCCACGTGTTGCCCCCACAACGCGCCACGTCGCCTCCGGATCCGATCCGCACACCAACTGCTCGGTAAAATGCCTATAAGGCCCGTTTTTGCTCCAAACGCGTCCAAATTTTTTGTGCTTAACCTAGCCGCCACCCCTAACCCCTGTAGACCTCCCACACGTCCTCTAGACCTCAGATCAATTTTCTAAAATTCCAAAACCATCCAATGTCGCCCGAACGTCGCCCGACGCCGGCCGAATTTTTGGAGCCGCGTCCCGGGCAGCTCGTCGACTATTTTTGAGATCCGTCTTCGCCATGGTGTGCCACAAGGTACCATCTGCTTGCTGTCCAAAATTCAACCAATTTGGCAAACAGGATGAAAAGTTACGGCCATTTCAATCTCGAATCTTGCCGAGGCCATAACTCCCTCAATTTTTCGAGTTTAATGGTGAAATTTTTTGTGTATACTCCTGGGGATGTCCTCTACAGGATGCACATCTTGCCCTAAGGTTTTGCCCTCTGGATTTGGCGCAGAAAAAATAAATTCTCCGTTCAGACTACGTTCCAGATAGCAGCAAACTTCCTCGCGTGTTCCCCGCTGTTCCAGAAGGTATTTCTTCGAGCCACCTGCGTCACGGTGTGCCTCTTGGTCCCATCTAGCTCTCGGTCAAATTTCGTTAAGTTCCGATCATTATTCTAGAAGTTATGGCCGTCCAAAGTTTTGATCCGAAACCCGTTAATCGGCAGTTTGTGATTAATCCGGAGGGGCGCCGCAAAATCTGCCTATACCGTTGAGTTCGTCTCGCCGCGTTCTACGCAGTGGACATTCTCCCTTTGCCATCCCATCCTCCGGAATTTTTTTTATATATTTAGGCCGCGGTTTCGCCGTCGCCGCGCGTCGCCTTTTGACGCCGCATATTTTGGTTCGCTCCGGCCGTGTTGTCGCGTCCAGTGGATCATCTTGTACTGTTTTGGTCCATCTTTAGGGTCCAAGCGGTCTCCGTTTGCCGAGAAGCCCGACGCCCGCCTTAAACCGTCGTCTTTCGGCCTAAACCGTTGCCGCCGGTTCGCGCACCGGTTAACCATCCTTGGTAGCGTTCTACCGCGGCCATGTCGTTGCACCGACGGTCGCTACCTCGTTTCATGAGTATCCTATCATTGTTGACCTCCACCGTTAACGTTCGCCGTTAACGATCCACCGTTAACGTTTTGCCGTTAACGTTCCACCGTTAACGTTTTGCCGTTAACGTTCCACCGTTAACGTTTCCCCGTTAATGTTCCTCCGTTAACGTTCCTCCATTAACGTTTTGCCGTTAACGTTCGCCGTTAACGTTTCCCCGTTAACGTTTCCCCGTTAACGTTCCTCCGTTAACGTTCCGTTAACGTTCCTCCGCTAACGTTTTGCCGTCAATGTTTCCCTGTTAACGCTCCGTCGTTAACGCTTCGCCGTTAACGTTTCGCCGTTAACGTTCCGTTGACGTTCCACCGTTAACGTTTCGCCGTTAACGCTTCATCGTTAACGCTTGGCTCTCATCTCTTCGTTGTCATCGCATGCGTGCATTCATGCAAGAGCCCTAGTGCGATGTCCTCATCTCCTCTATCATCATGACGTGAGCCTAGTCTCATCGTCATATCATCTTCAAAGCCGAATCAAAACCCTAACCTAAGACTGGTTCGATGAACTAAGTTTATTGTGAGCCGCGTTGATATCTTTGCAATCTTTTCCGTTGTTTCAATCGTGGTAAGACACTTGTCTTGTCTTATCCCTGAAAACCTAATCCACCTTTAACCTAGACTTCGTTCGTGGACTTGGTCAATAGACCAATGGCCATCTGTCATACCCCTGTGCCCGATCTATCCGTCTCTCTTTTGTTTGACCGTGTTTCGTTCGGTCAACAAAAGTCAACCTTGAGCTTCAGTTTAGTTCATTGTGAACTAACATATTTTTATGGACCCTATCTATAGATCAAGAGCCCATATGTCGCTATCTGTCCAATCAAGATAATAACTTCGGAAGAAATATTCTTCGGAATATTATTCTTTCTTTCCTAGTTATTAATCTTTCCCTTTTCGGTGTTTTTCCGAAAGCTCGTCCTCTCTTGTCCAATCTTTGATCCAATCCTTTCAAGTTCATAATTTTATCCCAGCTGTTGTGCCCAATGCTGTTCGTTCTTAATTTGGAGTTTATTTGAATCGTCTTTTGAGTTTTGTTGTATTTGTGTTTCTTTATCGTTAGACGTGTTGTCCGGAAGTAGTTCGAGCGAGCTGAGGATCGAGAAAGTGGAAGTTGAAGATCGAGGACCAAGGATCAAGGATAAAGAGTAAAAGACAGTAAAGTTTGCAAGGGCCAGGCAAGTTGTGCTTTGACCATATTGATCCCATTTTTCAAAACTTATGTTGTTTCAAATTATTGCATGCTAGTTGGATATAAACTGATTTCAATTAGTTTGGGATTAGATATTTAACCTACTAGTTATTGCCACCTTGTCTATAATAGCTGGACGCCATGAATCATTTGTCACCCTAGGTTTGTTGATTAATAGTCGATAGTTAAATACTTTGCCGACATGGGTTATTTAGACCGTCAGTAGTTTGCTTAGCCATGCAACGAACCTTTGACATCGTTTTGGGAATACAAAAGCTCAATATTGACTAATGGAATATGCAATGTATTTTGGAACGGTGTGACGTGTTGCCGACACGATGAAGTTGATATGTGGAGGTATTTGTACTTCTTCAAGGATGTTGAGTTGTTGGCATTGTGTTGCGCAATAGTCAACTGGGGTGATAAAATGATTTAGACCGGGGCAAGTGGCAAGATTATGATCGGGTGGGCCAGGTGTGGCACTGGGAAGGTTGATTTGGTTTTTCGGGTAGTCTTGCCCTGGTCATTCTAAGGACTTAACCTTGCAAGCCTTTGAACTGAGTCAATCGTACAACCACATGTCTGTAATGGGACGGACCTAGTTGATTAAGTCGCTAATAACTTGCTTGTGGTAGCTCGGGGTGTCAACTACACCGTTTGTGTAGCTTGAAGGGGGAGCGTACCAGGGCTGCGGCATGGTACCCATCCAACGTTATGTCGGTCCCATACTTCGCCTTTGCTAAGGGAAGGGATGGTGTAGGACAAAAACCGGAGAGGTTCACTTGTGTAGTTAGAGTCTTCCGAAAGACTTTGTTATGATCACTCATTCGCATACCCTTGTATGGCGATTCACGGCTGACGTGGTGAGTTGATTGTATCTTGTGGGTAAAGTGTATAACCTCTGCAGAGTGTAAAATCTATTCGAATAGCCGTGTCCGCGGTACTGGACATTGCTCGGGGATTACAGTCAAGGGTTAGCTTTTCATGAAAATGAACTTGGGTTTGGAGGCAGTTTGCCTGTGGAAAAGTGATAACTGTTTAAGGATGTGGAATGGTTTACTTGTGAAATAACTGTGGAATCTATTACTGTTATTACTTGTTTTACTGCTTTACAATCTATTATGATTATTTGTGATTGTTGCTTTTCTGCAAAATAACCATTCAGCCTGTTACTTGGAATAAGCCATGCATATAGTTATTAGACTTGCATTCTGTGCATGACTTGCTGAGTGCTTTATGTACTCACCCCTTGCAAACAAACAATCACCAGTGAGCAAAAGTCTACATCGTCGAAGAAGAAGAAGTTCCGTGAGAAGGCGATTATCTAGGAGTCGAACCCTGTCAGTTGCCTGTGGCGTATTGATGGGATTCACCGATGTTCTTCGTTCCGCTGCTGCTTATTTGGAGTTGAAGCCGTCAAGGCTTCACAAATGTAAGGTTGACCTTAAGGTCGTTCAATAGTTTATATTCTATAATTGTGTTATTTCTCTTTTCCGCTGTGTATGATTGTGATATTCATCTATGTTGAGACTGTGTGCACTAGCGTGATCCTGGACTAGTGCTGAATACACAGAGGGTCCAGATTTGCACATTCGGGTCCCGACAGTAAGGCAATATGAGAGACATCTAAAACAGCAATTATTAAAGACTTAACGGCAATATAAGTCGAACATCAAGCACTTAATGTCTCCAAGTGTCAAATGGACAAATAAACTCTCAAATAGTAAAGCTAAACACTAAAGCAATGATCATCACACGCAATTTATTATCAAACTAATAGAATGACTTGTGGAATCATTATGGTGAAGCTACGTGTGGGTGTGTGACTATTTCCCTTCCCCGCATGCCGATCTCAAGGTACCTAAAACAACAAGAAAACACAAGCGTGAGTTCGAAACTCAGCAAGCATATTGCAATGGACAACAAGAACAACAACATGGCAATAACATCTCCCATCATGTAAATCATCTTATTCATAAACACTTAACATTGTCATCATCAATATGTATGCGATGTAATGCAATGCTCATGTCTCCTTGGAAACTCATACCGGTATGGTTGAGTACACACCCGTCGGTGTGCACCATCTCCCCCCTTCCATCCCGAAGATGGAGGGTGCCTACTCCTCGCTTTCGTTCACCGCGGTGAATGGAATCACAATGTAGGACTTACTCATTGGCTTTCCGGATTAGTCATAACTTTCTCACCGACCTTCCCGGACTAGTTATGACTTTCTCACCGCCCGAGCCATGTAACATGCCATGTATGCATTTATGCCAACATCATATTTAACTCACATATTAACACATGGCATCATAACATATTAAACATGCTCATCATATCATTGGCAATCATAAAAGCATGGCAAGTGATCATATATCATGTAGTCAATTCCATCTATTCTCAACAAGCAACCTACAAATCGCTATCCATCACAACACACTTGCCTCAACCACGGGCAACGGATTGGCGGGAAGTAGAGGGCACTCCCGGGGTCGCACCACCTGCACATAGGTACCACACACTCACAATCATGTCCACAAAACAGTACGCAAACCCTCATCTACCCCGACATTGCCAACTACTCGCAAAACCTAAAAACAGAGGTTCTGTCCCGTCGGGACAGCAGCCTTGCAAAAGGCATAATTTGAGTTCTGGGACTCCGAATCAATTAAATGAGTACATCCTCGTGTAGCTTAGGAAATTTCCCAACTTTCTCTAGGTAAATGGAAAGACTGATTCGGACTCTAAAGTTGTTTAATCTACAGATTACCGTGATCTGTTCCAATTACGTCACAGATTTTATCACTCTCGGTAAAACAGCCATAACTTTCAAACGGCTGGGTGGAATTTAACGTTCTTTATACCCATGGAAATATAATGAAATTATCTACAACTTCTTCAACATCCGTATGGACATATTCGGACTCTAAATTGACGAAAACGCAAACCCTAGGTCGACTGCTCATGCTATCCCAAAAACAGAACGTGGTAACTTCTAGATCTAATCCAATCTACTCAATTCCAGTACCACCAATTGATCTAAAAACTTGATAAACACCCTTAGAACAGTACCTAGACCAACCCCAAGGATTCCCATTGCCATACCTTTGCCCAACGCACGAAAACCTAATAGATCTCCTCCCGTTCGCGCGATCTCCTTCCTCGCTCCAATCCCGCCGGATCTCCTCGTCGCGGAGCGCTCCAACGGATGGATCTTTGAGGTGGTGAGGTCAATAACTCACCTAGGCACAGCAAGGGAGGTGGAGAGGTGGTGGAGAGGGTGGTGGCGCAAGGGGAGAGGTTTGGGGGAGGTGGAGGCGCCCAAGGAGGAGGTGGGGAGGTGTGGGAGGCGGCTAGGGCACTTGGGGGCGCAAAGGGCAGGGGGAGGACGCCCAAAAGGGCAGGGAAACCCCCCTTTAACCAGCCCTAAGCCCCTTTCCTAATCCTAAATGGATTCCCACTCCATCCCACCAAAGCCCACAACCCCCTCTTTAAGGCCCAAACTCCCCCGGGAAGGCCCAAAACCCCGGAAACGGCCCGACAACGCTTTTAACCTCCATACCTTATGGTTTTAACCTCCCATATCATATTTCAATATGTTTTTGACCTCATCATGCACCTTTTATAAGGTTACGACGCTCCGTGGTGTCACAACACTTCAAAAGGCCCAAAAACGAGAGTAAACCTCGAGCCGAAAGGTTTTATTCTCTAATATCACATTTTATAATGTCACACCATACCGTAGTGTCACAGTGCACCCCCTTCCCTTCCATCCCGTAGATGGAGGGTGTCTACTCTTACTAACTCGCTCCCATGCACCACCGTGGATGGGACTACGAGGTAGGTCTTTCGTGTTCACTACGTGCGAACATAGAGGCCCGCATCAGCATGGGACACCTCTTTCATTATGAATGCACATGAATGCAATTATGCCATAAACATAACCAACTTGCATATAACTGAACCGAGCATTAAATAGCATCGTAATAACCACTTTCATCATGTCATGGGAAATCACTCAACATGGCAAAATATCATATCATGTAATCCATTTGCATCAAGTCAAGACTAGCAACAAACAACCCAATACCCATTTCAATACACTTGCGTTAACCTCGGCTGACGAATTGGCGAGAGGATGAGGGCACTCCCGGGGCCACACTACCTGCACAAACATACCACACACTCAAAACATGCCTCCAAAATAGTACGCAAAAGCTTGTCTACCCCGACTTCATAAACTACTCCCAAAATCGAAAAACAGAGAATCTGTCCCGCCGGACAGCAGACTTCAAACTATCATACCTTTAGTTCTAGGACTCCGAATCGATTAAACGAGTACATGCTCGCGAATATTAGGAAATTTCTTAACTTTTTCTAAGTACATGGAACAGCTGATTCGGACTCTAAAGTTGTCTAATCTACAAAAGTCTACGTTCTGTCCCAGCTACGTCACTGATTTGAACACGCTCGGTAAATCGAGCATAACTTTCAAACGGCTAGGTGGAATTGGACGTTCTTTATGTCCACTGAAAGGTATTGAAGTTACCTGCAACTTTCTCAACAGGCGGCTGACCAAATTCTGAATCTAAGGTCGCTAAAACTCAAGCCCTATGTTGACTGCACAATCTGCCCGAAGCAGAGAACGTGGCAAACTCTAGTTTTCATCTAATCTACCCAATCACAGCACCATTACATGATCTAAAAGCACCAAAGTACCCTCTAGCACAGCCCCTAGACCAACCATACCTTAGCCCCACGAACGATGAGCCGATGAATCTCCTCCCGTTTCGCGCGATCTCCTTCCTCGCTCCAAATCCACCGGATCTCCTCATCGCGGAGTGCTCCAATGGACGGATCAGCGGGGTGGTGAGGTGGATAACTCCCCTAGGGGCAGCAAGGATGGTGGAGAGGGGAGGGGAGGGGTGGTGGTGCAATGGGGAAGGTGGAGGGGTGCACAGCAATGGGGGAGCAAGGGGGCGGCGGCTAGGTGGGGGAAGAGGGGGAGGGAGGCGCAAGGGGGAGGGGTGGCGCATGGGCAGCTCCCATGCTGCCCTAATCCCTCTCCCACTTGGGCCAAGGGCTTCCCACCTCCGGCCCAAGAAGTTGCCCCAAGTCCACAATCCCCCCGGAAGGCCCATTTTCCTCGAAAACGGCCCGGAAATACAATTAACCTTCATAACGTATAGCTTTATCCTCTAATTTCACATTTTATAAAGTCACATTCTCTAATTTCACCTTTTACGGTGTCTCGACATCCCGTAGTGTCACAGTATTATGGTACGGTAAGCCACCCTTTCATGGCATACTACTCGATGGGTCATGCCGTCATGCGGTTGGACGTGGTTGAGGGTGAAGCTTGGGCCGCTCGAGGGGGTGCTAGGTGCTCGGATCTCATGAAGATAGTTCAACGAGTATGTATGGATGGGAGGAGGGTTTACATGAGGTTCCTTCATGGGATTCATGTCGTGTGATTGATGATCCCCTGGAGGGTGAGTAAACGATTCGAATTGCCGTGCTCTCGGATATGAGCATGTTTGGTCATCGCACATTCAACGTTGTAATAAATTAAACATGATGCTAGTTGGTATGTTGATGATTATACTTGTTCATGATGATACTTGCTTTACTTTAAATGTTTACTTTCAGATTTCACTCTAGTAATAGGTGATGTCCATAAGTGCTATAAAATTTGTGAATGGAGTAGTGGAATGTCATCATGCAACAAAGTTAAGCTTTTTCGCACTTTTTACCTTAAGCTTATTCCTTGCTACATCCAATGCAAATTCTTTCGAGTCGGTTATATATGGACCACAGGTAAGTCCTGCGAGCACCTTTTGTACTCATGCTTCTGCCTTGTGGTTTTCAGGTGAGGATCAGGCTGGTTTTTAACTCTTCATAATTCATGCATCACCGATATAAATCAAAATCATAGCAAGATATGTTACAACTTGACTCAATACAATACTCTAGTAACATAATAATTAATCTGCAAGCCTTGTATCAAGTTATTTCTTAAACATGCCATCACTTAATTTCAATGCTAGCTCTAATGATACTGCTCTAAATTACATGAGAAAAGTCTTGAATAATTCTAATAGTAACATTGCTAAAGGCAAATATATTCGCATGAGATGTGCTGCACATATTATTAACTTGATAGTTTTCGATGGGCTAAAAGAATTGTCAGTTTCAATTCAATGTGTCCGTGCTACTGTTATGATGATGCCTGTTGATGGGATTATGAAAGAGCTAAGCGAAGAATTTTGTTATGTGAATTGGTTGTGCGGAAGGTTTCGATCATCATACCAACTGTAACACCCCGGCATTTAATATGCCAGAATGCTACCAAACATAGACTAAGCAACCTCTAAATACCACAAATACAAGTAAATTACAGCAAAGGCACGAATGCTAAAAACCGAAATTTCGGCAGCATCTCCTTTGTTTTAACATGAATTGAAGGAACATCAATAGCATAGCAATATATGGCAATATAAAAGGCATTTAAAATAGCAATAATTAAAGGCATGACAGCAATATAAGTCTAATTCGAAGCATTCAATGTCTCCATGAGCCAAACGAACAATAAGACTCTCATATCGCAAAACTAAACCATAAATCAATAAGCATCACACTTAATTTATTATCAAGACCCAATTTAATGACTGTGGGAACAAATGAGTGAAGCTACGTGTAGAAGTGTGACTATTTCCCTTCCCTGCATGCCTGTCTCATGGTACCTAAAATAACAAGAAAGCACAAGTGTGAGTTCAACACTCAGCAAGTATATTGCAATGGTACAAAAGAACAATTACATGGCTACAACAATTCACATCATGTCTATCATCTCATTCATGATCACATATCATTATCATCATCATCATGTATGCAATGCGATGCGATGCACATGTCTCCTGGAAACTCATACCGGTATGGTTGAGTACACACCCGTCGGTGTGCACCCTCTCCCCCCTTCCATCCCGAAGATGGAGGGTGCCTACTCCTCGCTTCCATACACCGCGGTGGATGGAATCACGATGTAGGACTTACTCATTGGCTCTCCGAAATAGTCATAACTTTCTCACCGACCTTCCCTGGACTAGTATGACTGTCTCACCGCCCGGGCCATGTATCATGCCATGTATGCAAACATGCCAACATCATAAATAACTTGTACATTAACACATGGCATCATAACATAATAAGCATATTCATCATATAAATGGCAATCATTAAAGCATGGCATGTGAACATATCATATAATAAATTCAATTCAAAAATTCATATGATATATGCCACTCCTCAATCTGAAAATTCGATGGCATGTGTAAAAAATGCCACTCAATGGCATGATTTTCAACATGCTATCGAATTTCCAATTCCTAGAGTGGCAAATATCCAAATGCCCCATTCAAAATGTGGATGTTGAAAATCCACATCTAGCAAACTACAACCCGCTACCCATTCCAATACACTTGCCTCAACCACGGGCGACGGATTGGCGAGAAGTAGAAGGCACTCCCGGGGTCACACCACCTGCACTGTGACACCACGGAGTGTCATAATCTTATAAAATGTGGATGTTGAGGGCAAAACATTATAAAATATGTAAATGGAGGTTAAAACTTTACGTTATGCCGTTTATAGCGTGTTTTTGGGCCGTTTTCGGGTGTTTGGGCCTCTCCGGGGGACTTTGTGCCTTGGGGGTTGAGTTGGGCCTCCGGTGGAAGGGTTTGGGCCCAAGGGGGGGACTTTTGGGCAGCCAAATCTGGCCCCCACCCCTTGGTGCTCCCCAAACTCGCTCTCCCAACCCTAGCGGCCACCCCCTAGCCCCCCCATGCGCCTCCACCCTTCCCCTTCCTCTCCATCTTCCCCCATGGCGCCACCACCCCTCTCCTCCCCTTTCCACCTCCCTTGCTTCCCTAAGGGAGTTGTCCACCTCAACACCTCGAAGATCCGTCCATTGGAGCGCTCCGCGACGAGGAGATCCGGTGGATTTGGAGCGAGGAGCGATCCAGGAGGAGATCTATTGGGTTTTCGTGCGTCGGGCGAAGGTATGGCCATGGGACTCCTTGGGGTTGATCTAGGTACTGTTCTTAGGGTGTTTATCAAGTTTTTAGATCAATTGGTGGTGCTGGATTTGAGTAATTTGGATTAGATCTAGATGTTGTCACGTCTCTGTTTTGGGACAGCATGAGCAGTCGACATAGGGTTAAGTTTTTCGTCAATTTGATATCCGAATCTGTCCATACAGATGTTGAAGAAGTTGTAGATAATTTCATTATCTTTCAGTGCGTATAAAGAACGTTAAATTCCGCCAGGCCGTTTGAAAGTTATGGCTGTTTTACCGAGCGTGTTAAAATCTGTGACGTGATTGGAACAGATCACGGTAATCTGTAGATTAAACATCTTTAGAGTCCGAATCAGTCTTTCCCTATAACTAGAAAAAGTTGGGAAATTTCCTAAGCTACGCGAGGATATACTCGTTTAATTGATTCGGAGTCTCAAAACTCAAGTTATGCCTTTTGCAAGGCTGCTGTCCCGGCGGGACAGAACCTCTGTTTTTAGGATTTGCGAGTAGTTGGCAATGTCGGGGTAGATGAGGGTTTGCGTACTGTTTTGTGGGCATGATCGTGAGTGTGTGTTACCTATGTGCAGGTGGTGCGACCCCGGGAGTGCCCTCTACTTCCCGCCAATCCGTTGCCTGTGGTTGAGGCAAGTGTATTGTAATGGATAGCGGTTTGTAGGTTGCTTGTTGATAATAGATGATGTTGACAATATGATATATGATCACTTGCCATGCTTTAATGATTGCCAATGATATGATGAGCATGTTTATTATGTTATGATTCCATGTGTTAATATATGAGTTCAATATGATGTTGGCATAATTACATACATGACATGTTACATGGCCCAGGCGGTGAGAAAGTCATAACTAATCCGGGAAGGTCGGTGAGAAAGTTATGACTAATCCGGAGAGCCATTGAGTAAGTCCTACATCGTGATTCCATCCACGTGGTGTTTGGAAGCGAGGAGTAGGCACCCTCCATCTTCGGGATGGAAGGGGGGAGAGGGTACACGCCGACAGGTGTGTACTCAACCATACCGGTATGAGTTTCCAAGGAGACATGAGCATTGCATTGCATTGCATACATGATGATGATGATATTATTAAGTGTTCATGAATGAGATGATATACATGATGGGAGATGTTATTGCCATGATATTGTTCCTGTTGTCCATTCCAATATGCTTGCTGAGTTTCGTACTCATGCTTGTTTTTCTTGTTGTTTTAGGTACCATGAGAACGGCATGCGGGGAAGGGAGATAGTCACACGCCCACACGTAGCTTCACCATGTTGATTCCACAAGTCATTCTATTAGTTTGATAACAAATTGCGTGTGATGATCATTGATTTAAGGCTTAGCTTTGCTTTATGAGAGTTTTATTATTCGTTTGACACTTGGAGACATTAAGCGCTTGATAATAGTCTTATATTGTCGTTAAGACTTTAATTATTACTGTTTTAGCTGTCTCTCATATTGCCTTATATTTTTATACTATTGTTGCTCCTTCAATTCATGTTAAAACAAAGGAGATGCTGCCGAAATCTCGGTTTTTAGCATATGTACCTTTGCTGGAATTTTATGTTAATTGTGGTATTTAGACGTTGTTTAGCTTATGCTTGGTAGCATTCAGGCATATTATATGCCAGGGTGTTACATGCACATAGGTACCACACACTCACAATCATGTCCACAAAACAGTACGCAAACAATCTTCTACCCCGACATCGCAAACTACTCGCAAAAACTAAAAACAGATGTTCTGTGCCGTCGGGACAGCAGTCTTCCAAAAGGCAAAACTCGGGTTCTAAGACTCTGAATCAATTAAACAAGTACATCCTCACGTAGCTTAGGAAATTTCCTAACTTTTTCTAAGTATATGGAAAGACTGATTCGGATTCTAAAGTGGTTTAATCTACAGAATACCGTGATCTGTTCCAATCATGTCACAGTTTTTAATACGTTCGGTAAAATGAGCATAACTTTCAAACGGCTTTGCAGAATTGAATGTTCTTTATACCCACAGAAAGGTATTGAAGTTACCTACAACTACTTCAACAGGCGGACGACCAAATTCCGAACCTAAATTGGCGAAAACCCAAACCCTAGGCCGACTGCTCATTGTGACACCGCGGAGTGTTGTAACCTTATATAATGTGAATGTTGAGGTCAAAAATATTATGAAATATAGAATTAGATGTTGAAACCATAAGGTATGGAGGTTAATAGCGTTTCCAGGCCATTTCCGGGAGTTTGGGCCTTTCTGGCGAATT
This sequence comes from Rhipidocladum racemiflorum, assembly GCA_036346355.1. Taxonomy (NCBI): domain Eukaryota; kingdom Viridiplantae; phylum Streptophyta; class Magnoliopsida; order Poales; family Poaceae; genus Rhipidocladum; species Rhipidocladum racemiflorum. The sequence continues at coordinate 48,087,209 of CM070577.1, read as the reverse complement.
TTGGGCCTAAGAGAAGGGTTCGTGGGCTTTGGTGGGATGGAGTTTGAGTCCAATTGGGAGTAGGAGTCCTGGTTCGGGGCCTCCCCCTGCCCCTTACTGCGCCCCCACCCCTGCCCTTGCGCCCCCACAAGCCCTAGCCACCCCCCACACCTCCCCACCTCCTCCTTGTGCCGCCTCCACCTCCCCCATTGCTCCCCATTGCTCCACCACCTCTCCACTACCTCTCCACCTCCCTTTCTGCCCCTAGGGGAGTTCTCCACATCAACACCTCTAAGATCCACCTGTTGGAGCGCTCCGCGATGAGGAGATCCGGCGGAATTAGAGCGAGGAAGCAGATCGCGCGAACCGGGAGGAGATCCGTTGGGTTTTCGGTCGTCGGGCGAAGGTACGGCCACGGGGATCCTCGGGGTTGGTCTAGGATATGTTCTAATAGGTATTATCTTTCTGTGGGTATAAAGAACGTCCAATTCAGCTCATCCGTTTGAAAGTTATGATCGTTTTACCAAACGTATTAAAATCTGTGACGTGATTGGAACAGATCACGGTTTTTTGTAGATTAAACCACTGTAGACTCCGAATCAGTCTTTCCGTATACTTAGAAAAAGTTAGGAAATTTCCTAAGCTACGCGAGGATGTACTCGTTTAATTGATTCAGAGTTTTAGAATCTGAGTTATGCCTTTTGGAAGGCTGCTGTCCCGACGGGACAGAACCTCTGTTTTTGGGTTTAGCGAGTAGTTTGCGATGTCGGGGAAGAAGAGGGTTTGCTTACTGTTTTGTGGACTTGATTGTGAGTGTGTGGTACCTATGTGTAGGTGGTGTGACCCCGGGAGTGCCTTCTACTTCTCGCCAATCCGTCGCCCGTTGTTGAGGCAAGTGTATTGGAATGGGTAACGGGTTGTAGTTGCTAGATTGATTGAGATTGAATTTGAATACATGATATGCTCACATGCCATGCCTTAATGATTGCCAATGATATGATGAATATGTTTATTATGTTATGATGCCATGGGATAGTGTACAAGTTATTTATGATGTTGGCATATTTGCATACATGGCATGTTACATGGCCCGGGCGGTGAGAAAGTTATGACTATTCCGGAGAGCCAATGAGTAAGTCCTACATCATGATTCCATTCACCGCGGTGAATGTGCGAGGAGTAGGCACCCTCCATCTTCGGGATGGAAGGGGGGAGAGGGTGCACACCGACGGGTGTGTACTCAACCATACCGGTATGAGTTTCCAAGGAGATATGAGCATCGCATCGCATTGCATACATAAGGGTGATGATATTGATATGTGATCATGAATGAGATGAAAGACATGATATGAGTTGTTGTAGCCATGTAATTGTTTTTGTGTACCATTGCAATATGCTTACTGAGTGTTGAACTCACGCTTGTGCTTTCTTGTTGTTTTAGGTACCATGAGATCGGCATGCGGGGAAGGGAATTAGTCACACTTCGACACGTAGCGTCACTCAATTGTTCCCACAATCACTCAATTGGGTCTTGATAATAAATTAAGTGTGATGCCTATTGTTTTATGGTTTAGCTTTGCGATATGAGAGTCTTATTGTTCGTTTGGCTCATGGAGACATTAAATGTTTGGAATTAGACTTTTAAGGTCGTCATACTGTGACACCACGGAGTGTCGTATCCTTTTTTTTTGAGCATGATGAGGTCAAAAACATTATGAGATGTGGAATTAAGGTTAAAACCATAGGGTTTGGAGGTTATTAGCGTTTCCGGGCCGTTTTTGGGAGTTTGGGCCTTTCCGGGGAGTTTTGGGCCTAGGGGAAAGGGTTGTGGGCTTTGGTGGGATGGTGTATGAGTCCATTTAGGACTAGGATTCCTTTTGGGCTGGTTTAAGGGTCTCCCCCTGCCCCTTGTGTGCGCCCACCCTGCCATTGTGCGCCCCCACCTCCTCCTCCCTTGCCCTAGCCGCTCCACCTCCTCTCCTCTCCCCTTGTGGCCGTGCGCCCCTCCCCCTTGCCCCCTTTGCTCCCCACCTCTCCACCACCTCTCCTCCACCCCCTTGCTTCCCTAGGGTAGCCTCCCCACCCCTGCACCTCGAGGATCCATCCATTGGAGCGAGGAGCGAGGAGCTAACCGGGAGGAGATCCTTTCAGTTTTCGTGCGTCGGGCAAAGGTATGGCCATGGGAATCCTTGGGGTTGGTCTTGGTACTGTTCTAAGGGTGTTTATCAAGTTTTTACATCAATTGGTGGTGCTGGATTTGATTAGATTAGATGGATTCTTGAGTTGGTCACGTTCTCTGTTTCGGACAGCATGAGCAGTCGACCTAGGGTTCGGTTTTATGCCAATTTAGATTCCGAATTTGGTCGTACGGCTGTTGAAGAAGTTGTAGATAATTTCATTATCTTTCGGTGGATATAAAGAACGTCCAATTCCGATCAGCTGTTTGAATGTTATGGCTGTTTTACCGAGCGTGTTAAAATCTGTGACGTGATTGGAACAGATCACGGTATTTTGTAGATGAAACAACTTTAGATTCCGAATCAGTCTTTCCCTATACCTAGAAAAAGTTGGGAAATTTCCTAAGCTATGCGAAGATGTACTCTTTTAATTGATTCGGAGTCCTAGAACCCGAGTTATGCCTTTTGGAAGGCTGTTGTCCCGACGCGACAGAACCGCTGTTTTCGGGTTTTGCGAGTAGTTGGCCATGTCGGGGTAGATGAGGGTTTGCGTGCTATTTTGTGGGCTTGATTGTGAGTGTGTGGTCCCTATGTGCAGGTGGTGTGACCCCGGGAGGGCCTTCTACTTCTCGCCAATCCGTCGCCCGTGGTTGAGGCAAGTGTATTGTAATGGATAACGATTTGTAGGTTGCTAGTTGAGACTAGATGAGATTGATTATATGTGATGATCACTTGCCATGCTTTAATGATTGCCAATGATATGATGAGTATGTTTATCATGTTATGATGCCATGTGTTAATGTACAAGTTAATTATGATGTTGGCATATTTGCATACATGGCATGATTACATGACCCGGGCGGTGAGAAAGTCATAACTAGTCCGGGAAGGTCGGTGAGAAAGTTATGACTAATCCGGAGAGCCAATGAGTAAGTCCTACATCGTGATTCCATTCACCGCGGTGAACGGAAGCGAGGAGTAGGCACCCTCCATCTTCGGGATGGAAGGGGGGAGACGGTGCACACCGACGGGTGTGTACCCAACCATACCGGTATCAGTTTCCACGGAGACATGAGCATAGCATCGCATTGCATACATAATGATATGTGATCATGAATGAGATGGTTTACATGATGTGAGATGTTATTGTCGTGAAATTGTTCTTGTTGTACCATTGCAATATGCTTGCTGAGTTTTGAACTCACGCTTGTGTTTTCTTGTTGTTTTAGGTACCATGAGACCGGCATGCGGGGAAGGGAACTAGTCACACTTACACACGTAGCTTCATTCAGTTGATTCCACAAGTCATTCAATTAGTGTTTGATAATAAATTGCGTGTGATGATTATTGCTTTAAGGTTTAGCTTTGCTTATGAGTGTCTTATTGTTCGTTTGGCTCTTGGAGACATTAAATGCCGGAAAGTAGAATTATATTGATCTTAAGTCTTTAATTATTACTGTTTTCGTTGTCTCTCATATTGCCTTATATTGCTATATTGTTGTTGCTCCTTCAAATCATGTTAAAACAAAGGAGATGCTGCCGAAATCTCGGTTTTTAGCATTTACTCCATTGCTGGAATTTACCTTAATTCATGGTATTTAGATGTGGTTCAGCTTATGTTTGGTAGCATTCAGGCATATTAGATGCCGGGGTGTTACAGTTGGTATCAGAGCGGGCCGTAGGTCCCTAGAATGTGTATTTTTAGTGTCATGCTATAGGATACAACTAAAATGTGATGTGGAATAACTTAGAAACATGGCTTAGGTTTTTACTAAAATTTTGTTATAGGATAGCAACATTAAAACTTGCAAAAGTGGTATAACTAATCTAAAATTTGACACACATGGATGCACAGTAGGAAAAGGGTATGGGTATCGTTTCTTTACGCTTAAATGTTGTATTTAAGCTTTGATGTTGAATGCTTCATTTGGCAATGCATGTTGCTATGTCAATGAGATAAATGATTGAATTTCTCTTGTTGTTGTGATAGAGTGGGGTTGTGGTGCCGAAGGGTTTCGGTCACCTCTTTTTGTTCATAGTAAGGGTGAGGTTTGATGGTGTGGCCGGTTAGCGCCATCACCGAAGAACTATTAACCCCTGTAGGAGAAGAGTTCTTACCCTTTCTGTCGTAGATCGGGTAGTTGACTGCAGTCAAATAGAAGAGTTTGGTGGTGGATTCCTTCGGATGTTCTTTATCCTTCTGTGGTCGGTCTTGGTTGGTTTTCTTGGTTTTAGTTGATGGAAACCAAAAGAAAAGTGTTTGGTATTGGTTTTTCGCGAATCGTTCCGTATGCGGTGTGTGGTTTATCTTCCTTGGTTGAAGACGAAGAAGAGGAGTCTAGTGTTGTGCTTCTTTTGGGCGCCTTTCCAGTTTTGATGCTTAGTTTGTTTATTGCTTTAGGGGGAAGAAGCATTCAATTTATTTTGGTGTTTGTCTTTCTCCGAGGTTAAAGGAGTTACTAAGGTGCTATGCCAGACCTGGTTGTCAGGGCTGAAGTTCCGTGGCTTTGTAGGAGTAAGTGGTGTTTGATTTCGTAATTTTACTGGTTTGAGAAATCATCTTTGAAAAACCCTTCTTGTTTCGTGAAAGTTTGGGGTTTGGTGTTAAGGTTTTATTTGCAAGGGTTTATTTGATCGGTTGGTTCCCTCCTGTGGGAGTCTTTTAGAGTGAAAAGTGTTTTGGAAAATTCCTTTTGCATGACCAAGTTTGGGTTTGTCTCATTGCAATTTTGAGAGTCTAGTTTCCTTATTGTGGGATGTCAGAGACAGGGGTCCCGCAAGAGGGGCCTACACCCGACTGGGCCTGACAGGCGGAATAGAAAGCCCAAAGCCCAGAAGCACCTCGACGGGCCCAGAGGAGACCTTCGACTTGCTCCCCAAGACAACTCCTGATCCTTCAAGGAAGCTTCGCGCCCCGCCCTAACAACCCGCCAGGAACAAAGCATGCACCGACACCGCCGAGAACCTGCGGATCTTTGGAACTCGACAAGGCGGCGGCGTGGGTCGGAGAAAGCATAACCACCTCTCCGGGGCGTAGCGTGAAGGCGGATAAGGACAAGGGACATGTCATCCAGGCCACCATGTTCGAGGCCCAGGCGCCCATCTATCATGTATTCTTCCCCAGATATAAGGAGGAGGGAGAAACAAGAAAAAGGGAGGACACACACGATATATCCAAGAACACAGGACTAGGGTATTATCTCCTCCGAGAGAGCCCGAACCTGTCTAAAACAGATTGCCCTCAAGATCCTGTGTTACCATCAAGCTCAGATCCCGCACAAATCCCTAGAATCACAAATCTTATTCTTTGGCGAAACAGATCGTCGGCGGTTGGCGCGCCAGTAGGGGGCTTGTGTCAAGATCTTCGTCAAGCTTGATGGCTGCGACGAGCGAAGTCTCCACAGCCTTCTTCCCGGCCAGTCTTCCGCTTCAAAGCCTCGACCTTCATCTCCAACGACCTCGGAAGCCTTTCTCTCTCTAAGGAACCGCCACAAATAGCGATGAGGTTTCCGGCGATCCATCGTCACGACTTCCGCGCCGATCGGAAGGTCCCCCTGTCTCGTACCCTAAAGTACCGAGTGGGGATCCGAAGACCCGTTCCAGCTGCGGAGTCGGGCTCGAGGACGCCGAGGCACGAAGGGTGGGGGTTCTCACCGCCAAGCCACTCGGCACCCCCGAGCGCCTAGGTTTATCTTCTCCAGACTCACCCACCTCAGCGGCCGAGTCAGAAGAAAGCCTAGAGAGCTGCTGGAATTTCCGTAGAGTCTGTGTAATCGAAGGCTCGCGGGCAGATTCGCAGCAGCGTTTCGACACCTCAGTCGCCGCTGATTTGGAAGGAGGCCGAGTGACTGAGCTTGACGCGCGGGCGCGTACTCTCCGGGACCACGCCCGGGCTGTCAATGAAGACATTCTGCAAGCCAAGATGGGGGACCAGGCTGTTTTTCGTACCCCACAGCAGAATATCGTCGCCTCCAAGACACTCCTGGATACCACGGCCCTATGCCGAGGCGGATGATCGATTGCCCGATCATGGCCCAAGTAAAGGCCATGGTGACGCGGCGCAGCTATCCAAAGATGCCCAAACCGACCAGCCGGCGAAGGAGCTGCCACGTGGTCCGGCGAGGACCCAGGCGACCCGGCCGGTCAGTCGGGAAGCCCGCCAGACACATCATGTTCTACCTCGAGACGACTTGCGACACAAAGATCACCGCGACCTCCGTTCGCACCTCGACGCCAGCGCCGCGATCGAAAGGGAGGAACAACGCCGTCAAGCCGATTTAATATGAGCGCTACGGCATCCTTCCGCGAGGTCGCGGCACGCCAAGCGCGATCCTCCGCGTCGATCACCTCCCGGGGTATCGCGGGGTCATCGAAGGGGTTCAGTGCGTTTACCCTCACCTACGCCGAGTGGTTTGGCCTCGATGGATTTAATCCTAAAGGCATCACTAGGTTCGGCAGTGAGAGGGACCCGGAGGCTTGGCTACAAGTATACGCTCTGGCAATCGTGGCCGAGGGGATCAGTAATGGCAAACTACTTGCCGGTTACCCTCTCGCCTGGCCCAAGCATGCCTCACCGGACTTCCAAATAACTCTATAGATTCCTGGGGAGATCTGTGTGAGCAGTTCATCTCAAATTTCCAAGGCACTTACGAGCGCCAGGCACCCCTTGGGACCTATACCCGGCTACACCAAAGGAGGAACGAATCCCTCCAGGAGTTCGTCAAGCGCTTCATGCACAGGAAGAGCACCGTTCCGGGACGTCACAGATGCGAGTGTGATAGCTGCCGTCCAGAAAGGAGTCAGCGACCCCGACCTCATCAAGAAGATGTCCCGGAAGCCACCCACGTCGGTCCGGGAGCTGTTCGCCCTAGCGGACCGTTACGCTTCAGCCTCCGAGGCTCGCGAACGGGCAGCGTGATGAGGAAGGATCAGTCCTGAACCCCTCGGCGGAAAGAAAAGAAAGCGCAAGGGCGAAGAGCCGGGTGGCGGTCAGCACCAACTCATCCTCGCGCTCTCAAAGAGGATGGATATGATAAGGTTATGAACTCACCCTGCCCTTTCCATCCGAAGGGGAGGCATGCCGCCAAGGACTGCTTCACCCTAAAGAGGTTCGCCCGAGAGCAAGAGGCAGGCCGACAAGGTCCGAGTGGTCATGCCGCCAAGCAAACCGCTTCTCCTGGCCGAGGAAGACTATCGTGAAGTCGACCTCGAGCTTAACTACATATTCGGGTTCGGCCGCATATGAGTCCAAGCGGAAGCAAAGCTCACCGCTCGGGACATCTCATGCGGATGAGCCGAGACCCCGATATGTCCGGTGGTCCGAGGTCGCAATAACTTACGACCACACGGATCACCCAGATCGCGTCCCATTCCCTGGCAGATACCCGCCGGTCTTGGCGCCGGTTGTCCGCGACATCAAGCTCAAAAGGGTGTTGATTGGCGGTGGGAGTGGGCTCAACGTCCTCTTCGTGAAGACACTCGATGATATGGGGATCCCGCGGTCCGACCTCAAATGCGGTCATCGCCTTTTCATGGAGTGATACCCTAACGCGTTGGCGATACCACTTGGACAAATCACTCTACCGCCACGTTCGGCGCAAGGGACAACTACCGGATAGAGAGCCTTAGCTTCGAGGTGGCAGACTTCGCGACAGCATATCATGCCATCTTGGGGAGACCAGCGCTAGCCAAGTTCATGGCAGTGGCCCACTACGCGTGATCGATGCTGAAAATGCCGGTCCGAGTGGTATTATCACTCTGTGGCGATGTTAAGCGATCTTTCTCTTGCGACGAGGAGAGCTGCGAAATGGCCGAGTCTCTGGAGGCGGCGGGCGGGAAAGGATTCGCCAAGAGGCGGATTTCGACAAGCCGGAAGGCGATATCCCTACCCGCAAGCCGCATGAGCTCGGGATCGCCCCGAGGAAGGCACCAAAAGGATTCTCCTCGACCCGTCCGATCCGGGCGCGAGCCGTCTCGATCGGGACAAGGCTCGAGGATGAATAGGAAGACGCGCTCGTCACCTTTCTGCGGGCCAACCAAGACGTCTTTGCCTGGAAGCCGTCCGACATGCCCGGGGTCCCCAGGGAGGTGATCGAGCACGCACTGAATGTAAACCAATCCGCCAGGCCCGTCAAGCAAAGGTTGCGACGGTTCGCTCAAGATCGTCGAGAAGCCATCAGAGAGGAGATCACAAAGCTGCTAGCCGCAGGTTTCATCAAAGAAGTGTATCATCCCGACTGGTTGGCGAACCCTGTACTCGCCCGGAAGAAGAATAAAAGCTGGCGCATGTGTGTTGATTACACCGACCTCAACAAGGCTTGTCCGAAAGATCCCTTTGGCCTCCCTCGTATCGATCAGGTGGTAGATTCCACTGCCGGATCTCGGCTACTCAGCTTTCTGGACGCCTATTCAGGCTATCATCAAATCCGGCTTCGAGAGGAAGACTGCGAGAAGACTTCGTTTATCACTCCATTCAGAGCGTATTGCTATGTCACCATGCCGTTCGGGCTCAAGAATGCCGGCGCAACGTACCAACGCGCCGTGCAGCGGTGTTTTCACCATCAGCTCGGGCGCAATGTGGAAGCTTACGTGGATGATGTGGTAGTCAAAACGCAGACACAAGATAGCCTTACCTCCGACCTGGCCGAGACGTTCGCAAGTCTAAGGGCGTACCAGATGAGGCTAAACCCCGAGAAATGTGTTTTCGGAGTTTCTTCTGGGAAACTACTCGGGTTCATCGTCTCTCATCGTGGGATCGAGCCGAACCCGGAGAAAATTGGAGCCATCATGAAGATGGCCCCACCTACTAGCCAAAAGGAGGTCCAAAAGCTCACCGGATGCATGGTAGCGCTGGGCAGGTTTATCTCACGGTTGGGAGTCCGGGGAATGCCTTTCTTTAAGCTCCTTAAGAAGCAGGATCGCTTTGATTGGACGGCAGAGGCACAGCAGGCCTTCGAAGAACTCAAGGTGTTTCTCTCCACTCCCCCAGTCTTAGTCTCGCCGGCGCCAGGTGAACCTCTTCTGCTCTACATAGCGGCAACATCTCATGTAGTAAGTGCCATGATAGTTGTGGAGCGGGAGGAATCTGGACACCGCTACGGCGTGCAACGCCCAGTTTATTTTGTCAGCGAAGTACTGGGCGAATCCAAGACAAGATATCCTCAAATCCGTAAGGCTGCAGACGCCATTTTGATCTCGTCACTAAGTGAAGCATTACTTCCAAGGACATTCGATTTCGGTAGTCACTTCTTTCCCCGTGGGAGAGGTCCTCCGTAATCGGGAAGCTACTGGAAGAATTTCAAAGTGGGCAGCCGAGCTTGGAGCTTTCGACATCTCGTTCAAGCCGCGCACCGCCGTCAAGTCCCAGGCTTTGGTCGACTTCACGGCCGAAAGTGGACCGAATCCCGGACTCCCACTTGCGGAAGAAGAGCCGAATATTGGGTTATGCACTTCGACGGATCTCTCATGCTTGGGGGAGCAGGAGCGGGAATCCTCCTTGTCTCGCCTAAAGGCGACAGGCTGAAGTATGTCCTTCGGATTCACTTCCCGGCCTCAAACAATGCCGCGGAGTACGAGGCCCTCATCCATGGGCTTCGTATCGCCACATCACTCGGAATCCGACGGCTGGCGGTTCGAGGCGACTCGATTGGTGGTGAATCAAGTACGAAGGACTGGTCGTGCGTGGATCGAACATGGCGGCATACCGCCAGCAAGTCCGAGAATTGGAAGGCAAGTTTGACGGTCCGAGCTGGTTCATGTCATCCGCCGCAATAATGAGGCAGCAGACGAGCCGGGCTAAGATGGGAGCCACTCGGGCAGATGTCCCAAGTGATATCTTCGTGCAGGATCTTCACGAGCCAACCGTTACAAAACAAAGAAAAGCCAGCGAGGGTCCCGAACCGGTCCTGCTTCATCGATCCAGATCGACTACCCGTACCTTGATTACCTCCTGAAGGACAAACTCCCGGAAGCCACCACTGGGCAGAGCGCCTCCCGACAAGCCAAATCCTACGTGGTGGTGGGCGACGAGCTCTTCAGAAAAAAGTGCCTCGGTGTCCTCAGCGGTGCATTTCGGGACAAGTGGGAAGAGAGCTGCTCCAAGAAATCCATTCGGGATGTGTGGCCATCACGGCATCAAGCGCCTTGGTTGGGAAAGCCTACCGACAGGGTTTCTTCTCGCCAATGGCGTAACGGATGCCAAGGAGATAGTTCGAACTCGCGAGGGCTGCCAATTCTATGCAAGACAGACACACTTGCCGGCACAGAGCTACAGACTATACCCATTTCTTGGCCTTTCGCAGCCTGGGGCTCGACTTAGTGGGCTCGCTCAAGAAGGCTCAAGGCGGTTTCTCTTACCTCTTCGTGGCCATTGACAAGTTCACCAAGTGGATCGAAGCCAAGCCGATCGTCACTATCACCGCAGCTTAAGGCCAAGGAGTTCTTCCAGATATTGTGGTCAGATTCGGAGTGCCCAACCGGATCATCACGGACAACGGCACCCAATTCAGGAGTGAAGAATTCCAAGAATGGTGCGAAGGCGTCGGGATCAAGATCTGCTTCGCCTCGGTGGCTCACCCACGAAGCAATGGGCAGGTTGAGCGAGCTAACGGTCTGGTCCTCCAAGGCCTCAAGGCCAGGATCTTCGACCGCCTCAAACCATACGCCGCTCGATGGGTGAAGGAGCTACCGTCGGTACTCTGGGGACTCAGAACCACTCCCAGCCGAGCGACTGGCCAAACCCCCTTTTTCCTGGTCTATGGCGCAGAGGCGGTTCTGCCGACCGAGCTGGGATTCGAATCCCCGAGGGTTCGGAAATACAACGAAGCCGAGTCCGAGGGAAGCCGAATGATGGAGCTTGATCAACTCGAGGAGGCTCGGAACGTTGCGGCCATCCAGTCGGCTAAGTACCTCCAGGGACTTCGGCGTTACCACTCTCGCAACGTCAGAAGTAGAACCTTTTCAGAAGGAGATCTGGTCCTGAGGAGGAACCAGAAAAGCGAGCACAAGCTCTCTCCAATTTGGGAAGGTCCATACATTGTGCAGAAGACAATCCGGCCGGGTGCTTATCGACTCAGACGAGAAGACGGCGAGGTTTTGGCGAATACTTGGAACGCCGAACAGCTCCGTCGCTTCTACGCATGAGTTATGTACCCGACTCTCACACATTAAATAAAATAGTGGTCCGTCTTATTTCCTGAAGTTCTGTGTAATGCTAGCCCCGAGTGGTTATTACCCGACTGGTGTAGCGCCTAACCCTGGTCGTGCCAATATAGAGTGCACGGAAATAACAAGCCGCGATGAGCACAAAGCCTCGGCGGTTTATACCAGCGCGCACAACGGAACGGGTAGAAAGCACTAACCACTCGGGGACTGCAATTCGCAGCACCAGAATCTAACCGAGATTCGCCTGATCGCGAATTTCTAACCGTCAAAAGCTCGAGCCCCAGCGCCTCGTTGCTGGCACTGGAGCAACCGACTAGAATCAGTTGATCAGGCGGAACTACTAAACTCGGATTAAATATGATAGGCGCGAACTGGATAAAATTTCGCATTTCATTCCATAATGTTAGTGATTTACATTACTGACTTTCTTTTTTTCTTCTTCTTCTTTTTCTCGCGCTAAAAAAAAAAAAAAAGAGGGAGGCGAGACGGCTCTGCCGCCATCCCAGTGCTGGAGCTACCGGTCTTCTTTGGTGCTCTTGGTGCTGGTCTTTCTTTGGTCGATCTTTGCTTCGCGGGAGGCCTGGAGGAGGGATCGTTGAGGTTAGACGCGACCCACGCGACCCAAAGCCGCCAGAATCTCGTCCTCAACCACCCACAAGGGTGGTATAAGGCGGACGAGGGCCCTGACAGCAAGGTCGTCGCGGCGATCGCGACCAACCATCTCGAGGATGATCTCGGCCACCTCGTGGAGCCCCGGTGCAGCCTCCAACAAGGTGGCCACGGCGGCGGCGTCCCTCGCCGCTCCTTCCTCCTCCTCCGCCTCCAGTGTGGCAAAGTCGAGGTCTTCCCAAGACTCCGCCTCCTCCCAGTTGTGGAGCAGCCCGAAGAATCGCTGGCGAAAGAATGCCGCGTATGGGCCAACGAACCTCCCCGTATTAGACATGGAAGAAAACTGGAAGAGGAAGAAGAAGGACGAGGCAAAGGGGAAACGGGCGATCGCTCATCAGCGGTGATGCCCTATTTATAAGCCACCCCAGCCCCGGAAATCGAAGCGTCTCCAAAGGCAATCAAATGCGCCGCCTCGCAATCAACGAGGCGCGAAAAACAAAGCGGCAGTGCGAATACCGAAGAAGATCAGCACGTTGAACAAAATCAAGGAGAATTTCACCAGACACGTGTCGTAAGCAGTTCAAGCTCATTCGGCCTTCCCGCTTAATTATACCAAATTAAGCGAAAAGGCCCGGGGGCTGGAGAGCTAGCAAGCGATGCAAGCCTGGGGGCTAAACCACTCAGCCAGGTGGCCACAACGTAAGTCCCGACGCTCGAGAGCTGCACGCCACCTCTCGGAAAAGCGTGTCTGGGCAAGAAAGCCACGGGCCAAGGCCTGGCGTTTGGGAGCCATACCGATCGGTGAAACTCACCCGAAAGGCGCAACAGGATCCAAAAGGCTGCGGGCATATATTCTAACAACTCAGCCAGAGAAGAAAGTGGAAGAGGTCTGAAGACCACTCAGCGGAAGACAATACAGGCAAATCATATTGAAGTAAGAAGACACAATATTTCAAACAAGGAGGGCGAGCACTCGGCATCAAGGCCCACATCGAAGTCAGACTTCTAGATTCTCCAACAAGGCCTGCGATGCACCGGACACCTCTTCGAGGAGCGCGTTGGCCTTGTCTTCATCACTGGCAAAACCTTCTTTCACAGCTTCGAGGTCAACTCTCGGATAATGAGACTTGACCACCGCCAATGCCTGGTTCGCACTCATTGCTGCGGACTCTTTGGCGTAAGCTCTAATCCTGTCAGCTCCTCCCGAGAGAAGGGGAACAGCATCGTCCCCCTGGCCCGGCGTGACTCCTTCAATACGCAGAAGGTGCAAGACTGGCTCGCAGGCGACGCGCAGTTCAGTCCGTCCCTGTTCGGAAGCGGCCATCTTCTCCTTGCACTCTGCAACAAAGTCAGACGGCCATCAGGAGCACACCCGGCCCCAAGTGTGGTCAACCCAAGTCAAAGAAATTTACCCTCCAGCTCCCGCTGCATCCTTTCCAAGCTGACTCGAGCTTCGAGGCCAGAGTTCTCTGAAGCCTCCAGTCGGGCCCTCAGCTCAGCAACGGTCGAGTCACGCTCTGAAACACAAGTGTCATCATCCTCTCCAACCATCCAAACCGAATCCAGGGGAGAATCTCACCTTCAAGCATATGCTCAAGCTTCGTCTTCTCCTCCCGGATCGTCATACACTCGCCCTGAAGCCCGTGGACCTCTTTCCACCTGTCCGCGCTGATCTCGTTGAGCTTGTCCTGCATCGCTTCGCTCCTTGAGCTTCGGGAGCACCTTCTGGAAAAACCGCGATCTTTGCTCCGAGCGCCCCATGTCCTAAGTAGCAGGCGTAATCTCGAGGAGAAGTCAGCAGACAACAGATTAAAGACAAGAAACTCACCCTGACGAGCGTGCTACACCTGACGGTGAGCTCATAAAGCTCCGTCCGAGCCGCTCTTTCCATCTCGTCGTCCTCTTCCATTCCTTTCCAGTCGGAACCCCCTTCCCACCATACGGTCCGGTTCGGGGGCTTCGGCAGAGGACCGAGCGGCGGTGGCTCTCGAGGCACTTCCTCCACGCCAGGAGACGGTGCCGGGTCGATCTCGTCGACGGACGGACCATCCGATGGTTCGACCGTTGGCCCGCCGGCGCCCGGTGGCGACGCCCCGGCAGTCGGCGGCAACGGCGACCTAGCCTCCGCCTGGGGCTCCTTTTCAGGAGACCCCTCCGCCGGGACGTCCGTAGCAGGAGTCCTGAATCAGCAAAAAGAGAAACACCTCAGCACAGGAAGCGACAAAAAGACAAGGGTCGCCCAAAAAAAAAATATACCTTTTGGACTTCTTGAATTTCATCCCAGGTCTCATCCGAGACCCAGCACCACTCGGAGGGAAGTTAGCTCCCGCAGCCGGGGCTGCCCCTGGGACAGAAGGCTGTGGCCCCGCGCTTTGCGATCCGGGTGCACCGGAGGTCGAAGGCCCGGCTGACGAAAGACCAGCGACCTCCTCCGCCGACTCCCGGCGCAGCTCGTCGACCGAGGTGGCAGCCACTCGCTTCGCCTGAGCGTGTTTCAGCCGAGAGAGGCCGACAACCGGAGCGTCAGAAAGGAAGGACGCGCGATCCTGAAAAAAGGAACCATCGCACCCTGTTTGAGTCACACATCAGTCAAAGAAATCATGGAACAGCCTTTCGAGAGAACAGTGCACTCACAGGAGGGGGAGGCCTTGCCGTCGAAAATTTATGAGGGCAGCCCCTGTTGGTGATTATTGTGCCAGGCACGAAGAGATCAACTAACCGTGCAGCCAGCGCCTCCATCGACAAATCCACATCCGTCTCCCGCGTGGGGTCCAGAGGCCCGTTGTATTGGAACCCCAAATGGACTCTCTCCTTCAAGGGCTGCACTCGGCGCTTCACAAAACTGATCGCGATCCCGGGACCCGTCAGCCCTCGGTTCTTCAGATCGTCAATCAATGCCAGAAGCTCGGGGATTTGCGCCAAACCTCCTCCGTCCGGGGCGTCGCTCCAGCATCGGGAAGCTTTAGGAGCACGGCCGGCAAAGGGGGCGAGGAAAGGATCAACATTGGCACAATAGAACCACTCCCGCCTCCAACCTTTGAGGGAGGTCTTGAGAGGAACGACAAAATACTGCTTCTTCGAGCCCTCCCGCAGCTGGAGCCCGGCGCCCCCAACGACGTTGGGAGCGGCCCGGTTCGGGTGAGGCTTCAGCCAGAAAAAGGAGCGGAACAAATCCAAATGAGGACGTATCCCAAGATACGCCTCGCAGAGCTGGACGAAGATGGCAACGTGAAGGATCGAGTTGGGGTTCAAATTGATCAACTCGATTTCGTAGAAGTGGAGGAGCCCCCGGAAGAAGGCGCTCCCAGGAATGCTAAATCCCCGCCAGAAGAAGGACTCAAACACCACAATCTCATTCTCTAGAGGTGTGGGGTAAGGGTCACCTGCGCTGGCGATGAGATCAACTCCAGCGGAGGGAGGACGCCGGCGGTGACCATCCCCTCCAAGCAGGACGTCGTCGTGATGGAAGTCTCCCACCCTGCCGCCGCAGGGTCGGCGCTACCCTCCGATGACGAGGAAGAAGACATTGCGAAGAAGAAGACCTGGTGGGAAGAACCGCCGCAAGCCAAGGGCGCGAAACCAGAAACCCTAAATCGCCAAAGGAGGTTTGAAGGTTTCGCAGCCGTGGTGGGGAAGGTGCAAGGAGGCCGTTGCTCCAACAAGGGTCCTTCCGACTTATAAGAAATGGGCCCCAATTTCCGCCTCGCGGTGGGAAGAAACGAGGGCCCTCCTGTTCAATTCTGGGCCAGATCCAGGGCACGCCCCATGACGGGCCAATAGCTGCGTCGCGCAAAACGCGGCCAGGTGTCAAATCTGGTCCAAAGTTTGGGATAAAGTGCGCCCCACGATGGGCCTGAGCGCCGGCCGCCACGGAAGCTTGGGGCTGGGCACTTTCCGAACATCCTCCGACGGCACACCCCATAATTTGGGGTCAATTGCTGGTCGCTGTCTCACAATGCGATTGGGTGTCGCGGGAGGATCTACAACCAACACGGTCTTGAGAATGCGCCCCATGAGGGTCTAAAGCGATCTTGTAAGCTGGCGAACACAGGCATTACTCTGTATGACCAAGGTATGCCCCATGAGGGTCACCGAGCGACAGCCGGTTGTCACAAGATCAGAACGGGCGCGGGTACCGCCCGGCCCCGAGCCAAAAAGACCAAGGTATGCCCCATGAGGGTCAGCCGAGCGACAAGCCGGTTGCCGCGCACCGTAAACGGGCGCGGGTACCACTCGGCCATGAGCCAAAAAGACCAAGGTATGCCCCATGAGGGTCAGCCGAGCGACAAGCCGGTTGCCGCGCACCGTAAACGGGCGCGGGTACCACTCGGCCACGAGCCAAAAAGACCAAGGTATGCCCCATGAGGGTCAGCCGAGCGACAAGCCGGTTGCCGTGCACCGTAAACGGGCGCGGGTACCACTCGGCCACGAGCCAAAAAGACCAAGGTATGCCCCATGAGGGTCAGCCGAGCGACAAGCCGGTTGCCGTGCACCGTAAACGGGCGCGGGTACCACTCGGCCACGAGCTAACCAACCACGGTGGCTTCATACTACAAGTTCTTTATGATCTCTCTCCCGCATAATCCTCATGACAGGGTAAGGGACGGAAAGTCGATCCTAAAGCACTTGGGGGCTGCTGTGGGATGTCAGAGACAGGGGTCCCGCAAGAGGGGCCTACACCCGGCCCAGGCCTGACAGCGGAAAAGAAAGCCCAATGCCCAGATGCTCCAAGACGGGCCCTGAGGTGACCTTCGACTTTCTCCCCAAGACAACTCCTGATCCTTCAAGGAAGCTTGGCGCCCGCCCTAACAACCCGCCAGAACAAAGCATGCGATCGACACCGCGAGAACACTGCGGATGCTTTGGAACGACAAAGGCGGCGGCGTGGGTCGGAGAAAGCATAACCACCTCTCCAGGACGTAGAGCGTGAAGGCGGATAAGGACAAGGGACATGTCGTCCAGGCCACCATGTTCAGGGCCCGGTGGCGCCCATCTATCATGTATTCTTCCCCCAGTATATAAGGGGAGGAGGGAGAAACAAGAAAAAGGGAGGACACACACGATATATCCAAGAACACAGGACTAGGGTATTATCTCCTCCGAGAGAGCCCGAACCTGTCTAAAACAGATTGCCCCCGCATCCTGTGTTACCATCAAGCTCAGATCCCGCACAAATCCCCTAGAATCACAAATCTTATTGCCGGCGAAACAGATCGTCGACACTTATGAATTTGGGATGAGCTTTAAAACTAAAATGCTGCAAACAAAGTAAGTAGTCTTTTGACTGAAATCGTTTGTCCCTAGTAAGTATTGCTGTTTAGCATGTTATGTAGCATGTACCAATGTGGTTTATGGGATGATGTATTGTTAAGTTAAATTGTGAGTGGAGTCAATTCAATGTGATTAATAACTCTAGCTTGAGAATAAATAGACAACTAGTGTTGTAGATTACTCTGTAGCGAGAATGATTGAATGTGTTAATGTACATGCTTAGAATCTGTTGCTTTATAATAAAAATGCTTATGACCCCCAATAATGTTTAAAGTTTTAAACCTTGATGCATAGTTAAAACATTAAGATGATGTAGACTGCTGTTATTGTTAAAGAAACTTTGCTGGTTGTTAAAGATGTTCTAAACTAATAGATTAATAGAGAAATTTAATCGTGTTGCCTAGTGACTTTAATTTGGAAGTTGATTAGAGTTGCTATTTACGTTGTTGCAAACTACTAGTATATTTGGAAGTATGCAGTTGTGTCTCTACAATGCTAGCATTGATATCAATTGAGAAGACATAAGACTTATTCTTAATTATGTTGTTAATGGCAGTGTTAATGCTAGTATCCAATCTATTTTAAATAATGGGAGTATGTTGTGTGGTGCTAATTTTGTTATCACCTATGTATAGGGTAGCTAACAGTAATGTTGTTGGTTGATGATTATGCCCATTTGTTTTTATTGATGACTAAGTAGTGGTGGTAACTGTTTAGATTACTCGTTGGAAAACCATGGTTAAAATAGAGGAAAATTTTAACATGTTGCGATGGAGTGAGCTTTGGATAATTAACCTGATGTAGAATTTTATCCTTAATGAATGTATGTCTTAGAATCATAGTTATGAATTTTTGTCTTGTAGAGATAATACTTATTTGTTGAAATCATTTTATTGATTGAATAAGTTTTAATTGTCAAGATGTTGAAGTATGGATGATATAAAATTGATAGGTTGACCTTGCTCAAGTAGCTGTTGAAGTACTATGTTGGAAATATAGAATACGTTGTTATATGCTTTGGTGATCCGCGGGGATCATGTCAATGTAGTCTTGGTTGGGTGCCTTTTTGATAAGCATCATAAACCCTAATTAAAAGTGTTGGGATTGGTAACTAGAGGAAGAATTTGTTGTGAAGCTTTTGGTTGAATTGTGTTGGGGCTCCTCAGGGAGTAGATAGTGATTATTGAAGTCTTTTATGGAAAGCGTAGTGGAGTACTAGAGATGGTTCTTTTTATGCTGAGCTTGTGTTTAAAAGCTTTGGCACTGGTTTGGTTGTTTGCCATTTTGGTTGAAGGGTTTTCGGTCAAGGTGTTCCATATGCTGTGTTTCAGAGTTTCCCTAAAACTCGTAGAAATTGGTGCAAATATATGGTTTTGGCTAATTTGTTTAGTTGGTGCTATGAGTATGGATTTTCACCCCAAAAGTTTTTAAGTGGATCACGCCCTTTCGCGTTCGCCCTGAATTATCTTTTGGAGTAAATTTTAAAGGAAACAAATGGACATAGAGGGTTATGTTGGAAAACTCACGAGGTTTAATTTGTAATCTTTTCTTGCTAGAGTTGGAGTTATTTGGAAAATCTGTGAGTGCTTCAAAAGGTGGTTTTTTTTTGTGGATGTTTCATCGGCGATGCTGTTAGTGAAGTGTTCTCTTTTGAAAAAGAGTTTCCCTTTCTCTTTGAGAAAATTTATGGCGGTTGTTTGTGCAGATGTTTGGCTTTGGAGTCGATGTTCTTTTCCAAAATTGTGATTTTGGTTAAAATGCGATGTTTTGCAAGTTTAGCTATCTATCGTCGGTGGGTTCTGATAGGATGTGGTGCCTTAACTGTCAACTATGCTGCCGTCATAGTTTATATGAATTAGCTCAAATGTCGATGTTATTCGAGATTTATTCATGTGAAACCGAGAAAGAAGTCGTTATGTGAATGACTTTTCGGTAGTGTTGTTACATGATGAAGAAATGGTGAAAAGTAAACAGGACATCGTTTTTAGATGTTAAATGATAAAAGAGTCGTTGAGCCAGGTCGGTGAGAAAGTCATATATGGAGATATGACTAATCCGGAGTGGTCTTGAAGAATGTGCATTCATGTCATGAAACGAGATTTCCCTTGCTTCCTAGTATGAAAGGAAAGAATGAATAATTTGTGGTATTTTGGCTGTGGTGTTAGAAGTTTGAGTTTTCTTTGAGATTTGGTGTGACACTACGGTATGGTGTGACATTATAGAATGTGAAATTAGAGAATAAAACCTTTCGGCTTGAGGTTTACTCGCGTTTTTGGGCCGTTTGAAGTGATGTGTCACCACGGATTGTCGTAACCTTTTAAATGGTGCATGTTAAGGTCAAAAACTTTATGAAATATGGTATGACAGGTTAAAACCATAAGGTATGGAGGTTAATAACGTTTCCGGGCCGTTTTCGGGGTTTTGGGCCTTCCCGGGGGAGTTTGGGCCTTAAGTGGGCTTTGGTGGGATGGAGTAGGTCTCCGTAACGGACTACGATTGGGTGTGGGGGCTGGTAAAAGGGCTCCCCACCAGCCCTTGGGCGTTCACCCCTGCCCCTTGTGCGCCCTTCCCCCCCACTTGCCCTTGCCCTAGCAGCCTCCCTCCTCCCTTGGCCGTGCGCCTCCCCCTCCCTTGCCCCTTTGCTCCCCACCTCTCCACCACCTCTCCTCCACCCCTTGCTGCCCTAGGGTGGCCACCCCACCCCTGCACCTCGTGGAATCATCCCGTGGAGCGAGGAGCGACGAGCGAGGAGCGAGGAGCGTGGAGCGAGGAGCGATCCGCGAGGAGATCGATTGGAGTTTTCGTTCGTCGGGCAAAGGTATGATCATGGGGATCCTTGGAATTGATCTAGGTACTGTTATTAGGGTGTTTATCAAGTTTTTAGATCAATTGGAGGTGCTGGATTAGAGTAATTTGTGTTAGATCTAGATGTTGCCACGTTTCTGTTTTCGGGCAGA
Organism: Rhipidocladum racemiflorum; assembly: GCA_036346355.1. Lineage (NCBI taxonomy): Eukaryota > Viridiplantae > Streptophyta > Magnoliopsida > Poales > Poaceae > Rhipidocladum > Rhipidocladum racemiflorum. The sequence continues at coordinate 48,067,054 of CM070577.1, read as the reverse complement.
TTGAGCAGTTGGGCTAGGGTTCTAGTTTTCGTCGATTTAGAATTCGAGTCTGTCCGTACGGATGTTGAAGAAATTGTAGATAATTTAATTATATTTCCGTGGACATAAAGCACGTTAAATTTCGATCAGTCGTTAGAAAGTTATGGCTGTTTTACCAAGCGTGTTAAAATCTGTGACGTAATTGGAACAGATCACGGTAATCTGTAGATTAGACGACTTTAGAGTCCGAATCAGTCTTTCCATATACCTAGAGAAAGTTGGGAAATTTCCTAAGCTACGCGAGGATGTACTCGTTTAATTGATTCGGAGTCCCAGAACTCAAGTTATGCTTTTTGCAAAGCTGCTGTCCCGTCGGGACAGAACCTCTGTTTTTAGGTTTTGCGAGTAGTGGGCAATGTCGGGTTAGATGGGGGTTTGCGTACTGTTTTGTGGGCATGATTGTGAGTGTGTGATACCTATGTGCAGATGGTGTGACCCCGGGAGTGCCTTCTACTTCCCGCCTTTCTGTTGCCCGTGGTTGAGGCAAGTGTGTTGTAATGAATAACGAATGTTATGTTGCTTGTTGAGACTAGATGAAAGATGGATTTCATGATATGATCAATTGCCATGCTTTAATGTTTTCCTATGATATGATGAGTATGCTATGATGCCATGTGTTAAATATACAAGTTTATGATGATGATGGCATATTTGCATACATGACATGTTACATGGCTCGGGCGGTGAGAAAGTCATAACTAGTCCGGGAAGGGCGGTGAGAAAGTTATGACTAATCCGGAAAGCCAATGAGTAAGTCCTACATCGTGATTCCATTCACCGTGGTGAACGGAAGCGAGGAGTAGGCACCCTCCTTCTTCGGGATGGAAGGGGGGAGAGGGTGCACACCGACGGGTGTGTACTCAACCATACCGGTATGAGTTTCCAAGGAGACATGAGCATTGCATTACATTGCATACATAATGATGATGATACTGTTAAGTGTTCATGAATGAGATGATATACATGATGGGTGATGTTATTGCCATGATATAGTTCTTGTTGTCCATTACAATATACTTGCAGAGTTTCGAACTCACGCTTGTGTTTTATGTTGTTTTTTTAGGTACTTTGAGATCGGCATGCGGGGAAGGGAAATAGTCACACGCCCACACGTAGCTTCACCTTAATGATTCCACAAGTCATTCTATTAGTTTGATAATAAATTGCGTGTGATGATCATTGCTTTAGTGTTTAGCTTTACTATTTGAGAGCTTATTTGTTCTTTTGACACTTGGAGACATTAAGTGCTTGATGTTAGTCTTATATTGTCGTTAAGACTCTATTTATTGCTGTTTTAGATGTCGTGTGCTATGATATATCTTGCCATGATATTGATATTGTGTTAATTCATGGAAAAACAAAGGAGATGCTGCTGAAATATCGGTTTTTAGCCTATGTACCTTTGCTGAAATTTTATGTTAAATGTGGTATTTAGATGTTGTTTAGCTTGTGTTTGGTAGCATTCAGGCATATTAAATGCCGGGGTGTTACATTTGGCTTAGAAAAAAAAAATGAAATGTGTGCTCTTTGGATGTTGCCGGATCCTTTCCAAAGTGGTTTTAGCGCTTTGAGGTTTGAGTTGTTGTAGGTGGACCATTTGGGTTCATGATTATGGTTGAGCTCACTCAATGATTGTACTCTTTATTGTGGTCCATTGAGTGGAAGGTTGTGTATGACTCAATGCAAACCTTCTTGGAGAATTGTGTCGTTCAGATGTTCCTCGGTAGGGCTGATCAAATTGTTAGTGGACCACTTGGTGGTTGCTAGTGATCGCTTTTCCTTTTGAAGTGTATTGGATCTTTTGTCGTTGGGCAACAAGCGAGTTGTGTCAACCGCAGAGGAACGTTTGGTCATTTCTGTTGAGCGAGTCTTATGGATCCTGGATGTAAAGTAGGCTTCTCCTTTCGGTGGTAGTAATCTTAGAGTGTTGTGTCTCACCTGGTTTGCATCGTCTCGAATACGACGAACCACAGTTGAGACGTTGGGACGTGATTCACTTTTGTGTGTGGGAGCGGAAGATGGGTCTAGAAGTTGGTACCATGTCCTTCTGGGGAGTGGCTTTGGTTAAAGGGATCGGGCACTTTAGTGCCAAGGAATGCATGGAATGAGTGTGAGATCGTATTATTTCGTGGTCTGTTTGGGATTTTATCCTATCGCTTGGGTCATGCCGAGGCCTTGTTTGAGTTCTTTGTGTTTCAATGTTGAGTAAAGTTCTCACAAGTTTTGATTGCGAGTTATCATTAGAGCCGTTGGTCTTCGAACCTAGGCGTCCTATCATCAAGTCTCAATTAGTGTAAATTCCAGTGGTTTTATTCAGAGAAGCGACCTGGGAGTTGAAGTCTCGCGGGGGCGAGCTTTACCCAAAGCTCTTTTCTTCAACTTGAACTGCGAAGATGTAACACCCCAAAATTTTGCTTCTCTTAAATTCATGTGTGATTTGGCACTTTGGTGAATTTTTGGAATTTTCTGGAATTTATTTGGATTTATTTGGAATTTATTTGAATTTATTCCATTTTGAAATAATTAAAGAATTTAATTTTGCAAATAAAATTTTGTTGGAAATAATTTATTTGAGTCCCAAATACCCTAAAATATTTTCCAGAATTTTTCTGGAATTTTTCTGAGTCTTTTGCTATTTTTAATGAATTAAATGAATTACTGGGAATTATTTTAAATATTAAATCGCTGGAAATTCAACTCGGGTCAAGTACTATTCCTCCGATCGAAGTCGAACCCGAGTCGGACTCGAGTCCGACCGAGCCACCGACTTGACCGAACCACGTTGAACCTTAACCCACGTGGACCGTCGGATCGAGATCCAACGGTCATGATCGATCGACCGACCCGAAAGCCGTGTCCTGACCGGACCCGTTATGCGCCAAACCATCGTGGCCGTTGATCGCGCCACGTGGGCGGCCGCGATTTCGTCCTCGCCGGATCCGAGCCGAGTCCTCCGCCGCCGTCAGTGTCAACCTCGGTTTCGCGCTCTACACGAGCCGAGGCCCCTTTAAATACGCGCCGCCATCGGAAGCGCACAACCGTCCGCACTGAGCCCCCTTCTCACCTCGCCTGAGCCGCCGCTGCCGCCGCTATTGCTCGCCGGAGTAGAGGAGGTCTTCCGCCGCTTCTTCGTTGATCCCGCCGCGTCCGCCGTCTTCCGACGACACCAAACCCAGCCGAGATCGCCGTGTCGCGCCGCGCCGAGTGCCCGGCCTTCACGCCGGAGTTGCACGGAAACGCTGCACGGGAGGTCATCGTCTTCGTCTCCGGTCAAGCCAACGCCGCCGCGCCGCCATCAGCCCTCGCGAACTCGGACAGCCGTCCGATCTAGATCGGACCGTCACGGTGAGATCACGTTTAGATCCTCGGATCTAATCCCAGCCGTTGGATTTAGATCCAACGGTCCAGATTGGCCACGTTCACCCCAGAACGTGCGTCACCCGATCCAATCTGGGCCGTTGATTTTCGAATCAACGGCCGAGATTGTGCCACGCGTCTTGGAAGTTGGACCGACGCGGTCAGCGCCGTCCACGCGCGCGTGCGTGTGACGCTGACACGCGGGGCCCGCGTGTCAGAGGGCCCGCATGTCAGTGGCTAATCCAGCCAACCGCTGACGTCAGCGATGACGTCACCCGAGTGGTCCCACATGTCAGTGACACGATGAGTCGTGGACCGAGTCCACGGTGGACCCGAGCCGAGCGTGGACCGAGTCCATGGACCGGCTGACGTCAGCCAACCAATCAGAGGCTGCCACGTGTCCTTGCTGACGCAATAATTAATTCCCGAAAAAGAAAATGATTTATTAATTCGAAATATTGTTTCAAATTTAGATTCAAAACTTCAAACGCTTATAACTTTTGCGTTTCAACTCCGATTTGAGTGATTCAAATTTCTAAATTTGTATAAAATTGAGATCTACCTAAATATGAATTTTATTTAATTTTTGGACTAAAGTTTTTCTCTGTAATATTATTTAATTGATTATTTAAACTTTAATAAATCATAACTTTTGCATTTTAACTCCGATTTGAACGATTCCAATTTCTAAAAATCCAGAAAATTATGTTCTCTCTGTTTTTGGATTTTATTTGGAGTTTTGGGATGTTTTTGCCTAGTGTTTATTTGTGTATTTGCTATTTGCACGCTTTACGAGTAGACGTTGAAGTGCCGGAAGGATTCGAAGGAGAAGTGTTGACTCAGATCCAACTCAAGACCAAGAGCAAGTACTTTTTGAAGGCAAGTTGTGCTTTGACCATGTTGATCCTATTTGAAATCTATTTTGATTTAAACTATTGCATGCTAGTTCAATTAGAAAGATATTTTGTTTAAACATGGGGTTAGATAAATACCAATTTCTTTGTATGACACCTTGATTATCTAAGTATGTGCCATGATCCCTTGTCACCCTAGTTGTGGATTACTAGTTGGACATTATTAAGTTGCCAACATGGGTTTAGGCCGATGTAGTACCTTTGCTTAGACACACTACGTGCTCATGACATGATTTTGGACAATCAAATGCCAATATGGACTTAATGATATATTGAACCTGTTTTGGAAAAGTATCATGTGATGTTGATGGCACGTGGTGCATGGTAATCAAGCGGGGTTTGATAAACGATTTCGGCCAGGGCATGTGGCAAGAGTAATCAGTGGGCAGTGTGGCAATCGGGATGTTGATTTGGTTTTTCGGGTAGTCTTGCCCTGGTCACTCTAAGGACTTAACCTTGCAAGCCTTTGAACTGGGTCATACTTGCAACCACATGGTGGAATGGGACGGCCCTAGTTGACTAAGTCGCTAAGGACTCACTTGTGGAGCCTCAGGGTGTCGATTACACCGTTTGTGTGATTGTGCGGGGAGCGTATCGTGGTCGTGGCCGGATACCCATCTAACGGTGTGTTGGTCCCATACTTCGCCTTGGCTAAGGGAAGGGATGGTGTAGAGCACGAACCGGAGAGGACCACCTGTGTTGTTTGAGGCTTCCAAAGGCTTTATTCACTGAACTTCGCCTTTGTGGTGTTTGACTGTATCTTGTGGGTAAAGTGCATAACCTCTGCAGAGTTGAGAATCTATTTAAATAGCCGAGTCCACTGATGATCGACAATGCTCGGGAATTACAATCAAGGGTTAGACTTTACGAAAATAACTTGGATTTGAAAAGTTGGGTTGGTTTAACAATGAAGATGATGGAAATATGGTTTAGGATGGGGAAAAATGTTTATTAAATTTCTTGAAAGTTATTTATGCTTTACTTATTTCTCTTGCTTTGAATCTACTTTTATTACTTGTCAAAAGTCAAGCATTTCTGCAAATATACCTTGAGCTATTCCTTTGTACCAAGCCATGCATATAGTATATTAGCTTGCATTCTCGTGCATGACTTGTCGAGTACCAAGTACTCACCCTTGCCTCAACACAATATCGATTGAAGAGGAGACTACGCCTGCTTTGGAGGAAGATTTCCAAGAGGACCCGTCTACTTAGGGATGCGAGCCCGATCGGTTGCCTGTGGTATCTTGGATGGCGCCACGAGTTATTTGATTTTCCGCTGCTATTATTTCTCTTTTAATAAGTTTCGCCTTGCAAGGCATATATTTGTATCTTGGCCATAAGGTCAAGTAACCCTTTGATTATTTAAATAAAGTACTTTGATAGTATCGATTGGTATGATTGTGATATATACCGATGTTAAGACTGTGTGCACTAGCGCGTTCCTGGACTAGTGCTGAATACACAGATGGTCCGGATTTGCAAATTCGGGGTCCCGACAGAGGTGGTATCAGAGCCATACTTGACTGTAGGCTCAACCCTAAGCTAGAATGGTCGTAGTGAGGATAAAACCTATTTTCTAAAAACTAAAAATTTGTCAAGATAAGAAATGACATCTCGACTTATCCCCTTCTCTCTTTTCTTGTCTCTTGCTGGAATTTTCCCTTACCTGGTCACAATTTAAAAATTCTGAGTTCTTACGTAAAGCACTCTTGTGACAGATGGAGGAAGAGTTCAACTACGTTGATCTCGGGAGTTAGTCCTTATTGAGAACTTTGGCATATGCTCTGAGACTCTCGGAGGTTTTGAGAAGCCCCAATACCAAGTGGAAGTGATCGAGCAAGCGGGATTGATCAAAGCTTGTGATGTGAAGATTGAGGTACTGCTAGGAAGAAGGGCCCAGGCAATCGCCCGATACACCTGCCTTGCCGGAGATCTACAATGCAGATGGGCATCCAAGAAGTATCACGACGAGCAATGCGGCACATTACCCGTATCTACGCCAGAGAATTGGAGAGTACGGTGTTCCGTTACCATCCGCGCAGCGATAACCTTCTTGACCCGAAGGAGATTCAGGATGAGGATGCCACGGTTACACAGTTGGCACGATTTGTCGTCGCCCAGGAGGATGTACTAGATAATACAAGCAAAGAGCTACAGAAGGCCCGCAAGGAGATCACGACCGAAAAGAACAGATGGCGGGAAGCTCAAGAGTATGTGGCACACCTTCTGCGAAGGATTGACGAGTTGGAGATGACTTTGTACGGACCAGACCCAGAGCCGATTTCGAGCTACGAGCCGAGATCCAGAGGAGTCAGATCTCGATGAGGACACTGCTTCTTCGACTACCATAGAGGACACAGTTGCTGGACATGGCGATCGTTTCGCGCCTATGCCACAGCACCCGTACCCAGGCCGTGGAGGTTTTCTCGATGAGTGAGCATGGGTTCTATAGTGAGACTCCTTCGCCGAGTCGAGTCATAGAATAAAGAGTCACCCTTAGGCGTTAGACTCCAGAGTTAGTTCGATTTGGATTTGCTTTGTTTGCTGAGTGTGCAGTATGTGTTGCAAGGCCCTTAGGCATTGTAAGCAACCATACCAAGTTATTAATATCAATAATAAAGTTGGACCTTAAGGTTACACCTTTCGCCCCGCATAAGTTCCATATTACTTGTCTATTCTTGTTTCCCTCTTATCTCTAAACCTAGAGCAAATCGACAGATGGTGAACACCCGTGGAAACTTTGGAGGCAATGGGAGTGGTTCTCGCCCAGCAGAAAACCCCAATGATGGAGCACCAGCACCGCCAGTTGATATGCAGAACTTTGGAGCATTTCTTGCTGCTCAGACTCAGTTGATGCATGCTATGATGCAACAAATGCAGCACGTCCTTTGCTCGAGGCCACGACCAATCAAGTTAATCGGGGACCACGCTGTAATACAAGGTCGTCGAGTTCATGAGAACTCACCCACCCACTTTCTCTGGGAATGCCAATCCATTGGAGGCCGATGATTGGTTAAGATCAATCGAGAGGAAGCTACACATAGCCCAATGCATAGGGAATGAGAAGGTACTCTACGCTTCTCATCACCGAAGGAACAAATTACCGAATGGTGGGAGAACTTACGTGCCACGCAAGAGAACCCTCAAGATATCACTTGGGAAGAGTTCACAGTGCATTCCGACAAGATCACGTGCCTGAAGGAATCATGGACCTTAAGAAGGAGGAGTTGAGCATCAAGCAAGGTAATCAGCCGGTGGCCGACTACGAACAAGTTCACACAGCTAGCACGCCACGCTTTTTGAGGATGTAGCGACGGATAAATCGAGGCAGTCTCGTTTTATGAAGGGACTCAACTCAGGATTGCAAGTAGGGTTGATCACCCACACCTTTCCAGATTTCCAAGAGTTGGTGAATAAGGCACTTATTCTTGAGGACAAGCGCAAGGAACTGGATGAGAACAGGAGGCGCAGGATGCAACAAAGAAGGATCACGCCAGGAACGCATAAATACCGAGAGTTGCACCAAATCAATTCTTGATTCCAACCACGAGAATGCAACGAGGACACCATCCCGGCACCAAGGCCTGCCAATCGAACTATCGGACCCAGCCCCGCTAGAAACGCTACTCGAGGCGATCGGCAAGAAGGAACGGTGAGACGCCGCTACAAGCGCAACGAGCCAGACACTTTGCCAACAGCTTGTCCAAAGAAGACAGCGAGGCGACCCGATTCGTTTCAATCTAGGAACCACCCAGCTAGGGCGCCCGGCCAGAGCCACACCCGGACCGTGGTGAGAGGCCGAGTCAACCATGTCACCGCGGATGCCTTTGCGAAGAATGCTACTGAGGGCGTCTTGGGTAAGTTACTTGTTAACTTCAGATACACCTGCTTGATTTTGTTTGACTCTGGAGCTTCGCATTCGTTTGTTTCGCAAGGCTTTGCTACTAGAAATGACTTGAGAATTGCAAGACTTAAGTGCATGCTTTTAGTTCAAACCCCTGGTTCCGAACTCCGAACGAAAGTAGGATGTTCCGGGGTGAGAATACTAATAGATGGAATAGAGTTCCTAGCAAACCTTATAATTTTGGAGACCCAGACCTTAGACGTCATATTGGGAATGGATTGGTTATCCAAGCACAAGGCTGTATTGGATTGTGGACAACGGACTATCTCAGTTGAGAGCCCGTGTGGGAAGAAAGTGGAATTTCAAGCCACCTGCGATTAGAGATGGGCGATTGATGGTTAACGATACCAAGGCAATCAGCATAGAGGATGTCCCGATGGTGAATGAGTACCCAGGCGTTTTCCGAAGATCTACCTGGTATGCCGCCGACGGGGACATAGAGTTTGTGATAGAGCTTGTACTGCACAGACCGATAGCAAAGAGACCCTATCGGATGTCCACCGAGGAGTTGGTAGAAATGAAGAAAGCAGTTGGAAGAGTTAATGGAGAAAGGATTTATCGACCGAGTTCGTCACCGTGGGGAGCACCGCTTTGTTTGTCAAGAAGAAAGACGGGAGTTTCGGGATGTTCATTGACTACAGTTCACTCAATGAAGTCACCTTGAAGATTAAGTATCCGATACCCAGTATTGATGATTTGTTTGATCATTTAAGAGGAGCCTGAGTTTTCTACAAGATTGATCTGAGATCGGGATACCATCGATTGAAGATCCGATCGAGAGGATATTCGAAGGCTGCATTCTCGTCAAGATATGGACATTACGAGTTTACGCTATGTCCTTTGGGCTGACGAATGCGCCCGGCTTATTTCATGAATATGATGAATAAGGTGTTCATGGAATATTTGGACAAGTTTGTCGTCGTGTTCATAGACGATATCCTAGTCTACTCCAAGGCAGGAGGATGAACATGCCGAACACTTAAGGCGAGTTTTGGAAAAGGCGAGGAACGACAACTTTTCGCCAAGTTCAGCAAGTGTGATTTTTGGAAGGACAAGGTGGAGTTTCTTGGACATGTAATGACCCTTGAAGGAGTCGCCGTAGATCCAAGCAAAGTAGAAGGCGTGTTACATTGGGAGCACCAAGACTGTGACCAGTTCAAGTTTCCTTGGAATGGCGAGGATACTACCGCCGCTTCATCGAAGGCTTCTCGACAATTGCGAAACCTCTTACGCAATTGCTGAAGAAGGAAAAGAAGTTTGCATGGGCGCTTGAGAATGTGAGAAAGGATTTCAGGAGTGAAGAAGCGATTGACATCAGCAGGTGTTAGTTCTACCGGATGTTGCTCAAAGCTTCGATATTTATTGTGACGCATCGCGCCAAGGACTTGGATGTGTCAGATGCAGAATGGAAAGGTAAATCGCTTATACATCAAGGCAGTTGAGGCCGCATGAGGAAAATTATCCGACACATGACCTAGAGTTAGTTGCCGTAGTGCATGCCTTGAAGATATGGCGTCACTATCTGATCGGAAACAGATGTGAAGTATATACGGATCATAAGAGCCTTAAGTACATATTCACCCAGTCGGATCTGAATATGAGGCAAAGGAGATGGCTAGAGTTGATCAAGGACTACAATATTGGAATCCATTACCATCCCGGGAAGGCCAACGTAGTAGCCGATGCTCTGAGTCGGAAAAGCCATACCGTGAGTAAGTTGCTAGCCACAAGTCAGGATGAGTTATGTGAGGATTTTCAGAAAATGAAGATTGAGGTAGTACCTAGCGGATTCTTGGCCGCATTGGAAGTAAAGCCTACCCTAGAGGATCAGATCCGAGAAGGACAGAAGGATGATGACAAGATCCGCAGGATTAAGTCCATCAAGAAGGAAGGCAAGGCAGAGGACTTCAAGTTGGATGAGCAAGGCACGTTGTGGATGAAGGATCGGATTTGTGTGCCTAACAAAAAGGAGTTAAAGCAACTGATTCTGGAAGAAGCCCATGACTCTAAGTACTCGATTCATCCTGGAAGCGCCAAGATGTATCAGGATCTGAAGGAGAGATTACGGTGGCGAGTATGAAGCGTGAAGTTGCCGAGCATGTTGCATTGTGCGATGTATGCCGGAGAGTCAAGGCAATGCATCGAGAGACCCAGCGAGATTGCTACAACCGCTGAAAATACGAGTGGAAGTGGGAGGAAATCGGAATGGATTTCATTACCGGTTTGCCGAAGACTCAAGGAGGTTATGACTCCATATGGGTTATAGTGGATCGCTTGACTAAAGTAGCCCATTTTATCCCGTGAAGACCACTTACTCGGAGATAAATTAGCGAGAATTGTACATGATCGGGATTGTCTGTTTGCACGGAGTGCCAAAGAGGATTGTATCGGACAAGGTACCCAATTTACCTCAAGGTTACGGAATAAGTTGCATGAAGCCATGGGAACCCGTTTGAACTTGATCTGACTTATCATCCACAGACGGATGGACAGGCAGAAAGAGTCAACCAGATCTGGAGGATATGTTAAGAGCTTGTGCATTGGCTTATGCTACTTCTTGGGATAAGAGTTTGCCGTATGCCGAGTTCGATTACAACAATAGTTATCGAGGCTAGTTCTGAGATGTCACCTTTTGAGGCCTTTGTATGGTCGACCTGTCGGACGCCATTGAATTGGAATGAGACCGTGGCGCCCGTGTCTTTGGGCCTGATATTCTTCAAGAGGTGAAGAAGCGGTCGCCATGATTAGGGAAAGGTTGAAGATAGCCCAATCTCGACAGAAGAGTTATGCTGACAATCGTCGCCGAGACTTGAGTTTTGAACCAGAAGACTTTGTATACCTCAGAGTTACGCCTCTCAGGGGAGTTAAGAGGTTCCATGCCAAAGGGAAACTTGCACCCCGTTATGTTGGACCATTTAAGGTTTTGAGCCGCAGAGGCGAAGTTGCTTACCAGCTGGAGTTGCCACAGCCGTTAGCGGGAGTACATGATGTATTCCATGTGTCCCAGTTAAAGAAGTGTCTCCGAGTTCCTGAGGAACAGACACCGTTAGAATCAATTGAGTTGCAAGAGGATTTGACTTATAAGGAGTATCCCGTGAGGATTCTGGACACAATGGATCGAGAAACTAGAAACAAGTCAACCCGTTTTTGTAGAGTTCAGTGGAGCAATCATGAAGAAAGCGAAGCGACTTAGGGCCTTGAAGAGGATTTGAAGAAAGAATTTCCAAACCTATTCTGTAGTGAGCCCTGAATCTCGGGGACGAGATTCTATTAAGGGGGGGAGGTTTGTAACACCCCAAAATTTTGCTTCTCTTAAATTCATGTGTGATTTGGCACTTTGGTGAATTTTTGGAATTTTCTGGAATTTATTTGGATTTATTTGGAATTTATTTGAATTTATTCCATTTTGAAATAATTAAAGAATTTAATTTTGCAAATAAAATTTTGTTGGAAATAATTTATTTGAGTCCCAAATACCCTAAAATATTTTCCGTAATTTTTCCTGAATTTTTCTCGAGTCTTTTGCTATTTTTAATGAATTAAATGAATTCTTGGGAATTATTTTAAATATTAAATCATTGGAAATTCAACTCGGGTCAAGTACTATTCCTTCGACCAGAGTCGAACCGAGTCGGACTCGAGTCCGACCGAGCCGGCCGACTTGACCGAACCACGTTGAACCTTAACCCACGTGGACCGTCGGATCGAGATCCAACGGTCATGATCGACCAAACCGACCGAGCCGTGTCGGACGGACCCGTTGCGCCAAGCCATCGTGGCCGTTGATCGCGCCACGTGGGCGGCCGCGATTCGTCGTCCTCGCCGGATCGAGCCGAGTCCTCATGCCGCCGTCACCGTGTCAACCTCGGTTTCGCGCTCTACCGGAAGCGAGGCCCCCTTTAAATACGCCCGCCGCCATCGGAAGCGCACAACCGTCCGCACCGAGCCCCCTTCTCACCTCGCTGAGTCGCGCCGTCGCCCCGCTATTGCTCGCCGGAGTAGAGGAGGTCTTCCGCCATGATTCTTCGTTGATCCCGCGCATCCGCCGTCTTCCGGCGACACCAAACCAGCCGAGATCGCCGTGTCGCGCCGCGCGCTGAGAGTGCCGGCCTTCACGCCGGAGTTACGAAGCGCCGCACGGGAGGTCATCGTCTTCGTCTCCGGTCAAGCCCACGCCGCCGCGCCGCCATCAGCCCTCGCGAACTCGGACAGCCGTCCGATCTAGATCGGACCGGCACGGTGAGATCACGTTTAGATCCTCGGATCTAATCCCGGCCGTTGGATTTAGATCCAACGGTCCAGATGGCCACGTTCACCCCGAGCGTCGTCACCCGATCAATACGGGCCGTTGATTTTCGAATCAACGGCGAGATTGTGCCACGCAGCGTCTTGGAAGTTGGACCGGCGGTCGGCGCCGTCCGCAGCGTGCGTGTAGACGCCGACACGGGGCCCGCGTGTCGAGGGCCCGCATGTCGATGGCTAATCCGACCAACGTGGCGTCGGCGATGACGCGTCACGAGTGGTCCCACATGTCGGTGACCACGATGAGTCGTGGGCCGAGTCCACGGTGGACGAGCCGAGCGTGGACCGAGTCCATGGACCGGTGGCGTCGACCAACCAATCGAGGCTGCCACGTGTCCTTCTGGCGCCAATAATTAATTTCGAAAAAGAAAATGATTTATTAATTCGAAATATTGTTTCAAATTTAGATTCAAAACTTCAAACGCTTATAACTTTTGCGTTTCAACTCCGATTTGAGTGATTCAAATTTCTAAATTTGTATAAAATTGAGATCTACCTAAATATGAATTTTATTTAATTTTTGGACTAAAGTTTTTCTCTGTAATATTATTTAATTGATTATTTAAACTTTAATAAATCATAACTTTTGCATTTTAACTCCGATTTGAACGATTCCAATTTCTAAAAATCCAGAAAATTATGTTCTCTCTGTTTTGGATTTTATTTGGAGTTTTGGGATGTTTTTGCCTAGTGTTTATTTGTGTATTTGCTATTTGCACGCTTTACGAGTAGGCGTTGAAGTGCTTGGGAAGGATTCGAAGGAGAAGTGTTGACTCAGGATCCAACTCAAGACCAAGAGCAAGTACTTTTTGAAGGCAAGTTGTGCTTTGACCATGTTGATCCTATTTCGAAATCTATTTTGATTTAAACTATTGCATGCTAGTTCAATTAGAAAGATATTTTGTTTAAACATGGGGTTAGATAAATACCAATTTCTTTGTATGACACCTTGATTATCTAAGTATGTGCCATGATCCCTTGTCACCCTAGTTGTGGATTACTAGTTGGACATTATTAAGTTGCCAACATGGGTTTAGACCGATGTAGTACCTTTGCTTAGACACCTTTCGTGCTCATGACATGATTTTGGACAATCAAATGCCAATATGGACTTAATGATATATTGAACCTATTTTGGAAAAGTATCATGTGATGTTGATGGCACGTGGTGCATGGTAATCAAGCGGGGTTTGATAAACGATTTTCGGCCAGGGCATGTGGCAAGAGTAATCAGGTGGGCCGGTGTGGCCTTTGGGGATGTTGATTTGGTTTTTCGGGTAGTCTTGCCCTGGTCACTCTAAGGACTTAACCTTGCAAGCCTTTGAACTGGGTCATACTTGCAACCACATGGGTGGAATGGGGCGGCCCTAGTTGACTAAGTCGCTAAGGACTCACTTGTGGAGCCTCAGTGGTGTCGATTACACCGTTTGTGTGATTATGCGGGGGGCGTATCGTGGCTGTGGCCAGATACCCATCTAACGGTGTGTTGGTCCCATACTTCGCCTTGGCTAAGGAAGGGATGGTGTAGAAACCTGAACAGGAGAGGACCACTGTGTTGTTTGAGGCTTAGAAAGGCTTTATTACTGAACTTCGCCTTTGTGGTGTTTGATTTGTATCTTGTGGGTAAAGTGCATAACCTCTGCAGAGTTGAGAATCTATTTAAATAGCCGAGTCCAGTCTTTGGACAATGCTCGGGAATTACAGTCAAGGGTTAGACTTTCTGAAAATAACTTGGATTTGAAAAGTTGGGTTGGTTTAACAATGAAGATGATGGAAATATGGTTTAGGATGGGGAAAAATGTTTATTAAATTTCTTGAAAGTTATTTATGCTTTACTTATTTCTCGCTTTGAATCTACTTTTATTACTTGTCAAAAGTCATTTCTTTGCAAATATACCTTGAGCTATTCCTTTGTACCAAGCCATGCATATAGTATATTAGCCTGCATTTCTGTGCATGACTTGCTGAGTACCAAGTACTCACCCTTGCCTCAACACAATATCAGTTGAAGAGGAGATTACGCCCGTTTCGGAGGAAGATTTCCAAGAGGACCCGTCTACTTAGGGATGCGAGCCGATCGATTTGCACTGTGGTATACTGGATGGCGCCACGAAGTTATTTGATTTTCCGCTGCTATTATTTCTCTTTTAATAAGTTTCGCCTTGCAAGGCATATATTTGTATCTTGGCCATAAGGTCAAGTAACCCTTTGATTATTTAAATAAAGTACTTTGATAGTATCGATTGGTATGATTGTGATATATACCGATGTTAAGACTGTGTGCACTAGCGCGTTCCTGGACTAGTGCTGAATACACAGAGGGTCCGGATTTGCAAATTCGGGGTCCCGACAGAAGATGAGATCTCCGTGTGTTGTTGGTTTGGCATAGTGGCATGTCTTGGATTCGAGGTCGAATGCTGTTGAAGGGGGGAGAATGTGACACCATGGAGTGTCGTATCCTTATTTTTTTTTGAGCATGATGAGGTCAAAAACATTATGAGATGTGGAATTAAGGTTAAAACCATAGGGTTTGGAGGTTATTAGCGTTTCCGGGCCGTTTTCGGGAGTTTGGGCCTTTCCGGGGAGTTTTGGGCCTTTCCGGGGAGTTTTGGGCCTAGGGAAAGGGTTGTGGGCTTTAGTGGGATGGTGTATGAGTGCATTTAGGACTAGGATTCCTTTTGGACTGGTTTAAGGGGCTCCCCCTGCCCCTTGTGTGCGCCCACCCTGCCATTGTGCGCCCCCACATCCTCCTCCCTTGCCCTAGCCGCCCCACCTCCTCTCCTCTCCCCTTATGGCCGTGTGCTCCTTCCCCTTGCCCCCATTGCTCCCCACCTCTCCACCACCTCTCCTCCACCCCCTTGCTGCCCTAGGGTAGCCTCCCCACCCCTGCACCTTGAGGATCCATCCATTGGAGCGAGGAGCGAACCGGAAGGAGATCTTTTCAGTTTTCGTGCGTCGGGCAAAGGTATGGCCATGGGAATCCTTGGGATTGGTCTAGGTACTGTTCTAAGGATCATTATCATGTTTTTAGATCAATTGGTGGTGCTGGATTTGATTAGATTAGATGGATTCTTGAGTTGGTCACGTTCTCTGTTTCGGACAGCATGAGCAGTCGACCTAGGGTTCGGTTTTTTGCCAATTTAGATTCCGAATTTGGTCGTACGGATGTTGAAGAAGTTGTAGATAATTTTATTATCTTTCCGTGGATATAAAGAACGTCAAATTCCGATGAGCCGTTTGAAAGTTATGGCTGTTTTACCGAGCGTGTTAAAATATGTGACGTGATTGGAACAGATCACGGTATTTTGTAGATTAAACAATTTTAGAGTCCGAATCAGTCTTTCCCTATACCTAGAAAAAGTTGGGAGTCCTAGAAGCCGTTTAATTGATTCGGAGTCCTAGAACCCGAGTTATGCCTTTTGGAAGGCTGCTGTCCCGACGGGACAGAACCGCTGTTTTCGGGTTTTGCGAGTAGTTGGCCTTGTCGGGGTAGATGAGGGTTTGCGTACTATTTTGTGGGCTTGATTGTGAGTGTGTAGTCCCTATGTGCAGGTGGTGTAACCCCGGGAGGGCCTTCTACTTCTCGCCAATCCGTCGCCCGTGGTTGAGGCAAGTGTATTGTAATGGATAACGATTTGTAGGTTGCTAGTTAAACTAGATGAGATTGATTATATGTGATGATCACTTGCCATGCTTTAATGATTGCCAATGATATGATGAGTATGTTTATCATGTTATGATGCCATGTGTTAATGTACAAGTTAATTATGATGTTGGCATATTTGCATACATGGCATGATTACATGGCCCGGGCGGTGAGAAAGTCATAACTAGTCCGGGAAGGTCGGTGAGAAAGTTATGACTAATACGGAGAGCCAATGAGTAAGTCCTACATCGTGATTCCATTCACCGCGGTGAACGGAAGCGAGGAGTAGGCACCCTCCATCTTCGGGATGGAAGGGGGGAGAGGGTGCACACCGACGGGTGTGTACTCAACCATACCGGTATGAGTTTCCACGGAGACATGAGCATAGCACCGCATTGCATACATAATGATATGTGATCATGAATGAGATGGTTTACTTGATGTGAGATGTTATTGTTGTGAAATTGTTCTTGTTGTACCATTGCAATATGCTTGCTGAGTTTTGAACTCACGCTTGTGTTTTCTTGTTGTTTTAGGTACCATGAGACCGGCATGCGGGGAAGGGAACTAGTCACACTTACACACGTAGCTTCATTCAGTTGATTCCACAAGTCATTCAATTAGTGTTTGATAATAAATTGCGTGTGATGATTATTGCGTTAAGGTTTAGCTTTGCTTATGAGTGTCTTATTGTTCGTTTGGCTCTTGGAGACATTAAATGCCGGAAAGTAGACTTATATTGGTGTTAAGTCTTTAATTATTGCTGTTTTAGTTGTCTCTCATATTGCCTTATATTGCTATATTGTTGTTGCTCCTTCAAATCATGTTAAAATAAAGGAGATGCTGCCGAAATCTCGGTTTTTAGCATTTACTCCTTTGCTGGAATTTACCTTAATTCATGGTATTTAGATGTGGTTCAGCTTATGTTTGGTAGCATTCAGGCATATTAGATGCCGGGGTGTTACACATACCTTTAATCATTACTATTTTAGCTGTCTCTCATATTGCCTTATATTGCTAAGCTATTGTGTTTCCTTCAATTCATGTTAAAACAAAAGAGATGCTGCCGAAATTTCCGTTTTTAGCATTTGCTCCTTTCCTGTAATTTATCTTTATTTATGGTATTTAGATGTTGTTTAGTCTATGTTTGGTAGCATTCGGGCATACTAGATGCCTGGGTGTTACAGTTGGTATCAGAGCGGGCTGTAGGTCCCTAGAATGTGTATTTTTAGTGTCATGCTATAGGGTACAACTAAAATGTGATGTGGAATAACTTAGAAACATGGCTTAGGTTTTAACTAAAATTTTGTCACAGGATAGCAACATTAAAACTTGCAAAAGTGGTATAACTAATCTAAAATTTGACACACATGGATGCACAGTAGGAAGGGTATGGGTATCGTTTCTTTACGCTTAAATGTTGTATTTAAGCTTTGATGTTGAATACTTCATTTGATAATGCATGTTGCTATGTCTATGAGATAAATGATTGAATTGTTCTTGTTACTTGTGATATAGTGGGGTTGTGATGCCGAAGGGTTTCGGTCACCTTTCTTTTTGTTCATAGTAAGGGTGTGGTTTGACAGTGTGGCCTGTTAACGCCATCACCGAAGGATTATTAACCCCTATAGGAGAAGAGTGCTCACCTATTCTGTCGTAGATCGGGTAGTTGACTGGAGTCAAATAGAAGAGATTGGTGGTGGATTCCTATGGATGTTCTTTACCGTTCTGACGGTCAGTTTGGTTGGTTTTCTTTGTTTTAGTCGATCAAAATCAAAAGAAAAGTGTTTGGTATTTGATTTATCGCGGATTGTTTGGTACGCGATTTGTGGTTTTGTCTTCCTTGGTTGAAGACGTAGAAGAAAGGTTTTGTGTTGCGCATCTGTTGGTCGCTATTTTTGCTTTGACACCGGTTTTGTTGGTCATTACGGGCTGTCTTGAGGCGGAAACTTTTGTGGTTGTTGTTCTCCCTATCTAAGAAAAAGTGTTGGAGTTTCCCCTTGTGCAGGCCCTGAGTTGGTGGAGCTAAGTTTGAATCTTTTATCGGAATAGATTTAATGAACATTTGATTTTCCCTGGTGCATCCTTCTTCCTTCTTGGAAGTATAGATCTTGAGATTTCTTGAAGAGTTTTGTGGGAAAATTTGGGAATTTGAGAGTTGAGCTCTCTTGCATTTCTGTTGGACTTATGTTTTTCTTCCTTGCCTGGAAAGGAGAAAATTTCTATCGGTGTTCGTTCTGGTTCTTGAGTTGTGGTTATCTTTAACAGTTGAGTTGCATCCTGTTTGTCAAGAGTTCGTGCCCCATGAAGGTGTTTAGAAAAGTTTATGTCCGGGCTATGTAGTAGGTAACAATGTGGTTTATGGAATGACGTGTTGCTAAGTTAAATTTTGAGTTGTATCAATTCAATGTGATTATCATCTCTAGCTAGAGAATTAATAGACTACTTGTGACACCACGGAGTGTCGAAAACTTATAAAATGTGAATGATGAGGTCAAACACATTATAAAATATGGTATGGGAGGTTAAAATCTTATAGTTTGAGGTTTTAACGCGTTTCGGGCCGTTTTCGGGCTTTTTGGGCCGCTCCGGGGATGTGTTGGGATTGGAGGAACCTTCATGGGCTGGTTGGTGGGGTTTGTATGGCCCATGTGGGGGTGAGGAGGGGGAGTTTTCCTGCTGCCCTAGCCCCTCCCCCTCCCCTTTTGCGCCGCACCCCCCTTCCCCCACCTCCTTGTCCTCTCTCCTCTCTAGCCCTCCCTCTCCCTCACCTCCACTTCTCCCCAAGCCTCCTTTTCCCCATCCCGTGCCCTTGCTGCGTCGTCTCCACTGCCACGCCTTGCCGTGGTGCTGTCCTCGCTGGTGGGAGGATTCGCGACGAGGAGAGCCGGTGGGAGGAGGAGATCGGGTGGAGATCGCGCGAGGAGAAACGGTTGTTTTGCGATTCTTCAAGAAGGTAATGGGGGAACCCTGTGGGGTAGATCTTATGCTGCTGTAGAGGGGGATTACCATGTTTTTTGGATCATGGGAGGTGCTGCCATGGGGTAGAATTGATGAAAAACTAGAGTTGTACTCACGTTTTGGTTCGGGCAGATTGGGAACCCGAACTAGGGCAGGCGTTTTTTTCCAATTTAGAATTTGAATCTGACCGTACGGACTTTTAGGAAGTTGTAGATAATTTCATTATCTTTCCGTTCATATAATGAACGTTAAAATCCGCCCCGCCGTTTGGGAGATATGGCCGTTTTACCGAGCGCTGTCAAATCTGTGACGAGATTGGGACAGTTCGTGTTCAACGTTAGATTAAACAACATTAGAGTCCGAATTAGTCTTTCTCTATAACTAGAAAAAGTTGGGAAATTTCCTAAGCTATGCGGGGATGTACTTGTTTATTCAATTTGGAGTCCTAGAACCGAAGTTATACCCTTTGGAAGGCTGCTGTCCCGAAGGGACAGATTAGCTGTTTTCTGATTTTAGGAGTTGTATGCGAAGTCGGGTAGTGGGATTTATTTGTGTACTGTTTTGTGGACTTGTTTTGAGTGTGTGGCACGTGTTTGCAGGTGGTGTGCCTCTGGGAGTGCCCTCAACCTCTTGTCACTCCATTGCCCGTGGTTGAAGGCAAGTGTGTTGCGTGGATTGTATGTTATAAGTGTTGCTAGAATTGCTTGATAGTATTTGGGCTAGATAACATGATGTCTTGCCATGAATTACATGTTACCATGGATAGGATGTCCTTAGGCCATGATTTAAATGTTGTCGATGCTATGGTGTCCTCATGCCATGATTAAAAATGCTTGTTGTTGATAAATGATTCACATGCCATGTTTTGAACGGTAACCGTCAATTGTTGAATACGGTCCTACATGTTGAGATGCCATGTGTTGATATGCAATATTTCGATTTATGTATACGATGCTGTCCATTTTGCATACATGGCATATTTTCGTGGCCGTCTGGTGAGATAAGTCATAACTATTCCGGTAGGGTCGGTGAGAACAGTTATGACTAGTCCGGGGCTATTCTTTTGAGTAAGTCCTACATCGTGATTCCATCACCGAGGTGAATGGAAGCGAGTGATAGGCACCCTCCATCTTCGGGATGGAAGGGGGAAAAGGGTGCATGCCGACGGGTGTGCACTCAACCATACCGGTATGAGAATTCCAGGAGACATGTGCATTGCATTGCATGAATGATATACATAAATGAAGAAGTGTATGAATTAATGATGAGAGTACTCATGAGATGCTCATGAAATGATTATCATGTTGTTTTAAAGAGTGTATATAATGTCAAATATGATGTGTTGTGGTATAACTGTGGAGACTGGGATGATGGTTTGTTGTCTTGATCCTTGTTGATTCATTACAATACACTTTGCTGAGTTTTGAACTCACGCTTGTGTTTTTCGTTGTTTGTTTCTTTAGGTACCATGAAATCGGCGCGCGGGAAAGGGATTTAGCTACACTCCTCCACGTAGTATCATAATCTAGCTAATTCACCTGTTTTGGAGACATTGCAATAATCGTTAGTTTATGGTCTTTATGTTTGATTGTTTCCCTCATGTGTATCATGTGGGGCTATGGAGTGAATTGTTATATCTTCCTAGACTTAAATTGATGCTTATTCTTCTGCTAGCGATGCTTATTGATGTTTTAGTTGATGATTAGTTATCATTATCGCTGCGTGTGAAGATCTTGTTTATCCTACTTATTGATATGATGTTATGTTGTTAAGTTTCATGCATAAACAAAGTAAATGCTGTCAAAATTTTCAATTCTTCTAAATGATTACTTGCTGTAATTTACCATAAACGTTGGTATTAAGTGTGTTATGGTCTATGTTTGGTGACATTCTGGGCTTAGTAGAAGCTGGGGTGTTACACTACTAGTGTTGTAGTTTACTCTGTAGCGAGAATGATTAAATGGGTTAATGTACATGCTTAGAATCGGTTGCTTTGCTTTAAAAGTGCTTATGACCCCCGATTATGATTAAAGTTTTAAACCCTGATGCATAGTTAAAACATTAAGATGATGTAGACTGCTGTTATTGTTAAAAAAACTTTGCTAGTTGTTTAAAGATGTTCTAATCTAATGGATTAATAGAGAAATTTAATCGTGTTGACTAGTGACTTTAATTTGGAAGGTGATTAGAGTTGCTATTTACGTTGTTGCAAACTACTAGTATATTTGGAAGTATGCAGTTGTGTCTCTACAATGCTAGTATTGATATCAATTGAGAAGAAATAAGACTTATTGTTAATGATGTTGTTAAGGGCAGTGTTAATGCTATTATTTAATCTATTTTAAATAGTTGGAGTATGTTGTGTGGTGGTAATTTTGTTATCACCTATGTATAGGGTAGCTAAAAGTAATGTTGTTGGATGATGATTATGCCCATTTGTTGATATTGATGCCTTGGTAGTGTTGTTAATTGTTGGAAACTATTGATCCAATAGAAGAAAAGTGTAAAACTGTGGTAGTATGTCAAGTACATGTTGTGATGGGATGAACAATGGTTAATAATCATGATGCAAGATTTTAATTTTTTAATGAATGCATATCTTAGAATCCTATTTACGAATTTTATCTTGTAGAGATATTACTTAATTGTTGAAGTCATTTTATTGATTGAACAAGTTTCAATTGTCAAGATTTTGACGTATGGATTGTATAAATTGATAGGTTGACCATGCTCAAGTAGCTGTTGAAGTACTATGTTTGAAATATAGAAGACGTGGTTATATGATTTGGTGATCCGTGGGGATCATGTCAATGTAGTCATGGTTGGGTGTCTTTGTGATAAGCATCTTAAACCTTAATTAAAGTGTTGGGAATGGTAACCAGAGAAAGAAATTGTTATGTAAAATTTTGTTAAATCCGGTCGGACTCTCTTGATGAGTAAATAGTGATTATTGAATGCTTAAATGGTAAGTGTAGTGGAATACAAGTTATGGTGGGATTCATCTTTGGTGGTGTTTAAAACCTTTTGAACTGGTGTGGTTGTTTGCCATTTTGGTTGAATGCCTTCGGTCAAGGTATTCCTTGTGTTGTGTTTCGAGTTTCCCTAAAACCGTAGCTATTGTTGCCAATCTTTGGTTTTGGCTATTTTGTTTAATTTGTGCTATGTGTATGGTTTTACACCCAAAAGTCTTTGAGTGGATCGCGCTCCTTCGGCGTTAGACCGAATCATCTTTGGAGTAAATTTTAAAGGAAGCAGAAGGTCTTAGTGGGTTGTGTTGAAGATTCTTGAGATTTAATTTGTAACTCTTTTTGACTGGATATGGATTTATTTGCATAATGTGTGTGATGTTTGCGAGTGCTTCAAAAAGGTGGAATTTATGAATGTTTTATAAAGTGATTTTGTTAGTGAGGTGTTCCCTTTTTGAAATGAGTTTCCCTCTCCTTGAGAATATTTGTGACGGTTGTGGGAGCAAATGCTCGACTTGAAATTTTTATGCTCTCTTCCAAAATGTTGGATTTGGATGAAATGCAATGTTTTGCAAGTTCAGTTTTCAATTGATGTGGGATGTGATGCGACGTGGTGTTTCTTGTCGGCTATCTTTGCTTTGTCATAGTCCATATGAATTTCCGCAACCTTCGATGTTAATTGTGTTTCCATTATTTGATACCGAGGAAGAAGTCATTTGGTGAATGACAATTCGGTACCGTTGTTACATGATGAATGAATGGTGAAAAAGGAAAACGAGACATTGTTTATGCATAATTAATCATAAAGGAGTCGATGAGCCAGGTCGGTGAGAAAGTCATATATGGATATATGACTAATCCAGAGTACTCTTGAAAAGTGTGCATGCATGTCATGAATCGAGATGTCCATTTCTTTCTAGTATGAAAAAAAAGAATGAAGAATTTCTGTTATTTTGGTGGTGGTGTAGGGGATTTATGCTTCCTTTGTGATTTGGCTTGGATGTTGCCGAATTCATTCCAAATTGGTTGTTAACGCTTTGGGTTTGAGTTGTTGTGTGTGGTCCACATGGGTTCAAAAGAATTGTACTTCTCTTGCTCTATAGATGGGAGCGAGGATATAAATGTTCTTTGTTTATGGTTGAATATGCGAAATATGTGTACACTTGGGCTTGTTAACTAAGTGTTTTTGTGTGAGGGCGAGACCCTCTTAAGAAAGGAACCAATTGTGGTTTGGTAAGGTTTTACGATCCTAGCTTCGGGCTAGGTGTCGAACCTTAGTGGTATAAGGGTGGGTTGTGTGGAGGTTGATGACGTATGGGTTTAACCTTTATTAAGAGTACCGATGGGTGGAAGTGAAGTTGACGGTAGTTCGGTGATAATTGTCCTGCCGTGAGCAATTGTCTTAACTAGTTGTTTTTGGGTTTGTGTCTTGCCTGGGAGAGGATGGAATGAAATGTTAGCATGATCGTGTATCGAAAGGGCAAGTGTGCCTTAATGAGTTATTCCCCTCAATGGAAATTTTCGAGAATGTAGAGAGGTCGTTAAAGGAATTGTGACTCGCTTTGATTGTGTCATGTTGAGTTTAATGAAGTGTTTGTCGTGAGGTTTCAGGCGTTTTGGGTTGATGGAGCCCTTTGTGGTTGAAACGCAGTTTCTATTTGGGAATTGAAGTGAAGATGGAACCGTGAGAGGTTGCACTTTGTGGAGCTAAACCAACATTTTCTCGCTAGTGTTGGTTTTGAGAACTCGCTTGTCATTTGTTTCGGTTTTAGTCTCTGTGTGAATGTTTTGGTGCTGCAAACAAGTCTTCTGTCCCTTGGGGACTTTGTTGTTGATTTTGGCGTTCTTCGGATTCGAGGTCGAATACTGTTTAAGGGGGGGAGAATGTGACACCACGGAGTGTCATAACCTTATATAATGTGAATGTTGAGGTTAAACATATTATGAAATATAGAATTAGAGATTCAAACCATAAGGTATGGAGGTTAATAGCGTTTTCGGGAGTTTGGGCCTTTCCGGGGAGTTTTGGGCCTAAGAGAAGGGGTCGTGGGCTTTGGTGGGATGGTGTTTGAGTCCAATTGGGAGTAGGAGTCCTGGTTGGGGGCCTCCCCCTGCCCCTTAATGCGCCCCCACCCCTGCCCTTGCGCCCCCAAAAGCCCTAGCCGCCCCCCACACCTCCCCACCTCCTCCTTGTGGCGCCTCCACCTCCCCCATTGCTCCCCATTGCTCCACCACCTCTCCACCTCCCTTTCTGCCCCTAGGGGAGTTCTCCACCTCAACACCTAAAAGATCCACCTGTTGGAGAGTCCGCGATGAGGAGATCTGGCAGAATTGGAGCGAGGAAGGAGATTGCGCGAACCGGGAGGAGATCCGTTGGGTTTTCGGTCGTCAGGCGAAGGTATGGCCATGGGGATCCTTGGGGTTGGTCTAGGATCTGTTCTAAGGGGTATTATCATGTTTTTAGATCAATTGGTGGTGCTGGAATTGAGTAGATTATATGGAATTTTGAGTTTGCCACGTTCTCTGTTTTGGGCAGCATGAGCAGTCGACCTAGGGTTTGGGTTTTCGTCAATTTAGATTCGGAATTTGGTCGTATGGCTGTTTAAGAAGTTGTAGGTAATTTCAATATCTTTCCGTGGGTATAAAGAACGTCCAATTCCGCCCATCCATTTGAAAGTTATGATCGTTTTACCGAACGTATTAAAATCTGTGACGTGATTGGAACAGATTACGGTTTTCTGTAGATTAAACCACTTTAGAGTCCGAATCAGTCTTTCCGTATAATTAGAAAAAGTTAGGAAATTTCCTAAGCTACGTGAGAATGTATTCGTTTAATTGATTCGGAGTTTTAGAACCCTAGTTATGCCTTTTGGAAGGCTGCTGTCCCGACGGGACAGAACCTCTATTTTTGGGTTTTGCGAGTAGTTTGCGATGTCGGGGTAGAAGTGATGAGGACATCACTCCTATGCATACGACCGAGCCTCCTCCAGTTGTGATGCAAGGACCCATCACAAGAGCACGAGCACGGCAATTGAATCAACAGGTGAGCTCGTTCCTAAGTGCCCGTGTAGATACTTGTGAGGATGGTATGCTACCTAATGATATTATTGATTATATTGTACTTAGGAACTTTGGAGAGGACCATGAAGGCCTTGGAAACCAGCAAGGACCAAGAGGGAGGCAAGGAGGGTGTCCAAGTCAAGTTGGAGGTTCAATTCATCTCGGAGTCGACTACCTCGGCCACCAGGAGCAGCGTTCACTAAAATCGTCGCCCAGGCCACAAACGGGCTCCGATTTTGATGATCCACATATGCATAGAAAGCTAAGGAGATAAGCTTTACAATGGCACCAGTTTCAGGTCATTTGGACTTTGGAGTTGACGGGAATTTACGTTGCAAGCTGGCGGACAGAATCTGTCCCAGGGTGCTGCGTCACCAATTTGGGCCGTTGGCCCATGTATCGTGTTGGAGTCCATCACGGACACGTCTAGGGTTTCTAGGACGTCCCCTAGCCTTTATATCCAGTAGCCGCCGCTAGGGTTTGCTTTCGGTTTTGCTTAGATTAATTCTGTCTTTGAACAGTATTGCCGTTCATCGGTTTGTGAGACCCCAACTCGTGAGATTCATCCTCAATTTTTAAATTCAGTGCATCTTTCTTGTTCTTGCTTGTGTTCTCGATTCATTGGCAGGGATTAGCCTTCGTGGCGAGGTCAACCGGGCAGCGCACGGTTGATAACCAGAGGACGCGTGGTGCTGCGATTGCAGGGTTTTTTGATCGTGTCGATCAAGAAGCCGGATCGTGTGTGTCTCGCGCCGCCTAATCGACTTATCCTCCACCTGACGGAAGTTCGGGCATCCATCTACACCCCCATCAAGAAGAGGGTTTGCTTATTAGTTTTTGGACTTGATTCTGAGTGTCTGGTACCTATGTGCAGGTGGTGTGACCCCGGGAGTGCCTTCTACTTCTCGCCAATCCGTCGCCCGTGGTTGAGGCAAGTGTATTGGAATGGGTAGCGGGTTGTAGTTGCTAGATTGATTGATATTGAATTTGAATACATGATATGCTCACATGCCATGCCTTAATGATTGCCAATGATATGATGAATATGTTTATTATGTTATGATGCCATGGGATAGTGTACAAGTTATTTATTATGTTGGCATATTTGCATACATGGCATGTTACATGGCCCGGGCGGTGAGAAAGTTATGACTATTCCGGAGAGCCAATGAGTAAGTCCTACATCATGATTCCATTCACCGCGGTGAACGGAAGCGAGGAGTAGGCACCCTCCATCTTCGGGATGGAAGGGGGGAGAGGGTGCACACCGACGTGTGTGTACTCAACCATACCGGTATGAGTTTCCAAGGAGATATGAGCATCGCATCGCATTGCATACATAATGGTGATGATATTGATATGTGATCATGAATGAGATGAAAGACATGATATGAGTTGTTGTAGCCATGCAATTGTTTTTGTGTACCATTGCAATATGCTTGCTGAGTGTTGAACTCACGCTTGTGCTTTCTTGTTGTTTTAGGTACCATGAGATCGACATGCGGGGAAGGGAATTAGTCAAACTTCTACACGTAGCGTCACTCAATTGTTCCCACAGTCACTCAATTGGGTCTTGATAATAAATTAAGTGTGATGCCTATTGTTTTATGGTTTAGCTTTGCGATATGAGAGTGTATTGTTCGTTTGGCTCATGGAGACATTAAATGTTTGGAATTAGACTTTTAAGGTCGTCATACCTTTAATTATTGCTATTTTAGCTGTCTCTCATATTGTTTTATATTGCTATGCTATTGTGTTTCCTTCAATTCATGTTAAAACAAAGGAGTTGCTGCCGAAATTTCGGTTTTTAGCATTTACTCCTTTACTGTAATTTATCTTTATTTATGGTATTTAGATGTTGTTTAGTCTATGTTTGGTAGCATTCGGGCATACTAGATGCCAGGGTGTTACACTCATGCTGCCCGAAACAGAGAACGTGGCAAACTCTAGATTTCATCTAATCTACACAATTACAGCACCACCAATTGATCTAAAAACATGATATTAACCCTTAGAACAGTACCTAGACCAACCCCAAGGATTCCCATGGCCATACCTTCGCCCGACGAACAAAGAACCAACGGATCTCCTCCCGGTTCGCGCGATCTCCTTCCTCGCTCCAAATCCACCGGATCTCCTCATCGCGGAGCGCTCCAATGGACGGATCTTCGGGGTGGTGAGGTGGAGAGGCTTCCCTAGGGCAGCAAGGGGTGGTGGAGAGGGAGGGGATGGTGCAAGGGGGAGAGGAGGCACCCAATGTGGGGGGTGGCGGCTTGGTTGGTGGGAGGAGGTGGTGGAGTGGCGGCTAGGGTTGTGGGGTGCATGTGGGCACGGGGAGGACGCCCCCAAGGCAGGTTATCCTGCCTCCCCCTCCCTCATGGGCCCAAAAATCCTCCCACCAAGGCCCACGACACATCCCCCTTGGGCCCGAACTCCCCCGGAGAGGCCCAAACTCCCGAAAACAGCCCGAAAATGCGAATAAACCTCACAGCGTATAGTTTTAACCTCTGATTTCATATTTTATAATATTTTGACCTCAACATTCACATTTTATAAGATTACGACACTCCGTGGTGTCACACTGGTGGCCGTGGTAAGGATCAGTTTTGTCAGTGTAGCTAGTTAGAGTCACCACTAGAGGGTTAATAACCTCTCGTGGGGAAGAGCTATTTTATATTATGACATAGATCAGAGAGTGTGTTGAGAATATTGCTTTTCTTTTGTCGTTGATTGTCCGAGATAAAGAAAATGGGTTTACTGTAACATCTCTTTTAGTTGCTATTACTGCAGCTCTAGCGCTTGGTTGTTGGTTATTGTTGGTTGCTTTATGGAGAAAATTATTATTTTTTATTCTTGTGTTTGTTATTCTCCAAGTTTAAAAGAAGTTATTGAAGTTTTTGTGCCAAACTTAAACCGGAACAAACGACAAGCGAGTTATCAAAACCAACACTTGGCGAGAAAATGTTGATTTAGCTCAACAGAGTGCAACCTCTCACAGTTCCACCTTTACTTCCAACTCCCAAATCGAATTCCTTGATTTCACCCATTAAAGGGCTCAATTGAAAATACTACATATGCCCAAAACCTCACATCAATTATTTCATACAATTATCGCAAACGACAACATTACCACCAAACACCAATCAAGAACCAAGAAAACACTGGTTCTCAACTCTTGCAATTGGGCGCCCTTTAAACCGAGCGGACCATTCCCGAGAAATGCCATCGAACGAAAAGACTCACTACAGCACATCTGCCTTTCCGATACACAATCGCGCTAACATTTCATTACATCCACTCCCAGGCAAATCTCATACCTAGAGACAACTAGCTAAGACACTTGCTCACGACAGGGCATTTATCTCCGAATTACCTTCATCTTATCTACTACCCATCGAAACTCTCAATACAAAACTGAACAACGACATCAACAAACCCCATCAAAATCCACCCTTTATACCACTAATGTCCAACACCTAGCCCAAGCTAGGACCGTAGAACCTTACCAAACCACCATTGGTGCGTTTCCCAAGAGGGTGTCGCCCTCACAAACTTTTCACGTAACCAACCAAGCCCAGGAGTACACATCCTTAGCATACTCAACCATAAACCAAGAACATTTACATCCTCACTCCCATCTATAGAGCAAGGGAAGTACACTTTTTTGAACCCAAGTGGACCACACACGACAACTCAAACCCAAAGCGTTAACAACCACTTTGGAAAGAATTCGGCAACATCTAAGCCAAATCACAAAGGAAGCATAAATCCCCTACACCACAACCAAAATACCAGAAATTCTTCATTCTTTCTTTTCATACTAGAAAGAAATGGACATCTCGATTCATGACATGCATGCACACTTTTCAAGGGCACTCCAGATTAGTCATATATCCATATATGACTTTCTCACCGACCTGGCTCATCGACTCTTTAATGTTTAGTTGTACATAAACGTTGTCATTGTTCTTTTTCACCATTCATTCATCATGTTACAACAATACCGAAAAGTCATTCGCCAAAAGACATCTTCCTCGGTATCACATGATTAAAACACAAATAACATCGATGATTGCACTAATTCCTATAGACTATGACTGCAACACCAATAACAGGGAAACATCACGTCGTAAAAGAACCCACGTCAATTGAAAAACTAGACTTTGCAAAACCTCGCATTTTAATCACAATCAACATTTGGAAAAGAACATCGGCTCCAAAGTCAAACATCTGCACACACAACCACCACAAATTTTCTCAAAGAGAAAGGGAAACTCATTTCAAAAGGGAACACTTCACTAACAAAATCCCTTATGAAACATTCATAAAAATCCAGCCTTGTGAAACATCCGCACACCAGACACATTTTCCAAATAACTCCAACTCTAGCCAAATAGAGTTACACATCAAGGGCTTAACTCAAAAGTTTCCAACACAACCCATTATGACCATCTGCATCCTTTTAAGCATTTATTCCAAAGGTAATTCAGTGAGAACGCGAAAGAGCGCGATCCACTCAAAGACTTTTGGGTGTCAACTCATACTCACAACACAAACCAAACAAATTCGCCAAAACCAAAGATTGGAACCAATTTCTACGAGTTTTAGGGAATCTCTGAAACTCAACATAAGGAACACTTTTGACCAAAAGCATTCAACCAAGATAGCAAACAACCAAACCAGTCCAGAAGGTTTTAAACACAGCTTAGCATAAATACAATCATCTCTAGTGTTCTACTACGCTTTCCATTAAAGACTTCAAAATTCACTACTTACTCATTGAGAAAGTCCAACCGGATTTAACAAAATTTACATAACAATTTCTTTCTCTAGTTACCATTCCCAACACTTTTAATTAGGGTTTATGATGCTTATCAAAAAGGCACCCAACCAAGACTACATTGACATGATCCCCACGAATCACCAAATGTTACATCCCAAAAATTTCTTTTAATATATTTAGTGTGTTGCTGGATTATTTGTAATTTTTTGAAATTTATTTGGAGTCCTCGCGAGTAAGTTGGACTCAAGTTTATTGAACTAGTTGCATTAAATAAATATCATGCATTTTCGCATAAGCATAAAATCTAAATTTTATTCATAATAAAGATAGTTGGAAGGCGGGAGTGTTCGCTTCAAATATTTTCGAAAAACATGTTTTATAACTTGAGTCGTTGATTTTACAAAATTTGTACAAGTGTCTGATTCACCAAAAGAATTTTTATGAAAAATCTATACGTTGAAAAATCGCGAAACCAACTTTGTTAAGTCCCAAATAGTTCCTAGTATTTTAGAGGAATTTGCAAGATTTTTAGAACCTTTTCGCTATTTTCTTCTAACCGTGTTTTGAGAACATATATGCATATATACTTGTATACTTAATACCCGAACGTTCATTCCAGGAGAACGTTTCCTCTCCTTGTGCACGAAACTAATCACTCCAGCCGTTGCTAGTTTATTTTAATCCAGTCGTTCTCCATTATCTCCTATGCGTTTACTAGTAACTGCTTTGACACCACGGAGTGTCGTAATCTTATAAAATGTGGATGTTGAGGTCAAAACATTATAAAATATGTAAAAGGAGGTTAAAACTTTACGTTATGCCGTTTATGGCGTGTTTTTGGGCCGTTTTCGGGTGTTTGGGCCTCTCCGGGGGACTTTGGGCCTTGGGGGTGGAGTTGGGCCTCCGGTGGAAGGGTTTGGGCCCAAGGGGGGGACTTTTGGGGAGCCAAATCTGGTCCCCCACCCCTTAGTGCGCCCCAAACTCCCTCTCCCAACCCTAGCAGCCACCCCCTAGCCCCCCCATGCGCCTCCACCCTTCCCCTTCCTCTCCATCTTCCCCCATGGTGCCACCACCCCTCTCCTCCCCTCTCCACCTCCCTTGCTGCCCCTAGGGGAGTTCTCCACCTCACCAACCCGAAGATCCATCCATTGGAGCGCTCCGCGACGACAAGATCCGGTGGATTTGGAGCGAGGAAGGAGATCGCGCGAACCAGGAGGAGATCCATTGGGTTTTCGTGCGTTGGGCGAAGGTATGGCCATGGGAATCATTGGGGTTGGTGTAGATACTGTTCTAAGGGTGATTATCAAGTTTTTAGATCAATTGGTGGTGCTGGAATTGAGTAGATTGGACTAGATCTAGAAGTTGCCACGTTCTCTGTTTCGGGCAGCATGAGCAGTCGACCTAGGGTTAGGGTTTTCGCCAATTTCGACTCGGAATTTGGTCGTACGGCTGTTGAAGAAGTTGTAGGTAATTCAATATCTTTTCGTGGGTATAAAGAACGTCCAATTCCGCCCAGCCGTTTGAAAGTTATGGCTGTTTTACCGAGCGTGTTAAAATCTGTGACGTGATTGGAACAGATCACGGTATTTTGTAGATTAAACAACTTTAGATTCCGAATCAGCTTTTCCATATACTTAGAAAAAGTTGTGAAATTTCCTAAGCTATGCGAGGATGTACTCGTTTAATTGATTCGGAGTCTTAGAACCCGAGTTATGCCTTTTGGAAGGCTGCTGTCCCGACGGGACATAACCTCTGTTTTTGGGTTTTGCGAGTAGTTGGTGATGTCATGGTAGAAGAGGGTTTGCGTACTGTTTTGTGGACATGATTGTGACTGTGTGGTCCCTATGTGCAGGTGGTGCGACCCCGGGAGAGCCTTCTACTTCTCGCCAATCCGTCGCCCGTGGTGGAGGCAAGTGTATTGGAATGGGTAGCGGGTTGTAGTTTGTTTGATTGATTGAGATTGAAATTTGAATATATGATATGTTCACATGCCATGCTTTAATGTTTGCCATTGATATGATGAATTTGTTTATTATGTGATGATGCCATGTGTTAATGTAGAAGTTATCCATGATGATGCCATGTGTTAATGTACAAGTTATTCATGATGTTGGCATATTTGCATACATGGCAAGATACATGGCCCGGGCGGTGAGAAAGTCATAACTAGTCTGGGGAAGGTCGGTGAGAAAGTTATGACTATTCCGGAGAGCCAATGAGTAAGTCCTACATCGTGATTCCATCCACCGCGGTGTGGGGAAGGGAGGAGTAGGCACCCTCCATCTTCGGGATGGAAGGGGGGAGAGGGTGCACACCGACGGGTGTGTACTCAACCATACCGGTATGAGTTTCCAAGGAGATATGAGCATCGCATCGCATTGCATACATAATGATGATGATAATGATTTGTGAACATGTATGAGATGATATACATGATGTGAGTTGTTGTAGCCATGTAATTGTTTTTGTTTGTACCATTGCAATATACTTGCTGAGTGATGAACTCACGCTTGTGTTTATGTTGTTTTTTTAGGTACGATGACACCGGCATGTGGGAAAGGGCATTAGCTACACATCTTCACGTAGTTCCAATCACATTTACCAACCTTGAGTCATGATCATAATAATAGTGCCGTGAACTAGGTGTATGGATTAATTTTAATGTGCTGTTGATCCTCTTTGCTTAGCTATAGATGTTTGTGTGGTTGGTTTTGGTTTAATTGTTTATGATGATGTTTTATCCATTATATATTGCTGCTTTAGATGTCTTATGTTATGAAATATTTTGCTATGATATTGCTATTGTTCAAATCATGATAAAACAAAGGATATGCTGCCGAAATTTCGGTGTTTAGCATTTGTGCCTTTGCTGAAATTTGTCTTCATGTATGGTATTTAGTTGATGTTTAGTCTATGTTTGGTAGCATTCGGGCATACTAGATGCCCGGGTGTTACAATTGGTATCAGAGCGGGCTGTAGGTCCCTGGAATGTGTATTTTTAGTGTCATGCTATAGGATACAACTAAAATGTGTGTGGAATAACTTAGAAACATGGCTCAGGTTTTAACTAAAATTTTGTCATAAGATAGCAACATTAAAACTTGCAAAAGTGGTATAACTAATCTAAAATTTGACACACATGGATGCACAGTAGGAAAGGGTATGGGTATCGTTTCTTTACGCTTAAATGTTGTATTTAAGCTATGATGTTGAACGCTTCATTTGTTAATGCATGTTGCTATGTCAATGAGATAAATGATTGAATTGTTTTTGTTGTTGTGATAAAGTGGGGTTTTGGTGCCGAAGGGTTTCGGCCACCTCTCTTATTTCATAGTAAGGGTGAGGTTTGACGGTGTGGCTGGTTAGCGCCATCACCGAAGAACTATTAACCCCTGTAGGAGAAGAGTGCTTATCCTTTCTGTCTTAGATCGGGTAGTTTACTGGAGTTAAATAGAAGAGTTTGGTGGTGGATTCCTTCGTATGATCTTTACCGTTCTGACGGTCGGTTTTGGGTGTTTTTCTTGATTTTAGTAATTGAAATCAAAAGAAAAGTGTTTAGAATTGGATGTTTCGCGGAGAGTCCCTTCGGTGTTTCTTGGTTTTGTCTTCCTTGGGTGAAGACGAAGAAAAGAGAAATTTAGTATTGCGCCTTTTTAGTCGCCTTTTGCTTTGACATCTGGTTTTGCTGGTTATTGTGGATTGTCTTAGGGAGGAAACATATATGGTTGTTGTCCTCCCTATCTAAGAAAAGAGTTGAAGTTCTCCTAGTGCCGACCTTAGGTTGGGTGGAGCTAAGTTTTGAATCTTTATCGGAAAAGGTTTGGTTGAACATTTGGTTTTCCCTAGTGCATCCTTCTTCCTTCTTGGAAGTATAGATCTTGAGATTTCTTGAAGTGTTTTGTGGGCAAATTTGGGAACTTGAGAGTTGAGCTCTCCTGCATTTTTGTTGGAGTTTTGTTTTCTTCCATGCCTGGAAAGGGAGAAATTGTCTATCGGTGTTCGTTCTGGTTCTTGAGTTGTGGTTATCTTTAAAAGTGGAGTTGCATCCTGTGTGTCAAAAGTGAAAATGGTTGTTTAGCATGTCATGTAGTATGTAACAATGTGGTTTATGGAAATGGTTTGTTTCTTAAGTTAATTGGTGAGTTGAATTAGTTAAATGTAATATTTGTGTTTAGCTTAAGATTAAATGAACTTCTAGTATTGTAGATTACTCTATAGCGAGAATGATTAAATGTGTTAATGTACATGCTTAGAATCTGTTGCCTTGCTTTGAAAGTGCTTATGACCCTCGATAATGTTTAAAGTTGTAAACCCTGATGCATAGTTAGAACATTAAGGTGATGTAAACTACTAAGACTGTTAAAGAAACCTTGCCGATTGTTTAAAGATGTTCTAATCTAACGGGTTAATAGAGAAATTTAATCATGTTGACTAGTGGCTTTAATTTGGAAGTTTATTAGAGATGCTATTTATGTTGTTGCAACCTACTAGTATATTTGGAAGTATGCAGTTGTGTCTCTACAATTCTAGTATTGATATCAATTGAGAAGACATACGACTTATTGTTAATGATGTTGTTAAGGGCAGTGTTAATGCTAGTATTCAATCTATTTTAAATAGTTGGAGTATGTTGTGTGGTGGTAATTTTGTTATCACCTATGTATAGGGTAGCTAAAAGTAATGTTGTTGGTTGATGATTATGCCCATTTGTTGTTATTGATGACTAAGTAGTGGTGGTAACTGTTTATATTACTCGTTGGAAAACCATGGTTAAAGTAGAGGAAAATTTTAACATGTTGCGATGGAGTGAGCTTTGGATAATTAACATGATGAATGATTTTATCCTTAATGAAAGTATAACTTAATCTCACTTACGAATTCTTCCCTGTGGAGATAATATTTACATGTTGAAGTTGCTTGTTAACTGAATAAGTTTCGATTGTCGAGACGTTTACATATAGGTGGTATGAAATTCATTGGTTGATCATGCTTTGAAAGATTTGTTGGAGCATTTGTTTCAATCTAGAATATGATGTTATATGATATGTTGGTCCGTGGGGATCTTGTTGACGTAGTCTTCGTTGGATGTCTTTGGATAAGCATCATAAACTCTATTTATAAGTATTGGGAAAGGTAATAACAGAAAGAATTTGTTTTGTAGCTCTTGTTGTAACCTGAGGGGTTTCTCGATGAGTAAATAGTGAATATTGAATGTTTAAAAGATAAGTATAGGGTTTCATGCTGAGCTTGTGTTTAAAACCTTTTGGACTGGTTTGGTTGTTTGCTATCTTGGTCAAATGCTTTCGATCAAGGCGTTTTTTTTATGTTGTGTGTCAGAGTTTCCCTAAACTCGTAGGGATTGGTGTTGATCTTTGGGTTTGGCCCATTTGTTTAGTTGTGCTATGAGTATGGATTGACACCCAAAAGTTTTAAGTGGATCGCGCTCCTTCACGTTCGCCCTTAATTTTCTTTGGGAATAAATTTTAAAGGAAGCAGTTGGACATAGTGGGTTGTGTTGGAGTTTCTTGAGATTTAATTTGTGACTCTTTTTAGCTAGAATTGGAGTTATTTGGAAAATGTGTGTGGTGTTAGCAAGTGTATCAAAAGGTTGATTTTATGAATGTTTCATCAGTGATTTTGTTAGTGAAGTGTTCCCTTCTTGGAAATGAGTTTCCCTTTCTTGTTGAGAACATTTGTGGCGGTTGTATGTGCTGATGTTTAACTTTGGAGTCAATGTTTTTTTCCAAAAATGCTGATTTTGGTTAAAATGTGAGGTTTTGCAAGTTTAGCTTTCGAGAAATGGTGGGTTCTGACATGACGTGGTGTGTTCCAGCTAACGGTGTTGCAGTCATAGTCTATATGATTTAGCGCAGCCATCAATGTTATGTGTGTTTCAATCATGTGATACCGAGGAAGAAGTCTTTTGGTGAATGACTTTTCGGTATTGTTGTTACATGATGAGTGAATGGTGAAAACGAAGCATGGCATCGTTTATAAATGTTCAATGATAAATGAGTCGGTGAGCCAGGTCGGTGAGAAAGTCATATATGGATATATGACTAATCCGGAGTGCTCTTGAAAAGTGTGCATTCTTGTCATGTATCGAGATTTCCATTTCTTCCTAGTATGAAAAGAAAGAATGAATAATTTGTGGTGTTTTGGCTGTGGTGTTAGAGGTTTGAGTTTTCTTTGCGATTTGGCTTAGAAAAATGACATGAGTACTCTTTGGTTGTTGCCGAACTCTTTCCAATGTGGCTTTTAGCGCCTTGGAGTTCGAGTTGTTGGATGTGGACCATTTTGGGTTCATGGGTCTTGGTTGAGCTTACTCAATGATTGTACCCTTGTTCCGATTCTTTGAAAGGAAGAATGCGAGGGCTAAACCTTCTTAGAATGAGGAATCTAGTGTGGGTTTGTAATGACCTAAGATATTAGGCGTTGCTAGTGGTTGATCGTAACTAGTTTGGAAGTGAAGAGTAAAGGAAGGTTGTGTAGGACTCAATTCAAACCTTCTTAGAGACTTGTGTCATTGATGTGTCCCTCGGTAGGGTTGATTAAATTATTAGTGGACCACTTGGTGGTTGCTAGTAATTGCTTTTCCTTTTAGAAGTGTATTGGATCTTTTGTCGCCGAGCTCTGAGCGAGTTGTGTCAACCGATGTGGATTGCTCGGTTGATATTGTTTTTGCGGGTTTTAAGGACCCTGGTTGTAAAGTAGGTTTTTCCTTCGGTGGTAGTGGTGGGTATTGGTCTTTTGTAAAAGGTCAATCTTTTGCAAGGTGTTAGCCGATTGTTCAAACAGTTGGTAGTCTTGGAGTGTTGTGTCTTGCTTGGTTCAAGGCTGCCTAGAATACGACGAACCACAGTAGAGAGGTTGAGATGTGAAAGCACTTTTGTGCGTGGGAGCTGAAGAGGGTTCTAGAGGTTGGTGCCGTGTTCTTCTGAGGAGAAACATCGGTTAAAGGGATCGGGCACTTTAGTGCCAAGGAATGCATAAAAATGAGGAATATGAGACCGTTTCCCTTCATTGTCAGCTTAGGAAGTTATCCTTTTACTTGGGACGTTCTGAATCCTTATGTTTGTACTCGGTATTTCAAAGTGGAGTAAGAATTCTGGCAAGTTTTGAATGTGAGTTATCTTTAGAGCTATCAGTCTTTGATCCTTAGCTCCTTGCTTCTGAGTGCTGATTGGTGCAAATCGTAGGGGCTTCTAAGCGGGTTCTGAGGCGTGAACCATAGCTCCCTTCGATTTGGTTGTTTGCGAAGTGGTGTGTCTCGGATTCGGGGTCGAATCCTGTTGAAGGGGGGGAGAATGTGACACCACGGAGTGTCGTAATCTTATAAAATATGGATGTTGAGGTCAAAACATTATAAAATATGTAAAAGGAGATTAAAACTTTACGTTATGCCGTTTATAGCGTGTTTTTGGGCCGTTTTCGGGTGTTTGGGCCTCTCCGGGGGACTTTGGGCCTTGGGGGTTGAGTTGGGCCTCCGGTGGAAGGGTTTGGGCCCAAGGGGGGGGACTTTTGGGCAGCCAAATCTGGCCCCCACCCCTTAGTGCGCCCCAAACTCCCTCTCCCAACCCTAACAGCCACCCCCTAGCCCCCCATGCGCCTCTACCCTTCCCCTTCCTCTCCATCTTCCCCATGGCGCCACCACCCCTCTCCTCCCCTCTCCACCTCCCTTGCTGCCCCTAGGGGAGTTCTCCACCTCACCAACCCGAAGATCCATCCATTGGAGCACTCCGCGACGACGAGATCCGGTGGATTTGGAGCGAGGAAGGAGATCGCGCGAACCGGGAGGAGATCCATTCGGTTTTCGTGCGTTGGGCGAAGGTATGGCCATGGGAATCATTGGGGTTGGTCTAGGTACTGTTCTAAGGGTGATTATCAAGTTTTTAGATCAATTGGTGGTGCTGGAATTGAGTAGATTGGATTAGATCTAGAAGTTGCCACGTTCTCTGTTTCGGGCAGCATGAGCAGTCGACCTAGGGTTTGGGTTTTCGCCAATTTATACTCAGAATTTAGTTGTACGGCTGTTGAAGAAGTTGTAGGTAATTTCAATATCTTTCTGTGGGTATAAAGAAAGTACAATTCCGCCCACCCGTTTGAAAGTTATGGCTGTTTTACCGAGCGTGTTAAAATCTGTGACGTGATTGGAACAGATCACGGTATTTTGTAGATTAAACAACTTTAGAGTCCAAATCAGCTTTTCCATATATTTAGAAAAAGTTGGGAAATTTCCTAAGCTACGCGAGGATATACTCGTTTAATTGATTCGGAGTCTTAGAACCCGAGTTATGCCTTTTGGAAGGCTGCTGTCCCGACGGGACATAACCTCTGTTTTTGGGTTTTGCGAGTAGTTGGTGATGTCAGGGTAGAAGAGGTTTTGCGTACTTTTTTGTGGACATGATTGTGAGTGTGTCGTCCCTATGTGAAGGTGGTGCGACCCCGGGAGTGCCTTCTACTTCTTGCCAATCCGTCGCCCGTGGTGGAGGCAAGTGGATTGGAATGGATAGCGGGTTGTAGTTTGTTTGATTGATTGTGATTGAAATTTGAATATATGATATGTTCACATGCTATGCTTTAATGTTTGCCATTGATATGATGAATATGTTTATTATGTCACGATGCCATGTGTTAATGTACAAGTTATCCATGATGATGCCATGTGTTAATGTACAAGTTATTCATGATGTTGACATATTTGCATACATGGCAAGATACATGGCCCGGGCGGTGAGAAAGTCATAACTAGTCCGGGGAAGGTTGGTGAGAAAGTTATGACTATTCCGGAGAGCCAATGAGTAAGTCCTACATCGTGATTCCATCTACCGTGGTGTGGGGAAGCGAGGAGTAGGCACCCTCCATCATTGGGATGGAAGGGGGGAGAGGGTGCACACCGACGGGTGTGTAATCAACCATACCGGTATGAGTTTCCAAGGAGATATGAGCATCACATCGCATTGCATACATAATGATGATGATAATGATTTGTGAACATGTATGAGATGATATACATGATGTGAGTTGTTGTAGCCATGTAATTGTTTTTGTTTGTACCATTGCAATATACTTGCTGAGTGATGAACTCACGCTTGTGTTTATGTTGTTTTTTTTAGGTACCATGACACCGGCATGTGGGAAAGTGCATTAGCTACACATCTTCACGTAGTTCCAGTCACATTTACCAACCTTGAGTCATAATCATAATAATAGTGCCGTGAACTAGGTGTATGGATTAATTTTAATGTGCTGTTGATCCTCTTTGCTTAGCTATAGATGTTTGTGTGGTTGGTTTTGGTTTAATTGTTTATGATGATGTTTTATCCATTATATATTGCTGCTTTAGATGTCTTATGTTATGAAATATTTTGCTATGATATTGCTATTGTTCAAATCATGATAAAACAAAGGAGATGCTGCCGAAATTTCGGTGTTTAGCATTTGTGCCTTTGCTGAAATTTTTTTCATGTATGGTATTTAGTTGATATTTAGTCTATGTTTGGTACATTCGGGCATACTAGATGCCGGGGTGTTACAACTGCATGCACCTACCTGTATATTGGAATTAGCAACATATATACTAGTATTAGTTATGCCATGACGTGAATGCAATAGCACTCCATACTAGCATACGTTTCCACCTTCTAATCATTTCCTCTCCACGACGTAATTCCTTGCATGCCGTTTCCAATGCCTGAATTAGGAACTTGATGGCCCACGAAAATGGAGAGTCCCATCATCCCTTTCCTACATGCATGAAGGCAAACCGTTTCTATTCCTGCCGTTCCCTGCTTCATTCCTTTATTCCAGCGAACACACATGAGTTGATTTCAGCCGTTTCATTCCAGCGAGCACACAAAACCGACGGCTTGAGTTGACCTCCTCTTTTTTTCCTTACATCTTGATCTAACACACTTGCTCATCGTCATTTTGGCTGAATATATCCCTTCCTCCAATTCACCCTCTCCTCATATCTCCTACTGATTCCATCTCCAAACGACCGATTCGGCCGACCGCGGCCTGGCCATTGCTGCTCGTCCGATCGACCGCGCGCTCCTCTCGCCGTCGTTGCCACCGCCGTTGACGCTACCGTCGCCGCTGCCTCCTGCGCCGACGGTCTACATACTCTCCGGCCTCGTCTTCTCTGCGCCGAACGGTATTCTTGTTCTCTTTTCTCTCGCACGCGCTCTGTCTCTGTTAATCGGTGGATCTCGTCATATGTTTTGCGCATGTATATATATGTGTTAGTTACGTATACATGTATAATTGTTAGTACGTAGGTGTATGTATACTCTTCTATATGCGTGTAGATAAATATTAGACCCTAATGCATGTACGTACACGTTTATATATTAATCAGGGCTCATGTTGTTAGTCTGCACGCGTATATATATTAGGTTGTGAGCATACACTAGGACATTTCGTACTGTGGCGATCAGATACTAGCGCATACATGTAATTCTAATAGCTGCAACATATATACATATATATACTACGCAAGTGTAGTGGTTGCATGTAATAGAACGTGTGTTTTTTTATATATGTGCTAGTGTGTACGCGTATATATTAGGTGAGCGCAGGTATATGTATTTTCGGCTACGCGTGTACATATATATTTTCGGAAGCCTGCGTATATACCTATATATCGAAGTTTTGATTCGGTACTCTCTGTTATTAGTCGCTAGCAGTATGTATACCTGTGGATATATTATGGATTTATATGTATATTAGGAAGTATTTATTTTCAGAAG
The DNA here is from genome assembly GCA_036346355.1 of Rhipidocladum racemiflorum. NCBI lineage: Eukaryota > Viridiplantae > Streptophyta > Magnoliopsida > Poales > Poaceae > Rhipidocladum > Rhipidocladum racemiflorum. The sequence goes on along the minus strand of CM070577.1, from coordinate 48,026,369 downwards.
CATGTATATATGTACACCGTGCGTATACTTGAAGCTTGCATTCGTACCTATAAATATATACAATGTAGTGTTCCGAAATAAGAACTTCTCTGTAATTGCACTCCAACGCTGAGAATACGCATATACACTCCAAAACAGTGCCATGCATTGAGTAGAAATGAGGAGATCATTTGTACATGTTAATTTCCAGAATTGCAAAATTTGTCTTTTTTGTTCCGAATTCGTTCTAGGTCCGAATAGTATGCGACAAATTTTGTTAATTAGTAAAAATTAATACCTTTCTACAGTAATTTTTATGAAATTTTATAATTAAATTTATAATGTTAAATTATTCACGGAAAGTTCAAACTTACGAATTTTGTATCTCTTAAACTATACGTCCAAAAATGTTGAAATAAATTTTATAAATCTTAGAATGTGCTAAACTAATTATTTGGAAGTTTTCATCAAATTACGCATTAGTTTGATTTGCGGCATTTTCCGAATGTGTGTTTATTCGTTGTTTTTGGATGTTTATCTGCTACGCGTAGACGTTGAACTGTGCGAAGGTGCGGAAGTTGAAGACCAAGCTCAAGATCAAGTCTTAGATCAGGATCATCAGCTTTTTGAAGGCAAGTTGTGCTTTGACCATATTGCTCCTAGTTTTTCAAACATATCTAGATTTAAATTACGCATGCTATGTTGATTAAAATGAGTAATTTAGTTTGGGTTAAGTAGATAATCAACCTAGTTGTTAATTCCACCCTTGCTGATTAATATTTGTATGCATGTATTCCATTGTCACCATAAGTTGGGTTAAATTAGTTGGATGATATGATTGTGCCAACACGGGAGGCTAGACCGTGAGTAGTTGCTTAGCCATGCTTACGTGAAATGTGTTTCAAATGGTAAAAAAATATTGACTAATGTTATATGAAATGAATTTTGGAGTTAGTGGAATCTTGCCACGTGATGATGTGAAGTGTAGATACCCTTGTGGTTCTACATTGTAATTGATATTATTGTTGGCATGCGTTGCACAATAATCAAGCTGGGGTGATAAATAGATTTAGACCGGGGCAAGTGGTAAGAATGATAGGGTGGGCCATGATTGGCACCGGGAAAGTTGTTTTGGTTCTTCGGGTAGTCTTGCCCTGGCCACCCTAAGGACTTAACCTTGCAAGCCTTTGAACTGAGTCAATCATGCAACCACATGTCTGTAATGGGGCGGACATACTTGAGTAGGTTGCTAATAACTTGCTTTTGGTACCTCAGGGTGTCAACTATACCTTTTGTGTTGTTGAACGGGGGAGCGTACCGGTGCTACGGCTAGGTACCCATCCAACGGTTGGTCGACCTATACTTCGCCTGTACTAAGGGAAGGGATAGTGTGCAACAACCAGAGAGGTCCACTTGTATAGTTAGAGGCTTCTGAAAGGCTTTGTTATGATCACTCATTCGCATACTGGCGGGACCCCGAATTTGCAAATCCGGACCCTCTGTGTATTCAGCACTAGTCCAGGAACGCGCTAGTGGCCACAGTCTTAACATTGGTAAATATCACAATCATACCATTCGATACTAATAAAGTACTTTTATTTAAATAACCAAACTGGTTACTCGACCTTATGGTCAAGTCACAAATTTACGCCTCGCAGGATGAAACTTATTAAGAAAGAAATAGTAGCAGCGGAAAATCAAATAACTTCGTGGCGCCATCCAGTATACCACAGGCAACTGACTGGGCTCGCTTCCTAAGTAGACGGTTCCTCTTGGAGCTCCTCCTCCAAAGCTGGTGTAGTCTCCTCTTCAACTGGTGTTGTATTGTGGCAAGGGTGAGTACTTGGTACTCAGCAAGTCATGCACAGAATGCAAGCTAATATACTACATGCATGGCTTGGTACAAAGGAATAGCTCAAGGTATATTTGCAGTAGAACAGCATTTGACAAATAACATAAGTAGATTCGAAAGCAGTAAGTATAACATAATTAACTTTTCAAGGAGTTTAATAAACATCTTTCCCATCCTAGTCCACATTTCCATTAACATCATTATTAATCCAACCCAACCTTTCAGATCCAAGTTATTTTTGAGAAAATCTAACCCTTGACTGTAATTCCCGAGCGATGTCCAATACCGCGTACACGGCTATTCGAATAGATTGTACACTCTGCAGAGGTTATGCACTTTACCCACAAGATACAGTCAAACACCACGAAGGCGAGTTCCCGTAACAAAGTCTTTCGGAAACTTCTAACAATACAAGTGGTCCTCCCCGGTTATTGCACACTAACCCTTCCCTTAGCTAAGGCGAAGTTTAGGCCAATCAACCGTTAGATGGGTACCTGGCCTCAGCCCCGGTACGCTCCCCCGTACAACTTACACAAAGGGTGTAGTTGACATCCTGAGGTCCCACAGGTACGTTATTAGCAACTTAGTCAACTAGGTCCGTCCCATTACAGACATGTGGTTGCACGTTAGACTCAGTTCAAAGGCTTGCAAGGTGAAGTCCTTAGGGTGACCAGGGCAAGACTACCCGAAGAACCAAATCAACATCCCCAGTGCCACAACTGGCCCACCTGATTATTCTTGCCACATGCCCTTATCAAACCCCAGTTGATTACCATGCACCACGTGCCATCAACATCACATGATACCTTTCCAAAACAGGTTCAATATATCATTAAGTCAATATTAACTTTTGATTGTCGAAAATCATGTCATGAGCACGTAGCAGGTCTAAGCAGTATACTACAACGGTCTAAAACCCATGTTGGCAATTTAATAATGTCCAACTAGTAAACCACAACTAGGGTGACATGGGGTCATGGCACATACTTAATAATCAAGGTGTCATACAGCAAATTGGTATTTATCTAATCCCCCATATTTAAATAAAGTATTTTTCTAATTGAACTAGCATGCAATAAGTCAAATCAAAATAGATTTCAAAATAGGATCAACATGGTCAAAGCACAACTTGCCTTCAAAAAGTACTTGTTCTTGGTCTTGAGTTGGATCCTGAGTCAATACTTCTCCTTCGAATCCTTCCGGCACTTCAACGTCTACTCGTAAAGCGTGCAAATAGCAATACACGAATAAACAATAAGCAAAAAGTGTCCAAACATCCAAATAAAATCCATAAACAAAGAGAACATAATTTTATGAATTTTTAGAAACTGGAATCATTCAAATCGGAGTTAAAATGCAAAAGTTATAATTATTTAAAGTTTAAATAATCAATTAAATAATTTTACAGAGAAAAACTTTAGTCTAAAAATTAAATAAAATTCACATTTAGGTAGATCTCAATTTTATACAAATTTAGAAATTTGAATCACTCAAATCGGAGTTGAAACGCAAAAGTTATAAGCGTTTGAAGTTTGAATCAAAATCTGAAATCATTATTTCGAATTAATAAATCATTTTCTTTTTCGGAAATTAATTATTGCGTCAGCCTGGACACGTGGCAGCCTCTGGTTGGTCTGCTGACGTCAACCGGTCCATGGACTCGGTCCACGCTCGGCTCGGGTCTACCGTGGACTCGGTCCACGACTCCACATGTCGCTGACATGTGGGCCCCACATGTCGGTGTCACGCACGCAATTAACCCGTGCGGTCCAACTCGCTGACATGCGGGCCCCACCGTGACGTCAACGGTGACATCATGGTGCGGTTCGGTTGTCCCGCTGACACGCGGGCCCCGCGTGTCAGAGACACGCGCTCACGCGCGCGTGGCGTGGCTTGGGTACACGTGGCACAATCTCGGTCGTTGATTTGAAAATCTACGGCCCAGATTGGATCTATGCTTCACGCGTTTGGGGTGAACGCAGTCAATCTGAGCCGTTGGATCTTGATCCAACGGTTGGAAACGATCCTAACCCGTAACGTTATCCACAAGATGCAGGCGACGTGGTCGATCGTGGGCCGTTGGATCTTGATCCAACGGTCGCATCTAATCTGGATTCTAGGGTTTGGGGAGAACGTGGGCTCACCGTGGCGGTCGGATCTTGATCCAACGGTTGTCTGCGAGCTCGGCGGCGATGGCAACGCTGGCGGCGGGCTCACCGGACGCGGGCGGTGACCAAGCCGGCAGGCTGCGGGACCTCTCCGGCGAGATGAGTCCTCCCTTCTGCGCCTTGGCCTGAGGGTCTCAGGCCAGGCTCCAACTTCGGCGGAAGACGGCGGACGGCGGGACGAGGCAACAACCGCGGCGGGGAGAGAGAGGACTCCGGCGAGCAATTGCAAGGTGACGGCGGCGGATAGGGCTCCGGGAGTTGGGGAAAACGATGCGCACGGGTTAGGCGAACCTCGGGCAACGATCCACGCCTTAAATACTGGCCCGGACGTCGAGATTCGCTCGGTTTCCGCGGCGGAGCCGGTACGGGCGGCGGAGTCCGTCCCGGATACGGCAAGACGACGTGGACGCATGCGGGCCGTCCACGTGGCGCGATCGATGACCGAGATTGGCTCGGGCGCGGCCGTGCCTAGCGCGGATTGATCCTGACCGTTGGATCTTGATCCAACGGTTCGGATCCATCTGGGTCAGGGTTGGTTCGATCGAGTCAACTGGCTCGGGTCGGACTCGAGTCCGACTCGGTTTCCGACTCGGTCGGATGAACAGTACTCGACCCGATTGATTTTCTAGCGATTTAATAATTAAAATAATTTCCAGAAATTCATTTAATTCATTAAAAATAGCAAAAGACTCAGAAAAATTCCAGAAAAATTCTGGAAAATATTTTGGAACATTTTGGACTCAAATAAAATATTTCCCACAAAATTTTATTTGCAAAGTTTGATTCTTTAATTATTTCAAAATGGAATAAATTCAAATAAATTCCAAATAAATCCAAATAAATTTCAGAAAATTCCAAAAATTCACCAAATTGCCAAATCACACATGAATTTATGAAAAGCAAAATTTTGGGGTGTTACAAACCTCCCCCCTTAATAGAATCTCGTCCCCGAGATTCAGGGCTTACTACAGAATAGGCTTGGAAACTCTTTCTTCAAATCCTCTTCGCGCTCCCAAGTTGCTTCACTCTCCGCGTGGTTGCTCCACTGAATTCTACAGAAGCGGGTTGACTTATTTCTAGTTTCTCGATCCATAGTGTCCAAGATCTTCACGGGATGCTCCTTGTAAGTCAAATCTTCTTGTAACTCAATTGATTCTAGCGGTGTCTGTTTCTCAGGAACTCGGAGACACTTCTTCAACTGGGGCACGTGGAACACGTCATGTACTCCTGTCAACGACTGTGGTAACTCCAGCTAGTAAGCAACTTCGCCTCTGCGGCTCAAAATCTTAAATGGTCCAACATAACGGGGTGCAAGTTTCCCTTTGGCATGGAACCTCTTAACTCCCCTGAGAGGCGTAACTCTGAGGTATACGAAATCTTCTGGTTCGAAACTCAGGTCTCGGCGACGGTTGTCAGCATAACTCTTCTGTCGTGATTGGGCAATCTTCAACCTTTCCCTAATCATGGCGATCTGCTCTTCAGCTTCTTGAAGAATATCAGGCCCGAAGACACGGCGTTCAATTGCCTCATTCGGTTCAATGGCGTCCGACAGGTCGACCATACAAAGGCCTCAAAAGGTGACATCTGTAAACTAGCCTGGTAACAATTGTTGTACCTGAACTCGGCATACGGCAAACTCTTATCCCAAGAGGTAGCATAAGCCAAAGCACATGCTCTTAACATATCCTCCAGAATCTGATTGACTCTTTCTGGTCTGTCCATCCGTCTGTGGATGATAAGTCATCTTGAAGTTTAAACGGGTTCCCATGGCTTCATGCAACTTATTCCAAAACCTTGAGGTAAATTGGGTACCTCTGTCTGATACAATCCTCTTTGGCACTCCGTGCAAACAGACGATCCTGGTCATATACAACTCGCTAATTTATCTCCGAGTAGGTGGTCTTCACGGGGATAAAATGGGCTACTTTGGTCAAGCGATCCACTATAACCCATATGGAGTCATAACCTCCTTGAGTCTTAGGCAAACCGGTAATGAAATCCATTCCGATTTCCTCCCACTTCCACTCAGGTATTTTCAGTAATTTGTAGCAATCCTGCTGGTCTCTGATGCATTGCCTTGACTCTCTGGCATACGTCGCACAATGCAACATGCTCTGCAACTTCACGCTTCATGCTCGGCCACCAGAATCTTTCCTTCAAATCCTGATACATCTTGGCACTCCCTGGGTGAATTGAATACTTGGAGTCATGGGCTTCTTCCAAAATCAGTTGCTTTAACTCCTTGTTAGGCACACAAATCCGATCCTTCATCCATAACGTGCCTTGCTCATCCAACTTGAAGTCCTCTGCCTTGCCTTCCTCCTTGATGAACTTAATCCTGCGGATCTTGTCATCATCCTTCTGTCCTTCCTGGATCTGATCCTCTAGGGTAGGCTTTACTTCTAATGCGGCCAAGAATCCGCTAGGTACCACCTCAATCTTCATTCTCTGGAAATCCTCACATAACTCATCCTGACTTGTGGCTAGCAACATACTCACGGTATAGCTTTTCCGACTCAAGGCATCGGCAACTACGTTGGCCTTCCCGGGATGGTAATGGATTCCAACATTGTAGTCCTTGATCAACTCTAACCATCTCCTCTGCCTCATGTTCAGATCCGACTTGGTGAATATGTACTTAAGGCTCTTATGATCCGTATACACTTCACACCTGTTCCCGATCAGATAGTGACGCCATATCTTCAAGGCATGCACTACGGCAGCTAACTCTAGGTCATGCGTCGGATAATTTTCCTCATGCGGCCTCAACTGCCTTGATGCATAAGCGACGACCTTTCCATTCTGCATCAGCACACATCCAAGTCCTTGGCGCGATGCGTCACAATAAATATCAAAGCTTTGATTAACATCCGGTAGTACTAACACCGGCGCTGATGTCAATCGCTTCTTCAGCTCCTGAAATCCTTTCTCACATTCTGGCGTCCATGCAAACTTCTTTTCCTTTTTCAGCAATTGCGTAAGAGGTTTCGCAATTGTCGAAAAGCCTTCAATGAAACGGCGATAGTATCCTGCCATTCCAAGGAAACTTCGGATCTGGGTCACAGTCTTCGGCTGCTCCCAATGTAACACAGCTTCTACCTTGCTTGGATCTATGGCGACTCCTTCTGCGGTCATTACATGTCCGAGGAATTCTACCTTGTCCTTCCAAAAATCACACTTGCTGAACTTGGCGAAGAGTTGCTGTTCCCTCAGCTTTTCCAAAACTCGCCTCAAGTGTTCGGCATGTTCATCCTCTGTCTTGGAGTAGATTAGGATATCATCTATGAACACGACAACAAACTTGTCCAAATATTCCATGAACACCTTATTCATCATATTCATGAAATATCTTTGGCGCATTCGTCGATCAAAGGACATAATCAGAACTCGTAATGTCCATATCTTGACGAGAATGCGGTCTTCGAATATCCTCGATCGGATCTTCAAGCGATGGTATCCCGATCTTAGGTCAATCTTGGAGAAAACTCCGGCTCCTCTCGGTGATCAAACAAATCATCAATCCTGGGTAGCGGATACTTATTCTTCACGGTGACTTCATTGAGTGCACGGTAGTCAATGCACATCCTGAAACTCCCGTCCTTCTTCTTGACAAACAAAACTGGTGCTCCCCACGGCGACGAGCTCGGTCTGATAAATCCTTTTTCCATTAACTCTTCTAGCTGTTTCTTCATCTCTACCAACTCCTCGGTGGACATCCGATAGGGTCTCTTTGCTATCGGTGCTGTACCAGGTACAAGTTCTATCATAAACTCTATGTCCCTGTCTGGCGGCATACCAGGTAGATCTTCAAAAAAAACATCTGGGTACTCATTCACTATTGAGACATCCTCTATGCTGATTGTCTTGGTACGGTTAACCATCATCTGTCCATCTCTAACTGCAGTGGCTTGAAATTCCACTTTCTTTCCACACGGGCTCTCAACTGAGATAGTCCTTCATCCACAATCCAATACGGCCTTGTGCTTGGATAACCAATCCATTCCCAAAATAACGTTTAAGGTCTGGGTTTCCAAAATAATAAGGTTCGCTAGGAACTCTATTCCATCTATTAGTATTCTCACCCCGAAACATCCTACTTTCGTTCGGAGTTCGGAACCAGGGGTTTGAACTAGAAGCATGCACTTAAGTCTTGCAATCCCCAAATCATTTCTAGCAGCAAAGCCTTGTGAAACAAACGAATGCGAAGCTCCAGAATCAAACAAAATCGCTGTGTATCGAAGTTAACCAAGAACTTACCCAAGATTTACGCTCAGAGCATTCTCTCGCAAAGGCATCTGCGTGACATGGTTGACTCGGCCTCTCACCACGATGCAGGGTGTGGCTCCTGTCTTTGGCGTCCTAGCTTGGGTGGTTCCTAGATTGAAGCGAATCGGGTCACTCCTGCTGTCTTCTTTGGACAAGCTGTTGGCAAAGTGTCTGGCTCGTTGCGATTGTAGCGGCGTCTCACTTGTTCCTTCTTGTTGCTCGAGCGGCGTTTCTAGCGGGGGTGCAGTAGTTCGATTGACGGTTCTTGGTGCTTTGGTATCGTGTCCTTGTTGCATTTGTGGCTGGAATCAAAATTGATTTGGTGCAACTCTCGAGCGTTGTTGCGTTCCTGGCGTGATCCCTGCTGTTGCATCCTGCGCTTCCTGTTCTCATCCAGTTCCTTGCGCTTGTCCTCAAGAATAAGCGCCTTATTCACCAACTCTTGGAAATCTGGAAAGGTGTGGGTGATCAATCCCACCTGCAATCCTGAGTTAAGTACCTTCATAAAAGCGAGGTATGCTGGCTTTATCTGTCGCTACATCCTCAAAGCGTAGCGTGCCAACTGTGTGAACTTGTTCAGGTAGTCGGCCACTGGCTGATTACCTTGCTTCAGTGCTCTGAACTCCTCCTTCTTGAGATCCATGATTCCTTCAGGCACGTGATACTGACGGAATGCGGCTGTGAACTCTTCCCAAGTGATGTCCTGAGGATTCTCTTGCGTGGCATAGAAGTTCTCCCACCATTCGGCGGCTGTTCCTTCCAACTGATGAGAAGCGTAGAGTACATTCTCATTTCCTATACATTGAGCTATGTGTAGCTTCCTCTCAATTGACCTTAACCAATCATCGGCCTCCAATGGATTGGCATTCCCAGAGAAAGTGGGTGGGTGAGTTCTCATGAACTCTGACAGTCTTGTATTCTGGCGTTGTCCCTGATTGACTTGATTAGCTGTGGCCTGAGCAGTGACGTTTTGCATCTGTTGCATCATAGCATGCATCAACTGAGTTTGGGCAGCGAGAAAAGCTCCGAAATTCTGCATATCCAGTGGCGGTGTTGGTGCTCCATCATTGGGGTTTTCTGTTGGGCGAGAACCACTCCCATTGCCTCCAAAGTTTCCGCGGGTGTTCACCATCTGTCGATTTGCTCTAGGTTTTAGAGATGAGAGGGAAACAAGAATAGACAAGTAATATGGAACTTATGCGGGGCGAAAGGTGTAACTTTAAGGTCCGACTTTATTATTGATATTAATTACTTGGTTGTAACACCCTACAAATCTAAACTGTCGTACAAGAAAATTTCAACAGCATCTCTCCTAAAATTAGGACAAAACGGAAGCGACAACAAGATTCATAATAACCATTATAAACAGGAATAACATAAAAGCATCAATACTAGATATAACAAGTCTAAATCAACCAGAAAACAAACATAAACGTAAAACAGCTCCAAAGAGGACATCAACAGGTCTATGATTAATAAAATTTCAGCAAGCTAATGAATTATTAAATGCACTAGTCCATGTGATTCGTGATGACCCCGGAGGGTTGATTGTGCTACTAAGCCCACCCTTCAAGCTTACGACTCGCGAGAACTACCTGAAAACAACAAAATAACAAGGGGTGAGATTGGGTAATCTCAGCAAGCGGAACAACTTCTAACGAATAACACAGCCACAGTAAAACTAGCATACCAAATTCCTCATGTCCAATACCACATTATAGAGTCCACACAACCTCAGTAAAATGCATATGATTGTGCACATGCTTATGCCATGATCCTCCTCACCGTGCCCTTTCTCAGGAACACACGGTGTTGTACCGGTATGGTCGCGCACGCTGGCGTCGACAAACTTCCAATGCATGATTATGCAGTTAATGCTTCATGCATAAATACATTCATAACTTCCCACTCTGAATTCACATGCTTGCATACCATCAAATAACATGGATAGAATGCGAACATCATTGAGATAGAATATCTCCACAATTCATCTTGCAAACAACATCTTTCTTCATTCTTACTCATGATTCAAAAGCCAAACAACCACATCACAATGCAGGATAGGATATTGTAATCTCATAAACAAGTAGTTAAACCATGTAGGTGTGCTGCAATTAAGGTTTATATTGAAGACGAAACAAATAGCGAGTTATAGTTTAGCAAGACCGCTACTTCCACTTGCCTTTACCAACGTGGATGACGAACCTAGTTGCGTCCAGAAGGGGCACCACCTGTACAAGTATTATTTCAGTACATAGCAACATCACAAATGATCACACAACTCGAACACATGCTTCCTAATCCCCGTTCCCTTCTTAAGCGCCAAAAACCCCAATCTGTCCGGGTCAAACAGCATCACCCTCTCTTCACAATTTCGTATCTTTTTTTATACAGATCATAAAAATACAAAAAAATTACAGTAGCTAGATATTGACGAGATCTACAACTTTCATTAAGATCACAAATTTCAATTCCACTGTTAAATATGCCTAAACAAACGTCCAACACAGTGGACAAAATCTGTTTCCAGATTCTGTCCGTCATCTTGCAACAGCGATAACTCTCAGACCCACGCCCCAAAAATTCTGAAAAAATTATAGAAGCTAGATCTCGACGTTATATACAACTTTCTAGTTATAGGTTTTTGCAGGAAAAATCGTCTATCCCACGTAAAACGCGAAACAATCCGCGCTGCACAATCTCCCCTTCCAAAAACAGCACCACGTGAACATCTACCCTTCTCCCCCATCAAGATCCATCTAAATCACTCACCACCAGATCTAATACACTCCTAATCCCTAGGTAGAACAGGGGTAAAAGATTGGTAATTTTACCTTGAGTTCTCCCTTGAGAACCCACGAAAAACGTGCGACGATTCCCGACACGGAAATCTGCTCGTCCTCCACGCCTCCACGGATCCTCTTCTCGCTTGCTCCTTCGCGTTTCGCGGTGGATCTTGAGCCACCACGCAAGGGGAGGAAGAGGAGGGGTGGTGTGGCTGCTAGGGGAGGAAGGGGGTGCCCTAGGGCTTTTGGGGGGTGACACCCCTTTTATATGGTGGGCCGGCCCACTAGGGGAAAAGAGAGAGAGGTGGGGAGGGGATTCGCAGCCCAGGCCCAGGTTTTCCTCGGCCCACTGTTTCTAGCCCGACAACTCCAAATTTAATATTAATACGCCGGATAAACTTCAATTATTTCATCCCCCGACAAATCCTTCATTCCTCTCCCGAAACAAAACCAGGAAAAGGAACCCTAGAATCGCTCTGACGCTCTAAGGCATCACATTGGTATGGTTGCTTACAATGCCTAGGGGCCTTGCAACACATACTGCACACTCAGCAAACAATGAAAATCCAATCGATCTAACACTGGAGTCTAACGCCTAAAGGGTGACTCTTTATTCTATGACGCGACTCGGCGAAGGAGTCTCACTATAAAACCTACGCTCACTCATCGAGAAAACCTCCACGGCCTGGGTACGGATGCTGCGGCATAGGCGCAAAATGATTGCCATGTCCAGCAACTGTGTCATCTGTGGTAGTCGACGAAGCAGTGTCCTCATCGAGATCTGACTCCTCCGGATCTGGCTCGTGTAGCTCAATCGCTCTGCAGTTACGGTCCGTACAAAGCCATCTCCAACTCGTCAATCCTTCGCAGAAGGTGTGACACATACTCTTGAGCTTCCCGCCATCTGTTCTTCTCTGTCGTGATCTCCGTGCGGGCCTTCTGTAGCTCCTTGCTTGTATCATCGAGTACATCCTCCTGGGCGACAACAAGTCGTGCCAACTGTGTAACCATGGCATTCTCATCCTGAATCGCCTTCGGGTCAAGACGGTTATTGCTGCGCGGGTGATAACGGAACACCGTGCTCTCCAACTCTCTGGCGTGGATACGGGTAATGTGCTGCATTGCTCGTCGTGATACTTCTTGGATACCCATCTGCATTGTAGACCTCCTGGCAGTGCAGTGTATCGGGCGATTGTCTGGGCCCTTCTTCCTATCAGTTACCACAATCTTCACGTCACAAGCCTTGATCAATCCTGCTTGTCTGATCACTTCCACTTGGTATTGCGGCTTCTCAAAATCTCCGAGAGTCTGTAGCATACGCCAAAGTTCCGCGGCGTGACCAACCTCTAGATCGACGTAGTTGAACTCTCCCTCCATCTGTCACAAGAGTGCTCACGTAAGAACTCGAAATTTTTAAATCGTGACAAGGTAAGGAAAAATTCAGCAAGATACAAGAAAAGAGAGAAGGGGATAAGTCGAGATATCAATTATTATCTTGTCAAATTTTTAGTTTTTAGAAAATAGGTTTTAACCTCACTACGATCATTCTAGCTAGGGTTGAGCCTACAGTCAACCTGGCTCTGATACCACCTCTGTCGGGACCCCGTATTTGCAAATCCGGACCCTCTGTGTATTCAGCACTAGTCCAGGAACGCGCTAGTGGCCACAGTCTTAACATTGGTAAATATCACAATCATACCATTCGATACTAATAAAGTACTTTTATTTAAATAACCAAACTGGTTACTCGACCTTATGGTCAAGTCACAAATTTACGCCTCGCAGGACGAAACTTATTAAGAAAGAAATAGTAGCAGCGGAAAATCAAATAACTTCGTGGCGCCATCCAGTATACCACAGGCAACTGACTGGGCTCGCTTCCTAAGTAGACGGTTCCTCTTGGAGCTCCTCCTCCAAAGCTGGTGTAGTCTCCTCTTCAACTGGTGTTGTATTGTGGCAAGGGTGAGTACTTGGTACTCAGCAAGTCATGCACAGAATGCAAGCTAATATACTACATGCATGGCTTGGTACAAAGGAATAGCTCAAGGTATATTTGCAGTAGAATAGCATTTGACAAATAACATAAGTAGATTCGAAAGCAGTAAGTATAACATAATTAACTTTTCAAGGAGTTTAATAAACATCTTTCCCATCCTAGTCCACATTTCCATTAACATCATTATTAATCCAACCCAACCTTTCAGATCCAAGTTATTTTTGAGAAAATCTAACCCTTGACTGTAATTCCCGAGCGATGTCCAATACCGCGGACACGGCTATTCGAATAGATTGTACACTCTGCAGAGGTTATGCACTTTACCCACAAGATACAGTCAAACACCACGAAGGCGAGTTCCCGTAACAAAGTCTTTCGGAAACTTCTAACAATACAAGTGGTCCTCCCCGGTTATTGCACACTAACCCTTCCCTTAGCTAAGGCGAAGTTTAGGCCAATCAACCGTTAGATGGGTACCTGGCCTCGGCCGATGCAGCTCCCCGTACAACTTACACAAAGGGTGTAGTTGACCTCCTGAGGTCCCACAGGTACGTTATTAGCAACTTAGTCAACTAGGTCCGTCCCATTACAGACATGTGGTTGCACGTTAGACCCAGTTCAAAGGCTTGCAAGGTGAAGTCCTTAGGGTGACCAGGGCAAGACTACCCGAAGAACCAAATCAACATCCCCAGTGCCACAACTGGCCCACCTGATTATTCTTGCCACATGCCCCGGTCGAAAAACTATTTATCAAACCCCAGTAGATTACCATGCACCACGTGCCATCAACATCACATGATACCTTTCCAAAACTGGTTCAATATATCATTAAGTAAATATTAGCTTTTGATTGTCCAAAATCATGTCATGAGCATGTAGCAGGTCTAAGCAGTATACTACAACGGTCTAAAACCCATGTTGGCAATTTAATAATGTCCAACTAGTAAACCACAACTAGGGTGACAAGGGGTCGTGGCACATACTTAATAATCAAGGTGTCATACAGCAAATTGGTATTTATCTAATCCCCCATATTTAAATAAAGTATTTTTCTAATTGAACTAGCATGCAATAAGTTAAATCAAAATAGATTTCAAAATAGGATCAACATGGTCAAAGCACAACTTGCCTTCAAAAAGTACTTGTTCTTGGTCTTGAGTTGGATCCTGAGTCAATACTTCTCCTTCGAATCCTTCCGGCACTTCAACGTCTACTCGTAAAGCGTGCAAATAGCAATACACGAATAAACAATAGGCAAAAAGTGTCCAAACATTCAAATAAAATCCATAAACAAATAGAACATAATTTTATGAATTTTTAGAAACTGGAATCGTTCAAATCGGAGTTAAAATGCAAAAGTTATAATTATTTAAAGTTTAAATAATCAATTAAATAATTTTACAGAGAAAAACTTTAGTCCAAAAATTAAATAAAATTCATATTTAGGTAGATCTCAATTTTATACAAATTTAGAAATTTGAATCACTCAAATCGGAGTTGAAACGCAAAAGTTATAAGCGTTTGAAGTTTGAATCAAAATCTGAAATCATTATTTCGAATTAATAAATCATTTTCTTTTTCGGAAATTAATTATTGCGTCAGCTTGGACAAGTGGCAGCCTCTGATTGGTCTGCTGACGTCAGCCGGTCCATGGACTCGGTCCACGCTCGGCTCGGGTCTACCGTGGACTCGGTCCACGACTCCACATGTCGCTGGCATGTGGGCCCCACATGTCGGTGTCACGCACGCAATTAACCCATGCGGTCCAACTCGCTGACATGCGGGCCCCACCGTGACGTCAGCGGTGACATCATGGTGCTGTTCGGTTGTCCCGCTGACACGCGGGCCCCGCGTGTCAGAGACACGCGCTCACGCGCGCGTGGCGTGGCTTGGGTACACGTGGCACAATCTCGGCCGTTGATTTGAAAATCTACGGCCCAGATTGGATCTATGCTTCACACGTTTGGGGTGAACGCAGTCAATCTGAGCCGTTGGATCTTTATCCAACGGTTGGAAACGATCCTAACCCGTAACGTTATCCATAGTACGGGCGACGTGGCCGATCGTGGGCCGTTGGATCTTGATCCAACGGTCCAGATCTAATCTGGATTCTAGGGTTTGGGGGAGAACGTGGGCTCACCGTGACGGTCGGATCTTGATCCAACGGTTGTGCGAGCTCGGGGGCGGCGATGGCAACGCGGCGGCGCGGGCTCACTGGACGCGGGGACGGTGACCAAGCCGACGGCGCTGCGGGGCCTCTCCGGCGAGATGAGTCCTCCCTTCGGGTGCGCCTTGGCCTGAGGGTCTCGGAACTGGGCTCCAACTCGGCGGAAGACGGCGCCGGCGGCGGGACGAAGCAACAACCGCGGCGGGGAGAGAGAGGACTCCGGCGAGCAATTGCAAGGTGACGGCGGCGGATAGGGCTCCGGGAGTTGGGGAAAATGATGCGCATGGGTCAGGCTAACCTCGGGCAACGATCAACGCCTTAAATACCGGCGCGGACGTCGAGATTCGCTCGGTTTCCGCGGCGAGCTTGACGGGCGCGGAGTCCGTCCGGATCTGGCGAGACGATGTGGACGCACGCGGCCGCCCACGTGGCGCGATCGACGGCCGAGATTGGCTCGGCGCGCCGCGTTTAGCGCGGATTGATCCTGACCGTTGGATCATCCAACGGTTCGGATCCATCTGGGTCAGGGTTGGTTCGATCGAGTCAACTGGCTCGAGTCGTACTCGAGTCCGACTCGGGTTCCGACTCGGTCGGATGAACAGTACTCGACCCGATTGATTTTCCAGCGATTTAATAATTAAAATAATTTCCAGAAATTCATTTAATTAATTAAAAATAGCAAAAGACTCAGAAAAATTCCAGAAAAATTCTGGAAAATATTTTGGAACATTTTGGACTCAAATAAAATATTTCCCACAAAATTTTATTTGCAAAGTTTGATTTTTTAATTATTTCAAAATGGAATAAATTCAAATAAATTCCAAATAAATTCAAATAAATTCCAGAAAATTCCAAAAATTCACCAAATTGCCAAATCGCACTTGAATTTAAGAAAAGCAAAATTTTGGGGTGTTACACATACTCTTGTATGGCGATTCACGACAGACGTGGTGAGTTGATTGTATCTTGTGGGTAAAGTGCATAACCTCTGTAGAGTGTAAAAATCTATTAGAATAGCCGAGTCCACGGTACTGGACAACGCTCGGGGATTACAGTCAAGGGTTAGATTTTCTAAAACAAAAATGTGGGAATGGGTGGCCGAGTGCCAAAAAAAACTGTTGAAGTAAATTAGAGCTTTGAGCCGAATTGTTTAAAAAGAGATTGATAACTTATTATATAATATGATCTCACAACTTTTGAATCTATTAAGATTATTTAATCAATGCAAAATGTTGTTTGATGCAAAACAACCACTTAAGCCATTCCTTTGGAAGAAGCCATGCATATAGTAATATGATTGCATTCCTGTGCATGACTTGCTGAGTATGTTGTATACTCACCCTTGCTTTCAACACAAATATCAGTTGAGGAGAAGACTACAACTTCAAAGAAGGCAAAGTTCCACGAGGGGGCGATTATCTAGGAGTTGAACCTTGTCAGTTGCCTGTGGCAATCTGATGGGAGTCACCGACGTTCTTCATTCCGCTGCAATGATTATTCACATTTGTTGTTGTAAGCCTTGTGAGGCAGACTATTTGTAAGATGACCTTAATGTCTTGTAACCAGTTTATATTAAGGTTGAACTACTTTATTTATATTTCCACTGTGTATGGATGTGATATTTAACCCTGTTTGACTGTGTGTACTAGCGCGATCCTGGACTAGTACGGAATACACAGAGGGTCCGGATTTGCATATTCGGGACCCGACAAAGGTGGTATCAGAGCCATACTGACTGTAGGTTTTTACCCTAGATAGAGTGGCCGTCTTTAGGAGCTTCAAAATTAATTTCTAAAGAGAAATTTTAACTTGAAAGAATAATAAGTTCTTGACTTGTCTTATTCTTCTACTCTTTCCCCTTTGCTGAAATTCTATCC
Source organism: Rhipidocladum racemiflorum (assembly GCA_036346355.1). Lineage (NCBI taxonomy): Eukaryota > Viridiplantae > Streptophyta > Magnoliopsida > Poales > Poaceae > Rhipidocladum > Rhipidocladum racemiflorum. The sequence goes on along the minus strand of CM070577.1, from coordinate 48,009,278 downwards.
TTTCCACTGGTTTAAAGGGAAATCTTACCTGAGTCATTCTGAATAATCAACGATGTTTCACACTTAAGGAGAAAGTACTGCATTTCGCTGCTAACCTTGAAGATCGTGAAGTAAGGAATCATCGAGCTCAAGGAGAAGTGGATCGATGCGGTGTTTCTGAAGCTTGAAGAACCATTACTTTAGTTGTTAAGTTGAGACTCATGTGTAAGAGTCGCGTCTCTTAAGATCAGAGAGTTACCCTGTTAGACGCTAGATTATTGTGTGCTTAAGTTAATTTGGTTCTTCATTGATTGCTGGTTGTGCAGTATGAGTTGCATAGCCTTTAGGCTTGTATAAGCAACCATACCAAGTTATTACTAATAGGTGTTTAAGTTTTTGGGTTAAACCTGCTTCCCTGCACTAGGATTCTTAAACCCTACCTTTGCTTTTCCCTCTCAACTAAACCTTCGTGTGTCAACAGATGGAAGGGATCGACCACACCAAGAGTTTAAGGCGATTCAAGTCAATACGATTCTTTGCTACCATTGATAAAGCAGAGACAAACAAGCAGCTATCCACCGTACCGACAGTAACTAATAAGATTTGGGATCAGTTCCTCACCACTCAAACTCAGCTTATGAAGATGGTGATGCAAGAAATGAATGCTAATGGTGCCAAAATAAATACCCCTACAACTGCAGACACAACAGCATATCCACAACCAAAGTTCTCCTTGTTTATGAAGACTAAACCATCCACGTTTGATGGATCTACCACTCCAAGAGATGCAGAAATTTGGCTTCGCATCATGGAAGAGAAGCTAGCTTTGGTGTAATGTGAGGATAAAGAGAAAGTTCCCTATGCTACTTGTCAGTTAGAAGGAGGTGCAATAACCTGGTGGAAAGATCTCTACGCCACTTCTGAGGATGGACAGATCATCACTTGGAAGGAGTTTGCCACCGCCTTTCGTCAGCACTTCTGCTTCATGTCGTCAGAAGACAGTGGGACCACAGTAAGACCGAGGAAGAATGGCATTTCCCCACCCGACATCATACCGGGACGATTTTCGTTGAAGTGTTGTCAATCAAGCAAATCAGAAGACCGTGCATGCATCCGTTGTGGAGAAATAGGACACACTGCTGATGAACATGCAATCAATTGTTCCAGCTGTGAAGGAAGCCATCTACCTGGAGAACGTCCTATGAGCAACGTCACATGCTATCTTTGTGAAGGTAGGGATCATTGCCCAGCTCAATGCCCCCTGGATTCATTAGTGAACACCGTGACTCGGCGTCAGCGAGAGGATTTTTGAGCCGTCGTTGCTCAAGAGTTAGCAAGGAGAGAAGGACTGTCATCCGCACTTACGTTGCCGCATGAAGAAAAGAAGAAGCAGCATGTCAACCTTATCAGTCTACCTCAAGAAGCCAGTGATACTTGGTCACCATGGAATTGTTTTCTATGTGGTGGAAAAGGCCATTGGGCTAGAGAATGCCCCCTCAATCCAGCAAGACAACTCAAACATTCATGCCTCAACTGTGGTGAGTTAGGTCATTTCGTTAAGGAATGTCCCCAAAAAGATCATGTGACACCACGGAGTGTCGTAACCTTATTTAATGTGCATAATGAGGTTAAAAACATTATGAAATATGATGTTGGAGGTTAAAACCATATGGTATGAGGTTTAATTGCGTTTCCGGGAGTTTGGGCCTTTTCAGGGGAGTTTGGGCCTAAAAGGAGGGGTTGTGGGCTTTGGTGGGATGCAGTATGAGTCCATTTAGGACTAGGAGACTTGTGTGGGCTGGTAAAAGGGCCTTACCCCTGCCCTCCTTGCACCCCCCTCCCCCACTTGTGTGCCCCCACCTCCTTCCTTGTGCCCTAGCCGCCCCATCCCCCTCCTCCCCCTTTGGCCGTGCGCCCCCACCCCCCTTGCCCCTTTGCTCCCCACCTCTCCACCACCTCCCCACCACCTCTCCTCCACCCCTTGCTGCCCTAGGGTAGCCTCTCCTCCCATGCACCTCGGAGATCCATCCATTGGAGCGAGGAGCGATCCGGGAGAAGATCTATTGGGTTTTCGTGCGTCGGGCGAAGGTATGGCCATGGGACTCCTTGGGGTTGGGCTATGTACTGTTCTAAGGATCATTATCATGTTTTTAGATAAATTGGTGGTGCTGGAATTGAGTAAATTAGGTGAAAACTAGAAGTTGTCACATTCTCTGTTTTGGAAAGCATGAGCAGTCGACCTAGGGTTTAGTTTTTCGCCAATTTAGATTCTGAATTTGGTCATCCGCCTGTTGAAGAAGTTGTAGGAAATTTCAATATATTACCGTGGGTATAAAGAACGTCCAATTCCGATAATCCGTTTGAAAGTTATGGCTGTTTTACCTAGCGTGTTAAAATCTGTGATGTGATTGGAACATATCATGGTATTCTGTAGATTAAACCACTTTAGTTTCCGAATCAGTCTTTCCTTATACTTAGAAAAAGTTAGGAAATTTCCTAAGCTACGCGAGGATGTACTCGTTTAATTGATTCGGAGTCCCAGAACTCAAGTTATGCCTTTTGGAAGGCTGCTGTCCCGATGGGACAAAACCTCTGTTTTTGGGTGTTGCGAGTAGTTGGCAATGTCGGGGTAGATGAGGGTTTGCGTACTATTTTGTGGACATGATTGTGAGTGTGTGGTACCCATGTGCAGGTGGTGTGACCCCGGGAGTGCCTTCTACTTCCTGCCAATCCGTTACTCGTGGTTGAGGCAAGTGTATTCTAATGGATAGCGATTTGTAGGTTGCTTGTTGAGAATAGATGAAATTGACTATATGATATGATCACTTGCCGTGCTTTAATGATTGCCAATGATATGATGAGCATGTTTATTATGTTATGATTCCATGTGTTAATGCACAAGTTAATTATGATGTTGGCATAATTGCATACATGGCATGTTACATGGCCCGGGCGGTGAGAAAGTGATAACTAGTCCGGGGAAGGTCGGTGAGAAAGTTATGACTATTCCGGAGAGCCAATGAGTAAATCCTACATCGTGATTCCATTCACCGCGGTGAACGGAAGCGAGGAGTAGGCACCCTCCATCTTCGGGATGGAAGGGGGGAGAGGGTGCACACCGACGGGTGTGTACTCAACCATACCGGTATGAGTTTCCAAGGAGACATGAGCATCGCATTGCATTGCATACATAATGATGGTGATAGTGTTATGTGTTCATGAATGAGATGATATACATGATGTGAGATATTATTGCCATGTAATTGTTCTTGTTGTACCATTGCAATATGCTTGCTGAGTTTTGAACTCACGCTTGTGTTTTCTTGTTGTTTTAGGTACCATGAGACCGGCATGCGGGGAAGGGAAATAGTCACACTTCCGCACGTAGTTTCACTCAATTGATTCCACAAGTCATTCAATTAGTTTTTGATAATAAACTGCGTGTGATGGTTATTGCTTTAAGGTTTAGCTTTGCTATATGAGAGTCTTATCGTTCGTTTGACTCTTGAGACATTAAGTGCTTGCAAGTGGACTTATTTTGTCGTTAAGTCTTTAATTATTGTTGTTTTAGTTATCTCTCATATTGCCTTATATTGCCATACTGTTGTTGCTCCTTCAAATCATGTTAAAACAAAGGAGATGCTGCCGAAATCTCGGGTATTAGCATTTACTCCTTTGCTGGAATTTACCTTAATTCAGTGTATTTAGATGTTGTTTAGCTTATGTTTGGTAGCATTCAGGCATATTAGATGCCGGGGTTACAGTTGGTATCAGAGCCAGGTTGTAGGTCCTTGGAATGTGTATTTTTAGTGTCATGCTATAGGGTACAACTAAACTTTGATGTGGAATAACTTAGAAACATGGCCTAGGTCTTAACTAAAATTTTGTTATAGGATAGCAACATTAAAACTTGCAAAAGTGGTATAACTAATCTGAAATTTGACACACTTGGTTGCACAGTAGGATGGGGTTCGGGTTCATCATTGCATTGCGCTTAATTATTTGATGAAGACTATGCCTATGATGATGTTTAATCGTTGTTCTTGATTATATGATGTTGTGCTTATATTTATGTGAATGGATGTTTGTCTGTTTGTAGCAACCATGCCAAGGGGTAGAGGCCGTGGTCGCCGTGGCCATGGAGGCCAGGGGCGAGGTTCTCAGGGAGTTGCGGAGTCTGTAGCTGATGGTAGCGCTTCGCTCAATGCTCATGTTCCAGCGCAGGAGGAGCTCTCGGCGGCACAGTCAGGGGCGGAGTGTAACACCCCAAAATTTTGCTTTTCTTAAATTCATGTGTGATTTGGCACTTTGGTGAATTTTTGGAATTTTCTGGAATTTATTTGGATTTATTTGGAATTTATTTGAATTTATTCCATTTTGAAATAATTAAAGAATTTAATTTTGCAAATAAAATTTTGTTGGAAATATTTTATTTGAGTCCAAAATGATCCAAGGTATTTTCGAGAATTTTAGAATTTTACGAGTCATTTGCTATTTTAATGAATTAAATGAATTACTAGGAATTATTTTAAATATTAAATGTTGGAAAATCAAACTTCGGGTCAAATCTTGTTCATCGAGCCAGAGGCAGAGTCAGGACTCGTGTTGAGTCGACCCGAGGCCACGTGACTCGGCCGAACCACTCCTAACCTAATCAATCCCAGTTGGATCAAGATCCAGCAGGTGAGATCCGGAAACCAGGCGAAGCGTATCCGGCCCGGATCGTCGCGCCGTGCGATCGGGGCCGTTAATCGCGCCACGTGGGCGGCTGCGATTGCGTCGTCTCACGCCGAGTCGGCCGGACTCCGCGGTGAGCGCTTCGCGTGGCCAAACTAGGGTTATACGAAACACGCCTCCGGGAGCTATTTAATGCCGGATCGCACGAGATCGCCATCACGCCCCGGTCCCGAAACACTAGCTCACGCCGCTAGGATCCCCACGTCTCGCTATTGCTCGCCAGGAGTTGGTAAAGCACTCGCGCGGTTTAGCCGTTTCATACCGTCGCCATCCTCATGGCGTTGACCCAGATCGAGATCCCTTGCGTCAGCGCACCACGTGTCTACCATCCGCCGCCGGAGGGGCCTGCTGCCAGTTGGGCGTGTCGCCGTCATCGACTCCGGCGCCTTAAGCGCCGCCGCGTGCCGTCGCCAGAAACCATCTCGGCCGTCCGTCAAGATCGCCGCGATCGAGATCTTGCCGCGTCATCGCCGCGGTGAGGTTTCGTTCACGATCTCTAGATCCAATCTCAACCATTGGATCTAAATCAACAGTCCCGAGATTAGCGCGTTCACCCCAAGCGCGTAACACGGATCCAATGCAGGCGGTTGATTTTCAAATCAGCGGTCTAGATCTAGCTAACCACGTGGCGAAGGCCAACCGCCGCGGATCGGCGCGGTGGCGCCAGCGCATGAAGCGATGTCGACCGCAGGCCCGCATGTCGCGGCCATTAGCCACCATGGCGTCACGATGAGCGTCATGGCGGGCTCCGCTGTCGGTATTTGTCCCGGCCGGTGTCTTGGCGTCGGCAACAGCGTCACGAGTGGACCCACATGTCGATCTCGTGGGTAGTGGGCCAGGAGTCCACCGTGGACCCGGCCGGCGTGGACCAAGTCCATGGAACCGGTGACGTCGACCAATCGAGGGCGACACGTGTCCATCTTGGCCTTAATAATTAATTTCGAAAAGAAAATGATTTATTAATTCGAAATATTGATTCAAAATTTAGATTCAAACTTCAGCAACATAACTTTGCGTTTCAACTCAGGTTGAGTGATTCAAATTTCTAAATTTGTATAAAATTGAGATCTACCTAAATATAAATTTTATTTAATTTTTGGACTAAAGTTTTCTCTGTAATATTATTTAATTGATTATTTAAACTTTAATAAATCATAACTTTTTAGCGTTTTAACTCCAAATTTGGCGATTCGGTTCTAAAAATCCAGAAAATTATGTTCTCTCTGTTTATGGATTTTATTTGGAGTTTTGGGATCTTTTTGCCTAGTGTTTATTTGTGTATTTGCTATTTGCAGCTTCTGAGTAGGCGTTGAAGTCTGGGAAGGATTCGAGGAGAAGTGTTGACTCGAGGATCAACTCAAGACCAAGAGCAGAAGTACTTTTTGAAGGCAAGTTATTGCTTTGACCATAATTGATCCTATTTGAAAATCTATTTTTGATTTAAACTATTGCATGCTAGTTCAATTAGAAAAATACTTTGTTTAAACATGGGGGTTAGATAACACCAATTTGCTATATGACACCTTGATTATCTAAGTATGTGCCATGACCCTTTGTCACTAGTTGTGGTTTACTAGTTGGACATTATTAAATTGCCAACATGGGTTTTGAAGTTGTAGTATCTTTGCTTGGGCACGCTCGTGCTCATGACATGATTTTGGACAATCAAATGCTAATATGGACTTAATGATATATTGAACCTGTTTGGAAAAGTATCATGTGATGTTGATGTACGTGGTGCATGGTAATCAAGCGGGGTTTGATCTTGATTTTCGGCCGGGGCATGTGGCAGAAGTAATCAGGTGGGCAGTTGTGGCATTGGGAGTGATGATTTGGTTTCGGGTAGTCTTGCCCTGGTCACTCTAAGGACTTAACCTTGCAAGCCTTTTGGCCAGGTCATGCAAGCCACATGGGTGAATGGGGCGGCCTAGTTGACTAAGTCGCTAAGGACTCACTTGTGGAGCCTCGAGGGTGTCGATTACACCCGTTTGTGTGATTGTGCGGGGCGTATCGTGGCGTGGCCAGGTACCCATCTAGCGGTGTGTTGGTCCCATACTTAGCCTTGGCTAAGGGAAGGGATGGTGTAGAAACACGTCTGGGAGAGGACCACTGTGTTGTTTGAGGCTTCAGAAAGGCTTTATTCTGAGGAACTTCGCCTTTGTGGTGTTTATTGTATCTTGTGGGTAAAGTGCATAACCTCTGCAGTGTAGAATCTATTTGAATAAGCCGAGTCCAGATCTTGGACAATGCTCGAAAATTCTGATCAAGGGTAGACTTTACGAAAATAACTTGGTTTTGAAAAGATGGAGTTGGTTTAACAAGGAAGATGATGGAAATATGGTTTAGGATGGGAAAAATGTTTGTTAAACTTCTTGAAAAGTTATTTATGCTTTACTCATTTCTCTTGCTTTGAATCTACTTATATTACTTTTCAAATCTTTGTTCTTTGCCAAAAATACCTTGAGCTATTCCTTTGTACCAAGCCATGCATATAGTATATTAGCTTGCATTACGTGCATGACTTCTTTGAGTACCAAGTACTCACCCTTGCCTCAACACAATATCGGAGGAGATTACGCCCGGACTTTGGAGGAGGAACTCCAAGAAGACCCGTCTACTTAGGGATGCGAGCCCGATCGGTTACGTGGTATCTTTGGATGGCGCCCGCAGTTATTTGATTTTCATTGCTGTTATTTCTCTTTTAAAGTTTAAGCCTTGCAAGGCATATATTTGTAACTTGGCCATAAGGTCGAGTAACCCTTTGATTATTTAAATAAAGTACTTTAATAGTATCGTTTGGTATGATTGTGATATATACCCGATGTTAAGACTGTGTGCACTAAGCGCGTTCTGGACTAGTCTGATACAGGTCGGTTGCAAATTCGGGGTCCCGGCAAGGTGGTATCGAGCCATACTTGGTTTGAAGCTCAACCCTAAGCTAGAATGGTCGTGGTGAGGATAAAACCTATTTTCTAAAGCTAAAAATTTGTGAAGACAAGAAATGACATCTCGACATCCCCCTTCTCTCTTTTCTTGTCTCTTGCTGAAATTTTCCCTTACCTTGTCACAATTTAAAGAATTCCGAGTTCTTCGTAAAGCACTCTTGTGACGGATGGAGTTTTCGATGAGTGAGCATAGGTTCTATAGTGAGACTCCTTCGCCATGAAGTCAGTCATAGAATAAAGAGTCACCCTTTGGCGATAGACTCGAGTTAGTTCGATTTGGATTTGCTTTGTTCTTTGAGTGTGCGTTATGTGTTGCAAGGCCCTTAGGCATTATGTGACCATACCAAGTTATTAATAATAAAGTTGGACCTTAAAGTTACCCCTTTAAGCCCGCATAAGTTCCCATACTACTTGTCTATTCTTGTTTCCCTCTCATCTCTCTAAACCTAGAGCAAATCGGCAGGATGGTGAACACCCGTGGAAACTTTGGAAGCAATAGGAGTGGTTTCTGCTTGATGAAAACCCCAATGATAGAGCACCAGCACTTGAGTTGATATGCAGAATTTTGGAGCCTTTCTTGCTGCTCAGATTCGGTTGATGCATACTATGATGCAACAAATCGGCAAATCCTTTACTCAGGACCACTTTGCTAATCAAGTTAATCGAGGGGCCCCATGAAATACAAAATATCGAGTTCATGAGGACTCACCCACCCCTTTCTCTGGGAATGCCAATCCATTGGAGGCGATGATTGGTTAAGATCAATCGAGAGGAAGCTACACATAGCTCAATGCATAGGGAATGAGAAGGTACTTTACGCTTCTCATCGGTTGGAAGGAAACGCCAGAATGGTGGGAGAACTTAGTGCTTGAGAGAACCCTCAAGATATCACTTGGGAAGAGTTCACTGGTACATTCAAGCATTATCCGTGCACGAAGGAATCATGGACCTTAAGAAGGAGGAGTTCGAGCAGCGAAGCAAGGTAATCGACGGTGGCCGACTACTGAACAAGTTCACACAGCTAGCCCTTCACTTTTTGAGGATGTAGCGACAGGATAAATCAGGCAGTCTCGTTTATGAAGGGACTTAGCCGAGAATTGCAAGACTTAAGTGCATGCTTTTAGTTCAAACCCACAGTTCAGGAACTCGAGCGAAAGTAGGATGTTAGGGTGAGAATACTAATAGATGGAATAGAGTTCCTAGCAAACCTTATAATTTTGGAGACCAGACCTTAGATGTTATATTGGGAATGGATTGGTTATCCAAGCACAAAGGCTGTATTGGATTGTGGGCGAAGGACTATCTCGGTTGAGAGCAGTGTGGGAAGAAAGTGGAATTTCAAGCCCACTTGCGATTAGAGATGGGCAGATTGATAGTTAGCAGTACCAAGGCAATCGGCATAGAGGATGTCGATGGTGAATGAGTACCCGATGTTTTCCCCGAGGATCTACGGTATCTTGCTTGAGGCGAGGACATAGGAGTTTGTGATAGAGCTTGTGCAAAGTGCAGATATGCAAAGACCCTATCGGATGTCTGAGGAGTTGGTAGAGATGAAAAGCAATTTGGAAGAGTTAATGGATAAAGATTTATCGAGACCAAGTTAAATCGCCGAGTAGGAGCACCGATTTTGTTTGTCAAGAAGGGCGGGAGTTTCGGGATGTGCATTGACTTCTAGTGCACTCAATGAAGTCAGTGAAGAATAAATATCCGCTACCGGGATTGATGATTTGTTTGATCGATTAAGAGGCGGAGTTTTCTCAAGATTGATCGAGATCGGGATACCATCGATTGAAGATCCGATCAGGAGGATATTCAGAAGGCGCATTCTCGTCAAGATATGGACATTACGAGTTTCTGATTATGTCCTTTGGGGTGACGAATCGCCGACTTATTTCATGAATATGATGAATAAGGTGTTCATAGAATATTTGGACAAGTTTGTCGTAAAGTGTTCATAGATGATATCCTAATCTACTCAAGGCAGGAGGATGAACATGCACCAAGACACTTAAGGCGAGTTTTGGAAAGGCGAGGAGCGACAACTTTTAAGCCAAGTTAAACAAGTGTGATTTTTGGAAGGACAAGGTGGAGTTTCTTGGACATGTAATGGCTGAGAGAGAGTCGTAGTAGATCCAAGCAAAGTAGAAGCTGTGTTACATTAGGAGCAGTAGGGGCTGTGACCGGATTCGGAGTTTCCTTGGAATGGCGAGGATACTACTGTAGTTTCATTGAAGGCTTCTCGACAATTGAAACCTCTTGCATGGCTTCGAAGAAGGAAAAGAAGTTTGCATGGGTGGCCGAATGTGAGAAAGGATTTGGAGGCTGAAGAAGCGATTGACATCGGCACGGTGTTAGTTCTACGGATGTTGCTCAAAGCTCGGAAATATTTATTGTGCGCATCGGCGCAAGGACTTGGATGTGTCTTTGTCACGAAGCGGAAGGTAAGTAAACATGCATCAAAGGCGGTTGAGGCGCATGAGAAAAATTATCCGACACATGACCTAGAGTTAGCGTAGTAGTGCATGCCTTGAAGATATGGCGTCACTATCGATTGGAAACGGATGTGAAGTATATCTGGATCATAAGAGGCCTTAAGTACATATTCACCCGTCGGATCTGAATATGAGGCGGAGAGATGGTTAGAGTTGATCAAGGACTATAATGTTGGAATCCATTACCATCCGGGAAGGCCAGCGTAGTAGCCGATGCCAGTCGGAAAAGAAGTCATCACCGTGATGCGTTGCTAGCCACAAGTCAGGATGAGTTATGTGAGGATTTTCAAAGATGAAGATTGAGGTTGTACCTAGTGGATTCTTGGCGCGCATTGGAAGTAAAGCCTACTTTAGAGGACCCGGATCCAGAAGGGCGGAAGGATGATGACAAGATCGGTAAGGATTAAGTCCAAAAAGGAGGAAGGCAAGGCGAGAGGACTTCAAGTTGGATAAGCAGACACGCGTTGTGGATGAAGGATCGCATTTGTGTGCCTAACAAAAGGAGTTAAAGCAACTGATTTTGGAAGAAGCCCCGACTCTAAAGGTACTCAATTCACCTGGGCGCCAAGATGTCGGGATCTAAGGAGAGATTACGGTGGCGAGTGAAGCGAAGTTGCGAGCATGTTGCATTGTGCGGCGTATGCCGAGAGAGTCAAGGCAATGCATCGAGGGGACCAGGAGTTGCTACAACCGAAGATACAGTGGAAGTGGGAGGAAATCGAATGGATTTCATTACCAGGTTGCGAAGACTCAAGGAGGTTATGACTCCATATGGGTTATAGTGGATCGCTTGACTAAAGTAGCCCATTTTATCCGTGAAGACCACTTACTCGGGAGATAAATTAAGCGGAATTATACATGATCGGGAGTTGTTTGTTTGCACGAAGAGGATTGTATCGACGAGAGGTACCCAATTTACCTCAAGGTTACGGAATAAGTTGCATGAAGCCATGGGGAACGTTTAAACTTGATGCTGACATCATCCCGCAGACGGATGGACGAGGCAGAAAGGAGTCAAGCCGGTCTGGAGGATATGTTGAGAGCTTGTGCATTGGCTTATGCTACCTCTTGGGATAAGTTTCTTGGTATCTGAGTTCGATTACAACAATAGTTATCAGGCTAGTTCTGAGATGTCACCTTTTGAGAGCCTTTGTATGAGTCGACCACATGGGACGCCATTGAATTGGAATGAGGACCGTGCGCCCGTGTCTTTGGGCACGATATTATTCAAGAATTTGAAGAAGCGGTCGCTATGATTAGGGAAAGGTTGAAGATAGCCCAATCTCGACAAAGAGTTATCTTGACAATCGTCAAGAGATTTGAGTTTTGAACCCGAAGACTTTGTATACCTCAGATTCGCCTCTCGGGGAGTTAAGAGGTTCCATGCCAAGAAAACTTGCACCCGTTATGTTGGACCATTTAAGATTTTGAGCACATGCGAGTTGCTTATCGGTAGATTTGCCCTGATCGTTAGCGGAGTACATGATGTATTCCATGTGTCCCAGTTGAAGAAGTGTCTTGAGTTAGGAGGAAGCGATTATTAGAATCAATCGAGTTGCAGAGGATTTGACTTATAAGGAGCATCCAGTGAGGATTCTAGACACAATGGATCGAGAAACTAGAAACAAGTCAACCGTTCTGTAGAGTTCGATTGGAGCAACCATGCGGACGAAGCGACTTAGGGCGAAGAGGATTTGAAGAAGAATTTCCAAACCTATTCCTTTAGTGAGCCACGAATCTCGGGGGCGAGATTCTATTAAGAGAGGAGGTTTGTAACACCCCAAAATTTGCTTTCTTAAATTCATGTGTGATTTGGCACTTTGGTGAATTTTGGAATTTTCTGGAATTTATTTGGATTTATTTGGAATTTATTTGAATTTATTCCATTTTGAAATAATTAAAATTTAATTTGCAAATAAAATTTTGTTGAAATATTTTATTTGAGTCCAAAATGATCCAAGGTATTTTCGAATTTTTACGGAATTTTAAAGTCATTTGCTATTTTTAATGAATTAAATGAATTACTAGGAATTATTTTAAATATTAAATGTTGGAAAATCAAACTCGGGTCAAATCTTGTTCATCAGGCCGAGGCGAAGTCAGACTAGTGTTCGAGTCAGGCCAGGCTCCACGTGACTCGGCCGAACCGCTCCTAACCTAATCAATCCCAGCGGTTGGATCAAGATCCAACGGTTTGAGATCCAGCCAGGCAGGCCGTGTCGGCCGGATCCGATCGCGCCCGTGCGATCGGGAGCCGTTGTCGCGCATACGTGGGCGGCTGCGGTGCGTCGTCTCCGCCGTCGAGCCCGGACTCCGCCGGTGAAGCGCCCTTCGTGACGACTAAGGGTTATGCGAGCACGCCTCAGGGCTATTTAATGCCGGATCGCACCAGGATCGCCATCCCCACGCCCGGTCCGAAACCCTAGCTCACGCACGCTAGGATCCCCCGCGTCTCATTTGCTATTGCTCGCCGGAGTTGGTAAAGCACTCATGCCGGTTTCGCGTTCCGCCGTCGCCATCCTCGTGGCGTTGACCCGAGATCGAGATCCCTTGCGTCAGGCGCACCGTGTCTACCATCCGCCGGCCCGGAGGGGCCTGCGGCGCCGTTGGGCGTGTCGCCGTCATCGACTCGGCCGCCGCAACCCGCCGCCATTGCCGTCGCCCAGAAACCATCTCGGCCGTCCGATCAAGATCGCGCGATCCAGATCTTGCCGCGTCATCGCTACGGTGAGGTTTTAGTTGCGATCTCTAGATCAATCTCAACCATTGGATCTAAATCCAGCAGTCCAGATTAACGCGTTCACCCCAAGCGTAACACCAGATCCAATGCGGGCGTTGATTTTCAAATCAGCGGTCTAGATCTAGCCACGTGGCGAGAAAAGCCAACGCGCGGTCCCGGTGTGCGCCGCGCATGAAGCGTGTCTCACGACACTGGCCGGGCCCGCATGTCGGCCCGACCAAAGCTACACCATGGCGTCACGATGGCGTCATGGCCGGCCAGCCTTGTCGGCTGTCGGCCGATGTCTTGGCGTCGACAATAGCGTCACGAGTGGACCCACATGTCGAGTCTCGTGGAAGCCGTGGGCCAAAGTCACCGTGGACGGCCGGCGTGGACCAAGTCCATGGACGGTGGCGTCGGCCGGTAATCGGGGACGCGTGTCCATCTTGGCGCAATAATTAATTTCGAAAAAAGAAAATGATTTATTAATTCGAAATATTGATTCAAAATTTAGATTCAAACTGGCAGCTTATAACTTTGCGTTTCAACTCCGATTTAATTGATTCAAATTTCTAAATTTGTATAAAATTGAGATCTACCTAAATATAAATTTTATTTAATTTTTGGACTAAAGTTTTCTCTGTAATATTATTTAATTGATTATTTAAACTTTAATAAATCATAACTTTTGCGTTTAACTCCAAATTTGTGATTCGGTTTCTAAAAATCAGAAAATTATGTTCTCTCTGTTTATGGATTTTATTTGGAGTTTTGGGATCTTTTGCCTAGTGTTTATTTGTGTATTTGCTATTTGCCTGCACTACAGTGAAGCGTTGAAGTCTTAGGAAGGATTCGAGGGAGAAGTGTTGACTGGGATCAACTCAAGACCAAGAGCAAGTACTTTTTGAAGGCAAGTTGTGCTTTGACCATGTTGATCCTATTTGAAAATCTATTTTGATTTAAACTATTGCATGCTAGTTCAATTAGAAAAATACTTTGTTTAAACATGGGGTTAGATAACACCAATTTGCTATATGACACCTTGATTATCTAAGTATGTGCCATGACCCTTTGTCACCCTAGTTGTGGTTTTACTAGTTGGACATTATTAAATTGCCAACATGGGTTTGAAGCCGTTGTAGTATCTTTGCTTAGACACGCTCGTGCTCATGACATGATTTTGGACAATCAAATGCTAATATGGACTTAATGATATATTGAACCTGTTTTGGAAAAGTATCATGTGATGTTGATGTACGTGGTGCATGGTAATCAAGCTGGGGTTTGATAAGCGATTTCGGCCAGGGCATGTGGCAAGAGTAATCAGGTGGGCCGGTTGTGGCATTGGGAGTGATGATTTGGTTTTAGGTAGTCTTGCCCAGTCACTCTAAGGACTTAACCTTGCAAGCCTTTGAGCCCTGGGTCATACTTGCAACCACATGGTGGAATGGGGCGGCCCCTAGTTGACTAAGTCGCTAAGGACTCACTTGTGGAGCCTCGAGTGTCAGATTACACCGTTTGTGTGATTATGCAGGGGCGTATCGTGGCTGTGGCCAGGTACCCATCTAACGGTGTGTTGGTCCCATGCTTCGCCTTGGCTAGGGAAGGGATGGTGTAGAAACACGTCTTAGGAGAGGACCACTGTGTTGTTTGAGGCTTCAGAAAGGCTTTGTTCTGAGGAACTACGCCTTTGTGGTGTTTGTTTGTATCTTGTGGGTAAAGTGCATAACCTCTGCGAGTGTAGAATCTATTTGAATAGCCGAGTCCTGCAGTCTTTGGACAATGCTTTCGGGAATTCTGAGTCAAGGGTAGACTTTACGAAAATAACTTGGTTTGAAAGATGGGTTGGTTTAACAAGGAAGATGATGGAAATATGGTTTAGGATGGGAAAAATGTTTGTTAAACTTCTTGAAAAGTTATTTATGCTTTACTCATTTCTCTTCCTTTGAATCTACTTATATTACTTTTCAAATGCTGTTTCTTGCAAAAATACCTTGAGCTATTCCTTTGTACCAAGCCATGCATATAGTATATTAGCTTGCATTACATTGCATGACTTCTTGAGTACCAAAGTACTCACCCTTGCCTCAACACAATATCGAGAGGAATTGCCCGACTTTGGAGGAGGAACTCCAAGAAGACCCGTCTACTTAGGGATCACGAGCCCGGTCGGTTGCACGTGGTATCTTGGATGGCGCCCACAGTTTATTTGATTTTCAGCTGTTATTTCTCTTTTTAAAGTTTCGCCTTGCAAGGCATATATTTGTAACTTGGCCATAAGGTCGAGTAACCCTTTGATTATTTAAATAAAGTACTTTAATAGTATCGTTTGGTATGATTGTGATATATACCCGATGTTAAGGCTGTGTGCACACTGCGGCGTTCTGGACTAGTGCTTGAATACAGTCGGTTGCAAATTAAAGGTCCCGGACGGAGGTACCACGCCGCCCAATGAGGATTTAGTTCAGGCTCTGCGGAGGAGGTTCAGAGCTGCGCCCGGCCATTGCGGGCAGCCCCTGGCTGCGGTGCCTCCCCTGCAGCGGCCCGATTGTTGCCCCCGTCTTTGGAGCCGAGGATGAGTCTCCGGGAGTGGATGTCCCTCTGTCTCGACACTTTTGACGGAGCGGGCACGCCGATCCAGTCCGCAGATTGGCTGCGGTACATGGAGAGGCAGTTTGAGGTCTTAGAGCTGACCTTGGTCCAGAGGGCTCGTTTTGTGGCCTTTCAGCTGAAGGGCCAAGCTGATATCTGGTGGGAGGGGGTTCTGGCTGCTAGAGCCACTGATCTTAGTCTGGTCACCTGGGAGGACTTTGTGGCTGGCTTCCGAGCCAAGTTCTACCCAGAGTCTTTCCTTGAGCGGATGGAGCATACTCTGACGACTCTTTCCCAGGGAAAGAGGTCGGTGGCAGAGTATGAGGCGGAGTTCAACAGCATGGTGCGCTTCGTGCCGGCGGTGGCAGCCGATGACATGGAGAAGGCGAGGAGGTTCCGTAGAGGCCTCAACCAGGAGTTTAGAGTTGTCATGGGAACGACCGTCCCTCGTGACTTCTGCTCCGTGGTGGAGCACGCGAAGGGCATGGAGCTCGAGTTGGAGCTCTCCCGGGATAGGCAGAACCCGGGTGGTTCAGGGGTTCCTGCGGCCCCAGGCGGGGGCCAGAAGAGGACATTTGGTGGAGGAGGTGGGTCTTCTCAGCGACCCACCTTCAAGAAGTTCAAGGGAGGACAGGACTCCTCCTCAGGGGCTAAGACGAGGCTGCCTCAGTCGTCTTCCTCGCGAGCGGTTGTTCGTCCTGTGCCCGGGCAGGCCATGATGTGTTTCAAGTGTGGTGGCGAGCACCGTGCTTCGGAGTGTGGTTGGACTGGAAGTTGCAATCACTGTGGCAAGCCTGGCCACATGGGACGAGTCTACCAGATGAATCCTGGTAGCATCATCAAGTGGGAGACGGTGCCTTCTCCTCCCACTCCAGCGGCGTCTTCCAGAGGATCGGTGCACATGATGGCAGCTCCAGCTCCTCAGCCGCCATTTGCGTGGGCACCACCAGCAGCTTACTGGTGCCCGCAGCCGTTTGCTCCTCCTCAGTTGCCTCCTCCGCCCCCAGCCTTGTTGGGGCATCAGCCAGGAGTCAGGGCTCCTACTGTCCCAGCGCCACCAGGAGTGTACGCCTTGCCGACCGCCGAGTCAGCCGGGCATCCAGAGGTGGTTTCAGGTACTCTGCTCGTGGATTCCGTTGATGCCTTTGTTCTGTTTGATTCCGAAGCATCCTATTCCTTTGTGTCGTTTGAGTTTGCTAGTAGGGCTAAGTTGGGAGTTCAGCGGATTTCTGAGTCCGTGTTAGTTAGTTCTCCTGGGGGTTTGATTGCTAGTTCTTTGGTTTGCCCCAGTTGCACCATTGCCATTGATGATGAGGTTTTCTTTGCCAATCTTATGGTGATCCTGTTGGCTCCTTTGATGTCATTTTGGGCATGGATTGTTTGCATCAGTACCGTGCCAAGATCTGTTGCTTTTTGCGAACGGTTATCTTGCAGGCCCCGTCGGGGGTAGAGTTGACCTTTCAGGGTGGTATACCTTCCAGTTCTGTCTTTGCTTTGACTAGTCTGTTTTCTGGTCGCCGTTTGAGGCAGTTGGGTTTCCTCATGGCTATGTCCGAAAAGCCATCTTCTTCAGTCTCCATTGAGGAGATTCCTGTAGTGAAGGAGTTTGTTGATGTATTCCCTGATGAGTTGCCTGGTCTACCTCCCGTGAGGAATGTGGAGTTTCATATTGATCTCGTTCCTGGCACTCGACCTATTTCTATCTCTCTATGCCGCTTAGCTCGTCCTTTTCAAGACGAGTTGAAGAAGCAGTTGGAGGATATGTTGGCCAAGGGCTTTATTCGGCGTAGCGTTTCGCCATGGGAAGCAACCGTCCTCTTCGTCTCGAAGAAGGATGGAAGTTGGCGTATGTGCATTGATTATCGTGCTCTTAATCAAGTGACAGTCAAGAACAAGTATCCTTTGCCTCGCATTGAGGATCTGTTTGACCAACTGAAGGGAGCA
This sequence comes from Rhipidocladum racemiflorum, assembly GCA_036346355.1. Taxonomy (NCBI): domain Eukaryota; kingdom Viridiplantae; phylum Streptophyta; class Magnoliopsida; order Poales; family Poaceae; genus Rhipidocladum; species Rhipidocladum racemiflorum. The sequence goes on along the minus strand of CM070577.1, from coordinate 47,991,870 downwards.
AAGGTGTTCTACAAGATTGATCTTCAGTCGGGGTATAATCAGATCCGTGTGAGGGAGCAGGACATTGAGAATACTGCTTTCTCCACTAGGTATGGGCATTATGAATTTAAAGTTATGTCTTTTGGACTAACTAATGCTCATGCTGTCTTTATGGAGGCGATGAACAGCATGCTACACAAGTACCTTGATGAGTTTGTGGTAGTGTTCATCGATGACATTCTGGTTTACTCTAAATCAGAAGAGGAGCATGAGCGGCATTTGAGGCTTGTCTTTGAGCACCTTGAGGAGAATCAGTTCTTTGCTAAGGTGAAAAAGTGCAGTGCGGATTTCAGAAGTGGGTTTTCTTGGCCACATCATCAATCCAGAGGGCATATCCGTAGATCCTAGCAAAGTCTCAGCAGTTTTGGATTGGAAGACTCCTTCCAATGTCAAACAGGTGCGTAGTTTCCTTGGGTTGGCTGGCTACTATCGGCGTTTTGTGCAGGATTTCTCTATCATTGCCAAGCCACTTTCGCAGCTGACTCAGATGGGGATGAAATTCCAGTGGACTGCAAAGTGTGAGCACAGTTTCTGCACTTTGAATGAGAAGTTAGTGACTGCTCCTGTTCTTACCCTTCCCGAGCCTGGGAAGCGCTTCACTGTTTATTCTGATGCTTCTCGGTTGGGACTTGGTTGTGTGCTCATCCAAGATGGCAAGGTGATTGCTTATGCATCAAGGCAGTTGAAAAAGCATGAGCAGAACTATCCCACACATGATCTTGAGCTAGCCGCTGTGGTGTTTGCATTGAAGATATGGAGGCATTACTTGTATGGCGAGTCTTGTGATATCTTCACTGATCACAAGAGGCTCAAGTACATCTTTACTCAGAGAGATTTGAACTTGAGGCAGAGGAGGTGGCTGGAATTGATAAAGGATTATGACATCACCATCCAGTACCATCCGGGTAAGGCAAATGTGGTGGCTGACGCTCTTAGTCGCAAGACAATGCCCCCTGTCATTGATTGTCATGTTGCCGATTCTGAGCGATTGGGAGTCTCCTACTGCTTTGCGGGGACCGTGCAAGCTGAGACTCAAATGATTCTTGAGTCGGGGATTCCCGAGCGTGTGCGGGAGGCACAGCAGTGTGATCGTTTGCTCCAGCAGGTGAGGAAGCGCCTTGAGGATGGCAAATCTGCGGACTTTACTGTTGATGATGCGGGAGCTTTGAGGTTTCAGGGTCATCTGTGCGTACCTCAAAAATCCCAAGTGAAAGAGGATATTCTGAAAGAGGCTCATCGCACCCCGTACACGGTCCATCCTGGGGAGACCAAGATGTACAGGGACTTGAAAAAGAATTTCTGGTGGAAAAGGATGAGAGTGGATATTGCCAAGTATGTGGCATCTTGTGGGATTTGTCAGAAGATCAAGGCCGAGCATAAGCGTCCAGCTGGTCTGTTGCAGCCTTTGGAGATTCCTGTGTGGCCTTGGGATGACATCTCCATGGATTTTGTAGTTGGCCTACCTCGTACTCCACGAGGGAAGGATGCTGTTTGGGTCGTGGTGGACCATTTCAGCAAGTCCGCGCATTTCATTCCTATCCGCACTACCAATTCAGCGAGCGAGTTGGCTCCCATCTATGTGCGGGAGATTGTGAGACTGCATGGTGTACCCAAGACCATTATTTCTGATCGGGATGCGAAGTTTGTCTCCAAGTTTTGGGAGAGCTTACAGAGTGCTTTTGGGTACACAGCTTCGCCTTAGTACCGCTTTCCACCCTCAGACAGATGGGCAGTCGGAGCGTACCATTCAAACTTTGGAGGACATGCTCAGGGCCTGTGTGATGGCTTGGAAAGGTAGCTGGGAAGATCATTTGCCTCTGGCAAAGTTTGCTTACAACAACAGCTATCATTCCAGCATCCGGGCTGCTCCTTATGAGGTACTGTATGGCCGAAAGTGCAGATCGCCACTTTGTTGGGATGCTGTGGGTGAGAGAGCAGTTCTTGGACCGGATTGGGTTCAGCAGACTATCGATCGCGTGGCAGAGGTACGACAGAATCTTCTTGCAGCGCAGAGCAAACAGAAAAGCTATGCTGATGTTAGAAGGCGAGATTTGGAGTTTGAGGTGGGTGATAGTGTACTCTTGCGAGTATCTCCCACCAAGGGTGTAGTTCGATTTAGCACCAAGGGAAAACTCAGTCAGAGGTATGTTGGGCCATTTCCTATCATCGCCCGAGTTGGTAAGCTGGCCTATCGTCTGGAGCTACTGGAGTCAATGCAAGGTGTGCATAATGTGTTCCATGTCTCGATGTTGAGGAAATACTTTCATGATCCGGAGTTGGTGGTTCCATTAGAACCATTAGTGGTTGAGCAGGACCTCACCTTCGAGTCCCGTCCTATGAAAATTCTGGGGACTTCGGAGCGAGTGATGAAGAACAGGACGCTCAAGTTTGTCAAAGTCTTGTGGTCACATCAAATAGAGAGAGAGGCGACTTAGGAGCGGAGTCTCGCATGCGCGAGAAGTATCCCGATCTTTTTGCCTCAGGTATGTGATGTGAAACCTAGCTATCTTCGGTTTTTGCTGGGTTGCGTTTGGTGCGTTTTAGATTCGAGGTCGAATCCTGTTGAAGGGGGGGAGAATGTGACACCACGGAGTGTCGTAACCTTATTTAATGTGCATAATGAGGTTAAAAACATTATGAAATATTGTATTGGAGGTTAAAACCATATGGTATGTGGTTTAATTGCGTTTCCGGGCCGTTTACGGAAGTTTGGGCTTTTCCGGGGGAGTTTGGGCCTAAAAGGAGGGGTTGTGGGCTTTGGTGGGATGGAGTATGTGTCCATTTAGGACTAGGAGACTTGTGTGGGCTGGTAAAAGGGCCTTCCCCATGCCCTCCTTGCGCCCCCCCACTTGTGCGCCCCCACCTCCTCCCTTGTGCCCTAGCCGCCCCATCCCCCTCCTCCTCATTTGGCCGTGCCCCCCCCACCCCCTTGCCCCTTTGCTCCCCACATCTCCACCACCTCCCCACCACCTCTCCTCCACCCCTTGCTGCCCTAGGGTAGCCTCTCTACCCCTGCACCTCGGAGATCCGTCCATTGGAGCGAGGAGCGAGGAGCGATCCGGGAGAAGATCTATTGGATTTTCGTGCATCGGGCGAGGGTATGGCCATGGGACTCCTTGGGGTTGGGCTAGGTACTGTTCTAAGGATCATTATCATGTTTTTAGATCAATTGGTGGTGCTGGAATTGTGTAGATTAGGTGAAAACTAGAAGTTGTCACGTTCTAAGTTTTGGACAGCATGAGAAGTTGACCTAGGGTTTAGTTTTTCGCTAATTTAGATTCTGAATTTGGTCGTCCGCCTGTTGAAGAAGTTGTAGGTAATTTCAGTATATTTCCGTGGGTATAAAGAACGTCCAATTCCGATCACCCATTTAAAGGTTATGGCTGTTTTACCGAGCGTGTTAAAATCTGTGACGTGATTGGAACAGATCACGGTATTCTGTAGATTAAACCACTTTAGAGTCCGAATCAGTCTTTCCTTATACTTAGAAAAAGTTAGGAAATTTCCTAAGCTACGTGTGTATGCACTCGTTTAATTGATTCGGAGTCCCAAAACTCAAGTTATGCCTTTTGGAAGGCTGCTGTCCCGACGGGATAGAACCTCTGTTTTTGGGTGTTGCGAGTAGTTGGCAATGTCGGGGTAGATGAGGGTTTCCTTACTGTTTTGTGGACATGATTGTGAGTGTGTGGTACCCATGTGCAGGTGGTGTGACCCCGGGAGTGCCTTCTACTTCCCGCCAATCCGTTGCTCGTGGTTGAGGCAAGTGTATTGTAATGGATAGCGATTTGTAGGTTGCTTGTTGAGAATAGATGAAATTGACTATATGATATGATCACTTGCCATGCTTTAATGATTGCCAATGATATGATGAGCATGTTTATTATGTTATGATGACATGTGTTAATGTACAAGTTAATTATGATGTCGGCATAATTGCATACATGGCATGTTACATGGCCCGGGCGGTGAGAAAGTCATAACTAGTCCGGGGAAGGTCGGTGAGAATGTTATGACTATTCCGGAGAGCCAATGAGTAAGTCCTACATCGTGATTCCATTCACCGCGGTGAACGGAAGCGAGGAGTAGGCACCCTCCATCTTCGGGATGGAAGGGGGGAGAGGGTGCACACCGACGGGTGTGTACTCAACCATACCGGTATGAGTTTCCAAGGAGACATGAGCATCACATTGCATTGCATACATAATGATGGTGATAGTGTTATGTGTTCATGAATGAGATGATATACATGATGTGAGATATTATTGCCATGTAATTGTTCTTGTTGTACCATTGCAATATGCTTGCTGAGTTTTGAACTCACGCTTGTGTTTTCTTGTTGTTTTAGGTACCATGAGACCGGCATGCGAGGAAGGGAAATAGTCATACTTCCGCACGTAATTTCACTCAATTGATTCCACAAGTCATTCAATTAGTTTTTGATAATAAACTGCGTGTGATGGTTATTGCTTTAAGGTTTAGCTTTGCTATATGAGAGTCTTACGTTCGTTTGACTCTTGAGACATTAAATGCTTGCAAGTGGACTTATTTTGTCGTTAAGTCTTTAATTATTGCTGTTTTAGTTGTCTCTCATATTGCCTTATATTGCCATACTATTGTTGCTCCTTCAAATCATGTTAAAACAAATGAGATGCTGCCGAAATCTCGGGTTTTAGCATTTACTCCTTTGCTGGAATTTACCTTAATTCAGTGTATTTAGATGTTGTTTAGCTTATGTTTGGTAGCTTTTTGGCATATTAGATGCTGGGGTGTTACAGATCAAGCAATTTCTGAAGTCATGATTATTCCGGAAATTGGATCAGTTAAGTTGATAGCACCAAGAGTGAGTGGTAATACCAGGGAAGCAACTCGCTCAAATAGTCGGTTGAAGCAAGTAGGATGGGTTAACAAAACCCTTGTTCTCGGAGGTGAACACAAGGAGTTTGAGCACAACTGCAAGCGCCAGAAAACTTGTCAAGAAGGATCACCACAACAGCAAATGAGGAGTGGCCCTCAGCAACTCAATGATCATGCTGCTCAGACCTTGTTCGAGACACTTTCACTCGTGCCTTGTCTTGAAGGTCGGAGTTTCCACAACACCCCTACGGAGAAAAGTTCTCGAGGAAGTTTATTGTCTAGAATTTGCTATGCTTGTCACCAGCCAGGACATATTGCTAATCAATGCCCTCAGAAGAAAGAGTTCACTATAGATCGCAGCAATCTCAGCTTTATCTCTACCAAAAATAGGGATATGTCAGGAGGAAACCCGCAGACATCATCCAAGCGTTTCTATTGTTGCAATAAGCCAGGACACTATACTAAAAGTTGTCCTAAGAGAAGCTGTGTTACACCTGCCTGTTTCAATTCTAGTCTTACGCCTACCAGAATATCAGTCTCAGGAGCAAATTGTGGAACAAGTCGCACTGGAGATACGCAACTCGTGCCAGAGGTTCAGATGAAGAAGAAGTGTGTGAATGAAGACTCCACTAAGGAAATCCGTGGCATAAGTTTTCTTTAAACAATGTAATGTTTCATGCTTATGAGAGAGTGATTAGTTGAGAAACCTTTGTAAGAATTCTCTCGTTAAAAAAAAACTATAGCTGGTATGTTAGTATGCTGATATGTAAAGTTTTGATGCAAGAGGATTAATAAAGATCAGATGTCTTCATAGAGCAGCTAATAATGAGTTGTGTGGAATGATAGCCATAGAGCTAGAACTTGAGGCTATGAGCATAGTGTGGTGTTAGGGTATGAGCCACCATTTGTTGTGGTACAGGTAACATGAAAGTGAGCCTAAAGGTTGTTGTTTTGAGGAAAATCTTCAATGTGTGGAAGGTTGCCAATGTCAGTATAAACAACTCCCAGGGTAGGTGCAGTTGAGATGTTTGGTTACTCATTATATTGGAAACCAAGACCCTAGATGCTAGTCTCAGAGTGGATTAGCTACCCAAGCATAAGGAGGTTGTGGTTTGTGGTCACGGTAGTGTGAGGAATCTCAAGTAACCATAGCTCGGGATGGCCAGTTGATGGTCAATGGTGTGAAGCTGTTAGTCGAGAAGAAGTACCAGTGATCGGCAAATACGTAGAAGTGCATCCATAAGACTTACTTGGTATGCCACCAGACAGAAATAATGAGTTTGTGATCAAATGGGTGCCAATAATTCCCAATAGCTAAGAAACCCTAATGGAGGGCTACCGACAAGTGGATAGAGATGAAGGAACAGATCGAGGAGATGGTTGAAATTAATCAATAATTACAGCATAGGAACCCATTACCATCCTTGCAAGGTTAATGTGGTAGCCGATGCCTTGAGCCGGAAGAGTCACAGTGTGAATATACTGGTCAAGGAGAATCAGGATGACATATGCAAAGGTTGTCAGAAGATGAAACTGAAGAATTAGGACGACAGTGTGAATGTATAGGACGACACCTGTACAAGCACCTTTGGAAATCATTGGTCTACAAGAATATTTGATGTATAAAGAACATCAAGTGAGGATATTAGACAAGGGATCGTAAAACAAGAAACAAATCAACCCGCTTCTGCAAAGTTCAATGGAGCAATCACTCGGAAAGCGAAGCGCCATGGGAATGCGAAGAAGAGTTGAAGAAGGAGTTTCTGAACCTATTCTCTAGTTAGCCTCGAATCTCGGGGACGAGATTCTGTTAAGGGGGTAGGTTTGTAACATCCCAAAAATTTCTTTTAATATATTTAGTGTGTTGCTGGATTATTTGTAATTTTTTGAAATTTATTTGGAGTCCTCGCGAGTAAGTTGAGTTTATTGAACTAGTCGCATTAAATAAATATCACGCATTTTCGCATAAGCGTAAAATCTAAATTTTATTCATAATAAAGATAGTTGGAAGGCGGGAGTGTTCACTTCAAATATTTTCTAAAAACATGTTTTATAACTTGAGTCGTTGATTTTACAAAATTTGTACAGGTGTCTGATTCACCAAAAGAATTTTTACGAAAAATCTATACGTTGAAAAATCGCGAAACCAACTTTGTTAAGTCCCAAATAGTTCCTAGTATTTTAGAGGAATTTTCAAGATTTTTAGAACCTTTTCGCTATTTTCTTCAAACCGTGTTTTGAGAACGTATATGCATATATACTTGTATACTTAATACCCGAACGTTCATTCCAGGATAACGTTTCCTCTCACTACTACAAAACTGCACATAGGAGACGCCTATCAGTGGCGGTTTGTTTGGAACCGCCACTAATAGAAATATCAGTGGCGGTTTTTTAGCTCAAACCGGTGCCAGGATCATCAGTGGCGGTTTTTATTTCGAACCGCCACAGATAACCGAGTAGCAGTGGCGGTTTTTGGTTAGAACCGCCACTGATACTTCGAGCACTATCAGTGGCGGTTCTAACCACAAACCGCCACTGATACTCGGTTATCTATGGCGGTTCGGAATAAAAACCGCCACTGATACTTGGGAACTCTTTGTGGCGGTTCAATGTAAAAAGCCAATCGCGATAATGGGCGTATTTGTGGCGGTTTTATGTTAGAACCGTCGCAGATACTGTTATCTGTGGCGGTTTTTTGATAGAACCGCCACTGATAACTATAGTTACCTAATTTGAGTGCTCTAAATTTCAACTAAGTGCTTGATTTTACCATGACATGGGTACTTCAAATTTCAACTAAGTACTTGATTTTACCGTGACATGGATACTTCAAACCTCAACTAAGTGCTTGATTTTACTATGACATGGATACTTCAAATTTCAACTAAGTGCTTGATTTTACTATGACATGGATACTTCAAATTTCAACTAAGTGCTTGATTTTACTATGACATGGATACTTCAAATTTCAACTAAGTGCTTGATTTTACCATGACATGGGTACTTCAAATTTCAACTAAGTGCTTGATTTTACTATGACATGGATACTTCAAATTTCAACTAAGTGCTTGATTTTACCATGATATGGATATTTCAAACTTCAAATTTCAACTAAGTGCTTGATTTTACCATGACATGGATACTTCAAACTTCAACTAAGTGCTCTATTTTACCATGACATGGATGCTTCAAACTTCAAATTGGGAGCACTTAGTTAAAATTGGGAGCACCCATGTCATAGTAAAATCAAGCACTCAGTTGAAATTTGAAGTATCCATGTCATGGTAAAATCAAACACTTAGTCGAGGTTTGAAATTTGAAGTATCCATGTCATAGTAAAATCCATTGACAAGCACTTAGTTGAAATTTGAAGTATCCATATCATAGTAAAATCAAACACTTAGTTGAGGTTTGAAGTATCCATGTCATGGTAAAATCAAGCACTTAGTTGAAATTTGAAGTACCCATGTCATGGTAAAATCGAGCACTTAGTTAAAATAGAGCATGACAAATTCAGAGTATGAGAATACTAAAATTAGTGTTCGGGTCCTTTGTGGGGTTAAGGGGAGGGGGACACGTTATATTTCAAATGTGATCATGCCAACACTACGGTACTAGATCACATAAGAACTCTGAAGTTAAGCGTGCTTGGGCTGGAGTAGTACTAGGATGGGTGACCTCTCGGGAAGTGCTTGTATTTGCATTAAAATCGGTGGTAGAACTCATTAGTTAAGCGTGCTTAGGTGAGAGTATTACTAATTAGGATGGGTGAGGGGTGACCTCTTAGAAAATATCTTCATTTTGTGTTAAAACTGCCGGAATATTAAATATAATTATTTGTGGCGGTTTTTCTTCAGAACCGCCACAAATAATGCATTATCAGTGACGGTTTTTCTTTGGAACCGCCACTGATAATATTATCAGTGGCGGTTCAAAATCGCCACTGATAATCTTCGATTATCAGTGGCACCATATCAGTGGCGGTTCAAAAAACCGCCACTGATGGCAGTTACGAACCGCCACTGATGTCTATTTTTCTAGCAGTGTCTCCTTGTACACGAAACCAATCACTCCAGCCGTTGCTAGTTTATTTTAACCAGCCGTTCTCCATTATCTCCTATGCGTTTAGTAGTAACTGCATGCACCTACCTGTATATTGGAATTAGCAACATATATACTAGTATTAGTTATGCCATGACGTGAATGCAATAGCACTCCATACTAGCATACGTTTCCACCTTCTAGTCATTTCCTCTCCACGACGTAATTCCTTGCATGCCGTTTCCAATGCCTGAATTAGGGACTTGATGGCCCACGAAAATGGAGAGTCCCTTCATCCCTTTCCTACATGCATGAAGGCAAACCGTTTCTATTCCTGCCGTTCCCTGCTTCATCCTTTATTCCAGCGAACACACATGAGTTGATTTCAGTCGTTTCATTCCAGCGAGCACACAAAACCGACGGCTTGAGTTTGCCTCCTCTTTTTTCCTTACGTCTTGATCTAACACACTTGCTCATCGTCATTTTGGCAGAATATCTCCCTTCCTCCAATTCACCCTCTCCTCATATCTCATACTGATTCCATCTCCAAACGACAGATTCGGCCGACCACGGCCTGGCCATTGCTGCTCGTCCGATCGACCGCGCGCTCCTCTCGCCGTCGTCGCCACCGCCGTTGACGCCGTCGTTGATGCCGCCGTCGCCGCCGCCTCCTGCGCCGACGGTCTACATACTCTCCGGCCTCGTCTTCTCTGCGCCGAACGGTATTCTTGTTCTCTTTTCTCTCGCACGCGTTCTGTCTCTGTTAATCGGTGGATCTCGTCATCTGTTTTGCGCATGTATATATATGTGTTAGTTACGTATACATGTATAATTGTTAGTACGTAGGTGTATGTATACTCTTCTATATGTGTGTAGATAAATATTAGACCCTAATGCATGTACGTACACGTTTATATATTAATCAGGCTCATGTTGTTTGTCTGCACACGTATATATACTAGATTGTGAGCATACACTAGGACATTTCGTACTGTGGCGATCAGATACTAGCGCATACATGTAATTCTAATAGCTGCAACATATATACATATATATACTACGCAACTGTAGTGGTTGCATGTAATAGAACGTGTGTTTTTTTTATATATGTGCTAGTGTGTATGCGTATATATTAGGTGAGCGTAGGTATATGTATTTTCGGCGATACGCGTGTACATATATATTTTCGGAAGCCTGCGTATATACCTATATATCGAAGTTTTGATTTGGTACTCTTTGTTATTAGTCGCTAGCAGTATGTATACCTGTGGATATATTATGGATTCATATGTATATTAGGAAGTATTTATTTCCAGAAGCATGTATATATGTACACCGTGCGTATACTTGAAGCTTGCATGCGTACCTATACATATATACAATGTACTGTTCCGAAATCAAAACTTCTCTGTAGTTGCACTCCAACGCTGAGAATACGCATATACACTCCAAAACAGTGCCATGCATTGAGTAGAAATGAGGAGATCATTTGTACATGTTAATTTCCAGAATTGCGAAATTTGTCTTTTTTGCTCCAAATTCATTCTAGGTCCGAATAGTATGCGACAAATTTTGTTAAGTAGTACAAATTAATACCTTTCTACAGTAATTTTTATGCAATTTTATAATTAAATTTATAATATTAAATTATTCACGGAAAGTTCAAACTTACGAATTTTGTATCTTTTAAACTATACGTCCAAAAATGTTGAAATAAATTTTATAAATCTTAGAATGTGCTAAACTAATTATTTGGAAGTTTTCATCAAATTACGCATTAGTTTGATTTGCGGCATTTTCCGAATGTGTGTTTATTCGTTGTTTTTGGATGTTTATCTGCTACGCGTAGACGTTGAACTGTGCGAAGGTGCGGAAGTTGAAGACCAAGCTCAAGATCAAGTCTTAGATCAGGATCATCAGCTTTTTGAAGGCAAGTTGTGCTTTGACCATATTGCTCCTAGTTTTTCAAACATATCTAGATTTAAATTATGCATGCTATGTTGATTAAAATGAGTAATTTAGTTTGGGTTAAGTAGATAATCAACCTAGTTGTTAATTCCACCCTTGCTGATTAATATTTGTATGCATGTATTCCATTGTCACCATAAGTTGGGTTAAATTAGTTGGATGATATGATTGTGCCAACACAGGAGGCTAGACCGTGAGTAGTTGCTTAGCCATGCTTACGTGAAATGTGTTTCAAATGGTAAAATAATATTGACTAATGTTATATGAAATGAATTTTGGAGTTAGTGTAATCTTGCCACGTGATGATGTGAAGTGTAGATACCCTTGTGGTTCTACATTGTAATTGATATTATTGTTGGCATGCGTTGCACAATAATCAAGCTGGGGTGATAAATAGATTTAGACCGGGGCAAGTGGTAAGAATGATAGGGTGGGCCATGATTGGCATCGGGAAAGTAGTTTTGGTTCTTCGGGTAGTCTTGCCCTGGCCACCCTAAGGACTTAACCTTGCAAGCCTTTGAACTGAGCCAATCATGCAACCACATGTCTGTAATGGGGCGGACCTAGTTGAGTAGGTTGCTAATAACTTGCTTTTGGTACCCCAGGGTGTCAACTATACTGTGACACTACGGTATGGTGTGACATTATAAAATGTGAAATTAGAAAATAAAACCTTATGGCTTGAGGTTTACTCGCGTTTTTGGCCCTTATGAAATGATGTGACACCACGGAGTGTCGTAACCTTATAAAAAGTGAATGTTGAGCATGATGAGGTCAAAAACATTATGACATGTGGAATTAAGGTTAAAACCATAGGGTATGGAGGTTAATAGCGTTTCCGGGCCGTTTCCGGGAGCTTGGGCCTTTCCGGGGAGTTTTGGGCCTATGGGAAAGGGTTGTGGGCTTTGGTGGGATGGAGTATGAGTCCATTTGGGATTAGGAATCCTGTTTGGGATGGTTTAAAGGGCTCCCCCTGCCCCCTTGTTGCGCCCCACCCTGCCCCTTGGGCGCCCCCACCTCTCCCTCCATGCCCTAGCCGCCACCCCCACCTCCCCCTCTCCCTTGCATGCGCCTCCACCTCCCTCATTGCTCCCCTTTGCTCCCCACCTCTCCACCACCTCTCCTCCACCCCCTTGCTGCCCTAGGGTGGTCTCCCCACCCCTGCACCTCGAGGAACCATCCTTTGGAGCGAGGAGCGAGGAGCGAACCGGGAGGAGATCATTTCAGTTTTCGTGCGTCGGGCAAAGGTATGGCCATGGGAATCCTTGGGATTGATCTAGGTACTGTTCTAAGGGTGTTTAGCAAGTTTTTAGATCAATTGGTGGTGCTGAATTTGATTAGATTAGATGGATTCTTGAGTTGGTCACATTCTCTGTTTCGGACAGCATGAGCAGTCGACCTAGGGTTCGGTTTTTCGCTAATTTAGAATCCGAATCTGGTCCTACGGATGTTGAAGAAGTTGTAGATAATTTCATTATCTTTCCTTGGATATAAAGAAATTTAAATTCCGCCTAGCCGTTTGAAAGTTATGATCGTTTTACCGAGCATATTAAAATCTGTGACGTGATTGGAATAGATCACGGTATTTTGTAGATTAAACAACTTTAGAGTCCGAATCAGTCTTTCCCTATACCTAGAAAAAGTTGGGAAATTTCCTAACCTACTGTAACACCCCATAAATCTATGTATAGGAACAATTCGACAGCATTTCCCCTAAAATAGGACAATACGGAAGCAATTCAAATAGGAATAATATCACGACATTAATACTAGAGACAACGAGTCTAATTCAACCAGGTATCAACCATAAATATAACACATCACTAATGGGACAACCATAAACGAGAACAAGTTTAAAGGGAACAACAATGGGTCTATTTGTAATAAAATTTCATCCAACTAATGAATTATTTAAAGCACTAGATCATGTGAGTCGTGATGACATCAGAAAATTTATTGTGTTGCTAGCCCACCCTTCATGCTTACGACTCACGCGTCGCTCCCGAAAACATCAAAACAGCAAGTAGTGAGATTGGGTAATCTCAGCAAACGGAACAACTAATACAAATAACACATCCACCATATATCTAGCATTCCGCATTCCTCATATACAATACCACATCAAAGAGTCCACACCACTTCAGTAAAATGCATATGATTGATGCACATGCTTATGCCATGTTCCTCCTCACCGTGCCCTTTCTCGTAGAACACACGGTGTTGTACTGATCGCGCACGCGCAAGCGTCGACAAACTTCCAATGCATGATTATGCAGTTAATGCTTCATGCATGAATTCATTCATAACCCCTCCCACTGAGTCCACATGTTTGCATATCATCATATAGCATGGATAGAAAGCAAATATCATAGAGATGAAATGTTTAGACAATTCATCCGGTAAACAACACCATTCTTCACCTTACTCATGATTCATAGCTAAACCACAACATCATAATGCCAGTCAAGATATTGCAATCCTCAAAGCAAGTGATTAAACCATGTATGATTGCTGTAATTGGAGTTTATAGTGAAGGCGAAGCAAACAACAATGTATAGCTTAACAATACAACTACTTCCACTTGCCTTTACCGACGTGGGCGATGAACCTAGTTACGCCCAGCAGTGGCACCACCTGAACAAACATTATTTCAGTACATAGCGACATCACAATTCATCACACAATTCAAACACACGCTTCCTACTCACCGATCCCATTTAAACGCCAAAAACCCCGATCTGTCCGGATCGAACAGCAGCACCCTCTCTTCCCAATTTCGTATCTTTTTTTCTACTGTTCATAAAAATACAAACAAATTACAGTAGCTAGATATTGACGAGATCTACAACTTTCATGAAGGTCAAAAATTTCAATTCCGCTGTTAAACATGCCTAAATAACCGTCCAACATAGTGGACAAAATCTGTTTCCAGATTCTGTTCGTCATCTTCCAACAGCGATAACTCTCAGACCGACGCCCCAAAAATTCTGAAAAAATTACAGAAGCTAGGTAGCGACGTTATCTACAACTTTATAGTTATAGTTTGCTGCAGGAAAAATCGTCTAGATCACGTAAAACTCAAAACAATCCGTACTGCACAATCTCCCCTCTCAGAAACAGCACCACGTGAACAACTACCCTTCTCCCCCATCAAAATCCATCCAAACCAAACACCACCAGATCTAATACCCTCCTAATCCCTAGGTAGAACAAGGGTAAAAGATTGGAAATTTTACCTTGAGTTCTCCCTTGAGAACCCACAAAGATTGCGCGACGATCCCCGAAACGGAAATCTGTCCTTCTCTCGAATTTTCCTTCGCGAACCGCGGTGGATCCTCGAACCACCACGCCGGGAAGGAGAAGGGGAGGGGCGGCTGCCTAGGGGAGGGAGTGGTGGCTGCCAAGGGGAGGAAGTGGTGGCTCCTAGGGTTTGGGGGAGGGGGTGGCTGTGACACCACGGAATGCCGAGACACCGTAAACAAATGTGAATTAGAGAATGTGACCTTATAAAGTATGAAATCGGAGATTAAAACTTTACGTTATGCAGTTTAATCGCGTTTCCGGGCCGATTTCGGAAGTTTGGGCCTTCCCGGAGGAGTTTGGGCCTTAGGGGGGTGAGTCGTGGGCCTTGGTGGGAGAGAGTTAGGGCCCATGAGGGAGAAGAGGCAGAATTTTGGGGGCTAGGGGCGTCCCTCCCTGCCCTAGCCGCCCCTCCCCCAATCCCCATCTCTCTTGGGTGCCTCCTCCTCTCCCTCTTGGGCGCCTCCTCCCCTCCCCCATGGGTGCGCCCCCAATTCCTCCTCTCCACCTCCTTTGCTGCAAAGAGGAGATCCCCCACCACACAACCTCGCTGTCCCCTCCAACGGGAAGCCCCGCGACGAGGAGATCCGGCGATTCTAGCGCGAGGAGGACGTTCGGGAGGCTCGGGAGGATAGATCTCGGCGTTCGTCGGGAGGAGGTAAGGCATGGGTGATCCTTGGGTTTGGGTCTAGGTACTGTTATAGGGATGAATTTCATGTTTTTAGATCAAGGGAGGTGCTGCCATGGGGTAGGATTGATGAAATCTAGAGTTGTGTTCATGTTCTGGTTCGGGCAGATTGGGAACCCGAACTAGGGCAGGCGTTTTCGCCAATTTCGAGTTTGAATCTGACCGTACGGACTTTTAGGAAGTTGTAGATAATTTCCTTATCTTTCCGTGAATATAAAGAAATTGAAATTCCGCCCAGCCGTTTAGAAGTTATGGCTGTTTTACCGAGCGCTGTCAAATCTGTGACGAGATTGGGACAGTTCGTGTTCAACGTTAGATTAAACAACATTAGAGTCCGAATTAGTCTTTCCCTATAACTAGAAAAAGTTGGGAAATTTCCTAAGCTATGCGGGGATGTACTTGTTTATTCAATTTGGAGTACTAGAACAGAAGTTATGCCCATTGGAAGTCCGCTGTCCCGAAGGGACAGATTTGCTGTTTTCTGATTTTAGGAGTTGTATGCGAAGTCGGGTAGTGGGATTTATTTGTGTACTGTATTGTGGACACAATTTGAGTGAGTGGCACGTGTTTGCAGTTGGAGTGCCTCATGTAGTGCCCTCAACCTCTCACACTCCGTTACTCGTGGGTGAAGGCAAGTGTTTTGCGTGGTTTTTATGTTATACGTGCTGCTAGAATTGATTGATGGTATTTGGAATAGTTAACATGTTGTCTTGCCATGCCATGGAATTACATGTTATAATGGATAGGATGTCCTTAGGCCATGATTGAAATAATGTCGATGATATGGGGTCCTCATGCTATGATTAAAATGCTTGTTGTTGATAAAGGATTCATGCCATGTCTTTGAAAGGTTACCGTTGATTGTTGATCACGGTCTTACATGTTGAGAGGCCATACGTTGATATGCAATATTCTATTTATGAATACGTTACTGTCCATTTTGCATGCATGGCATATTTTCATGGCTGGCCGGTGAGTTAAGTCATAACTATTCCGGTAGGGGCGGTGAGAACCGTTATGACTAGTCCGGGGTCATTCGTTTGAGTAAGTCCTACCTCGTGATTCCATCACCGAGGTGACTGGAAGCGAGTGATAGGCACCCTCCATCTTCGGGATGGAAGGGGGAAAAGGGTGCATGCCGACGGGTGTGCACTCAACCATACCGGTATGAGTATTCCAGAAGACATGTGCATTGCATTGCATGAATGAAACTATGAATGAGAATGTTGTTGAATTGTTCATGAGTTCATGAGACGAACACCATATTGATCAAGAGATGATTATGATGTTTTTACCATATCGGTATGCGTGAGAATGGTAATGTTGTGATATGTAATGCTTATGAAGATTGAAGTTGATGGTTTGTTGTCTTGCACTCTGTTTTCCATTGTATTACACTTCACTGAGTTATGAACTCACGCTTGTATTTTCGTTGTTTGTTTTCTTTAGGTACCATGAAATCGGGCGCTACGGAAAGGGTTTTAGCTACACTACTCCACGTAGTATCATAATCTAGCAAATTCACCTGTTGTGGAGACATGACAATAAGCATTACAATAATCTTTAGTGTATGGTCTCAGTATGTTTGGTTGTCTCCCTCATGTGTATCATGTGGGGCTATGGAGGAGTTGTTTTAACTTCCTAGATTTAAATTGATGCTTATTATTTTGCTATCGATGCTTATTGATGTTTTAGTTGATGTTTAGCTATCCTTATCGCTGCGTATGGATATCTCGTTTGTCTTACATATTGATATGATGCTATCTTTGTTAAGTTTCATGCAAAAACAAAGGAGATGCTGCCAAAATTTCCAATTATTCCAAATGATTACTTGCTGTAATTTACCTTAAATTATGGTATTAAATGTGTTAGGGTCTATGTTTGGTGACATTCGGGCTTAGTAAAAGGCTGAGGGTGTTACAGCTTGGTATCGAGAGCTGTAGGTCCCTGGAATGTGTATTTAGTGTCATACTATAGGTTCAACTAAAATATGAAGTGGTATAACCTAGAAACATGGCTTAGGTTTTACTTAAAACTTTGCCATAGGATAGCAACATTAAAACTTGTGTAAGTGGAATAACTAATTTAAAACTTGACACACTCAAGGTACAAGAGGAATGGGTATGGGTACCGTTGCTTTACGCTTAAATGTTGTATTTAAGCTTTTATGTGGAATGTTACATTTGGTAATATATGTTGCTATGTTTATGAAAGAATCGATTGTGTTGATACATTTGAGATTTTGTGGGTTGTGGTGCCGAAAGGGGTTTCGGTCACCTTCTGTTGTTTGTAGTATTGTTGGGTTTGACGGTGTGGCTTGTTAGTGCCATCACCGATGGACTTTAACCTCCTGTTGGGAGAGTGCTTATCCTTTCTGTCGTAGATTGGGTAGTTGGTTGGAGTCGAGTAGTAGAGTTGTGGATTGACCCTCCGAATTTCCTTTGCCGTTTTGACGAACGGTTTTGGTTGGTTTTTGGTTGGTTGAAATAAAAGAAAAAGTGTTCGGTTTTGGATACTCACCAATAGTTCTTTTGGTGGTTTTGGTTTTGTCTTCTTTTGTTGAAGACAAGAGAAGAATTTAGGTTGCGCCTCTTTTGGTCGCCTTGCCGACTTTGACGCCTTGATTTGTTGTTTGCCTTATAGAGAAACTTATAGATTGATTCTTGGGTTACCATTCTCCAATTTGAAAGGAAGTTATTGAAGTTCCGATGGAAAAAAATCTAAGTCGCATGGATTTAGGTGTCAAGGTTTTGTCCGAAGGGATGTGGTTTCAATTTATTTTTGTGTTTGTCTTTCTCCGAGGTTTAAAAGAGTTATTGCGGTGTTGTGCCAGATCTTGTTGTTGGGGCCTAAGTGGTGTTTGATTGCAATGATGACTTGCTTGGGAATTCATCTTTGAAAAAAAAAAACCGTTTGTTTCGTGAAAGTTTGAAGTTTGGGGTTATGGCCTTATCTAAAAAAAAAAGATTTGGTTAATCGCTTGGTTTTCCCTCTTGCAACCATTTTCCTTCGCGGAAGTTGTTGATCTCGAGAGTTGTGAAGTAGTTGCGTGTCGGCATTTGGGAATTTAAGAGTTGACTTCTCTTGTGATTTATGGTTGAGCTTTCCGGAGGGAAAGGTGTTTTGGGTGTTGTTCTTTTCTGGAGCAATTATGGTTTCCTTAAGAGTTGGGTGCGTGATTCATGCGGATGTTTAAGAAGTTAAGTGTATGACGAGAAGTTAGAGTTTTCGGTTGATATGAGCTAGTGGTCCGGTTAAAGTAAACTTGTTGTTTGTTTAAAGATAAACTAAAATATTGTGTTGATAAGAGATGATTAAACAAGACGTCAGGTGATCCAAAGTGAAAGTTGATTAGTGGTGTGTGCAAAGTGATGCGGGTTATGGAATCTAATGGATGTTTGAGATTAGTTAGCATAGAATGTCTCGGTTGATGAACTTGTTATAGCAAGAAGAGGGTGTGAAAGTCTGCCTATTGTAGCTGGTGGAGTCGATTAGTATTGTGGGTCGACAATATGACTTAAAATTGCGTGTAATCAATTAATGAGGATATATGGAATGATTGTAGGAAAGGTTGAATTATTCTTGACAGATGTCTGTCTGGGATCCGTATTTATGAGGGATGTCTAGTGGAGATCGTGTCGCGTGGTTAGTATTAATTATTGGTGGAATGAACTGGTGATATGGAATATGTGACTTAGGGGTTATACCCAGTGTAATTGTTGATTACGCCGGAATAATTGTAAAGAGATGTGTGCTACGCTTGGGGATAATAAGTTGCATGAATAATGGTTCGTCATGGTTAGTAGACCAAAATAAGTTGTTGATATGCGTCTTATGTTGGATTAACTGATAAGATAATTGTGCTGGAGTTGTGAGAACATGGTTCTCCTTGTTGATTGTCATACGGTAGATATGGTCTATGGTTCGTTGGTAATATAATCAATTGTGGTTATATGAACAGTGAAAAGTGATTTTATTAAGAGCAGATGTTGTAGCTTGTGTGCAAATGTTGTTTGACTTCTCGGGATTTGGGTGATTATGACATCCGTATTGGCTAAGAGTATTGGAATGCGAGTAATGGTGGGATTTGAGTCGAACTTTCTTTTGAAGGTTTACGATTCAAATGAATGTATAAATTTTCCGGGAGTACTCGCCTCTTTGTTTAGGCGTCTTGATTAGGGTGCAATAAAATCTCCCTGATTAAGTGGCATTTTGTCAAGTTACAAACTTGACTCCGATGATTGGAAATATGGATGAAAGAGTAGTATTTGAAGTAACCGGCTTATGGGTTCCAAATGTGGTGTGGTATTGAACCATGCCAATCTTTGGTTTTGGGCTAATCTGTTTAGTCTATGCTATGAGTATGGTTTAACACCCAAAGCGTTGGGGTGGGACGCTCTCTTTAGCGTTCAACTGATTTATCTTTGGTAACCCTGGTGTTAAGCGCTTAAATTGTAATTCTATCGTGACTAGAGTTGGATTTATTTGGGAAACGTGTGTGGTGTTTGCGAGCGTTTCAAAAAGGTGAATCTTATGATTGTTTCATAAGTGATTTTGTTGGTAAGGTGTTCCCTCGGGAATGTGTTTCCTTTCTCTTTAAGAGAATTGGTAGCGGTTATTAGGCGTAGATGTTTGATTTGAGAGTTGATGCTATCTTCTCGTTATTGGCTTGGGTTAAAATGCGATGTTTTGCACGCATTATGCAGTGGTTGTTGGGTTGTGATGCGATATGGTATTTTTTCTGCTAACGCCGCCGTAGTTTATGCGAATTTGAGCAACCATCGATGTTGTTGGGTGTCAATCATGTGACAAAGAGAATGAAGTCTCTTTGTGAATGGTTAATGGGTATCGTGGTTACATGACGAATAAATGGTGAAAAAGATTCATGACATCGCTTTTATAAGCATAAAAGAGTTGTTGAGCCAGGACGGTGAGAAAGTCATATAGAGATATATGACTAATCCGAGTGCTCTTGAAGAATTCGCATTCGTGTTATGAATCGAGATTTTCATTGCTCTCTAGCATGAAAAGGAATGAATGGATAAATGCTGGCATTTTGGCTATGTTATGCAAGGGATTTGAGTTTCTCTTTCTTCGAGAGTTTTTGTGGCGCCTCTTCCAAGATGTTGATTTTGGTTAAAGTGAAAAGTTTGGCTGTGGTGAAAGCGAGTCGAGTTGTCTCTAGTTGTTGAGAACTTCACAAGAGAATTGTGTGGAGTCTCTATTTGTTTGAGTGCTCCCAATGCGAATTGTATCGCGTTGATTGGAGATTTGAGTTTTTCTTTGTCGCTTGATTTAGGAAAAGCAAAAAGGGTGGTCTTTCAATGTTATCGGGTTCTTTCCAAAGTGATTTGTGGCGCTTTGAGGTTCGAGTTGTTGTATGTGGTCTACTTGGATTCAAAAGAATTGTACTTCTTTTGCACTATTGATAGGAGCGAGAATAAGAAGGGCCTCGGATTATTGTTGAGCATAATCTAAGAGCTATACTCGTGGTCCTCGTTGTTTGTGTGATTTGGTTGTGAGGGCGACATCCTCTTGGGGAAAAGTGCCAATTGAGAGTTAGTAGTGAGTTACGATCCTAGCCGGGCTAGGTGATGGACATTAGTGGTATGAGGGTGGATGATGATGGAGGTTGTTGGCGCTGTGGTTTGAATTTGGTTGAAAGTATCATTGGGTGGAAGCGAATGTTATAGAAATTGTGATGTAAAATGCTTTCTCGTGGTTATTGTCTTAGCTAGACGTCCCTGGGTGTGCGTTATGCCTGGAGAGGATAGAATGAAAAGTGTAATGTGGTTGGCAATGAAAGGAAAGTATGGTCGATGTAGGCTATGAGCGAAGATGACATTAGTAAATTTTGATTCCTTGCGAAAAAGGGGTCAAATAATTGGAAGGAAAGGTGGAACTGGTGAGAGGTTGTACTTAGCTGGGCTAAGTCAACTCTTTCTCGTTAAGTGTTGGTTTGGTAGGTTGCTTGTCGATGATTCGGTTTGAGTGTTGTGTGGTTGCCTTCAAGGTACGTAAGTTTTTGTCCAAAGAGGGGCTTTGTTGTGGTTCTTAAGCGTTCGCTCGGATTCGAGGTCGAATCCTGTTTAAGGGGAGAATGTGACACCACGGAATGCCGAGACACCGTAAACAAATGTGAATTAGAGAATGTGACCTTATAAAGTATGAAATCGGAGATTAAAACTTTACGTTATGCAGTTTAATCGCTTTCCGGCCGATTTCGAAGTTTGGGCCTTCCTGAGGAGTTTGGGCCTTAGGGGTGAGTCGTGGGCCTTGGTGGGAGAGAGTTAGGGCCCATGAGGGAGAAGAGGCAGAATTTTGGGGGCTAGGGGCGTCCCACCCTGCCCGAGCCGCCCCTACCCCAATCCCCATCTCTCTTGGGTGCCTCCTCCTCTCCCTCTTGGGCGCCTCCTCCCCTCCCCCATGGGTGCGCCCCCAATTCCTCCTCTCCACCTCCTTTGCTGCAAAGAGGAGATACCCCACCACACAACCTCGCTGTCCCCTCCAACGGGAAGCCCCGCGACGAGGAGATCCGGCGATTCTAGCGCGAGGAGGACGTTCGGGAGGCTCGGGAGGATAGATCTCGGCGTTAGCTGCTCGGTCGGGAGGAGGTAAGGCATGGGTGATCCTTGGGTTTGGGTCTAGGTACTGTTATAGGGATTAATTTCATGTTTTTAGATCAAGGGAGGTGCTGCCATGGGGTAGGATTGATGAAATCTAGAGTTGTGTTCATGTTCTGGTTCGGGCAGATTGGGAACCCGAACTAGGGCAGGCGTTTTCGCCAATTTAGAGTTTGAATCTGACCGCACGGACTTTTAGGAAGTTGTAGATAATTTCTTATCTTTCTGTGCATATAAATAAATTGGAAATTCTGCCCAGCCGTTTAGAAGTTATGGCTGTTTTACTGAGCTGTCAAATCTGTGACGAGATTGGGACAGTTCGTGTTCAACGTTAGATTAAACAACATTAGAGTCCGAATTAGTCTTTCCCTATAACTAGAAAAAAGTTGGGAAATTTCCTAAGCTATGCGGGGGATGTTCTTGTTTATTCAATTTGGAGTCCTAGAACAGAAGTTTTGCCCATTGGAATTCCGCTTTCCCGAAGGGACAGATTTGCTGTTTTCTGATTTTAGGATTTGTATGCTATTTCGGGTAGTTGGATTTATTTGTGTACTGTATTGTGGACCCAATTTGAGTGAGTGGCACGTGTTTGCAGGTGGTGTGCCTCCGAGTGCCATCAACCTCTCGTCACTCCGTTACTCGTGGGGTGAAGGCAAGTGTTTTTGGCGTGGTTTTTATGTTATACGATGCTATAATTTATTGATGGTATTTGGAATAGTTATAATGTTGTCTTGCCATGCCATGGAATTACATGTTATAATGAATAGGATGTCCTTAGGCCATGATTGAAATAATGTCGATGATATGGGGTCCTCATGCTATGATTAAAATGCTTGTTGTTGATAAAGGATTCATGCCATGTCTTTGAAAGGTTACCGTTGATTGTTGATCACGGTCTTACATGTTGAGAGGCCATACGTTGATATGCAATATTCTATTTATGAATACGTTACTGTCCATTTTGCATGCATGGCATATTTTCATGGCTGGCCGGTGAGTTAAGTCATAACTATTCCGGTAGGGGCGGTGAGAACCGTTATGACTAGTCCGGGGCCATTCGTTTGAGTAAGTCCTACCTCGTGATTCCATCACCGAGGTGACTGGAAGCGAGTGATAGGCACCCTCCATCTTCGGGATGGAAGGGGGAAAAGGGTGCATGCCGACAGGTGTGCACTCAACCATACCGGTATGAGTATTCCAGAAGACATGTGCATTGCATTGCATGAATGAAACTATGAAAGAGAATGTTTTTGAATTGTTCATGAGTTCATGAGACGAACACCATATTGATCAAGAGATGATTATGGTGTTTTTACCATGTCGTGTACGTGAGAATGGTAATGATGTGATATGTAATGCTTATGAAGATTGAAGTTGATGGTTTGTTGTCTTGCACTCTGTTTTCCATTGTATTACACTTCGCTGAGTTATGAACTCACGCTTGTATTTTCGTTGTTTGTTTTCTTTAGGTACCATGAAATCGGGCGCTACGAAAGGGTTTTAGCTACACTACTCCACGTAGTATCATAATCTAGCAAATTCAATTGCTGTGAGACATGACAATAAGCATTACAATAATCTTTTAGTGTATGGTCTGTATGTTTGGTTGTCTCCTCATGTGTATCATGTGGGGCTATGGAGGGAGTTGTTTTAACTTCCTAGATTTAAATTGATGCTTATTATTTTTGCTATCGATGCTTATTGATGTTTTAGTTGATGTTTAGCTATCCTTATCGCCGCAGTATGGATATCTCGCTTGTCTTACATATTGATATGATGCTATCTTTCGTTAAGTTTCATGCAAAAACAAAGGAGATGCTGCCAAAATTTCCAATTATTCCAAATGATTACTTGCTGTAATTTACCTTAAATTATGGTATTAAATGTGTTAGGGTCTATGTTTGGTGACATTCTGGGCTTAGTAAAAGCTGGGGTGTTACAGTGGCGCCACTAAGGGAGAGGTGGGCCGGCCCACCAAGGCGTGGGGAGGGGGAAGGTGGGAAGGGAATTCGGCCACCAGGCCCAGTTGCCTCAAACTTACCTAAAACTTGCCCAAAACTCCAATTTTTTTAATATTAATTGCAGCATAAAACTCAATTATTTCATCTCCCAACATTTCCTTCATTCCTTCCGAAATCGAAACAAGGGAGAAAAACCCCCCTACGGTAACTCCCAAATTCTAAGGCATCACACCTACGCGAGGATGTACTCGTTTAATTGATTCGGATTCCCAGAGCCCAAGTTATGTCTTTTGGAAGGCTGCTGTCCCGACGGGACAGAACCGTTGTTTTCGGGTCTTGCGAGTGGTTGGCAATGTCGGGGTAGATGAGGGTTTGCGTACTGTTTTGTGGGCATGATTGTGAGTGTGTGGTACCTATGTGCAGGTGGTGTGACCCCGGGAGTGCCTTCTACTTCCCGCCAATCCGTCGCCCGTGGTTGAGGCAAGTGTATTGTAATGGATAGCGAATTGTAGGTTGCTAGTTGAGACTAGATGAGATTGTTTATATGTGATGATCACTTGCCATGCTTTAATGATTGCCATTGATATGATGAGTGTGTTTATGATGTTATGATGCCATGTGTTAATGTACATGTTGATTATGATGTGGCATATTTGCATACATGGCATGATTACATGGCCCGGGCGGTGAGAAAGTCTTAACTAGTCCGGAAAGGTCAGTGAGAAAGTTATGACTAATCCGGAGAGCCAATGAGTAAGTCCAACATCGTGATTCCATTCACCACGGTGAACGGAAGCGAGGAGTAGGCACCCTCCATCTTCGGGATGGAAGGGGGGAGAGGGTGCACACCGACGGGTGTGTACTACCGGTATGAGTTTCCAGGAGATATGTGCATCGCATTGCATTACATTGCATTGCATTATATGAAGATGTTATATGAGGATGATTTATGATGATGTCAATGATATGCTTACACTATGAATATGAGATGTGTATGATGTTGTATGTGAAAAGTGGTGATGAAGGTATTGGAATGTATTTTCTTGTTCCATTGCAATATACTTGCTGAGTGATGAACTCACGCTTGTGTTTATGTTGTTTTTCTTAGGTACCATGAAACCGGCATGCGGGAAAAAGGGTTTAGCTACACATCTACACGTAGCTCCACACAAAGTAGACAGTGTTATCATTTGGAGTCATGATAATGAAAGTATTGCCATGAAACTTGGAGAATTGCTTAAATGTGTGCTCGGTCTTACTATTTGATTCGTTTAGCTCATAAAGTAGTTGACTGCTTTATCCTGGACTTACATTGTTGCTATGTCACATGTTATTGATGTTTTAGATGCTTTCCATTATGATATAACTTGTGATACTTTGTTGTTGTTCCGATTCATGGAAAAACAGAGGAGATGCTGCCGAAATTTTCGGTATTAGCATTTATTCCTTTGCTGTAATTTACTTGTAATTGTGGTATTTAGAGGTTGCTTAGTCTATGTTTGGTAGCATTCGGGCATATCAAATGCCTGGTGTTACAAATTGGTATCGAGCGGTCAGAGGTCCTTGGAATGTGTATTTTTAGTGTCATGCTATAGGGTACAACTAAAATGTGATGTGGAATAACTTAGAAACATGGCTTAGGTCTTAACTAAAATTTTGTCATAGGATAGCAACATTAAAACTTGCAAAAGTGGTATAACTAATCTAAAAATTTGACACACACTGGATGCACAGTAGGAAAGGGTATGGGTATCGTTTCTTTACGCTTAAATGTTGTATTTAAGCTTTGATGTTGAATGCTTCATTTGATAAAGCATGTTGTTATGTCCATGAGATAAATGGTTGAATTGTTCTTGTGGTGATGATAAAGTGGGGTTGTGGTGCCGAAGGGTTTCGGTCACCTCTTTTTGGTTCATAGTAAGGGTGAGGTTTGACGGAGTGGCCGGTTAGCGCCATCACCGAAGAACTATTAACCCCTGTAGGAGAAGAGTGCTTACCCTTTCTGTCGTAGATCGGGTAGTTGACTGGAGACAAAAAGAAGAGTTAGTGGTGGGTTCCTTTGTATGTTCTTTGCCGTTCTGACGGTCGGCTTTCGTTGCTTTTCTTGGCTTTAGTTGATTTGAATCAAATGAAAAGTGTTGGGTTTGCGCGGATTGTGTCGTTTGCGGTGTGTGGTTCTCTCTTCCTTGGTTGAAAACGAAGAAGAGGAGTCTAGTGTTGCGCTTCTTTTGGGCGCCTTTCCAGTTTTGATTGCTTTTTAGGGAAGAAGCAATTCAATTTATTCCTGTGTTTGTCTTTCTCTGAGGTTAAAGGAGTTATTGCGGAGTTATGCCAGACCTGGCTGTCCGGGCTGAAGTTCTGTGGCTTTGTAGGAGTAAGTGGTGTTTGATTTTGTTATTTTACTGGTTTAAGAAATCATCTTTGAAAAAAAACCCTTCTTGTTTTGTGAAAGTTTGGGGTTTGGTGTTAAGGTTTTAATTGCAGAGGTTTATTTGATCGCTTGGTTCCCTCCTGTGGGAGTCTTTGAGATTGAAAAGTGTTTTGGAGAATTCCTTTTGCATGACCAAGTTTGGATTTGTCTCATTGCAATTTTGAGTGTCAAGTTTCCTTACGAATTTTGGGATGAGCTTTAAAACTAAAATGCTTTAAACAAAGAAAGTAGTCTTTTGACTGAAATCGTTTGTCCCTAGTAAGAATTGTTGTTTAGCATGTTATGTAGCATGTACCAATGTGGTTTATGGGATGACTTATTGTTAGTTAAATTGTGAGTTGAAACGATTCAATGCGGTTGTTACCTCTAGCTTGAAATTAAATAGACTACTAGTGTTGTAGTTTGCTCTTAGCGAAAATGATTAAATGTGTTAATGTATATGCTTAGAATCTGTTGCTTTGTTATAAAAAAAATGCTTATGACCCCCGATTATCTTTAAAGTTTTAAACCCTGATGCATAGTTGAAACATTAAGATGATGTAGACTGTTGTTATTGTTAAAGAAACTTTGCTGGTTGTTTAAAGATGCTCTAATCTAATGGATTAATAGAGAAATTTAATCGTGTTGCCTAGTGACTTTAATTTGGAAGTTGATTAGAGTTGCTATTTACGTTGTTGCAAACTACTAGTATATTTGGAAGTATGCAGTTGTGTCTCTACAATGCTAGTTTTGATATCAATTGAGAAGACATAAGACTATTTGTTAATGATGTTGTTAAAAACATTGTGCTAATCTAACTTATTAAATCCAATTTAATAGTTGGAGTATGTTGTGTGGTGGAAGTTTTGTTATAACTGATGTATAGGGTAGCTAAAAGCAATGTTGTTGATTGATGATTATGCAAAGAATTGATATTGATGCTTTGGTAGTGTGGTTAATTGTTGGAAACCATTGATCCAATAGAAGAAAAAGTGTAAAACTGTGGTATTATGTCAAGTACATGTTGTGATGGGATGAACAATGGATAATAATCATGATGCAAGATTTTAAACTTAATGATTGCATATCTTAGAATCCTATTTACGAATTTTTTCTTGTAGAGATATTACTTATTTGTTGAAGTCATTTTATAGATTGAACAAGTTTCAATTGCCAAGATTTTGATGTATGGATGGTATAAAACTGATACGTTGATCCTGCTTAAGAATATGTTGAAGTGCTATGTTTCAAATTTAGAATAAGATGTATTATGTTTTGGTGATCCGTGGGGATCATGTCAATGTAGTCTTGGTTAGGTGCCTTTTTGATAAGCATCATAAACCCTAATTAAAAGTGTTGGGAATGGTAACTAGAGGAAGAATTTGTTGTGAATCTTTTGGTTGTATTGTGTTGGGGCTCCTCAGGGAGTAGATAGTAATTATTGAAGTCTTAAAGGGTAAGTGTAGTGGAATACAAGTTATAGTGGGTTTCATGCTGAGCTGTTGTTCAAAACCTTTTGAACTGGTGTGGTTGTTTGCCATTTTGGTTGAATGCCTTCGGTCAAGGTATTCCTTGTGTTGTGTTTCCGAGTTTCCCTAAAACCCGTAGCTATTGTTGCCAATCTTTAGTGTTGGCTATTTTGTTTAATTTGTGCTATGTGTATGGTTTTACACCCAAAAGTCTTTGAGTGGATCGCACTGAATCATCTTTGGAGTAAATGTTAAAGGACACAGAAGGTCTTAGTGGGTTAAGTTGGAAATTGTCGAGATTTAATTTGTAACTCTTTTTGGCTAGAGTTGGAGTTATTTGAAAAAAAAAATGTGAGTGGTGTTTGCGAGTGCTTAAAAAAGGTGGTTTTTATGAATGTTTCATAAGTGAATTTGGTTAGTGAAGAGTTTTCTTTTGGGAATTGAGTTTCCCTCTTTTTTGATAAAATTTATGGCGGTTGTGTGTGCAGATGTTTGACTTTGGAGTCGATGTTCTGTTCCAAAGGGTTGAGTTTGATTTTGCGATGTTTTGCAAGGTTAGTTTTAAATGGATGATGGGTTTTCACACGATGTGGTGTTTTGTTGTTAATGATGTTACCGTCATAGTCTATATGATTTAGCGCAACCGTCAGTGTTATGTGTATTTCAATCATGTGATACCGAGGAAGAAGTCTTTTGGTGAATGACTTTTCGGTATTGTTGTTATATGATGAATGAAGGGTGAAAAGTAAACAAGACATCGTGTATAGATGTTAAATGATAAAAGAGTCGTTGAGCCAGGTCGGTGAGAAAGTCATATATGGAGATATGACTATTCCGGAGTGCTCTTGAAGAATGTGTATTCATGTCATGAAACAAGATTTCCCTTGCTTTCTAGTATGAAAAGAAAAGAATGAATAATTTCTGGTGTTGGTTGTGGTGAAGAGATTTGTGTTTCCTTTGCATTTTGGCTTAGGAAGTTAATGAATACTCTCTGGTTGTTGTCGAATCCTTTCCAAAGTGGTTTTAGCGCTTTGGGGATTGAGTTGTTGGATGAGGGCCACTTGGGTTCATGTTTATGGTTGAGCTCACTCAATGATTGTGCTCTTTACCGTGGTCCTTTGAGTGGAAGGTTGTGTATGATTCAATGCAAACCTTTGTGGAGAATTGTGTCGTTGAGGTGTTCCTCGGTAGGGTTGATTAGAGTATTAGTGGACCACTTGGTGGTTGCTAGTAATTGTTTTCCTTTTTAGAGTGTATTGGACCTTTCTGTTGCTGAGGTTGAACGAGGTTGTGTCAACCGTAGCGATTTTGTTTGGTTGTTACATTTTTTTTCTTGCGAGTTTAAGGACCCTGATTGTAAGGTGGGCCTTTTCCTTTAGGCGGTATTGTTGGGTATTGGTCTTTTGTAAAAGAGCAATCCTTTGCAAGGTCTTAACCTCGTTTGTTCAAATAGTTGGTGGTCTTGGAGTATTTGTCTCACATGGTTCGTCGTCGTTTTGAATATGGCGAACCACAGTAGAGAGGTTGAGGTGTGAAAACACGTTTGTGCGTGGGAGATGAAGAGGGTTCTAGAGGTTGGTACCGTGCCCTTCTGGAGAGTAGTTTCGATTAAAGGGATCGGGCACGTTAGTGCCAATGAGGGATGGATGGAGGAGTGTGAGACCGTTCTTCTTTCGTGGTCTATTTGGGAATTGAGGTGAAGAGGGAATCATGAGAGGTTGCACTCTGTTGAGCTAAATCAACACAAGGGTTGGTTTTGGGAGTTCGCTTGTCGTTTGTTCCGGTTTGAGTCGTTGTGCGAATGTTTTGTGCTGCAGAGAAGTCTTTTGTCCCTTGGGGATTTTGTTGTTGATTTTGGCGTCCTTCGGATTCGAGGTCGAATCCTGTTGAAGGGGGGAAGAATGTGACACTACGGTATGGTGTGACATTATAAAATGTGAAATTAGAAAATAAAACCGTACGGCTTGAGGTTTACTCGCGTTTTTGGGCCTTATGAAGTGATGTGACACCACGGAGTGTCGTAACCTTATAAAAAGTGAATGTTGAGCATGATGAGGTCAAAACCATTATGAGATGTGGAATTAAGGTTAAAACCATAGGGTATGGAGGTTAATAGCGTTTCCGGGCCGTTTCCTGGACTTTGGGCCTTTCCGGGGAGTTTTGGGCCTAGGGGAAAGGGTTGTGGGCTTTGGTGGGATGGAGTATGAGTCCATTTGGAATTAGGAATCCTGTTTGGGCTGGCTTAAAGGGCTCCCCCTGCCCCCTTGTTGCGCCCCACCCTGCCCCTTGGGCGCCCCCACCTCTCCCTCCATGCCCTAGCCGCCACCCCCACCTCCCTTGCATGCGCCTCCACCTCCCCCATTGCTCCCCTTTTCTCCCCACCTCTCCACCACCTCTCCTCCACCCCGTTGCTGACCTAGGGTGGACTCCCCACCCCTGCACCTCGAGGAACCATCCTTTGGAGCTAGGAGCGAGGAGCGAGGAGAGAACCGGGAGGAGATCCTTTCAGTTTTCGTGCGTCGGGCAAAGGTATGGCCATGGGAATCCTTGGGACTGATCTAGGGACTGTTCTAAGGGTGTTTATCAAGTTTTTAGATCAATTGGTAGTGCTGGATTTGATTAGATTAGATGGATTCTTGAGTTGGTCACGTTCTCTGTTTCGGACAGCATGAGCAGTCGACCTAGGGTTCGGTTTTTTGCCACTTTAGATTCCGAATCTGGTCGTACGGATGTTGAAGAAGTTGTAGATAATTTCATTACCTTTCCTTGGATATAAATAACTTTAAATTCTGCCCAGCCGTTTGAAAGTTATGATCGTTTTACCGAGCGTATTAAAATCTGTGACGTGATGGGAACAGATCACGGTATTTTGTAGATTATACAACTTTAGAGTCCGAATCAGTCTTTCACTATACCTAGAAAAAGTTGGGAAATTTCCTAAGCTACGTGAGGATGTACTCGTTTAATTGATTCGGAGTCCCAGAGCCCAAGTTATGCCTTTGGGAACGCTGCTGTCCCGACGGGACAGAACCGTTATTTTCGGGTTTTGCGAGTAGTTGGCAATGTCGGGGTAGATGAGCGTTTGCGTACTATTTTGTGGGCATGATTGTGAGTGTGTGGTACCTATGTGCAGGTGGTGTGACCCCAGGAGTGCCTTCTACTTCCCGCCAATCCGTCGCCCGTGGTTGAGGCAAGTGTATTGTAATGGATAGCGAATTGTAGGTTGCTAGTTGAGACTAGATGAGATTGTTTATATGTGATGATCACTTGCCATGCTTTAATGATTGCCATTGATATGATGAGTATGTTTATCATGTTATGATGCCATGTGTTAATGTACAAGTTGATTATGATGTGGCATATTTGCATACATGGCATGATTACATGGCCCAGGCGGTGAGAAAGTCATAACTAGTCCGGAAAGGTCGGTGAGAAAGTTATGACTAATCCGGAGAGCCAATGAGTAAGTCCTACATCGTGATTCCATTCACCGCGGTGAACGGAAGTGAAGAGCAGGCCCCCTCCATCTTCGGGATGGAAGGAGGGAGAGGGTGCACACCGACGGGTGTGTACTCAACCATACCGGTATGAGTTTCCAGGAGATATGTGCATCGCATTGCATTACATAACACTATGAATATGAGATGTGTATGATGTTGTATGTGAAAAGTGGTGATGAAGGTATTGGAATGTATTTTCTTGTTCCATTGCAATATACTTGCTGAGTGATGAACTCACGCTTGTGTTGATGTTGTTTTTCTTAGGTACCATGAAACCGGCATGCGGGAAAAAGGGTTTAGCTACACATCTACACGTAGCTCCACACAAAGTAGACAGTGTTATCATTTGGAGTCATGATAATGAAAGTAATGCCATGAAACTTGGAGAATTGTTTAAATGTGTGCTCGGTCTTACTATTTGATTCGTTTAGCTCATGAAGTAGTTGAATGCTTTATCCTGGACTTACATTGTTGCTATGTCACATGTTATTGTTGTTTTAGATGCTTTCCGTTATGATATAACTTGTGATACTTTGTTGTTGTTTCGATTCATGGAAAAACAGAGGAGATGCTGCCGAAATTTTCGGTATTAGCATTTGTTCCTTTGCTATAATTTACTTGTAATTGTGGTATTTAGAG
The DNA here is from genome assembly GCA_036346355.1 of Rhipidocladum racemiflorum. NCBI lineage: Eukaryota > Viridiplantae > Streptophyta > Magnoliopsida > Poales > Poaceae > Rhipidocladum > Rhipidocladum racemiflorum. The sequence continues at coordinate 47,960,375 of CM070577.1, read as the reverse complement.
GTTGCTTAGTCTATGTTTGGTAGCATTTGGGCATATTAAATGCCGGGGTGTTACATATACCTTTTGTGTAGTTGAACGGGGGAGCGTACCGGTGCTGTGGCTCGGTACCCTATCCAACGGTTGGTCGACCTATACTTCGCATGTACTAAGGGAAGGGATAGTGTGCAGCAACCGGAGTGGTCCACTTGTATAGTTAGAGGCTTCTGAAAGGCTTTGTTATGATCACTCATTCGCATACTCTTGTATGGTGATTCACGGCAGGCGTGGTGAGTTGATTGTATCTTGTGGGTAAAGTGCATAACCTCTGTAGAGTGTAAAAATCTATTCGAATAGCTGAGTCCACGGTACTGGACAACGCTCGGGGATTACAGTCAAGGGTTAGATTTTCTAAAACAAAAATGTGGGAATGGGTGGCCGAGTGCCAAAGAAAACTGATGAAGTAAATTAGAGCTTTGAGCCGAATTGTTTAAAAAGAGATTGATAACTTATTATATAATATGATCTCACAACTTTTGAATCTATTAAGATTATTTAATCAATGCAAAATGTTGTTTGATGCAAAACAACCACTTAAGCCATTCCTTTGGAAGAAGCCATGCATATAGTAATATGATTGCATTCCTGTGCATGACTTGCTGAGTATGTTGTATACTCACCCTTGCTTTCAACACAAATATCAGTTGAGGAGAAGACTACAACTTCAAAGAAGGCAAAGTTCCACGAGGGGGCGATTATCTAGGAGTTGAACCTTGTCAGTTACCTGTGGCACACTGATGGGAGTCACCGACGTTCTTCATTCCGCTGCAATGATTATTCACATTTGTTGTTGTAAGCCTTGTGAGGCAGACTATTTGTAAGATGACCTTAATGTCTTGTAACCAGTTTATATTAAGGTTGAAGTACTTTATTTATATTTCCACTGTGTATGGATGTGATATTTAACCCTGTTTGACTGTGTGTACTAGCGCTATCCTGGACTAGTATGGAATACACAGAGGGTCCGGATTTGCATATTCGGGACCCGACACCAAATCATAACAACGTATTCTCTATTTCAAACATGGTACTTCAACAGATACTTGAACATGATCAACCTACCAATTTTATACAATCCATACGTTAATTTCTCGACAACAAAACTTACTCAATCAATAAATGACTTCAACACATAAATGTTATCTCTACAAGACAAAATTCGTGAGTATGATTCTAGGATATACATTCATCAAGAATAAAATCCTACATCATGTTAATTATCCATGGTCCACTCCATCACAACATGTTACAATAACCTCCATTTTTAATAAGGATTTTCAACAATTAATCTAAGCAATTACCACCACTACTAAGTCGTCAATATCAATAATTTGCATAATCATCAATCAACAACATTACCTTTAGCTACCATATACATAGGTTATAACAAAATTACCACCACACAACATACTCCAACTCTTTAAAATAGATTGAATACTAGCATTAACACTGCCCTTAGCAACATTATTAACAATAAGTCTTATGTCTTCTCAATTGATATCAATACTAGCATTGTATAGACACAACTGGATACTTCCAAATATACTAGTAGTTTGCAACAACATAAGTAGCAACTCTAATTAACTTCCAAGTTAAAGTCACTAGTCAACACGATTAAATTTCTCTATTAACATGTAAAATTAGAGCATCTTTAACAACTAGCAAAGTTTCTTTAACAATATCAGTAATTTACATCATCTTAATGTTCTAACTATGCATCAGGGTTTAAACTTTAAACATAATCGGAGGTCATAAACACTTTTATAACAAAGCAATAGATTCTAAGCATGTACATTAACACATTCAATCATTCTCGCTAAGAGTAAACTACAACACTAGTTGTCGGTGTTTCGTGCACCGGCAATACGAATTTGTGGTCGGATGGGGTCGCGCGCTCCCTCTCCCCGAATGGTCGACTCAAGGAGTCAGATGATGTATACTGGTTCGGGCTGAATGTCCCTACTCCAGTTCGTTCGGCGTGGGTGTATTGACCTTTGGCTGATGAACAAGGGGTGTACAAGCGAGGCGGGGGGTCGGCTGTCCGATCCCCTTGATGTTTTCGCTAGGGAGTTGTGGCTACCTAGAAGACTGTTTTTTCAGCGCCCCCCCCCTCTCGGGCCCTGCCTCTCCTTATATAGATGGAGGGGGCAGGTTACACGGGAGTTTGGGAAAACCACGAGGAAAGGGGCCTGCGCGCCTTGAAGTCTGGTTTCTGTCTTATACCACCGACCCCTGCCTGTCCCGAGGCAGGGTTGGTGGCTCTGTGATGAGTAGTCTTGCGTAGTGCTGTCCGGATGGCGTATCGCGTGGTGCTCCTGTCAGCCTCGGTGGCTTTAATGGCGCTTGACTTTGCCTCGGCCTCGGGAGTGGGCGTATTCTTCTGCGGTGTGCCAGGCGATGGGACGGGGGCTTGACTTCTTCGGTGGCTCCTCTGACAGTCTTGGGAAGGAGCCGTCTACCCCGGTACGGACGCCAGGGGACGCTGCGCACAAGGCAGCTGTCTGACACCGGCGTGGGCCCTACTGGCTCGCGTGTGGGGCGGAGCTTGCTGACCGTGAGCTTCAATACTAGGCGGTCGGAGCCCGCCGACCGTCCAGGGTCGGTCCTGCATAGGTCGGGGTTCGATCTCCGCGGCCCAAGTGCCTTTCGGCAGTGCTGGGCCTTCACCGCGGTGGGTCAGCCCGTTCGCGTTTCCGGGCTGATGGGGGTACCCATGGTACGGGTACTCGTCAGTAGCCCCCGAGCCCCCGAGCAGGTCGGGGGGTTAGCTGCCCGGAGGTTGGTGGCGCTAGGTCGGCGCGGCCGCTTGGGAGCCGCACCACTTAAAAGGAGCCCGGGTGCGCGCGAGCGCACCCGGTGGGTGTAGCCCCCGAGCCCCCGAGCGGGTCGGAGAGCCGGTCGGGGGTTTAGCCCGGTGGTGGCAGCCGTCGGCCCAGAGGTCGGCGCGACTGCTTGGAGCCGCCGCGCTAGCCAAGAAAAAGAACCCGGGTGCGCGCGAGCGCACCCGGTGGGTGTAGCCCCCGAGCGGGTCGGAGAGCCGGTCGGGGGTTTAGCCCGGTCGGACTCTGGCAGGCCACGTCGTTCGTGGGCTTTTAGAGTCGGTTTGAGCGAACGCACGTTTACCTTCGTCGGTTTGAACGTCGTGCTCGCGCGAGCTGCTGTCGGGCAATCCGAGTGGAACCTTGGCGATCCCCTTCGAGGGGGATCGTTTCCAAGCGGACGTAGTTCCCGGCGTGGGCGTCCGACCCGCTGTGGGGCGTTCCATAAAAACCTTTCCTTACTCATCCCGGGTCGGGCTGCCGGGTCGTCCGCCGACCCGGAGCGCGGCTGGCCGCCACTCATCGATGAGCTCCGCGGGAGAGTGTGAGGTATGGTCTCGGACGCGGGCCACAGTGATTGGGTCGTCCGCCGACCCATCTAGAGGCCCTCTGGGGGCTCACTGCGACCCGCCCCTCGCTCTATTTTACGTGTTGGGGCGGCTTCATTCCACCGGCCGATTCGGCCTCGTAACCCTCGGCCGCGGTGCGGGCCTCGGCGCGAGCCCGCAGGCCGCTCGCTTTCCCGAGGCCGGGCGGCCCAGCGGGCCGTTTTCTTACCTTTCTTGGCATGGGGCGCCCTGGCCCGTTGTAGCCGACGGGGCCTGCGATGAGGCGTGGCGTGCGGCGCGAGGCGGCCGTCCTGTCGGGGCAGTTAATGCTTAGTGGGATTTAAATGGGCTGCGGCACGTTACCGGAGTAGTGGGCGTGCGGCAGGCTGACGGTTGGCGGCTGCGTCGGTCCGCGTGAGGAGGCGTCGGTTGGGCGCGAAGGCGCGTTTGTTCCCGCCAGGCGCCTATAAAGGAAGGAGCGGGCGGCGTGGAGGGAGCAAAGCCTTCTGCTCGCGTCCTCTGAAATAAGAAAAGAAGAGAAAACGCAAGGGAAGAAGAAAAAGCTTCCTGCTTCGTCGCGCCGTCCTCCGCCCTCCTACGCAGATCCGGGGATGTCGTTGACCCCGCACTCGGCCGCCGCGGGTCGCTACCTCGGCTTGGAGAGGAAGGAGCTCCTTCCTCATGGCCTCGATCCGGCGGGTGCGCCCGGCCGACCGAGGTCCCTGAATCTGAGACGGCGAGATAGTCTCGGGCGGCCTTCTACTGGCGGGGCTTCGGCCTCCCACTCCACCTGCTCGTCCGGGCTGCTGCACTTCTACGAGGGGAAGTTCACCACGAACCCGAATGGAGTCCTTCACATCGCGGTCTTCATGACGCTGTGCGAGGCTTTTCTGGGGATCGAACCCCACTGGGGACTCTGGCGCCACTTCTTCTTCGCGAGGCCGCCGTCGGGTGCCGCCGACCTTCTTGGCACCCTGGCGATCCAACTGCGCGCCCGCCGCAAGTCGCTCTACACCGACGTGAAGTTGCCGACGTCCAACCGGGGGTGGCATAGCGAGTGGTTCTACGTCCGGAACATTGACAACAGTGCCCCGGCCTTCAGTGGGAATCTGCCGACGCCGCATCCTTGCTGGACCTGGGGTCCCGATACGAGGGACCGGGCGAAGGTGGATGAGATCCTCGAAAAGCTCGCAGACCTGAAGCGGCGGGGTCTGACGGGCAAGGTGGTCCTCCGTACGTTCATGGAGAGGCGCATTCAACCCCTCAAGGATCGGGCGCGCCCCATGTTCGAGTACACAGGGCCGACCGACCCTGCGAGGTCGTCGGAGCGGGAGCTTCCTGCGTCGGAGGTACTCGCGCGTGTGGCGCGATTTCCATCGAGGAGATACCGAGCTCTGCGAGGCGCCCGCGCCATTCTCGGCGCAGAATCCGCAGAACTTGGTACGTCTGGTGGCTCTTATTTGCTTTTGCTTTGCTCTGCTCCTTCGCTCCCTTAGCCGAGCGCGTTCTTGCAGGGGCTCGGTGGCCTGATCTCCCGCCCCTTGCTTCCGGGGGAAAAGGAGGCGCGAGCGGCCGAGCGCCTCGCCAGGGAGCAGCGCGACGCCGACCTCCTGGCGAGGAAAGAGGCCACCAGGACGCGGAAGAGGAAAGAGCGCGCAGACCGGGCTGCGCGCGGCGAGGAGATCTCTGACGAGACTTCGAGTGATGGCGACGAGGAGTCGTCGTCGAGCGAGGGGGAAGCGGTTGTCGGAGACGACTCTGGCGGCTGTGACGCGGGTCCCAGCCGTGGGGCCGGCGACCGTGGTTCCTCGGAAGAGACTGCTGGCGCAGGGTTTATCATGCAGATGCGCAGACCCCTCACGCCTCCTCGCGGGGGTCCGGCAAAAAGGGCACGTCAGGTGCCAGTTGTTCGCTCCTCTCGGTGAGTAACTTTACGTGCTCCCAGTTTGGTGCTCTCTGGTGCTTCTTCCTTCGTAATTCCTGATCGGCCGCTGTGTGCAGGGGGCATACCAGCGCTGGGAGAGCGCTGAGTCCTACCCCGGCGGTGAGGAGTCGCACCCTTCCGGTCCCATCCGCGGGCGTCGGCGGCCGCGTTGGGAGCGGGCTTCTTCGATCGCTCCCCGCGAGAGCGCGGGCGTTACCGCCCCGACAATGCAGGAGGAGGCTCACGCCGGCGTGCTTCGCCGTGCCGCCGCTGGTGAGACCGGTGAGGTCCCGCCGCCACCGGCGCCGGACCGCTACTGCCGTCCGCGACGGAGACGCTCCGCCATCCTTGCCTTCCCCGTCTTGCCGACCGTGAGTCGGCGCGACATCGCCACGGAAATCGATTTTGCGGCGTTCGCGACACCGGGGCGAAGTCCTGCCGCCGCCGGGGCCACCGCCTGCTTCGGCGGTCCAAGTGTTGCCGGAAGGCGCGCAACCGGCTGCCGTAGACGCTTCGGTAGGCGGGGAAGTCGAGGCGGGGCGGTTGCCAACCGCCGTGCTGACTTGGCCCGGCCCCGACCCAGCCGGAGGGCCCGCGTTCGTTCTGGACGACGAGGCGGAGCGTGCGGATTGGAACGCCTTGGAGGTGGAGATGGGGAGGATCCACGCCGACCTCACTCGCGCTGTCGACGCCGCGTCCAGGGCGAGAAAGTCCATTGCTCAGGAGTCCCGCTCGGCCAGATCGGTAAGTCTGACGGGGATTTGTCTTTCGTGCATCTCTCGACCGGGAAACGGAGACTGACCGGGCAGGTATTTGCAGCGCTTGACATCCCGGGCGGTGGACAAGTCGATGTTCCTCCGGCACTTGCACAGCCGGGGGAGTGCCATAGGGGAAGAGCTGCTCGACGCCCGGAGGGCGCTTGTTGCCGAGCAAGGAAGGGCCGCCACGGCTGGTCAGCGGCTGGGGGAAGTCACTGAAGCCTTGCGGGAGGCTCAGCGACTTGTGGAGTCGTTGACCGTCGAGGGAGAGAAGGCCAGGTCGGCCCTGGCGGATGCTGAAGCGGCCAAGACTTCTGCGGTCCACGCGGAAGGGTCCGCTCGGGCGGAGGCCACCCTCTTCCGAGAGGAATGCGAGTCGGTCCGTAGGGAGGCCGACCAGCTTCGCGGCGAGCGGGATCTTGCTCGGGGGGAGCTCGCGACGGCGAGGGAGCTTGCCGACCGCGCCGCGTCCGATCGGGAAGCGCGTGCCAAGGTCGAGGAGGAACTTCGCGCCAAGGAGGCCTCCGTGGCCGGTGAGTAGTTCAACCCCTTGGGAGCCACTACAACGGGCGTCTTCTGACGCTGTTTTTTTTTGTGCCTGCAGAGCTGCGGAAAGGCCTTAGCGACGCGCTGGAGTCGCGAAGGGTGGCGGTGGAGAAACGGGATGCGGCGGTTGAGTCGCGTGACTCGGTCCTTGTGGACAAGCGGGTGGCGGAGAGGGATGCGGCTGATACGACGGCCGAGCTGACGGTCCTTCATGTGGGCATCCAGGCCGTCTGCGACCGGTTGTTCGAGCTTACTCCGGGCCCCAGCGCCGTTCCTGCCATGCTTGGATGGATTCCTGAGCGTGTCGAGGCGTCGGTGCGGGAGGCGGCGGTGCTTGGCGCTTCCTCGGCCCTGGTCAACACCGTCTCTTATTACGACGGTGTCGACCTTGAGGAGGTTGGGAGCGGCGTTGCTGCTGACCAAAGTGACGAAGAAGTTGACGCATTCGTGGCCCGGGTCGATCCGTGCGCCCAAGAGATTGCCCGCCGGATCTCGCCGCGAGAAATCCTCCGTCGGAAGGAGGGAGATGATTAGTTTCCCCTCTTTTTTTTTGTAGTGCAAGTAATGAACACGATCGCCCTAATCGGGCCCGACGTGTCGGGTCGTTTTTAAGTTCTTTTGCCCGTCTACCTCGTGCTTCCTCTGAGGTTTGGACAATCTTGCGACCATAGCTGTAGGGCCCGCGGGGGTGCCCTGAGAGCGTAGGTGTTGCCCCAACTCCGTCTGAAGAGATCGCGGGATAGGACAAGCTACCTAGAGCGCTTGCCTCGCGGAGGAGAGGTACCTGGGTCGGACCGCCTCCTTCGCGAAGGCCCCGCTCGGTCGGTTGGAAAGCTGACCTGAGTGGGGGTGCTTCGACCGTCCCTAGCGTCTCTCGCTCGGAGGGCTTGTTTTCCCCCTTCAGAGTACCACTTCGAAAACCGTAGCCGCGGAGGCGTAGGCCGTAGTACTTTGGACCGGGGGAAATAGCCACGAGGTGGATAGCTCGGTCGGTTGGAGCACGGCTTAGGTTAACGACTTGTATGCTTTTTTAACGACGACCGGGGTCGGTCTATGCTGATTTGATCAAGATGTCTTCTGCTCGGGCAACTCCCTTTTTGCGTGAAATGCTACTCGGGAGCCGTAGCCGCTGGGGCTTTAAGCTGTAGCATTTGGTTCGAGGAGGTTGCTACGAGGGAGTTCGTTTGATCAATCGACTTGCCGACCTAAATCGAAAGGCTCCATTCGACCGGTGCCTGGCCCTTCGCTCAAGTAGCCTCCCTTTTGCGCAAAGTGCTACTACGAAGCCGTAGCCGCGGGGGCGTGGGCTGTAGCATTTTGGTTTTGAAGAGGTTACTATGAGGGGGGTAGCTCGGTCGGAGCAGTTACCGGTCATCGATCTAGGTCGCTGACCCCTGAGGTCGTCGTAAGGCAGCCCCCGAGTGGTGCGTGGGGACTGAGCGTGCAGTTGCCACGCACCGCTTGAGTTTGCACAATTATTTTTTTGAAAAGGATTTAAGTTTTCTTTAGAGATAAGGGCGAATTAACTCGCCTGGGGGATCGTGCTGCTTTCGGAACTGGTGTTGGGCGCTTCGTCTTCCGCGCCGTTGCGTGACCCCAAGGCGCTTCGTCTCCCGCGCCTCCGCACTGTTTTGGCTATAAAAGGAGAGGCGCCAGTGCGCTCGTTGCTTTGGCAAGGACCGCCACCAAACAAACTTTCCCTGCGCGCCATGGCGGACCGCAACACTCAGCCCCGCGAGGAAGTGGTTGCCCATCAGGCCTGGCTGCAGGAGGTGGCGGAGGCTGAGGCTGAGGCTGTTCGTGAGGACGTGCGGCGAGTTGGCGTCCTCGTCGTGGGCGTTCCCCGACTTCGGGAAGTGAGGGCGCCGCTGCTGCGGGCGGTGGTCGAACGACGTCGCCCGGAGCTCGGCTGGCGGGGCGTACACCAAGATCGTAACGGGCGGTTCGTCCTTGGTTGGGGCGATGTTCCTCCATAAATGAATAAAGCGCTCCTTTGCTCCCTGTTTCTCTTTTCTTTTTCAAGGATTTTGCGCTTGTGATTTGCCCATATCCGTGATTTTTTGGGATCGCAACGGATCCGGCGTAGGTTGGAGGCGGTTGCGCCCCTTGTTCTCTTCGATTTCCTCGTGCCTTCCCACCAGCTGGGCTTCTCCTCGCGTCACGCCAGAATGTGTGTTTGTTACTGGAACGGGACGGCCCGACCAATTGTGGGTCGGTTGTCCTTGCATTCGTGGTCTTTGCGACGGGCAGAGTACTACTTCGGGACCTCGGCTTTCGGGGCGGAGGTCGCAGTACTTGCAGTAGGTCAAAGACGAGAGAGAGAGAGAGAGAGTGAGCACTCGGTCGGTCGTCCGAGAGCCGCGGCTTTCTTTGCTCAAGTATTTTTCGAGTGGTAACAAGGAGGGGAGAGGTTGACTACGAATAGAACTTTCTCAGCTTCTCTATGTTCCACGCATTAGTCACGAGATTTCCTTCAGTGTCCTTGAGGCGGAAGGTGCCGGGTCGGAGGACTTCCGCGATGGTGAAAGGGCCCTCCCAGGGCGGGGAGAGCTTGTGCCTGTCCTTCGCGGATTGGACTTGACGCAGCACTAAGTCGCCGACTTCGAATGAGCGGCTGCGGACCCGTTGGCTGTGGTAGCGACGCAGCGCCTGCTGATATTTAGCCGACCGTAAGACCGCGACATCTCGAGCCTCGCCGAGTTGGTCGAGGTCATCCTGCTGCTCCTCGGTCCCCCGTGCGCTGTCGTAGTTCTGTACTCTTGGCGCACCGTACTCAAGGTCGGTCGGGAGGACAGCCTCCGCTCCGAACACCCAGAAGAAAGGTGTGAACCCGGTCGACCGGGTTGGTGTGGTTCGTAGACTCCAAAGAACGGGCGGTAGCTCAGCGGCCCATCGTCCCGCGAATCTCTTCAGTCGGCTGAAGATTCGCGGCTTGAGTCCTTGGAGGATCATGCCGTTGGCTCGCTCGGCCTGGCCGTTGGCTCGGGGGTGCGCCACTGCCGCCCAGTCGACTCGGATATTGCAGTCGTCGCAGAACTCGAGGAACTCCTTTCCTGTGAATTGTGTCCCGTTGTCGGTGATGATGGAGTTGGGCACCCCGAAGCGGTAAACAATATCGCGGAAGAAGCCTGCTGCCTGCGCTGATGTGATCTTTGCCAATGGCTTTGCTTCGATCCACTTTGTGAACTTATCTACGGCGACGAGTAAGTGAGTGAAGCCCCCGGGCGCCTTTTTGAAGGGCCCGACCAGATCGAGCCCCCAAACCGCGAAGGGCCACGTGATGGGGATTGTCTGCAGGGCTTGCGCGGGAAGGTGCGTCTGCCTGGCGAAGAATTGGCATCCTTCGCAGGTGCGGACGATTTGGGTCGCATCTGCTACGGCGGTCGGCCAGTAGAAACCTTGTCGGAAGGCTTTTCCTACCAAGGACCGCGGCGCGGCATGGTGCCCGCACACCCCGTCGTGGATGTCCAGCAGAAGGTGCTTCCCTTGGTCGGTCGGAACGCACTTCTGAAGGATTCCGGACGGGCTCCTTTTGTAGAGGGCGCCTTCGACCAGGACGAAAGACTTAGCCCGCCGAGCGAGGCGCCGAGCCTCGGTGGTATCGGCGGGGAGCGACCCGTTCGTCAATCGATCGACAAACGGTTGCCTCCAGTCGGTTTCGACGCTCAGGACGCCCAAGTCCGACCCAGGCGGGTGAGCATCTGGCCGTAGATCAGTGGGAGCGCCCGCCTTCGGGGGGTCGTTGGCGCCTTCAGCACTCGGGTCCAATCGGATTGATGGGCTGCTGAGGTCGGAAACGAAGATTCCAGGGGGAACCGGCCCCTTTCCGGAGGCGAGGTTGGCGAGGGAGTCGGCTTCACCGTTATAGCGTCGGTAGCTATGATGGAGCTCGAAACCCTTGAACTTCTCCTCGAGCTTGCGGACCTCCAGGCAGTAGGCGGCCATCCGAGCGTCACGGGGCTCGGTGGCTTTCATCACTTGGTCGACGACCAGCTTGGAGTCGCCGTGAACGTAGAGCCGTCGTGCGCCCAGGTCGGCGGCGATCCGAAGGCCATTGACGAGGGCTTCGTACTCGGCGACATTGTTGGTGGCATCGAATAGTAGGCGGATGGCATACCGGAGCTTGTTGCCGAGTGGGGAGATGATGACAACCCCCGCGCCGGCCCCGTTCTTGGTGTAAGACCCATCGAAGTACATCGTCCAGTACTCCGGGTCCTCGACCGCCGCAGGGACTTGCGCCTCGGTCCACTCGGCGACGAAGTCCGCCAAGACCTGGGACTTGATCGCCGTCCTGGGGACGTACGATATGTCGAGGCCGTTGAGCTCGAGAGCCCATTTGGCGATTCTTCCGGTAGCGTCGCGGTTGTGGACGACTTCTTCGAGCGGTGAGGAGGTTACCACGGAGATGGGGTGTCGATCGAAGTAATGGGCAAGCTTCCTCTTGGTGATGAGTACTGAGTACAGCAACTTCTGTATCTGGGGATATCGGACCTTTGTTTCGGAGAGCACCTCGCTGACGAAGTAGACCGGCCTCTGCACCTTGAAAACGCGGCCTTCCTCCGCTCGCTCCACAATAAGCGCCGCGCTGACGACCTGAGTCGTGGCGGCGATGTAGAGGAGCAAAGGCTCCTGTGGCTCCGGGGCGACCAGGACCGGAGGTGAGGTCAGAAAGGCCTTTAGTCGACTAAAGGCTTCCTGAGCTTCGTTGGTCCAGGAAAAGCGGTCGGACTTCTTCATCAGCTTGTAGAGTGGCATCCGCGTTCGAGGCGGATACTGGCGACTTAGTGCGGCGAGGCATCCCATCAGCCTTTGAACTCCCTTCAGATCGTTGATTGGCCCCATTCTTGTGATAGCGGAGATCTTATCTCGGTTGGCTTCGATGCCGCGCTCAGAGACGATGAATCCCAGCAACTTGCCCTTGGGGACCTCGAAGACGCATTTCTCGGGGTTGAGCTTTATGCGAAACCGTTGGAGGTTCACAAAAGTCTCCTTCAGGTCGGCGATGAGGTCATCGGCCTTCCTGGTTTTGACAACGATGTCGTCGATGTAGGCTTCGATGTTACGGCCAATTTGGTCTGAAAAACACGCCTGCATACACCACTGGTACGTGGCGCCTGTGTTTTTCGGACCAAAAGGCATCGTGACGTAACAGTACGAGCCGTACAGGGTGATGAAGGAGGTCGCGAGCTGATCGGACTCCTTCATCGCAATCTGGTGATAGCCTGAGTAGGCATCCAAAAAAGAAAGGGACTCGCACCCGGCGGTGGAGTCCACGACCTGGTCGATGCGAGGTAATGGGAATGGATCTTTCGGACAGGCCTTGTTGAGGCTCGTGTAGTCAACACACATTCTCCATTGCCCCGACTTTTTCTTTACAAGGACGGGATTGGCGAGCCACTCAGGGTGACGCACCTCCCTTACAAAGCCGGCGGCCAAAAGTTTGGCGATCTCTTCCCCAATGGCCCGACGCTTTTCTTCGTCGAAACGGCGCAGGCGCTGGCGGCTGATGCAGATCCCGGTCGAACGTTCAGGGAGTGCTCGGCGACCTCCTTTGGAACTCCTGGCATGTCCGAGGGTCTCCAAGCGAAGACGTCTCGGTTTGCTCAGAGGAAGTCGACGAGCGCGTTTTCCTATTTGGCGGTGAGGGCGGCCCCGACCCACACGATCTTGGTGGGGTCTTCGGGATCAACAGTGACCTCCTTCGTATCTTCCGCGGACTTGAAGGAGCTAGGCCCCGACTGGCTGGAGTCGGGGGCGGATTCGGGGACCTTCTCCTGGAGCTGGGCGAGCTCGGCGGAGGCGACAACCGCTGAGGCCAGCTCACAGCTGCTTCGCTCGCAGTTGTAGGCGAGCTGGAAGGATGCGGCCATGGTGATGACACCTTGCGGCCCTGGCATCTTCAGCTTGAGATAGGTGTAGTTGGGGACTGCCATGAACTTCGCGTAGCAAGGCCGTCCCAGGATGGCGTGATAGGAGCCGGGAAAGTCCATAACCTCGAAAGTGAGGCTCTCGGTGCGGAAGTTGTCCGGGCTCCCGAAGGTGACGGACAGGCCGACTGTCTAGGGGTGGGCTGTTGGCCGGCAGACGACGCCGTGGAAAGGCGCCTTGCTCGGCCGAAGAGCGGAGCGAGGGACTCCCAGGGCATCCAGGGTCTCAACATACATGATGTTGAGACTGCTGCCGCCGTCCATGAGCACCTTGGTCAGGCGCTTCGTCCCCACGATGGGGTCGACGACGAGCGGGTAGCGTCCCGGGTGCGGGATGTGGTCGGGGTGGTCGGTCCGGTCGAAGGCGATCGGGCACTCCGACCACCTCAAGTAGGTGGGCACGGCGGGGGTGGCCGTGTGAACCTCTCGGTGGGCGAGCTTCAACCGTCGCTTGTCGGCATAGCCCTCCGCCCCTCCAAAGATCATGAGGCAGCCGTCGAGTTGTGGGAACTCGTCGGTTGGCTCATCGCCCTTTGCCCCGGCGTCGGACGCCGGGTCGCGCTTCTTCCCCTTACCCCGCGATGTCGTGGGGTTTCCGGAGAGAAACCGCTTCAGGACTTCGCAGTCCCGATACTTGTGCTTGACGGGATAGTCGTGGTTCGGGCATGGACTATCCATCAGTTTCTCGAATCGGTCGGGCGTCTGCCGAACTCTTTGTTTGGCGGTCGGTCGGCGCGGCGACCGTCGACCTTCAGCGACCACGCTTCCCTTCCGCTTCCTTTTGTCGGGCGGTCGGAGGGGGCGCTCGAGGTCAGCCGTCTTGTGGGCCGTCTTCCTTTCAAAGATGGCCCCACGGCCTCCTCGCCGAGGCGTGGTTGGTGGCGATGTCGAGGAGCTCCTTGGTGGTCCAGGGCTTCGCCACCCCAACTTGTGGACTGTGGCCTCGCACGTGGTGCCGTAGATGAACGCCCCGACGACGTCGGCGTCGCGGATGTCGGGGAGCTCGTTGCACTGCTGGGAGAAGCGGCGGATGTAGTCCCGGAGGGTTTCCCGCGGCTGCTGCTTGAAGCTCTTCAGGTCCCAGGAGTTGCCAGGGCGTTTGTAGGTGCCCTGGAAGTTCCCGACGAAAAGGTTCGTCAGGTCGGCCCAGCTGCCGATAGTGTCTGCGGGCAGGTACTCGAGCCAGGCTCGAGCCGAGTCCGCAAGGTAGATGGGGAGATACTGGATGACGAAGGAGTCGTCCATCGCTCCCCCAGCTCGGCAGGCGAGCCGATAGTCTTCTAGCCAGACACTGGGGTTGGTAGCCCCCGTGTACTTGGCTATGTTGGTCGGAGCCCGGAATCTGACCGGGAAGTCGGCGTTGCGGATGAGGCGGGTGAACTTGCGCGGCCCGGGACCATCGAATCCCGGGTCGGGATGGTTGCGTCGTCCGCTATCAGCGACCTGCGAGGGCGCTGCTGCCTCGGTGGCTCTCCTTCGCGCCTCGAGGGTGGTGCGAAGATCGTACTTGTCCCCAGGCGGTGGCGCACCGGGGTGTAAGATGCCTGGGGGAGCTCGTGGAGTGGGGCCGTCTTGGCTGGGCTCCGTCGACCCTGAGGAGTAGCGAGCGGCCCGAAATGGCGCCGTCCGTCGGGGCCGGAACATTGGGCGTCTGAGCGACAAGACGCGTTCCACCGATCCGGAGGTTCTGGTAGGTGGCCTTGGCTTCTGGCTCCGTTGGTTCGGGCAGCCCTCGGAGCAGCATTGCCGCCGCAGCAATGTTCTGGTTGGCGTGAGGGAAGAACGGAAGGTCGCTCGCTTCTCGACCAATCGCTGATGCACTGGCGCGCGGCGCGCAGCCGGAGGCAGTGGTGGGTTAGGCTGGCCGGCGCTCGATTCGGCCTGGAGCTTGTCGAGCTCGGCCTTTCGGGCTTCTAACTCCTCGCTGTTGCCGAAGGTCAGCGGCGTTATGTAGGTGCTGTCGTCGTCTTCCGCCGGATTCCTCCGCCGCTTGTCGTCGCGGGAGGAGGGTCCCGAGGGTAGCGAAGTGGAGGCGGCTCCGCCGCACCCGTCATGTTGCACTCAAGGGAGTACACCTGCGAGGGGATACTCTGTCGAGCTGGAGCCGTGGTGGAGGAGTCCGTCAGCAGGTCGTGGAGGGAAGCCGGCGCGTAGCCGGCCATGGCCACGAGTTGAGAGCCCGTGGACGGTGGAGCCGCCGCTCGCCGCAACCCGTAGGCGGCGTCGCTAGGAGCGGTGCCGGCGGGCGACGGGCCCGCCCGCGCGGCCCACGCAGGGGTCTCGAGGCGGAGGTTGCTGAGGACATCAGCAACCGCATCCAGGCTTGCGGAGGGCGCCCGGTCCCGGATGGCAGCGGGGATGAGGACAAGCTCTCCTGCCGTGGTGACGATGAAATCGAGGGCGCCGAAGCGGATCCAGCCCCTCGACATCGGCGAATCGTGGTGGGAGGAGGCCATCAGGGAGGAGAAATGGGAACCCGAAGATGAGGATGTCGGTGAAGACGCGCGGGAGCCCCTACCTGGCGCGCCAACTGTCGGTGTTTCGTGCACCGGCAATACGAATTTGTGGTCGGATGGGGTCGCGCGCTCCCTCTCCCCGAATGGTCGACTCAAGGAGTCAGATGATGTATACTGGTTCGGGCCGAATGTCCCTACTCCAGTTCGTTCGGCGTGGGTGTATTGATCTTTGGGTGATGAACAAGGGGTGTACAAGCGAGGCGGGGGGTCGGCTGTCCGATCCCCTTGATGTTTTCGCTAGGGAGTTGTGGCTACCTAGAAGACTGTTTTTTCAGCGCCCCCCCTCTCGGGCCCTGCCTCTCCTTATATAGACGGAGGGGGCAGGTTACACGGGAGTTTGGGAAAACCACGAGGAAAGGGGCCTGCGCGCCTTGAAGCCTGGTTTCTGTCTTATCCCACCGACCCCTACCTGTCCCGAGGCAGGGTTGGTGGCTCTGTGATGAGTAGTCTTGCGTAGTGCTGTCCGGATGGCGTTTCGCGTGGTGCTCCTGTCAGCCTCGGTGGCTTTAATGGCGCTTGACTTTGCCTCGGCCTCGGGAGTGGGCGTATTCTTCTGCGGTGTGCCAGGCGATGGGACGGGGGCTTGACTTCTTCGGTGGCTCCTCTGACAGTCTTGGGAAGGAGCCGTCTACCCCGGTACGGACGCCAGGGGACGCTGCGCACAAGGCAACTGTCTGACACCGGCGTGGGCCCTACTGGCTCGCGTGTGGGCGGAGCTTGCTGACCGTGAGCTTCAATACTAGGCGGTCGGAGCCCGCCGACCGTCCAGGGTTGGTCCTGCATAGGTCGGGGTTCGATCTCCGCGGCCCAAGTGCCTTTCGGCAGTGCTGGGCCTTCACCGCGGTGGGTCAGCCCGTTCGCATTTCTGGGCTGATGGGGGTACCCATGGTACGGGTACTCGTCACTAGTAGTCTATTTATTCTCAAGCTAGAGATAACAACCGCATTGAATTGTTTCAACTCACAAATTAACTTAACAATACGTCATCCCATAAACCACATTGGTACATGCTACATAACATGCTAAACAACAATTCTTACTAGGGACAAACGATTTCTATCAAACGACTACTTACTTTGTCTGCAGCATTTTAGTTTTTAAACTCATCCCAAATTCATAAGGAAACTTGACTCTCAAAATTGCAATGAGACCAACCCAAACTTGGTCATGCAAAAGGAATTCTACAAAACACTTTTCAATCTCAAAGACTCCCATAGAGGAAAATGGTTGAAAGACAATTTTCTTAAAAGGGAACGAAGTGATCAAGTAATCCTTTTCAAATAAAACCTTAACACCAAACCCCAAACTTTCACGAAACAAGAGGGGTTTTCAAAGATGATTTCTCAAACCAGTAAAATGACGAAATCAAACACCACTTACTTCTACAAAGCCACTGAACTTCAGCCCTGACCATCGGGTCTGGCATAACGCCGCAATATCTCTCATGACCTCGGGGAAAGACAAACACATGATTAAATTGAATGCTTCTCCCCCATAAAGCAATCAACAAACTAAGCATCAAAGCTGGAAAGGCGACCAAAAGAAGTGCAACACTAGACTCTTCTTCTTCATCTTCAACCAAGGAAGACAAAACCATACACCACATACGGAACAATCCGCGAAAATCCAATACCAAACACTTTTCTTTTGGTTTCAATCAACTAAAACCAAGAAAACCAACCAAGACCGACCGTTAGAACGGTAAAGAGCAATTGAAAGAATCCACCACAAACTCTTCTATTCGACTCCAGCCAACTATCTGGTCTTCGACAGAAAGGATAAGCACTCTTCTCCCACAGGGGTTAATAGTTCTTCAGTGATGGCGCTAACCGGCCACACCGTCAAACCACACCCTTACTATGAACAAAAAGAGGTGACGAAACCCTTCGGCACCACAACCCCACTCTATCACAACAACAAGAACAATTCAATCATTTATCTCATTGACATAGCAACATGCATTATCAAATGAAGCATTCAACATCAAAGCTTAAATACAACATTTAAGCGTAAGGAAACGATACCCATACCCTTTTCCTACTGTGCATCTATGTGTGTCAAATTTTAGATTAGTTATACCACTTTTGCAGGTTTTAATGTTACTGTCCTATGACAAAATTTTAGTTAAAACCTAAGCCATGTTTCTAAGTTACTCCACATCACATTTTAGTTGTACCCTAGAGCATGACACTAAAAATACACATTCCAAGGACCTACAGCCCGCTCTGATACCAACTGTAACACCCTGGCATTTAATATGCCCGAATGCTACCAAACATAGACTAAGCAACCTCTAAATACCACAAATACAAGTAAATTACAGCAAAGGCACGAATGCTAAAAACCAAAATTTCGGCAGCATCTCCTTTGTTTTAACATGAATTGAAGGAACATCAATAGCATAGCAATATATGGCAATATAAAAGGCATTTAAAATAGCAATAATTAAAGGCATGACAGCAATATAAGTCTAATTCCAAGCATTCAATGTCTCCATGAGTCAAACGAACAATAAGACTCTCATATCGCAAAACTAAACAATAAATCAATAAGCATCACACTTAATTTATTATCAAGACCCAATTGAATGACTGTGGGAACAAATGAGTGAAGCTACATGTAGAAGTGTGACTATTTCCCTTCCCCGCATGCCGGTCTCATGGTACCTAAAACAACAAGAAAGCACAAGCGTGAGTTCAACACTCAGCAAGTATATTGCAATGGTATAAAAGAACAATTACATGGCTACAACAATTCACATCATGTCTATCATCTCATTCATGATCACATATCATTATCATCATCATCATGTATGCAATGCGATGCGATGCACATGTCTCCTGGAAACTCATACCGGTATGGTTGAGTACACACCCGTCGGTGTGCACCCTCTCCCCCCTTCCAGCCCGAAGATGGAGGGTGCCTACTCCTCGCTTCCATACACCGCGGTGGATGGAATCACGATGTAGGACTTACTCATTGGCTCTCCGGAATAGTCATAACTTTCTCACCGACCTTCCCCGGACTAGTTATGACTTTCTCACCGCCCGGGCCATGTATCATGCCATGTATGCAAACATGCCAACATCATAAATAACTTGTACATTAACACATGGCATCATAACATAATAAGCATATTCATCATATCAATGGAAATCATTAAAGCATGGCATGTGAACATATCATATATTCAATTTCAATCTCAAGCCATCTAGCAAACTACAACCCACTACCCATTCCAATACACTTGCCTCAACGACGGGCGACGGATTGGCGAGAAGTAGAAGGCACTCCCGGGGTCACACCACCTGCACATAGGTACCACACACTCACAATCATGACCACAAAATAGTACGCAAATACTCTTCTACCCCGACATCGCAAACTACTCGCAAAAGCCAAAAACAGAGGTTCTGTCCCGTCGGGACAGCAGTCTTCCAAAAGGCATAACTCGGGTTTTAAAACTCCGAATCAATTAAACAAGTACATCCTCGGATAGCTTAGGAAATTTCTTAACTTTTTCTAAGTATATGGAAAGACTGATTCGGACTCTAAAGTGGTTTAATATACAGAATACCGTGATCTGTTCCAATCGCGTCACAGTTTTTAATACGTTCGGTAAAATGAGCATAACTTTCAAACGGCTGGGCGAAATTGGACGTTCTTTATACCCACTCAAAGGTATTGAAGTTACCTACAAGTTCTTTAACAGGTGGACGACCAAATTCCGAATCTAAATTGGCGAAAACCCAAACCCTAGGTCGACTGCTCATGCAGCCCGAAACAGAGAACGTGGCAAACTCTAGATTTCATCTAATCTACCCAATTACAGCACCACCAATTGATCTAAAAACATGATATTAACCCTTACAACAGTACCTAGACCAACTCCAAGGATTCTCATGGCCATACCTTCGCCCGACGAACGAAGAACCAACGGATCTCCTCCCGGTTCGCGCGATCTCATTCCTCGCTCCAAATCCACCGGATCTCCTCGTCGCGGAGCGCTCCAATGGACGGATCTTCGGGGTGGTGAGGTGGAGAGGCTTCCCTAGGGCAGCAAGGGATGGTGGAGAGGGGAGGTGATGGTGCAAGGGGGAGAGGAGGCGCCCAAAATGGGGGGTGGCGGCTTGGGTGGTGGGAGGAGGTGGTGGAGTGGCGGCTAGGGTTGTGGGGCGCATGTCGGCAGGGGGAGGACGCCCCCAAGGCAGGTTATCCTGCCTCCCCCTCCCTCATGGGCCCAAAAATCCTCCCACCAAGGCCCACGACACATCCCCCTTGGGCCCGAACTCCCCCGAAGAGGCCCAAACTCCCGAAAACAGCCCGAAAATGCTAATAAACCTCACAGCGTATAGTTTTAACCTCCGATTTCATATTTTATAATGTTTTGACCTCAACATTCACATTTTATAAGATTACGACACTCCGTGGTGTCACACTGGTGGCCGTGGTAAGGATCGGTTTTGTCAGTGTAGCCAGTTAGAGTCACCACTGGAGGGTTAATAACCTCTCGTGGGGAAGAGCTGTTTTATATTATGACATAGATCAGAGAGTGTGTTGAGAATGTTGCTTCTTTTGTCGTTGATGGTCCGAGATAAAGAAAATGGGTTTACTGTAACATCTCTTTTAGTTGCTATTACTGCAGCTCTAGCGCTTGGTTGTTGGTTGCTTTATGGAGAAAATTATTATTTTTTATTCTTGTGTTTGTTATTCTCCAAGTTTAAAAGAAGTTATTGAAGTTTTTGAGCCAAATTTAAGTTGATTGGATTTAAGTTTTGTGGCTTTATCCGGAAAGGGCTTCTTGATATCGTAGTTGTGTTCTTTTGTGAAAATATCCTTTCAACCATTTTCCTTCGTGTTTGTCTTTATGGTTGAAATGTGATTTGGAGAACTTTTGCATGACTAAGTTGTGTCTTGTCCTATTGCAACTTTGAGAGTCAAGTTTCTTTGTGAGATTTGGTTGGGTTTTTTGGAAAGAAAAATGCTGCAAACAAAGTAAATAATCTTTTGACTAAAATTATTTGTTAGTAGTGAGAATTATTGTTTAGCATGTTACTTAGTATGTAATGATGTGACATATATAATATGTACTTCTAAGTTAATTTGTGAGTTGAATCAATTAAATGTAATTTTTATCTTTATAAAAAAAAACTAAATAAAATTTATGTTGTCGTAGATTATTCTATAGCGAGTAATGATTAAATGTGTTAATGTACATGCTTAGAACATGTTACCTTATTGTAAAATGAGGCAGCACACTCCTTTTACTTAATGGGTAGGAGACCTTGGATAATGTTCAAAACTTTAAACTTTCATGCGAAGTTAGAACATTGAGATGATGTAAACTACTATTATTTAGTAAGTTGGGGGTTGTTTAAACACATTGAGATGACTCATTTGAGTTTCAAAAAATTTTCTGATGATATCAAGGAGTCACACAACTACCCACAAAAAATTAGATTTAGATCAAGCAAAGAAAAAATATGATAAAAATAACAAGCTCTATCACACGAAAAATTCAGATTGATAATTTTGGGCTTGGGAAAACTTCCATAGCTCTTAAATTGTGGCTCTTGGCCTATGAAATATTTTTCACAACAATCTATGGAAGTTAAAAATCCAATACAATAAGAATCACTTCAAAAACTTGTCAGATGATTTTTCCACAAAATAAACAAGGACTATTGCATAGAGAGAACCGACTTGAGCCAAAAATCAACAAAGATATTTCAAGAACAAAACCTTCAAGATTTCTCAAATATTGAGGATAGGAAATGAAGCCTAGATGATTGGAATATGATCTAAGAAAATTCATCTATCAATCATTCGTCCTTAGCTCAAGAACCATAAACATTTAGAAGGAGGGGAGAGAAATGCGCGGAATTTAAATGCTTAAAAGTAAATGCTGAATTTAAATTGCGTAACATAAAGATATAATGTAAATGCAGAATTAAAATTCACAAGATTGGTAAAGAAACTCTTTGTATTTCAGGTGGGAAGGTTTACAAAGCATTAGAACAAGTGGGCAAAGCTCAAAGGAGCACACAAAACCTTCTTATGGGGAGGCTACCCCTACCCCTCTATTTATAGTGTCCATGAGTTGCTTCTATCCTAAGCTACCCTCCAAGGACATGGATTTGATCCCACACACTTACCCATTGGGCTAACTCGAAACCCAATAACATAACGGTTTTTGCACATTTCTCAAAACAAACTAGATTTAACCAATACTCTATCTTCTAGTCCCGTGATCCAATGGCTCTGCTTGATCCAAGCAGTGTTAAGCTAGCATCTCCATTGTTCCCTTGCCTCCATGACTTTATCTGACTTTATCTCCTTCCATCTTCCAGTGATCTTCAGCCATTCAGACCTCTGACGCACCTCACTAGTCCTGGCCATTCTTCGCCTCACCATGACCACAATTTGATGCCCTGCAATCATCAAAGAGAAGGAAACCCATCACATAGCACTGACTAACAAGTTATGCACAATAATCATCACAAGTGCTCAATCAAAAATTTTATATCGTTCATATAGTTGGTACTACCACGTCCACAAGGCTGGTAGTGCCGCCTGAAGCAAACATAGCTCAAATTGCTTCTTTTTGAATTCCAACTCAAATCAAACTCAAACCTAAGCACACCTTGCTCAAATAAAGTCAAATACTCATCACAGACAAGGATGGAGCTCCACATGGTCCTTCACGTATTATTTTTGTCGATTCTTGGTAGGAACCGACACTGATAGGTGAACTATGTGTGTGGGTTGTTTCTGGGAACCAACATTGATAGATTGATTATTTGTGTCGATGATTTCTGGGAACTAACACTGATATGTTGTCTATTTGTTCAGTCCTTTCTAGAACCGACACCAGTTCGTGTTCAGAACTGAGACTGATAATGTTGTTTCTGTCGGTTTGTAAACCGACACTAATAATCCCCGATTATCACTGTCATTACATCTGTGTTGGTTTGGAAAACGACACTAATGTCGGTTTCAAATCGACACAGATGAGCTTGCTTGTAGTAGTGTATATGACTTTACTCACAAGGGTTCAAATCCTTGGGTTAATCTTTAAACAAATAGAAATCCGCTTTAGTTGGAGTTGGATCTTTATGAGGCGGCATATTTACTAATGCGGGGTTTGGCCCGATCCTTTATGCTGTAGGATTGGAGATAACTGGACCCATGTAACTTGATGAATGATACCATCAACCACCATCTCTAGTACAGCAATCTGTGTCACTCGATTCACCCAACCACACACTTTAATCACTTTTTCTACAAGCTATATGTGGAGTAAACGTGTTCAATCAATCACTAAAGCAATCACAAGAACGATGGGGTCAAGATGTTCAGTAAATACCCATTTCTAGTGGGTGGAATTATATCTCACACAAACCCTAGAACAATAACATATATTTCTGAATACCCAAATTTTGATTACATTGGACAAAATGCCCCTCCTTTTATAGAATTTTTGGGCTGTTACATTACGGCGGCTGCTACAAGATGACGGTGCTATAGTACTATGATGCTACAATGAGAAACCTGAATTGGCATTGAATTTTTCAAAATATCAAACCATTTTCATCTTCTGTTTAGACTTGGGCTAATTTTTCGAGTGTTGGTTCTTCCTCTTTCTTCTTTACTTTATGGGCTTGCATACAAGGAAAAAAGTAGGGTGTATATGCAGTCCAAATTGCCTTCGGGTTCTTATATGTGGCTCCCGTCCTCTCTTACCTACCTTCAGGTTCTACCATGGTACATTAACGCAATTTGTCTCCAATTAATATTTGTGCAATCTTCGTATCTAACAACAAGGAAGGACCTACCATTAGGTAGTATATAATTCTCATGTAGATATTGTGACACTACGGGATGGTGTGACGTTATAAAATGTGAAATTTGAGGTTTAAAACTATACGGTAGGAAATTTAATCGCGTTCCGGGCCGTTTTCGGGAGTTTGGGCCTCTCCGGGGCAAAGTGGGCCTTAGGGGAAACCCCACATGGGCCGAGGGTGGGCTTTCTCGGCCCATGAGGGGGAGGCGGGCAGCACAAGGGCTGATTGCGCCAGCCCCCCATCCTCTCTTGTTTGGTGCGCCCCCCTAGGTTGCCCTAGCCGCCACCCCCCTCATCCCTCCTCCTAGCCGCCCCCTCCTCCCCCCATTGCACCTCCACCTCTCCCCTCCCCTCTCCACCTTCCTTGCTGCCCTAGGGGAGCCCCTCACCTCGCCAACCCGCTGTTTTCACCATTGGAGCGCTCCGCGACGAGGAGATCCGGTGGATTTGGAGCGTGGAAGGAGATCGCTTGAACCTTGAGGAGATTCGTCGGTTCATCATTCGTCAGGCGAAGGTATGGCTAGGGGAATCCTTGGGGTTGGTCTAGGTGTTGTGCTATAGGGTATTTGGATGCTTTTAGATCAAGTGGTGGTGCTGTGATTGGGTAGATTAGATAAAAACTAGAGTTTACCACGTTCTCTGCTTCAGGCAGATTGTGCAGTCAACCTAGGGTTTCAGTTTTCGTGATTTTAGAGTCGAAATTTGGTCATCCGCCTGTTGAAGAAGTGGTAGTAACTTCAATACCTTTAATTGGACATAAAGAACGTCCAATTCCGCCCAGCCGTTTGAAAGTTATGCTCGTTTTACCGAACTTGTTCAAAATTGTGATGAGATTGGAACAGATCACGGTATTCTGTAGATTAAAGCACTTTAGAGGCCGAATCAGTTTTTCCCAATACTTAAAAAAAGCTAGGAAATTTCCTAAGTTTCTCGATGGTGTACTCATTTACTTGATTTGGAGTTGTTAAGCCCAAGTTATGACGTTCCGAAGGCTACTGTCCCATTGGGACAGAGTCTCTGTTTTTCGGTTTGGGGAGTAGTTTGCGAAGTCGGGGTGGATGGGCAATTGCGTACTGTTTTGTGGGCACGTTTTGAGTGTGTAGTCTCTATGTGCAGGTGGTGTGACCCCGGGAGTGCCCTCTTCATCTCACCAATCCGTCGCCCGAGGTTAAGGCAAGTGTATTGGAATGGGTAGCGGGTTGTAGGTTGCTAGTTTTGACTAGTTGCAATTGAATATATGATGTGATAACATGCCATGTTTTAATGTTTGCCATTGATATGATGTAAACGGTTTATTATGATGTGATGCCATGAGTTAATGTGCAAGTTATTTATGATGTTGGCATAATTGCATACATGGCATGAGACATGGCCGGGTCGGTGAGAAAGTCATAACTAGTCCGGTAAGGTCGGTGAGAAAGTTATGACTAGTACGGAGCGCCATTGAGTAAGACCTACATCGTGATTCCATCCACCGCGGTGAATGGAAGTGAGGAGTAGGCACCCTCCATCTTCGGGATGGAAGGGGAAAGAGGGTGCACACTGACGGGTGTGCACTCGGCAATACCGGTATGTGCTTCGAGGAGACATGTGCATTGCATTGCATTCATGATGATGATGAAATGTGAATAATGAGATGTGAGCATGATTATGGTGATTAAGCATGATATGTAGTGTTGTAGCAATGTATTTGTTCTTTTATTCCATTGCAATATACTTGCTGAGTGATGAACTCACGCTTGTGTTTTATGTTGTTTTTAGGTACCATGACACCGGCATGTGGGAAGGGACATTAGCTACACATCTTTACGTAGCTCCACACCTTTAGGTAGATTTATCAACTTGAGTCATGATCATAATAAGTGCCATGAAACTTGGTGTATGGATTCATTTGTGTGCTTGTGATCCTTATTTGCTTAGCTATAGTTTATGGAGTGGTTGGTTTTAGTGTTATTGTCTTATGTTGATGCTATATTCATTTATATTGCTGCTTTAGATGCCTTATGTTACGATATGACTTGCCTTGTTATTGCTATCGCTTCAATTCATGTTAAAACAAAGGAGATGCTGCCGAAATTTCGATTTTAGCATTTGTGTCTTTGCTGTAATTTATCTTTATTTGTGATATTTAGATGTTGTTTAGTCTATGTTTGATAGCATTCGGGCATACTAGATGCCGGGGTGTTACAAATATAGTGAAGATTACTTAAGGAAAAGATTCACATGTTCATATTTGATATGGCTTAGTAACTCTTTCTAGTTAATTAAAATAGTAAGCCATAAAGTATTAGACGTAAGCATATCGGTATCGTTTACTGCCCACCTTGGTCAATCTAGGTGTGAGCTAAACGGTCACACTAGCTTCAAGTGTACATGGTGGTGTGTTTGTCTATGCGTCATGTGTGACACCACGGAGTGTCGTAACCTTATTTAATGTGAATGATAAGGTCAAAAACAGTATGAGATGTGGAAATAAGGTTAAAACCATAGGGCTTGGAGGTTTATAGCGTTTCCGGGCCGTTTCCGGAGTTTTGGGCCTTTCCGGGGGGTTTTTTGGGCCTTAAGGGGGGTTGTGGCCTTTGGTGGGGTGGAGTAGGAATCCATTTAGGATTATAAAAGGGGCTTAGGGCTGGTAAAAAGGGGTCTCCGTGCCCCTTTGGGGCGTCCACCCCTGCTGCCCTTGCACCCCACCTCTCCCCCTCCATTGCCTAGCCGCCCCACCCTTCCTCCTTTGTGCCGTGCGCCCCCCCTTGCACCTCTCCACATCTCCACCACCTCTCCTCCACCCCCCTTGCTGCCCTTGGGTGGCCTCCCCACCCCTGCATCCTCGTGGATCCATCCGAGGAGCGAGGAGCGAGGAGCGAGGAGATCTATTGGAGTTTTCGTGCGTCGGGCAAAGGTATGATTATGGGGTTCCGTGGGATTGATCTAGGTACTGTTATTAAGGTGATTATCAAGTTTTTAGATCAATTGGTGGTGCTGGATTGGAGTAATTTGGGTTAGATCTAGACGTTGCCACGTTTCTGTTTTGGGACAGCATGAGCAGTCGACCTAGGGTTCCTGTTTTCACCAATTTAGATTTCGAATCTGACTGTACGGACTTTTAAGAAGTTGTAGATAATTTCATTATCTTTCCGTGCATATAAAGAACGTTAATTTCCGCCCAGCCGTTTGAAAGTTATGACTTTTTTACCGAGCGTATTAAAATCTGTGACGCGATTGGAACAGATCTCGGTAATCTGTAGATTAAACAACTTTAGAGGCCGAATTAGTCTTTCCTTATACCTAGAGAAAGTTGGGAAATTTCCTAAGCTACGCGAGGATGTACTCTTTTAATTGATTCGGAGTCCCAGAGCCCAAGTTATGCCTTTTGCAAGGCTGCTATCCCGCCGGGACAGAACCTCTGTTTTTAGGTTTTGCGAGTCGTTGGCAATGTCGGGGTAGATGAGGGTTTGCGTACTGTTTTGTGGTTATGATTGTGAGTGTGTTATACCTATGTGCAGGTGGTGCGACCCCGGGAGTGCCTTCTACTTCCCGCCAATCCGTTGCACGTGGTTGAGGCAAGTGTGTTGTGATGGATAGCGAGTTGTAGGTTGCATGTTGAGATTAGATGGAATTGTCTACATGATATATGATCACTTGCCATGTTTTAAAGATTGCTATGATATGATGAGCATGTTTAAAATGTTATGATGCCATGTGGTAATATATGAGTTATATATGATGTTGGCATGCTTGCATACATGACATGTTACATGGCCCGGGCGGTGAGAAAGTCAATATCTAATCCGGAAAGGTCGGTGAGAAAGATATGACTAATCCGGAGAGCCAATGAGTAAGCCCTACATCGTGATTCCATTCACCGCGGTGAACGGAAGCGAGGAGTAGGCACCCTCCATCTTCGGGATGGAAGGGGGGAGAGGGTGCACACCGACGGGTGTGTACTCAATGAGCATTGCATTACATCGCATACATATTGATGATGACAATGTTAAGTTTTTATGAATAAGATGATTTACATGATGGGAGATGTTATTGCCATGTTGTTGTTCTTGTTGTCCATTGCAATATGCTTGCTGAGTTTCGAACTCACGCTTGTGTTTTCTTGTTGTTTTAGGTACCATGAGATCGGCATGCGGGGAAGGGAAATAGTCACACGCCCACACGTAGCTTCACCATAATGATTCCACAAGTTATTCTATTAGTTTGATAATAAATTGCGTGTGATGATCATTGCTTTAATGTTTAGCTTTACTATTTGAGAGTTTATTTGTTCATTTGACATTTGGAGACATTAAGTGCTTGATGTTAGACTTATATTGCCGTTAAGTCTTTAATAATTGTTGTTTTAGATGTCTCTCATATTGCCTTACATTGCTATAATATTGTTGATTCTTCGTAGCATGTTAAAACAAAGGAGATGCTGCCGAAATTTCGGTTTTTAGCATATGTATCCTTGCTGGAATTTATGATAAATGGTGGTATTTAGATGTTGGTTAGCTCATGTTTGGTAGCATTCGGGCATATTAAATGCAGGGGTGTTACATCATCCTTGTAATCGCAGAAAAATCAAATGAAAGAAAAATGTTGCTAACTTGCCTTTTTTATGATGAGACAAAGCAAAAATTAATCAATAATATCTTTACTACTTAAAAAAAATATTGGTGATGGTGGTTCATTCACCCCAACCCAACTCCCTCTTGCGTCCGCCCCTCTCTGTAATCAACGCGCCAACATGAGAGCGTGTTAGCCTATTCCACGTCCCTACACCCCTTTCTACTGAATTTTTTTAAAATATTTTTTTAAAATACTTTTGCAAAAATAATATGTTGAATAAAATATTTACAAAAATACACTTCTGTCACCCCTATTGACAATTCAAATGGTGACAGAAGCCTCAGTCTTATCAGCTAATTATATCCACGATAAAATAATTCATTGGTCAAATTCGATACACGACAAACAGACCTCAGTCACCAATTGAAATGATGACAGAGGTGTATTTTTGTAATTTTTCTTTTCGACATATTATTTTTGCAAAATTATTTAAAAATATATATTATTTATAAAAGAAGTCCCCTTTCCACCTTCCTAAAAGGTATATAACAAAAGCATAGAAAAATAATAATCTTTCAATAAACAAATGCAACCTCACTAGAAAATTTCTAACATGAAAAAGGAAAGAAAAAAAACATCAAAGCTCTACCAGGAACGCGTATTTGCATGGTATTTTTTTTTAAATAATATATTTTTTATTAAGATTGCAAAATTATACTTCTATTCAAAAAAATTACAAAAATATACCTCTGTCGCCATTTAAATTGGCGATAGGGGCCTGTCGCCAATTACCTCAACCTTGACAACTAAATGAATCTACGACAAAATAATCTGACGGCCAAATTCAATCCGCGACAAAACAATCACTGTCGCTAATTGAAATGGCGACAGAGTGTCTGTCGCCAATTGAAATGATTACAAAGATTCTGTCGCTATTTTAAATGGCGACAGAGGTATATTTTTGTAATTTTTTTGAATCAAACTATATTTTTGCAATCTGAATAAAAAAAGATATTATTTTAAAAGAAAATTCTATTTGCATTGAGTGTGCTGTGGTGTAGTGTGGCCGAGCGTGGAGGTGGAGTTCAGGGCGTGGGCCGGGCCAGCAAGCTGATCCCCGACTATGTGCGAGAGTAATATGATATTTTTTTGTCTGTAACGAAGGAGCACATCCAGCAAGTAAATAAGAATAAAATTAAGTTTTCTATATCACGCATATTACCGTGCTCCAAAAGCATCTTGCAAAAAGGATTGAAGTTACCCCTCGTTAATATTTTTTCCCTTCAATACTTACTAGTTACGGATGCAAAAAAAAATATTTAAATAATACTTTTTTTAAAATCAATTGCGGTTTTAATACACGAAAATTCAAAATTGCAAAATTAATATGTAATCGCCATACCATACGGCGAATACCATATTTTCGCCATACCCTATGGCGAAAATACCCTAATTACCATATTAAAGCCGATTAACC
The DNA here is from genome assembly GCA_036346355.1 of Rhipidocladum racemiflorum. Classification (NCBI taxonomy): domain Eukaryota; kingdom Viridiplantae; phylum Streptophyta; class Magnoliopsida; order Poales; family Poaceae; genus Rhipidocladum; species Rhipidocladum racemiflorum. The sequence goes on along the minus strand of CM070577.1, from coordinate 47,931,424 downwards.
GTCCGATGTGTGGTTAAGGCTATTTTTGCCGTACCCTACGGCGAAAATACTATTTTCGCCATAACCTATGGCGACAATTTTTCAAAAATCATGAAATAATTATGAATTATTCGTAGGTTGTAGGATGTTCCATTTTTGCAAAAATATGCAGGAATTAATTGAGTTAATAAACCAAATTAATACAAGAAATTAAAAGTGCATGATATTGTTAAGCCTTTTCGGCAGCCTGTAAAATATCACGTTTAAATGTATTCTCTTGAACTGTACTGCAGATTAGCTCTTTGATATATGGAGTACCATATTCTGCAAAAATATTTTATGTACACCTATCGTTGCTACAAAAATAGACCGTCGCAACAACCCTAAGTATTATTGTCAACGCTAACTTTGAACCCTTTTCGGCGGCACATAAAATATCACGTTTAAATGTTTTCTCTCGCAACTGTACTGCAGATTAGCTCTTTGATATATGGAGTACCATATTCTGGAAAAATATTTTATGTACACCTATCGTTGCTACAAAAATAGACCGTCGCAACAACCCTAAGTATTATTGTCAATGCTAACTTTGAACCCTTTTCGGCGGCCCATAAAATATCACGTTTAAATGTATTCTCTTGCAACTGTACTGCAGATTAGCTCTTTGATATATGGAGTACCATATTCTGGAAAAATATTTTATGTACACCTATCGTTGCTACAAAAATAGATCGTCGCAACAACCCTAAGTATTATTGTCAACGCTAACTTTGAACTTTTTGATATATGAATAGTTTAGCCCAGGAACACTTTAGCGAAAGTGTTTAAATCATTACAAGCATTGTAATGATTATGTAGTTGTAGCCAGTAACCTTAGTAAGCAAACTCAACCTTAGTAGGTTAGATACAACGAAAGTCAAGATGATATTACAAGAATATTACAATAGTGACGAGATTGCTAGAAGAAGTGCGGATAACACTGATTGTCATGGTGGAACAAGTGATCGTTCCGCCTATGTTCGTAGAGTGGGAATGACGCGCCACATTTTGTACATATTACATCACCCGTCAATCTTGTGCGATTTGTTCTCGAACACCGCTCAATCTCTCTTATGAAAGAGCTCCATGGCCATGCGTAGTGCTCCCAGTTGCTGCCGAATGGGTAGCCTATGCCATACCTCTCTGGGGTATGTGAAGTAACTTGTTTGTGTACATTCTGTGGAGTTATGCCCTCCCATACGGGCATGCCATCTCGACTTCCGGCGCCCCCTATGTTAATACCACCCAGGTTCCCGAATGTTCTTTGTAATGCGTCAAGGATTTGTTGCGTAGTGCGGACCTCGGCCGGCTGCTTCCCCTTGTCCCTTTCTCTTCGAGAGGACGAACCCTCTTGCCCTTCAGGAGACTTGCCGAGACGCCTCCTCTGTTTTGGCTCGTAGTCCACTATATGGTGTAGGAGGTGTGTGTTGGGCTTCTTGTTGTACAACCGTAAGCGTGCTCTGCAGTCAATGCAGTATGCCCGCTCTGGTGGTTGAAGAATACCGTATGCGTACTCGGGGTCTGGCTTTTCTTGGAGGTAGTAGCACCAAGGTGAGGGTTGCTCTCCCCGGTTATCGAATACGGGAAGTTTAATATGTGGGTGGTACGTCTCCGGGTCCACCCAGTTGAAGTAGTAATACCATTCATCCTAGGTCAAAGGGCACCGGTAGAATCTTCGGTCCGCTAGATCCTCGTGGTAGGTATCAACCACTGCCTGCAGGCCGTGGTCGCACAGTTCAGGGCTTTGGGGTGGCCGCTCAGGAGGATGTTCCTGCCTTGACTTGAGCAATTTTGCAACCTTCTTTTTGAAGTCCTGTATGCGATGAACTGGTTTAGAATGACTACTTTGAGACTAAAATATGAGCATGTCGCATGAAACTCACCGATTGGTTCGTCCCTTGCCCACCGACCCTTAACTCCGGTCGATCCATATAGGGGACATATCACGGCGGCCTCTCCCACCGGATGAAGTTCTCGGGCGGAGTGGGGTAGGTGTCGTGGCAATTCTAGACAAATTCGTAGTCACATCGTTCGGGCCCGTCGATCCATTGGAAGAAGCAACACCGGTCCTTGTGCTAAAAAAACAAAGAACAATGCATGAATTGGTAGTGTTACCCTAATTTGTATTGAGACCTGTTGGTTTACCTCGTTGCCGTGGCCACAACAGTAGTGAGCACGGGCGGCCGTATTTCTGTGAGTAGACTGCATCATCTTTGCCGGAAGGTTGCAGTCGTATTTCGGCTAGGGCAACTTCGGCAGGACTGGAGCGTCAACGCTACTCGCATCCGGGTATTCAGGGGGGGTTAATTTTCGCTTGCTGAATAGGCGACAGTAGAATGACATCGTGGCTGAATGGGGGTTAATCTTCACTTGCTGAAGTTTATTGCAGTTTTGGCAGTGCGATGCACATATCCCTCCCTCGGTCGGTTTTTATAGTGCTGGTGAGGGGCCAGCCAAAGGGGAGATTGGCGGACTTAAGCTAAGTTCAAATCCGCGAGCATCGGATTCTTCTGCAGCTTTGCATGTGATGGGACGTGAGCCTGTCTATAGCCATAGCTTTAGACAGGGAATCTCACCCATAGTCGGCTAGAAGGCTAGGTCATGCGGCTTTAGGCAGATGATATGACAAAAGCTGGAAAAGTTGATATGACTAAAGCTGAAAAAGCAACAATGACAAGAGGTTGATATGACAAAAGCTAACAGAAATATATAATCAACCACGTAATATGAGAAAGTACACAAAACAGATGGTAAAAGATAATATGAGAAAGTACCCAAAATGGGCAATACCACAAAAATTATGTCACGGGGAGCCTAATCCTGATCCTGACCCCTACCCCTACCCCTAGCCCTACCTCTCCTCTGCTGACGTGTTGAAGGGGCTGCATCATCGAGAGGTCGTGGTTGAAGCGGCTGCGACGGTCCCGCCTGGGCGTAGTCTGAAGGACTGTACCGAACCGCTGGTTGACGCACGTGTGGAGGTAACGGGTCCTGCGTAGCTGGGGGAGGCTGCGTGTGCTGCTCGCTGCAGGGGGCTGCGCGAACGGAGCGCCTGCGAACAACTGATCCACCCAATAGACACCAACGCCGTGCCCTGAAGGAGTGTCCAAAGTAGAGGCATGTCCTAGGATACCTATAGTTGAAACAGTAACATCAATTGTATTGAGGTGGTTAGATTTGAAACATGATCAATTGAATATTGCTCGGCTTACCGGGTGTGGGCACCATGATAGGACCGCGTGCTGGTGCCTGCCAACTGGATCCTCTAGCCATGCCTAGAGCCGGAGGCACGGGGGTGTGGAAACTGGAGCCTGGGTGGTGTGTTGGTCGAGGAGGTGGTGTCGAGGAGTTGAGCCCCGTAGGTGGCCTGTGCACAGTGCTAGCCGATACAGTCGGGGCTGGGACGTGTCAATCAGCACCAAGCTCCACGATCCGTCGAGACTGCGCCTCCACATGCCTCATGGCCCTTGATACCACGTCCAGTGTGAGAGCGGCCCCCGGCTGTAGCCTAGCAAGAAAGTCAACTGCATGCTGGTGCAAGTCCCTAGCCTCGTCCACCTATCACGTACAAACAAACCATAAACATAATGACATAGCATAACGAATAGATGATGCAATATATTAAATAAGACTTACCATCGTGTGTAGTGCCACTCCTACCCGGCTCGAGTACAAGTCTGCGACGCTAGCGGCATATATCTGGGCCGGGTTAACCCCCAATAGTAGGAGACGAGTGCGGGTCCGGGGCACGTACGAGGACAAGTAATCCTAGTAGGAGGAGGGGTCGTAGGGCGCGTCCTCCTCAGGAACGTCCTCCAACGCCCCATCCCACTGCGCAAGCCACGGCCCCATCCTCTGAAGCAACGTCGCCATGGTCTTCTGGGGTCCCTAGGTGGAGTACCTGCTTAAAAATCTACATTATTACAAATATAACATAAGGGCGTAGCATACTTGTTGTGGCGAGTAACTCATGAGTGCACTTTCGCTGGCACGCGTTCCCCCAAAGGAACAGGGACCAGCTGGCGAAGTCCGAACTGCCTGAGGACTCGGTGCGGCGCGTAGTCCTCTATGAAGATGTTGAAGACGAGCTTCCTCCTCGTCATCCAGTAAGCATGGTCCCTGTAGCACAGCAACGAGATGCCCCCCGTGGCTCTCTCTGCTACACGCTGGTCGCTATAAGGGTCCCAGACGACCTGGTCCGCACTCAAGTGGTTGAAGGCCTCCGTGAAGGCGAGGTACGCCGACCGTACCTGGAGACCTGCCCATTGTGGCTGCAATGGAGGAGAAATAAGTGTAAGCACATGCGATTCAAATTACAATTGCATTAATGAGTAAAAACATGTACCCGTTGCCTGGTCCAAAGCGAGCCCATTGTCGGTTGATCCAGCGCATCGCCGACATACATGTCAGGGGTGTAGTACCGAGGGTCGACATAGGGTCGACCCATGGAGAAGCGCTCGAATGACCACAATTGAAGTAGAAGAGGCATCCCGGTATGATTGGGGCTCTTGGCTTTCTTCACGCACGCGTCGCAAAGGGCGCGGTACGTGCCAGCAAGAACCGCCGAACCACAGAATGAACACTTGGATCCAGGGAAAAATATTGGGTCAACCAAAGTTTTTTATCACGGATGGTAACAGTATCGGGGGATAAATGCTCAGCCATGGTGACCGCAAAACTGCATAAATCCACTCCGTTCTGCCCAATTGTTACTTCACCATCGCCATAATATACCCTAAATTTCACTGGTTCCGACATCACTGTGACGACATAGACAAAATACATTTTTTCACCACTACTGGCATGTAAAATCAGTACCGTAAATTGAACAACGCTAATAACCTATCCCGCTATCGATACTCTAATTTTATAATATTATAGCGCACATGTAACATCGCTATTTGCTACAACATGTAGTCTTCAAAACAACGGCCGATTGGCCAATCTTCTGGCCGATTAGGTTCTGATCGGAGCCATAAAGATTCGATTTTACAGTTTTCTATGAAAAACTTGGCACACCGATTTTTTTGGAATCTTAGTAATTGCCCTTGCTGACCAACCGATTAATGATCTCTAATCTTAGACCTGATCAGCTACCGATTAATGATTTCTAATCTTAGTCCAGTTAATCTTCCGATCGATCGATTAATCTCTAATCTTAGACCCGACCAGCTACCGATTAATGATTTCTTCAACATTGCTAGTATGTACAACCATTACTGCAAATTGAACAACATTATAATATTCAAACTAAAATCCCTACCCTAAACTATAGAACTAGAATCGCTACTCTAAATTACAAACCTAAATCGCTACTCTAAATTACACACCTAAATCGCTACGCTAAATTGAAGAACGAAAAAATTATCAAAATTGCGATGTTACCTCCTCCTTCTCTTCTTCTTCTTCTTCTTTTTCTTCTTCTTCTTCTTCTTCTCCTCCTCCTCCTCCTCCTCTCTCCTCTTCTTCTTCTTCTTCTTCTTCTCCTCCTCCTCCTCCTCCTCTCTCCTCTTCTTCTTCTTCTTCTTCTTCCTCCTCCTGCTCCTCCTCCTCCTCCTCTCTCTCTCTCTCCCTCTCCTTCCTCTCCCTCTCCTTCCTCTCTTCCTCCGGCCGGCGGCACCCCTCCCTTTCTTTTTTTCTTCTGTCGCTCGCTGCCCAGCCCAGCCAGATCGAGATCGATCTGGCTTCGGCCGTTTTTTACCGAGCTATTTTCGCCGTACGATGTGGCGACAACCTATTTTTGCCACACCGTACGGCGAAAATAGGGTCTTCGCCAGACCGTTCGGCGAAAACAGCCTTGATTCCCGTGTAGCAGATTAACTGCGGATTTAGGGTATTGTCGCCACACGGTACAGCGAAAATAGGGTATTCGCCGTACGGTATGGCTATTACATATTAATTTTGCAATTTTGAATTTTCGTGTATTAAAACCGCAATTGATTTTAAAAAAAGTATTATTTTAAAAAAAATTCTATGGTATGCCGTAGCAAGTAGCATTGACAACAGTATTTACAGATCGGTTTATAATTCTACGTATGTATGGTATTGACACAAGAAAAAGAGAAAGAAAATAAATTTAGATACGATATTGCTACAACGGCTTGCTTAATCTCATCGAGAAAATATTAAAAAGAGGTCGAGAATACATCATGAATTAATTGAAGCAATTTTGGGTAACAGGAATGTTCAAACACTACCTGGGGATCGAGTTCACGAGCTACATGACAGCACTGTAACCAACAGTTGGAGAATCGGTCCTGGCTGGCACCATATATGCCGATTTCTAGAAAGAGAACCAAACTAGCAGCGTGCTAATGAACACTTCGATGATAGACCCTCTGCCCACACCGATGAGAACTACAACTCTTTGGTAAACCAACCCTATCTACCCGGCTACAAAATATCTTCTAAAAATATCTTCCAACCAGAAACTTCTCTAAAAATATATAGCTGTTGATATTTTTAACTTTACCATAACATTTTTACTAAAGAACTAGTTCTAGACCGTCACATGAAATATCTAATTCTTGTAGGCTCCGAATGAGTTCTATAAATATGACAGTAGAGAAATCACATCAGTTAGTGCGCTCTCCTTATAAAATTTTTCCTTGTACAAAACAATCCGCATAGTTTGGCTGCCATTCTGAGAGAATAAACGTGAAAAAGAAATTAGTACAAGAACTATAAGGAATTTTCTAGGTAGTAATAATCACTAGCAAAATTAAGACTACACTCAAAGTTTAATCACTAGTTTCATTCTTTTTTTAAACGACTTATATGTTTGTTAAATGTGGTAGATTTGACATTCCGGTAATGGCATCAGGAAGCCAAGGAGCAGGATCATCGGGTTAGATATTTCTCTTAAAAAAATATTTATTTCTCAGTTTTTGAATGCCCATTTTATTTTTGTTGTAATTTTTTGTTTCTCTGTTGCAATATGTGATGAAGATACCGCCAAGAATTACGACAGGTGTGTGCGCGTTCTTGTCGCCCATTTAATCCCACAAGCTTGCATGTAATATTAATACAATTTAAAAGTATATAAATCTCACAAAAAACAGCTAAGTCCCTCTACTATGTGAACAGTGACTTCTCAACTCAATTTGCAAACGCGGACCGAAAAGCGCCGAGTCACCTTACCATGGAAACACAGTCTGCTAGATGTGCAAGACTTGCAGCTAAATACTATGGTGACATGAACAATGTGAGTAGTTCTAATTGCTTTTTATCAACATAGTAGTGTATAATATATCTTTTGCCACTTATCTACATACAAAAGCACATGAGATCCAACCATCCTTAAATAGTCTTTCTAGGCCACGTAGAGCAGACTGATTTTTCACTTCTTTCCTTTATGTCTATTTACAAACAAATGTGAACAATCAGAAAGCAATTTGTAAAGCAAGAAAGTGTATCTTTCGATCTTTCAGGTATTACTTATTGTCAAGGAGGCGAAGATAGGTGACAGTAACTGCTTCGAAGGCAAGTACGTTGGTGATGGTGATGCCAAGAAAATATATTATCATGCAATGTTTAAAGCGACTATCGGGAACAACCGGACTCCTAGCGTTTTCTTTGCCGAGTTACGGGGCACCAGTTACCCAGCGGAAGTGCTGCAATGCGTTATCATTGAACAAGGTACCTACAAGCACATCTTTTTCTATTTTGTTGCATCTTCTTATTGTTAATAACCTGCTCTTATTGAGAAATTGTTAAAGGGCACAGAAATAATATGATAGTTTCCGCTATGTTTTTATTAGAAGGCCAAATACAATTTGAAATCAGATAATCTTGTTTTTAGATTACTTATATTATTATCGGCTAAACTGTAATGAACGAAGCATCTGCGGGGAAAATTATATAGCTAGTTTGAATCTATAATGTTCCATTCTCTTGACTATTGTTTTCTCTCATATACTTAAGTTTACTTTTCTTAAAAATGCAGAAGATGTTGATACGTGCAAGTTCTGCTCCAGCATATATCATCCACCAGGTGATTTTTTCGGGAAGAAATGAGTAAATTTGCGTAAGACTCGGTTCATGTTTTCTTTCAGAAGAACTGTTTCAGTACAATGTCCAATACGATGCAGAATGAAAGAGTTCTATGTTGTTTTATCGTTGGTGGCAGCAAGAATTTTAGAGAAATAGAGATGGATGGTTGCCACATCGTGGTTCATACGGGTGTTTGTTTGTGTTAGTTGCTTTGGTAGATCTAATCTTTACCTAAAAGTTATGGGTGCCTACTGTGCTGGTTTTAGTGAAGTTCTGTTGTCGTCGGTGGGGTGTGGTTGTCATGTTTTGGACTAGAGGATGATCTCCGAATGGCCTATGTAAACTTTGGGTTATATGGTGGTTACTTGCTGCATACATAAAGTGGAAAGTTAGGTGGTGTGTATATCTCTTCTCTTGGCATTGATCTTGTACTCTACCTCTCCTTTCGCTTTTACTTCATTGCCCGCTTATGAATGTGACTAGCTTGAATGCACGAGACCTCAATAGTGCAACTAAGCGCGATGCGTAACGTGGCAATCATCGGTATTCAAGAGATAAAATTGTCGTTGGCAAATCTTAACTCTGTCAAGGAAATGGCAGGACACCGTTTTGAAAACTTCTTTGAGCGCCCAGCGCGGGTACAAGGGAGGCATCCTCCAGATCTAGGATGAAAACTTTGTGCATCTATCCAACCTTTACTACTACCAATATCCTTAACTGCCCCGTGTGACATTTAAGCCGGAGAACTGTACACGGACTATGACACTAGTTTATTGGCCGCGTGACCGGGACAAGCCAGAATTCATTGACTTTTCGCGGGGGACTTTAATATTATACAACAGGCGAGAGAGATAAAAGAAACAGTAATTTGAATCACCCCTCGAGGGGAAGGTATAAATAGCTGCAACTTAAAGAGCTACAACTTGAGGGCCGGCGTTACACCTGGAGCAAAGAAGAGCAAAGAATAAATAGCTGCAACCATCCCTCGTCAGTGCGTCTAGACAGGGCTTTTAGCAACCAAAACTAGGATATCGCCTAGACGCCTACAGCAACTAAATTCTCCGCCGGATGACAAAATATGTTTCTCATTATTGCTCACTTCTAATATCGACGGATGCTACTCCAAGGCCGGTGATGCTATTTCGCTTAGAAAACTTGTAGGTGCACATGTCGGGGTTTATGGAGGTTGTGCAACAATTAATCATGGTCACAACCAATTGTTCATATGCAAACCGATGAACAGTTTGGACCTGAAGGCGCTAATTAGTGCCTGCAGCAACAATCATAGGAGAAACCAAATTGCAGAGGCTAATTGCACCGGAAATCATCATGCAGCTGGACAGAGCACTGGAATGCCGAGAGTTGTCAGCTCAGGAGTTCTGGGGAAGCAACTAAATTGTCAAATGTCGTCTGCTAGTATAGGTGTCATGGAGAAATTCAAAAGGCAACCATGATGAAAGGTACGTTAGTACAATACAGTAGTTGGAAAAATGAAGCTACTTTTTTTTTATGTCACTTAACATATATAAGGTGCATTGTATAGCATCAATGCTTAAGTAGGTTGTACGGACTGGTGCTTAACATGTAATTATATATATGCAACCATGTAACCACGTACAAAGAGGTGAGTGCATTAGAGCAACCACAAGGTGATTTTTTCGTCTCTAAGAAGAGATAAAAGGTCTTGGAGGCTGCCTCCAAACAACGCATAGCAACCTCCAAACAAATTTCATACTTAACCTAAGCCAAATTTGGTAATACCAACAGAAGTTGGCCAGCATTTAGATTGTTGCCAAGATTTGGCATACCCATGGAAATTTGCTAACAACATTACAGGAGTTGCCAAAATGTTGGCTGTTTTGTGGGCCAGCAAAACGTTCTGGAAGTTTTGGAAGGGTAGCTGCCGCTTCCTTTGCTGACATGGCACAGGGTGATTGGTTGCATTTAATGCTAGAAGTGTTTGATTATAAACCTTTAAATGCATATAACATCTAAACTGTGTATCTGTTTAAACCCACTACTACAGAATGGTAAACATTATCATTTCATCTGTATCGGTTCACAATGTTTCAAGAAAACAAGCGACTGTGATATGTGTACTGTAATTTATGTTTTTGGAAATAGAGTCATCACAATCGGTTCTAATCTAGAACCGATTGTGATGTCACCTCCTCATCACAATCAGTTCTAACTCAGAACTAACTGTGATGTGGGCCCCCCTGTGATACCCTCCCTTTTATGATACAGTATACCATAAAAGAAATATTTTGATGTTCTTTTTGTGCTAGTCCCATTATCAGTAGCTAGCACACACATACACAAATTGAGTTCACAATTGATGAGGGCATCATTCCTTCAGATACGTGCAACACGACTCCTCAAGATAAACAAGGACCAATTAAAAGATCACGTGCACAACAATTAAACCACTAGGTGAACTCGTTCCTCGCTATTCATGTTTTCTTAGATGGGTTGCTACTAAATTCTTGTGATGTCTTGTTGCTTAGGAATATGGGAGAAGCATCACAAGCTTACCTGGACATCATCCCTCGAAATCAGCCTCTACATGGATCAAAGTTGAGCTCAAGTTGAACTCCAAATTCGGTTCAGAGTCTCAGAACAACACGTCAATAAAATGACGATATCTGGGTCATACGAAGTCCGATTGAGGCATTCTTGGAGTCTACAGACAAGCCCACGATGAGAGATTTCCAACGGAAGTGGTTTCATGTTCAAACTCTTTCTGGATTGACAGGAATCATCAAAACTATATGACAAACATAATTTGCCTAGTGCTGCGACAACTCCACTTGGGCCCAAAGGCCTTGCAGGACCTAGGGTTGTACGGCTATCCCCTTAGCTGCCTCCCTTGCCCTCATTCTCATATATATTTAGTATCCATCGCTAGAATAGATGGGTTTTGCTTATATTACAACTAGACACTCTGTCAGTTTTAGCCGAACATCGCTTTCTGGAACCCCAACTCGTTGTGCTTAATACGATTCGCAATTTCAGATTGCTTCTTCTACATTCTTGCTTGAGTTCTTGATTCGTATGCAGGGATAAGCCTTCTTGGCGAGGTCAACCATGTTTGTGCATGGTTGATAACCTACGAAGCCGTGGTGTAGCGATTGTAGGGTTCGGATCAGTTCTGATTGGAAGCCGAATTGTCAACGTCGAGTGCTCCATCCATCAAATTGTTACTTCATGTTAGAAGATCGGGCCACCATTTGCATCTAGTGGTATTAGAGCCTCAGTTGCCCGTCGGGTTCCATTTGATTCCCTTTAGTTTATTTGTGATCGTCATAGAACTCCAGAAAATTTGCCCCACAAAAATATTAGTTCATCTAGGTCATCTTTACCTCCCTTATCCCAGAACTCAAGCCTTGCAATTTCATTTTTAGTGTCATTTTGTTGAGTCTTGATCCATAGTCATTGTCTTGTTGCTGGTTGAAGTCGTTAACTTAGATTCTAGTTGACACCTTCTGTTGCCCTAATTTAGCCCACCACCGCCAGTACCCAAATCCAAACTGAGTCCTACTCGGTTTGCCCCTACAGCCGCCTTGTGTTATATATCCCGCACAGCAAGCCCTATTTAGGTCACGAGCCGCCTTGTGTCAATTGCCCTGCACCGCTAACCTCCAATTTTCAACCGCAGTCCTACCGGTAGTTTAGCCCTAACTAGAACTGGAAGGAAGAAGTGAAGCCCTAGATAGTTCCAGTTTGCGTAGTGTTCAGTAAAACAGGCATAACTTTGGCATACGAACTCCGATTAGGGCATACTTTTTTTTGTTTCGAAGGGGACGACAACGCGCACCTGAAAATATCACATGTCAAAATACCTGTTGTAACACTCCAAATTTTGCTTTTCATGAAATTAAATGAAATGTTGCACTTTCGTGAATTTTTGGAATTTTCTGGAATTTATTTGGATTTAATTTGAATTTATTCCCTTGGGGACTTTGTTGTTGATTTTGGCGTCCTTCGGATTCGAGATTGAATCCTGTTTAAGGGGGGGAGAATGTGACACCATGGAGTGTCGTAATCTTATAAAATGTGAATGTTGATGTTAAAAACATTATGAAGTGTGAAATTAAGGTTAAAACCATATCGTATGGGGTTTATTTGCGTTTTCGGGCTGATTCCAGGAGTTTCGGCCTTCCCGGGGGAGTTTGGGCCTAAAAGAAGGGGTCGTGGGCTTTGGTGGGATTGAGTTTGAGTCCTTTTAGGAGTAGGAGACCAGTTTGGGCTGGTAAAAGGAGCCCCCTACCCTTGCCCTGCGTCCCCACCTCTCTTTGTGCGCCCCCTCCTCTCCCTCAATGCCCTAGCCACCACCCCCCACCTCCCCCTCTCCCTTGCATGCGCCCCCACCTCCCCCTTGCTCCCCATTGCACCACCACCTCTCCACCTCCCTTGCTGCCCCTAGGGGAGTTCTCCACATCAGTACCTCGAAGATCCACCCGTTGGAGCGCTCCGCGACGAGGAGATCCGGCGGAATTGGAGCGAGGAAGGAGATCGCGCGAAACGGGAGGAGATCTGATGGGTTTTCGGTCGTCGGGCGAAGGTATGACCACAGGGATCCTTGAGGTTGGTCTAGGATATGTTCTAAGGGTGATTATCATGTTTTTTAGATCAATTGGTGGTACTGGAATTGAGTAGATTAGATTAGATCTAGAAGTTACCACGTTCTCTGTTTCGGGCAGCATGAGCAGTCGACCTAGGGTTTAGTTTTTCGCCAATTTAGTTTCGGAATTTGGTCGTACGTCTGTTGAAGAAGTTGTAGGTAATTTCAATACCTTTCAGTGGGTATAAAGAACTTTAAATTCCACCCAGCCGTTTGAAAGTTATGCTTGTTTTACCGAGCGTATTAAAATCTGTGGCGTGATTGGAACAGATCACGGTATTTTGTAGATTAAACAACTTTAGTGTCTGAATCAGTCTTTCTGTATACTTAGAAAAAGTTAGGAAATTTCCTAAGCTACGCGAGGATGTACTCGTTTAATTGATTCGGAGTCCCAGAACCCAAGTTATGCCTTTTGGAAGGCTGCTGTCCCGACGGGACAGAACCTCTGTTTTTGGGTTTTGCGAGTAGTTGACAATGCCGGGGTAGATGAGGATTTGCGTACTGTTTTGTGGACATGATTGTGAGTTTGTGGTACCTATGTGCAGGTGGTGCGACCCTGGGAGTGCCTTCTACTTCCCACCAATCCGTTGCCTATGGTTGAGGCAAGTGTATTGCAATGGATAGCGGTTTGTAGGTTGCTAGTTGAGACTAGATGAACTTGATTATATGATATGATCACTTGCCTTGCTTTAATGATTGCCTATGATATGATGAGTATGCTATGATGCAATGTGTTAATGTACAAGTTAATTATGATGTTGGCATATTTGCATACATGGCATGTTACATAGCCCGGGCGGTGAGAAAGTCATAACTAATCCGGGGAAGGTCGGTGAGAAAGTTATGACTATTCCGGAGAGCCAATGAGTAAGTCCTACATGGTGATTCCATCCACCGCGGTGTTTGGAAGCGAGGAGTAGGCACCCTCCATCTTCGGGATGGAAGGGGGGAGAGGGTGCACACCGACGGGTGTGTACTCAACCATACCGGTATGAGTTTCCAAGGAGACATGAGCATCGCATTGCATTGCATACATAATGATGACGATAATGATATGTGATCATGAATGAGATGGTTTACACGATGTGAGATATTATTGCCATGTAATTGTTCTTGTTGTACCATTGCAATATGCTTGCTGAGTTTTGAACTCACGCTTGTGTTTTCTTGTTGTTTTAGGTACCATGAGACCGGCATTCGGGGAAGGGAAATAGTCACACTTCCGCACGTAGCTTCACTCATTTGATTCCACAAGTCATTCAATTATTTTTTGAGAATAAACTGCGTGTGATGATTATTGCTTTAAGGTTTAGCTTTGCTTTATGAGAGTCTTATTGTTCGTTTGACTCTTGGAGACATTAAATGCTTGATAGTAGACTTATATTGTCGTTAAGTCTTTAATTATTGATGTTTTAGCTGTCTCTCATATTGCCTTATATTGCTTTACTATGTTGCTCCTTCAAATCATGTTAAAACAAAGGAGATGCTGCCGAAATCTCGGTTTTTAGCATGTGCGCCTTTGCTGGAATTTATGTTTAATTGTGGTATTTAGATGTTGTTTAGCTTATGTTTGGTAGCATTCAGGCATATTAAATGCCGGGGTGTTACAGTTGGTATCAGAGCGGGTTGTAGGTTCTTGGAATGTGTATTTTTAGTGTCATGCTATAGGGTACAACTAAAATGTGATGTGGAATAACTTAGAAACATGGCTTAGGTCTTAACTAAAATTTTGTCATAGGATAGCAACATTAAAACTTGCAAAAGTGGTATAACTAATCTAAAATTTGACACACATGGATGCACAGTAGGAAGGGTATGGGTATCGTTGTTTACGCTTAAATGTTGTATTTAAGCCTTGTTGCTAAATGCTATATTTGATAGAGTATGCTGCTTTGTGTATGAGAGAATTGAATTGAATTGTTCGTGTTATTGTGTTAAAATGGGGTTGTGGTGCCGAAGGGTTTCGGCCACCTCTCTTTATTCATAGTAAGGGTGAGGTTTGACGGTGTGGCCGGTTAGCGCCATCACCGAAGAACTATTAACCCCTGTAGGAGAAGAGTGCTTACCCTTTCTGTCGTAAATCGGGTAGTTGACTGGAGTCAAATAGAAGAGTTTGGTGGTGGATTCCTTCGTATGCTCTTTACCGTTCTAAGGGTCAGTTTCAGTTGGTTTTCTTGGTTTTAGTTCATTGAAATCAAAAGAAAAGTGTTTGGTCTTGGATTTTCGCGGATTGTTCCGTATGCGGTATGTGGTTTTGTCTTCCTTGGTTGAAGACGAGGAAGAAGAGTCTAGTGTTGAGCTTCTTTTGGTCGCCTTTCCAACTTTGATGCTTGGTTTGTTGATTGCTTTATGGGGAAAAGCATTCAATTTATTCCTGTGTTTGTCTTTCTTCAAGGTCAAAAGAGTTATTGCGGCGTTATGCCAGACTTGGTTGTCCGGGCTGAAGTTCTGTGGCTTTGTAGGAGTAAATGGAGTTTGATTTCGTCATTTTACTGGTTTGAGAAATCATCTTTGAAAGCCCTTCTTGTTTCGTGAAAGTTTGGGGTTTGAGGTTAAGGTTTTATTTGAAATGGATTACTTGATCGCTTGGTTTCCTTTAAGAAAATTGTCTTTCAACCATTTTCCTTTATGGGAGTCGTTGAGATTGAAAAGTGTTTTGTAGAATTCCTTTTGCATGACTAAGTTTGGGGTTTGTCTCATTGCAATTTTGAGAGTCAAGTTTCCTTATGAATTTGGGATGAGTTTTAAAATTAGAATGCTGCAAACAAAGTAAGTAGTCTTTTGATAGAAATCGTTTATCCTTATTAAGAATTGTTGTTAGCCTGTTATGTAGCATGTACCAATGTGGTTTATGGGATGACGTATTGTTAAGTTAATTTGTGAGTTGAAACAATTCAATGCAGTTGATATCTCTAGCTTGAGAATAAATAGACTACTAGTGTTGTAGTTTACTCTTAGCGAGAATGATTGAATGTGTTAATGTACAAGCTTAGAATCTGTTGCTTTGTTATACAAGTGCTTATGACCCCCGATAATGTTTAAAGTTTAAAACCCTGATGCATAATTAGAACATTAAGATGATGTAAATTACTGATATTGTTAAAGAAACTTTGCGGGTTGTTAAAGATGCTCTAATTTTACATGTTAATAGAGAAATTTAGTCATGTTGACTAGTGGCTTTAATTTGGAAGTTGATTAGAGTTGCTATTTATGTAGTTGCAAACTACTAGTATATTTGGAAGTATGTAGTTGTGTGTCTACAATGCTAGTATTGATATCAATTGAGAAGATATAAGACTTATTGTTAATGATGTTGTTAAGGGCAGTGTCAATGCTAGTATTCAATCTATTTTAAATAGCTGGCGTATGTTGTGTGGTGGTAATTTTGTTATAACCTATGTATAGGGTAGCTAAAGGTAATGTTGTTGATTGATGATTATGCAAATTATTGATATTGACGACTTAGTAGTGGTGGTAATTGCTTAGATTAATTGTTGAAAAATCCTTGTTAAAAATGGAAGTTTTTGTAACATGTTATGATGGAGTGGACCATGGATAATTAACATGATGTAGGATTTTATTCTTGATGAATGTATATCCTAGAATCATACTCACGAATTTCGTCTTGTAGAGATAACATTTATGTGTTGAAGTCATTTATTGATTAAGTTTTGTTGTCGAGAAATTGACGTATGGGTTGTATGAAATTGGTAGGTTGATCATGCTCAAGTATCTGTTGAAGTACCATGTTTGAAATAGAGAATACGGTGTTATATGATGTGTTGGTCTGTGGGGATCTTTATGAGGTAGTATTGGTTAGTTGCCTTTTGATAATCGTCATGAACCTTATCTATAAGTGTTGGAAAAGGTAACTAGAGGATTGGTTATGTAACTTTTGGTTGAATTATGATGGGCTTCTAGATGAGTAAATAGTGAATATTGAATGCTTAAATGTTAAGGATAGTGGAATACTAGATATGGTGGGTGATGAGGACATCTCTTCCATGAACACAAATGATCCATCTGTGCAAGGACCAATTACTCGTGCCAAAGCACGTCAGCTCAATTATCAGGTCAACTCGTTTCTAAGTTTATATACGATTAATTCACAGAATGGATTGCTATTTAATTCTTGTGATGACTTCATTGTTCTTAGGAACCAAGGAGAAGATCAAGCTCGGTCATCATATGCGCAAGATCCAGAAGACAAAGTTAAAGAGGAAAACGAGCACATGAGAAATACTACCAAGATGGAAAGGAGGAAGGAGTTTCCTTTCTTTTTGGAAGCCCGAAATCAGATCAAGGCGCCATGACAAATCTCGTTTATTTCTTTCCTTTTGTATTTTAGGAAGCTTTGTTAAGAAGGAAAGGAGGGGCGGATTTTCCTCCTGTTTTGGGCTGCATGTGCGCCCTCCCCCTTGGCTGCCATATGGGCGCCTCCCCTTCTCCCCTTTATATACCCCTGTCGTCCCTCCCTTAGAACTCAGATTTTGTTGATTGAGTTTAGCCGTGTGCAAACTTTCTTCTTCAAGTTGTGCTCGATAGCCACCTTGTGAAGACTTTAATAGAATCTCAATTTGTCTCCACTTTCTCTCATACTTCAGATTGTTTTTACTTGTTCTTGTTTGTTCTTCGATTACCAACAAGAATTGAACTTCGTGTTCAGGTTGATCTCGGCTACCTAGCAGGATCAATAACCACGCGGAGTAGGTTCAGCGATTGCTAAGGCGCCATCGACTTGTTCGTGCGTAGTCGGATCGTGAGAGTCTTCTCCAACACCAATCGATAGTTATCACTCCGCCGAAAGATCGGGCACTCCAGACATATCAGTGGGTCTCATGCTGAGCTTGTGTATAAAACCGTTTGGTCTGGTTTGGTTGTTTGCTATCTTGGTTAAATGTTTTTGGTCGAGGTGTTCTTTATGTTGTGTTTCAGAGTTTCCCTAAAACTCGTAGAGATTGGTGCCCATTTTTGGTTTTGGTTAATTTGTTCAGTTTATGCTATGTGTATGGTTTTACACCCAAAAGTCTTTGAGTGGATCGCGCTCCTTCGCGTTCGCACTAAATCATCTTTGGAGTTAATTTTAAAGGAAGCAGAAGATCTTAGTGGGTTGTGTTGAAGATTCTTGAGATTTAATTTGTAACTCTTTTTGACTGGAGATGGATTTATTTGCATAATGTGTGTGATGTTTGCGAGTGCTTCAAAAAGGTGGAATTTATGAATGTTTTATAAAGTGATTTTGTTAGTGAGGTGTTCCCTTTTTGAAATGAGTTTCCCTCTCCTTGAGAAAAATTTGTGACGGTTGTGGGAGCAGATGCTCGACTTGAAATTTTGATGCTCTCTTCCAAAAATGTTGAATTTGGATGAAATGCAATGTTTTGCAAGTTCAGTTTTCAATTGATGTGGGTTCTTTTACGACGTGGTATTTTGCTATTATCGGTGTTGCCGTCATAATTATAAGATTTAGCGCAACCGTCAATGATATGTGTGTTTCAAACATGTGATACCGAGGAAGTAGTCGGTTGGTGAATGATTATTCGATATTGTTGTTACATGAAGAATGAATGATGAAAAGGAAGCATGACATTGTTTATAGATGTTTAATGATGAAAAAGTCGGTGAGCCAGGTCGGTGAGAGTCATACATGGATATATGACTAATCCGGAGTGCTCTTGAAAAGTGTGCATGCATGTCATAAATCGAGATTTCTATTTCTGTCTGGTATGAAAAGAAAGAATGAAGAAATTCGGGTATTTTGGTTGTGGTGTAAGGGATTTATGCTTCCTTTGTGATTTGGCTTCGATGTTGCTGAATTCTTTCCAAAATGGTTGTTAATGCTTTGGGTTTGAGTTGTCGTGTGTACCCTTGGGCTTGATAACTAAGTGTTTTTTTGTGTGAGGGCGAGACCCTCTTAAGAAATGAACCAATTGTGGTTTGGTAAGGTTTTACGATCCTAGCTTGCGGCTAGGTGTCGAACCTTAGTGGTATAAGGGTGGTTTGTGATGGAGGTTGATGATGTATGGGTTTAACCTTTATTAAGAGTAGCGATGGGTGGAAGTGAAGTTGACGGTAGTTCGGTCATATGTGTCCTGCTGTGAGCAATTGTCTTCACTAGTTGTGTTTTGGATTTGAGTCTTGCCTAGGAGAGGATGGAATGAAGTGTTAGCATGATCGTGTATCGGAAGGGCAAGTGTACCTTAATGAGTTATTCCCCTCGATGGAAATTTTCGGGAATGTAGAGAGGTCGTTAAAGGAATTGTGACTCGCTTTTATTGTGTCATGTTGAGTCTAATGGAGTATGGTACTCAGGTTGGTTGTGATAGTAGTGTGAAGTGTTTGTCGTGAGGATTCGAGCGTTTTGGGTTGATGGAGCCCTTTGTGGTTGAAACGCAGATTCTGTTTGGGAACTGAAGTGAAGGTGGAATCGTGAGAGGTTGCACACTGTTGAGCTAAATCAACATTTTCTCGCCAAGTGTTGGTTTTGAGAACTTGCTTGTCGTTTGTTCCAGTTTGAGTCTTTGTGCGAATGCTTTTGTGCTGCAGAGAAGTCTTTTGTCCCTTGGAGACTTTGTTGTTGATTTTGGCGTCCTTCGGATTCGAGGTCGAATCCTGTTTAAGGGGGGGAGAATGTGACACCACGGAGTGTCCTAATCTTATAAAATGTCAATGTTGATGTTAAAAACACTATGAAGTGTGAAATTAAGGTTAAAACCATATGGTATGGGGTTTATTTGCGTTTTCGGGCCGATTCCGGGAGTTTGGGCCTAAAAGAAGGGGTCGTGGGCTTTGGTGGGATGGAGTTTGAGTCCTTTTAGGAGTAGGAAACCAGTTTGGGCTGGTAAAAGGAGCCCCCTGCCCTTGCGCTGCGCCCCCGACTCTCTTTGTGCTCCCCCTCCTCTCCTTCCATGCCCTAGCCGCCACCCCCCACCTCCCCCTCTCCCTTGCATGCGCCCCCACCTCCCCCTTGCTCCCCATTGCACCACCACCTCTCCACCACCTCTCCACCTCCCTTGCTGCCCCTAGGGGAGTTCTCCACCTTAGTACCTCGAAGATCCACACATTGGAGCGCTCCGCGATGAGGAGATCCGGCGGAATTGGAGCGAGGAAGGAGATCACGCGAACCGGGAGATCTGGTGGGTTTTCGGTCATCGGGCGAAGGTATGACCACGGGGATCCTTGGGGTTGGTCTAGGATCTGTTATAAGGGTGATTATCATGTTTTTAGATCAATTGGTGGTACTGGAATTGAGTAGATTAGATTAGATCTAGAAGTTGCCACGTTCTCTGTTTCGGGCAACAGGAGCAGTCGACCTAGGGTTTGGTTTTTCGCAAATTTAGAGTCGGAATTTCGTCGTACGGCTGTTGAAGAAGTTGTAGGTAATTTCAATACCTTTCAGTGGGTATAAAGAACTTTAAATTCCGCCCAGCCGTTTGAATGTTATGCTTGTTTTACCGAGCGTATTAAAATCTGTGACGTGATTGGAACAGATCACGGTATTTTGTAGATTAAACAACTTTAGATTCCGAATCAGTCTTTCTGTATACTTAGAAAAAGTTAGGAAATTTCCTAAGCTACGAGTGGATGTACTCGTTTAATTGATTCGGAGTCCTAGAACCCAAGTTATGCCTTTTGGAAGGCTGCTGTCCTGACGGGACAGAACCTCTGTTTTTGGGTTTTGCGAGTAGTTCGCAATGCCGGGGTAGATGAGGGTTTGCGTACTGTTTTGTGGACATGATTGTGAGTTTGTGGTACCTATGTGCAGGTGGTGTGACCCTGGGAGTGCCTTCTACTTCCCGCCAATCCGTTGCCTGTGGTTGAGGCAAGTGTATTGCAATGGATAGCGGTTTGTAGGTTGCTAGTTGAGACTAGATGAACTTGATTATTTGATATGATCACTTGCCATGCTTTAATGATTGCCTATGATATGATGAGTATGCTATGTTGCCATGTGTTAATGTACAAGTTAATTATGATGTTGGCATATTTGCATACATGGCATGTTACATGGCCCGGGCGGTGAGAAAGTCATAACTAATCCGGGGAGGGTCGGTGAGAAAGTTATGACTATTCCGGAGAGCCAATGAGTAAGTCCTACATGGTGATTCCATCCACCGCGGTGTTTGGAAGCGAGGAGTAGGCACCCTCCATCTTCGGGATGGAAGGGGGGAGAGGTTGCACACCGACGGGTGTGTACTCAACCATACTGGTATGAGTTTCCAAGGAGACATGAGCATCGCATTGCATTGCATACATAATGATGACGATAATGATATGTGATCATGAATGAGATGGTTTACACGATGTGAGATATTATTGCCATGTAATTGTTCTTGTTGTACCATTGCAATATGCTTGCTGAGTTTTGAACTCACGCTTGTGTTTTCTTGTTGTTTTAGGTACCATGAGACCGGCATGCGGGGAAGGGAAATAGTCACACTTCCGCACGTAGCTTCACTCATTTGATTCCACAAGTCATTCAATTAGTTTTTGAGAATAAACTGCGTGTGATGATTATTGCTTTAAGGTTTAGCTTTGCTTTATGAGAGTCTTATTGTTCGTTTGACTATTGGAGAAATTAAATGCTTGATAGTAGACTTATATTGTCGATAAGTCTTTCATTATTGTTGTTTTAGCTGTCTCTCATATTGCCTTATATTGCTTTACTATGTTGCTCCTTCAAATCATGTTAAAACAAATGAGATGCTGCCGAAATCTCGGTTTTTAGCATGTGCGCCTTTGCTGGAATTTATGTTTAATTGTGGTATTTAGATGTTGTTTAGCTTATGTTTGGTAGCATTCAGGCATATTAAATGCCGGGGTGTTACAGTTGGTATCAGAGCGGGCTGTAGGTCCTTGGAATGTGTATTTTTAGTGTCATGCTATAGGGTACAACTAAAATGTGATGTGGAATAACTTAGAAACATGGCTTAGGTCTTAACTAAAATTTTGTCATAGGATAGCAACATTAAAACTTGCAAAAGTGGTATAATTATCTAAAATTTGACACACATGGATGCACAGTAGGAAGGGTATGGGTATCGTTGTTTTCGCTTAAATGTTGTATTTAAGCCTTGTTGCTAAATGCTATATTTGATAGAGTATGCTGCTTTGTGTATGAGAGAATTGAATTGAATTGTTCGTGTTATTGTGTTAAAATGGGGTTGTGGTGTTGAAGGGTTTCGGCCACCTCTCTTTATTCATAGTAAGGGTGAGGTTTGACGGTGTGGTCGGTTAGATCCATCACCGAAGAACTATTAACCCCTGTAGGAGAAGAGTGCTTACCCTTTCTATCGTAAATCGGGTAGTTGACTGGAGTCAAATAGAAGAGTTTGGTGGTGGATTCCTTCGTATGCTCTTTACCGTTCTAAGGGTCAGTTTCGGTTGGTTTTCTTGGTTTTAGTTCATTGAAATCAAAAGAAAAGTGTTTGGTCTTGGATTTTCGCGGATTGTTCCGTATGCGGTATGTGGTTTTGTCTTCCTTTGTTGAAGACGAGGAAGAAGAGTCTAGTGTTGAGCTTCTTTTGGTCGCCTTTCCAGCTTTGATGCTTAGTTTGTTGATTGCTTTATGTGGAAAAGCATTCAATTTATTCATGTGTTTGTCTTTCTTCAAGGTCAAAAGAGTTATTGCGGCGTTATGCCAGACTTGGTTGTCCGGACTGAAGTTCTGTTGCTTTGTAGGAGTAAATTGTGTTTGATTTCGTCATTTTACTGGTTTGAGAAATCATCTTTGAAAGCCCTTCTTGTTTCGTGAAAGTTTGGGGTTTGAGGTTAAGGTTTTATTTGAAATGGATTACTTGATCGCTTGGTTTCCTTTAAGAAAATTGTCTTTCAACCATTTTCCTTTATGGGAGTCTTTGAGATTGAAAAGTGTTTTGTAGAATTCCTTTTGCATGACTAAGTTTGGGGTTTGTCTCAACGGCCAAGATCTAGCCACGTGTCCGGATGTTGGACCGGCGCGGTCAGGCGCGGTCGCCGCTGATGTCACGCGTGACGTCATCATGGGGCCCGCGTGTCAGCGGGACAGCCAACCGCACCATGACATCACCCCTGACGTCACGGTGGGGCCCGCGTGTCAGTGCCGTTAGCCGAGCGTGGTGACGTCACCGATGACGTCATCCGAGGGGTCCCACATGTCAGTGAGACATGTTCCCGTGGGCCGGGTCCACGGTGGACCGAGCTGTGCCGTGCACCGGGTCCATGGACCCGAGGCGACGTGGCGGCTCCCGATTGGTCCACGTGTCCTGCTGACGCAACAAGTTGATTTTTCAAAAGAAAAATAAATGAATTAATTAGGTTTATTGATTTATTTGAATTTTCAAACTTCAAATGCTTATAACTTTTGCGTTTTAACTCCGATTTGAACGATTCCTATTTCTAAAAATTTATAAAATTGAGATCTACTTAAATATGAATTTTAATTAATTTTTGAATATGAAATTTTCTTTGTTTTTATTTAACTAGTAGATTCTTTAAACTTTAAACAATTATAACTTTTGCATTTTAACTCCGATTTGGGTGATTTCAATTTCTAAAAATTCGTAAAATTATGCCCTTTCTGTTTATGGACATTGTTTGAGGTTTTGAGCAATGTGCATGTACTATTTTATTTATTTATTGCTATTTGCATGCATTACGAGTAGACGTTGAAGTACCCGAGGGCTTCGAAGGAGAAGTGTTGACGCAGGAACCAGCTCAAGACCAAGATCAAGTACTCTTTGAAGGCAAGTTGTGCTTTGACCATGTTGAGCCCATTCTTTTGAAATTATGTTGTTTCAAAGTATTGCATGCTAATTTAATTAGAATTTATGTTGATTAATTCTGGGATTAGCTAAATACCTGGTTGTTGTATGACACCTTGATTAATTACTTATGTGCCATAAACCCTTGTCACCCTAGTTGTGGAATTATTTAGTTGGACATTATTAAATTGCCGACATGGGTATTCAGACCGTTGTAGTATGTTGCTTAGACCTGCCACGTAGTCGCAACATGATTTTGGACAATCAAATGTTAATGTTAACTTAATGAGATATGGAACATGTTTTTGAGAAGTGTCATGTATTATTGATGTTGTTATCGATGGCACGTGGTGCATGGTAATCAACTGGGGTTCGATAAATAAGATTTAGACCGGGGCATGTGGCAAGAATGATCGGGTGGGCCAGTTGTGGCACCAGGAACGTTGTTTTGGTTCTTCGGGTTGTCTTTCCCTGGTCACCCTAGGACTTTACCTTGCAAGCCTTTGAACTGAGTCAAACGTGCAACCACATGTCTGTAATGGGATGGACCTAGTTGATTAAGTTGCTAATAACGTACCTGTGGGACCTCGGGGTGTCAACTATACCCTTTTGTGTAGTTGTACCGGGGCTGCGGCTAGGTACCCATCTAACGGTTGATTGGCCTTGACTTCGCCTTTGCTAAGGGAAGGGCTAGTGTGCAATAACCGGGGAGGCCCACTTGTGCTGTTAGAAGTTTCCGAAAGACTTTGTTACGGACACTCGCCTTTGTGGTGTTTAGCTGGATCTTGTGGGTAAAGTGCATAACCTCTGTAGAGTGTAAAATCTATTCGAATAGCCGTGTCCGCGGCATTGGACATTGCTCGGGAATTACAGTCAAGTGTTAGACTTTCATGAAAACAACTTGGACTTGAAATGTTTGGTTGGGTTAAATGATGACGTTGATGGAAATGTGGATTAGGAAAGGGAAAGTGTTTACTTAATTCCTGGAAAAGTTATTTATACTACAATGTTTCTTTTGCTTTCGAATCTACTTATGTTACTTGCTAATTGCTGCTCTACTGCAAATGAACCTGTTAACCTATCCTTTGTATTAAGCGATGCATATAGAATATTAGTTGCATTCTGTGCATGATTTGCTGAGTACCAAGTACTCACCCTTGCCTCAATACAACACCAGTTGAAGAAGAATCAACGCCAGCACTGGAGAAGGAGCTCCAGGAAGAGCCGACAAGCTAGGGGGATAGCCCAGTCAGTTGCTTGTGGCATATTGGTTGGCGCCACGCAATTTCTTTATATTCCACTGCAGACTCTATTTGAATAAGACTTTAGGCCTGCGAGGCATACTTTTGTAACTCGACCATAAGGTTGAGAACCTGTTATATTTCCTTTCTATAAAGTACTTTATTATTCGTTTCGTATGATTGTGATATGTACCGATGTTGAGACTGTGTGCACTAGCGTGATCCTGGACTAGTGCTGAATACACAGAGGGTCCGGATTTGCAAATTCGGGTCTCGACAGAGGTGGTATCAGAGCCAGGTTGACTATAGGCTCACCCATAGTTAGATTGGTCGTAGTGAGGATAAAACTTATTTTCTAAAGTTAAAAGTTGTCAAGATAATGAATGAATTCTCGACTTACCCCTTTCTTTGTTGTTCATACCCCTTGCTGAGTTCTTTTGTCTTCCACTTTGACTTTAAAATGTTGCGTTCTTACGCGAGTGTCTTCTGGCAGATGTTGATGAAGAACAACTACGCCGAGTGTGAGGGTGGCTACGGTGCCGAGTTGTGGCGTATGCTACAGTTGCTTGGAGGCTTTGAGAGACCTCTCTACTGAGGGACCACCATCGTGCAAGCAGGACTGGTCTTAGGATGGGACGTTAAGATCACGGTGTATGTTCGAGAGAAGATGAAGTTCAGTCGTCCATTTCACTTCACCGCTAGGAGGTCAACATTTGAGATGTGAATCCAGGAGGTGTCTCGTCGAGTGATGCAATAGATTGCTCGCACTTACTCTAGAGAGCTGGAAGGCATAGTGTTCGACTATCACCACCCACGCCGAGACAGCAGAGCTCAACGGAAGCCGATAGAAGATGAGGATGCTACCGTCACACCTTGGCAAGATTCGTCGTCGCCTAGGAGGAGCTTATCGACGACACAGTTCAGGAGTTGATGAATGCTCGCGAACAGGTTGAGGAAGGGAAAAAGCACGTAGAGAATGCCCGTGAGTACGTCGCCTATGCTGCGGAAAGGATCACAGAGCTGGAGACCACACTGTATGAACAGGGCCCGGAGCCAGTGTTAGAGTTGGACGCCCCAGACCCGGAGGAACCAGCACCTGAACAGGAGCACCAGCCGGCACCACAGCCTGAGCCTAAGGATGATGCCGCTTCTTCAACTACTACCGTTGTGGGGCATGGCGATCACTTCGTGCCTATGCCGCCACACCCGCCGCAAGGAGGCAGTGGAGGTTTTCTCGACGAGTGAGCGTAGGTTTTGCAGTTGAGACTCCTTCGTCCAGTCGCGTTATAGAATAAGAGTCACCCTTAAAGGCGTTAGACTCCAGTGTGCCAGTCGATTTGGATTTTCATTGCTTGCTGAGTGTGCAGTATGTGTTGCAAGGCCCTTAGGCATTATGAGCAACCATACCAAGTTATTATTAGATAATAAAGTTAGATTTTGAGTTACACCCTTCCCGCATAAGTTTCTCTACTACTTGTCTATTCTTATTCCCTCTCGTCTCTAAACCTTGGAGTAACCGACAGATGGTGAACACCCGCGGAAACCTTGGAGGCAATGGGAGTGGTTCTCGCTTCGCAGTGAACCCCAATGATGGAGCACCTGCACCCCAACCAGCATCGCCAGTTGACATGCAGAACTTTGGAGCCTTTCTTGCTGCACAGACTCAGCTGATGCATGCTATGATGCAACAGATGCAACACGTCACTGCTCAGGCCGCCGCTAATCAAGTTAATTAAGGACAGCGTCAGGGCTCAAGGTTGTCAGAATTCATGAGGACTCATCCGCCCACCTTCTCTAGAAATGCCAATCCACTGGAGGCGGATGATTGGTTAAGGTCAATTGAGAGGAAGTTGCACATTACCCAATGTGTGGGAAATAAGAGGGTGCTCTACGCCTCTCATTAGTTGGAAGGGACTGCAGCTGAGTGGTGGGAGAACATCTGCACCACGCGGGAAAACCCACAGGATATCACTTGGGAGGAGTTCACACCCGCTTTCCGCCAGTATCATGTGCCGGAAGGAATAATGGACTTAAAGAAGGAAGAATTCAGGGCATTGAAGCAAGGTAATCAATCGGTGGCTGAATACCTGAACAAGTTCACACAGCTTGAACGCTACGCGCTAGAAGACGTAGCGACAGAAAAGGCCAGACAGTCTCATTTCTTAAAGGGAATGAACTCTGGACTGCATGTGGGACTGATCACCCACACCTTTCCAGATTTCCAAGAGTTGGTGAACAAGGCGCTCATCCTTGAGGACAAGCGCAAGGAACTGGATGAGAACCGAAAGCGCAGGATGCAACAGCATGGATCGCATCAGGGAGCGCAGCAATGTTTGAGGGTGGCGCCAAATCAGTTTTTCAGACTCCAGCCGCAGAATGCAGCAAGGACACCGTCGCCAGCACCGAGGCCTGCTAACAAGGGTTACCAGACACCATCTCCAGCCAGAAATGCCGCTTCGGGAAGTCAACAGGGAGTAGTGAGATGGTGCTACACATGCAACGAGCCAGGGCACTTCTCCAATAGTTGCCCTAAGAAGATAGCAGGAGTGACCCCAGTCCGCTTCAATCTGGGATCCACACCAGCCAAGACGCCTACACCAGGAGCAAACCAAGGGACAGCACAACCAGAAGCCGCGCCCCAGACCGTGGTGAGAGGCTGAGTCAACCATGTCACCGCAGATGCACTTCAGAATGCCACGGACGTCGTACTGGGTAAGTTACTTGTCAACTCAGTACCTGCAACAGTTTTGTTTGACTCTGGAGCTTCGCATTCATTTGTTTCTCAAGGCTTTGCTGCTAAGAATGATTTGGAGATTGCAAGACTTAAATGCATGCTTCTAGTTCAAACCCCTGGTTCCGAACTCCGAACGAAAGTAGGATGTTTTGGGATAAGAATATTAATAGATGGGGTAGAGTTCCTAGCGAACCTTATTATACTGGAAACCCAGACCTTAGATGTTATCTTGGGAATGGATTGGTTATCCAAGCACAAGGCTGTGCTGGATTGTGGACGAAGGATTATCTCAGTTGAAGGCCCATGTGGAAGAAAGTGGAATTTCAAGCAACCGCCGTTCGAGATGGACAGCTGATGGTCAACAGCACGAAGGCAATCAGCATAGAAGATGTTTCAGTGGTGAATGAGTATCCTGATGTCTTTCCTAAAGATTTGCCTGGAATGCCACCAGACAGAGACATAGAATTTGTGATTGAGTTAGTACCTGGTACAGCACCGATAGCCAAGAGACCCTATCGGATGTCAACCGAGGAGTTAGTAGAGATGAAGAAGCAGCTTGAGGAGCTGATTTCAAAATGATTCATTAGACCGAGTTCGTCACCGTGGGGAGCGCCAGTTCTATTCGTCAAGAAGAATGACGGAAGTTTCAAGATGTGTAGTGATTACCGTGCACTCAATGAAGTCACCGTGAAGAACAAGTACCCGCTACCCAGGATCGTTGATCTGTTCGACCAGTTGAGAGGAGCTGGAGTTTTCTCCAAGATTGATTTGAGTTCAGGATATCACCAGTTGAAGATCCGATCAGAGGACATTCCGAAGACCGCATTCTCGTCAAGATACGGACATTACGAGTTTACAGTTATGTCCTTTGGCCTGACAAATGCACCAGCTTACTTCATGAATATGATGAACAAGGTTTTTATGGAGTACCTAGATAAGTTTGTCGTTGTGTTCATAGATGACATCCTAGTCTACTCCAAGACAAAGGATGAACATGCAGAGCACTTGAGGCGAGTTTTGGAGATGTTGAGAGAACATCAACTCTTCGCCAAGTTCAGTAAGTGTGATTTTTGGAAAGACAAGGTGGAATTTCTTGGACACGTGATGACCGCAGAAGGAGTCGCTGTTGATCCAAGTAAAGTAGAAGCTGTGTTACATTGGGAACAGCCGAAGACGGTGACCCAGATTCGGAGTTTTCTTGGGATGGCAGGTTACTACCGCCGCTTCATGGAAGGCTTTTCGACAATTGCGAGACCTCTTACGCAATTGTTGAAAAAGGAGAAGAAGTTTACATGGATGCCGGAGTGCGAAAAAGGTTTTCAAGAGATGAAGAAACGATTGACATCAACCTCGGTGTTAGTTCTACCGGACGTCAATCAAAGCTTCGATATTTATTGTGATGCATCGCACCAAGGACTTGGATGCGTGTTGATGCAAAACCGGAAGGTTGTTGCATATGCTTCAAGACAGTTGAGACTGCATCAGTAGAATTATCCGACGCATGACATAGAGCTAGCTGCTTTAGTGCGTGCCTTGAAGTTGTGGCGACACTACCTGATTGGAAATAGATGCGAAGTTTATACGGACCATAAGAGTCTTAAATACATCTTCACCCAATCGGATTTGAATATGAGGCAGAGGAGATGGTTGGAATTGATCAATGACTACAATGTTGTGATCCATTATCATCTCGGGAAGGCCAATGTGGTGGCTGACGCCTTGAGTTGGAAAAGCCATACCGTGAATACGTTGATAGCCGCAAGTCCGGATGAGCTATGCAAGGAGTTTCAGAAGATGCAGATTGAGGTGGTACACGAGGGATTCTTGGCCGCATTGGAAGTAAAGCCTATTCTGGAGGATCAGATCAGAGGAGGACAGAAGGATGATGACAAGATCCGTAGGATTAAGTCCAAGATGGATGAAGGCAGGGCAAAAGACTTTACATTGGATGAGCAAGGCACATTGTGGATGAAGGACCGCATTTGTGTGCCGAACAAAAAGGAGTTGAAGCAGTTGATTCTGGAGGAAGCCCATGACTCCAAGTATTCCATTCACCCAGGAAGTGCCAAGATGTACCAAGACCTGAAGGAAAGATTCCGGTGGCCAAGCATGAAGCGGGAAGTCACCGAACAAGTTGCATTATACGACATATGCCAGAGAGTCAAAGCAATGCATTAGAGGCCGGCAGGATTGCTACAGCCGTTTAAATACCTGAGTGGAAGTGGGAGGAAATCGGAATGGACTTCATTACCGGTTTGCCGAAGACTCAAGGAGGATATGACTCCATATGGGTTATAGTGGATCGCTTGACTAAGGTCGCCCATTTTATCCCTGTAAAGACCACTTACTCTGGAGATAAATTAGCAGAGTTATACATGACCAAGATCGTTTGTTTGCACGGAGTGCGGAAGAAGATTGTTTCGGATAGAGGTACCCAATTTACCTCGAGATTCTGGAATAAGTTGCATGAAGCCATGGGGACCCGTTTGAACTTCAGTACAACATATCATCCGCAGACGGATGGACAGACTGAAAGAGTTAATCAGATTTTGAAGGATATGCTAAGAGCTTGTGCATTAGCGTATGCTACCTCTTGGGATAAAAGTCTGCCGTATGTCGAGTTCAGCTACAATAACAGCTATCAGGCCAGTTTGCAGATGTCACCTTTTGAAGCACTGTATGGTTGACCCTATCGAACGCCATTGAATTGGAATGAGACAGGTGAACGCCATGTCTTCGGGCCAGATATTCTTCAAGAAGCCGAAGAGCAGATCGCCATGATCCGAGAAAGACTGAAAGTAGCACAGTCAATACAAAAGGGTTACGCCGATAACCGTTGCCGAGACTTGAGTTTTGAACTGGAGGATTTCGTGTACCTTAGGGTTACACCTCTCAAGGGAGTTAAGAGATTCCACGCCAAAGGGAAGCTTGCGCCACGTTATGTTGGGCCGTTTAAAATTTTGAGCCGCCGAGGCGAAGTTGCTTACCAATTGGAGTTGCCGCAGCCGTTGGCAGGTGTGCATGATGTGTTCCACGTGTCCCAGCTGAAGAAATGTCTCCGAGTGCCAGACGAGCAAACACCCTTGGAATCGATCGAGCTGCAGGAATATCTGACCTACAAGGAGCACCCCGTCAAGATTCTGGACACCATGGATCGAGAGACGAGAAATAAGTCAACCCGCTTCTGTAGAATTCAGTGGAGCAACCATGCAGAGAGCGAAGCAACTTGGGAGCGCGAGGAGGATTTGAAGAAAGAATTTCCGAACCTATTCCTTAGTTAGCCCTGAATCTCGGGGACGAGATTCTGTTAAGGGGGGAGGTTTGTAACACCCCAAATTTTGCTTTTCATCAAATTAAATGAAATTTTGCACTTTCGTGAATTTTTTGGAATTTTCTGGAATTTATTTGGATTTATTTGGATTTAATTTGAATTTATTCCCTTTTGAAATAATTAAAGAATTTAAATTTATAAATAAAATTTTGTTGGAAATATTTTATTTAAGTCCAAAATGTTCCAAAGTATTTTTCAGATTTTTTCTGGAATTTTTCTGATTGTTTTGCTATTTTTCTTGAATTAAATAAATTTCTGAGAATTAATTTAATTATTTAATCGCTGGAAATGACGAGTGGGTTTGTACTGTTCCTCCGACCGAGCCCGAGTCAGACTCGAGTCCGAGTCCGACTCGAACCCAACCCAGCCTTAACCGCTCGACCATTGGATCTTGATCCAACGACCGAGATTGCGCCACGTCACCCTCTCCGTGCCCTCGTTGGATTCCGCCGCCGCCGTCGAGTGGGCCTCGTTTCGCGCGAGTTTCACGGAAGCCGAGGCCCCTATTTAATGCGCCACCGCTATCGTGAAGCTCTCTTCCTTGCACACCCGTAGCCCTAACCCGCAGTGGTCAAGCCGCCGTCGTTAGCCCACGGGAGCTCGCCGTTGTTGGATTTGTCATCCGCCGCGGTTTTCCGTTGTTTCCACTGCCGTCCGCCATCCTTCGCCATCACCAAGCCCAGATTTAGAACCGTCGCGACGAGACGCACCTGGGAGCACCATCCACTTTGCCGGGGCACGCCCGCAACGCCATTCCCCGTGTCGTCGTCTTCGTCCCCGGCTACCAAGCTCCGCCGCACGCCATCGTCGGACCGCGAAGCTCCTCTGCCATTGGATCTTCATCACACGGCCAGGATTCGTCCACATCACCGTGGGTAAGCCTCACGTGTTAATCCTTTAGATCTATTCTTAGCCGCTAGATCTAGATCCAACGCCCTAGATTGTGCCACATAGCCGTAACCGCACCGTGCTTAGATCCAATCTCAGCCATTAGATCTAGATCGTAAGGTTAGCGTTAACCGCGTTGTAGCATTAGATGCAACGTCGGCCGTTCGATCGAGATCGAACGGCTTAGATCGTGCCACGCGTCGCCACCCGGGACCTGTCGCATTGCCCCCATGACGCGGTGAAACCCGATCCACTCGTAGCCGTCCGATTCGAATCGCACGGCTCAGATCATGCCACATTACCCCAAACGTGCGCAACCCAGATCCGATCTGGGCCGTTGATTTTCAAATCAACGGCCAAGATCTAGCCACGTGTCCGGTATTGGGCCGTAGCGATCGGCCAGCGATCGGCATGATCACCGGCGGCGTCAGCGTGGCGTCGGCATGAACCAGCGTGTCGGCCGAGATAGCCAACCGCACCGTGACGTCACCGCTGACGTCACGGTGGGGCCCGCGTGTCAGTGCCGTCAGCCGAGCATGGTGACGTCACCACTGACGTCATCCGAGGGGTCCCACATGTCAGTGAGACATGTTCCCGTGGGCCGGGTCCACGGTGGACCGAGCTGTGCCGTGCGCTGGGTCCATGGACCCGAGGCGACGTGGCGGCTCCTGATTGATCCACGTGTCATGCTGACGCAATAAATTGATTTTTCAAAAGAAAAATAAATGAATTAATTCGGTTTATTTATTTATTTGAATTTTCAAACTTCAAATGCTTATAACTTTTGCGTTTTAACTCCGATTTGAACGATTCCAGTTTCTAAATTTTTATAAAATTGAGATCTACTTAAATATGAATTTTAATTAATTTTTGAATATGAAATTTTCTCTGTTTTTATTTAAATAGTAGATTCTTTAAACTTTAAACAATTATAACTTTTGCATTTTAACTCCGATTTCTGTGATTCCAATTTCTAAAAATTCGTAAAATTATGCCCTTTCTATTTATGGACTTTGTTTGAGGTTTTGAGCAATGTACATATACTGTTTTATTTATTTATTGCTATTGGCACGCATTACGAGTAGACGTTGAAGTACCAAAGGGCTTCGAAGGAGAAGTGTTGACCCAGGAACCATCTCAAGACCAAGATCAAGTACTCTTTGAAGAAAAGTTGTGCTTTCACCATGTTGAGCCCATTCTTTTAAAATTATGTTGTTTCAAAGTATTGCATGCTAATTTAATAAGAATTTATGTTGATTAATTCTGGGATTAGTTAAATACCTGGTTGCTGTATGACACCTTGATTAATTACTTATGTGCCATAAATCCTTGTCACCCTAGTTGTGGAATTATTTAGTTGGACATTATTAAATTGCCAACATGGGTAATGTGACCATTGTAGTATGTTGCTTAGACCTGCCACGTAGTCACAACATGATTTTGGACAATCAAATGTTAATGTTAACTTAATGAGATATGGAATATGTTTTTGAGAAGTG
This sequence comes from Rhipidocladum racemiflorum, assembly GCA_036346355.1. Lineage (NCBI taxonomy): Eukaryota > Viridiplantae > Streptophyta > Magnoliopsida > Poales > Poaceae > Rhipidocladum > Rhipidocladum racemiflorum. Next base: position 47,898,358 of record CM070577.1, on the reverse strand, counting down.
TCATGTGTTATTGATGTTGTTATCGATGGCACGTGGTGCATGGTAATCATCTGGGGATCGATAAATAAGATTTAGACCGGGGCATGTGGCAAGAATGATCGGGTGGGCCAGTTGTGGCACCGGGAACGTTGTTTTGGTTCTTCGGGTAGTCTTGCCCTGGTCACCCTAAGGACTTAGCCTTGCAAGCCTTTGAACTGAGTCAAACGTGCAACCACATGTCTGTAATGGGACGGACCTAGTTGATTAAGTTGCTAATAACGTACCTGTGGGACCTCGGGGTGTCAACTATACCTTTTTGTGTAGTTGTATGGGGGAGCGTACCGTGGCTGCGGCCAGGTACCCATCTAACGGTTGATTGGCCTAGACTTCGCCTTTGCTAAGTAAAGGGCTAGTGTGCAATAACCGGGGAGGCCCACTTGTGCTGTTAGAAGTTTCCGAAAGACTTTGTTACTGACACTCGCCTTTGTGGTGTTTGGCTGTATCTTGTGGGTAAAGTGCATAACCTCTGCAGAGTGTACAACCTATACGAATAGCCTAGTCCACGGTATTGGACACTACTCAGGGATTACAGTCAAGGGTTAGACTTTCATGAAAATAACTTGGCTTTGGAAAATGTTTGGGTTGAAATGATGAATTGGACTTAGGATTGGAAAATGCTTTACTTGTGACATCCTTGTGAAAGTACCCCATTTATTATTGTTTTACTTCTTTGCTTGTTGACTTAATGAGATATTGAACCTGTTTTTGAGAAGTGTCATGTGTTATTGAAATGATGAATTGGACTTAGGATTGGAAAATCTTTACTTGATGACTTAATGAGATATTGAACCTGTTTTTGAGAAGTGTCATGTGTGATTGATGTTATTATCGATGGCACATGGTGCATGGTAATGAACTGGGTTTTGATAAATAGATTTAGACCGGGGCTTGTGGCAAGAATGATATGGTGGGCCATGAATGGCACCGGGGAAGTTGATTTGGTTCTTTGGGTAGTCTTGCCCTGGTCAACCTAAGGACTTAACCTTGCAAGCCTTTGAACTGAGTCAAACGTGCAACCACATGTCTGTAAACGCGAAGTCTAGGCCAATCAACCGTTAGATGGGTACCTGGCCGCAGCCCCGGTACGCTCCCCCGTACAACTACACAAAAGGTAGTGTGCAATAACCGGGGAGGCCCAATTGTGCTCTTAGATGTTTCCGAAAGACTCTATTACGGACACTCACCTTTGTGGTGTTTGGTTGTATCTTGTGGGTAAAGTGCATAACCTCTGCAAAGTGTAAAATCTATTCGAATAGCCGTGTCCGCGGCATTGGACATTGCTCGGGAATTACAGTCAAGGGTTAGACTTTCATGAAAACAACTTGGACTTGAAAAGTTTGGTTGGGTTAAATGATGACGTTGATGGAAATGTGGATTAGGAAAGGGAAAGTGTTTGCTTAATTCCTGGAAAACTTATTGATACTACATTGTTTCTACTGCTTTCGAATCTACTTATGTTACTTGCTAATTGCTGCTCTACTGCAAATGAACCTATTAACCTATCCTTTGTATTAAGCCATGCATATAGAATATTAGTTGCATTCTGTGCATGACTTGATGAGTACCAAGTACTCACCCTTGCCTCAATACAACACCAGTTGAAGAAGAATCAACGCCAGCACTGGAGGAGGAGCTCCAGGAAGAGCCGACAAGCTAGGGGGAGAGCCCAGTCAGTTGCCTGTGGCATATTGGTTGGCGCCACGCAATTTCTTTATATTCCGCTGCAGACTCTATTTGAATAAGATTTTAGCCCTACGAGGCGTACTTTTGTAACTCGACCATAAGGTTGAATAACCCGTTATATTTCCTTTCTATAAAGTACTTTATTATTCGTTGCGTATGATTGTGATATGTACCGATGTTGAGACTGTGTGCACTAGCGTGATCCTGGACTAGAGCTGAATACACAGTGGGTCCGGATTTGCAAATTTGGGTCCCCACAACTGCGAATTTTTAGACCCTCAAAACCGGCCTCTAAGACTGAGTTTTGGGCCCCGGAAGTTTGTTGTCCTATTTTGTCAATTCTTTCGGTCATCTCTTTAATGTTGTGTGTCACTCCAAAACATGATATTTTGTCAATTCTTGCAAATTCTGATTCCTAGTTTGTTTCTCCTCTGAGTTAAGTGGTATACCTTTGAGTTAAAAGAAAGAAAGTGCAAAAAAAAAAGAGAGAAAGAGCTCTTACTTACAAAAAAAATCAGAGAGAAGAAAAAGAAGCAAAAAGAGAAAAAGAGAAGAAGAAATTCAGTTTTTCTTGTATCTGTTGTGTCCATTGTACTTAAGTATATCTCTAGCTTGGTTGATCTAGTTCTAGGAACACAGTTAGGCCAGCAACTGTGACAAGTACTCTGAATCATTATTCAACTTTGCTAACTTTATTCAAATTTTGCCAATCCTTGCTACCATACTTTACCTTTCGAGCTCCACTTTCTTCTGATCAGTTCAGGTTAAACTTGGCAATCGCTACAATCACGCCCATCACGGTATCACGAACTAGCCGCTGGTTGTACTACCTATTGCTTTTGTAATAATCTTGTAAGAGTGTGGTAAGACGTTTGAGTGTGAGCGACTTTGCATCACTACATCCTAATAGTTGATAGGACATATACTTGTGATTTATTGCTTGTCTTTACTAATAATGGCAAGATCGCAAACGAGAAGTTAGGATGGAGAGGAGTGTATCACTAGACCAAAGCTTCACAAGTTGTTAGATGTCATCAATGAAAACATCACCAAGAGAATTCAAGACAGTGAACACAGATTAGAGAGGATAGAGTGGAGCATCTCTAGCCTTGTCACAAGGATGGAGAACTTTGAGAGGCAGCCACCTCCCAATGCAGTCATAGCAGAGGACTAGGCTGCAGCATCTGACTATGAAGAGTTAGATGTGGGGGATGTTGTGGATGAGGAAGACTACGATCGAGCTTTTGCCAGAGTAGGACTCCCAGCTGCACTAGGTCGCCAACGACCCGCAGCCCACACCGCAGCCCAAGATGAATGACAACAACGATGCCATCACTTCAACCATTGAGGTATAGGGGTAACAACATTAATCCTCGTAATGATCATGGACATGGTGATTTTTTGCCTAATGTTAAGTTTACCATACCATGTTTTTGTGGTGCTTATGATGATGAAGCTTACTTAGATTGCGAAATGACAGTTGAACAAAAATTTAGCTGTCATCTAGTTCCTGAAATACATAGAGATAGAAAGCTACTAGTGAGTTCAAAGATTTTGCTATCATTTGGTGGAATGAAATAGTAAATACTGAACTAGCACCTGATACATGGGATATATTAAAGCGAGCTATGCGTCGTAGATTTATCCCTCCTACTTATAAAGGTGATATGCGCAAAAAATTGCAACGCTTAAATCAAGGTAATAAATTTGTTGAGGAGTACTATCAAGAGCTACAAATAGGTATCTGGCGTTGTGAGGTAATTGAGGATGAGGAGGATAAGATGGCTTGTTTTTATGGGGGTTTACGGCATGAGATTCAGGACATAATTGATTACTTGGAATATAGTTCTATCAATAGATTGTTCCAACTTGCTATGTTGGCAGAAAAAGAATTACAGGAATGACAACAAAAGCCAAAGAACAACTTCGGCAACATACCCACACCAAGGACGATGCCAGGGACAACCAAATCAATTCCACCTTGGCTTGCACAGTCTGTTGCTCCGTCCATGAGTAGGGCAAGTTCAGCAGCACCGTCACCACCATCACGAGCACCTGAGGTGAGTAAATCTTTTAGTTTGCAGGCCCTAGCAAAGGGCTCTTCATCGGTTGCTTCCATGGGCCATACAACTGGGATAGTGTGCCACCGTTGCAAAGGGATCGGCCATGTCATGAGGGATTGCCCAAGCCAGTGAGTGTACATTGCCACAGAAGATGGTGGGTACATTAGTGCTAGTGATATTGAGGATGAGTTGGTTCTTGCAGCTAACCATGCAGGTGATCATTGTAATGATGAGACAGATATCGATGGTGAGGAGATCTTAGGCACCACTGCCACGGAAAGCTACAAGACTATAATTGTGCAATGAGTGTTGTGCAGCCACATGGAGCAAGCGGAGAAGCTACAACTCCATAATTTATTATAGATGTACCTCATCGTCAAGGATCACAGAGTTCGTGTCATAATTGATGGCGGAAGCTGCAACAACTTGGTAAGTTCAGACTTAGTCAAGAAGCTTGGCTTGACCACACATGAGCATCCACATCCCTACCATATTTAGTGGTTCAACAATAGCAGTAAGGTGAAGGTAACACAGACCATGAGAGTGCACTTTTTCATTGGCTCTTACCATGATTTTTCTGATTTTGATGTGGTACCTATGCAAGCATGTTCACTTTTATTAGGACGCCCATGGGAATTTGATACTGATGCCACTCATCATGGTAGGAGCAATAAATACACTCTTATGCATAAAGGAAAGAAAATCACCTTGCTTCCTATGACACCTACTGAAATTGTGCACTGTGTGTGTGTGTGAGAGAGAGAGAGAGCACTACAAATGACAAGAAAGAGAGCTCCATACTATCTGAAAATCAGCAAGTAGCTATACCATTTTCCCACCAAAAAAGAGAATAAAGCACCTATTTCTAGGAATGAGGGAATTAAATTGAAAGGTGGTGTTATGCTTGCCACCAAATCTGATCTCATTGATATTAATGAGCTTGATGTGCCGTGCTATGCTTTGATATGCAAAGAAGCTTTATTTTCACTTCATCATATGTCTAGCTCTTTGCCTCCTAATATCTCTAAATTTTTGTAGGAGTATGAGGATGTGTTCCCAGCTGAAATACCCCCGGCACTGCCACCTATTCAAGGTATTGAGCACCAAATCGACTTGATCCTCAGAGCGACTTTGCCAAACCGTGTTGCATATAGGACAAATCCGGAGGAGACTAAGGAAATACAGCGACAAGTCCAGGAGCTTTTGGACCGAAGGTACATACGACAAAGCTTTAGCCCATGTGCCATTCCTGTTATTTTAGTTCCTAAGAAAGACGGTAGTTGGCGCATATGTGTGGATTGTAGAGCCATTAATAATATTACAATAAGTTATCGTAATCCTATTCCTAGGTTAGACGACATGCTTGATGAGTTGAGTGGTTCTATTATTTTCACAAAGATTGACTTGCGTAGTGGATACCACCAAATTAGAATGAAATTGGGAGATTAATGAAAAATATCATTTAAAACTAAGTTCGGCTTAATGAGTGGTTAGTCATGCCTTTTGGGTTAACTAACGCGCCTAGCACTTTCATGCGCTTGATGAACGAAGTTTTACGTGCATTCATTGGTAACTTTGTGTTAGTCTACTTTGATGATATCTTGATATATAGCAAGTCTCATGAAGAACATGTGGAACAATTGCATGCTATTTTTAATGCTTTGAGAGATGCACGTCTGTTTGGTAATCTTGAGAAGTGTACCTTTTGCACAGATCAATTCTCCTTTCTTGGTTATGTTGTTACTCCATAGGGAATTGAAGTGGACGATGAAAAAATGAAGCCATAAAGAGCTAGCTAACCCCTGAGACTGTCACCCAAGTGAGAAGCTTTCATGGTCTTGTAGGATTCTATCGGTGTTTTGTGCGGGATTTTAGCACCATTGATGCCCCGTTGAATGAGTTGAAAAAGAAAGGGGTATCTTTCAAATAGGGACCTGCAAAAGAAAAAGCATTCCAGTTGTTAAAAGAAAAGCTCACCCGTGCTCCATTGCTCCAACTCCTAGATTTCGGTAAGACTTTTGAGCTAGAATGTGATGCTAGTGCGATTGGAATTGGAGGTGTGCAAATTCAAGAAGGTAAACCGGTTGCTTATTTCAACAAGAAATTAAGTGGGCCAAGTCTAAATTATTATACCTATGATAAAGAGTTATATGCTTTATTTCGTGTGCTTGAAACTTGGCAACATTATCTATGGCCCAAAGAATTTGTTATACATTCTAATCATGAATCGCTGAAACATATTAAAAGTGAAGCTAAATTGAATAAATGACATGCTAAGTGGGTAGAATATATTGAGTCATTTCCATACGTCATAAAACATAAGAAAGGAAAGGATAATGTGATTGATGATGCGCTCTATAGGCGTTATACCATGTTTCTCAACTTGATCATAAGATTTTTTGGTTTAGAAACCATTAAGGACTTATATGCTACTGATACGGACTTTAAAGAAGTGCATGAACATTGTAAAGAAGGGAAAACTTGGAATAAGTATGTGCTTAATGATGGCTTGCTCTATCATGATAACAAGCTATGCATCCCAGCTAGCTCTGTTTGTCTTTTGTTGTTGCAGGAGGCACATGGAGAAGGTTTGATGGCACATTTCGGAGCAAAGAAGACTAAAGATGTGGTGGCCGCCTGTCGAATACGTGGACCCTGGGTATCTACATGGTGGGCCACAAGGACCAGCCAAAAGGGGATGGGCCGAACCAGTGGCTCAAGGTCGAATGCTATCTGGGCTATCTTCGCCGTATCCAACAAGGAGTAGTAGAAGATAGCAACCGATCCTCGTTAGGAACGATATGATTGTAACCCCAGAAGCAAGCATTGCTTGCGGGAAGGTTTAGAGATAGAACCTTGTAACACCCCGACATCTAGTATGCCTGAATGTTACCAAACATAGACTAAACAACATCTAAATATCACAAATAAGGATAAATTACAGCAAAGGTGCAAATGCTAAAACCGAAAATTTCGGCAGCATCTCCTTTGTTTTGTTTGATTCCGGAGCGTCCTATTCTTTTGTGTCGTCTGAGTTTGCTAGTAGAGCTAAGTTCGGAGTTCAGCGGATCTCTGAGTCTGTGATAGTCAATTCTCCTGGGGGTTTGATTGCTAGTTCCTTGGTTTGCCCGGGTTGCACCATTGCCTTTAATGATGAAGTTTTCTTTGCCAATCTTATGGTGATTCAATTGGCTCCTTTTGATATCATTTCGGGCATGGACTGGTTGCATCAGTACCGTGCCAAGATCTGTTGCTTTTGGAAGACAGTTACCTTGTAGGCCCCGTTAGGGGTGGAGTTGACCTTTCAGGGTGGTATACCTTCAAGTTCCATCTTTGCTTTGGCTAGTCTGTTTTCTGGTCGACATTTGAGGCAGTTGGGTTTTCTCATGGATATTTCAGAAAAGTCATCTACTTCAGTAGTAATTGGAGAGATTCCTATGGTGAAGGAGTTTGCTGATGTGTTCCCTGATGAGTTGCCAGGTTTGCCTCCTATGTGGAATGTGGGGTTTCGTATTGATCTTGTTCCCGGCACTCGACCTATTTCTATCTCTCCATACTTGGCTCGTCCTTTTCAAGACGAGTTGAAAAAGCAATTGGAGGATTTGTTGGCCAAGGGCTTTATTCGGCGCAGTGTGTCGCCTTAGGGAGCACCTGTCCTCTTCGTTTTGAAGAAGGATGGTAGTTGGCGTATGTGCAGTAACTATTGTGCTCTCAATCAAGTGACTGTCAAGAATAAATATACATTGCCTCGCATTGAGGATCTGTTTGACCAACTGAAGGGAGCAAAGGTGTTCTCCAAGATTGATCTTCAGTCTGGTTACAATCAGATTCGTGTGAGGGAACAGAACATTGAGAAGACTGCTTTCTCCACTAGGTATGGGCATTATGAATTTAAAGTTATGTCTTTCGGACTAACTAATGCTCCCGCTGTTTTTATGGAGGCGATGAACAATATGCTACATGAGTACCTTGATGAGTTTGTGGTAGTGTTCATCGATGACATTCCGATTTACTCTAAATCAGAAGAAGAACATGAGCAGCATTTGAGGCTTGTGCTGAGCACATTGAGGGAGAATCAGTTCTTTGGTAAGTTGAAAAAGTGCGAGTTCTGGATTTCAGAAGTGGGTTTTCTTGGCCACATCATCAATCCAGAGGGCATATCTGTAGATCCTAGCAAAGTCTCAGGAGTTTTAGACTGGAAAAGGCCTTGCAATGTTAAAGAGGTACGTAGTTTCCTTGGGTTGGCTGGCTACTATCGGCGTTTTGTGCAGGATTTCTCTATCATTGCCAAGCCACATTCGCGGCTGACTCAGAAGGGGATGAAATTCCAGTGGATTGCAGAGTGTGAGCATAGTTTCTGCACTTTGAAGGAGAAGCTTTGTCGTTCATCGGGCGAAGGTATGGCTATGGGTGATCCTTGGGGATGGTCTAAGTGCTGTGCTAGAGGGTGTTTTGATGCTTTTAGATCAAGAGGTGGTACTGTGATTGGGTAGATTGGATGAAAACTAGAGATTCCATAGTTCTCTATTTCCGGCAGATTGGGCACACGACCTAGGGCTTGAGTTTTCGCAATTTTAGAGTAGGAATTTGGTCGGCCGCCTGTTGAGGAAGTTGTAGATAACTTCAATACCTTTACTTGGACACCAAGAACGTCCAATTCCACCTAGCCGTTTGAAAGTTATGATCGTTTTACTGAATGTGTTCAAATCTGTGATGTAATTGGGACATAACGTAATGTTTTGTAGATTAAATAATTTTAGAAGCCGAATCAGCTTTTCCAAATACTTAGAGAAAGCTTGGAAATTTCCTAAGCTTCGTGATGATGTACTCGTTTACTCGATTTGGAGACCTAGAACTCAAGTTTTGCTAGATTGAATCCTGCTGTCCCGGCGGGACAGATTCTCTGTTTTTCGGTTTTAGCATTTGCACCTTTGCTATAATTTATCCTTATTTGTGATATTTAGATGTTGTTTAGTCTATGTTTGGTAACATTCAGGCATACTAGATGCCGGGGTGTTACAGTTGGTATCAGAGCGGGCTGTAGGTCCTTGGAACATGTATTTTTAGTGTTATACCTTAGGTGCAAATAAAATGTGATGTGGGATAACCTATAAACATAGTTTAGGTTATAACTAAAATTTTGTCATAGGATAGCTACATTAAAACTTGCAACAGGTGGAATAATTAATTTAAAATTTGACACAATTGGATGCACAGTAGGATGGGGTTTTGGTTCATCATTGCATCGCGTTTGATTATTTGATGAAGACTATGTTTATGATGATGAATGATCTTTGTTCTTGTTTATGTGATGATGTGCTTATGATTATGTGATTGGATGGCTGTCTGACTGTAGCAGCCATGCCGAGGGGTACAGGCCATGGTCGCCAAGGCCGTGGAGGCCAGGGGCGAGGCTCTCAGGGAGTTGCTGAGTCTGTAGCTGAGGGAATTGCTTCTCTCAATGCTCATAGGCTAGCGCAGGAGAAGGTCCCGGCAGCATAGTCGGGGGCTGAGGTACCCGCTGCCACTTCGGACTTGGTTCAGGCTCTGCAGAGGGAGATTCAGGAGCTGCGCCAGCAGTTGCGGGCTGCCCCTGCTGTTGTGCCTCCCTCTGCAGCGGCCCCAGTTGTTGCCCCCGCTATGCCGGAGCTGAGGATGAGTCTCTGGGAGTGGATGTGTCCCTCTGTCTAGACACTTTTGATGGAGCGGGCACGCCGGTCCAATCCGCAGATTGGCTGCGGTACATGGAGTGGCAGTTTGAGGTTCTGGAGTTGACCTCGGTCTAGAGAGCTCGTTTTGTGGCCTTTCAGCAAAAGGCCCAAGCGGATATCTGGTGGGAGGTTCTTGCTGCTAGAGCCCGCGCTCTTGGACCGGTCACCTGGGAGGACTTTGTGGCTCGCTTCCGAGCCAAGTTCTACCCAAAGTCTTTCCTTGAGAGGATGGAGCATACTCTAACGACTCTTTCCCAGGGAAAGAGGTCGGTGGCAGAGTATGAGGCGGAATTCAATAATGTGGTGCGCTTTGTGCCGGCTGTGGCAACCGATGATAGGGAGAAGGTGAGGAGGTTTCGTAGGGGCCTCAACCAGGAGTTTAGAGTTGTCATGGGGGCGACTGTCCCTCGTGACTTCTGCTCCGTGGTGGAGCAGGCGAAGGGCATGGAGCTCGAGTTAGAGCTCTCCAAGGATAAGCAAAACCTTGGTGGTTCAGGGGTTCCAGTGGCCCCAGGCGGGGGCCAGAAGAGGACTTTTGTTGGAGGAGGTGGGTCTTCTCAGCGACCCACCTTCAAGATGTTTAAGGGAGGACAGGGCTCCTCCTCAGGGGCTAAGATGAAGCCGCCCCAGTCGTCTTCCTCGTGGGTGGCTGTTCGTCCTTTGCCCGGGCAGGGCATGATTTGTTTCAAGTGCAGTGGTGAACACCGTGCTTCGGAGTGTCGTTGGACCGGGAGTTGCAACCAATGTGGCAAACCCGGCCACATGGGACGAGTCTGCCGGATGAATCCCGGTAGCATCATCAAGTGGGAGACGGTGCCCTCTCCTCCCGCTCCAGCGGCATCTTCCAGAGGGTCGGTACACATGATGGCGGCCCCTGCTCCTCAGCCACCCTCTGTTTGGGTGCCACCGGCGGCCTACTGGTGCCCGCAGCCGTCGGCTCCTCCTCAGTTACCTCCACCGCCCCCAGCCTTGTTGGGGCATCAGCTGAGTGTCGTGGCGCCTGCTGCCCCGGCGCCACCAGGAGTGTACATCTTGCCGACCGCCAAGTCAGCCGGGCATCCGAGGTGGTTTCAGGTACTTTGCTTATGGATTCAGTTGATGCCTTTGTTTTGTTTGATTCCGGAGCGTCCTATTCTTTTGTGTCGTCTGAGTTTGCTAGTTGTCGGGACCCGAATTTGCAAATCCGGACCCTCTGTGTATTCAGCACTAGTCCAGGATCACGCTAGTGCACACAATCTGAACATTGGTAAATATCACAATCATACTCAACGAAATAGTAAGGTACCTTAATTAATTAACCAAACTGGTTGCTCGACCTTATGGTCAAGTTACAAAGATACGCCTCACAGGGCAAAGGCTTATTAAAAGAGAAACAACTGCAGTGGAATATAAAGAAAAGGCGTGGCGCCAACCAATATGCCACAGGCAACTGACTGGGCTCTCCCCCTAGCTTTTCGGCTCTTCCTGGATCTCCTCCTCCAGTGCTGGCGTTGATTCTTCTTCAACTGGTGTTGTATTGTGGCAAGGGTGAGTACTTGGTACTCAGCAAGTCATGCACAGAATGCAACTAATATTCTATATGCATGGCTTAATACGAAGGATAGGTTAGTAGGTTCATTCGCAGTAAAGCAACAATTAGCAAGTAACATAAGTAGATTCGAAAGCAGTAGAAGCAATGTATTATCAATAACTTTTCCAGGAGTTAAATAAACATTTTCCCTTTCCTAATCCACATTTCCATCAACGTCATCATTAAATCCAACCAAACTTTTCAAGTCCAAGTTGTTTTCATGAAAGTCTAACCCTTGACTGTAATTCCCGAGCCATGTCCAATGCCGCGGACACGGCTATTCGAATAGATTTTACACTCTGCAGAGGTTACGCACTTTACCCACAAGATACAGCCAAACACCACAAATGCGAGTGTCCGTAACAGAGTCTTTCGGAAACTTCTAACAGCACAAGTGGGCCTCCCCGGTTATTGCACACTAGCCCTTCCCTTAGCAAAGGCGAAGTCTAGGCCAATCAACCGTTAGATGGGTACCTGGCCGCATCCCCGGTACGCTCCCCCGTACAACTACACAAAAGGTATAGTTGACACCCCGAGGTCACACAGGTACGTTATTAACAACTTAATCAACTAGGTCCGTCCCATTACAGACATGTGGTTGCACGTTTGACTCAGTTCAAAGGCTTGCAAGGTTAAGTCCTTAGGTTGACCAGGGCAAGACTACTCGAAGAACCAAATCAACTTCCCCGGTGCCATTCATGGCCCACCATATCATTCTTGCCACATGCCCCAGTCTAAATCTATTTATCAAAACCCAGTTGATTACCATGCACCACGTGCCATCGATAACAACATCAATAACACATGACACTTCTCAAAAACAGGTTCAATATCTCATTAAGTCAACATTAACATTTGATTGTCCAAAATCAGGTCATGTGCACGTAGCCGGTCTAAGCAATATACTACAACGGTCTAAATACCCAATGTTGGAAATTTAATAAGGTCCAACTAAATAAAACATAACTAGGGTGACAAGGGTTCATGGCATATAATTATATACATCAAGGTGTTATACAGCAACTAGGTTTTTAACTAATCCCAGAATTAATCAACATAAGTTTTAATTAAATTAGCATGCAATACTTTGAAACAACATAATTTCAAAAGAATGGGCTCAACATGGTCCAAACATAACTTGCCTTCAAAGAGTACTTGATATTGGTCTTGAGCTGGTTCTGGGGTCAACATTTCGCCTTCGAAGCCCTCGGGCACTTCAACGTCTACTCATAATGCGTGCAAATAGCAATACATAAATAAACAGTTGACTAAAAGTGTCCAAAAACCCAAATAAAGCTCATAAACAGAGAGAGCATAATTTTACAAATTTTTAGGAACTGGAATCGTCAAAATCGGGGTCAAAACGCAAAAGTTACAAGCGTTTAAAGTTTAAATAATCCTTTAAATAAATATTACAGAGAAAAAATTTTGTCCAAAAATTAAATAAAATTCACCATTGAGTAGATCTCAATTTTATGAAAATTTAAAATTTGAATCACCCAAATCGGAGTTAAAATGCAAAAGTTATATGCGTTTGAAGTTTGAAAATTAAAATAAATCAATAAACCGAATTAATTCATTTATTTTTCTATTCGAAAATCAATTTATTGCGTCAGCAGGACACGTGGACCAATCGGGAGCCGCCATGTCGCCACGCGTCCATGGACCCAGCGCACAGCACGGCTCGGTCCACCGTGGACCCGGCCCACGGGAAAATGTATCACTAACATGTGGACCCCTCAGGTGACGTCAGCGTGACGTCAGCACGCCTCGGCCACACGGTACTAACACGCGGGCCCCACCGTGACATCAGCACGACGTCACGGGTGACGTCATGGAGACGTTGGGCCAGCCGCTGACATGCGGGCCCCACGCTGACGTTAGCGGCGACCGGGTTTCACCGTGTCTCTGGGGGTGACATGGCTTGAACCGGCGCGTGACGTGTGGCTCAATCTACACCATTCGATCTCGATCGAACGGCTAGGGTTACATCTAACGCTTCAACGTGGGTTAACCCTAACCGTATGATCTAGATCTAACAACTGAGATCTACCCAAGCACGGTGCGGTTACGACTACGTGGCTTGATCTAAACCGTTGGATCTAGATCCAACGGCTGGGAACAGATCTAAAAACTGAAACGTGGGGATTACCTTCGGATGACGTGGACGAATCTGGGCCTTTGGATCTTGATCGGATGGTGCACGAAGCTTGCGGGGTCGGCGATGTCCACGGCGGAGCTGGCTGGGCAGAGATGAAGACGATGACCACCCGAACGGCGTTGCGGGCACGCTCCAGCGAAGTGGATGGTACCCCCCGACACGTCTTGTCCTTGCGGTTCTAGATCTGGGCTCGGTGACGGCGTAGGACGGCGGACGGTGGCGGAAACAGCGGAAAACCGCAGCGGAAACCTAATCCAACTACGGCAAGCGATTGCGGTGCAACCACTGCGGCTTAGGCGCGAAGATCTAGGGCTACAGGTGCGCACAGAAGAGGGCTACACGACAGGGGTGGCGGCGCATTAAATAGGGCCCTCGGCGTCTGTGAAAACCGTGGAAACCGAGGTCCACCCGGCTGCGGCGGCGGAATCCGAATTGGATTCGGATTGGGCGACGTGGCGCAACGGTGGCCGTTGGATCAAGATCCAACGGTCACGCGGCTGCAGCTTGGGCACGACGCGGTTGGACCGAACCACGTGTGCAGTTGGCTCGAGTCGGACTCGGACTCAGGTCTGACTCGGGCCCGGTCACATGAACAGTGCAAACCCACCCAGCAATAAAATATTCAAAATAATTTCTAGAAATTCAAATAAATCGAGAAAAAATAGCAAAATAATCAGAAAAATTCCAAAAAATTCTGGAAAATACTTTGAGACATTTTGGACTCAAATAAAATATTTCCAACAAAATTTTATTTATAAATTTTAATTCTTTAACTATTTCAGAAGGGAATAAATTCAAATTAAATCCAAATAAATCCAAATAAATTCCAGAAAATTCCAAAAATTCACCAAAGTGCAAAATAACATTTAAATTCATGAAAGGCTAAAATTTGGGATGTTACAAACCTCCCCCGCTTAACAGAATCTCGTCCCCGAGATTCAGGGCTTACTAAAGAATAGGTTCGGAAACTCTTTCTTCAAATCCTCCTCACGCTCCAAACTTGCTTCGCTCTTTGCATGGTTGTTCCATTGAACTCTGTAGAAACATGTCGATTTATTCCTCGTCTCTCGATCCATGGTGTCCAGAATCTTCACGGGGTGCTCCTTGTAGGTCAGGTCTTCCTGCAGCTCGATCGATTCCAAGCGTGTTTGCTCGTCTGGCACTCGGAGACATTTCTTCAGCTGGGACACGTGGAACACATCATGCACTCCGGCTAATGATTGTGGCAACTCCAACTGATAAGCAACTTCGCCTCTGCGGGTCAAAATCTTAAACGGTCCAACATATCGCGGTGCAAGTCTCCCTTTGGCATGGAATCTCTTGACTCTCTTGAGAGGTGTAACTCGGAGATATATGAAATCTTTCGGTTCAAAACTCAGGTCTTGGCGACGGTTATTGGTGTAACTTCTCTGTCTTGACTGTGCTATCTTCAGTCTTTCCCAGATCATGGCAATCTGCTCTTCGGCTTCTTGAAGAATGTCCGTCCCAAAGACAGGGCATTCACCTATCTCATTCCAGTTCAATGGCGTCCGACAAGGTCGACCATACAGTGCCTCAAAAGGTGACATCTGTAGACTGGCCTGATAACCGTTATTGTAGCTGAACTCGGCATACGATAGACTCTTATCCCAAGAATGTTCGGCCCAAAGACACGGCTTTCGATCTGCCCATCCGTCTGCGGATGATAAGCTGTACTGAAGTTCAAACGGGTCCCCATGGCTTCATGCAGCTTATTTCAGAATCTCGAGGTAAATTGGGTACCTTTGTCTGATACAATCTTCTTTGGCACTCCGTGCAAACAGACGATCCTGGTCATATACAACTCCGCTAATTTATCTCCCGAGTATGTGATCTTTACAGGGATAAAATGAGCGACCTTGGTCAAGCGGTCCACTATAACCCATATGGAGTCATAACCTCCTTGAGTTTTGGGCAAACCGGTAATGAAGTCCATTCTGATTTCCTCCCATTTCCACTCAGGTATCTTCAATGGTTGTAGCAATCCCGCTGGCCTCTGATGCATTGCTTTGACTCTCTGGCATATGTCGCACAATGCAACAAGCTCGGCGACTTCCCGCTTCATGCTTGGCCACCGGAATCTTTCCTTCAGGTATTGGTACATCTTGGCACTTCCTGGGTGAATGGAATACTTGGAGTCATGGGCTTCCTCCAGAATCAACTGCTTCAGCTCCTTTTTGTTCGGCACACAAATGCGGTCCTTCATCCATAGTGTGCCTTGCTCGTCCAGCTTGAAGCCTTTTGCCTTGCCTTCATCCATCTTCGACTTAATCCTGCGGATCTTGTCATCATCCTTCTGTCCTCCTCTAATCTGATCCTCCAGAATAGGCTTTACTTCCAATGCGGCCAAGAATCCCTCGTGTACCACCTCAATCTGCATCTTCTGAAACTCCTTGCATAGTTCATTCGCACTTGCGGCTATCAACGTATTCACGGTATGGATTTTTCAACTCAAGGCGTCAGCCACCACATTGGCCTTTCCGGGATGATAATGGATCCCAACATTGTGTGAAGATGTATTTAAGATTCTTATGGTCCGTGTACACTTCGCATCTATTTCCAATCAGGTAGTGTCACCACAACTTCAAGGCATGCACTACAGCTGCTAGCTCTAAGTCATGCGTCGGATAATTCTCATGCGGTCTCAACTGTCTTGACGCATATGCAACAACCTTCCGGTTTTTCATCAACACGCATCCAAGTTCTTGGCGCGATGCATCACAATAAATATCGATGCTTTGATTGACGTCCGGTAGAACTAACACCGGGGCTGTTGTCAATCGTTTCTTCAGCTCTTGAAAACCTTTTTCGCACTCCGGCGTCCATGTAAACTTCTTCTCCTTTTTCAACAATTGCGTAAGAGGTTTCGCAATTGTCGAAAAAGCCTTCAATGAAGCGGTGGTAGTAACCTGTCATCCAAAGAAAACTCCAAATCTGGGTCACCGTCTTCGGTTGTTCCCAATGTAACACAGCTTCTACTTTGCTTGGATCAACAGCGACTCCTTCTGCGGTCATCACGTGTCCAAGAAACTCAACCTTGTCTTTCCAAAAATCACACTTACAGAACTTGGCAAAGAGTTGCTGTCCTCTCATCTTCTCCAAAACTCGCCTCAAGTGCTCTGCATGTTCATCCTTTGTCTTGGAGTAGACTAGGATGTCATCTATGAACACAACAACAAACTTGTTCAGGTACTCCATGAAAACCTTGTTCATCATATTCATGAAGTAAGCTGGCGCATTCGTCAGACCAAAGGACATAACTGTAAACTTGTAATGTCTGTATCTTGACGAGAATGCGGTCTTCGGAATGTCCTCTGATCGGATCTTCAACGGGTGATATCCTGACCTTAAATCAATCTTGGAGAAAACTCCGGCTCCTCTCAACTGATCAAACAGATCATCGATCCTGGGTAGCGGGTACTTGTTCTTCACGGTGACTTCATTGAGTGCACGGTAATCTATGCACATCCTGAAACTCCCGTCCTTCTTCTTGACGAACAGAACTGGCGCTCCCCACGGCGACGAACTCGGTCTAATGAATCCTTTTTCCATCAGCTCCTCAAGCTGCTTCTTCATCTCTACTTACTCGGTTGACATCTGATAGGGTCTCTTGGCTATCGGTGCTGTACCAGGTACTAACTCAATCACAAATTCTATGTCTCTGTCTGGTGGCATTCTAGGAAAATCTTCAGGAAAGACATCAGGATACTCATTCACCAATGAAACATCTTCTATGCTGATTGTCTTCGTGCTGTTGACCATCAACTGTCCATCTCGAATGGCGGTTGCTTGAAATTCCACTTTTCTTCCACATGAGCCTTCAACTGAGATAATCCTTCGCCCACAACCCAGCACGGCTTTGTGCTTGGATAACCAATCCATTCCCAAGATAACATCTAAGGTATGGGTTTCCAGTATAATAAGGATCTCTAGGAACTCTACCCCGTCTATTAATATTCTTACCCCAAAACATCCTACTTTAGTTCGGAGTTCAGAACCAGGGGTTTGAACTAGAAGCATACATTTAAGTCTTGCAATCTCCAAATCATTCTTAGCAGCAAAGCCTTGAGAAACAAACGAATGCGAAGCTCCAGAGTCAAACAAAACTGTTGCAGGTACTGAGTTAACGAGTAACTTACCTAGTACGACGTCTGTGGCATTCTGAAGTGCATCTGCAGTGACATGGTTGACTCGACCTCTCACCACGGTCTGGGGTGCGGCTCTTGGCTGTGCTGTCCCTCGGTTTGCTCCTGGTGCAGGCGTCCTGGCTGGTGTGGATCCCAGATTGAAGCGGACTGGGGTCACTCCTGCTATCTTCTTAGGGCAAATGTTGGAGAAGTGCCCTGGCTCGTTGCATGTGTAGCATCGTCTCACTGCTCCCTGTTGACTGCCCGAAGCGGCGTTTCTGGCTGGAGCTGGTGTCTGGTAACCCTGGTTAGCAGGCCTCAATGCTGGCGACGGTGTCCTTGCTGCATTCTGCGGCTGGAATCTGAAAAATTGATTTGGCGCAACCCTCAAACGTTGCTGCGCTCCCTGACGCAATCCCTGCTGTTGCATCCTGCGCTTCCGGTTCTCATCTAGTTCCTTGCACTTGTCTTCAAGGATGAGCGCCTTATTCGCCAACTCTTCGAAATCTAGAAAGGTGTGGGTGATCAGTCCCACCTGCAGTCCAGAGTTCATTCCCTTCAGGAAGCGAGACTGTCTGGCCTTGTTTGTTGCTACGTCTTCCGGTGCGTAGCGTGCAAGCTGTGTGAACTTGTTCAGATAATCAGCCACCGGTTGATTACCTTGTTTCATTGCCCTGAATTCCTCCTTCTTTAAGTCCATTATTCCCTCTGGCACATGGTACTGGCGAAAAGCAGCTGTGAACTCCTCCCAAGTGATATCCTGTGGGTTCTCCCGCGTGGCGCAGAAGTTCTCCCACCATTCGGCTGCATTCCCTTCCAACTGATGAGAGGCGTAGAGCACCCTCTCATTTCCCACACATTGGGTATTGTGCAACTTCCTCTCAATTGACCTTAACCAATCATCGGCCTATAGTGGATTGGCATTTCCAGAGAAGGTGGGCGGATGAGTCCTCATGAATTCTGACAATCTCGAACCCTGACGTTGTCCCTGATTGACTTGATTAGCGACGGCCTGAGCAATGATGCATATGCTGCATCATGGCATGCATCAGCTGTGTCTGTGCAGCAAGAAAGGCTCTAAAGTTCTGCATGTCAACTGGCAGTGCTGGTTGGGGTACAGGAGCTCCATCATTAGGGTTCCCAGCTGGGCGAGAACCACTCCCATTGCCTCCAAGGTTTCCGCAGGTGTTCACCATCTGTTGATTACTCCAAGGTTTCAGAGATGAGAGGGAACAAGAATAGACAAGTAATAGAGAAACTTATGCGGGGAAAAAGGTGTAACTCAAAATCCAACTTTATTATTTAATAATAACTTGGTATGGTTGATTACAATGCCTAAGGGCCTTGCAACACATACTGCACACTCAGCAAGCAATGAAAATCCAAATCGACTGGCACACTAGAGTCTAACGCCTCTAAGGGTGACTCTTATTCTATAACGCGACTCAACAAAGGAGTCTAAACTGCAAAACCTATGCTCACTCGTCGAGAAAACCTGAAGCGATCGTTATGCCCCACAACGGCAGTAGTCGAAGAAACGGCATCATCCTCAGGCTCAGGCTGTGGTGCCGGCTGGTACTCCTGTTCAGGTGCTGGTTCCTCCAGATCTGGGGCGTCCAACTCTAACACTGGCTTCGGCCCTGCCCATACAGTGCGGTCTCCAGCTCTGCGATCCTTTCCGCAGCATAGGCGACGTACTCACGAGCATCCTCTAGGTGCTTTCTCCCTTTCTCGACCTGCTCGCAAGCCTTCATCAACTCCTGGACTGTGTCGTCGATAAGCTCCTCCTGGGCGACGACAAATCTTGCCAAGTGCGTGACGGTAGCATCCTCATCTTCTATCGGCTTCCGCTGAGCTCTGTTGTCTCGGCGTGGGTGGTGACAGAATACTGTGCCTTCCAGCTCTCTGGAGTAGGTACGAGCAATCTGCTGCATCGCTCGACGTGACACCTCCTGAATTCCCATCTCAAATGTTGACCTCCTAGCGGTGAAGTGGAAAGGACGGCTGAACTTTGTCTTCTCTTGAGCATACAACGTGATCTTGATGTCCCATCCTATGACCAGTCCTGCCTGCACAATGGTGGTCCCTCGGTAGAGCGGTCTCTCGAAGCCTCCAAGCAACTGTAGCATACGCCACAACTCGGCAGCGTAGCCTCCATCACGCTCGGTGTAGTTGTTCTTCATC
Organism: Rhipidocladum racemiflorum; assembly: GCA_036346355.1. Classification (NCBI taxonomy): domain Eukaryota; kingdom Viridiplantae; phylum Streptophyta; class Magnoliopsida; order Poales; family Poaceae; genus Rhipidocladum; species Rhipidocladum racemiflorum. Next base: position 47,878,802 of record CM070577.1, on the reverse strand, counting down.
AACATCTGCCAGAAGACACTCGCGTAAGAACGCAACATTTTAAAGTTGATGTGGAAGACAAAATGAAAGACCGAGATTGCGATTAGAGGGGGGTGAATGATCCCAAATAAAATTATCCCCTACTCAACGTACTCCAAACAATCCCGCAAAGAAACTCGGTGCTCCTCAAAATCGCAGAACCCGCAAAATCGGGAACTACTAGACAACTATGTGTATCCCTAGCTTACATGGATGAGAACCATGAATCATGTGAGGGATTTTCAAATCACAATCCTGGTTGTCAAGTGTCCAAAGCAAAGAGGGATCAATTCAAATACTTCTTTTCTAAAAGAGATCAAGCCAAAACACAAAAGCCTCTTTTAGAAAAGCAAAAGCAGATTTTTCAGGAATTGTCCTCACTTAGAGCAGATAGATGGTGGACTTATGTTTCTCCAAAAAATTTGGGAATTTTTCTACCTGTGACCATATGAGTATTGAAGCACTCCACTAAAAATCACCACCAAAAGCCTTCTACAACAATCAGGAAAAATCAAGGACTACAAACAGCCAGGATCTTCAATCAAGAATTTTGGGGCTCGGTTTTCACCTCATATCTCCCAAATGGTGCAACCAGTGGACTCAAAATTTTTTCCACAGATGGATATAGGAGCCACAAACCTTACCCAACAAGAATCAATTAAAAAGGAGTTTTCTATATTTTTCTAAAAATCAAAGACTGACTACTGCGCAAAGAACAAGTTCAGGACAGATTTGCAATCTTGATAGAAACTTTATCTCTATTCTATCCTAGGGTGCAAGAAAGATGTAAAACCAAATGAGCACCCTCAAGAAATCCTTGATCAATAGCATTTAGAAGGAGAGGAGGCAAAACCAATTGCGAGAAAGTAAATTGCGAGAATTTACATGCGGGAAAGTAAATGCTGAATTTAAATTGCGTAAAGTAAAGACATAATGTAAATGCGGAATTTAAATTCACAAAAATGTAAAGAAAATCTTTGTATTTTCTGGTTGGAAGATTTACAAAGCCTCACTTCATGTGGGCAAAGCTCAAAGGAGCAACTCAAACCTTCGAGTGAGGGATGTTACCCCTCCCCCTCTATTTATACTACTCTAGGGCCACCTACCACCCTTGGATGAGTCCCAAACCCTAGGGCACTCCACCAAGGGCTAGGATTAACCCTCTCATTTCACCCCCACACATGGGCTTTACATGGGCCACATTGGCCATACATGGGTTTTAAACACAACCCGATCAACCCAATGCAACGGACCTTCATCCGCCGGACTTGACCGCTCAGTTTCCTCCTCTTCGAGCCTCCAACCCGAACGGGAAACCTTGAGCAACCTCAAGTCCATTTCCATGACATCCAAGTGATCCTGGTTTTAGCCCGACCATCTCGTTGGCATCCTCGACCGCTTCGGACCTCGGTTCTCCCAACCTAGTCCCGGTACTCACCAACGACCATAGCTGCCTCAGGAACCTGTACCACAAGGAACAAACCATTTTGCACATACCACAATGCACATACCTTTATCTTCCTGCTAGTCCACAATTATCATTAATTCAAACATGCAATACCGAGTCAAATCAAACTCAAACCTGAGCACACCTTGCTAAAATAAAGTCAAATACTCATCACAAATATGGATGGACCTCCACATGGTCCTTCAATCTCCCCCTTGATGAGTATATTGACAAACCACACAAAAGGCATAAATTTGAGTTTGAAAACAAAGGAAGAAAATCAATTTGATTGCAAAAATCATATTTGGTTCAATTAAAAGAGAAAGAAAGCTCATGACCAAATAGATGAGAAGATTTTTAGAGCTCAACACTTGAATGGACAATTTTTCAACAAGAGCTCCACAAACCAAGAAATCTCTCAAAAAGCTCAATATTACTCATGATCCAAATCCAAGGACAATTGTTCAACATGATCATGAGAAAGCATTTTTTTTAACTCTAAGATGCCTTTTCTACATTTTCTCCCCCTTTTGGCAATATAGGCATCAAGAGAACAATTTTTGGATGAAATGCAACCTAGAAGAGCTTTGAGGATTGTGCAAGTGACCACTTAGACAAAGTATGACACCAAGCTACTCAAGTTCAGATTATGTCATCCTAAGTCATATCCAATGGCATATTTCAATTTTTACTAACTAGCTCAAAAGAAGTTATATTACTTTAGCATGATTTCAACAATAGCAACACTTAGCATAACTTCAAGACTAGAAGCAAAGCCAACCAAACGAACAAATGGATATACTAGAGTTCAACCTAGTCAACACTTTGGGAAACTACAAGTTCATAAGAGAAGCCTCATGCTCAATCATCTCTTTAAATGCAAATTTTTAGATTAATGCTTATAAAGCGGTATGAGAGAGTTAGGCTTAGTGAAGCACATCCTCGACTAGGAGCCATCGACAAAGGCCTCCTAAGCTTCACTCTCCTCCACAAACCTTTGAGGGTTTAGAGAGTTTATCCTAGAGAAACACAACCTCGACTAGGAGCCATCGACATAGGTCTCCTAGGCAGCACTCTCTTCCTCTAGTTCTTTTTGCATTTTTCGGTGTATTTACTCAAGCCATTAGCAACCATCTCAAGCAAGAAGCTTAAAAGAGGGGTTTTGGTCATACACACTTCATTCCAAGTTCATCCCAAGTGCAATGGGAAGCAGTCTCGTGAATGAAGAGTGTTGAGTTCAATTTTAGCACAAAAGAGTCAATTTGTATTTTCCGCACTTAGATTCATGAGCATTGTTGAGGATTCTAGAATAAAACAATGTAGCTAACTCAAGTTGCTCTAGGGACTCTAGTAGAAACCCACTATTTCAATAAGCATGGCATAAGCATCTAGTGAACAAGTATAGCAAGTAAAAGCCAAGTTTCATCAAGTTTTCAGGAAAGCTCAATTTTAAAATGTTGGCTAGTTTCACATGATATACCAAATTGGATATGACCTAGATTAGCAAATATCTTCAGAAAAGTAGCTAGGTGCAACATATCTCAATTTTATCAATTGCATAATAGACAAAGCTCGTAAATGAAAAACAAGTCTATATGCAATCCAAGAGAATCAATTCCAAGCTCCCCCTCAACAAGTGAGTCGATTAAGCACAAAATCTGATTCAAGTTGAGTTATTAGCAATTTTAGATTCAAAAAGACGAATTGAACTCAACTGAAACCAGAAAGACAGAAATGAGGAGAAGGAATCAAGAAACTGACAAATGGGTAGTTTAGGAGCATAGATAACATGAAGAGAAACACTAACACTCAAACTCGCTCTCACCATCCCCATATAAGTTATATAGGAAAGCTACACTTCCAACTCCAACCCAGGAGCAAACATAGACCCTGTCTACCCAAGGGGCCCAACACCTGCTAGACCTAAAAGACTGTGAGTGAGCTCAACCGAGAAGAAGAGAGGAATAGCACCCTAAAGCATAAGGTGAGAGGTCCATGCCGAGGCATGCCAGAAGTCTAGGTGAAGTGGACTCAACCAAATGAAAAACTATCCCAAAGATACTAAGAAAGAGGAAATGCTGAATACATATAAACAAATAATACAAACCAGCTCCCGTCAAGATATGCCACAGGGGCTCATAATCCCAAGCTCTCCTCTCAGGGCAACAAACCTGGAGCTATCCAAAGGCTTGGTGAAAATGTCAGCCAACTGGTGGTCACTCTCCACAAACTGAAGCACTATATCATCCTTCTCCACATGGTCTCTAAGGAAGTGATAGCGAATGTCAATGTGCTTGGTCCGAGAGTGCTGTACTGGGTTCTTAGCAATGTGAATGGCAGACGTGTTATCACATAAAAGTGGAACACAATCTGCTACTAACCCAAAGTTCCGCAAGGTCGATCTCATCCAGAGAACTAGGCTACAACAACTGGTTGCAGCAACATACTCGGCCTCAACGGTGGACTGTGCAACACCGGACTGCTTCCTAGACGACCAAGAAACAAGAGAAGTGCCAATGAATTGGCAAGTGCCAGAAGTGCTCTTCCTATCTATCCTACAACCGGCAAAGTCTGCATCGGAGAAGGCTCTTAGAGATAGACAGGAGGAAGAAGAGTACCAGATACCATAGTCAATAGTAGGTCGAAGGTACCTGAAGATGCGCTTCACCGCCTGACGGTGAGAGACGCGGGGAGAAGCCTGAAACCGAGCATAAAGACTTACAGAAAAATGTATGTCAGGTCTCGAGGCAGTGAGGTACAAAAGGGAGTCGATCATGCTCCGAAACTCCTTCTGATCAACTGGCTCACCATCCTCGTCAGGCTCGAGGACAGCAGTGGTGGCCATAGGAGTCATGACAGGCTTTCCATTAGACATGTCAAAGCGCTTCAGGAGGTCTCGAGTATACTTGCCTTGATGCAAGAATGTACCCTCCCGAGTCTGCTTAATCTGGAAGCCAAGGAAGTAGCTCAACTCGCCCATCATGCTCATCTCGAACTCAGTACTCATCACATCTGAGAACTGAGTAACGAGCGAATGCGAGGAACCACCGAAAATTATGTCATCGACATAGATTTGGACTAGGAGAAAGTCCGAATCAGAATGTCTGACGAACAGAGTCTTGTCCACTTGACCCATGTGAAAACCATGACTCAAGAGGTAGGACTTAAGCCTCTCATACCAAGCTCGTGGAGCTTGCTTAAGTCCATACAAAGCATTCGAAAGCTTGAAGACATGGTTTGGGTACTTGGGGTTCTCAAATCCTGGAGGTTGTCTGACATACACCTCTTCCTCAATGAAGCCATTGAGGAATGCACTTTTGACATACATTTGATAAAGCTTGAAGCCCTTGGACGCCGCGAATGCAAGCAGGATCCTAATGGCCTCTAGTCTGGCTACAGGGGCAAAAGTCTCCTCGAAGTCGAGGCCCTCGACCTGAGAAAACCCTAAGCGACTAGCCTAGCCTTGTTTCGAACTACAACCCCATCCTCACACTGCTTGTTTATGAACACCCATTTGATCCTAATGATGTTGTGACCAGAAGGGGGCTCGACAAGCTTCCAAACTTTGTTCCTCTCGAATTTTTCAAGTTCCTCATGCATAGCATTAATCCAAGATTCACTAGATAATGCATGAGAAACATCCTTCGGCTCAAAAGAGGCAACAAAGGCAGAGTGGAGGCAGAATGTGGATAGACCTGACTTAGAGCGAGTGACTCGCTCAAACAGATCTCCAATGATCTGATCAGGTGGATGAGCCTGCTGAATGTGACGGGGAGGTCCAGAAGCAGAAGTGACCTCTACTCCTCGCGTGGGAGAGGTAGTAACAGAGCCACTAGCTGCTGAAGAATCTGAGGGTAAGGGCTGATCTCCCTGAGGTGCAGATATGGAAATGGGAAGCACCTCGGGAGCAGGAATGGTGACTAGATCAGGCAAGGCGCCTTCATCTCCGTCATCAACTTCCTCTGAGAAGATAGACTGAGAAAGAGGAGAAGAGCCTGAAATGTCTGGTCTAGCACCGAGACTAGCCTCATCAAAGGTCACCTCACAGGTCTCTATGATCCTACCCAAGTCTACAGCGCAAATCCTGTAGCTACGGGCAGAAGTCGAGTAACACAGAAAGATTCCGTCAGCTGAGCCTGACTCGAACTTATCTAGGTTCCCAGACTTCAAGAAGAAGCACTTGCAGCCGAAAACACGAAAATGAGACACACTGGGCTTTCGCCCATATCTCAACTCATAAGAAGTGCGGTGCAAGTGTGCCCTAAGAAAAACTCTGTTGACAACATGGCATGCCGTAGCTACAAACTCATCCCAAAACTTCCTAGGAGTATTGTACTCGTCTAGCATCATCCTGGCCATCTCAACCAGGGTCCTATTCTTCCTTTCCAGTATGCCATTTTGCTGAGGGACGTAGGGAGAGGAGAACTGATGCTCTAAGCCTAACTCCTCATAGAAGCTACTAAAGTAGGAGTTCTTGAACTCCCTGCCATTGTCACTGCGGATCGCTCGTAAGGCACCTGGGAGCTCAACGGACAACCTACGGACCAAACCCCTGAAGTGTGAAAAAGACTCATCCTTCGAGGCCATGAAAAACACCCAAGAGTACCTCGAAAAATCATCGACAATGACAAGAATATACCACTTCCCATCTTGTGACACTACGGTATGGTGTGACATTATAAAATGTGAAATTAGAAAATAAAATCTTTCGGCTTGAGGTTTACTCGCGTTTTTGGGCCTTACGAAGTGATGTGACACCACGGAGTGTCGTAACCTTATTTAATGTGCTTGATAAGGTCAAAAAACTTTATGAAATATGGTATTGGAGGTTAAAACCATATGGTATGAGGTTTAATAGCGTTTTCGGTCCGTTTTCGGGCCGTTTCTGGGAGTTTGGGCCTTTCCGGGGAGTTTTGGGCCTTGGGGGAAGGGTTGTGGGCTTTGGTGGGATGGAGTAAGAGTCCATTTAGGACTAGGATTCATTTTGGGCTAGTTTAAGGGCTCCCCCTGCCCCCTTGCTGCGCCCCACACCTCCCTTGTGTGCCCCCTCCCCACCCCCTTGAGCCCTAGCCGCCACCTCCCCTCTCTCCCTCCCCCACTTGGCCGTGCGCCCCCCTTGCCCTTGCCCCTTTGCTTCCCACCTCCCCACTACCTCTCCTCCACCCCCTTGCTGCCCTAGGGTAGCCTCCCCACCCCCTGCACATCGAGGATCCATCCATTGGAGCGAGGAGCAAGGAGCGAGGAGCGAGGAGCGAACCGGGAGGAGATCCTTTCAGATTTCATGCGTCGGGCAAAGGTATGGCCATGGGAAACCTTGGGGTTGATCTAGGTACTATTCTAAGGATGATTATCAAGTTTTTAAATCAATTGGTGGTGCTGGATTTGATTAGATTAGATGGATTCTTGAGTTGGTCACGTTCTCTGTTTCGGACAGCATGAGCAGTCGACCTAGGGTTCAGTTTTTCGCCAATTTAGATTCCGAATTTGGTCGTACAGATGTTTAAGAAGTTGTAGATAATTTCATTATCTTTCCGTGGATATAAAGAACGTTAAATTCCGCCCATCCGTTTGAAAGTTATGGCTGTTTTACCGAGCGTGTTAAAATCTGTGACGTGATTGGAACAGATCACGGTATTTTGTAGATTAAACAACTTTAGAGTCCGAATCAGTCTTTCCTTATACCTAGAAAAAGTTGGGAAATTTCCTAAGCTACTCGAGGATGTACTCGTTTATTTGATTCGGAGTCCCAGAACTCAAGTTATGCCTATTTTGAAGGCTGCTGTCCCGACGGGACAGAACCTCTGTTTTTGGTTATTGCGAGTAGTTGGCAATGTCGGGGTAGATGAGGGTTTGCGTACTGTGTTGTGGACATGATTGTGAGTGTGTGGTACCTATGTGCAGGTGGTGCGACCCCGGGTGTGCCTTCTACTTCCCGCCAATCCGTTGCCCGTGGTTGAGGCAAGTGTATTGTAATGGATAGCGATTGTAGATTGTTTGATTGATTGAGATTGAAGTTTTAATATATGATATGTTCACATGCCATGCTTTAATGGTTGCCATTGATATGATGAATATGTTTATTATGTGATGATGCCATGTGTTAATGTACAAGTTATCCATGATGATGCCATGTGTTAATGAACAAGTTATTCATGATGTTGGCATATTTGCATACATGGCAAGATACATGGCCTGGGCGGTGAGAAAGTCATAACTAGTCCGGGGAAGGTCGGTGAGAAAGTTATGACTAATCCGGAGAGCCAATGAGTAAGACCTACATCGTGATTCCATTCACCGCGGTGAACGGAAGCGAGGAGTAGGCACCCTCCATCTTCGGGATGGAAGGGGGGAGAGGGTGCACACCGACGGGTGTGTACTCAACCATACCGGTATGAGTTTCCAAGGAGACAAGAGCATCGCATTGCATTGCATTCATAATGATGATGAAAAGGATATGTGATCCTGAATGAGATGATACATGATGTGAGATGTTGAAGCCATGTAATTGTTTATGTTTGTACCATTGCAATATACTTGCTGAGTGATGAACTCACACTTGTGTTTATGTTGTTTTCTTTTAGGTACCATGAATCCGACATGTGGGAAAGGGAGCTAGTCACACGTCATCACTTAGCATCACACATTTAAACAATGACATGTTCCTTCCCTTATGGTTATGGTTAATTCATTGAACTAATCTATGGTTTTGATGATTTGTTGGTCGTTATGAGTAATTGATTAGTCCATATTTGTCATGTGATGGATAGAATTTATATCCTTAGTGGTATGGTGGCTGTTTTTCCGTTTGATCATGTTATTGCTATCGTTCATTATGCCATATTGACATGTTACTATTATTGTTGCTTCAATTCGTGTTAAAACAAAGGAGATGCTGCCGAAATTTTGGTTTTTACCCTGTGCGCCTTTGCTATAATTTATGTTTAATTGTGGTATTTAGATGTTGTTTAGTCTAGGTTTGGTAGCATTCGGGCATATTAAATGCCGGGGTGTTACACACCTGCTGACTGCACTCGAGCTGGACCAACAGTGTCCATGTGTAGCAGCTGTCCTGGTGCATCAGTCATCACTCGGGTGATTGGAGGATGGGAGGCAACAACCATCTTGCCATGTCGGCAAGGAGAACATACAACATCTTTGACCATCTTAAGTTTAGGCAGGCCACGAATGAGATCATGGCCGCTAACTCGAGTCAAATGATCAAAGCCAATGTGACCAAATCTCCTATACCAAAAGGAGAGATCACGGGACTCTGAAGCAATAAGGAAATGGAGAGAGTCTCTAGAGGAAAAAGAAAAATCTGCATGAAAGACTCCCAAAACGAGAAATCCCGCAAACAAACTCCCAGAAGAATCGAGGATCCTATAAGAGCTCCTTTTAAAATTGACCTCGAAATCTTCATCAAGAAGCTGAGAAACAGAAAGCAAGTTGAAATGCAGCTTACTGACTAAGGCAACGTCCTTAAGAATGAAATGATCGTTAATGCAGACGGTACCTTTAGCAATGACTCTACCCGACACATTATCCCCAAAGGTGATCACCTCATCACCGGGATCTCGGTCCAGGGAAGAAAACCAACAGAAGTCTCCGATCATGTGGCGAGAACAGCTGGAGTCTACGATCCAAACCTCCCCCTTCCCTATCCTATGGACCTGAGTCAAAGAGAGCGAAAAGTAGATGTCTCAGTACCAGGAGAGATCAGTGCAGATCTAGGAACCCAATACTGAGTCAACTGTGCAGTAGATGAAACAGTCAATGGAGTAGAAGAATGCAATCTGGCACCTCTCCGTGACTCGACTCTCACAAACTCAGACTCCGCTCTAGTCGGACGTCTTGGAGCAGGTGCCGGGTTGGTCCGCCGAGGTGCAAAGGCCGGACCATCCCAGTGCTGCTGCCCAGACCTCCCGCTGGGGAAAACAAACTCACGCCGCTGATATCTACCTCGATGGGAAAAATGAGGAATATCAAGAGGACGGCGGAAAGACTGACTCGGGACAGCTCTAGGGCGAAAACCAGAAGTAGAAGCATGGAAACCAAGCCCATGCGCTGTCCAAAAACAGGAGACTCTCTAACTTGTCTATCCTGTCTAGAAACCGTGTGTGCCTTAGGCGCACTCAGAGTCTGGGGATGACCCTGAATACCCCTAAGGGCACGGACACGCTCACGCCGAGAGATCTTGGCACGTTTGAAGCAGAAATCAGCTATATGTCCATCCTTCTGACAGAAGGTGCATGTATACTTCGCCTTGGAGGCTGAAGTAGCATGAGAAGCACCCTTATCGTCAGACATCCCGTGGACAATCCCTGCTGATCTAAACACAGTGGTGCTCACCTGTGGAGCCACCACTATCTCTCCGCTCTTGGAGGCACGCACAACAGTGGGCGGATGGGCCCGTGTATGCTCCAAGGCATCAAACCCTAGACCTTGATTGAATCTGCTAATCTTGGACTGATCTAGGATAAGATTGAGCTTCTTATTACCTCCAACAAACTTCTCGAGAGTGCTCATAAGGTACTGACACTCTCGAAAAAGTGAGGCACAAGAAGAGCAAGGGGAAGGAGTAACAGGGGAAGAGCCAGATGGAGAAGAGCAAACTGAACGATCAAATCTCTCCCTATACAAAGCAGCCTCAATCTTGAGGGACTCGCAAGAAACACATGGAGAGTCTCTAATCCTACCCACCTGAGCTTTGAGCTTCTTCCTAAGCTCTACATGAATTTGATTCATTTCCTCCGCTACCCGAACACACAGCATGCAACCATTTTGTGACTTAGCTAGTAGATCCTTAGCAAATTTTGAATTTTCAAGCACCAAGTCATCATAAGCATTTTTTAGTTGCATACAGCCCTCACATGAGCTGATTGTGTCCTTAGAAGCATGCTTTTCAAGTTCATCATTTCTAGTAGATAGCTTCCTAAGGTGACAACTCATGGCATCAATTTCAGCGAGAAGCTTAGGGCAATTAGCACATGATGCATTTGTGTGAGTGTGAAGAAAACTAGCATCAAACGGAATAGGATCTACTGGACATGTACTAGCATCCTTGGACATAAGTGACTCAAGATCAGAAACCACACTATCATGTAGAGTCCTTAGGTTCTCCAACTCCACAAGCAAAGCATCACACAAAGTACAGCTATCAGAGTCTCGGGAGGAACAAGATCTAAGTGAAGCTAACTTCCGAGATAAGGTACCTACTTCCTTCTCTAGATCCAAACACCTAGCTCTAGACTTGGAATGAAATTTTCCTAGTTTGATAAAAGCATCATGGAGCTAGTCATAAGAAGGTACCTTCTCCGTGTCATTTGTCTGACTCGGTGTCGGGTACTTCCATGGCATTGGAGGCCATGAAGCACATGCCGGAGAAGTCATCGCCGCCCTTCGCCTTCTCTTGCGGTTCATCCTCGTCCTCGTCGCTCCATGTCTCCGTGTCGGAGAGGTCAAGGTCGTTGAGCGCGGCGAGGATGCGGTGAAAGAGCTTCTTGCCCTTGGCGAACTTGCGGTGTTTCTTCTCTTGCGCCAGCTCGCGAGCTGGAGGCTTCTTGTTGCGGTTCTTTTTGATGTAGTCATTCTTGCCCGCACTGCCTTGTTCATTATTGCCCTTCTCCAGCTTGAGGCAGTTTGCCCGAATGTGGTTGGGGCCACCACACTCAAAGCAAGTGAACTTGCCACTCCTCTTCCTATCTCTCACCCTCTTGTAAATGTTCGAACATTTTCAAGCGACAAGAGCAAGCTCGTCTTCTGGAAATTGTTCCAGAACGTCATCACTTACGTCGCAAAGAGCGGGGAGAGAAAAACCAGAAGAGAAGTCAAGAAGGGGTCCAGAAGAGGAAGACCCAGTGGGATCGGTAACCAATGCCATCGTTTGGGACTTCATCTTGCGAGCGACGATGTCGAGCTCATGAGTCTTGAGGCGGGAATACAACCCATCAAGAGTCAAGGTCGACAAGTCCGTATGGTCCGTGATGGTGGTTACCTTCATCTCCCAAATCCTCAGATCGTGCTCGAAGAAAATGCCTCACATTCTCCGAATCAGTGTATGAACAACCCACTGACCGAAGATTGCTGAGAATCTTTCTAAAACAAGCAAAGCACTCATCAAGGCTCTCACCAGCGTGCTGCTCAAACTTGTTGTAGTCACGCTTAAATTGATCCTGTCTCACGGACTTGATCTGAGTGGTGCCCTCATGGTAAGCATTGAGGGTCACCCAGATCTCATGAGCCGATTGTAGGTGAGAGACGCAATCATACTCACTGCGGTTAAGTCCTTGTAGGAAGAGGTTCTTGGCCTTAGCATTTGCCTCAACGTCAGCCATGTTTACGGCGTTGACGTTCTCATCGGCCGGAACCTCATACGGGTGCTTCACCTTCTGCCATAAAGAAAAGCCCTGGGCAGTGATGTATGTCTCCATCCGAACCTTCCAGAACGGATAATCAAGTCCAGCAAAAATTGGAGGCTTAGTTGGGTACTTGTCCGTCGCCATGGCTCTTGAGACCGGTCAAGATCTATGAAAGAGCAAAACCGGCTCTAATACCAATTGAAAGACCGAGATGGCGATCAAAGGGGTGTGAATGATCCCAAATAAAATTATCCCCTACTCAACGTACTCCAAACAATCCCGCAAAGAAACTCGGTGCTCCTCAAAATCGCAAAACCCGCAAAATCGGGAACTACTAGACAACTATGTGTATCCCTAGCTTACATGGATGAGAACCATGAATCATGTGAGGGATTTTCAAATCACAATCCTGGTTGTCAAGTGTCCAAAGCAAAGAGGGATCAATTCAAATAATTCTTTTCTAAAACAGATCAAGCCAAAACACAAAAGCCTCTTTTAGAAAAGCAAAAGCAGATTTTTCAGGAATTGTCCTCACTTAGAGCAGATGGATGGTGGACTTATGTTGCTCCAAAAAATTTGGGAATTTTCCCCCCTGTGAGCATATGAGTTATGAAGCACTCCACCAAAAATAACCACCAAAATTCTTTTACAACAATCAGGAAAAATCAAGGACTACAAATAATCAGGATCTTCAATCAGGAATTTTGGGGCTTGGTTTTCACCTCATAGATCCCAAATGATGCAACCAGTGAACTCCCAAATTTTTCCACAGATTGATATATGAGCCACGCACCTTCTTCAACAAGAATAAATCAAAAAGTATTTTTCTATATTTTTCTAAAAATAAAAGATTGACTGCTGCGCGAAGAACAAGTTCAGGACAGATTTGCAATCTTGATAGAAACTTGATCTCTAGTCTATCCTAGGGTGCAAGAAAGATGTAAAACCAAATGAACACCCTCAAGACATCCTTGATCAGTAGCATTTAGAAGGAGAGGAGGCAAAACCAATTGCAAGAAAGTAAATTGCGAGAATTTACATGCGGGAAAGTAAATGCTGAATTTAAATTGCGTAAAGTAAAGAAATAATGTAAATGCGGAATTTAAATTCACAAAAATGTAAAGAAAATCTTTGTATTTTATGGCTGGAAGGTTTACAAAGCCTCACTTCATGTGGGCAAAGCTCAAAGGAGCAACTCAAACCTTCGAATGAGGGAGGACACCCCTCGCCCTCTATTTATACTACTCTAGGGCCACCTACCACCCTTGGAGGAGTCCCAAACCCTAGGGCACTCCACCAAGGGCTAGGATTAACCCTCTCATTTCACCCCACACATGGGCTTTACATGGGCCACATTGGCCATACATGGGTTTTAAACACACCCGATCAACCCGATGCAACGGGCCTTCATCCGCCGGACTTGACCGCTCAGTTTCCTCCTCTTTGAGCCTCTAACCTGAACTGAAAACCTTGAGCCACCTCAAGTCCATTTCCATGACATCCAAGTGATCCTGGTTTGAGCCCAACCATCTCGTTGGCATCCTCGACCGCTCCGGACCTCGGTTCTCCCAACCTAGTCCCAGTACTCACCAATGACCATAGATGCCTCAATAACCTGTACCACAAGGACCCAACCTAGTTCCATTTTTAGGAACTGGAATCGTCAAAATCGGGGTTAAAACGCAAAAGTTACAAGCGTTTAAAGTTTAAATAATCCTTTAAATAAATATTACAGAGAAAAACTTTGGTCAAAAAATTAAATAAAATTCACTATTGAGTATATCTCACTTTTATGAAAATTTAGAAATTTGAATCACCCAAATCGGAGTTAAAATGCAAAAGTTATAAGCGTTTGAAGTTTGAAAATTCAAATAAATTAATAAACCAAATTAATTCATTTATTTTTATATTATGTAGGATCGAAATATACGAATATAGCAATCAGAGGGGGGGGTGAATGATTGTGCGGAAGCTAAAACCAAATTCTTGACCTATTAAAAGTTCACCCCAAAACAGAACCAAATAATTGCCTCGTTTTCGACAAAAACAGAATGACAGAGGTTTGGTAAAACGAGAATTCCTGGAGATCCAACCGTCGAAACGATCTGAAATTTGGACACAAGAAACTAGATTCCAATACGAATCGAATCCAAAAAGAATCAGCTCGATCGGACTTACGGATCAAAAGTTATGAGCTTCGCAAGCTTGCTGATCCAGAACTTGACGAGAATCAATCTAATCAAAACTTCAAGATTAAACAAGAACGACAAAAGATTGATCAACTAGACTTTGAGAAACACTAGATCAATACCCTAGAGAGGTTTTTGATGGATCAAATCAAGATAAAACTTGAAGAACAAAAACCAATCTAGAACTAGAACAAGCATGCAAACAAGAACCAAAGCAGAAAATCAGAGCGGCGTGGTTCTTGTATACGCAAAAATCTTGGAAGAATTGATCTTTATTTCTTGTCTAAAATACTCTCATCAAAAGAGTACAAACCCTAAAACCAAGCTCAAAGCTTGATGCGCTCAGCTCTCCTTGGTGCCTTTCAACAGGAGACCCCCACCTATTTAAAGCACCAACCCACAAGGAGTTCTGAATACGATTCCTATTCCCTAGAAGGAATCCGTATCCAACTCAACTCTACTTGGCCCAACCAGGCCGAGTACAACTCTTGCATGCGTATGGCAACCCTACCATACTCACGTGACTAACACTTTGCACGCGTATGGCCACCTGCCATACTCACGTGACTAACACTTTGCACGCGAATGACCTCCTGCCATTCTCACGTGACTAACCATTCTTCATGTGCACCATTCTCTTAGCCCGAGCGTCCGCGCATGACATCCTTGACCACCAAGACCTCGGTTCCTCCTGAACCTAGTCCCGAACCTCGATTCCTCCATGAACCTAGTTCCGGTCCGTCATCGACCACATTCGTCTTGAGCAATACCGCACATGAACAAACCACAAAACAAATCCGAGCACAAGTCCACGACTTGACTCAATGTCAATCCATGCAACTACTCACATGAGTATTGCATAAAGTCCATTTCAAAAGAAGCATCATGAAATCATTACAAATTTCATATTCACATTCAAAATTCAAATCCAAATCGCTCAAAACCCTAATTGAGCGAAAACGCATTCACGACGAACAAACAAAGTTGGTCCGTTGTATAAGGAAAAGTTTCTGTTCCAAGAAGCCAACCAAACGCGGAAAAACACGTTCACAACGGACAAACAAAGTTGGTCCGTTGTACATGCAAAAATGGCTTGACCATGAACTCAAAACAAGTTCACAACGGACCCCGAAGCTTGTCCGCGCCAAGCGTGCCACGCTCGGTTTCACAAAAGTAAAACCCTAGAAAAGTCCATTCACGATGGACAAAAAGAATTAGTCCGTTGTACATGTGAAAATCTTGGTTCCAAGAAATTATCCAAACCGAAAAAGCTTATTCACAACGGACCAAGAAAAAGCTGTCCGTTGTACATGTGAAAATGACTTCGGTCATGGGCTCAAAAACATGTTCTATGCACCCAAAAACACTGTCAGTCGCAGATGGGAAACTTCTTGTTTCTTGAGAACTTTGTCCGGCGCTAATGCGTAACTTACTGTTTCTTGTCAAATTGTCAAAACACATGAACAAACACATTTTGCAAATTCAAATCTAAGTTAATTTTTCAGTTCAAAGCCAATTTTTCAGCACATGATTTCACAATCTCCCCCTTGATGAAAACATTGGCAACACCACTTAGAATTGATCATTTGGCATTCACTTTACCAAAGATTTTGAAATCCAAAGGATCAAAGACCAAAGTAAGAAAACACAGAAATCCCTCTTTGACAAAATCTCCCCCTGAGAATGAAAATGTGTGTGAATGTGCAATGCGCCCAAAAATTTCAAAAAATCTCCAAACTTCTCCCAAAATTCTCAAATTTCCAAATACAACTCTCCCTTTTTCTTTAAACTTTTCAAAGAAAGATTTCCAAATTTCTCCCCCTTTGACAATGGATTCATCAAGAGTAAAAGAGAGAACAGGTTCAAAAATTTTCTTGAAACAATGATTGCACCAAGAGAAACAAGGGAGTGCCAAGATAGGAAAAGATGAGCTCATTCGATCATATAACCTTATATATCACATAATATGCAAAATACATGATCTTGATGTGATTTTAACAAGTTAGGGAATGACATGCATCTCAACCTCAATTTAGTCAACTATAGCCAAGTACTAAGCAAGATCTTAGTAGAAGAACAAAAGCTCAAAAATTGAAACAACTAACAACTCTGGGCGAGCAAGTGATTTCAACTCCAATCTAGTAGACCAAATTAATCTTTAAACAGTAAACTGCATGTGGCATGCTTGAAGCATACTTCTTTTATTTCCTTGAATTGGCATGCTTGAAGCATACATCTTGTTTTTGAGGGAATGGCATGCTTGAAGCATACATCTTATCTTTTTAGGGAAAGCACCCTGAAGCACATAACTTGAGGTTTTTTTGCTTTTAACAACCCCTTTTTATTGATTCCCTTTTCTTTTCATTTTTCTTTGATTATAAACATGCAAAAGTGATTAAAAGGTCTTATGAAAGAGTAAAGTTGAAACCACACTTGCTTCATAGCCCAAATTTGTCAAGAGGATTCAATATCAAGCCTAGAAGAGTAAGATATCACAGAGTATTTAGCTATAGGTAATCAGTCGAGGAATTCCACAAGGTCATTTTTAGTTCAAGTGAGACAATTAGATTATCATATATGAGCTCAATTACATAACATATAAAGAAATATGATAAAGTGAGCTCATCAAGTGAAAGAACTTGGCAAAGAATCTCCCCCTCTAAACACTCCCATTGGATGAACAATTCCAAGTTCTCCCGAATAAAAGCAAAGCGAGAAGAAGACAAAGGTTTTGTGAAAATGTCTGCCAATTGATGTTCAGTATCCACATGATGAAGCACAATGTTGCCTTTTTCAACATGATCTCTAAGAAAGTGAAATCGATGTCAATGTGTTTTGTTCTAGAGTGTTGCACGGGGTTCTTAGCAATGCAAATTGCACTAGTGTTATCACACAAAAGAGGAACACTATCCAAATTAACCCCATAATCTTTTAGTGTAGCTACTATCCAAAGAATTTGAGAACAACAACTAGCAGCAGACCACATATTCAGATTCAGCAGCTTGATTGTGCAAATGTAAGATTGTTTTCTAGATGACCATGCAATGAGAGAATTTCCCAAGAAGTGACATGAACCAGAAGTGCTCTTCCTATCAATTCTACATCCTCCAAAATCAGCATCGTAAAAGATCTCAAACTAATGCATGAGGAAGCGAAAGCCAAATGCCAAAATCTTGAGTTCCATGAAGATACCTGAAAATCCTTTTGACAGCTTGTCGATGTGAAGCACGTGGGAAGCTTGAAAACGAGCACACAAGCATACAGCAAATTGTATATCCGACCTTGATGCAGTGAGGTACAAAAGTGAACCTATCATACTTCTATATTCCTTTTGATCAACCGGCTCACCATCTTCATCAGGGTCAAGTCTTGCAAGTGCTCTCCATGGGTGTCATGATCGGCTTCTTTGTTTTCCATTCCAAAGCGATGTAGCAAGTCTTTCGTGTATTTGCTTTGATGTACAAAAGTACCATCCTTCGCTTGCTTGATTTGAAATCCCAAAAGTATGTCAACTCACCCATCATACTCATCTCAAACTCCTTCCTCATTGTTTCTGAAAACTTAGACACTAAAACATGAGATGAACCACCAAAGATAATATCATCAACATAAATCTGAGCGAATAGTTGATCATTGCCTTGCTTGAGTAAAAAGAGAGTTTTGTCAACCTTTCCCATTAAAAAGCCTTTTTCAAGTAAAAGGTTTTTAGCCTATCATACCATGCTCTAGGTGCTTGTTTCAAACCATACAAAGCTTTTGATAGTTTGAACACATGATTTGGAAACTTTGGATTTTCAAAACCAGGTGGTTGCTTGACATAAACCTCCTCATTTATGTAGCCATTAAGAAAAGCACTTTTCACATCCATTTGATACAATTTGAAACCTTTGGATGCAGCAAAAGCTAAAAGGATTCTAATGGCTTCAATTCTAGCAACAGGAGCAAAGGTTTCATCAAAATCTAAGCCTTCAATTTGAGTGTAACCTTGAGCAACCAATCTAGCCTTGTTTCTAACAACAACACCATCCTCACTTTGTTTATTTTTGAAAACCCATCTAGTTCCAATAACATTAAAATCTGGAGGTGGTGAGACAAGTTTCCAAACTTTATTTCGTTCAAAATTCTCTAATTCTTCATGCATGGCATTGATCCAAGATTTCGAGATAATGCATGAGATATATCTTTGGGTTCAAAAGAAGCAACTAAAGCGAGAATGAGCATGAGTGTCGAATGAATAAACCTGGATCGAGTGACTCTCTCATTTAGGTCTCCAATCATTTGTTCAGATGGATGCATTTTTGAATGTACAAGGGAGCATTGGCTTTTGAGACTTCTCCTTCTCCTTCTTCATTTTCAGCATGTACGAGATGATGTTGTAGCTTGAGGATGGTTAGCTGTAGGTGATGTAGTAGTAGGTGCCAAAGGTGCTACATCTTGTTGTGCATTAGGAAGAGTCAAGACCTCATCTTCAACATCATCATCATCTTCAAAGATTTTCTCCCCCTGAATGTATGCGCCTGTACCTGCATCACTTGGACTAGTGCTTGGACTAGCCTCATCAAAAGTAACATTTGCCTCCAAAGGATTGAACTCGAGATGGTCCAACTGTATCAAGATGTAGAAGCTGTCCTGGAGCGTTTGTCATCATCATGGTAAGAGGTGGATGTGAACCTGCAATCATCTTACCATGTCTACAAGAAGAACATACTAGATTGCTATCACCCTTAAGCTTAGGCAGGCCACGTATAAGATCTAAACCACTTACACGAGTAAGATGATCAAAACCAACATGACCAAGTCTACGATGCCAAAAGAATAAATCTTTAGAAATATTGGCAATTAGACACCTATGCTTAGAAGAAGGCGATGCATCAAAATCAGCTTTAAAAACTCTTCCAAAGCGAGAAATTTTGAACACAAGATCACCTGAAGCATCTAGCACTTTGCATTCATTTTTCTTAAAGCTTATCTCAAGATCTTCATCAAGCATTTGTGAGACAGAAAGCAAGTTATATTTCAAATTTTCAACAATAGCCACATCTTTGAACATAAACTTGTCACTTACCTTTATTGTACCTTTTGCCACAACAGAAGAGGAAGAAGCATCTCCAAAAGTAACACTTTCAAAGACGAGATGCACGAGTGAGGAGGAGAACCAATTCTTATTACCGGACATGTGGCGTGAGCATCCGGAATCCACTAGCCATATGTTCTCCTTCCTTGCGAGAAGCCTACATAGCAACAAAACATGTCGAGGTCTCGATCAGGTTAGGAATGAGTTTTTGGGAATCGATCTTGAGACACACGACGCACAACAGTAGGCACAACACTATAATTTTTATGCACAAAATCAGATTTGCCTTTTCCCATGTTTGTAGGAACAGAAGGTGTTTTCATCACTCTAGGCGCATAAAAATGTGCTTTGCTGAAATTTGACCTAGCCTTAGTTCTTTCCTTCTTTTCTTTGTTTGGCTAGTCTAAAGCAAAAATCTACTAAGTGTCCATCTCTACCACAATGAGTGCAAGTGTACTTGACATGATGTTTAGCTTTAACAAGAAAAGCACATTTTGCATTCATCATAGTAGAAGATAAAAACCAGCAGATTGAAAAGCAATTTTCTTAGGCTCATTAGATAACTCAATTTTGCAAGGAGCCTGAACAACGGTAGAGGTTTAGTTTCATATGTGGCATAAGGATCAAAACCTAAACCTCTCTTGTTTGTGCTAACCTTAGATTGATCCAAAATCATGTTCAACTTCTTCTTGCCATTAGTGAAACGTTCCAAAGAATTTTGCAAGTAATCAACTTTCTTAGCAAGAGTTAAACAATTATTGCAGGAACATCTACTTTTCCTTTTGTTTTGCGACAAGTTGAGCATGAGAGAATTTCATGTGAAAGCAAATTATCGATTAATTGAGAAACCCTAGCATTTGCATCTTCCAATTTTAATTCAAGAGTTGAGCATTTAGAACAAGAAGTTGAACTATGCAAATCATCAGTGGAACAGCTAGCATGTACAACATGTTTCTCATTTTTCTCATTTAGATGCAACAAAAGAGCATGTTCTTTCCTAAGCAAGGTGAGCTCATTGTAAATTAAGTCACATGATTTGCATGTATCATCACTAGGAATCAAAGTCTTAAGTCTAGCAATTTCAGCATTCAATGATTCAATAATGAAATCATGTTTCTTAATTTTCTTATCACGTTTGTCAAGCAATTTTCCAAGACGAGCAACAACAATAGCTAATTCATCATAAGAGGGATCTACCTCATTGAAGTCGCTGTCGTGATCGTCCTCGGTGAGGCTATCCTTGCTGCTTGCCATGAGACATAGTCCTATCAAATCATGCTTGCTTGGAGTTGCATCATCTTCGCTGCTCTCCGAGTCCACATCGCTCAAATTGACTTGTTCAAGAGCGGAAAGAACTCGGTGAACCACCTTGCGGTTGATGAAGCTCTTCTTCTTCCTATCATTTGACGAGAACCTTTTCTTCTCATTCCTTCTGTCGTTGTCCTTCTCCTCCTTTGATGTTTTTCCTGCAAGCTTAGGACAATTTGTGCGAATATGGTTGAGGTCACCACACTCATAGCATCTTGGAGGACCACGTCTCTTTCTCATTCTCACATTCTGCAAAGCTTTGTTAAAGCGAGAAGAGAGTAGTGCCAGATCTTCTTCAGGAAACTCTTCAAGTTGCTCATCTGTTAAAGAAGACATGGAAGACAAGGCAAAGCTAGAAGAAGAATTTGCATTTGACATGTTAGGATTAGAGATCAAAGCAATTGATTTAATGTTACCCTTCCTGGCAAGAACATCCAACTCATGAGTTTTCAACTTAGAGTAAAGAACATCTAATGTGAGTGTGCTCATGGTAGTAGATTCTTGTATAGATGTTACTTTCATCTCCCACACTGACATGTCCAAAGCACTAAGCAATTGTCGAGCATTTTCAGCATCAGTGTAGCTAACTCCAACAGCACGTAGATTACTAAGAATTTTATTGAAACGTGCAAAGAAGTCATCTACAGATTCACTAGGTTTCATCTCAAAACGCATGTATTCTTTTTTGTAAATATCTTGGCGAACCTCTTTTACATTGTTAGAAACCTCATGGTAATCACAAAGATATTTACATACCTCATATCTTGGATCGAAGGTGAACCACACGATCAAAGTCGCTGCGTCCCAAGCCTTGGATGATCAAGTTGCGCGCTTTGCTATTTGCTTCAACGTGTGTGCGATTGGTATCGTTGACGTTGTCGTTTGCAGGGACTTCATATGGCTTGTAGACCTTCTCCCAAATTGTGAAGCCCTGTGCTTGGATGAACGCCTCCATCTTGGCCTTCGAAAACTGAAAATCAACACCATCGAACACACATGGTTTTGTCGAATAACGATCCATTGATCTAATCACCGGTTAAGATAGATTAGAGAAACCTTGCTCTGATACCACTTGTAGGATCGAAATATACGAATATAGCAATCAGAGGGGGGGTGAATGATTGTGCGGAAGCTAAAACCAAATTCTTGACCTATTAAAAGTTCACCCCAAAACAGAACCAAATAATTGCCTCGTTTTCGACAAAAACAGAATGACAGAGGTTTGGTAAAACGAGAATTCCTGGAGATCCAACCGTCGAAACGATCTGAAATTTGTACACAAGAAACTAGATTCCAATACGAATCGAACCCAAAAAGAATCAGCTCGATCGGACTTACGGATCAAAAGTTATGAGCTTCGCAAGCTTGCTGATCCAGAACTTGACGAGAATCAATCTAATCAAAACTTCAAGATTAAACAAGAACGACAAAAGATTGATCAACTAGACTTTGAGAAACACTAGATCAATACCCTAGAGAGGTTTTTGATGGATCAAATCAAGATAAAACTTGAAGAACAAAAAACCAATCTAGAACTAGAACAAGCATGCAAACAAGAACCAAAACAGAAAATACTGTAGCGACGTGGTTACTGTAGCACGCAAAAATCTTGGAAGAATTGATCTTTATTTCTTGTCTAAAATACTCTCATCAAAAGAGTACAAACCCTAAAACCAAGCTCAAAGCTTGATGCGCTCAGCTCTCCTTGGTGCCTTTCAACAGGAGACCCCCACCTATTTAAAGCACCAACCCACAAGGAGTTCTGAATACGATTCCTATTCCCTAGAAGGAATCCGTATCCAACACAACTCTACTTGGCCCAACCTGGCCGAGTACAACTCTTGCACGCGTATGGCAACCATACCATACTCACGTGACTAACACTTTGCACGCGTATGGCCACCTGCCATACTCACGTGACTAACACTTTGCACGCGAATGACCTCCTGCCATTCTCACGTGACTAACCATTCTTCATGTGCACCATTCTCTTAGCCCGAGCGTCCGCATGACATCCTTGACCACCAAGACCTCGGTTCCTCCCGAACCTAGTCCCGAACCTCGATTCCTCCATGAACCTAGTTCCGGTCCCGTCATCGACCACATTCGTCTTCGAGCAATACCTGCACATGAACAAACCACAAAACAAATCCGAGCACAAGTCCACGACTTGACTCAATGTCAATCCATGCAACTACTCACATGAGTATTGCATAAAGTCCATTTCAAAAGAAGCATCATGAAATCATTACAAATTTCAAATTCACATTCAAAATTCAAATCCAAATCGCTCAAAACCCTAATTGAGCGAAAACGCATTCACGACGGACAAACAAAGTTGGTCCGTTGTATAAGGAAAAGTTTCTGTTCCAAGAAGCCAACCAAACGCGGAAAAACACGTTCACAACGGACAAACAAAGTTGGTCCGTTGTACATGCAAAAATGGCTTCGGCCATGAACTCAAAACAAGTTCACAACGGACCCCAGAAGCTTGTCCTATAAGCGTGCCACGCCGGTTTCACAAAAGTAAAACCCTAGAAAAAGTCCATTCACGACGGACAAAAAGAATTAGTCCGTTGTACATGTGAAAATCTTGGTTCCAAGAAATTATCCAAACCGAAAAAGCTTGTTCACAACGGACCAAGAAAAACTGTCCGTTGTACATGTGAAAATGACTTCGGTCATGGGCTCAAAAACATGTTCACAACAGACCCAAAAACACTATCCGTCGCAGATGGGAAACTTACTGTTTCTTGAGAACTTTGTCCGGCGCTAATGCGTAACTTACTGTTTCTTGTCAAATTGTCAAAACACATGAACAAACACATTTTGCAAATTCAAATCTAAGTTAATTTTTCAGTTCAAAGCCAATTTTTCAGTACATGATTTCACATATTAGAAAATCAATTTATTGTGTCAGCAGGACGCGTGGACCAATCGGGAGCCGCCACGTCGCCTCGGGTCCATGGACCCGGCGCACGGCACGGCTCGGTCCACCGTGGACCTGGCCCACGGGAAAGTGTCTGACTGAAATGTGGACGACCCCTCGGGTGACGTCAGCGTGACGTCACCATGCCTCGGCCACACGGTACTGACACGCGGGCCCCACTGTGACGTCAGCACGACATCACGGGTGACGTCATGGAGATGTTGGGCCAGCCGCTGACATCACACGCTGACGTCAGCGGCTACCAGGCGTGACCGCGCTGGCCGCGCCGGTCCAACTCCCGGACACGTGGCACAATCTGGGCCATTGATTTTAAAATCAATGGTCCAGATCAGATCTAACCTCACGCTTTTGGAAATAACGCGGTTGATCTGGACCGTTCGATCTTGATCGGACGGTCGAGATCCGATCGGGTTTCACCGCGTCTCTGGGGGTGACGTGGCTTGACCCGGCGCGTGATGCATGGCTCAATCTACACCGTTCGATCTTGATCGAACGGCTGAGGTTGCATCTAACGCTTCAACGTGGGTTAACCCTAACCGTACGATCTAGATCTAACGGCTGAGATCTACCCAAGCACGGTGCGGTTACGGCTACGTGGCTTGATCTAAACCGTTGGATCTAGATCCAACGGCTGGAAACAGATCTAAAAACTGAAATGTGGGGATTACATTCGGATGACGTGGACGAATCTGGGCCTTTTGATATTTATCGGACGGTGCACGAAGCTTGCGGGGTCGGCGATGTCCACGGCGGAGCTGGCTGGCCGGAGATGAAGACGACGACCACCCGAACGGCGTTGCGGGCACACTCCGCCGAAGTGGATGGTACCCCCCGACACGTCTTGTCCTTGCGGTTCCGAATCTCAACTCGGTGACGGCGGAGGACGGCGGACGGCGGCGGAAACAGCAGAAAATCGCGGCGGAAACCTAATCCAACTACAGCGAGTGATTGCGGCGCAACCACGGTGGCTCAGGCGCGAAGATCTAGGGCTACGGGTGCACATAGAAGAGGGCTACACGACAGGGGTGGCGGCGCATTAAATAGAGCCCTCGGCGTCCGTGAAAACCGCGGAAACCGAGGTCCACCCGGCAACGGTGGCCGGTCACGCGGCTGGGGCTCGGGCGCGACGCGGTTGGACCGAACCGCGTGCGCGGCTGGCTCGGGTCTGACTCGGGCCCGGTCGCATGAACAGTCCAAGCCCACCCAGCGATTAAATATTCAAAATAATTTCTAGAAATTCAAATAAATCGAGAAAAAATAGCAAAATAATCAGAAAAATTCTGGAAAATACTTTGAGACATTTTGGACTCAAATAAAATATTTCCAACAAAATTTTATTTATAAATTTTAATTCTTTAATTATTTGAAAAGGGAATAAATTCAAATTAAATCCAAATAAATTCCAGAAAATTCCAAAATTCACCAAAGTGCAAAATAACATTTAAATTCATGAAAAGCTAAAATTTGGGATGTTACACTATTAGAGCTAAGTTGGGAGTTCAACGGATCTCTAAGTCTGTGATAGTCAGTTCTCCTGGGGGTTTGATTGCTAGTTCCTTGGTTTGCCCGGATTGCACCAATGCCATTGATGATGAGGTTTTCTTTGCCAATCTTATGCTGATTCAGTTGGCTCCTTTTGATGTCATTTTGGCATGGACTGGATGCATCAGTACCGTGCCAAGATCTGTTGCTTTTGGAAGACAGTTACCTTGCAGGCCCCGTCAGGGGTGGAGTTGACCTTTCATGGTGGTATACCTTCCAGTTCCATCTTTGCTTTGGCTAGTCTGTTTTCTGGTCAACATTTGAGGCAGTTGGGTTTTCTCATGGCTATTTCAGAAAAGCCATCTACTTCAGTAGTAATTGGAGAGATTCCTGTGGTGAAGGAGTTTGCTGATGTGTTCCCTGATGAGTTGCCAACTTTGCCTCCTGTGAGGAATGTGGAGTTTCGTATTGATCTTGTTCCCAGCACTAGACCTATTTCTATCTCTAGATACCGCTTGGCTCGTCCTTTTCAAGACGAGTTGAAAAAGCAATTGGTGGATTTGTTGGCCAAGGGCTTTATTAGGCGCAGTGTGTCGCCTTGGGGAGCACCCGTCCTCTTCGTTTCGAAGAAGGATGGTAGTTGGAGTATGTGCATTGACTATCGTGCTCTCAATCAAGTGATTGTCAAGAATAAATATTCATTGCCTCGCATTGAGGATCTATTTGACCAACTGAAGGGAGCAAAGGTGTTCTCCAAGATTGATCTTCAGTCTGGTTACAATCAGATTCGTGTGAGGGAACAGGACATTGAGAAGACTACTTTCTCCACTAGGTATGGGCATTATGAATTTAAAGTTATGTCTTTTGGACTAACTAATGCTCCCGCTGTTTTTATGGAGACGATGAACAGTATGCTACGCGAGTACCTTGATGAGTTTGTGGTAGTGTTCATCGATGACATTCTGATTTACTCTAAATCAGAAGAAGAACATGAGCATCATTTGAGGCTTGTGCTGAGCACATTGAGGGAGAATCAGTTCTTTGCTAAGTTGAAAAAGTGCGAGTTCTGGATTTCATAAGTGGGTTTTCTTGGCCACATCATCAATCCAGAGGGCATATCTGTAGATCCTAGCAAAGTCTCAGCAGTTTTAGACTGGAAAAGGCCTTCCAATGTTAAAGAGGTGCGTAGTTTCCTTGGGTTGGCTGGCTACTATCTGCGTTTTGTGCAGGATTGGGCACACGACCTAGGGCTTGAGTTTTCGCAATTTTAGATTCGGAATTTGGTCAGCCGCCTGTTGAGGAAGTTGTAGATAACTTCAATACCTTTAATTGGACACCAAGAATGTCCAATTCCGCCCAATAGTTTGAAAGTTATGATCATTTTACCAAACGTGTTCAAATCTGTGACGTAATTGGGATAGAACGTAATATTTTGTAGATTAAACAATTTTAGACGTCGAATCAGATTTTCCCAATACTTAGAGAAAGCTAGGAAATTTCCTAATATTTGTGATGATGTACTCGTTTACTCGATTTGGAGACCTAGAACTCAAGTTATGCTAGATTGATGCCTGGTGTCCCGGCGGGACAGATTCTCTATTTTTCGGTTTTGGGAGTAGTTTGCAAAGTCGGGGTAGATGAGCGATTGTGTACTGTTTTGTGGGCACATTTTGAGTGTGTGGTATCTATGTGCAGGTGGTGTGACCCCGGGAGTGCCCTCATCCTCTCGCCAATCCGTCGCCCGCGGTTAAGGCAAGTGTATTGGAATGGGTAGCGTGTTGTGTGTTGCTAGAATTGATTAGATGCAAATGAATTACATGATATGATATCTTGCCATGCTTATTGTTTGCCCATGATATGATGAAAATGGTTCATGATGATGCTATGCAATGATTAGTTGTTTATGTTTATGGCATTATGTTGCATACATGGTATGAAAACTGGCCCGGTCGGTGAGGAAGTCATAACTAGTCCGGTAAGATCGGTGAGAAAGTTATGGCTAATCCGGAGCGCCATTGAGTAAGACCTACCTCGTGATTCCATCGTGGAGAATGGAAGCGAGGAGTAGGCACCCTTCATCTTCGGGATGGAAGGGGAAAGTGGGTGCACGCCGACGGGTGTGCACTCGGCAATACCGGTATGTGCTTCAAGGAGACATGTGCATTGCATTGCATTGCATACATGATGATGATAATGAAATGTGTACAATGAGATTGGAGCATGGTTATGATGTTGTATATGAAATTATGATTTCATCATGAAGTTAAGTATGGTATGTGGCGATGTTGACATTGAACTGTTCTTTATGTTCCATTGCAATATACTTGCTGAGTGATGAACTCACGCTTGTGTTTTATGTTGTTTTTAGGTACCATGAAACCGGCATGCGGGAAAGGGCATTAGCTACACCTCTTCACGTAGCTCACACTTATACACAGTTTAATCTTTTGGATTTATGATAATAAGAGTAGTGCCATGAAAACTTGGTGTATGGCTTGGTTTTGAGTTTAAGTTCATCGTTTAATTCGTTATAATTTGTGGAGTGGTTGAGTTCATTATTTTAGACTTAAGTGATGTTATTCCATTTGTTATTGCTGTTTTAGATGTTTCATATCATGTATATCTTGCCTTATGATTACTGTTGCTTCAATTTATGGAAAAACAAAGGAGATGCTGCCAAAATTTTTGGTTTTAGCATTTGCACCTTTGCTGTAATTTATCCTTATTTGTGATATTTAGATGTTGTTTAGTTTATGTTTGGTGACATTCAGGCATACTAGTTGCCGGGGTGTTGCAAACCTATCCCGTAATTAATTTGGATTCCCCCTTGTAACCAACTCGGACTCTCCGCCCCTCCCTTTATAAGGGGGGCGGGGGTCCCTAGAAACACAACATATACTAGACACATAATATGTGAGAAGCACACTGCTCATAATCCCAGAACACAGGACTAGGGTATTACCTCCATCGTCGAGGGCCTGAACTTGTATAAACCCTTGTCTTGTGTTACCATCAAGCTTGGATCCAGCACATAGCCCCATATTCATTACTGCCTACAACAACTGTTGACAGTTGGCATGCCGGGTAGGGGAAGTGCTAGGATCAATCCCGTCAAGCTTAATGGCCTCCTTCAACGACATCAACACCACCTTCGCGCCCGGCCAGATTTTCTACTTCGAGAGCCTGAGTTTCTTTGCCGATGAACTCGGCAAACTGGCTCTCTTTGACCCAAACCAGATCCAATCTGGGAGGGTCTCTGACTGCCCTTTAGACTCAGAACAGATCCGATCCAGAGAGGACTCCAATGATGTTTCTTATGGCTTCCTGTTCGAATCGGAGAAGGCCACGGCCATCTACTCACGGGTAGTACACTAGAGGCCCACTTCTCGGCTCGGATACGGTGAACTAGAAAGCAACATGAGGAGCCCCCATTTTTTTTGGGGGATTTGTGTGATCGAGGACGAACGCTTCGACTCGGATTTCTGGCGGAATGTCGAAGGAGCAGCGGAGGCAGATCGTCTTCATCATGAAGCCCAAGAAGAGCGCACTCAGTCTCTCCAAACCCGAGGCCGCAACGTCAATGAAGATATCCTACATGCCAAAATGGGGAGCCAATCTATTTTTCGTACCCCACAGCAGAATATTGTCGCCTCTAAGACACTCCTCGACACCGTGGCCTCGATGATTGAAGCCGACAGCACGGCCGCCCCAATCATGGCCCAAGTCACGGCCATGGTAACGACGGCGGCAATTCAACACAAACAACAAGATCAGGTGATGACAAGTCACCCTCGTACTAACGCAGCCACTCAGACTGCCAGCAGTCGGACCGCTCGCATTCACTCTAAAAGTAGTCGGCAGAAGTCCCATCGTGATGTGGACACATACCTAGCCATCTACCGCGACCTCCGTAAGATCTCACGGCTAGGAGGTGAGAGTGGTAGGATGAATAACGGTGCCACCACGATGATGACTACGAATGCTTTGGCATCGATTATGACCAAGGCGACGGCCATCACGACGGCGGCCTAAACAGCCGTGTCAATAGGAGTCCAGATCATGGCGAATGGAGGGACCAATGCCACTTTGGCCATCTATATGATGCTGAATGTAGGATAAGATCCCCCCTCGCCAATCTCCTCCCCGTAGATCACCACATCGTGACGACGTACCCATCGATGGGATCTGGGCATTTATTGACCAGCTTCGACGAGTGGTGTGGCCCGGTGATTTCAACCCCAAGAGCATCGTCAAGTTAGATGGGGAAAGAGATCCAGAGGCCTGGCTGCAGCTTTACGCCCTTGCATTCAAAGCCACGGGGGGTGATCACAACGTGATGGCAAATTATTTGCCAGTCATGCTCGCCCCGTCAGCTCAGACCTGGCTCATGGGACTTCCAAGGAACTCAATAGATTCTTGGGGAGATCTGTGTGAGTAGTTCATCATGAAATTCTAGGGCACTTATGACAAGTCTGGGACCGGTGGGATTTGTATCAACTTCATCAGAAGAAAAATGAATCTCTTCATGAGTTCATCCGGCGCTTCACGCAGAAGAAGAATACAATTCGAGATATCTCGGACGCTACAGTCATGGCAACCTTCTAGAAGGGAGTCAGTTACTCTGACCTGATCAAGAAGATGTCTCGAAAGCCGCTGACCAAGGTAAAGGAGATGTTCGCCTTGGCATACCGCTACACCACGGCTTCAGACGCCCTGGCCGTGGTGAAAAGATTCACATGAGAAAACAACCAGCGGTCAGAGGCCAAGGATAAAAGGGAGGCGACCAAGAAAGAAGACCCTCCCAAAGAGGACGACTACTAGGAGATCGAGCACGAGCTCAACTTCATATTCGGGGGCTCGGAAGCATATGAGTCAAAGCAGAAGCAAAAGCTTACCGCTCAGGACAGCAATGCAGTCATGTTATCTTCCCCCCCAATATTTTAGATGGCCTGAGGTCCTGATCACATTTGACCGCTCGGATCATCCTGATCACATACCGTACCCGGGTAGGTATCCTTTGGTGCTAGATCCTGTCATCTGCAGCGTGAAGCTCAAAAGAGTTGAAGGACCATGTGGAGGTCCATCCATATTTGTGATGAGTATTTGACTTTATTTGAGCAAGGTGTGCTCAGGTTTGAGTTTTATTTGATTTGAAATTGCCTTGATAAATGTGGACTAACATGCAGGAAGAAAAAGGTAAGATTGTATTTTGGAATGTGCAAAATGGTTTGGTCCTTGTGGTACAGGTTATTGAGGCAGCTGTGGTCGTTGGTGCGTACCAGGACTAGGTTGGGAGAACCTAGGTCTAGAACGGTCGAGGATGCCAACGAGATGGTTGGGCTCAAACCAGGATCACTTGGACGTCATGGGAATGGACTTGAGGTGGCTCAAGGTTTTCGGTTCGGGTTAAAGGCTCGAAGATGTGAAAATGGAGCGGTCAAGTTTGGTGGATGAAGGCCCGTTGCATCGGGTTGACCGGGTTTTGTTTAAAACCCATGTATGGCCTATGTGGTCCAGGTAAAGCCCATGGGTAGGGGTGGAATGAGTGGGTTAATCCTAGCCCTTGCTGGAGTGCTCTAGGGTTTGGGACTCATCCAAGAGTTGCTACTTTGAGCTTTTCCCACATTAAGTGAGGCTTTGTAAACCTTCCAACCAGAAAATAAAAAGCTTTTCTTTTCATTCTTGTGAATTTAAATTCCGCATTTACATTGTGTCTTTATTTTATGCAATTTAAATTCAGCATTTACCTTCTCGCATGTAAATTATCGCAATTTACTTTCTCGCAATTTGGATTTTCCTCCTCTCCTTCTAAATGCTGTTGATCAAGGATGTCTTCAGGGTGCTCATTTGGTTTTACATCTTTCTTGCACCCTAGGATAGACTGGAGATCAAGTTTCTATAAAGATTGAAAATATGTCCTGAATTTGTTTTTCACACAGCAGTTAGTCTTCGATTTTTAGAAAAATTTACAAAAATCATTTTTGAGTGATTCTTATTGGAGAAGGTGCGTGACTCATATATATATATTTGTGGAAAACTTTTGGAGTTAGCTGGTTGCACCGTTTGGGAGCTATGAGGTGAAAATCGAGCCCCAAATTTCCTAATCGAAGTTCCTGACTATTTGTAGTCCTTGATTTTTCTGTAAGGCTTTTGCATGTGAGTTTTGGTGGAGTGTTTCATGACTCATCTTCCCAAAGGTTTGAAAATTCCCAAAAATTTTAGAGCAAGAGTATTCCACCAACCACCTGCTCCAATTGAGGATAATTCCTGAAAAATCTGTTTTTGCTTTTCTAAAAGAGACTTTTGTGATATGGCTTGATCTCTTTGAGAAAAGAAGTATTTGAATTGATTCCATTTTTTGGACACTTGACAACCAGGATTGTGATTAAAAAATCCCCCACTTGTTTCATGGCTCTCATCCATTCAAGCTAGGGGTACTCATAGTTGTCTAGTCGCTCCGGTTTTGCTGGTTTTGCGAATCTGAGGAGCATCGGCTTGAACGAAAATCTTTGGGCGTTTCAGATTTTGTTGCGAGATTGTTTTGAGTACTTTGAGTGGGGGAAATTTTATTTGGGATTATTCATGTCATGCCCAGAATTGGAATTCCGAACACTCTGTGTGACACACCAGTCCAGGATCACCCTGGCGTTCACAGATACAACAGAGATGAATACCATTACACATACACTGCGGAAATAATAACAATAAAGTATTCAAGTCATATAATAATTGTTTAGACCTTAAGGTTAGCCTTACAATTATAAAGCCACGCAGGGCTAGGTACAGAGTAACCTTAAAACAACAGCGGAATGAAGATTATTCGTGGTGCCTCAGTTTGCCACAAGCAACTGACTCGACTCGTCCCTAGTTGTTCGCCTCTTCGTTCTGCTCCTCTTCATTGGCTGGCAGATTCTCTTCTTCTGGTGTTGTGATTTCGGAGGGGTGAGTACATTGGTAATCAACAAGCTATGCACAGAATGCAACCTAATATACTACATGCCAGGCTTATTCCAATGGAATGGCCTAACAGGTTTATTTTGCTGTAAAGCAGCATTTAACAAGTAGCATAAATAGATTCGAAAGCAGTAAAAACAAGTTGAATTAACAATAACGTTTCCAGAAGTTAAGTAAAAACATTCCTACATCCTAATCTATACTTCCATCAACTTCATCTTTTATCCCAACCAAATTTTTAATAAAGTCTAACCCTCGACTGTAATCCTCGAATGATGTTCAATACCGTGGACACGGCTATTCGAATAGTTTTTACACTCTATGGAGGTTATACACTTTACCCACACGATATAGTTAAACACCACACAGGCGAGTAACCATAAAAAAGTCTTTCCGAAATATCTATCCTCGCATGCGTACCTCCCGGTATAATTCCCACTGTCCCTTCCCTTTGGCGGAGCGGAAGTACAGGGCCAACGTATACCGTTGAAGAGATGTAAGACCATTCCGGTAAACACTACACCCTTCTTTCCACATTTACTGCTACAAAAACCACCTGAGGTCTCACACGCTAAGACATCGAAATTGTACTCAACTAGGTCTGTCCCACTCCAGACATGTGGTTGTATGTTAGGCCCAGTTCAAAGGCTTGCAAGGTTAAGTCCTTAAGTTGACCGTGGCAAGACTAACCCAAAGTTCACAAAACCAAATTCAACAACATCTCTCCCATGTGCCACATCGGGCCCCCCCATTGATCACTTGCCACTTGCCACAGTCGAAACCATTTTCCCACCCAGTTGGTTACCATGCACCATGTGCCAACAACTTATCAACAACACATGTCACATTCTTTCAAAACAGGTTCCATAGTTCAATAGTAAGTTGTCGTGGGGGCTCCTGTCCTGGTACAGTGATACTCCATTACTGTTGCGCGGGCCTGGTTAATCACGCAACCGTAACGTAACGATCACGGCATCACGACAGACTCAGATTGAAACCACTTGGTCAGCACGATACTCGAGTAATGAGGTCACATGCCAGCCAATTGGATCCAATTTGTGCTTCCCGCAACCATGTGATAACCACTAGTCCCTGGATCAGTAGGCTAGTGTCACATGTTGAGAAGGTAGAGTCTCATCCAAGCGAACGCAATATAAGGGCAGAGGTAATATATTACAGAGGTAGATAATAATATTACAACTTGTTTCTGTTTACAAAATGCCGATTGGCTTAAAGTAAACCAAAGAGAAAAACATCAGAGAAATAAAAGTAAAGCGGCCGCGGTGTGCCTCCATCCCTCAGGCAACTGGCGAGCAACTAACTCCGCTAGCCGCCAAACGCACCACCCGCGTCTGGGTCACTGAACTCCTGGTCACCTTCTTCCTCACCTGCATCTTCTGCTCCTCACGCAAATTTTCAGAGCAAACGGTGAGTACACGTATATACTCGCAAGACTTTATTGTTTGCAAGTATAAACATAATGTAGGCTAAACAATGAAGATGGTTGCTATTCTAGTTCAGATTTGCATGAAGCTGAAGTTATTTGTAATAGACTAATAGATTGGAATACTGCATAGTTTATAAAACATTTCGTAAATGAGAGTAAAGCAATACATAATGTAATTGTACATTTCATTCAACATCCAAATTCTTCCAACATAAGCAACACCACCATCACATGGCATCAGGAATCATTTCCTTCAACATAACCATCATACCATCACAAGGCATCAGGAATCACCACCAGCTTGATCAAATCACCAAACCAACCGATCTCTGAGTTCAACGACTCAACACTTGCATGATACAGCCCAACATTTAAAAGATCTACCGATTTCAAATCCTTTTCAGAAATCAAAACCAAATTCTATACTTGACAGCAAATACCCAAGATGCTCGTGACCGTGAGCACGGCTAATCGATTAGTTTGATTAATCTCTGCAGAGAATGCACACTTTACCCACAAGACACGCTCTAGCAATCATGTCAACCATGCCATGCGATACATACCGTATCCGTTTTGCTAGATTGTGATGAAACTCTTCCAATTGTCGGCATCTAGTCTTGCGTCAGCCCCGCCGATGTGCGCTCTTTGCTTTGGGTGGGGGCTCCACACACCCACACAGAGTACCCCCGGGCCAGGCGAGAGTACCCCCCAATTAAGGTGTTTGGGTACCTTAAACTCCAAACCTGATTCACCCACACGGATCCAACGATGGCTAACAGCCCATCGTGCCTTTTACCCTTAGCAAAGCATCCACCGTTGTTTCACGAAAGTCTCCAACACCTGCACGTGGTGAGGGAGTATTCTAAGCAACACCAGCACATCGGTATTGCCCAACTACTTCGACCTACCACGGCGCAAGTCCAAATTCCAACTCCTGTACTTGGTTTAGGCTATCCCATACTAGCACATGTGGTTGTACGAAAGGACTTGGTTAAAAACGTCAAGTTCAGTCCTTAGGATTGCACAGACGAGACCTCCCATCATCCGTCCGGCATAAATCACTGTACACCTTTTCCTTTTTCATATTTTACCAACATAGCTTTTGTTTTTCTGAAATCACCATTTCCGAAATCCTAATAACGTATCGAAAATCTTTGATTGACTGAGTCCACCGATCATTATTCAATCAGTCTAAAGCTGGGCTAAGCGTATGCAACTATTAGACTTATAATCCCTGATGACACTTTTTATAGCGTCTATCCTTAAACTAGGGTTACTCAAGGATTTTAGGGTAGCAACGAGATTAAGATAAGCCATCCAACCATTAGGGTAACTACCTATTCCCACCATTTAAATACTTGTAATAATCATATGCATGCGTAATAGTTTTGCAAATCATCAAGTACTTTTGCAATTATAGGAGCAATATGTTCAAAGGGGGTGCTTGCCTGCTTGCTCTGGGTTTTGCGTGTCCTCTAGGTCGAAGTCCGGATCCTCGCCTACTGCTCCCGAGGCGTCAACGTCTAAACAAAAGCGCGACAAAAGAAATAAGGAGGAAACGATTAAGATCCAATGAGAACAAGGCAAAAAGCTCAGAGAAGCGGACAACAACCAATAAACGAACACGAGAGAGAAAAACTCAAATGAAAACCAAAACTTGAATTGGAGACCCGCAGTACCGGCATACAAATCCCGGTAGTGCCGCTCTCTGATCGGCGATCTGCCGCAAAGTCGGTAGTACCGCGGCCGCGAATCCTAAAGGAGGACCTCTCTTGAAAATAACTACCGGCGTTGCGGAGCGGTAGTGCCGGCCTAAGCCCGGCGATGCTCGGCCACAAGGGTCGGTAGTGCCTGGCCAATGGCGATCTGACTTACCACGTCGGTAGTGCCGGCCACAGGTCAACTGAATTTTCCAGAAAAAGGATTTTCGCACAAACGACTTCGGAATTTCACGGCGATTGCACGGATGGGTTCTCGGAGATGACAAGGACCCATTTACGCAAACCAACCGAGGTTCCGACCTCGTTTGGCCTAATTTCTAATCCGAGAAACTCTAGAGTCCTAATTCATGCTAAATTCCGACTTTCACCCCGAATCGAATTCAAACTCGATTCTTTTCGCGAAACTCAGATTTTAACAACGTCGAATATATTCTAGTGTCCTTTTCTTAGCTTTTGGAACTAGGGTTCCAAGGTTTAATTCCAAAATCTACGAAAATGACATTTAACCAAATATATCCGATAAAAACATATTTAGGGCTTCCGATCTCAGTTTTCACACTAACGAGAACTCTAGCACCTAACCTAGGTCTAGATACTCAGCTAACTAAAAGTTGAGCTCTACAACTAGGTTTTCTAGGGTTTCAACTAGGACAACAAGGAGTAAAGGAAACATGAACTAGAGGAGAGAACTCAGATCGCAGCAGAGTTGACTAGAACTCGATCCACTTACCACAGAATGCTGCTAGGGTTTGAGAACGACGATCTCCTCCGTGGCTTGCTTCTCCTCGAGCTCAAGTACACCAGAGAGAGAGTTTTAGGGAGAGGAACAGCTTGAGAGAGAGGGAGAGAGCTCCATGGGAGAGAGATCTTGAGAGGGTTTGAGAACGACGATCTCCTCCGTGGCTTGCTTCTCCTCGAGCTCAAGAACACCAGAGAGAGAGTTTTAGGGAGAGGAACAACTTGAGAGAGAGGGAGAGAGCTCCATGGGAGAGAGAGCTTGAGAGGGAGAGCTAGAGGATGAGGGTGAGAGGGAGTGAAGTGAGAGGGAGGGAGTTGGCTGGGGGAGGAGGCTTAGATAGGAAGACACCAAGTGCTGAGCTGGCTGGGCAACGGGCAGCAGAGAGGGTTCTGCTCCTTGCCCGGTCGCGTCGGCCGACAGTACCGGCCAGGGCCGGCGGTACTGCCGTCCAGGGCAGAAAAACCCCAAAAACCCCCCATTAAACTCCGAAACTCACGAACCCTTCCCGGAAACCTTTAGGATAGATTCTAGGATAGCTAAAGAAGGTTTGAAAACTACGGTTGCTCGGAAGTTCTAACCGCAACTCGAAACACGATTTTGGAGCAAAAACTAAAACGAAACAGATCGAGCAAACAACTCCAAAATCAATTAACTCAAAATTGAATTCCAAATAACTCTCAAAGGATAATTAACATTTAAAAACGCAAGTACAAACTCAGGATGTTACAGCTCTACCCCCCTTACAATAATCTCGTCCTCGAGATTACAAGGATTCAGAAAAAAAAGATGGAAACTCGGATCGAAGGCGATCTTCACGTTCCCAGGTTGCTTCTTCTTCGGTGTGATTACTCCACTGAACTCGAAGCATCTTGATTACGTGATTACGAGTAAATCGTTCAGCTTCGTCCAGAACGCGAATTGGATATTCACGGTAGGTAAGATCTGGTTGAAGTTCAATTGCGTCCAGAGGAGTGAGTTCAGCAGGAACTCGAAGACACTTCTTCAACTGAGAGACATGAAACACGTCATGCACATCAGCAAGTTGAGGTGGAAGCTCCAACTGATAAGCTACTTCACCCTTCCTTGCAAGAATGCGATACGGACTGACGTATCTTGGCGCTAACTTTCCGCGAACTTGGAATCGCTTCGTGCCACGTAATGGCGACACCTTAAGATAGACAAAATCATCTACATTGAAGCTCAGATCACGGCGGCAATTATCAGCATAGCTCTTTTGTCTAGACTTAGCCTCTTTCAACCGATCGCGGATTAGCCTGACTTGCGTCTCAGCTTCCTGAATCACTGTGAGTCCAAAGAACTTTCTTTCACCGACTTCGGACCAAAAGAGAGGAGTTTGGCATTTTCTTCCATACAGTGCTTCAAACGGAGACATTTGAAGGCTTGCTTGATAACTATTATTGTAGGAAAACTCAGCAAATGCTAAACACTTTTCCCACTTCGAGTTATACGAAAGAATACAAGCTCTGAGCATGTCTTCCAGGACTTGATTTGTTCTTTCACCCGTCCATCCGTTTGGGGATGGTAAGTATCTTGAAGAGCAGCTTAGTCCCTAGGAGTTCATGCAAATTCTTCCAACCGCGAAGTGAATCAGTCCACGGTCAGACACAATGGTTTTAGGAATTCCATGTAGTCGGACAATATGGTTCAGGTAGAGTTCTGCAAGTTTAGCTCCATTGTAGGTAACGCGTACCGGTATGAAATGAGCAACTTTGGTTAACCGGTCGATGATTACCCAAATAGAGTCATGGCCATTAGCTGATTTTGGCAGGCCAGTGATGAAGTCCATTCCGACCTCATCCCATTTCCACTCCGAAATTTTCAAGGGTTGAAGCAGTCCAGCTGGTCATTGGTGCTCTGCTATAACTCGCTGACACACGTCACAAATGGCGACGTACGCGGCGATATCCCTTTTCATACCAGGCCACCAAAACTTCTTTCGAATTTCTTGGTACATTTTTGTGCTTCCAGGGTGGATTGACAACGGAGTCTCATGAGCTTCTTTCAAGATCAATTCTTTGATCTCCTGATCATTCGGGACATAAATTTGATATCCACGCATGATCAGACCATCAACTCGTTCTGAAAACTCCGATGACGCGCTTTCTTTCAAATTGCGCTTGATCTCAGCTACTCCTTCATCTTTCAACTAAGCAGCCTGAATTTGGGATTCAAGGGCAGGTCGTAGGGTTAATGTTGCCACAAATCCTTCCCCTACCATCTCCAAGTTGAGTCTATGAAACTCATCCAGTAACTGGGGTTGATAAACACCCGACAAGGTATCACTAGTGTGTAGCTTGCGACTGAGGGCATCAGCTACCACATTAGCTTTTCCTGGATAATAATGAATTCCCAAATCGTAGTCCTTGATTAGCTCCAACCACCGGCGCTATCTCAAGTTTAGATCTGGTTGAGTGAAAAAGTATTTCAGACTATTATGGTCGGTAAATATCTCAACTCGGTTTCCGATGAGATAATGACGCCATAACTTAAGAGCATGAATTACGGCAGCCAATTCTAGATCATGAGTCGGATAATTGGCTTCATGAGGTTTCAGTTGGCGTGAAGCATA
The DNA here is from genome assembly GCA_036346355.1 of Rhipidocladum racemiflorum. Lineage (NCBI taxonomy): Eukaryota > Viridiplantae > Streptophyta > Magnoliopsida > Poales > Poaceae > Rhipidocladum > Rhipidocladum racemiflorum. The sequence continues at coordinate 47,840,525 of CM070577.1, read as the reverse complement.
CGCCACGACTTTTCCTTCTTGCATCAGCACACAACCAAGACCCTGACGTGAAGCATCACAGAATACGTCAAAGTTTTTGTGCACATCAGGCAAGACAAAAATTGGAGCTGTCGTAAGACTTCGCTTCAACTCTAGGAAACTAACTTCACAAGCTGACGTCCACTCAAACTTCTTCTCCTTCTTGAGTAACTCAGTCATCGGCTTGGAAATTTTGGAAAAGTTTTCAATGAATCGCCGATAGTACCCGGCTAACCCAAGAAAACTTCGGACTTCGGGAACAGTCCGTGGCTGTTCCCAAGCAAGTACATCCTTCACCTTGCTGGGATCAACAGCAACACCTCCTTCTGAGAGAACGTGGCCTAAGAAGGCAACTTCTTTGAGCCAGAACTAACATTTGCTGAACTTGGCATACAGCTGATGTTCACGCAGTTTATCAAGCACTAAATGCAGATGGAGTTCATGCTCCTGCTCACTCCGAGAATAGATAAGAATGTCATCAATGAACACCACCACAAATTTATCTAGGTACTCCATGAATACCTTATTCATGAGATTCATGAATGTGGCTGGTGCGTTGGTGAGTCCAAAAGAAACTACTGTATACTCGTACAAACCATATCGAGTAGTAAACGCAGTCTTTTGGATATCTTCCGGCCGAATTTTGAGTTGAAAGTACCCCAGTCTCAAGTCAATCTTAGAAAAGACTCGAGCTCCATTTAATTGATCAAACAAATCATCAATCCGAGGAAGAGGATACTTATTTTTGATAGTGACTTCGTTTAAGGATCGATAGTCCACGCACATGTGTAAACTACCATCTTTCTTCTTGACGAAGAGCACTGGACTACCCCGTGGAGACGAACTAGGGCGAACAAAACCCTTAGCTAATTGCTCCTTGAGTTGTTTCTTCAACTCCAACAACTCATCAGAGGGCATCCGATACGGACGTTTGGACAATGGTGTTGTTCCTGGCAGCAAGTCAATAACAAACTCCATATCCCGATCTGGGGGCAATCCCGGTAATTCTTCAGGAAACACATCAGGATACTCCCAGACCACTGGTACTTGACTTAATTCCGGCACAGAAAGCGAATGGAAAGAAGCCTTAAGCACATTTGATCGTCTGGAGTAATACTTAGTCTGGATTCCATCCGATCTCACCAGAGAAATGGAACGATTTGCGCAATCAATATGTCCTCGATTTTGAGATAACCAATCCATCCCAAGGATAACGTTGAGTCCAGGGGTATCAATCTGAATAAGATCTCCCAAAAATAGAACTTCATTGATCACTATGGGTACTCTAAGGCATATGCGCTCAGCTCGCATAACCGAACCAGGAGAATAGACTAACATTGGATCTCGCAATCTGTTAGTCTCAACCTTATGTTTCAGAACAAACTTTGAAGAAATGAAAGAATGCGAAGCGTCCGAATCAAATAAAACCAAAGTGGGTACTAAGTGTATGAGAAACATACCAACTACCACATCTGGAGCACTACTGGCCTCCTCCGCGGTCACTAGGTTAAGTCGACCACGGGCTTGACTCGGGGCTACTTTTTGGCTAGAACGCCCTCCTAAGTGTCCACCACGCCTGGTTACAGAACCTTGCGGGCGAATCGGACCACTTGGAACTTGAGGTCGAGCAGCAACAGGACGTTTGCTCGAACAAACAGTAGAGATATGTCCCTTCTCTCCGCAAGCATAGCAGGTGAGTGCGGCCGTCTTGTCCTGCCCTCCACGATTCTGCCCTCCGCGGCCAGAAGGTTGAGCTGCAGACAGAACAGGTTGGGGGAAAGTTCCTCTGAGATCGTGGAGGCGGCGATGCCACGGACTGAGCACTGACGGTTTGCCCAGAACGTGGTCTAGAAGTACCGGCACCGACAGATTTCCGAGCCATCCACTTACGCTTCCAGCTCTCCAAAACTGCCTTGCCGCTATCCTCTACACAAATCGCCTTGTCCACAAGTACTTGCATACTGGGGATGTCAAGTGGTGCGAGCGAATGACGAATCTCCTCGTTGAGATGCTGACGAAACAAGGAGACTTTTCGGGCTGCACTCGGGACCTCATCTGCTACATATCGAACCAGATAATTGAACTTATGCAGATAGTCCATCACTGACATAGACCCCTGACGAAGATCATAGAACTCTCGTTTCTTTATCTCCATCAGACTAGCAGGAATGTGCACTGCACGAAAGGCTCTTTTAAAATCCTCCCAAGTCATGACCTGACCAGGTGGACAAATTGCCTTAATACTACCCCACCAAGCTGCTGCTGCGCCTTGGAGATAGTAAGCAGCGTACTGAACCTTCTCCTCGTTAGTACACCTCACGAGGTCGAGTTTATCTTCAACATCGCGAAGCCAATCGTCTGCGTCCAGAGGATCGGTCGCAGATGAGAAGTTTGGTGGGCGAGTTCGCTGGAACTCAGCCAACCTCGATTGGGGTTGCATTGCTGCCAAACCGCCATAAGTAGCGGCACCAAGGTTCTCGAAATTTTGCACCAACCGCTCCAACAAATGGGTCTGCATAACAAGAACTTGGGCCATTGACGGAGGTGGAGGTAACTCTTCACTTTGGGCATCGTGATGACTAAGCGATGCCTCCCGATTACCTACTGGCTCATTGGAGTGATGAGATCCTTGGCTACGGGATCTGGCCAAAGGTGGATCATGATGCTCCGGATTCGGCATTGCTACAACTGGTTCTTAGCTATTCTGAGCAACACCCCGGGTCATCACCGAACGATCAACACGTCTCTTCGGCGGCATCCTGTTGACACAAGGACTTAGAGACAAATACCACAAGGGCCCATCGAAGAACGCGGGGATTTGCACAACAATTGCGAAACTCAAGCACAATCCATCACATAGCAATACAAAATTTAAAGTATGCATCATAGTGAAAGGATTGCAGGGCGATAGATTTACAGATGATAACTTAGCACGTCTCTTCGCGCTACAGGGGGTTATTTACAACACCACCAACATCAACTACCACCAGTTCCACGGGAGTAATTACAACAAAAGGTTTCTTCCGACAGCTCGTAATTACAACAAAGTGAGCTGTAGATCCAACTACCTATTGGGATAAGGATCTAATCCTAAACACGACCACCGTTCGCCGCAGGGACATCTGAGGTGCCTGGGGCTACAAAGGAAGCAGTTGACTCTACGGGAAACATCAACTCGTACTCGCGTCCACCAAACAGCAGGTTACGTCCTGGCATGGCAGTCGCAGAAGCACTAGGGCGCACAGCCGAAACACGGCGACGGCTGCTACCTCGAACAGACATCCTGGCACTGCGAGAGACCCGACGAAAAGATCCATAAGGACGGGGTAACTCCTCAGCAGGCTCGAGATCGTCATTCTCCCCATAGATCATCCCAGTAGTAAAGAAACCATAGCTAACCAAGGGCGCCATGTTACTCTCTAACTCAGAGATACGGCGTCGAGCGAGCAACAGTTCTTCACGGAGACGAAGCAAATATCGATCAAAGGACCTCACTAGCCCAGTCTGCCAAATCTGCACAGGATCCAACAGTGGATAATCTGGCACATACAGTTTCTCTTGGCTGTCCGGCTCACGAGAGGGACAAACAGGAAACAACTGAGCCATTTCCGGTACATCAAAGCAAAGCCTCAGAATTGCAATGTATGCTCCATCGAGTAGAGCTGCAAGAGGACTTGGCGCTGTACCATGATACTGACGGGTTTGCTCTCCTGCGTGGCGTCCGCGAATGCAAACTTCAGCCACAAACAGGGAGGAAGCAGGACTAAGTCCAGCACGTGAGATTAAATACCCTGGCGGCTCAGGAAAGCCAGCACGCTGCATCATCTCCCAGAGGGTAGCCTGAACTGAGCCCTCTAGAATCGCAGACGTGAAATAGCAGGGTTCCCAACGTACAGACATCTAAGATTAAGAAGGGAAACAGATTAGTGACATCCTCAACAAACGGAAATTCGAAATAAACAGAAATTAAATAAACGAAAAGAAAATAACCCAACAACGAACCAATAAAAGAAACTCACGATTTTAAGCCTTATCCTTATCCTTACTCAATTCTTCACTATCTTTTGAAGTGGATAAGCTTCCCAAATACTTCTAACTTAAATTTCGAATAGGATCGGGAAAAATAGATCGAACCAGATACCCCAATTGCTTTTGCCCTGGAAATCTGACTTTGAAAGCCGAGTTAAGAGGAAAATTTCGTTTGAAGCTCAAAACCAGAAGAGATGCTACAGAAAAGAAAAGATCAGCATTCTATGTTTTCACAATTAAGGAGTGCATAATCAAAATAACTTTTAAGGGAAAAGACTCTTCCTTAATCCTATCAATTACTAACCTTTGTTCTGATACCACTTGTCGTGGGGGCTCCTGTCTGCATGCGGTGATACTCCATTATCAAGGCGCGGGCCTAGTTAATCACGCAACCAGTAACGTAACGATCACGGCATCACGACAGACTCAGATTGAAACCACTTGGTCAGCACGATACTCGAGTAATGAGGTCACATGCCAGCCAATTGGATCCAATTTGAGCTTCCCGCAACCATGTGATAACCACTAGTCCCTGGATCAGTAGGCTAGTGTCACATGTTGAGAAGGTAGAGTCTCATCCAAGCGAACGCAATATAAGGGCAGAGGTAATATATTACAGCGGTAGATAATAATATTACAACTTGTTTCTGTTTACAAAATGCCGATTGGCTTAAAGTAAACCGAAGAGAAAAACATCAGAGAAACAAAAGTAAAGCGGCCGCGGTGTGCCTCCATTCCCTTAGGCAACGGCGAGCAACTAACTCCGCTAGCCTACTGATCTAGGTAGTCCGGGTTTTGCGTGTCCTCTAGGTCGAAGTCCGGATCCTCGCCTACTGCTCCCGAGGTGTCAATGTCTAAACGAAAGCGCGACAAAAGAAATAACGAGGAAACGATTAAGATCCAATGAGAACAAGGCAAAAAGCTCAAAGAAGCGGACAACAACCAATAAACGAACACGAGAGAGAAAAACTCAAACGAAAACCAAAACTTGAATTGGAGACCGGCAGTACTGGCATACAAATCCCGGTAGTGCCGCTCTATAGTCAGCAGTACCAGCCGCAAGGGTCGGTAGTACCGGCGGCTGCGAATCCTAAAGGAGGACCTCTCTTGAAAATAACTACCGGCGTTGCGGGAGCGGTAGTGCCGGCCTAAGCCCGGTAGTACCGGCCACAAGGGTCGGTAGTGCCAGCCTGAGCGGCAGTACCGAACTTACCACGTCGGTAGTGCCGACCACAGGTCGACTGAATTTTCCAGAAAAAGGATTTTCGCACAAACGACTTCGGAATTTCGCGGCGATTGCACGGATGGGTTCTCGGAGATGACAAGGACCCATTAACGCAAACCACCCGAGGTTCCGACCTCGTTTGGCCTAATTTCTAATCCGAGAAACTCTAGAGTCCTAATTCATGCTAAATTCTGAATTTCACCCCGAATCGAATTCAAACTCGATTCTTTTCGCGAAACTCGGACTTTAACAACGTCGAATATATTCTAGTGTCCTTTTCCTAGCTTTTGGAACTAGGGTTCCAAGGTTTAATTCCAAAAGCTACAAAAATGACATTTAACCAAATATATCCGATAAAAACATATTTAGGGCTTCTGATCTCAGTTTTCGCACTAACGAGAACTCTAGCACCTAACCTAGGTCTAGATACTCAGCTAACTAAAAGTTGAGCTCTACAACTAGGTTTTCTAGGGTTTCAACTAGGACAACAAGGAGTATAGGAAACATGAACTAGAGGAGAGAACTCAGATCGCAGCAGAGTTGACTAGAACTCGATCCACTTACCACAGAATGCTGCTAGGGTTTGAGAACGACGATCTCCTCCGTGGCTTGCTTCTCCTCGAGCTCAAGAACACCAGAGAGAGAGTTTTAGGGAGAGGAACAGCTTGAGAGAGAGGGAGAGAGCTCCATGGGAGAGAGAGCTTGAGAGGGAGAGCTAGAGGATGAGGGTGAGAGGGAGTGAAGTGAGAGGGAGGGAGTTGGCTGGGGGAGGAGGCTTAGATAGGAAGACACCAAGTGCTGAGGTGGCTGGGCAACGGGCAGCAGAGAGGGTTCTGCCCCCTGCCCGGTCGCCTCGGCCGGCAGTACCGGCCAGGGCCGGCGGTACTGCCGCCCAGGGCAGAAAAACCCCAAAACCCCCCAATTAAACTCCGAAACTCACGAACCCTTCCCGAAAACCTTTAGGATAGATTCTAGGATAGCTAAAGAAGGTTTGAAAACTATGGTTGCTCGGAAGTTCTAACCGCAACTCGAAACACGATTTTGGAGCAAAAACTAAAACGAAACAGATCGAGCAAACAACTCCAAAAACAATTAACTCCAAATTGAATTCCAAATTACTCTCAAAGGATAATTAACATTTAAAAAGGCAAGTACAAACTCAGGATGTTACATCAGTATTCAGCTTTCTTCCAAATTTTTGTCATTAGTTCGAATGGCATGCCTAAGCAGAACTACCACGTTCTAACTAGTCTATTCTGGTGATTAGTATTAACCAGTAAATATAATCCAGCCTAGGGTGACAAATGGTTTATTGGCATACAAGTATTATGGACAAGGTGGCAATATCAAGTGGTAATTATCTAATCCCAAATTACTTGAAAGCGTCATAATTAAACTAGCATGCATAATTTAAAACAAACTAGTATTTTAAAACATGGGAACAAAATGGTCAAAGCATAACTTGCCTTCAAAGATCAGCTGGTTTTGGTCTAGATCTTGATCTTGAGCTTGTTCCTCGAAATCAACTCCCTCACACAGTTCGATGTATACGCGCAACAGTAAAGAACCAAATAAACACGCAAAACAACATACAAACACACATTCAGAAAATACTACAAATCAAACTAGTTTGTAATTTCATGAAAACCCAGATAATTAGTTTATCATTTTCGAAGATTTATAAAATTTATTTTGACATTTTTGAACGTGTAGTTTACGAGCTACAAAATTCATAAGTTTGGACATTCTGTGAATAATTTAACAGTATAAATCTAATTATAAAATTTCATTAAAAGTACTGTAGAGAGGTATTAATTTTTACTAATTAACAAAATTTGTTGCAGGCAATTTGGACTTAAAACGAATTTGTAGCGAAAAAGACAAAATTCACAATTCCTGGAAATCAACACGTACAACTAACTTTCCAATTTCCTTGCATGGCACTATTCACGGCATATATATGTATTCTTGTGTGTTCGGCTGGCTGTAAAAGACTTGGCTATGCTCAGAATAAATACATGCATGCATGCGGTATGTTCCAGTATATATGGATATACATATACTGGCATATGATCCTAATATATATATATAGGTGTGTGTGTTCAGGGTTATAGCCTAATATGTATAACGTATGCGCTCACCTAAAATATATACGGAAACAAGTATGCGTATTAATATATATCTATACACATGCAACCTACTGTATGTAGGCCACGACTAATACAGAAACATGCATGCGCCTAGCGAGTAGTTATATACGGATACGGACTACCATATATATGTAAACGCGCACATCATATATATAGATACAGAGGTTCATGCATGCGTATAGCCCTATTTTATAAGGATACAGAGCTACATGACTAGATTGTGGGTATATAAGTTATGATACATGCATAAAAACACCTACTGTCCAAAGGTATATATGAATACATGCATGCGCCCTAACATGCACTTACGTATATACATGTGTCCTAAACATTGGTATACATATATATACTACTTGCATGCGGCCCATCATATATGGATATATACATAACTACACAATCATGCTCTGATACATACAAACAAGATCAATCTACCGATGGAAATAGGGCGCGCGCGACAGAGAACAGGAGGTACCGATCGGCGGCGGCGACGACGACGGCGATGGTGGCGATGGCGACGATGGCGGCAGCGACGAGAGGAGCGCGCAGTCGCCCAGACGAGTAGCAGCGCCTAGGCAGCAGTCGGTCAGCTGAGTCGGTCGTGTAGAGTTGAGGATAGCAGGTGATATGAGGAGATGAGGGAATGGATGGCAAAATGGAAAGTGCATGCGTGTGGAGGTTACTAGTTCATGCGTTGCAAGGAGATGGGAAACGGCTGGAAAGTAGTGAATGGAAACGGCTGCTTCATGCATGTGTGCAGGAAAATGCATGGAGAAGAAAAGGAACAGCTGGTCCTCTCACACGCAAGGAATTGGCAACGTCCTTATATGACACCCATGCATGCAAAAGGAAAAGGAAACGGCAAGAACATGTATGGCTAGTAACGCTTCATGCATGGGAAAAGCTCGTAATGCTTCATGCACACTTGTAGAAATGAACATACGTGAATATATGTTGCATATATATATGTATATGCACACATGTTCTCAAAACAGTTTTAGGGAAAAAATATAGCAGAGGGGTTCTAAAAAAATCTGAAAAGTTCCTCTAAAATACTAGGAACTATTTGGAACTTAACAAAGTTGGTTTCGCGATTTTTCGACGTATAGATTTTTCGTAAAAATTCTTTTCATGAATCAGACACATGTAAAGATTCTTATAAACTCAACGACTTAAGTTATATGACATGTTTTTCGAAAATATTTGAAGAGAACACTCTCATCTCCCAATTATCTTTATTTTAAACAAGATTTTAAATTTTATGCGTATGCGAAAATGTAGGATATTTATTTAATGCGATTAGTTCAACAAGCTCGAATTCGAGGACTTTAAATAATTTCCAAAAAATTTCAAATAAACTTAGAAACACACTGAATAAATTAAAAGAAAAATTTGGGATGTTACAATTCACCCCCCTCTAATCGCCATCTCGGTCCTTCAATTGGTATCATAGCCAGTTTTGCTCTCTTTAGATCTTGACCAGTCTCGAGATCTATGGCGACAGACAAGTACTCAACGAAGCCTCCAATTTTTGCTGGAGTTGATTATCCATTTTGGACAACACGGATGGAGTCATACATCACTGCCCAGGGATTCCTGATATGGCAGAAGGTGAAACTCCCGTATGTGGTTCCTACCGATGAGGATGTCAACGCCGTGAACATGGCTGACGTTGAGGCAAACGCTAAGGCAAGGAACATCCTCATACAGGGACTTAGCAGCAGTGAGTATGATCGAGTCTCTCACCTACGATCCACTCATCTGATCTGGGTGACCCTCAATGCTTATGTGACACTATGGAATGCCGAAACTTTATAAAATGTGAAATTAGAGATTGTGGCATTACAAAATGTGAATGATGAGGCTAAAAACATTATGAAATGTAGAATTAAGGTTAAAACCATAGGGTTTTAGGTTTAATCGCGTTTCCGGGCCGTTTCCGGGGTTTTGGGCCTTTCCGGGGGAGTTTGGGCCTAAGAGAGGGGGTCGTGGGCTTTGGTGGGATGGAGTTTGAGTCCAATTGAGGGGAGGAGTCCTAGTTGGAGGCCTCCACCAGCCACTTATTGCGCCCCCCATAATGCCCCTTGCGCCCCCATGATGCCCTAGCCGCCCCACACATCTCCACCTCCTCCTTATGGCGCCTCCACCTCCCCCATTGCTCCCCTTTGCTCCACCACCCCTCCACCACCTCTCCTCCACCCCCTTGCTGCCCTAGGGTGGCATCCCCACCCCTGCACCTCGTGGATCCATCCGTTGGCGCGAGGAGCGAGGAGCGAACCGGGAGGAGATCCTTTCAGTTTTCGTGCGCCGGGCAAAGGTATGGCCATGGAAATCCTTGGGATTGATCTAGGTACTGTTCTAAGGGTGTTTATCAAGTTTTTAGATCAATTGGTGGTGCTGGACTTGAGTAGTTTGGATTAGATCTAGATGTTGCCACGTTTCTGTTTTGGGACAGCATGAGCAGTAGACCTAGGGTTAAGTTTTTCGCCAATTTAGATTCTGAATTTGGTCGTACGGATGTTGAAGAAGTTGTAGATAATTTCATTATCTTTCAGTGGGTATAAAGAACGTCCAATTCCGCCCAGCCATTTGAATGTTATGCTTGTTTTACCGAACGTATTAAAAACTGTGACGTGATTGGAACAGATCACGGTATTCTGTTGATTAAACCACTTTAGAGTCCGAATCAGTCTTTCCATATACTTAGAAAAAGTTAGGAAATTTCCTAAGATACACGAGGATGTACTCGTTTAATCAATTCGGAGCCGAGTTATGCTCGTTGCAAGTCTTCTGTCCCGACGGGACAAAACCTCTGTTTTTGGATTGTGCGAGTAGTTTGCGAAGTCGGGGTAGAAGAGTGTTTACGTATTGTTTTGTGGGCATGATTTTGAGTGTGTGTTGCCTTTGTGCAGGTGGTGTGACCCCGGGGGTGCCCTCTACTTCTCGCCAATCCGTCGCCCGTGGTTGAGGCAAGTGTAATGGAATGGGTAGCGGGTTGTAGTTTGCTAGATTGGTTGAGATTGAAATTAAATATTTGATATGTTCACATGCCATGCTTTAATGATTGCCATTGATATGATGAATATGCTTATTATGTTATGATGCCATGTGTTAATGTACAAGTTATTTATGATGTTGGCATGTTTGCATACATGGCATGATACATGGCCTGGGCGGTGAGAACATAACTAGTCCAGGGAAGGTCGGTGAGAAATTTATGACTATTCCGGAGAGCCAATGAGTAAGTCCTACATTGTGATTCCATCCACCGCGGTGTATGGAAGCGAGGAGTAGGCACCCTCCATCTTTGGGATGGAAGGGGGGAGAGGGTGCACACCAACGGGTGTGTACTCAACCATACCGGTATGAGTTTCCAGGAGACATGTGCATCGCATCGCGTTGCATACATGATGATGATATGTGATCATGAATGAGATGATAGACATGATGTGAGTTGTTGTAGCCATGTAATTGTTCTTTTGTACCATTGCAATATACTTGCTGAGTGTTGAACTCACGCTTGTGCTTTCTGGTTGTTTTAGGTACCATGAAACCGGCATACGGGGAAGGGCATTAGCTACACATCTACACGTAGCTCCACACTTATAACAATTTATTCATCTTGGTCATGATAAAAAGAGTAGTGCCATGCAACTTGGTGCAATGGTTAATTTGTGTGCTTGGTTTCCTCATTTACTTCGTTTGGCTCATGAGATGGTTGGAATATTTATTCTAGGCTTATACTGCTGCTAAAACCCTTGTTATCGATGATTTAGATGTCATTCTTTATAATATATCCTGTCATCATATTGTTGTTGCTTCAATTCATGGAAAAACAAAGGAGATGCTGCCGAAATTTTCGGTTTTAGCATTTACTCCTTTGCTGTAATTTATCTTAGTTTACGGTTTTTAGATGTTGTTTAGCCTATGTTTGGTAGTATTCAGGCATGCTAGATGCCGGCGTGTTACAGTTGGTATCAGAGCGGGCTGTAGGTCCTTGGAATGTGTAATTTTAGTGTCATGCTATAGGGTACAACTAAAATGTGATGTGGAATAACTTAGAAACATGGCTTAGGTTTTAACTAAAATTTTGTCATAGGATAGCAACGTTAAAACTTGCAAAAGTGGTATAACTAATCTAAAATTTGACACACATGGATGCACAGTAGGAAGGGTATGGGTGTCGTTGTTTACGCTTAAATGTTATATTTAAGCTTTGATGTTGAATGCTTCATTTGATAAAGCATGTTGCTATGTCTATGAGATAAATGATTGAATTGTTCTTGTGGTGGTGATAAAGTGGGGTTTTGGGTGCCGAAGGGTTTCGGCCACCTCTCTTATTTCATAGTAAGGGTGAGGTTTGACGGTGTGGCCGGCTAGCGCCATCACCGAAGAACTATTAACCCCTGTAGGAGAAGAGTGCTTACCCTTTCTGTCGTAGATCGGGTAGTTGACTGGAGTCAAATAGAAGAGTTTGGTGGTGGATTCCTTCGTATGTTCTTTATCGTTCTATGGTCGTTCTTGGTTGGTTTTCTTGGTTTTAGTTGATGGAAACCAAAAGAAAAGTGTTTGGTATTGGATTTTTGCGGATTGTTCCGTATGCGGTGTGTGGTTTTGTCTTCCTTGGTTGAAGACGAAGAAGAGGAGTCTAGTGTTGCGCTTCTTTTGGGCGCCTTTCCAGTTTTAATGCTTAGTTTGTTGATTTCTTTATGGGGAAGAAGCATTCAAATTTATTCATGTGTTTGTCTTTCTCCGAGGTTAAAGGAGTTATTGCGGAGTTGTGTCAGACCTGGCTGTTAGGGCTGAAGTTTTGTGGCTTTGTAGGAGTAAGTGGTGTTTGATTTTGTCATTTTACTGGTTTGAGAAATCATCTTTGAAAAATCCTTCTTGTTTCGTGAAAGTTTGGGGTTTGGTGTTAAGGTTTTATTTGCAAAGGAGTACTTGATCGCTAGGTTCCCTCTTAAGAAAATTGTCTTTCAACCATTTTCCTCCATGGGAGTCTTGAGATTGAAAAGTGTTTTGGAGAATTTCCTTTTGCATGACCCAGTTTGGGTTTGTCTCATTGCAACTTTGAGAGTCAAGTTTCCTTATGAATTTGGGATGAGTTTTAAAACTAAAATGCTGCAAACAAAGTAAGTAGTTTTTTTACAGAAATCGTTTGTCCCTAGTAAGAATTGTTGTTTAGCATGTTATGTAGCATGTACCAATGTGGTTTATGGGATGACGTATTGTTAAGTTAATTTGTGAGTTGAATCAATTCAATGATGGTGTTACCTCTAGCTTGAAAATAACTAGACTACTAGTGTTGTAGTTTACTCTTAGCGAGAATGATTGAATGTGCTAAAGTACATGCCTAGAATCTGTTGCTTTGTTATAAAAAATGCTTATGACCCTCGATAATGTTTAAAGTTGTAAACCCTGATGCATAGTTAGAACATTAAGGTGATGAAAACCACTGAGATTGTTACAAAAATCTTGCTGGTTGTTTAAAGATGTTCTAATTTAATTGTGTTGCCTAGTGTCTTTAATTTGGAAGTTGATTAGAGTTGTTATTTACGTTGTTGCAAACTACTAGTATATTTGGAAGTATGCAGTTGTGTCTCTACAATGCTAATATTGATATCAGTTGAGAAGACATAAGACTTTTTGTTAATGATGTTGTTAAGGGCAGTGTTAATGCTAGTATTCAATCTATTTTAAATAGTGGGAGTATGTTGTGTGGTGGTAATTTGTTATCACCTATGTATAGGATAGCTAAAAGTAATGTTGTTGGTTGTTGATTATGCCCATTTGTTTTTTATTGATGACTAAGTAGTGGTGGTAACTGTTTAGATTACTCGTTGGAAAACCATGGTTAAAATAGAGGAAAATTTTAACATGTTGCGATGGAGTGAGCTTTGGATAATTAACATGATAAATGATCTTATCCTTAATGAAAGTATAACTTAGAGTCTCATTTATGAATTCTTCCCTGTGGAGATAATATTTACATGTTAAAGCCGTTGTTTAACTGAATAAGGTTCGGTTGTCGAGTACATGTTGTGATGGGATGAACAATGGATAATAAACATGATGTAAGATTTTAACCTTAATGAATGCATATCTTATAATCCCATTTACGAATTTTATCTTGTAGAGATGTTAATTATTTGTGGAAGTCATTGATTGAACAAGTTTCAATTGTCAAGATTTTGACGTATGGATAGTATTAAATTGATAGGATGACCATGCTCAAGTAGCTGTTGAAGTACTATGTTTGAAATATAGAATACGTTGTTTTATGATTTGGTGATCCGTGGGGATCATGTCAATGTAGTCTTGGTTGGGTGTCTTTGTGTTAAGCATCTTAAACCTTAATTAAAAAGGGTTGGGAATGGTAACTAGAGAAAGAAATTGTTAAGTAAATTTTGTTAAATCCGGTTGGACTCTCTTGATGAGTAAATAGTGATTTTTGAATGCTTAAATGGTAAGTGTAGTGGAATACAAGTTATGGTGGGATTCATGCTGAGCTGGTGTTTAAAACCCTTTCAACTGGTGTGGTTGTTTGCCATCTTGGTTAAATGTTTCTGGCCGAGGTGTTCCATATGCTGTGTTTCAGAGTTTCCCTAAAACTCGTAGAAATTGGAGCAAATATTTGGTTTTGGCTAATGTGTTTAGTTGGTGCTATGAGTATGGATTTACACCCCAAAAGTTTTTGAGTCGATCGCGCCCTTTCGCATTTGCACTGAATTATCTTTGGAATTAATTTTAAAAGAAAACATATGGTCATGAAGGGTTGTGTTGGAAACTTTTGAGTTAAGCCCTTGATGTGTAACTCTGTTTGGCTCGAGTTGGAGTCATTTGGAAAATGTGTCTGGTGTGCGGATGTTTCACAATTCTGATTTTTTTTTATGAATGTTTCATAAGTGAATTTGGTTAGTGAAGAGTTTTCTTTTGGGATTGAGTTTCCCTCTCTTTTGATAAAATTTATGGCGGTTGTGTGTGCAGATGTTTGACTTTGGAGTCGATGTTCTGTTACAAAGGGTTGAGTTTGATTTTGCGAGGTTTTACAAGGTTAATTTTAAATGGATGATGGGTTTTCACACGATGTGGTGTTTTGTTGTTAACTATGTTGCCGTCATAGTTTATATGAATTTCGCAGCCATCGATGTTAATTGTGTTTCAATCATGTGATACCGAGGAAGAAGTCTTCTGGTGGATGACTGTTCGGTATTGTTGTTAGATGATGAATGAATGGTGAAAAAGGAAACGAGACATTGTTTATGCATGATTAATCATAAAGGAGTCGATGAGCCAGGACGGTGAGAAAGTCATATATGGATATATGACTAATCCGGAGTGCTCTTGAAAAGTGTGCATGCATGTCATGAATCAAGATGTCCATTTCTTTCTAGTATGAAAAGAAAAGAATGAAGAAATTCTGGTATTTTGGTTGTGGTGTAGGGGATTTATGCTTCCCTTGTGATTTGGCTTGGATGTTGCCGAATTATTTCCAAAAATGGTTCTTAACGCTTTGGGTTTGAGTTGTCATGTGTGGTTCACTTGGGCTTGATAGCTAAGTGTTTTTGCGTGAGGGCGAGATCCTCTTAAGAAAAGAACCAATTGTGGTTTGGTAAGGTTTTGCGATCCTAACTTGGGGCTAGATGTCAAACCTTAGTGGCATAAGGGTGGCTTGTGATGGAGGTTGATGATGTATGGGTTAACCTTTAATAATAGTAGCGATGGGTGGAAGTGAAGTTGACGATAGTTCGGTGATAATTGTCCTGCCGTGAGCAATTGTCTTAACTAGTTGTTTTTGGGTTTGAGTCTTGCCTGGGAGAGGATGGAATGAAATGTTAGCATGATCGTGTATCGGAAAGGCAAGTGTGCCTTAATGAGTTATTCCCCTCGATGGAAATTTTCGGGAATGTAGAGAGGTCGTTAAAAGAATTGTGATTCGCTTGATTGTGTCATGTTGAGTTTATGGCAGTGTGTAGTCAGGATGGTTGTGATAGTAGTGTGAAGTGTTTGTCGTGAGGTTTCGGGCGTTTTGGGTTGATGGAGCCCTTTGTGGTTGAAACACAGATTCTGTTTGGGAATTGAAGTGAAGGTCGAACTGTGAGGGGTTGCCCTTAGTTGAGCTAGATCAACACTTTTTCGCTAAGTTTTGGTTTTGGGAACTCGCTTGTCGTTTGTTCCGGTTTGAGTCGTTGTGCGAATGTTTTGTGCTGCAGATAAGTCTTTTGTCCCTTGGGGACTTTGTTGTTGTTTTTGGCGTCCTTCGGATTCGAGGTCGAATCCTGTTTAAGGGGGGGAGAATGTGACACTACTGTGATACTACGGTATGGTGTGACATTATAGAATGTGAAATTAGAGAATAAAACCTTTCGGCTTGAGGTTTACTCGCGTTTTTGGGCCGTTTGAAGTGATGTGTCACCACGGAGTGTCGTAACCTTTTAAATGGTGCATGTTAAGGTCAAAAACTTTATGAAATATGGTATGGCAGGTTAAAACCATAAGGTATGGAGGTTAATAACGTTTCCGGGCCGTTTCCGGGCCGTTTTCGGGGTTTTGGGCCTTCCCGGGGGAGTTTGCGCCTTAAGTGGGCTTTGGTGGGATGGAGTAGGTCTCCGTAACGGACTAGGATTGGGTGTGGGGGCTGGTAAAAGGGCTCCCCACCAGCCCTTGGACGTTCACCCCTGCCCCTTGTGCGCCCTTCCCCCCACTTGCCCTTTTCCTAGCCGCCTCCCTCCTCCCTTGGCCGTGCGCCTCCCCCTCCCTTTGCCCCATTGCTCCCCAACTCTCCACCACCTCTCCTCCACCCCCTTGCTTCCCTAGGGTGGTCTCCACACCTCTGCACCTTGTGGATCCATCCGTTGGAGCGAGGAGCGAGGAGCGTGGAGCGAGGAGCGTGGAGCGAGGAGCGATCCGCGAGGAGATCTATTGGAGATTCGTTCGTTGGGCAAAGGTATGATCATGGGGATCCTTGGGTTTGATATAGGTACTGTTCTTAGGGTGTTTATGAAGTTTTTAGATCAATTGGTGGTGCTGGGTTGGAGTTCTTTGGGTTAGATCTAGACGTTGCCACGTTTCTGTTTTTGGGCAGATTGAGCAGTCGGGCTAGGGTTCGAGTTTTCATCGATTTAGAATCTGAATCTGTCCGTACGGACTTAAAAGAAGTTGTAGATAATTTAATTATCTTTCCGTGGACAAAAAGCACGTTAAAATCCGATCAGCCGTTTGAAAGTTATGGCCGTTTTACCGAGCGTGTTAAAATCTGTGACGCGATTGGAACAGATCGTAGTAATCTGTAGATTAAACAATTTTAGAGTCCGAATCAGTCTTTCCGTATAACTAGAAAAAGGTAGGAAATTTCCTAAGCTTCGCGACGGTGTACTCGTTTAATCGATTTGGAGTCCCAGAACTCAAGTTATGGCCTTTGCAAGGCTGCTGTCCCGCCGGGACAGAACCTCTGTTTTTAGGTTTGCAAGTAGTGGGCAATGTCGGGTTAGATGGGGATTTGTGTACTGTTTTGCGGGCATTATTGTGAGTGTGTGATGCCTATGTGCAGGTGGTGTGACACCGGAGTGCCTCTACGTCCCACAAATCCGTCGCCAGCGGTTGAGGCAAGTGTGTTGTAATGTATAGCGGATTGTAGGTTGTTTGTTGATATTGGGTGAAAGATTGAACACTTGCTATGCTCACTTGCCATGCTTGCTGTTTTCCAATGAAATATTGAGTATGATTATCATGGTTCGATGCCATGTGTTTATATTTGTCATGATGAGTTGCCATATGTTTATGTACATGTGAAATATGATAATTGGCATAGTTGCATGCATGACATGTTACATGGCCCGGGCGGTGAGAAAGTCATTAACTAATCCGGGAAGGTCGGTGAGAAAGTTATGACTAATCCGGAGAGCCATTAGAGTAAGTCCTACATCGTGATTCCATCTACCGTGGGTTGTGGATGCGAGGAGTAGGCACCCTCCATCTTCGGGATGGAAGGGGGGAGAGGGTGCACACCGACGGGTGTGTACTCAACCATACCGGTATGAGTTTCCATGGAGATATGAGCATAACATTGCATTGCAACACATTTTTTTTTAATGATGATGATGTTGTTATGTGCTCAAGTATGAGATGTTATATGTGATGTGAGGTATTATTGTCTTGTAAATGATCTTGTTGTCCATTACAATATGCTTGCTGAGTTTTCGAACTCACGCTTGTGTTTTATGTTGTTTTTAGGTACTTTGAGATCGGCATGCGGGAAAAAAGGGATCTAGCTACACTTCTACACGTAGCTCCACCATCATAGTCCATAATTAATCACTTGGAGACATGATATTAAGAGTTGTGCCCTAAACTTAATGTATGGTTTAATCTAGCATGCTTGTGAATCCTTATTTGCTTTGTTATAGTTTATGAAGTGGTTAAGCGTGGTATTATTGGCGTAACTTGCTGTTATGTCCATTTATGTTGTTGTTTTAGATGTCGTGTGCTATGATATATATATATCTTGCCATGATATTGAGATTGTGTTAATTCATGGAAAAACAAAGGAGATGCTGCCGAAATATCGGTTTTTAGCATATGAACCTTTGCTGGAATTTATGTTTAATTGTGGTACTTAGATGTTGCTTAGCTTATGTTTGGTAGCATTCGGGCATATTAAATGCCGGGGTGTTACAGTTGGTATCAGAGCGGGCTGTAGGTCCTTGGAATGTGAATTTTTAGTATCATGCTATAGGGTACAACTAAAATGTGATGTGGAATAACTTAGAAACATGGCTTAGGTCTTAACTAAAACTTTGTTATAGGATAGCAACATTAAAACTTGCAAAAGTGGTATAACTAATTTAAAATTTGACACACATGGAGGCACAGTAGGAAAGGGTATGGGTATCGTTTCTTTACGCTTAAATGTTGTATTTAAGCTTTGATGTTGAATGCTTCTTTTGACAATGCATGTTGCTATGTCAATGATATATGTTGTGGTGATAAGAGTGGGGTTGTGGTACCGAAGGGTTTCGGTCACCTCTTGTTATTTATAGTTAGGGTGAGGTTTGACGGTGTGGCCGGTTAGCGCCATCACCGAAGAACTGTTAACCCCTGTAGGAGAAAAGCGCTTACCCTTTCTGTCGTAAATCGGGTAGTTGATTGGAGACGAAAAGGAAGAGTTAATGGTGGTTTCCTTCGGATGTTCTTTGTCGTTCGGACGGTCGGTGTTTGTTGCTTTTCTTGGCTTTAGCTGTTTTGAACCAAATGAAAAGGTGATGGGCTTTCGCGGATCGTTCCTTATGCGGTGTGTGGTTTTGTCTTCCTTGGGTGAAGACGAAGAAGAGGAGTCTAGTGTTGTGCTTCTTTTGGGCGCCTTTCCAGTTTTTGATGCCTGTTAATTGCTTTATGAAGAACAAGCATTCGATTTATTCCTGTGGTTGTCTGTCTCCAAGGCTAAAGGAGTTTTGTTCGGAGTTGTGCCAGACCTGGCTGTCAGGGCTGAAGTTCTGTGGCTTCGTAGTAGTAAGTGGTGTTTGATTTCATCATTTTACTGGTTTGAGAAATCATCTTTGAAAGCCCCTCTTGAGTCGTGAAAGTTAGGGGTTTGGTGTTAAGGTTTTATTTGAAAAGGTTAATGGAGCACTTGGTTCCCTTTCGAGAAAAGTTGTCTTCCAACCAGTTTCCTCTATGGAAGTCTTTGAGATTGAAAAGTGTTTTGGAGAATTCCTTTGCATAACCAAGTTTGGGTTTGTCTCATTGCAATTTTGAGAGTCAAGTTTCCTTATGAATTTGGGATGAGTTTTAAAACTAAAATGCTGTAAACAAGGTAAGTAGTCTTTTGACTGAAATCGTTTGTCCCTAGTAAGAATTGATGTTTAGCATGTTATGTAGTAGGTAACAATGTGGTTTATGGATTGATGTGTTGCTAAGTTAAATTTTGAGTTGAATCAATTCAATGTGAGTAAAATCTCTAAGTTTGAGAATAAATAGACTACTAGTGTTGTAGTTCACTCTTAGCGAGAATGATTGAAAGTGTTAATGTTCATGCTTAGAATCTGTTGCCTTGCTTTAAAAGTGCTTATGATCCTCGTTAATGATAAAAGTTTAAACCTTGATGCATAGTTAAAACATTAAGATGATGTAAACTGCTGATATTGTTAAGAAGCTTTGCTTGGTGTTTAAAGATGTGCTAATTTAACGGATTAGTAGAGACTAGTGACTTTAATTTGGAAGTTGATTGGAGTGGTTATTTATGTTGTTGCAAACTACTAGTATATTTGGAAGTATGCAGTTGTGACCCTTCAATGCTAGTTTTCAATCTATTTTAAATAGTTGGAGTATGTTGTAATTTTGTTATCACCTATGTATAGGATAGCTAAAAGTAATGTTGATCGGTTGATGATTATGCCCATTTGTTTTTATTGATGACTTAGTAGTGGTGGTAGTTGTGTAGAATACTTGTTGGAAACCATTGACTAAATGGAGGGTGTTGTAACCTGTGGTGATGGAGTGAACCATGGATAATTAACCTGATATAGAGTTTTATCCTTAATGAATGTATGCCTTGGAATCCTAGCTATGAACTTTGTCTTGTAGAGATAATATTTACATGTTGAAGTCGTTGTTTAACTGAATAAGGTTCGGTTATCGAGACGTGAATAGATAGGAGGTATGAAATTTATATGTTGATCTTGCTGAAAGATTTGTGGAAGTACTATGTTTCAAATTTAGAATAAGAAGTATTATGATTCGGTGATCCGTGGGGATCATATCATTATAGTCTTGGTTGGGTGCCTTCTTGATAAGCATCATAAACCCTTATTAAAAGTTTTGGGAATGGTAACTAGAGGAAGAATTTGTTGTGAAGCTTTTGGTTGAATTGTGTTGGGGCTCCTCGAGGAGTAAAAGTGATTATTAAAGTCTTTTAATGGAAAGCGTAGTGGAATTCTAGAGATGGTTCTTTTATGCCGAGCTTGTGTTTAAAAGCTTTTGGACTGGTTTGGTTGTTTGCCATTTTGGTTGAAGGGTTTTCGGTCAAGGTGTTCCTTATCTTTGTGTTTGAGTTTCCCAAAACTCGTAATGTTTGGTGTCGACCTTTGGTTTTGGCGAAATTGTTTAGTTCGTGTTGTTAGTTTATATTTACATCCAATAGATTTGAGTCTATAGCGCCCTTTAGCGTAAGCACAGGATTATCTTTGGAATTAATTTTAAAAGGAAGCAGATGGTCTTAAAGGGTTGTGTTGGAAACTTTTGAGTTGAGCTCTTAATGTGTAACTCTTTTTGGCTAGAGTTGGAGTTGTTTTGAAAATGTGTGTGATGTTGCGAGTGCTTCAAAAAGGTGGACTTTATGAAAGTTTTACAAAGTGATTTTGTTAGTGAGGTGTTCCCCTTTTGGGAATGAGTTTCCCTCTCCTTGAGGAAGTTCGTGATGGTTGTGGGAGCAGATGCTCGACTTGAAATTTTGATGTTCTTTTCCAAAATGTTGAATTTGGATGAAATGCAATGTTGTGCAAGTTCAGTTTTCAACTGATGTGGGGTCTTTTACGACGTGGTGTTTCTTTATCACAACTATGCTGCCGTCATAGTCTATATGAATTTCCGCAACCTTCGATGTTAATTGTGTTTTCATCATTTGATACCAAGGAAGAAGTCATTTGGTGAATGACTATTCGGTGCCATTGTTACATGATGAATGAAGGGTGAAAAAGGAAAACGAGACATTGTTTATGCATAATTAATCATAAAGGAGTCGACGAGCCAGGTCGGTGAGAAAGTCATATAAGGATATATGACTAATCCGGAGTGCTCTTGAAAAGTGTGCATGCATGTCAAGAATCGAGATGTCCATTTCTTTCTAGTATGAAAAGAAAGAATGAAGAAATTATGGTATTTTGGTTGTAGTGTAGGGGATTTATGCTTCCTTTGTGATTTGGCTTGGGTGTTGCCGAATTCTTTCCAAAATGGTTGTTAACGCTTTGGGTTTGAGTTGTCGTGTGTACACTTGGGGTTGATACCTAAGTGTTTTTGTGTGAGGGCGAGACCCTCTTAAGAAAGGAACCAATTGTGGTTTGGTAAGGTTTTTCGATCCTAGCTTGGGGCTAGGTGTTGAACCCTAGTGGTATAAGGGTGGTTTGTGATGGAGGTTGATGATGTATGGGTTTAACCATTATTAAGTGTAGCGATGGGTGGAAGTGAAGTTGACGGTAGTTCGGTGATATTTGTCCTGCCTTGAGAATTTGTCGTCACTAGTTGTTCTTGGATTTGAGTCTTGTCTGGGAAAGGATGGAATAAAATGTTAGTATGATGGTGTATCGGAAGGGCAAGTGTGCCTTAATGAGTTTTCCCCTCGATGGAAATTTTCGGGAATGTAGAAAGGTCGTTAAAGGAATTGTGACTTCCTTTGATTATGTCATGTTGAGTTTAATGGAATATGGTAGTCAGGTTGGTTGTGATAGAAGTATGAAGTGTTTGCCGTGAGGATTCGAGCGTTTTGGGTTGATGGAGCCCTTTGTGGTTGAAACGCAGATTCTGTTGGGGAATTGAAGTGAAGGTCGATTTGTGAGGGGTTGCCCTTTGTTGAGCTAGATCAACACTTTTTCTCTATGTGTTGGTTTTGGGAACTCGTTTGTTGTTTGTTCCGGTTTTAGTCGTTGTGTGAATGTTTTGTGCTGCAGAGAAGCCGTTTGTCCCTTGGGGATTTTGTCATTGATTTTGGCGTCCTTCGGATTCGAGGTCGAATCCTGTTGAAGGGGGGGAGAATATGACACTACGGTATGGTGTGACATTATAGAATGTGAAATTAGAGAATAAAACCTTTCGGCTTGAGGTTTACTCGCGTTTTTGGGCCGTTTGAAGTGATGTGTCACCACGGAGTGTCGTAACCTTTTAAATGGTGCATGTTAAGGTCAAAAACTTTATGAAATATGGTATGGCAGGTTAAAACCATAAGGTATGGAGGTTAATAACGTTTCCGGGCCGTTTTCGGGGTTTTGGGCCTTCCCGGGGGAGTTTGGGCCTTAAGTGGGCTTTGGTGGGATGGAGTAGGTCTCCGAAACGGACTAGAATTGGGTGTGGGGGCTGGTAAAAGGGCTCCCCACCAGCCCTTGGACGTTCACCCCTGCCCCTTGTGCGCCCTTCCCCCCACTTGCCCTTTTCCTAGCCGCCTCCCTCCTCCCTTGGCCGTGCGCCTCCCCCTCCCTTTGCCCCATTGCTCCCCAACTCTCCACCACCTCTCCTCCACCCCCTTGCTGCCCTAGGGTGGTCTCCACACCTCTGCACCTTGTGGATCCATCCGTTGGAGCGAGGAGCGAGGAGCAAGGAGCGTGGAGCGAGGAGCGATCCGCGAGGAGATCTATTGGAGATTCGTTCGTTGGGCAAAGGTATGATCATGGGGATCCTTGGGTTTGATCTAGGTACTGTTCTTAGGGTGTTTATGAAGTTTTTAGATCAATTGGTGGTGCTGGGTTGGAGTTCTTTGGGTTAGATCTAGACGTTGCCACGTTTCTGTTTTCGGGCAGATTGAGCAGTCGGGCTAGGGTTCGAGTTTTCGTCGATTTAGAATCCGAATCTGTCCGTACGGACTTAAAATAAGTTGTAGATAATTTAATTATCTTTCCGTGTACATAAAGCACGTTAAAATCCGATCAGCCGTTTGAAAGTTATGGACGTTTTACCGAGCGTGTTAAAATCTGTGACGTGATTGGAACAGATCGTAGTAATCTGTAGATTAAACAATTTTAGTGTCCGAATCAGTCTTTCCATATAACTAGAAAAAGGTAGGAAATTTCCTAAGCTTCGCGACGGTGTACTCGTTTAATCGATTTGGAGTCCCAGAACTCAAGTTATGGCCTTTGCAAGGCTGCTGTCCCGCCGGGACAGAACCTCTGTTTTTAGGTTTGCAAGTAGTGGGCAATGTCGGGTTAGATGGGGATTTGTGTACTGTTTTGCGGGCATTATTGTGAGTGTGTGATGCCTATGTGCAGGTGGTGTGACACTGGGAGTGCCCTCTACGTCCCACAAATCCGTCGCCCGCGGTTGAGGCAAGTGTGTTGTAATGTATAGCGGATTGTAGGTTGTTTGTTGATATTGGGTGAAAGATTGAACACTTGCTATGATCACTTGCCATGCTTGCTGTTTTCCAATGAAATATTGAGTATGATTATCATGGTTCGATGCCATGTGTTTATATTTGTCATGATGAGTTGCCATATGTTTATGTACATGTGAAATATGATAATTGGCATAGTTGCATGCATGACATGTTACATGGCCCGGGCGGTGAGAAAGTCATTAACTAATCCGGGAAGGTCGGTGAGAAAGTTATGACTAATCCGGAGAGCCATTAAAGTAAGTCCTACATCGTGATTCCATCTACCGTGGGTTGTTGAAGCGAGGAGTAGGCACCCTCCATCTTCGGGATGGAAGGGGGGAGAGGGTGCACACCGACGGGTGTGTACTCAACCATACCGGTATGAGTTTCCATGGAGATATGAGCATAACATTGCATTGCATTGCATTGCAACACATTTTTTTTAATGATGATGATGTTGTTATGTGCTCAAGTATGAGATGTTATATGTGATGTGAGGTATTATTGTCTTGTAAATGATCTTGTTGTCCATTACAATATGCTTGCTGAGTTTTCGAACTCACGCTTGTGTTTTATGTTGTTTTTAGGTACTTTGAGATCGGCATGCGGGAAAAAAAGGGATATAGCTACACTTCTACACGTAGCTCCACCATCATAGTCCATAATTAATCACTTGGAGACATGATATTAAGAGTTGTGCCCTAAACTTAATGTATGGTTTAATCTAGCATGCTTGTGAATCCTTATTTGCTTTGTTATAGTTTATGAAGTGGTTAAGCGTGGTATTATTGGCGTAACTTGATGTTATGTCCATTTATGTTGTTGTTTTAGATGTCGTGTGCTATGATATATATATATCTTGCCATGATATTGAGATTGTGTTAATTCATGGAAAAACAAAGGAGATCTTTGCGAAATATCGGTTTTTAGCATATGAACCTTTGCTGGAATTTATGTTTAATTGTGGTACTTAGATGTTGCTTAGCTTATGTTTGGTAGCATTCGGGCATATTAAATGCCGGGGTGTTACAACTACGGAGTGCCGAAACTTTATAAAATGTGAAATTAGAGATTGTGGCATTACAAAATGTGAATGATGAGGCTAAAAACATTATGAAATGTAGAATTAAAGTTAAAACCATAGGGTTTGAGGTTTAATTGCGTTTCCGGGCCGTTTCCGGGGTTTTGGGCCTTTCCGGGGGAGTTTGGGCCTAAGAGAGGGGGTCGTGTGCTTTGGTGGGATGGAGTTTGAGTCCAATTGAGGGGAGGAGTCCTGGTTGGAGGCCTCCACCAGCCCCTTATTGCGCCCCCATACTGCCCCTTGCGCCCCCATGATGCCCTAGCCGCCCCACACATCTCCACCTCCTCCTTGTGGCGCCTCCACCTACCCTATTGCTCCCCTTTGCTCCACCACACCTCCACCACCTCTCCTCCACCCCCTTGCAGCCCTAGGGTGGCCTCCCCTCCCCTGCACCTCGTGGATCCATCTGTTGGAACGAGGAGCGAGGAGCGAACCGGGAGGAGATCCTTTCAGTTTTCGTGCGTCGAGCAAAGTTATGGCCATGGAAATCCTTGGGATTGATCTAGGTACTGTTCTAAGGGTGTTTATCAAGTTTTTAGATCAATTGGTGGTGCTGGACTTGAGTAGTTTGGATTAGATCTAGATGTTGCCACGTTTCTGTTTTGGGACAGCATGAGCAGTCGACCTAGGGTTAAGTTTTTCGCCAATTTAGATTCCGAATTTGCTCGTACGGATGTTGAAGAAGTTGTAGATAATTTCATTATCTTTCAGTGGGTATAAATAACGTCCAATTCCGCCGAGCCATTTGAAAGTTATGCTCGTTTTACCGAACGTATTAAAAACTGTGACGTGATTGGAACAGATCACGGTATTCTGTTGATTAAACCATTTTAGAGTCCGAATCAGTCTTTCCATATACTTAGAAAAAGTTAGGAAATTTCCTAAGATACACGAGGATGTACTCGTTTAATCGATTCGGAGTCTTAGATCCCGAGTTATGCTCGTTGCAAGTCTGCTGTCCCGACGGGACAAAACCTCTGTTTTTGGATTGTGCGAGTAGTTTGCGAAGTCGGGGTAGAAGAGTGTTTGCGTATTGTTTTGTGGGCACGATTTTGAGTGTGTGTTTCCTTTGTGCAGGTGGTGTGACCCCCGGGGGTGCCGTCTACTTCTCGCCAATCCGTCGCCCGTGGTTGAGGCAAGTGTATTGGAATGGGTAGCGGGTTGTAGTTTGCTAGATTGGTTGAGATTGAAATTGAATATTTGATATGTTCACATGCCATGCTTTAATGATTGCCATTGATATGATGAATATGCTTATTATGTTATGATGCCATGTGTTAATGTACAAGTTATTTATGATGTTGGCATGTTTGCATACATGGCATGATACATGGCCTGGGCGGTGAGAAAGTCATAACTAGTCCGGGGAAGGTCGGTGAGGAATTTATGACTATTCCGGAGAGCTAATGAGTAAGTCCTACATTGTGATTCCATCCACCATGGTGTATGGAAGCGAGGAGTAGGCACCCTCCATCTTTGGGATGGAAGGGGGGAGAGGGTGCACACCGACGGGTGTGTACTCAACCATACCGGTATGAGTTTCCAGGAGACATGTGCATCGCATCGCATTGCATACATGATGATGATATGTGATCATGAATGAGATGATAGACATGATGTGAGTTGTTGTAGCCATGTAATTGTTCTTTTGTACCATTGCAATATACTTGCTGAGTGTTGAACTCACGCTTGTGCTTTCTGGTTGTTTTAGGTACCATGAAACCAGCATACGGGGAAGGGCATTAGCTACACATCTACACGTAGCTCCACACTTATAGATAATTTATTCATCTTGGTCATGATAAAAAGAGTAGTGCCATGCAACTTGGTGCAATGGTTAATTTGTGTGCTTGGTTTCCTCATTTACTTCGTTTGGCTCATGAGATGGTTGGAATCTTTATTCTAGGCTTATACTGCTGCTAGAACACTTGTTATCGATGATTTAGATGTCATTCTTTATAATATATCCTGTGATCATATTGTTGTTGCTTCAATTCATGGAAAAACAAAGGAGATGCTGCCGAAATTTTCGGTTTTAGCATTTACTCCTTTGCTGTAATTTATCTTAGTTTACGGTTTTTAGATGTTGTTTAGCCTATGTTTGGTAGCATTCAGGCATGCCAGATGCCGGGGTGTTACAGCTTACCATGAGGGTACGACGCAGATCATGACGGTGAGGCAGGACCAATACAAGCGTGACTACAACAAATTTGAACAGCATGCTGGTGAGAGCCTCGACGAGTGCTTTGCTCACTTCTCCAAGATCCTTAGCAATCTCCAATCAGTTCGTTGCACATACCCTGACTCGGAGAATGCTAAGCACTTTCTGATAGCACTCGATTTGAGAGTTTGGGAGATGAAGGTGACCACCATCAAGGACTCCACTGATTTGTCGACTGACTCTTGACGGGCTTTATTCTCGACTCAAGACTCATGAGATTGACGTCATCTCGCATTGGATAAAATCTCAGTCGATGGCCTTAGTCACCGATCCCATCGAGTCTTCCTCTGGACCCTGTCTTGATTTCTCTTTAGGTTTTTCTCTCTCCGCTCTTTGCGACATAAGCGATGATGTTCTGGAATGATTTCTAGAAAATGAGTTTGCTCTTATCGCTCCCAAATTTTCCAACATCTACAGAAGAGTGAGAGAGAGAGAGAGAGGAAGAGAGGTGGCACCGTGACTTGCTTCGAGTGTGGTGGCCCCAACCACATTCGAGCAAACTGTCCCAAGCTAGGGAAGGGCAAGAACGAGCAAGGCAGTTCAAGCAAGAATGACTGCACCGACAAGAACCGCAACAAAAAGCCTCTAGTTCGCGAGCCAGTGCGAGAGAAGAAGCACCGCAACTTCGCCAAGAACAAGAAGCTCTTCCACCGCGTGCTCACCTCACTCAACGACCTTGACTTCTCCGACACAGATACATGGAGTGACGAGGGAAAGGATGAACCACAAGAGAAGACGAAGGGCGGTGATGACTTCTCCGACATGTGCTTCATGGCGGACACCAACGGAGTCAGTGACTCCATGTTGTACACTGACACGGATGAGGTACGTAAGACAGGGAAGGGGGAGGTTTGGATTGTAGACTCCGGTTGTTCATGCCATATGATTGGAGACTCCCGATGGTTTTCTTCCCTAGTTCGAGCGCCCGATGATGAGGTGATCACCTTTGGGGATGCTTCGTCAGGTAGAGTCATCGCTAAAGGTACCGTATGCATTAATGATCATTTTACTCTTAACGACGTTGCCTTAGTTAGTAAGCTGCATTTCAATTTGTTTTCTATTTCTCAGCTTATCAATGACCATTTCGAGGTAAGCTTCAAGTTTAGTGCCTGTAGGATCCTCGATTCTTTTGGGGAGTTGGTTTGTGGGATTTCTCGATTTGGGAGAGTCTTTCGTGCTGATTTCTCTTCTTCTTCTAGAGACTCTCTCCATTGCCTTATTGCTTCAGAGTCCCGTGATCTCTCATTTTGGCATAGGAGACTTGGTCACATTGGTTTTCATTATTGCTTCAGAGTTTGCCCGAACTCAAGATGGTCAAAGATATTGTTTGTTCTCCTTGCTGACATGGCAAGATGGTTGCAGCTTCTCATCCTCCAGTCACCCACGTGATGATTGATGCACCAGGACAACTTTTACATATGGACACTGTTGTCCTGCTATAGTGTAGTCAGTGAGAGGGAAGTGGTACATTCTTTTCATAGTCGATGACTATTCGAGATATTCTTGGGTATTCTTCATGGCCTCGAAGGATGAGTCATTTTCTCACTTTGGGGGTTTGGTCCGTAGGTTGTCCATTGAGCTCTCCGGTGCCTTACGAGCAATTCGCAGTGACAATGGCACGGAGTTCAAGAACTCCTACTTTAGTAGCTTCTGTGAGGAGTTAGGCATAGAGCATCAGTTCTCTTCTCCATATGTTCCTCAGCAGAATGGCATAGTGGAGAGGAAGAACATGACCTTGGTTGAGATGGCCAGGATGATGCTAGATGAGTACAATACTCCAAGGAAGTTTTCACTGAGGTTGTAGCTACGACATGCCATGTTGCCAACAGAGTTTTTGTTAGGGCACGCTTGCACCGCACTTCTTATGAGTTGAGATATGGGCGGAAGCCCAGTGTTTCTCATTTTCGTGTTTTCAGTTGCAAGTGCTTCTTCTTGAAGTCTGGGAACCTAGATAAGTTTGACTCATGCTTTGCTAACGGTATCTTTCTGGGTTACTCGACTTCTTCTCGTAGCTATAGGATTTGGGATGTAGACTTGGGTACGATGAAAAAGACCTATGAGGTGACCTTTGATGAGGCTAGTCCCAGTGCTAGACCAGACATTTCAGGCTCTTTTCCTCTTTCCTAATCTATTTTCATAGAGGATGATGATGACGGAGATGACGGCGTCTTGCCTGATCTAATCTCCAATCCTACTCCCGAGGTGCCTCCAGTTTCCATCTCTACACCTCTGGGAGATCAGCCCTTACCCTCGACTCTTCAGTAGCTAGTGGATCTATCCCTACTTCTCCCACGTGGGGAGTAGAGGCCACTTCTGCTTCTGGACCTCCCCGCCACATTCAGTAGGCTCATCCACCTGACCAGATCATTGGAGATCTATTTAAGCGAGTCGCTCGCTCTAAGTCAGGTCTGTCCACTTTATGCCTTCACTCTGTTGTTGTTGCCTCTTTTGAGCCGAAGGATGTTTCTCATTCATTATCTGATGAATCTTGGATTAATGCCATGCATGAGGAACTAGAAAACTTCAAGAGGAACAAAGTTTGGAAGCTTGTCGAGCCTCCTTTTGGTCACAACATCATTAGGACCAAATGGGTGTTAAAAACAAGCAGAGTGAGGATGGGGTTATAGTTCAAAACAAGGCTAGGCTAGTCGCTCAGGGTTTCACTCAGGTCGTGGGTCTTGACTTCGAGGAGACTTTTTCCCCTGTAGCTAGACTAGAGGCCATCATGATCATGCTCGCATTCGCAGCGTCCAAGGGCTTCAAGCTTTATCAGATGAATGTAAAGAGTGCATTCCTCAATGGCTTTATTGAGGAGGAGGTGTATGTCAGACAGCCTCCAGGATTTGAGAACCCCAAGTACCCTAACCATGTGTTCAGGCTTTCAAAAGCTTTGTATGGACTTAAGAAAGCTCCACGAGCTTAGTATGAGAGGCTTAAGTCCTACCTCTTGGGTCATGGTTTTCATATTGGTCAAGTGGACAAGACTCGATTCGTCAAACATTTCGATTCGAACTTTCTCCTAGTCCAAATCTATGTCGACGACATCATTTTCGGTGGTTCCTCGCATTCGCTCGTTACTTAGTTCTCAGATGTGATGGGTACTGAGTTTGAGATGAGCATGATGGGCGAGTTGAGCTACTTCCTTGGCTTCCAGATTAAGCAGACTCCGGAGGGTACATTCTTGCATCAAGGCAAGCACACTTGAGACCTCCTGAAGCGCTTTGATATGTCTGATGGGAAGCCAGTTATGACTTCTATGGCCACCACTGTAGTCCTCGAGCCTGATGAGGATGGTGAGCCAGTTGATCGGAAGGAGTTCCGGAGCATGACCGACTCCCTCTTGTATCTCACTGCTTCAAGACCTGACATACACTTCTCTGTATGTCTTTGTGCTCGATTTCAGGTTTCTCCTCATGCCACTCACCGCCAGGCGGTGAAGCGCATCTTCAGGTACCTTCGAGCTACCACTGATTATGGTTTCTGGTACTCTTCCTCTTCCTGTCTGTCCCTTCGAGTCTTTTCCGATGTAGACTTTGCTGGATAATGGATACACAGGAAGAGCAAATCTGGCACTTGCTAATTCATTGGTAGTTCTCTTGTTTGTTGGTCCTCTAGGAATCGGTCTCGTGTTGCACAGTCCACTGCTGAGGCCGAATATGTTGCTGCAGCTAGTTGCTGTCGCCTGGTTCTCTGGATGAGATTGACCTTGCGGGATTTTGGGTTAGTAGCAGATTGTGTTCCACTTTTCTGTGATAACACTTATGCCATTCATATTGCTAAGAACCTAGTGCAGCATTCTCGGACCAAGCAGATTGATATTCGATATCACTTCCTTAGAGACTATGTGGAGAAGGATGACATAGTGCTCCAGTTTGTGGAGAGTGACCACCAGTTGGCTGACATTTTCACCAAGCCTTTGGATAGCTCTAGGTTTGTTGCCTTGAGAGGGGAGCTTGGGATTATGAGCCCATATGCATATCTTGAGGGGCAGCTGATCTGTACTATATGTTTATATGTATATTCAGCATTTCCTTTTTGCTTCTTCTGGGTGTCTATGGGATGGTTTTCATTTTGTTGAGTTCACTTCACCTAGACTTGTGGCATGCTTTGGCATGGACCTCTCATCTTATGCTTTAGGATACTATTCTCTTCTTCTTCTCGATTGAGCTCACTCACAGCCTTGTAGGTTTAGCAGGTGTTGGGCCCCCTAGGTAGACAGGGTCTGTGTTTGCTCCTGGGCTGGAGTTTGTGAACTAGTTTTCCTATGTAAGTCATATGGGGAAGATAAGAACGAGTCTGAGATTAGTGGTCTCTACCATCTTTTCTATACTCTTAGATCACCTAGTTGTCAGTTTCTCCTTTTCCTCTTGTCATTTTGCTTTCTGATTTCAGTTGAGTTCAATTCTTTTTCTTGGAATTCAAAATTACTAATAACTCAACTTGAATCAAATTTGTGCTTAAAATTGGCTCACTTGTTGAGGGGGAGTTTGGAACTGACTTTCTTGCATTGCATATAGCCTTATTTTCATTTCCGAGCTTTGTCTTTTATGCAAATGATAAAACTGTGACATGTTAAACCTAGCTACTTTCATGAAGATCCATGCGAGTCTAGGACATTGTCGGCGTACTTTACGCCGAGGTACCATCTCCACCGCAGAAAAGGAGGACAGCCTGGCGAGCAGGCGGGAGTTCAGGCCCCACTCGCCAGGCGACCGGCCCATGTGGTGGCCTAGCGAGCAGGTGCGCGTTCAGACCCCACTCGCCAGGCGACCAGCCCACCTGGCGGCCTGGTGAGCAGGCGGGCGTTCATACCCCACTCGCCGGGCAACCGACCCACGTTGTGGCCTGGCGAGCAGGCGGGTGTTCAGACCTGACTCGCCGGGCGAACGGCCCACATGGAGGCCTGGCGAGCAGGTGGCCGTTTAGACCCCACTCGTCGCACGATCAGTCAAGTGGCAGCCTGGCGATCAGGCGGGTGTTCAGACCCCACTCGCCGGGCCGCGCAGGCGACCAAGAGGAAAGAAGGCTTTGCCCCGAAGCCTCCTCCCCCTGACACGCTGTGTCAGGGGTATTAATTACGAAGAGATGTGCTGACATAATGACAGTTCATCCCTCTGACGCCTCCCACCTAACCCGTCGCTAGAAAGACAACTTCCCAAACGGATCACACGAGGCCGTGCGACGGCATGGAGACTGAGGCTTGGGATGAGACCGCTATAATGGATAAATAAATGAGTTGTATATCATCATGACATCACTCTCTCACCTGCCCGAGCCAACCCTGGCTATATAAGGGGACTCTGGTGCATGGAGGGGGGATCGGAATCCAGGAGCTCAAGCAAAGAGAGCATTGTAACCCACTCTATATACACCAACAAAGAACTTGCAGGACATAGGGCTATTACCCACTCTAGGGGCCCGAACCTGGGTAACTCCGTGTGTCTCCTATGTGCTATGTCCTCTCCTTGCCCTTTGATCCGTTGATCCTGGGTCTGTCGACCCCCGTGAATCCGCCGAGTAGAGTCACTCGGTTGTCCAGCCACAAAAGCACCCTCTACCGAATAAATTTCTCCGTCCCGGAGATATCCTGTTGGCCGAAAACGCTGACTGTCATATCTAATCTGGTGTGTCATGTTTAAACTAGCCATCATATAAATTGAGCTTTCTTGAAAACTTGATGAAACTTAGCTTTTACTTGCTATATTTTTTTACTAGATGCTTATGCCATACTTATTGAATTAGTGAGTTTCTACTAGAGTCCCTAGAGCAACTTAGGTTAGTTATATTGTTCTATTCCAGAATCCTCAACATGTTCATGATTCTAAGTGCTGAAATGACAAAAAATTGACTTGTTTGTGTTAAAACTGAACTCAACACTTTTCATTCTCGAGATTGCTTCCCATTGCACTTGGGATGAACTTGGAATGAATTGTGTATGACCAAAACCATTCTTTTAAGCTTTTTGCTTGAGATGGTTGAATATGGCTTGATTCAATAAACTTGAAAAATGCAAAATAAACTAGAGGAAGAGAGTGACGCCTAGGAGACCTATGTCGATGGCTCCTAGTCGAGGTTGTGTTTCACTAGGATAAACTCTCTATACCACAAAGGTTTGCGGAGTAGAGTGAAGCTTAGGAAGCCTTTGTCGATGGCACCTAGTCGAGGATGTGCTTCACTAGGCCTAACTCTCTATATCGCTTGATTAGCATTAATCTACAAATTTGCATTTAAAGAGATGTTTGAGCATGAGGGTTCTCTAATGGTCTTGTAGCTTCCCAAAGTGTTGACTAGGTTGAACTCTAGTATATCCATTTGCTCGTTAGGTTAGCTTTGCTTCTAGTCTTGAAATTGTGCTAAGTGTTGCTATTGTTGAAATAATGCAAAATTAGTATAACTTCTTTTGAGCTAGTTAGCAAAAATTGAAATATGCCATTGGATATGAATTAGCATGACATAATCTGTACTTGAGTAGCTTGGTGTCATACCTTGTCTAAGTGGTCACTTGCATAATCCTCAAAGCTCTTCTAGGTTGCATTACATGCAAAAATTGCTCTCTTGATGCCAATATTGCTAAAAGGGGGAGAAAATGTAGAAAAGGCATCTTAGAGGGAAGAAAATTAAAAAAAATATGCTTTCTCATGATCATTTTGAACAATTGTCCTTGCATTTGGATCATGATTAATATTGAGCTTTTTGAGAGATTTCTTGGTTTTTGGAGCTCTTGTCGAAAAATTGTTCTTTCTACTGTTGAGCTCTAAAAATCGTCTCATCTATTTGGTCATGAGCTTTCTTTCTCTTTCAATTGGACCAAATATGATTTTTGCAATCAAATTGCTTTTCTTCCTTTGTTTTCAAACTCAAATGTATGCCTTTTGTGTGGTTTGTCAATATACTCATCAAGGGGGAGATTGAAGGACCATGTGGAGGTCCATCCATATTTGTGATGAGTATTTGACTTTATTTGAGCAAGGTGTCCTTAGGTTTGAGTTTGATTTGATTTGAAATTGCATGGATATATATTTGAATTCATGATAAATGTGGACTCATATGTAGGAAGAAAAAGGTAAAATTGTATTTTGGAATGTGCAAAATGGTTTGGTCCTTGTGGTACAAGTTATTGAGGCAGCTGTGGTCGTTGGTGCGTACCGGGACTAGGTTGGGAGAACCTAGGTCCAAAATGGTCGAGGATGCAAATGAGATGGTTGGGCTCAAACTGGGATCAGTTGGACGTCATGGGAATGGACTTGAGGTGGCTCAAGGTTTTCGGTTTGGGTTGGAGGCTCGAAGAGGCGGAAACGGAGCGGTCAAGTCCGATGGATGAAGGCCCGTTGCATCGGGTTGACCGGGTTTTGTTTAAAACCCATGTATGGCCTTTGTGCCTCATGTAAAGTCCATGTGTGGGGATGGAATGAGTGGGTTAATCCTAGCCTTGGTGGAGTGCTCTAGGGTTTGGGACTCATCCAAGGGTGGTAGGTAGCCCAAGAGTAGTATAAATAGAGGGGGAGGGGTGCCCTCCCTCATTTGAAGGTTTGAGTTACTCCTTTGAGCGAGCTATGCCCACATGAAGTGAGGCTTTGTAAACCTTCTAACCAGAAAATAAAAAGATTTTCTTTTCATTCTTGTGAATTTAAATGCCGCATTACATTATGTCTTTACTTTATGCAATTTAAATTCAGCATTTACAATCCCGTATGTAAATTCTCGCAATTTACTTTCTCCCAATTTGGATTTGCCTCCTCTCCTTCTAAATGCTGTCGATCAAGGATGTCTTGAGAGTGCTCATTTGGTTTTACATCTTTCTTGCAACATAGGATTGACTAGAGATCAAGTTTATATCAAGATTGCAAATATGTCCTGGACTTGTTCTTCGCGTAGCAGTGAGTATTCAATTTTTACAAAAATATATAAAAATCATTTTTGAGTGATTCTTATTAGAGAAGGTGAGCAACTCATATATCAATCTGTGGAAAGATTTTGGAGTCAGCTGGTTGCACCGTTTGGGAGCTATGAGGTGAAAACCAAGCCCCAAATTTCCTGATCGAAGTTCCTGACTATCTGTGGTCCTTGATTTTTCCTGATTTTTTTGCAAGGATTTTAGTGGTGAGTTTTGGTGGAGTGTTTGACGACTCATGTGCTCAAAGGGTGAAAAATTCCAAAAAAAATTAGAGCAATAGAAGTCCACCAACCACCTGCTCTAATTGAGGACAATTCCTGAAAAATCTGTATTTGCTTTTCTAAAAGAGACTTTTGTGATTTGGCTTGATCTCTTTGAGAAAAGAAGTATTTGAATTGATCCCCCTTTGTTTTGGACACTTTACAACCAAGATTTTGATTAAAAAAAATCCCCCACATGTTTTATGGCTCTCATCCATGCAAGCTAGGGGTACACATAGTTGTCTAATCGCTCCGGTTTTACGGGTTTTGCGAATCTGAGGAGCATCGGCTTGAACGAAAATCTTTGAGTGTTTCAGATTTTTGTTGCGAGATTGTTTTGAGTACTTTGAGTGGGAGAAATTTTATTTGGGATCTTTAACCCCCCCCCTGATCGCCATCTTGTTCCTTCAAAAGTGCTAATCGACGGAGGGAGCAGACTCAACATCCTATTCTCCAAAACCTTCGACGACATAAAGATTCCCCGCTCCAAGTTAAGGCAAAGTTCATCGCTATTCCATGGAGTAATCCTCGGGACATCATCTGTACCACTTGGATAGATCACTTTGCCTGTGACATCCGGTACAAAGGATAATTATAGGACCGAGTACATGAATTTTGATGTAGTCGATTTTGAGACGACGTACCATGCCATCTTGGGAAGTCCAGGCTTAGCCAAATTCATGGCAGTACCACATTACACCAACTTAGTGCTGATGAGCTAGGCTTGAAGGGTGTTATCAAGGTCTGTGGTTATGTCAAGCAGTCCTTCCTATGCGATAGGGAGAGTTGCGAATTGGCCGAGACACTTCGAACCACGGCCACCTCGGAGAAACTTCGACTGGTGGCTTCTGTCCTGCAGGACGAGGATGTTCCCGCCAAGAAACAGGCCAAGTCAGGGATCAAACCTGATGAAGAGGCCAAGAAGATAGCACTCGACCTGTCCAACCCAACCAAAACGGCTCTAATTGGGACAGGGCTCGACCAAAAATAGGAAAACACACTCATCACCTTCCTCCGGGTGAACCAAGACATCTTCGTATGGAAGCCGTCCGTGTCAGGTGTCCCTAGGGTGGTGATCGAGCATTCTCTAAACGTCAACGAGAAGGCAAGAACGGTCAAGCAACGTCTCCGGCGGTTCGCCCAAGATCATCATAACGCAATCAGAGAGGAAATCACTAAACTTTTAGCCGTAGGCTTCATAAAAGAAGTGTATCATCCCGATTGGCTGGCGAACCCAGTTCTTATTCACAAAAAGAATAAATGTTGGTGCATGTGTTTTTATTATACCAATCTCAACAAAGTGTGCCCAAAAGATCCATTTGGGCTACCTCGCATTGACCAAGTGGTGGACTCAATCGCCGGCTGCGAGCTCCTAAGCTTCCTAGATGCCTACTCAGGGTATCATCAGATCAACCTCAATGAGGAAGACTACATCAAAACTTCGTTCATCACGGCATTTGAGGCTTTTTGCTATGTCACAATGCCATTCGGATTCAAAAATGCTGGCGCAACCTATCAGCGCACGATACAGCGGTGTTTTCACACTCAACTCGGACGCAATGTGGAAGCCTACAAGGATGACGTCGTTGTCAAGTCTCGGCTGAGGAAAGACCTCATTTCTAACCTGGCAGAGACGTTCGAAAGCTTAAGGTCTTAAGGATAAAGCTCAACCCCGAGAAGTGTGTTTTCGGAGTACTTTCGAGAAAACAGCTCAGATTTATCATATCTCACCGCGGTATTGAGGCAAACCCGGAGAAGATCAATGACATCATGAAGATGAAGCCGCCAATTGATCAAAAGGATATCCAGAAGCTCACAGGATGCATGGTCGCACTCGGCAGATTTATTTCCTGCTTAGGAATGCGGGGGATGCCATTCTTTAAGCTCCTCAAAAAGCAAGACAAATTCCAATGGACTCCTGAGGTGCATCAAGCTTTAGAGGATCTGAAGAAATTCCTAACCACACCTCCAGTATTGGCTTCACAAATTCCAGAGGAACCTCTTATGCTTTACATAGCAGTAATGACTCACGTAGTCAGTGCAGCAGTTGTTGTGGAGCGAGAGTGAAGGATCGATATGGCGATCAGAGATGGGGTGAATGATCCCAAATAAAAATTTTCCCCACCCAAAGTATTCCATTCAATCCCGCAAGGAAAACGGTGCTCCTCAAATTCGCAGAACACGCAAAAACCGGAACGACTAGACAACTATGTGTACCCCTAGCTTGCATGGATGACAGCCATGAAACATGTGAGGGATTTTTCAATCACAATCTTGGTTGTCAAGTGTCCACACAAAGAGGAATCAATTCAAAAACTTCTTTTCTAAAAGAGATCAAGCCAAATCACAAAAGTCTCTTTAAGGAAAGCAAAAGCAGATTTTTCAGGAATTGTCCTCACTTAGAACAGGTAGTTGGTGGATTTCTGTTGCTCTAAAATTTTTGGGAATTTTTATCCCTTTGAGAAAATGAGTCGTGATCAACTCCACCAAAAATCACCTCCAAAAGCCTTGTAGAAAAATCAAGGACTTCAGACAGTCAGGATCTTCGATCAGAAATTTTAAGGCTAGGTTTTCACCTCATAGCTCCCAAACGGTTCAACCAGTGGACACCAAAATTTTTCCACAGATGCATATATGATTCACGCACCCTCTCCAATAAGAATAACTAAAAAATAATTTTTCTAGATTTTTCTGAAAATCGAAGGCTAACTGAAGCGCGAAGAACAAGTTAAGGACAAATTTGCAATCTTGATATAAACTTGATCTCTAGTCTATCCTAGGGTGCATAAAAGATGTAAAACCAAATGAGAACCCTCAAGACATCCTTTATCAATAGCATTTAGAAGGAGAGGAGGCAAATCCAAAATACGAGAAAGTAAATTACGAGAATTTACGTACGGGAAAGTAAATGCTAAATTTAAATTGCGTAAAGTAAAGACATATTGTCAATGTGCAATTTAAATTCACAAGAATGTAAAGAAAACCATTGTATTTTTTGGTTGGAAGGTTTAGAAAGCCTCACTTCACATGGGCAAAGCTCAAAGGAGCAACTCAAACCTTCAAGTGAGGGAGGGCACCCCTCCCCCTCTATTTATACTACTCTTGGGCCATCTACTACCCTTAGATTAGTCCCAAACCCTAGAGCACTCCACCAAGGGCTAGGATTAACCCACTCATTACACCCCCACACATGGGCTTTACATGGACCACATTGACCATACATGGGTTTTAAACAAAACCGGTCAACCCGATGCAACGGGCCTACATCCGTCGGACTTGACCACACCGTTTCCGCCTCTTCGAGCCTGCAACCCAAACTGGAAACCTTGAGCCACCTCAAGTCCATTCCCATGACATCCAACTGATCCCGGTTTGAGCCCAACCATCTCATTGGCATCCTCGACCATTCCGAACTTCGGTTCTCCAAACCTAGTCCCGGTACTCACCAACGACCACAGCTACCTCAATAACCTGTACCACAAGGACCAAACCATTTTGCACATTCCAAAACACAATCTTACCTTTTTCTTCCTGCACGTTAGTCCACATTTATCATGAATTCAACCATATATCCATGCAATTCCAAATCAAATCAAACTCAAACTTGAGCACACCTTATTCAAATAAAGTCAAATACTCATCACAAATATGGATGGACCTCCACATGGTCCTTCAATCCCCCCTTGATGTGTATTTTGACAAATCACACAAAAGACGTAAATTTGAGTTTGAAAACCAAGGAAGAAAAGTAATTTGATTGCAAAAATAATATTTGGTCCAATTGAAAGTGAAAGAAAGCTCATGACCAAATAGATGAGATGATTTTTAGAGCTCAACACAAGAAAGAATAATTTTTCTATAAAAGCTCCAAAAACCAAGAAATCCACCAAAAGCTCAAAATTATTCATGATCCAAATGTAAGGACAGTTGTTCAACATGGTCATGAGAAAGCATTTTTTAATTTTCTTCCCTCTAAGGTGCCTTTTCTATGTTTTCTCCCCCTTTTGGCAATATAGGCATGAAGAGAGCAATTTTGGATGAAATGCAACCTAGAAGAGCTTTGAGGATTATGCAAGTGACCACTTAGACAAAGTATGACACCAAGCTACTCAAGTTCAGATTATGTCATCCTAAGTCATATCCAATGGCATATTACAATTTTTGCTAACTAGCTCAAAAGAAGTTATATTAATTTTGCATTATTTCAACAATAGCAACACTTAGCATTATTTCAAGACTAGAAGCAAAGCCAATCTAATGAGCAAACGGATATACTAGAGTTCAACCTAGTCAACACTTTGGGAAGCTACAAGATAATTAGAGAACCCTCAAGCTCAAACATCTCTTTAAATGCAAATTTTTAGATTAATTCTCACAAAGCGGTATGGAGAGTTAGGCCTAGGGAAGCACATCCTCGACTAGGAGCCATCGATAAAGGCTTCCTAAGCTTCACTCTCTTCCGCAAACCTTTGAAGCTTAGAGAGTTTATCCTAGAGAAACACAACCTCGACTAGGAGCCATCGACATTGGTCTCCTTGTCATCACTCTCTTCATTTAGTTTATTTTGCATTTTTCAATTTTATTGACTCAAGCCATATTCAACCATCTCAAGAAAAATGCTTAAAAGTGTGGGTTTGGTCATACACAATTCATAGCAAGTTCATCCCAAGTGCAATGGTAAGCAGTCTCGAGAATGAAAAGTGTTGAGTTCAGTTTTAGCACAAACAAATCATTTTTTGTCATTTTAGCACTTAGATTCATGAGCATGTTGAGGATTCTGGAATGGAACAATATAGCTAACCCAAGTTGCTCTAGGGACTCTAGTAGAAACCCACTATTTCACTAAGCATGGCATAAGCATCTAGTAAAAAAATAGCAAGTAAAAGTGAAGTTTCATCAAATTTTCAAGAAAGCTCAATTTAAAAGATGGCTAGTTTGAACATGATACACCAGATTAGATACAACCTAGATTAACAGGAATCTTTAGAAAAGTAGCTAGGTGCAACTAATCATAGTTTCATCATTTGCATAAAAGACAAAGCTCGGAAATGGAAACAAGTCTATATGCAATGCAAGAAGGTCAATTCCGAACTCCCCCTCAGCAAGTGAGTCAATTTTAAGCACAAATCTGATTCAAGTTGAGTTATTGTCTATTTTGAATTCCAAGAAAAAGAATTGAACTTAACAGAAACCAGAAACCAAAATCAAAAGAAGAAAATAAGAAACTAACAACTGGGCTGAAGGATCGAGATGGCGATCAGAGGGGGTGAATGATCCCAAATAAAATTTCCCCCACTCAAAGTACTCAAAACAATCTCGCAACAAAAATCTGAAACACCCAAAGATTTTCGTTCAAGTCGGTGCTCCTCACATTAACAAAACCCGCAAAACCGGAGTGACTAGACAACTATGTGTACCCCTAGCTTGCGTGGATGAGAGCCATGAAACATGTGGGGGATTTTTCAATCACAATTCTGGTTGCCAAGTGTCTAAGACAAAGAGGAATCAATTCAAATACTTCTTTTATAAAAGAGGTCAAGCCAAATCATAAAAGTCCATTTTAGAAAAGCAAAAACAGATTTTTCAGAAATTGTCCTCTATTGGAGCAGGTTGTTGGTGGACTTTTGTTGCCCTAAAATTTTTGGGCATTTTTCACCCTGCGAGAAGATCAGTCGTGAAACACTCTACCAAAAATCATCTCCAAAAGCCTTGCAGAAAAACTAGGAAAAATCAAGGACTACAGATAGTCAGGAATCTAGATTTTTCTAAAAATTGAAGACTGACTGCTGCGCGAAGAACAAGTTCAGGACAGATTTGCAATCTTGATAGAAACTTGATCTCTAGTCAATCTTGATAGAAACCAAATGAGAACCCTCAAGACATCCTTGATCATTAGCATTTAGAAGGAGAAGAGGCAAATCCAAATTGCGAGAAAGTAAATTGCGAGAATTTACATACGGGAAGGTAAATGCTGAATTTAAATTGCATAAAGTAAAGACATAATGTAAATGCGTAATTTAAATTAACAAGAATGAAAAGAAAATCTTTTTATTCTCTAGTTGGAAGTTTTACAAAGCCTCACTTCATGTGGGCAAAGCTCAAAGGAGCAACTCAAACCTTCAAGTGAGGGAGGGCACCCCTCCCCCTCTGTTTATACTACTCTTGGGCCACCTACCACCCTTGGATGAGTCCCAAACCCTAGAGCACTCCACCAAGGGCTAGGATTAACCCACTCATTTCACTCCCACACATGGGCCACATATGCCATACATGGGTTTTAAAAAAAACCCGGTCAACCCGATGCAACGGGCCTTCATCCGTCGGACTTGATCGCTATGTTTCCGCCTCTTCGAGCGTCTAACCCGCACCGGAAACCTTGAGCCACCTCAAGTCCATTACCTTGACGTCCAAATGATCCAGGTTTGAGCCCAACCATCTTATCGGCATCCTCGACCGTTCTGGACCTCGGTTCTCCCAACCTTGTCCCGGTACATACCAACAACCACAGCTACCTCAATTACTTGTACCACAAGGACCAAACCATTTTCCACATTCCAAAATACAATCTTCCCTTTTTCTTCCGACATGTTAGTCCACATTTATCATGAATACAAACGTATATCCATGCAATTCCAAATCAAATCAAACTCTAACCTGAGCACACCTTGCTCAAATAAAGTCTAATATTCATCACAAATATGGATGGACCTCCCCATGGTCCTTCATGGGTGATTTATGAGCATAAAAAAGATGGTAGAGACCACTAAGCTCAGACTCGCTCTCACCTTCCGCATATGACTTACAAAGGAAAACTAACTCTCAAACTCCAGCTTAGGAGCAAACACAGACCCTGTCTATGTCGGGACCTAAAGCCCACTCTGATACCAACTGTAACACCCCGGCATCTAGTATGCAAGGATATCACCAAACATAGACTAAACAACATCTAAATACCACAAATAATGGTAAATTACAGCAAAGGAGCAAATGCCTAAATCGAAAATTTCAACAGCATCTCCTTTGTTTTTCCATGGTACGGAGCATCAACAATAATATCACAAGATATATCACAATGGGAAGCATCTAAACAACGATAACCAATAACATAGCAGCAATTTAAGTCTAGCATAACAAATTTAGTCATACTATGATCTAAAACGAAGTAATGGATGTAACCAAGCACACAAGTAAGGCATACTCCAAGTTCTCAACGCATTAACTTATAATCACAACTACGAATGGCAAAAATTGTGTAAGTCTTAATGAGTGAAACTTTGTGAAGATGTGCCGATAAGCCCCTTTCCCGCATGTCGATTTCATGGTACCTAAAACAACATAAAACACAAGCGTGAGTTCATCACTCAGCAAAGTGTATTGCAATGATACAAAAACAATAACAACTCACATACATACTTAATGCCATCACATATCATGAGAATCAACTCATGAACTTCATTTATGCTCTCATATAACATCATCATAAACATCTTCATATGCATCTCATAGAACATCATAATCATTTCATAAACTACTTCATTCATGCAATGCAATGCAATGCAATGCCATGCACATATCTCTTTGAAGCACATACTGGTATTGCCGAGTGCACACCCATCGGCGTGCACCCCCTTTTCCCCTTCCATCCCGTAGATGGAGAGTGCCTACTCTTACTGACTCTCTCCCATGCGCAACCATGGATGGGACTACGAGGTAGGTCTTTCGTGTTCACTACGTGTGAACACAGAGGCCC
Source organism: Rhipidocladum racemiflorum (assembly GCA_036346355.1). Taxonomy (NCBI): domain Eukaryota; kingdom Viridiplantae; phylum Streptophyta; class Magnoliopsida; order Poales; family Poaceae; genus Rhipidocladum; species Rhipidocladum racemiflorum. Next base: position 47,797,825 of record CM070577.1, on the reverse strand, counting down.
GCATCAGCATGGGACGCCTCTTCCATTATGAATGCACATATGACATAAACATGTAAAGATTGGCATAAACATTTAATACAACGCAATCATGATCAAAATGAAATCATGTTCATCATGTCATAGGCAAACATCATTCAAGGCATCATATCATAAAGCAATTTGCATCTTATCAAATCTAGCAACATTCAACATGCTACCCATTCCAATACACTTGCCTTAACCGTGGGCGACGGATTGGCGAGAGGATGAGGGCACTCCCGGGGTCACACCACCTGCACAAACATACCACACGCTCCAAACGTGTCCCCAAAATAGTACGCAAAAGCTTGTCTACCCCGACTTCACAAACTACTCCCAAAACCGAAAAACAGAGAATTTGTCCCGCCCGGACAACAGATTTCAAACTATCATATCTTGAGTTCTAGTACTCCAAATCAAGTAAACGAGTACACCATCGCGAATCTTAGGAAATTTCCTAGCTTTTTCTAAGTATTGGGAAAAGCTGATTCGGAATCTAAAATTGTTTAATCTACAAAACACTACGTTCTGTCCCAATTACATCACAGATTTGAACCCGTTCGGTAAATCGAGCATAACATTCAAATGGATGGCGGAATTGGACATTCTTGGTGTCCAATTAAAGGTATTGAAGTTACCTACAACGTTCTCAACAGGCAGCTGACCAAATTACGACTCTAAAATCGCGAAAACTCAAACCCTAGGTCGAGTGCACAATCTGCCCGAAACAGAGAACTAGGAAAGCTCTACTTTTTATCCAATCTACCCAATCACAGCACCACCTATTAATCTAAAAACACCGAATCAACCTCTATTACAGCACCTAGACCAACCCCGAGGATCACCCATAGACATACCTTCGCCCGACGAACGAAGAACGCCGAATTCCTTCCTCCCGGGTTCCCCGATCGTCTTCCTCGCGCCGGAACCGCCAGATCTCCTCGTCGCTGGGCTTCCCGATGGAGGAAACAATGGGTTGGCAAGGTGGGGAGCTTCCCTAGGGCAGCAAGGGAGGTGAAGAGGGGAGGGGTGGGTCGTGGAAGGAAGATGGAGGGGGTGGGGGCGGCGAACCAAGGTGGAGAGGGGGAGGCGCCCAAGTGGAGATGGGAATAGGGGGGCGGCTAGGGAAAGGAGGGGGGATCCCCAAGCCTCCCCATTCTGGTCTCTCCTCCCTCATGGGACCATATCCCTTCCACTAAAGCCCACGGCTCATCCCCCTTGGGCCAAAACTCCCAAAATTGGCCCGGAAACGCGATTAAACGGCATAACGTAAAGTTTTAACCTCCGATTTCACAATTTATAATGTTTTGACCTTTCGTAGTGTCATAATTTCTGGCTAGAGCTGGTGTCTGGTAACCCTGGTTAGTAGGCCTCGGTGCTGGCGACGGTGTCCTTGCTGCATTCTGCGGTTGGAATCTGAAAAACTGATTTGGCGCAACCCTCAAACGTTGCTGCACTCCCTGAAGCGATCCCTGCTGTTGCATTCTGCGCTTTCGGTTCTCATCCAGTTCCTTGCGCTTGTCCTCAAGGATGAGCACCTTGTTCACCAACTCTTGGAAATCTGGAAAGGTGTGGGTGATCAGTCCCACCTGCAGTCCAGAGTTCATTCCCTTCAAGAAACGAGACTGCCTAGCCTTGTCTGTTGCCACGTCCTCAGGTGCGTAGTGTGCCAGTTGGGTAAACTTATTCAGGTAATCAGCCACTGACTGGCTGCCTTGCTTCAGAGCCCTGAACTCTTCCTTCTTAAGGTCCATAATTCCTTCTTGCATATGATACTAGCGAAACGCAGTTGTGAATTCCTCCCATTCAATATCCTGTGGGTTCTCCCGCGTGGCGCAGAAGTTCTCCCACCATTCAGCTGCAATTACTTCTAGCTGGTGAGAGGCGTAGAGCACCCTCTCATTTCCCACACATTGGGTAATGTGCAATTTCCTCTCAATTGACCTTAACCAATCATCCGCCTCCAGTGGATTGGCGTTCCCAGAGAAGGTGGGTGGATGAGTCCTCATGAATTCTGACAACCTTGAGCCTTGACACTGTCCTTGATTGACTTGATTAGCGGTGGCCTGAGCAGTGACGTGCTGCATCTGCTGCATCAAGGCATGCATCAGCTGTGTCTGTGCAGCAATAAAGTCTCCAAAGTTCTGCATGTCAACTGGCGGTGCTGGATGGGGTGCAGGTGCTCCATCATTGGGGTTCACTGCGGGGCGAGAACCACTCCCATTGCCTCCCAGGTTTCCGCGGGTGTTCACCATCTGTCGATTACTCCAATGTCTCAGAGATGAGAGGGAAACAAGCATAGACAAGTAGTAGGGAAACTTATGCGGGGAAAAGGTGTAACTCAAAATCCAACTTTATTAACTAATCAATAATAACTAGGTATGGTCGCTTACAATGCCTAGGGGCCTTGCAACACATACCGCACACTCAGCAAGCAATGGGAATCCAAATCGACTAACACACTGGAGTCTAACGCCTCTAAGGGTGACTCCTTACTCTAATACGCGACTCGGGGAAGGAGTCTCAACTGCAAAACCTACGCTCACTCGTCGAGAAAACCTCCACTGCCTCCTTTTGGTGGATGCGGCGGCATAGGTGCCTAGCGATCACCATGCCCCACAGCGGCAGTTGTCGAAGAAACGGCATCATCCTCAGGCTCAGGCTCCGGCTGTGGCTCTGGCTGCGGCTCCTCGGGATCTGGCTCGTGCAGCTCTAGTACTGGCTCTGGCTCCTGTCTGTACAATGCCATTTCTAGCTCGTCGATCCTTCGTAGAAGATAAGACATATACTCTCGAACTTCCTGCAGACTTTTCTTCTCTTTCTTGACCTTCTCAAGGGCCTTCTGCAGACCGTATCATCAAGTGCATCCTCCTACGCGACGACGAACCTCACCAAGTGTGTGACGATGACATATTCATCTTCAATCGGCTCCCGCTGGATCTTGTTGTCTTGGCATGGGTGGTGACGAAACACTGTGCCTTCCAGCTCTCGAGAATAGGTGCAAGCAATGTGCCTCATAGCCTGGCGTGACACCTCCTGGATTCCCATCTCAAATGTATACCTCCTTCCTGTGAAGTAGCATGGGCGACTGAACTTCGTCTTTTCTCGAGCGTACACTGTGATCTTGACGTCCCATGCCGTGACCAATCCAGACTGCACTATGGTGGTCCCTTGGTAAAGTGGCCTCTCGAAACCTCCAAGTACCTGCAGCATACGCCACAACTCAGCGGCATAGCCTCCTGCACGCTCGGCGTAGTTGTTCTTCGTCAACATCTGCCAAAAGACGCTCGCGTAAGAACGCAATATTTTAAAATCAAAGTGGGAGACAAAAAGAACTCAGCATGGGGTATGAACAAGAAAGAAGGGGATAAGTCGAGAATTCATTCATTATCTTGGCAACTTTTAACTTTAGAAAATAAGTTTTATCCTCACTACGGCCATTCTAACTAAGGGTAGTCCAACAGTCAGTATGGCTTTGTGTGACACCCCAGAATGTGACAATTTAGAATTCGGCATTTCGGTACGACTTTATAGCTTGTTTTTGGGCCGTTTCCGGGTGTTTGGGCCTCTCCGGGGGACTTTGGGCCTTGGGGGTTGAGTTGGGCCTCCGGTGGAAGGGTTTGGGCCCAAGGGGGGGACTTTTGGGCAGCCAAACCTAGCCCCCACCCCTTGGTGCGCCCCTCCACTCCCCTCTCCCTCAACCCTAGCCGCCACCCACTCCTCTCTCCCCCATTGTCGGGACCCCGAATTTGCAAATCCGGACCCTCTGTGTATTCAGCACTAGTCCAGGAACGCGCTAGTGCACACAGTCTTAACATTGGTAAATATCACAATCATACCACTCGATACCAAATAAGTACTTTATTTAAATAACCAAAGGTTACTTGACCTTATGGCCAAGTTACAAATATATGCCTTGCAAGGCGAAACTTATTAAAAGAGAAATAACAAAGAATGAAAATCAAATAAACTTCGTGGCGCCATCCGGATACCACAGGCAACTGACCGGGCTCGCATCCCTAAGTAGACGGGTCCTCTTGGAAATCCTCCTCCGAAATCGGCATAGTCTCCTCTTCAACTGGTATTGTGTTGAGGCAAGGGTGAGTACTTGGTACTCAAAGCAAGTCATGCACAGAATGCAAGCTAATATACTATATGCATGGCTTGGTACAAAGGAATAGCTCAAGGTATATTTGCAAGAAATGACTTTGACAAGTAATAAAAGTAGATTCAAAGCGGTAGAAATAAGTAAAGCATAAATAACTTTCAAGAAATTTAATAAACATTTTCCCCATCCTAAACCACATTTCCATCATCTTCATTGTTAAACCAACCCACCTTTCAAATCCAAGTTATTTTGAAAGTCTAACCCTTGACTGTAATTCCGAGCATTGTCGATCAGTGGACTCGGCTATTTAAATAGATTCTCAACTCTGCAGAGGTTATGCACTTTACCCACAAGATACAGTCAAACACCACAAAGGCGAGTTCCGTAACAAAGCCTTTCTAAGCCTCAAACAACACAGGTGGTCCTCTCCTGGTTCGTGCTCTACACCATCCCTTCCCTTAGCCAAGGCGAAGTATGGGACCAACACACCGTTAGATGGGTATCTGGCCACGACCACGATACGCTCCCCGCATAATCACACAAACGGTGTAATCGACACCCTGAGGCTCCACAAGTGAGTCCTTAGCGACTTAGTCAACTAGGGCCGTCCCATTCCAGCCATGTGGTTGCAAGTATGACCCAGTTCAAAGGCTTGCAAGGTTAAGTCCTTAGAGTGACCAGGCAAGACTACCCGAAAAACCAAATCAACACTCCCAATGCCACAACTGGCCCACTGATTACTCTTGCCACATGCCCCGATCGAAATCTGTTTATCAAACCCCGCTTGATTACCATGCACCACGTGCCATCAACATCACATGATACTTTTCCAAAACAGGTTCAAGATATCATTAAGTCAATATTAACATTTGATTGTCCAAAATCATGTTATGAGCACGTAGTGAGTCTAAGCAGATACTACAACGGTCTAAACCCATGTTGGCAATTTAATAATGTCCAACTAGTAAACCACAACTAGGGTGACAAGGGATCATGGCACATACTTAGATAATCAAGGTGTCATACAAAGCAATTTGGTATTTATCTAACCCCCATGTTTAAACAAAGTATCTTTCTAATTGATCTAGCATGCAATAGTTTAAATCAAAATAGATTTCGAAATAGGATCAACATGGTCAAAGCACAACTTGCCTTCAAAAAGTACTTGCTCTTGGTCTTGAGTTGGATCCTGAGTCAATACTTCCCTTCGAATCCCTCCCACTTCAACGTCTACTAAGAAGCGTGCAAATAGCAAATACACAAATAAACAATAGGCAAAAACATCCCAAAACACCAAATAAAAACCAAAAACAAAGAGAAAATAATTTTCTGGATTTTTAGAAACTGGAATCGTCAAAATTGGAGTTAAAACGAAAAAGTTATGATTTATTAAAGTTTAAATAATCAATTAAATAATATTACAGAGAAAAACTTTAGTCCAAAAATTAAATAAAATTCATATTTAGGTAGATCTCAATTTTATACAAATTTAGAAATTTGAATCACTCAAATCGGAGTTGAAACGCAAAAGTTATAAGCGTTTGAAGTTTGAATCTAAATTTGAATCAATATTTCGAATTAATAAATCATTTTCTTTTTCGGAGATTAATTATTGCGTCATCATGGACACGTGTCACCTCTCGATTGGTTGGCTGGCGCCACCGCTCATGGGCTCGACTCACGGCGCGGTTTGGTCCACGCAGTGGACCCGGTCCACGGCTCGGGTGAGGCGGCGGTGGGACCCACACAGCCGGTCGCGGTCTCACGCCAGCGGTGGCGTGTGGGCCCTCGACATGCGGGGCCAGCGTGTCGAGACACGCGCTCACACGCAGCGTGCGGCGACCACGTCGGTCCACCTTCCCAACACGTGGCGCAATCTCGGCCGTTGGTTTGAAAATCAACGGCGCGGATTAGATCCAGGGTTTAACACGTTGAAACTACTCGATGCTCGTGGGCCGTTCGATTTAGATCGGACGGTCCAGATCTAATCCTTTAATAGTACTGCTACGGCACGTGGCGATTGTGAACCGTTGGATCTTGATCCAACGGTCCAGATCTAATCGGGTTTGGAACACGTGAACTCACCTCAACCGTCCGATCTGGATCTGACGGTCCACAGAGCTCGCGTAGTCCTGGCGATGGCACGACGAAGCTTGGGCACCGAGACGGAACGATGACGAGCCCGACGGCGCTCTGAGGCTCCTCCGCGACGTCGGGTCACGCTCGAGTCGCCTTGGCTCGGGGATCCTGGTTCGACCTCCTTCTCCTCGCGACGGCGACGGCGGCGGAAGGTGAGAAAACCACCACGATACCCTAGCTACTACGGCGAGCAATCCCGAGCAAGCGGCGGCTGCTAGGGCTTAGCAAGCTAGGGCAAAAGTAGCGCAAGGTCACGGCGATACTCGAGTGCGATCCGGCATTAAATAGCCCCGGAGGCGTGCTCGGCGGAGCCCTAGTCGATCCGCAATGGCGCACGGCGCGCAGCGGAGTCCGGCTCGGTCTCGGCGAAGACGACGACTCTCAGCCGTCCACGTGGCGCGATCAGCGACCCACGATCGCCGCGGCGCGATCGGATCCGGGCGGATACGGCTCAACCGTGCAGGCGGATCTCGGTAGTTGGATCTTGATCCAACGGTTGGGATTGATTAGGTTTAGGAGTGGGTTTGGTCGAGTCGGCGTGGCTCGGGTCGGACTCGAGTCCGACTTCGGGTTCGACTTCGATCGGATGAACACGATACTTGACCCGAGTTTGATTTTCCAGCGATTTAATATTTAAAATAATTCCTAGTAATTCATTTAATTCATTAAAAATAGCAAATGACTCGAAAAATTCGAAAAATTCTGGAAAATACTTTGGATCATTTTGGACTCAAATAAAATATTTCCAACAAAATTTTATTTGCAAAATTAAATTCTTTAATTATTTCAAAATGGAATAAATTCAAATAAATTCCAAATAAATCCAAATAAATTCGAGAAAATTCCAAAATTCACCAAAGTGCCAAATCACACATGAATTTAGGACAAGTAAAATTTTGGGGTGTTACAAACCTCCCCCTTAATAGAATCTCGTCCCGAGATTCGTGGCTTACTAAAGGAATAGGTTTGGAAATTCTTTCTTCAAATCCTCTTCGCGCTCCCAAGTCGCTTCGCTTTCTTCATGATTGCTCCACTGAACTCTACAAAAACGAGTTGACTTGTTTCTAGTTTCTCGATCCATTGTGTCCAGAATCCTCACGGGATACTCCTTATAAGTCAAATCCTCTTGCAACTCAATTGATTCTAACGGTGTTATGCATTTCCTCAGGAACTCGGAGACACTTCTTTAACTGGGACACATGGAATACATCATGTACTCCTGCCAACGACTGTGGCAACTCCAGCTGATAAGCAACTTCGCCTCTGCGGCTCAAAATCTTAAATGGTCCAACATAACGGGGTGCAAGTTTCCCTTTGGCATGGAACCTCTTAACTCCCCTGAGAGGCGTAACTCTGAGGTATACAAAGTCTTCTGGTTCAAAACTCAAATCTCGGCGACGATTGTCAGCATAACTCTTCTGTCGAGATTGGGCTATCTTCAACCTTTCCCTAATCATGGCGATTTGCTCTTCAGCCTCTTGAAGAATATCAGGCCCAAAGACACGGCGCTCGCCGGTCTCATTCCAATTCAAAGGCGTCCGACAGGGTCGACCATACAGTGCCTCAAAAGGTGACATCTCAGAACTAGCCTGATAACTATTGTTGTAATCGAACTCGGCATACGGCAAACTCTTATCCCAAGAGGTAGCATAAGCTAATGCACAAGCTCTCAACATATCCTCCGAATTTGGTTGACTCTTTCTGGCCTGTCCATCCGTCTGTGGATGATAAGGTATCTTGAAGTTCAAGCGGGTTCCCATGGCTTCATGCAACTTATTCCACCTTGAGGTAAATTGGGTACCTCTGTCCGATACAATCCTCTTTGGTATTCCATGCAAACAGACGATCCTGATCATATACAATTCTGCTAACTTATCCCCCGAGTAAGTGGTCTTTACGGGGATAAAATGAGCTACCTTGGTTAAACGATCTACTACAACCCATATGGAGTCGTAACCTCCTTGAGTCTTGGGTAAACCAGTGATGAAATCCATTCCAATTTCCTCCCACTTCCACTCAGGTATTTTCAACTACCAGTAGCAATCCTGCTGGTCTCTGATGCATTGCCTTGACTCTCTGGCATACGTCGCACAATGCAACATGCTCGGCAACTTCTCGCTTCATGCTTGGCCACCAGAATCTTTCCTTCAAATCCTGATACATCTTGGCGCTTCCAGGATGAATCGAGTACTTGGAGTCATGGGCTTCCTCCAGAATCAGTTGCTTTAACTCCTTCTTGTTAGGCACACAAATGCGATCCTTCATCCACAACGTGCCTTGCTCATCCAACTTGAAGTCCTCTGCCTTGCCTTCCTCCTTGATGGACTTAATCCTGCGGATCTTGTCATCATCCTTCTGTCCTTCTCGGATCTGATCCTCTAGGGTAGGCTTTACTTCCAATGCGGCCAAGAATCCGCTAGGTACTACCTCAATCTTCATTTTCTGGAAATCCTCACATAACTCATCCTGACTTGTGGCTAGCAACGTACTCACGGTATGGCTTTTCCGACTCAGAGCATCGGCTACTACGTTGGCCTTCCCGGGATGGTAATGGATTCCAACATTATAGTCCTTGATCAACTCCAACCATCTCCTCTCGCCTCATATTCAGATCCGATCGGGTGAATATGTACTTAAGGCTCTTATGATCCGTATATACTTCACATCTGTTTCCAATCAGATAGTGACGCCATATCTTCAAAGCATGCACTACAGCAGCTAACTCTAAGTCATGTGTCGGATAATTTTCCTCATGCGGCCTCAACTGTCTTGATGCATAAGCGACGACCTTTCCATTCTGCATCAGCACACATCCAAGTCCTTGGCGCGATGTGTCACAATAAATATCGAAGCTTTGAGCAACATCCCAGTAGAACTAGCACCGGTGCTGATGTCAATCGCTTCTTCAGCTCCTGAAATCCTTTCTCACATTCCGGCGTCCATGCAAACTTCTTTTCCTTCTTTAGCAACTGCGTAAGAGGTTTCGCGATTGTCGAAAAGCCTTCGATGAAACGGCGGTAGTATCCTGCCATTCCAAGGAAACTCCGAATCTGGGTCACGCCTTCTACTGCTCCCAATGTAACACAGCTTCTACTTTGCTTGGATCTACGGCGACTCCTTCTGCGGTCATTACATGTCCAAGAAACTCCACCTTGTCCTTCCAAAAATCACACTTGCCGAACTTGGCGAAAAGTTGCTGTTCCCTCAGCTTTTCCAAAACTCGCCTTAAGTGTTCGGCATGTTCATCCTCTGTCTTGGAGTAGATTAGGATATCGTCTATGAACACGACGACAAACTTGTCCAAATATTCCATGAACACCTTATTCATCATATTCATGAAATAAGCTGGCGCATTCGTCAGCCCAAAGGACATAATCAGAACTCGTAATGTCCATATCTTGACAAGAATGCGCCTTGAATATCTTCTGATCGGATCTTCAACTGATGGTATCCCGATCTCAGATCAATCTTGGAGAAAACTCCGGCTCCTCTCAACTGATCAAACAAATCATCAATCATGGGTAGCGGATACTTATTCTTCACGGTGACTTCATTGAGTGCACGGTAGTCAATGCACATCCTGAAACTCCCGTCCTTCTTCTTGACAAACAAAACTGGTGCTCCCCACGGCGACGAACTCGGTCTGATAAATCCTTTCTCCATTAACTCTTCTAGTTGTTTCTTCATTTCTACCAACTCCTCGGTAGACATCCGATAGGGTCTCTTTGCTATCGGTCTTTGTACAGTACAAGCTCTATCACAAACTCTATGTCCCTGTCTGGCGGCATACCTGTAGGTCTTCGGGAAAAACATCCGGGTACTCATTCACTCTTTGGGACATCCTCTATGCTGATTGCCTTGGTACTGTTAACCATCAACTGTCCATCTCTAACTGCAGTGGCTTGAAATTCCACTTTCTTCCCACACGGGCTCTCAACTGAGATAGTCCTTCGTCCACAATCCAATACAGCCTTGTGCTTGGATAACCAATCCATTCCCAATATGACGTCTAAGGTCTGGGTCTCCAAAATTATAAGGTTTGCTAGGAACTCTATTCCATCTATTAGTATTCTCACCCCGGAACATCCTACTTCCGTTCGGAGTTCGGAACCAGGTGTTTGAACTAAAAGCATGCACTTAAGTCTTGCAATCCTTAAATCATTTCTAGTAGCAAAGCCTTGCGAAACAAACGAATCTGAAGCTCGAGTCAAACAAAATCACAGGTGTATCGAGTTAACAAGTAACTTACCCAAGACGACGTCCGTAGCATTCTGCGGTGCATCTGCGGTGACATGGTTGACTCGGCCTCTCACCACGGCCTGGGGTGTGGCTCCTGATCTTTGGCGTCCTAGCTGGGTGGTTCCTAGGTTGAAGCGGATCGGGTCGCTCTGCTGTCTTCTTTGGACAATCATGGCAAAGTATCCTGGCTCGTTGCGGTTGTAACAGCGTCTCACTGTTCTTTGCCGATCGCTCGAGTAGTGTTTCTAGCGGGGCTGGGTCCGTAGTTACGATTGGCGTGTCTTGGTCTGAGGATGGTGTCCTTGTTGCATTACGTGGTTGGAATCTGAAGAATTGATTTGGTGCAACTCTCAGCGCCGCTATGCGTTCCTGGCGTGATCCTTCTTTGTTGCATCCTGCGCTTCTGTTCTCATCCGGGCCTTGCGCTTGTCTTCAAGAATAAGTGCCTTATTCACCAATTCTTGGAAATCTGAAAGGTGTGGGTGATCAACCCTACTTGCAATCCTGAGTTAAGTCCCTTCATAAAACGAGACTGCCTGGATTTATCTGTCGCTACATCCTCAAAGCGTAGCGTGCTAGCTGTGTGAACTTGTTCGTAGTCGACCACCGGCTGATTACCTTGCTTGATGCTCGAACTCCTCCTTCTTAAGGTCCATGATTCCTTCAGGCACGTGATCTTTGTCGGAATGCGTGAACTCTTCCCAAGTGATATCTTGAGGGTTCTCCTGCGTGGCACAGAAGTTCTCCCACCATTCGGCGGCTGTTCCTTCCAGCTGATGAGAAGCGTAGAGTACCTTCTCATTCCCTATGCATTGAGCTATGTGTAGCTTCCTCTCGATTGATCTTAACCAATCATCGGCCTCCAATGGATTGGCATCCCCAGAGAAAGTGGGTGGGTGAGTTCTCATGAACTCTGACAGCCTTGTATTCTGGCGTGGTCCCTGATTAACTTGATTAGCAGTGGCCTGAGCAGTGACGTGCTGCATTTGTTGCATCATAGCATGCATCAACTGAGTCTGAGCAGCAAGAAAGGCTCCAAAATTCTGCATATCAATCAAGCGGTCTTTGGTGCTCTATCATTGGGGTTTTCTGCTGGGCGAGAACCACTCCCATTGCTTCCAAAGTTTCCACGGGTGTTCACCATCTGTCGATTTGCTCTAGGTTTAGAGATGAGAGGGAAACAAGAATAGACAAGTAATATGGAACTTATGCGGGGCGAAAGGTGTAACTTAAGGTCCAACTTTATTATTTAATAACTTGGTATGGTTGCTTACAATGCCTAAGGGCCTTGCAACACATACTGCACACTCAGCAAACAAAGCAAATCCAAATCGAACTAACTCTGAAGTCTAACGCCTAAAGGGTGACTCTTTATTCTATGACTCGACTCGGCGAAGGAGTCTCACTATAGAACCTATGCTCACTCATCGAGAAAACCTCCACGGCCTGGGTGCGGATCTTTGCGGCATAGGCGCCGAAACGATTGCCATGTCCAAAGAATCGTGTCCTCTATGGTAGTCGAAGAAGCGGTGTCCTCATCGAGATCTGACTCCTCTGGATCGGGCTCGTGTAGCTCGAATCTTGGCTCTGGAGTGCAGTCCGTACAAAGTCATCTCCAACTCGTCAATCCTTCGTAGAAGGTGTGCCACATGCTCTTGAGCTTCCCGCCATCTGTTCTTCTCCGTCGTGATCTCCTTGCGGGCCTTCGTAGCTCCTTGCTTGTATTATCTAGTACATCCTCCTGGCGACGACAAATCGTGCCAAGCGTGTGTAACCGTGGCATCCTCATCCTAAATCTCCTTCGGTCAAGAAGGTTATCATCGCTGGATGGTAACGGAACACCGTACTCTCTAATTCTCTGGCGTAGATACGGGTAATGTGCCGCATTGCTCGTCGTGATACTTCTTGGATACCCATCTGCATTGTAGATCTCCTGGCGGTCAGTTGTATCGAGCGATTGCCTGGCCCTTTTCCTAGCAGGTACCTCAATCCTCACGTCACAAGCCTTGATCAATCCCGCTTGTCTGATCACTTCCACTTGGTATTGGGGCTTCTCAAAATCTCCGAGAGTCTAAAGCATATGCCAATGTTCCGCGGCGTGACCAACTCCTAGATCAACGTAGTTGAACTCTTCCTCCATCTGTCACAAGAGTGCTTTACGTAAGAACTCGGAATTTTTAAATTGTGACAAGGTAAGGGAAAATTTCAGCAAGAGACAAGAAAAGAGAGAAGGGGATAAGTCGAGATGTCATTTCTTGTCTTCACAAATTTTTAGCTTTAGAAAATAGGTTTTATCCTCACTACGACCATTCTAGCTAGGGTTGAGCCTACAGTCAAGTATGGCTCTGATATCACCTCTGTCGGGACCCCGAATTTGCAAATCCGGACCCTCTTTGTATTCAGCACTAGTCCAGGAACGCGCTAGTGCACACAGTCTTAACATTGGTAAATATCACAATCATACCACTCGATACCAAATAAGTACTTTATTTAAATAACCAAAGGTTACTTGACCTTATGGCCAAGTTACAAATATATGCCTTGCAAGGCGAAACTTATTAAAAGAGAAATAACGGAAAATCAAATAAACTTAGTGGCGCCATCCAAGATACCACAGGCAACTGACCGGGCTCGCATCCCTAAGTAGACGGGTCCTCTTGGAAATCCTCCTCCGAACCGGGCGTAGAATCCTCTAAAACTGGTATTGTGTTGAGGCAAGGGTGAGTCCTTCGTACTCGACAAGTCATGCAAGAATGCAAGCTAATATACTATATGCATGGCTTGGTACAAAGGAATAGCTCAAGGTATATTTGCGAAATGTGACTTTTGACAAGTAATAAAAGTAGATTCGAAAGCAGTAGAAATAAGTAAAGCATAAATAACTTTCAAGAAATTTAATAAACATTTTTCCCCATCCTAAACCACATTTCCATCATCTTCATTGTTAAACCAACCCACCTTTCAAATCCAAGTTATTTTCAGAAAGTCTAACCCTTGACTGTAATTCCCGAGCATTGTCCAGTACCGTGGACTCGGCTATTTAAATAGATTCTCAACTCTGCAGAGGTTATGCACTTTACCCACAAGATAAAGTCAAACACCACAAAGGCGAGTTCCCGTAATAAAGCCTTTCTAAGCCTCAAACAACACAGGTGGTCCTCTCCGTTCATGCTCTACACCATCCCTTCCTTAGCCAAGGCGAAGTATGGGACCAACACACCGTTAGATGGGTATCTGGCCACAGCCACGATACGCTCCCCGCATAATCACACAAACGGTGTAATCGACACCCCTGAGGCTCCACAAGTGAGTCCTTAGCGACTTAGTCAACTAGGGCCGTCCCATTCCAGCCATGTGGTTGCAAGTATGACCCAGTTCAAAGGCTTGCAAGGTTAAGTCCTTAGAGTGACCAGTGGCAAGACTACCCAAAACCAAATCAACACTCCCAATGCCACAACTGCCCACCTGATTACTCTTGCCACATGCCCCGCCGAAATCTGTTTATCAAACCCCGGTTGATTACCATGCACCACGTGCCATCAACATCACATGATACTTTTCCAAAACAGGTTCAGTATATCATTAAGTCAATATTAACATTTGATTGTCCAAAATCATGTTATGAGCACGTAAGTGTGTCTAAGCAGTATACTACAACGGTCTAAACCCATGTTGGCAATTTAATAATGTCCAACTAGTAAACCACAACTAGGGTGACAAGGGATCATGGCACATACTTAGATAATCAAGGTGTCATACAGCAATTTGGTATTTATCTAACACCATGTTTAAACAAAGTATCTTTCTAATTGATCTAGCATGCAATAGTTTAAATCAAAATAGATTTCGAAATAGGATCAACATGGTCAAAGCACAACTTGCCTTCAAAAAGTACTTGCTCTTGGTCTTGAGTTGGATCCTGAGTCAATACTTCCCCTTCGAATCCCTCCCACTTCAACGTCTACTCGTAAAGCGTGCAAATAGCAAATACACAAATAAACAATAGGCAAAACATCCCAAAACTCCAAATAAAATCCATAAACAGAGAGAACATAATTTTCTGGATTTTTAGAAACTGGAATCAATCAAATTTGGAGTTAAAACGCATAAAAGTTATGATTTATTAAAGTTTAAATAATCAATTAAATAATATTACAGAGAAAAACTTTAGTCCAAAAATTAAATAAAATTCATATTTAGGTAGATCTCAATTTTATACAAATTTAGAAATTTGAATCACTCAAATCGGAGTTGAAACGCAAAAGTTATAAGCGTTTGAAGTTTGAATCTAAATTTGAATCAATATTTCGAATTAATAAATCATTTTCTTTTTCGGAAATTAATTATTGCGTCATCATGGACACGTGTCAGCCTCTGATTGGTTGGCTGACGTCAGCCGGCTCATGGGCTCAGCTCACGGCGCGGTTTGGTCCACGGTGGACCCGGTCCACAGCTCGGGTGAGGTTGACAGGTGGGACCCACTGTCGGTCGCGAGTCTCACGCCAACGCGGCCTGACGTGTGGGCCTCTCGACATGCGGGGCCCGCGTGTCGAGGACACGCTCGCCACACGCTGCAGACGACGCCGACCACGCCGGTCCACCTTCCCAACACGTGGCGCAATCTCGGCCGTTGGTTTGAAAATCAACGGCGCGGATTAGATCCAGGGTTTAACACGTTGAAACTACTCGATGCTCGTGGGCCGTTCGATTTAGATCGGACGGTCCAGATCTAATCCTTTAATAGTACTGCTACAAGACGTGGCGATTGTGAACCGTTGGATCTTGATCCAACGGTCCGCATCTAATCGGGTTTGGAACACGTGAACTCACCTCAACCGTCCGATCCGATCTGACGGTCCACGAGCTCGCGAGTCCGGCGATGGCACGGCCAAGCTTGGGCACCGGAGACGGAACGATGACGAGCCCGACGGGCGCTTACGGGCTCCTCCGGCGACGTAAGGGTCACGCTCGAGTCGCCTTGGCTCGGGATCCTGCTCGACCTCCTTCTCCTCGAGCGGCGGACGGCGGCGGAAGGTGAGAAAAACCACCACGATACCCTAGCTACTACGGCGAGCAATCCCGAGCAAGCGGCGGCTGCTAGGGCTTAGCAAGCTAGGGCAAAAGTAGCGCAAGGTCACGGCGATACTCGGTGCGATCCGGCATTAAATAGCCCCGGAGGCGTGCTCGTATGAGCCCTAAGTCGGATCCGCAAGACTGCGCTCGGCGCGGAGTCCGGCTCGGTCTCGCCGAAGACGACGACTCTCGGCCCACGTGGCGCGATCAACGGCCACGATCGCCGACGGCGCGATCGGATCCGGGCCGGATACGGCTCAATCCCAGACGGCGGATCTCACCGTTGGATCTTGATCCAACGGTTGGGATTGATTAGGTTTAGGAGTGGGTTTGGTCGAGTCGCGTGGCTCGGGTCGGACTCGAGTCCGACTCGTTCGACTCGGCTTCGGATGAAACGATACTTGACCCGAGTTTGATTTTCCAGCGATTTAATATTTAAAATAATTCCTAGTAATTCATTTAATTCATTAAAAATAGCAAATGACTCGTAAAAATTCGAAAAATTCTGGAAAATACTTTGGATCATTTTGGACTCAAATAAAATATTTCCAACAAAATTTTATTTGCAAAATTAAATTCTTTAATTATTTCAAAATGGAATAAATTCAAATAAATTCCAAATAAATCCAAATAAATTCCAGAAAATTCCAAAAATTCACCAAAGTGCCAAATCACACATGAATTTAGGACAAGTAAAATTTTGGGGTGTTACACCCATGCACCTCCCCCATTACCTCCCCTAGCCGCCACCTTGCTCCTTCCTCCCCACCACCTCTAGCCAGCCCTAGGTGAGCTCCACCCCCACCCCTTGCTGCCACGCTCTTCCACGTCGTTTCCCTCGCCATTGGGGAGCTCCACGACGAGAGGATCCGGCGGGATTGGCGCGTGGAGGAAGATCGGGCGATCGGGAGGCGTGTTCATCGGTTCTTTGTTCGTGGGCTAAGGTATGGTGATGGGAAACCTTTGGGTTGGATTAGGTGCTGTGTTAATGGAGGATTTCATGCTATTAGATCAAAAGGTTGTGCTACCATTGGTTATATTGGATGAAATCTAGAGTTTGCATGGTGTTCTGTTTCGGGCTGATTGGGCGTCCGACCTAGGACTTAAGATTTCACAATTTTAGAAGCGTTTTATGGTCCGCCGTGTGTTGAGAGAGTTGTAGATAATTTCAATACCTTTCAGTGTACACCAAGAATGCGTAATTCCGCCCAGCCGTTTGAATGTTATGGCTGTTTTACCGAACGTGTTCAAAACTGTGACGTGATTGGGACATATCATGTTGATCTGTAGATTAAATAATTTTAGAGGCCGAATTAGCTTTTCCCAATACTTGGATAAATCTAGGAAATTTCCTAAGCTTAGATAAAATGTACTCGTTCGTTTGATTTGGAGTTGTTAAGCCCGAGATATGGCCTTCCGAAGGCTGCTGTCCCGTTGGACAGATTCTCTGTTTTTCGGTTTTGGGAGTAGTTTGCAAAGTCGGGGTAGATGAGCGATTGTGTACTATTTTGTGGGCACATTTTGAGTGTGTGGTATCCATGTGCAAGTGGTGTGACCCCGGGAGTGCCCTCATCCTCTCGCCAATCCGTCGCCCGTGGTTAAGGCAAGTGTATTGGAATGGGTAGCGTGTTGTATGTTGCTAGTCTTGAATAGATGCAAATTGTTTTCATGATATGCTATCTTGCCATGATTAGTGTTTGCCCATGTTATGATGAAAATGGTATGTTATGATGCTATGCAATGACTAGTTGTTTATGTTTATGGCATATGTTGCATACATGGCATGAAAACTGGCCCGGTCGGTGAGAAAGTCATAACTAATCTGGTAAGGTCGGTGAGAAAGTTATCACTAATCCGGAGCACCATTAAGTAAGTCCTACCTCTTGATTCCATCCACGGTCGTGAATGGAAGCGAGGAGTGGGCACCCTCCATCTACGGGATGGGAGGGGAAAGAGGGTGCACGCCGACAGGTGTGCACTCGGCAATACCGGTATGTGCTTCAAGGAGACATGTGCATTGCGTTGCATTGCATTATATGATGATGTTATATGATGATGTCAATGAGATGCATACAATGTGAATATGAGATGTTTATGTTGTTGAATATGAAAAGTGGTGATGAAGGTATTGGAATGTGTTTTCTTGTTCCATTGCAATATACTTGCTGAGTGATGAACTCATGCTTGTGTTTAATGTTGTTTTTAGGTACCACGAAACCGACATGCGGGAAAGGGGTTTAGCTGCACTTCTTCACGTAGCTCCACACATTAGATAGTTTTTATCATTTGGAGTTATGATAATAAGTTAATGCGTTGAAAACTTGGAGTATGCCTTATTGATGTGCTTGGACATATTATTTATTTCGTTTTAGATCATGAAGTGGTTAAATTCATTATGCTAGACTTAAATTGTTGTTATGTCACCTGTTATTGCTCTCTTAGATGCTTTCCATTATGATATATCTTGAGATATTCTTGTTGTTGCTCCGTACCATGGAAAAGCAAAGGAGATGTGCTGAAATTTTCGGTTTAGCATTTGCGCCCTTGCTGTAATTTATTGTTATTTGTGATATTTAGATGCTTCTTATGCTATGTTTGGTGACATCCAGGGCATACTAGATGCCGGGGTGTTACACTCTGATACCACCTCTGTGTATTCAGCACTAGTCCAGGATCACGCTAGTGCACACAGTCTCAACATCGGTACATATCACAATCATACTCGACGAATAATAAAGTACTTTATAGAAAGGAAATATAACGAGTTGCTCAACCTTATGGTCAGTTACAAAAGTACGCCTCGCAGGGCTAAAGTCTTATTCAAATAGAATCTGCAACGGAATATAAAGAAATCGCGTGGCGCCAACCAATATGCCACAGGCAACTAACTGGGCTCTCCCCCTAGCTTGTTAGCTCTTCCTGGAGCTCCTCCTCCAGTGCTGGCATTGATTCTTCTTCAACTGGTGTTGTATTGTGGAAAGGGTGAGTACTTGGTACTCAGCAAGTCATGCACAGAATGCAACTAATATTCTATATGCATGGCTTAATACAAAGGATAGGTTAACAGGTTCATTTGCAGTAAAGCAGCAATTAGCAAGTAACCTAAGTAGTTTCGAAAGCAGTAGAAGCAATGTAGTATCAATAAATTTTCCAGGGGTTAAGTAACACTCTCCCCTTTTCCTAATCAACATTTCCATCAACGTCATCATTAAACCCAACCAAACTTTCCAAGTCCAAGTGGTTTTCATGAAAGTCTAACCCTTGACTGTAATTCCCGAGCAATGTCCAATGCCGCGGACACGGCTATTCGAATAGATTTTACACTCTGCAGAGGTTATGAACTTTACCCATGTGGGGGCTCCGGTCTTTGTAACAGAGATTCGGGTACTCACTGTTGCGTCGGACTGGAATTAATGCAACCCGTTAGTAAACCGAACCCCAATTACAAACCGTACCCAGATTGAGGCCAATCAATCGGCACGACACACTCGGCACGTGGTCAAATGCCAAATGATTGATTCCAACCCGAGCTTCCCCGAGATATGTGTCTAATGCTAGTTCCCTGGATCAGTAGCCTAGCACCCACATATTGCCAAAATAAGTTGCATCAAAACACTTACACTAACAAAATGGTTACAGTAGTACAGGTTTGATTACATCGAGATAGTAATACAAGAAAGAAATTCTGCCAAATGGCTACAAAAGCTGAAAAGAGACTTAGAGTACAGCAACGGCAGCAGAGTGCCTTCCCAAACCCAAAGGCAGTAGCCGAGTTGCGACCGAGAGGAAAACCTAATCTACAGCTGCAAAACCCGACGATCTCTGAATCGAAGCGATCCTCGCCTAGCTCGCCTTTTCACACTTGACTCCGTCTTCTGAGCTTGGTAACTGTCCAACTACTTCGACCTACCACGGCGCAAGACCAGTCATTCACTCCTGTACTACATTCAGGTCATCCCATACTAACACATGTGGTTATACGATTTGACTTCGTTAACAACATCAAGTTCGGTCCTTAGGGTTGCACAGACGAGACCTCCACCCGTCCGTCCGGCATAAAACCACCTTTCACCTTTTTCCTTTTTCTCTTTTTACCAACATAGCTTTTTCCACCAAAACCACCATTTCAAAATCCTAATTAAGTTTCCAAAAGAATTTGATTGACTGGGTCCACCGATCAACAATCAATTGTACTAACGCTGGGCTAAGCGTATGCAATTATTAGACATATAACCCAATTGACACGTAATACGGTGTCTACCATTATCCTAGGGATTTACAAGGATCACTACGTAACTGATAATCGAGGAAAACCATTCAATCCAGGTTTAACTACCAAAGCCCACAATTTATCATTTGTACCAATTCTAAAGCATGCATAATAGTTTTGTCAATTCAAATTAAATTTGCAAATATGGGATCAATATGGTCAAAGGAGGTGCTTGCCTGTTTGCTTTGTACTGATTACACTTTCGGGAAAGAGATCGAGAACCGCGCAGGCGCCCACCACCACGTCAACGTCTACGCGAACGAGCGACAACAAAACGACAACAAAACGATCAAACTCGGAACAAACAGGGCGATCAAGAATCAAATAAGACAACTAAGAAGCAAGGACAACGACTAAACCAATTGGAGAAACAACGGAGAAAAGGGAATTAAAGGAGACCTAACTCGGTCAGTGAAGTCGGCAGTACCGGCGGTACAACTACGGTAGTGCCGCCCTCAAGCCCGGCAGTACCGGCCACAGGGCCCGGTAGTGCCGGCGACCGACGACTCAAAAGGGCACTCTCTGGAAAAAAAGGTACCGACGTTAAACACGCGGTAGTACCGGCTACCTGGCAGTACCGGCCAGGGAGGGCAGTAGTGCC
Source organism: Rhipidocladum racemiflorum (assembly GCA_036346355.1). NCBI lineage: Eukaryota > Viridiplantae > Streptophyta > Magnoliopsida > Poales > Poaceae > Rhipidocladum > Rhipidocladum racemiflorum. The sequence continues at coordinate 47,777,377 of CM070577.1, read as the reverse complement.
GGATTCCCAGAAACCAAAGGAGAAGCTCACTGGAAATTAACTGCCGGCGTTATGGTTACGGTAGTGCCGCTCGGGCGGTAGTACCGGCCTCATAACGTCGGTAGTGCCGGCCTCAGGGAGAAATTAGGGTTTCGCAAAATGGGATTTTGCGCAAACGGATTCGAAACTTCGCGATGATTGCATGGTTAGGTTCCCAGTGATGCCAGGGACCCATCCATGCAGGTCTCACCAAGTTTCGAGTTCATTTAACCTAATTTCCACCTTTTCGAACTCGATAACCCTAATTACCGTTAGAATTCGACTTTCGATCCAAATCAAGTCCAAACTTAATTCTTTTCACGAGTGTCGACTTCTAACGACATCAGATATATTCTAAAGTCATATCCTCAGCTTTTGGAGCTAGGGTTCAAGGAAAACTCCAAAACTCGAGAATTTGACTCGGCTTGTGAACAAATCCGATAAACTCCGAATCAGGGTTTTCGACTCGATCTTTTTCCAGAAATAGAACCATTAGGGCACTAAGAACCAATACGAGTCACTCTCGGGATTTTTGGAGCTTCAAAACTCGAAGACGCCCCAAAAAGCTCGATACTGCACTTTTCGCAAATCGAATCGAAATGAAGGATTTGCGACTGACGTATTAATTCTTTTTGCACGTAAGGGTTCCACAGGGCCTAACTCGCACTCAAAAACTCTTCGCACGACGATCGAACCATCCGAACTCATAACCCTCAATTGGAACTAAATTCGATTCCAGGTCCGGATTGAGTTCAAACTCGAATCTTTTCACAGGAATCGAACTCAGACAACGTCAGATGTACTCGAAGGTCAATTTCTCGACTTTTCGAAGTTAGGGTTCAAAGGAACTTCAAAAATTCGGGAAAACGACTTTTGGGCGAATATATCCAACAGAGAACCGATTAGGGTTTTCAGATCGGGCAGCGACGGCCGCTCCAACCCCTACCCGCACGACTCGGCCGGCAGTACCGCTCCTACCGAGCGGTAGTGCGCCGGCGCGTCTGCCCTAGCGGCCAGATCTTGCCGCTCTCGCAAAACTCCGAGTTTCTTCGCAAACTTCACTCCAATCTTTGGGTTTAACCTCGGGAAACTTAAGGGAAGAATTTTGGGACCACAAAGGAAGGTTTTAGGACTTAGGCTCCTACGGATTTCGAAAGATTTCGACCGGCTTCGAACTCAAAGTTTCGAAACAAAAACCAGTCGAAACTACTCGAACGACAAAACACCGACGCAACAAAAACGAACTAAGGGCCAAATTGAGATCCAATAGCACTCAGCACACAAACAAGCACACAAATAGCTTAATTAAGCTTAGTTAATCCTAATTAATCTTAGTTACAAATTCCAGGATGTTACAACCCACAAGATACAGCCAAACACCACAAAGGCGAGTGTCCGTAACAAAGTCTTTCGGAAACTTCTAACAGCACAAGTGAGCCTCCCCGGTTATTGCACACTAACCCTTCCCTTAGCAAAGGCGAAGTCTAGGCCAATCAACCGTTAGATAGGTACCTGGCCGCAGCCCCGGTACGCTCCCCTGTACAACTACACAAAAGGTATAGTTGACACCCAGAGGTCCCACATGTACGTTATTAGCAACTTAATCAACTAGGTCCGTCCCATTACAGACATGTGGTTGCACGTTTGACTTAGTTCAAAGGCTTGCAAGGTTAAGTCCTTAGGTTGACCAGGGCAAGACTACCCGAAGAACCAAATCAACTTCCCCGGTGCCAATCATGGCCCACCATATCATTCTTGCCACATGCCCTGGTCTAAATCTATTTATCAAACCCCAGTTGATTACCATGCACCACGTGCCATCGATAACAACATCAATAACACATGACACTTCTCAAAAACATGTTCCATATGTCATTAAGTCAATGTTAACATGTAATTATCCAAAGTCATGTTGTGACTACGTGGCAGGTCTAGTTACCCATGTTGGCAATTTAATAATGTCCAACTAAATAATCCACAACTAGGGTGACAAGGGGTTCATGGCATACAATTATATTCATCAAGGTGTCATACAGCAAGCAGGTATTTAACTAACCCCAGAATTAATCAACATAAATTCTAATTAAATTGGCATGCAATAATTTGAAACAACATATTTTCAAAAGAATGGGTTCAACATGGTCAAAGCACAAATTGCCTTCAAAAAGTACTTATTCTTGCTCTTGAGCTGGCTCCTGGGTCAACACTTCACCTTCGAAGCCTTCGGGTACTTCAACGTCTACTCGTAACGCATGCAAATAGCAATAAATAAATAAAACAATACACAAAAGTGTTCAAAACTTCAAATAAGATTCATAAACAGAGAGAGCATAATTTTACAAATTTTTAGAAATTTGAATCGCCCAAATCGGAGTTGAAATGAAAAAGTTATAATTGTTTAAAGTTTAAAGAATATATTAAATAAATATAAACAGAGAAAAATTCATGTCAAAAAATTAATTAAAATTCATATTCAATTAGATCTCAATTTTATAAAAATTTAGAAACTGGAATCGTTCAAATCAGAGTTAAAATGCAAAAGTTATAAGCGTTTGAAGTTTGAAAATTCAAATAAATCATTAAACCGAATTAATTCATTTATTTTTCTATTGAAAATTCCGATTAATGACGTCAGCATGACGTCAGCACGGGATTTGATTTTCTACCAAATTATTTTTCTATTGAAAAATTGAATTATTGCGTCAGACAGTCCATGGACTCGGTCCACGGCTCGGGCTCGGTCCACCGTGGACTGGGTCAACGGGTTCACGTGTCACTAACACGCGGGACCCACTGCTGACGTCAGCAGCTGACATCAGCACGGCTTGGCCGAGGACGGCTGACACACGGGCCCCACGTGACGCCAGCATGACGGCATGGAGACGTTGGGCCAGCCGCTGACATGCGGGCCTCGGCCGGCGTCACGCCGAAGTCGACAACGGCGGCGGCGCGCTAACCGCGCCGGTTCGGCTCCCTCGCACGTGGCACAATCTGGGCCGTTGATTTGAAAATCAACCGTCCAGATCAGATCTAACCTCACGCGTTTGGAAATAACACGGTTGATCTGGACCGTTCGATCTTGATCGGACGGTCGAGATCCGATCGGGTTTCGCCGTGTCTCTGGGGTGACGTGGCTTGACCCGGCGCGTGACACGTGGCTCAATCTATGCCGTTCGATCTCGATCGAACGGCCGAGTTGCATCTAACGCTACAACGAGGTTAACGCTAACCGTACGATCACGTGGCTTAATCTAAGCCGTTGGATTTAGATCCAACGGTTGGGATTAGATCTAAAAACTGAAATGTGAAATCTAACGGGGTGACGTGGACTCACCGTAGCCGTCCGATGAAGATCCAATGGCTGAGAAGCTTCGGTGTTCCGGCGATGGCGCGGCGGGGCTGAGGTTGCCGGCGCTAGGGACGACGACACGGCCAACGTCGTTTGGGCGCGACTCCGGAGAGGTGAGTGGTACCCCCAGGCGCGGCTCATCGCGACGATTCCGGATCTGAACTCGATGACGACGGAGGACGACGGAGTCGGCGGCAAATGACGGAAAACCACGACGGAACCCTAATCCAACTACGACGAGCTCTAGCAAGCGAACGGTGGTGGCTCAGGGGCGAAGATCTAGGGCTACGGGTGCGCACGGAAGAGGGCTACACGATGGCGGCAACGGCACTTTAAATAGGGGCCTCGGCTTCAGTGAAAATCGCGGAAACCGAGATCCACCCGGCTGCGGCGGTGGAATCCGAATTGGATTCGGATTGGGCAACGTGGCCCAACGGTGGCTGTTGGATCAAGATCCAACGGTTGCATGCGAATGGGTTTGGTCCGGTCGATCCGGTTCGGGTCGGACTCGAGTCTGACTCGGGTCGGATGAACAGTGCTAACCCGATAGATTTTCCAGCGGTTAAATAATTTAACTAATTTCGATAAAATCAAATAATTCGAGAAAAATAGCAAAATAATCAGAAAAATTCTGGAAAATACTTTGAGACATTTTGGACTCAAATAAAATATTTCTAACAAAACTTTATTTTAAACTTTTATTTTTTTAATTACTTCAAAAGGGAATAAATTCAAATTAAATCCAAATAAATCCCAGAAAATCCAAAAATTCACAAAAGTGCATAATAACATTCAAACTTATGAAAAGCAAAAATTGGGGTGTTACAATTGCCCAGGTGTTCGGCGACGCGGTGCGGCCGACTGCCCAAGTTTGCACTCGGGGGGCAGGGCGTGAACTACGATAACTGGCCAGGCCACGTAGCACCACAAGCCGATAATATCAATTGGGCAGAACAGATCGCTACTGTTTTAAGGGAGCAGTTTGGTTTGCAGCCCAGGGGAAGAATCATCGGGTATAGGAAACCATACCCAGATTACATTGACCGCATGGCTTACCCACATAACTATAGGATCCCAAACTTCGCGAAGATTTCGAGCAACGATTCCGTAACCACTTTAGAACACGTCGGATGATTTATCACTTAATGCGGCGAAGCGGCACAGTCCGACGGATTAAAGATCATATTGTTCCTGTTGTCCTTGTCGGTAACAACATTTACATGGTTCACTAATTTACCACCAAATTCGGTCCATGTTTGGAACGATTTGGAATGCCGATTTCACGAATACTTCTTCTCCACGACTACTGAACTAAGGTTTTCTGATCTAAGTTCGGTCAGACAGAAATTCGGTGAGTCCATTTCCGATTACATAAGGAGGTTTAGATATGTGCGAAATAAATGCTTTAGTGTCATGTTACCCGACGATCAATTGGCCGATTTGGCGTTTCAAGGGTTAATTCCGCCACTAAGGGAGAAATTCGCGGCGCAGGAGTTCACCGACTTGGGCCATTTGCTCCATCGTTTATCGGCACAAGAAAGCCGATATTCAGACAAAGGGTTTAAGAACAAGTTTAGGGCTAATAATGGTGAAAAAGGTAAAGTGAACATGGTCGAGTGTAGCTCAAACGAAACATCTGAAGACGATGAAGCGGACGTGAATATAGCCGAGTGGACTAAGGGTCCGAAAAAACCACTTGTTTGCTCTTGGCTTAAACCGACGAAGAATAAAACAGAGGTTAAATATTCCTTTGACGTGTCCAAGTGCGATAGAATATTTGATTTATTGTTGCAGGAAAAACTTATAAAATTACCGGAAGGTCACATCATTCCATCAGCCGATGAGATCAGAAAACAAAGATATTGCAAGTGGCATCATTCTTTTTCGCACAATACTAACGATTGTAATATCTTTCGGCAACAAATTCAATCAGCTATTACTGAGGGACGATTGAAGTTTGCGGATGAATCAACTATGCAGATAGATGTGAATCCTTTCCAAGTCAACATGGTCCAATGCTCAGAAAAGGGAAAAGAACCTATGGACGAGGACACCAAGCCGACACAGAAAATCAGAGTCCGGTCCAGCACTAACGGAGACGAAACCGTATAGATCATTATCGGCTCAATACAAATAGAGGCCGACCGTAGTGGTCGAAGCTCAAGGACCGTGAAGCCAAAGGGAATGTTGGAGGTTGGAAAATGGTACAAGGCGGAGAGAACTTCACCAAGAAGACCCAGTCTCAAACCAAAACCAACCTTCTCCCAACTCTTGGAAAAATATGAAAAGATAAGCTATCGGCGGCAAAGTTACCACCAGCCGAGCTATTTCCAGCGGCCAAATATTTGCCGATCAAACGAGCGTTATCGGCCGGATGGCTGTTATCGACCAAGCAGTGAAGAAGAAGCTCACTGGCAATGTCCTTTCTGGCAGTTTTGTTGGGAGAAGGGGATGACCCTACCCACAGTACAGTCATGTCCCATGCAACACCTATTCAGGGATCGGTCAAACCAGTCGGCCAAGGACAGATTGTCCAAACCAGTACGTGACCGGTTAGGGCCAAAAAACAGAAGGCCAGACCACGAGAGGTTGTCAGTACCAGAAAAGAGCGAATCCTCCAAAACCCCCCAAGCACCAATTTCCGACACTACAGCCGAGCCAAAATCTATCAACGAAGTGGGTAATCTGGCTGGAAAGATCCGAAAGCCGATTGAACCAAAGCCGAGGTGGTGTCCCTCGAGCCTTAGCAAATCACAATGCAGACGTCTCCAACGACTAAAGATACAGGAAGAAAGAGAGACCAGAGCAGAAAGAGAACGGGATCAGATTTTCAGCAGGCTTCGGCCAATACCCTCCGTAAGATTGAAATGGAAGAAGAAAGATCAAGCCGATAGTGATTCAGACCAATCGGTTGATTTCGGATTCCAATGATTAGAGACGACACGCCACCGATGGATATCAACATGGTATTCACATTACCAGCAGTATTCAGGACTGAGGTGGAATCGGCTGAGGGGGTGTTCGCCCAGTTGTGCCTTGGTGCACAGGATGCCGTATTCGAAAAACCTCAGGACATGCATCGGCATTTGAAGCCGTTGTATCTCAAAGGGTACATCAATGGCCGACCAATATCAAGGATGTTAGTCGACGGCGAAGCAACGGTGAACCTAATGCCCTTAAGCACGTTCAGAAAGTTGGGTAAAGCCGACGAAGACCTGATCAAAACCAACATGGTGTTGAACGACTTCACAGGAGATCCCACCTTAGCAAAAGGGGTCATGATGACAGAACTAACTGTCGGTAATAAGACACTACCGACGGCGTTCTTCGTGATTGAGGCTAAAGGCAGTTACAGCGTGCTCCTTGGGCGAGATTGGATCCACGCTAATTGCTGCATTCCGTCAACTATACATCAAAAGCTTGTGCAGTGGAATAATGACGAAGTTGAAGTCGTATCGGCCGATACATCGGCTCATATCACCATGGCCAGCCCTGATGCTAACTAGCAACACGAAGAAGCCGAATGCATATCAGGAAAGTTTTTGGACGATTATGATTTCATCTGCATTGGGAAATCAGGTTTAAAGCCGATCAGCGTCAAACCCAATACGTTTGATCGGATAGATGAAGTTGTGAGAAGATGGAGTCCAAAACGGTGACAAAGTTGCAGGAAAAGATTAGGGGCTATCAGCGAGAAATAGAGTACGAAGAAGCTATCGAAGACTTCGAAGAAGAAAGACGAGGGCAAGGATTTACCTCCGCCGATCCGCTCGAAGAAGTTGACATTGCACAAGGCGATAGGAAAAGGCCAACTTATGTAAGTACTAAACTAGATCCAGAATATAAAGCAAAGTTGGTCAACATACTTAGAAAGTATAAGGATTGTTTTGCATGGGAGTACTAAGAAATGCCAGGTTTAAGCCGACAGCTTGTCGAGCATCGGCTACCCATAAATGTTGGGTATCGGCCATTTAAACAATATCCGAGGCGATTTAATCCCACACTACACGGCGCCATAAAAGAGGATGTAGAACGATTATTAGAGGCCAAGTTTAACAGGCCTTGCTGATACGCTGAGTGGGTCTCAAATATCGTTCCCGTAAAAAAGAAAAACGGTAAGCTAAGGGTATGCGTAGATTTTAGGGATTTGAATAAAGCCACGCCAAAAGACAAGTATCTGATGCCAATAGCCGATATGCTTATCGATGCTGCATCCGGAAATAAAATCATAAGCTTCCTTGATGGGAATGCCGGATATAACCAAATATTTATGGCTGAAGTCGATATACCCAAAACGGCCTTTCGATGCCCAGGAGCTTTAGGGCTCTACGAATGGACCGTCATGACATTCGTCTTAAAAAACACTGGGGCCTCATACCAACGTGATATGAACATATTTTCCACAAATTAATCGGCCATAGAAATCTACATCGATGATGTTGTAGTGAAGTCAAAAGTAGACTAGCAACATTTAGCCGATTTGGAAAAAATGTTTGAAAGCACAAGAGCACATGGGCTGAAGATGAATCCGCTCAAATACGCTTTTGGAGTATCGGCTGGACAATTCCTCGGGTTCACGGTGCATGAAAAAGGAATAGAGGTGAATCAAGCAAAAGTCAAAGCTATAGCCGACACTAAGCCACTGACAAATAAAAAAGAGTTACAGCTATTAATCGGCAAGATTAATTACCTGCGGCGCTTCATTTCAAATTTGTCCGGTCGAATTCGCACCTTCACCCCATTGTTGAAACTAAAGGGGAACCAAGAGTTTGTGTGGGGAGCCGATCAACAAAAAGCTTTTGATGATATAAAAAGCTATCTAATGAAACCTCCAGTTTTGGTTGCGCCAAAAAGTGATTTACCTTTTAGGATGTACATATCGGCTGAAGAAGAAGCAGTAGGAGTCGTCCTTACGCAGGAAGCTGGTGGCAAAGAACAAGTCATATTTTACTTAAGCCGATGACTTTTAGATGTTGAAATCAGGTACTCCCTTGTGGAAAAGTTATGCTTGTCTTTGTACTTCGCTTGCACAAAATTGAGGCACTACATCCTGGCGTTGAGATGCACTATATTATGTAAAACCGACATCATCAAGTACATACTATCCGCACCAATTCTATGAGGTCGACTCGGCAAATGGACATATGCTTTAACCGAGTTCGACCTAACATACGAATCGGCTAAATTCGTCAAAGGACAGGTTATAGCTGATTTCCTCATAGGAAGTGCCACGTTAACTGGAATGGCCGATGTCACTCCTTGGCGACTGTACTTTGATGGATCAGTTTGCCAGGAGGGTGAAGGCATCGGCATAGTATTAATCTCACCCAAAGGACAAGAATTTGAATTCATGTATCAGCATAAGGGCCAATGTTCAAACAATCAAGCAGAGTATGAAGCGCTGCTCAAGGGGTTACAGCTGCTAGAAGGTATGGGGATAAGCGACGTGGAAGCCTTTGGGGATTTGATGTTGATCATACAGCAGGTCAAAGGGGAATACCGATGCAACGATGAGGTGCTGGCTCAGTATTTACATCAATGCCTCCAAGTTGTCGAAACATTCACAATGTTCTCCATAAAACATATCCCCAGAAAGATCAACGATAAAGCAAACCTACTAGCACAATGGGCATCAGGGTATAAAGGTAAAAGTCGACAGGAATCGACTGAGTTAAGCGACGGGTCGGTTATGTGTGCTCAACCTGTCGACTGGAGGACAGAGATAAGAGATTATTTGTTAGATCCGAATAAGCCGACCGAGAGGAAGGTCCGGCGCAAAGCATTAAAGTATGTAGTACTGGAGGATATATTTTACTTTCGAACCATGGAAGACTTACTACTAAGGTGCCTTGGAACTGAAGAAGCCAAGATAGCAATGGGGGAAGTCCATGAGGGGATTTGTGGGTTGCATCAATCAGCTCAAAAAATGAAATGCATGCTAAGATGAACAGGATACTTTTGGCCGACAATGTTCGAAGATTGCTTCAAATATTACAAAGGATGCCAGACGTGCCAAAAGTTTGGTAATATACAGTCAGTACCAGCATCGGCTTTACATTCGATCTTCAAACCGTGGCCGTTTAGGGGATGCGGTATAGACGCAATCGGCCAAATATTCCCGACATCCAGCTGGGGTCATAAGTTTATTCTTGCACCAACGGATTATTTTTCAAAGTGGGTGGAGGCCATACCACTCAAAAAAGTCACAAGTACAGAAGTAATCAAGTTCGTCAATGAACATATCGTCCATAGATTTGGAATCCCGCAAACAATCATGACCGATCAGGGGACGGTATTCATGTCAAAAGAATTCCAAGACTTCGCAAAAAGCTTGGGTATCAGATTGCTCAACTCTTTGCCCTATTACGCTCAAGCTAATGGATAGGCCGAGTCGGCAAACAAAACTTTGATAAAGCTGATAAAAAGAAAAATCGAGGAAAAACCAAGGAACTGGCACTCAACGTTATCGGAAGCTTTATGGGCTTATCGGCTATCTTACCATGGGTCGACTAAGTTGTCACCCTTTCAGCTAGTATATGGACAAGAAGCCGTTTTGCCCATGGAAATCAACATCAACTCGGTCAGGGTATCTGAGCAAGATAATTTATCGGCTGATGAATACAAACACTTGATGCTGGATAATTTAGATGACTTGGTGGAATTAAGGTTGGCCACATTGGATCGGCTTAAAAGGAACAAGGAAATAGTCGCCAGATCTTACAACAAGAAGGTGGTGCCGAAATCCTTCTATCAAGCCAATTTAGTGTGGAAAACTGTATTGCCCGTCGGTTCTAAAGATAGTCGATTTGGTAAATGGTCTCCAACGCGAGAGGGCCCATATAAAATAAATCGGCTAACCGATGGTAACTCGTACATACTTGAAACTCTCGAAGGGTACGTGTTGCCAAAAGCAATCAACGGAAAATACTTGAAGCCGTACTATCCTAGCATATGGATCGGAGCGTAGACATCTAGCCAAATAACAAGACAACGAAAGCATTAAAACAATCGGCCACCTAAGCCGATAAGACTGTTATATACCAACATTCAAAATAGTTAACCACAAGTATCAATCATCATTTAACCATGAGCGGTGGCATAAAACATCATTTAACTTTAAGAAATTAAAGCCCTGATCCGGGCAAATGAGCTCCCAAGCCCGACAGTGCCGCTGCTGCCTTCCCGATGGTCGTCTGGATGCTGTCTACAAGTCTTTCGTCGGCCACTACATCACCAGGAACGGGAACCACCTTGACCGACTGAAGTTTGACCTTGGCGAAGACTTCACCGATCTGCCGTTTCTTCTCCACCAGAGACGAAGTCGATTCGGCATTCTTTAGTTGGCAGTCGGTCAGCTCCTTCGTCACCAAGGCCAGTTGTTCCTCGAGCTTTTTCTTGGCCGTTTCTAACTCTTGGACTTTGCCCTTGCCTAGCTTGAGGGCAGCAGCGCCTTGATCGAATTCCTTCTTCTTAAGCTTGGCATCGGCTACCAGCTCATCCAGAATCTTCTGATTAGCTTGCTGCGCTTCCCTCTGGGCGATTTTAGACATAGCCGCTCACACCGCCTCCCTCCGGTCATCCAAGTGGCAGACATCTAATAAAGCATTCATGGCCGTAGGAGGAAGATCGGCTTGAACCGTGGCCATGGCGTTCCTGAGTGGTTGAGTGTTCTCCAAGAGCCTAGCTTCGGGCTACATGACTTCATGAAGAAGACGATTGAGTCTGTCCTGCATGCCCGGCTCGGAGGTTACAACAGCCGACACAGTGATGGAGGCATCAAGTATCCGCCGAACATCAGCCAGATAATCATCCGTGGCCATCACCTCAGGATCGTTCAGTTCATCCAGGGTGAAGCCCTGGAGATTGGCAGGATCGGCTGAGTCTGGGGAGACGGGCACGATGTCTGCGGGTAGCGGCACATCAGGGAGCGTCGGAGATAGCACAGGCGGAATGGCCGATGAGGTACCTTGGAGATCAGCTAGAACCCCCACTACTTGCACTGATGGCGATTGCTGAAATCAAAAGACGATGGTCAGCACCACATAAAGTATCCATTCAAGGTGAAGGAATAAGACCAGATTTACATTGGTAGCCGAATGCTCCAGAGAGTGGTCAGCAGAGCGTCTTGTAGGCCTTGGCGATCGCCTGGTGGACTTCTTCTTTCTCTCTGAACCATACGGGTTAGCATCAGCAAAAATAATAAGAAGAAATATAAAAGCCGATGCAATTGGACCAACTTACTTGCGGGGCGTTGCTGATGGGCAAGATCTGACAGAGATGGGCTTCGAATACCTAAGGTCCCGATGAGTAGCCCGTAGTGTCGATCGTCTGGCCCGGCCGTCTTTGTCGGCTACTGCCAGCAGAAACGTTTGGATCGGCTATTTGTCCACCAACATCCGTCGCTGTCCTCCCCTGTAAAGGCCAAAAATTCAGTAAAACCGATCACAAGCGGAACCTTCGAAAAGAAGTATAGGCGCCGATACCTCTACAGCTACTAAAGAATTGGTATAACCTGAACTCCCACTCGAGCTGATGGTAGATACTACCGTCGGCTCACGGAAATTGGGCAGGAATAAGGAAATAATAGCCGATGGAGTCCTATCCAACAGGAGGAAGTTAGATACCAGAGACCACCAGTGAGAGAATGGGCTTGACCGACGAGTGTTAAGGAAAAAGTGCGGCATATGAAAGATTTGGAGGTCATCGGCTAACTCAAGGACGAGTTCAGCCGCAGTTGAATTGGTTACCTTAGTGCGAGGCTGGATGCGCTCGAGCAAAGAGAAACTAGGTATAGCTTGTCCGAAACCCAATTGTCGGGCATAGACAGAAGGGTGATAAAACTCATATGATGGTTGGAAAGTGCGGTTTCTGGTATTCAAGCCAAAATGAAAGATGCCAGGAGACAGGAAGATTTTGTAGAAGTCTAGGGTCAATTGGGGCATCTGAGAGCTACCAGAGTCCAAGTGAAGAAAAGAGGGCCAAGGATTGTCAGCAACATCAAGATAACTGAAAAAGTCCTGCTGGCCAAAGGATGATCAGTCTATTGTCAAGAAGAGGGTTAGATACTTATGCATACTAGTGGGAGTTATTTTTTGGTCACCAGCAGAACACATTATGAACTTTTCCCCGTAGGATCGGCTGGCTCTGTATTAAGGGTTTGCATTTTCTGGGTAGTCCTCGCGGGGGAAAGCCGATGCGCCTAGGGGTTCAGAAAGGATATATCGGTTGAATATGCAGTACAATCAGATTTGGACAAACCATAAAGGACCCCCTACGTTGCCAACAACGAAGTTGGCGAAACCAGAAAAAAGTCAGCTACGAATGATGTGCATTGTTTGGAATATAGCCCCTAAAAACAACTTCCCTAACGCAAGCCGACGACCCTCCACCAGTTGCTCGGCTATCAGTTGGTAAGTTTGGGTCGGACCAAGGGAAGCTCCACAGAAGAGAAATCTATCTAGCCAAAGGTTGAGGAAGGCGACATGCTCTTCATTCGACACAAGCCCATTAACCTTATTATTGTTTTGGATATACTTACGCCAACCTTCCCCTTTCTTATGGGTCAACTTATAACGGGGTTTGCCACTGAAAGACGATAGTTGATCGCCATCTGGTCTAAGGAAACAAAGTTGAGTGACATCGAGGAGGTATCCCTTAGAAGCTGATATCAAAGCCGATGATATCAGGACGTGATTTTTGGAAGATAACAAGTTATCTTCCAAAAATGGGGGGCATATGTTTGCACCAAAATTCGGCGTACGTGGAAAAAGCGGCTTAATTCAAATATGGAGGGTTTTACGAAAGTACAAACCGGTACCAACAAGGAATCCATCGTCGACAAGGAAAACGAAATCTAGAGCCGATATGGACGTAATTGCCGTGTCCATGCAGGACTCGGATCGGCCGAAGTGGTATAAAAGGGGACGGACTATGAGGCGAAAGAGACAATCAGCCAATCAATCAACACAACCCTATTTACAATTTTTCCGTTTCTAGTTCGTAGCAATCTTTCCTCTGTAAGTCATCGAGATCAATAAAAGTTGCGCATCGCCGATTTGTTGCTCTCGTCCACTAGTTTTTCAGGTTCGATCTGCTTTGTTTGTTCCGCATCGCCGTTCAAAGTTGATCTACCTTTACCCTTGGATTAACCGTAACTAGTTGATCTAGTTATCTCCAGATCGGCTATTAGCCGACCGGTGTTAAGCCGATAATCGTCCATTTATCGGCTCTGATTGATTCTACAACCTCTACCTTGTCAATTTCAGGTCAAATTGACTGGCACGCTCTGCAAACCCGACGTTTGTCTTGTGTGTTTGAGGCTAGGAACCCTGCCTCACGTTTTTAGCGCGAACACATACATTACAACCCCTTCTCCATAATATACTCTAAATAGAGCTCGTTCTGCCATATCTGCAAATCCATTCATTCACCCACGAATTAATTACTTTCCATAAAAAATACTACGACACCCAACTTTGGTACATCTATATGCTACAAAAATACAAATTTATTCGTAGAAAAAATAACTACATTCCTAACAATACATATCTAGGTATATCTAATTACAATCGCTATCTCTGCCCTACTACATTCGTAAGAATTGAATATATATATGGATGTACTTGTATCGGTATAAAATATCTACATTCGCTATATCTACGCACATAAACCTAGATATAAAATTATTTCTATTCAATCATAATTTACTGCTAAAAAATTAAACAACGAAACGATTACTACTCTAACTACATTCTCTACGATTAATTTCTACTCTACCTGCATCAAACTACATTCGCTATATCTACCCAACTACATTCCTAAGAAATGAATACTTCTATCGGTCCAAAACATCTACATTCGCTAGATCAACGCACACAAACCTAGATCTAAAATTATTTCTACTCAATCATAATTTACTGCTAAAAAAATAAAAAACGATTAGTTCATACCTACATCTAACTAGGTTAGCTACATCTATCTACATCTAACTAGGTTTGATAGATCTACGGGTACAAAAAATAAAGAACGAGAAAATATCTGCGAATGGATCGCACTGGCTCAAATGCCGCTCTCCTTTTCTCTCCTCCCCCTCTCTTTCTTTATGCCCTCTTCTTCTCTTTTTTCTCTCCTCTTCTTCTCTTCTCTTCTCTTTTTTTCCTCAATTTCTCGGTTCTTCTTCTGCTGGCTCGAGCGCGGCTGGGCGAGCATGCAGCGCTTTATGTTAGCCTTCTCTCGCCCGTTAATCGGGCGAAAGAAACCCCGCGCCCCTTTATGTCGCCCGTTGATCGGAGGATTTTTATTCAGTCGCCCGTTGATCAGGCGATATAAGCCTGTCACCCGTTTAACTGGCGATAGAGATGCTAACGGTCTCATGTCGCCCGACTATTGGGCGACAGGCTTACATCGCCATTTGAACCGGCGATAGACGTATATTTCTGTAATTTCTGCTAGCCGACGTTTATTTGTGCAATTTTGATTAAAAAATGGATTATTAAAAAAAATTCGCCATCCCTTACACATGAAGCTATTTTGTTTGTTCTTTCCGGTGCTTGCAAGTAATGAATTGGATGGAAAAACCTCAAGCACACCTTACCCTAAAACATCTAGTTGTCCTGTTGATGGGATGGCATGGCTGTGTCCACTGTCCAACCAATACAACTTTTTCAAAGGGATGAACAATCTAGAAAGGGAACTAAGACTATCTCCAGCAGCTTCCCTTCAGCCTCCAGATCGCTTCACGAACAGATCCTAGGTGCTCCAACGGATTCCCTTCGGACGGGATTTGGAGAGAGAATCTGGATAGAAAGGGATTCTCTCTCCAATCCTTCACAAATTCTCTTGATGGGAAGCTGTTGGAGATGGTAGGAAATAAAGGGAATGAATATGGGGAAGGGAATAGGGAAGGGAATGGAATGAAGAAAATTACTGGAGATAGTGTAACGAAGTATTGTCGGGCGTTGGGAGTTGGCATCCAATGTTACCGTTACTAGGTTAATAAACGTGGCGTACGCCGCGCGCGTGAACTAAAAATGAATTTGTTTTTTTTAGAGAAAAAGAATTGAGATGTATTTACAATTTTTTATAGGGTAAAAAATAGACCGAGATATATGTTACAATTTTTTGTAGGGTATTTCTGTTGACGAAAATATTTTTTTTCAGAAAAAACAAAGAAAGGACCTCGACGTAAGGAACGGGGACCTGGTTGTTATTTTTTTTGGTCCTGAGCGCTACCCTAAAAAATTAGAAAATGGCTCGTTTGCGATTTGTATTTAAGGGGAGTTTTTTCCTGTAAAGTAACAAACGGGGGACCTAAACGCAATATGAAAACATTTCTGTTGCCCTCACAAAAAACCGCGAAGGACCTTTTGAATGATCGAGGATAGATGCCTAGAGGGGGTTGAATAGGCGATTAACAATTTTCAAAACAACGTAGCGGAAAATAGATTAGAACTTTCGATATGAGAGTCAGAGATTTTGATCCAATCGGACTATCCGGTACGAGGTTGGATTATTCGATTAGAACAGAGACTAGAGAATAGCAAAACGAATTACGCCTAAACACAAATTGATTTCTACTCGAAGCTAGCATAAGCAAATATCAACAACTTGAAGTAAAGCTATCTAGAGAAAAAATCAACCCTAAATAGATCAATCCAATATAAGATAGCAAAGTAAAGCAATAAGCAAAAGTAAAGAATTGACACGATGATTTGTTTACCGAAGTTCAGACTTCCTCCAGAGAGGATCCTATGTCTTCGTTGAGGAGGCTTCACTTCTTGATTTCTTCCCTTTCGAAGGCGAAATCGGACCTTCACAAACTTTTCACGGCACACCACACTCGTTGGTTGCTCGTGAGCGACGCCTAGCTGTCTAGGAGTCTTCAAACTCCAAGAGTAACAAATCCAATGAATGGATGATCTTGGAAATGAATTCTAGTGCTCAAGATATATCTCAATCTAACACTCTTAACACTCAATCTCACTTCCCACACCTCTCTCAAGAAAGGGATCACAAAGATCAAAAGGGAGGGAGACAAGATGAACACTCAATTCACTCCTAATCACAACACGTGTGATTAGAGCTCTGTCTAGCTAAAGAGATGACCAAGGAGCAACAAATGCATCCCAAGGTGTTCTCTCTACTCAACTAGCTCAACCTATTGCTCAACCCTTCAACAACAACCTCAACAAAAGCAACCACTCTTCTCCCAACTGGCCAAGCGGGTATTTATACCCTACACCCAAAACTAGCCATTGGAGCAAGAAAAACTAGCCGTTTTACCCATATTGGAACTTCTGATCCCAACATCGGATGTTCCGATTAGGCAAAAACTTCAGTACAAACTCAAAACTCGACTAAGCACAACATTAGATTTTACACATATCGGAACATCCGATATGCACAATCAAAACATCTGATCCATCCAAAGACACACCTTTTAATCCAATGTACTAATCGAAACATCCGATCACACAGATCGGAACATCCGATCTCTCCAGAGAGACACCTTTCAAACTAAAACACTGATCGGAACATCCGATCATTCCAGAGAGGCACCTTTTCAGTTCTAAGCCTAATTGGACTATCCGATCTACCTAATCGAAACTTTCGATCCTCACAGAGGAGCACCTGAGACTTAGACAACTTAGCACCGGACCTTACGATTGATCGGACTTTCCGATCCCATAATCGGAACTTTCGATCAACTGAGAGGTCCTTGACTCTCACCAACACAACACCGGAACTTACGATGGATCGGAACATCCGATCCAGATAGAATGACAAACATTCTCGGTGTACGTGATGTATTTTGTGTCGCTCATCTATTTAAGGATAGATAACACTTGAGCACAGAGAAATTTCTAAGTCATCAACGTGGCATCCCTCTTAATTGTACGGCCAACCTATAACTGGACACTCTATCTAGTTACCTTCGACGCCGCACGCGATCAATCCCCTTTAGGGTCTTTATGATTTTCAATCATAACTCATTTCCCGAGGATTGTCATCCTTGTTTTCTTCTTGTTCATCAACTCATGATGAACATTCTCTTCGAGATCATCACCCGACTCTTTCTCTTCTTGTTCATCAATTCTTAATGAACCTTCTCTTCTTTTCTTCTCGTCGGGATCTCCTCTTTGTCATCCATTACTTCATGAAGTCGTCCTTGTCCTGTTTCTCCATCTTCTCAATCACTTGGACTAAATCCTATTTTCACAACTCATTTCAAAGCGTTAGTCCAACACACAAGGTTGTCACAATCATCCATTTCATTCCATTAACACATAATGGATGCCTCCATAACGATTGAGCACAACCTAAATCAATTTAATGAATAATTGTATTTGTGTCTTAAGTATATTGATGCAACTAATGCTTCGTTATACTCAAGAACTATCGATTATCCTTAATCGATCACAAGAACACCATCAACACATGATGAAATGTTCTTTCATGATTAAAAGATAAACAACCTCAATTTAAATGTTCATTTAAATTGATATGAGTATATAATAACTACACAGGTTTTCATACACTCATGTTGATAGAAAGTAATGATCCATAATATGTGGAATGTATGGAAATGATCATTACTCTAAGCCATCAACTATAGAATAAACTCCACAAAGATATGTGCATACATATAATTGACCTTGAATCAATATGCACATATTCAATTTTATTTCTTTTGGAGCATATAATATGATACTATGAGTATACTACAACTATGCATGTCAAATGTATACTATAACACCCCAAATTTTTCTTTTATTAAATTTATGGAGTTATTTGAATTTTTGGAATTTTTTGGAATTTATTTGGGGTTAATTTGAATTGAGCCCTTCCTTTAATTATTTAAATATTTGCAAAATTCAAATAAAGTTTTGTTGGAAATATTTCATTTGAGTCCCAAATGTCCTAAAGTATTTTTGAGAATTTTTCTAGAATTATTCTGATACTTTTAATGCCCTAAATGAATTAGTTTATTTTTTAGAATTATTTTAGTTGGAAAAATCCCTGGAAAAAACCTTGGAACAGTACTGGTCCGAGCCCAGCACTATTCATGCGCCAGCCCGCGCCGCCAGCGCAAACCCTAGCCCTAATCCGCGCCACCGTTGGATCTCGATCCAACGGCTAACACGTAGCCACGTCGCATCGCGAGGGAACGGCCCAGATCGCATCGCGCCGGGGCAATCTCAGCCGTCGATCGTGCCACGTGTATGGTGCTCGTGCGTCATGTTCGTTGCGAGTTCCCCACCGCGAAGCCACCATGATGGTTCGTCTTCTCCGCCAACCTAGACACGGAAACCTCGCCTATTTATTGCGTGGATAGGACCCCGAGGATCGCGTTTGCTCGCTGAGTATCTTGCCCTAGCTAGCGCCGCCAAAAACCCTGCTACCGCGCCGCAAGTGCTCGCCGTAGTTGTGCTAGCGCCGTCACGGTTTTTGCTTCATTTGTCGCCATCGAGGACGCTCCGTCGCCGTGCGACCCAGATCCGAACTCCCCGCGTTGAGGCGCACCGGAGCTGCTGATTTACTTCGCCTGGGGATGCGCAAAATGCTGAGGCCTTCGTCGTCATCTTCAAGTTCGATGAACCATCGTTGCCGTGGACATCACCCAACCCACGAGCTTCCTCAATCGTTCGATCAAGATCCAACCATCCGGGTGAGTCCACGTGTCCCTTTTCCCGTAGAGACTTAGATGTGTTTCGAACCCTTTGATCTAGATCCTAGGGTCTGGATTGGGCCGTGTAGTCGCAACCTAGAATCGTACGATCAAAGATATCTGTGCCGTAAGATTTTGATCGCACGTTTCGGATTAGATCTAGTATTACTATTTAGATCTATTTGCAGCCATTAGATCTAGATCCTATGATGCAGGTTAAGCCATGTAACTCGAGGCAGTGGAGCAATAGATCGAATCTTGGCCGTTGGATCGAAGTTGAACGGCTTAGATTTCATAGTGTAGACCCAGTGGGATCTAACCTTAGCCGTTCGATCCGTAGCGGGCGGTCCGGATGCACCCATGCATCGACCGCCGGGTCATGCCACGTAGCACTCGTTCCACGCGAAATAAATCTAATTTGAGCCGTAGAATTCAAACGGACGGTTCAGATCGCACCATGCCGAGGCGACTCGCGTGCTGATGTGTGGTACACGGGAGCTGAAGCTTTGCTCGTTGGTGTCGTGCGTGATGATGTCAGCCGTGACGTCATGCTGACGTCACGGTGGGTCCCGCTTATCAGCCGAACCAAGCCATGCGTGATGACGTCAGTCTCTACACTGTTCTGCGGACCGAGTCCACGGTGGACCAAGCCCGGGTCGTGGACTAGGTCCATGGACCCGAGGTGATGTGGCTATGCCAGGAAGTGCCACGTGTCAGATGACGCAATGCCGACGTCATTAATCGATTTTTCAATAGAAAAATAATTCGGATAATTTTGTTTTTCTTTTTATTTGTATTTTCAAACTTTGAAATGCTATAACTTTTGTGTTTTAACTACGATTGATGTGATTCTAATTTCTAAAAATTTGTAAAATCAATCTCTATTTGTTGATGAATTTTATTTAAATTTTTGTACTTGAGTTTCTCTCTGTTTTATTTATTTATTGTTTATTTATCCGTATCGAGTAGATGTTGAATTGCCCGAAGGCTTCGAAGGAGAGGTTTTGACCCAAGAGCAAGTCCAAGACTGGGGACATGACCTTTTCCAAGGAAAGTTATGCTTTGATCATGTTGATCCCACTTTTAAAAATTATGTTGATTTAAATCATTGCATGCTAGTTTAATTAAAATGCTTTTGAATAATTCTGGGAGTAGCTATTCAACCTACTTGTTGAATGCCACCTTGTCGATTATAATTGTATGCCATGGATCATTTGTCACCCTAGGACATGAAATATTAGTTGGACATTAATAATTTGCCAACATGGGTTATATAGATCGTATGTAGTATTCTTAGCCCTACAACGTGTCAATGACATTATTTTGGAATATTAAATGTTAATCTTGACTTAATGAGATATAGAACGTGTTTATGAAAGATGTGACATGTGTTATTGATGAAGTTGATGGCATGTGGTGCATGGTAATCAACTGGGTGATTAAATGATTTAGACCGAGGCAAGTGGCAAGATTGTTTATGGTGGGCCAGGTGTGGCACATGGGAGGTCACATTTGGTTTTTATTGATTTGGCTACATGTGAATACATTGGTAGTCTTGCCTTGATCACCCTAAGGACTTAACCTTGCAAGAATTTGAACTGAGTCTGACATACAACCACAAGTCTGGAATGGGACAGACCTGGCTGAGTAAACTGTGATGTCTAGATTTCGGTGTTGTCATGGTGGCATGAGTCCCGGGTTTACAAGTAGATTCAAAAGCGTAAGAGGGGGGCCCTGAGTGTGGTAACCAGTCCCTTCAGTGTTGAAACCTTAGCGGGCAGTACCGAATCTAAAAGTAGTTTTGGAAAAGCTTTGTTACGGTTACTTGCCTTTGTGGTGTTTGATTGTATCTTGTGGGTAAAGTGGATAGGCTTATACACGTATATATATTAGGCTGAATTTTGAACACATACATATATATGTTAGTATGTACGCATATCTACATATATACTAGGCACATGCATGCATTTATTATATATACACACACACTAGTCATGAAGCCCTGTATATATATAAATCAGGACTATATGCATGAATATATGTAAATATATGTTAGATGTATGTGTGTTGGTGCCGTCGCCGTGTCCTGGTAATAAATAGGACTATACGTTAGATGTATGTGTGTTGGTAGTAACTATATGCTGGATGTGTGTGTTCTACATATCTATATTAACGTGTATCAAGTCATACCATAACGCATGCATGAAGATTATGCCTACGCCATAAATAGTGCCATGCGTAGGAAAGAAAATGAGAGATTAGTTGTACGTGTTAATTTTCAGGAATCTTGAATTTTGTCTTTTTCACTACAAATTCGTTCTAAGTCCAAATCACTTACAACAAATTTTGTTAATTAGTAAAAATTAATACGTTCCTACGATAATTTTAATGAAATTTTATAATTAAATTTATACTATTAAATTATCTGCGGAAAGTCCAATATTATGAATTTTGTAGCTCCTAAACTATACGTCCAAATATACCGAAATAAATTTTATAAATCTTATAAAATGCTATATTAATTATCTGGAAGTTTTCGTAAAATTATGAACTAGTTTGATTTGTAGTATTTTTCTGAATGTGTGTTTATACGTTGTTTTTGGATGTTTATTTGGTTTCTTATCTGTTACGCGTAGACGTCAAGCTGTGTGAGGACGCGGATTTCGAGGATCAAGCTCCAGACCAAGACTCGCTGCTTTACGAAGGCAAGTTATGCTTTGACCATCTTGCTCCTAATGTTTTAAAATGTTATGTTGATTTAAATTATGCATGCTAATTAAATTATAAAAGCTTGAAGGTAATTTGGGTTTAGTTAAATCACCACTTGTTATCGATTTCTTGTTCCTAGTATTTGTATGCCATAAATCCGTTGTCACCCTAAGTTGGGAACTATTAAATTGGTCAATATTAATCACCAACGGGAAATGGTTAGAACGAAGTAGGTATGCTTAGCCAAGCAGTACGCTTCATTGACACTGTTTCATGAGAAAGAAGAAATATTAACTAATGAACTATGAAAGACATTTTGAGAATGTGACACGTGTGTTGATGTTATTGATGGCACGCGGTGCAGGGTAACCAACTGGGGTGATAAAATAATTTAGACTGCGGCAAGTGGCAAGTGATTAATGGGGGGGCCGAAGTGGCACATGGGAGTGATGTTGTTGAATTTGGTTTTGTGAACTTTGGGTAGTCTTGCCACAGTCAACCTAAGGACTTAACCTTGCAAGCCTTTGAACTGGGCCTAACATAGAACCACATGTCAAGTATGGGACAGACCTAGTTGAGTATGATTCCGAAGTCTTAGCTTGTGAGACCTCAGGTGATTTTTGTAGCTGTGGATGTGGAAAGAAGGGTGTAGTGTTTACCGAATCGGTCTTACATCTCTTCAACAGTATACGTTGGCCATGTACTTCCGCTCCGCAAAAGGGAAGTGACAGTGGGGACTATGCTGTGAGGTACACATGCGAGGATAGAGGTTTCGGAAAGACTTTGTTAGGGTTACTCGCCTGTGTGGTGTTTAACCATATCATGTGGGTAAAGTGTATAACCTCTGCAGAGTGCGCAAACTATTTGAATAGCCGTGTCCACGGTATTGGACATTCCTCGGGGATTACAGTCAAGGGTTAGACTTTATTAAAAATGTGGTTGGGACAAAAGATGAAGTTGATGGAAGTATGGATTAGGATGTGGAAATGCTTTTACTTAACTTCTGGAAAAGTTATTGTTAATTCTACTTGTTTTTACTGCTTTCGAATCTACCTATGTTACTTGTTAAATGTTGTTTATTGCAAATCAACCTTTAAACCATCCCATTGGAATAAGCCTGTCATGTAGCATATTAGGTTGCATTCTGCGCATTGCTTGTTGAGTACCAATGTGTAACACCCCGGCATCTAGTATGCCCGAATGCTACCAAACATAGACTAAACAACACTTAAAAACCATAAATAAAGATAAATTACAGCAAAGGCACAAATGCTAAAAAAACCAAAATTTCGGCAGCATCTCCTTTGTTTTAACATGAATTGAAGCAACAACTATATCATAGCAATGTATGGCAATAAATGAGACATCTAAAACAGCAATAAATAGTGGTATGACAGCAATATAAGTCCAACTTTAAGCATTTAAAGTCTCCATGAGCCAAACGAACAGTGAGGCTCTCAGAACACAAAACTAAACCATAAACCAGTTTGCATCACACTAAATTTATTATCAAAACATCAACTGAATAACTGTGGAAACAAATGTATGACGCTACGTGTAGGAGTGTGACTAGTTCCCTTCCCCGCATGCCGGTCTCATGGTACCTAAAACAACAAGAAAGCACAAGCGTGAGTTCAACACTCAGCAAGTATATTGCAATGGACCAACAAGAACAATTCAACGTTTTCATCACTACATACCATGATCAATATCATGAACAAGTCATAGTTGCATATACCATATCATACTCATGTCTCAACATCATTGTACTCATTTCATCATCATCACGTATGCAATGCAAATGCTCATATCTCCACGAAGCACATACCAGTATTGCCGAGTGCACACCCGTCGGTGTGCACACCCGTCGGCGTGCACCCCCTTCCTCTTCCATCCCGTAGATGGAGGGTGCCTACTCTTACTGACTCGCTCCCGTGCACACACGTGGATGGGACTACGAGGTAGGTCTTTCGTGTTCACTACGTGTGAACACAGAGGCCCGCATCAGCATGGGACGCCTCTTCCATTATGAATGCACATATGGCATAACATGTAAATATTGGCATAAACATTAAATACCACACAATCATAATCAATATGAAATCATGTTCATCATGTCATAGGCAAACATCATTCTTAGCATCATATCATAAAGCAAGTTGTATCCAATCAAGTTTAGCAACAATCTAAACGATACCCATTCCAATACACTTGCCTTAACCTCGAGCGACGGATTGGCGAGAGGATGAGGGCACTCTTGGGGTCACACCACCTGCACATACATATCACACACTCAAAACGTGCCCCCAAAACAGTACGCAAACACTCTTCTACCCCGACATCGCAAACTACTCGCAAAACACAAAAACAGAGGTTCTGTCCCGTCGGGACAACAGACTTCCAACGAGCATAACATGAGTTCCAAGACTTCAAATTGATTAAACGAGTACATCCACGTGTAGATTAGGAAATTTCCTAACTTTTTCTAAGTATATGGAAAAACTGATTCGGCCTCTAAAGTGGTTTAATCTACAGAATATCGTGATCTGTTCCAATCTCGTCACAGTTTTGAACACACTCGGTAAAACGAGCATAACTGTGAGACCCCGGATCAGCTATCCGAAATCTCCTGTGTATTTCCGTACTAGTCCCAGATCAGTAGCTAGTACACACAGTCACAGTGATACTTCATTGCCGAACATAACGAAAGTTGTAATATAAATATTCAAGTATGGGCCACATGGCCACTTATTACAATACTCGGTCCAAAGACCGGAGACACGACAGCAGAAGACGAAAAACAAAAACAAGCAAACACCAAACGCCACAGGCGACGACCAGAAACGCAACTAGTTCTCCTGGCAATCCTCCTCGTACTCCTCCTAGAAGAACTCACCCTCCTCGGCTGCGTCTTGAAAATTCTCTGATGATGACAATGTTGATGTAGCACGTGAGTACAAAGGTACTCAGCAAGTCGGGGAGAGTATGATCATGTGGGGCTTTCCAAAGGAAGCTTAATAGGGTTTGGTTGCATAAAGCCACATTTTATTAAACCATACTTAAGTAATAATTTTCACAAAGCACTTTTTAACAATTCTTTCTAACAATTGAATTATTTAATATTGTAGTGAGGTTCTATCCACCATCACTAAATATAAAGGCTCTATCCGCCAACTTTTAAAAGATCAGGGTTAATCATGTGACTCCATCCGTCAAGTACAAAACAGATTCTATCCACCTGGTTGGCTCTATCCGCCAAACAACATCCGAGAGTTCTAACCATTCCCGAATCCCAAAACGAAAACACTTTTCAGTTTTTAAAACCAAAATCAAAATCTACCAATATGAAATCATTCTTCGCTTTGCCCTTGACCGTAGGCACGGCTATTCTAATAGTTTTAACTCTGTATAGGTGTACAACTTTACCCACAAGACACGATCATCTCTTGTTGCCTCCGGATTAACACACTTCCTTTGGTGTGCCGGCAGAGAGATCGTGACAAGGCCGTTACAATGTATCTACCTAACTTGACCCACCCGCTGAGGTTTCACCGCTGCTAGGGTTCCATCCGCCCAGTACAGAAGCCCCCTCTTGCGCTGTGTGAGAAAAACGACGTTGCCTCTATCCGGCACTCACATTCAACCGAGTGGTGAGTCTAAGCTAGGCTTCTACAAATTAGTTGGCCAGGTCGTACCATTATAGACATGTGGTAGTACGGTTATGCTTAGAATGGACAATCACAAGCGTCGATCCTTAATTGACTTTGGGTGGTACTTGCACAAGACAACTAGTGCTCCATCCGCACCCACCTGACAATCCAATCCGCCCAAGTCCAAACCATTTTCCTTTTCTTTTTATTTTAGAAAAACAGTACTAAAACCACAATAATAACTTTCAAATCACATTTGAAATCATTCTTTTTGGAATAATCCCACCCATGGGTTGTTTTTATCGGTAAAGGTCCTAAGCCATTCTACCGTACTACGTAGCAAAAGATACCATATAAGCATAAGCATGGTATAAACAATGTCCTAGGTTTACAATGGATATGATTAACAATGCCAAGGAGGAATCAACAATTTCGGAATAACTAGTACTTATATTTGACATATTTCATTAAACATAGCCATGCAACTTTGTAAACAATTTAAATAATTTCACAATCATAGGATCAAAATGCGTTAAGGAGACTTGCCTTCAGTCGTGGCGGAGGTGTCGAACTCGGAAAGCTCAGCGGCGGAATCGGCGGTCGCGGCGGGATCGTCGGCTACACGCAAATCGAGGCAATAAATAAATAAAATCTAAAAATTACAAAAATAATACTGGCAGGTAGATCTTGACTTTAGATGAATTTAGAAATTTGAATGGGGTCAAACGGAGTTCGGACGGAGAAGTTATGAGCTTCCGAAGTTTGAAATTTGAAAAATTAGAAAACCGAGAATATTCCACGGAATATTCCCTTTTTGACTGGTCCAAATGTTGACTTTGACTTTGACTTGGTCTCATCTCTATGGCAATTGGGCCCCACATGTCATTGACATGGGGTTGTCTTCTTCCTTGGCTTAGGCATGGCCGGCAGGGTGGCGATAGCGGCCAAGGCGCGTGAGATGCGCGGCGAGCGAAGGCACCGGCAAGAAGGCAGCGGCGCCGACAAGCGCTGGCACGCGGCGGCCGGGCACGGGCCGGCGGCGAGGCCTCACGCACGCACGGGCTTAGCCCAAGAAAACAAAGAACCCAACAATTCCAAAAAAACTCGATTTTTCCAAAAATTTTGCACGGATTTGACCCAAATAAAATCATGGGACCTCTAGATTACCTCCTTAGGAACACACAGAAGGAAGGAATTGAGTGGAATCTCATCGGAGACGATGAAATCGGCAACGAACGGAGCTCCGGCCGAACCGAGAAAAACTTGAAATTCATCGCCAAAACTTGATGCAACCTAAAATTGATTGTTGGGTTAGACTCTAGACTCATCCACGGTCACAAGGAACCAAGTGGCAAGAAGAATGGCTCACCGGAGAGGGATCTACAAGCAAGAACGCGAAGAACACCGAAAAAGTGCACCCGGCGTTGATTTTCTTGATCTCACGGGCAAACGAATGAGGGAGGCAAAGAGTGGATCACACCACCGGGAAGAGCACTTGTATACGGAGAGAATGGAGGTGGTGGTGTGCCGTTTGGAGTAGAAATGGCCGAGATAATGGTGATTAAGTGCAAATCGATTTTTCTTTAATGCGGCCGATTCCGGCGAGATTAACGGCGAGTGACGGTGGGGAATGGCAAGAGATCGACGTTGCGGATCCAACGGAACCGACCGTTCGCATATTGGTGTTGATTTGAGGGAGTTATGATGGATTAAAGAGAGGGCCTCCATTGATGCCATGCTTGAGCTCCTCCCTGTTATTTGCCATGGCCCAAGGTAGAAGAAGGGCACTATTCCTTGCCACGTGGCACTCTCCCATTGGTCCTACTTTACGTAAAGAAACCGCCCTAGAGAAAAATTAGGAAAAATGGCCTAAAAATTCCAGGAAAAAATCCTAGAGCCATTTTAGAATATTTGGGACCCAATAAAATTGGTTTCGCGGAATTCAGATGATTTTTGTGGAATTAAATATTCGGGCGCGGATTGCAGGCATTAAACAAAAGCCGTGCGAGATAAAATAGGAACGGAGGTCCAAAAAGCCGGGGAATGATTTCTAAAATTATTTTGGAATATTTGGAACACAATGGAAGTGATTTGGGGATTTTTGGAGCATTTTTGGACCCGGGTGAAATTTCGGGTACCGACGGGAACCGGAAAATTCTATTTTTCGACCGGAGGGAATTAAATCCCGATTTTGGAGGGGAATGGATGCCAGATTAATATAAACACCACAGAAACTGCAAATTTTGAATTTACTTTATTTAAATTAGGTTTTTCTCCAGAAGGCGAAAATGAGGATGTTACAATAACTTTCAAATAGCTAATCGGAATTAAGCATTCTTTACGTCCAATTAAAGGTATTTTATTTACCTACAACTTCTTCAACAGGAGGACGATCAAATTTCGAATCTAAATTGGCGAAATCTCAAACCCTAGGTTGACTGCTCATTCTGCCCGAAACAGAGAACGTGGCAAACTCTAGATTCCATGTAATCTACCCAATTACAGCACCACCAATTGATCTAAAAACATGATATCAACCCTTAGAACAGTACCTAGACCAACCCCAAGGATTCCCGTGGCCATACCTTCTCCCGACGAACGAAGAACCAACGGATCTCCTCCCGGTTCGCGTGATCTCCTTCCTCGCTCCAAATCCACCGGATCTCCTCATCGCAGAGCACTCCAATGGACTGATATGCGGGGTGGTGAGGTGGAGAACTCCCCTAGGGCAGCAAGGGTGGTGGAGAGGAGAGGAGAGGGGTGGTGGTGCAATGGGGAGGAGGGAGTAGGAGGGTGGCGCACAAGGGGGAGGGTGGCTGCTACCTTGGGGGAAGAGGAGGAAGTGGGGGGCGGCTAGGGCTGCTTGGGGCACGCAAGAAGGGCAGGGGGAGGCACCCCAACTAGGAAACCCACTCCCACTTGGACTCAAACTCCTTCCCACCAAAGCCCACTACCCTTTCCCTTAGGCCCAAACTTCCCCGGAAAGGCCCAAACTCCCGGAATCGACCCGAAAACGCGAATAAACCTCATACCATATGGTTTCAACCTCCGATTTCACATTTTATAATGTTTTTGATCTCATCATTAACATTTTATAAGATTACGACACTTCGTGGTGTCACACAATGTACTCACCCCTTCTCAATCACAACATCAGAAGATGAAGAACCGCAAGCGTTTGAGGAGGAGAAGAATGATGATCCGGCTAACTAGGGGAAAGGCCCAGTCAGTTGCCTGTGGCAAACTGATGCGCCACGAATAATTTTATAATTTCGCTGCTGCTATTTGTTTACTCTGAACTCAGCCCTGCGTGGCTTAATATTGTAAGACTGACCGTAAGGTCTTAACAGTTTAATTTGAATTAAATACATTATTGTCATTATTTCCGCTGTGTACGTGTGATGGTATTCATCTCTGTTGTATCTGTGAGCACCAACGTGGTCCTGGACTGGTGTATCACACAGAGTGTTCAGAATTCCGATTTCGGGCGCGACAATATGTAATTTTTGTTCGGGGATGATGGTAAAGTGATAGCGATAAATCAGCGCATAACAACTTTCAGGATAAACTGTGGAATGAAATTGATTTTGCCTTCGAATCCATCAACATTATAATAAGAACGGAGATGAAAGAGCTACAAAACTTCATATTTTAAGAAGATCAGGCAAACTATTGCCTCGATGCATCTGGGATGTCTAGATATTCAATTACAAAATCTATAACTAGTTGTGCCTTATAAATATAGTTGCAAAAATATCTAAGTAGATAAAAATTTTAAACAATAAATACTAATGATGGAAGTTCTTCTGAGGGGTGTAGGAAAAATATTTGGTTCCAACAAGCAAGTCACTATTAAGTTATTGCGTTCAAGATGAGCAAATATTAAGGATAATGTCAGGTGACAATATATTGACAGGATATATATTTCATAGATCAAGACCAGAAGACCTCAGGGCTTTTTCATGTCTACCATCATATGTGCCATAGTTTCCGCAACAGTCCTTTCGGTTCTCCCTGAAGTTCCACAACTCTGGCTTAGTGCCCATTTGTTTGACACCAATAACTAATTGACTTCTAGTCATATATCTTCATCCCTACAAAAGTGACTATGTTGTTGTCAAAAGGGTGTCTTGGTATATTATCAGTAACCACATTGAATTAAATTCTAGAAACCTTTACATTACCTCTATAAGCTCAGCTTTGTCTTCTTCCAACTCTACAATCGCCCTATGGTCCTTAATGATGAGTGCCATGCTAAGAGATTCAATAGCTTGCAATTTGTCATCTATGTTTTTCAGTTCTTGTTTCATCTCATACATCTTTTGTGTGGGCTCTAGTCTTAGAATTGCGATTAAGATCCTTACTGTTGCGTTGGACTGGTAATTAACGCAACCTATAGGAAATCCGATCACTTACCCAAAGATCGTACCCGAATTGAGGCCAATCAATCGGTGAGTCATGTGTCGCATGCAATCGGCTGCCGACTAGTTGATACCAATTCGAGCTTCCCGCAATGTGTCTAGTGCTAGTTCCCTAGATCAGTAGCCTAGCACCCACATTTCCTCAATTGAGATGTATCACAATCACATACACAACTATATACATAGCTTACGGGGTAGAATTAGTACAGGTGTCTTAAACTTTACAGTTTACGGCCGACCAACCAAATACAATACAAAAAAAAGCCAAGTGCAGCGGAAATCAGTACGATACTTAATTGGTTGTTAACGCTTTGGGTGGTGGTGTAGGGGATTTATGCTTCCTTTGTGATTTGGCTTGGATGTTGCCGAATTCATTCCAAATTGGTTGTTAACGCTTTGGGTTTGAGTTGTTGTGTGTGGTCCACTTGGGTTCAAAAGAATTGTACTTCTCTTGCTCTACAGATGGGAGTGAAGATATAAATGTTCTTGGTTTATGGTTGAATATGCGAAATATGTGTACACTTGGGCTTGTGAACTAAGTGTTTTTGTGTGAGGGCGAGACCTCTTAAGAAAGGAACCAATTGTGGTTTGGTAAGGTTTTACGATCCTAGCTTGGGGCTAGGTGTCGAACCTTAGTGGTATAAGGGTGGGTTGTGATGGAGGTTGATGACGTATGGGTTTAACCTTTATTAAGAGTGTAGGACCGAGTAGGCAACTAGAGGGGGGGTGAATAGATGCCGAATAAAATTCAACTATTTCTTTTTTAAAAAAAATCCCTAAATAACGGAAGAATATCTAATATCGAGAGATCAAAAACCCTAGATTAATTAGCGAGACAAGTCGAACAGAAATCAAAACTAGTTCTATCAAAAATCGAACAATCCTTCTAATCAAGAATCATAGCAAAAGAGTATGTAAAGAATTGCATAACCTTTTCTTTATTCCAAAGCCACTCCTTTCGGGAGGACACCAAAATCTCTAATCTCACAAGATTAGAAAACCACCAAAATCTCTAATCTCACAAGATTAGAAAACCTTAAACAAACTAAAGAGAACACAAAATCTCTTCTTTGTTGTAGGCACCTTTTGCTTCTTGCCATTTTTCGGTGGATTGGATGATTTCTAAGCCCCTAGAACCCTCTATTTAAAGGACAAGACAGCCACCTAGATCTTTTTGTATTTTGATTGGGCAAGCGATCTCCATGCCAATCTTATCTCACGCCAATGACTCGGACACGTCAAAATTCCTGGCTCTCTCTCGGATGTCCTTCTCGCACACGCTAGCCACACATGCAAACTCACGCACACGACTCGGACAGCTTGCTCGGACATCTCTCGATTGCCTGGTTCTGCCGTGTCCTTGACCGACTCAGTAGACCTGCATACACATATGCAGATGCACCCATACTGACTCGATTGCCGCTAAGCTGCAACGATTTCAACCACACGTGCATCGTTCTCTAGTCCAAACATCTCGCATGACATCCTTGACCTTCACGACCTCGGTTCCTCCCTGAACCTAGTCTCGGTCCCGTCATCGACCATGTTCGACCTCAAGCAACACCTGCACATGAATCAAAAACACAAAACAATTCCGAGTACAAGTCCACGACCTGACTCACATCAATCCATGCAACTACTCACAAGAGCATTGCATAAAGTCCACTTTAAAACAAGTATCATGAAATTATCACAAATCTCATAATCTTAAAATCAAATTCAAATTTCAATCTCAAAATCGCTCAAAACCCTAATTGAGCAAATCCTATTTACGACGGACAATAAAACCAGTCCGGCGCAAATGCCAAGTGAAACCCTAGAAAACATATTACGACGGACCAACAAAGTCTGTCCGTTGTACAAGGGAAACTCTCGGTTCCTAAAAGAAAACATTCCGGCAAAAACATGTTTCTGACGGACAACCAAAATCAGTCCGTCGTACATGCAAAAGTCTCGGTTCAAAAACGCTTTCAAATTCATGTTCACGACGGACAAAAAAAACTTGTCCGGCGCCAAATGTGCCACGCCGGTTTCAAAAACAACATGATCCGAACGAGACCCTAAAGCAAACACGTTCACGACATGCATGCAAAGAAAACTTGTCCGGTGTAGATGTGGAACTTCTTGGTTTCTTGGAAAGAAAGAGTTTGGCTCAATGAGTTCACTTAATACATGTGTATGACAGACCAAAGAGTTTGGTCCATCATACATGGGAAAAATGAGTTCGCCAATTCAAATCTTTTGGATAACCAAACTGATTTACGCTCTTTTCAAATCTTCAAACCAAATTCAAATCTTTTCGAATATTCAAATACTCATCATCAAAAACACATGGATCAAAAACAATGATCCTTCAATCTCCCCCTTGATGAGTAATTTGACAAAACATAATATAAGATTTGACAAAGGTATAGAAAAAGATTCCAAGACCAAGTAAATCCAAATTTCCAAATTTTCAAACAGCATTTGAATTTCTCCTTTCTTTATATTTTTCTTCTTATCTTGCTCTCCCCCTTTTTGACAAAATAGTCATCAAGATCTCAAAACTCCCCCTTAATGAATGCAGTATCTCAAGCTTTGAAGTATATTCAAGGTATATAATCAAAGTAAAGTATTTGGAGAGTTTTCACATTTTGTATCAATTTATCCAATGAGAAAGCAAATTGTGAGAATATGAAGGCTCTAACACATAGAATAGTTGTTGCATAAGCAAATTAGAGCAAACAAGTAAAATGTCATAAACTGATTTTGCCAAAGCTAAAAGAAATCTATCATGAGCAAAGAGAGACTTTCAAATTCACTAATGTTTGTCTCAAGCCTTTTCAAAAATTTGAATTTCCTTTTTCTCTTTTAGCAAGTTTGACAATTTTGCTTTGTGATCAATAGGGATGACAAGTAACTGCACACTAGCCCATACTTGTGTATGAGTAGGTAGTTCTTTCTTGTATCTTTCTCAGTTTAAATTTGGCAAGTGGCTTCTCATTGTTCTGAACTTTTGTTTAGACAAGTAGCCTTTTCTTGCATCTTTTGAATTTAAATCCTGGCAAGGAAGTCGCACATTGTACTAAACTTGTGTTTAGCCAAGTAGCTTTTGCTTGCATCGTTTTCAACTTGCTTTTATCATTTAAAACACTGATTTTGCTTGAGACTCAT
This sequence comes from Rhipidocladum racemiflorum, assembly GCA_036346355.1. Taxonomy (NCBI): domain Eukaryota; kingdom Viridiplantae; phylum Streptophyta; class Magnoliopsida; order Poales; family Poaceae; genus Rhipidocladum; species Rhipidocladum racemiflorum. The sequence goes on along the minus strand of CM070577.1, from coordinate 47,744,410 downwards.
AATGATCATTTGAAGTCCAACAAAAAACTCACACATAGTTTCTAATCAGCTCTAGCCATTTAACAGATGACAAGAAACTTTTAAGCCTATTTCACAAATGCAATACTATAATGAACAAGAGCCAAAATATTCTTGAAAAGCATCTCAAATTGAATTATTTTAGTCTTTTAGAGATGATGTAGCATTAATTTGACTATATACACAAGAATAGTCAACAAAGCTTTGTACTACAAGATGCCATGAAAACAGGGAGTTTCCTTTAAGTGTAACGTCAAAATAGCTCCTTGTAGTAACCAAAGTCAAGTAACACACATGAAAGAGTTAAAATCAAGACTCCCCCTTAAATCAACCCATGGGGATGAATGATCCCAAGTTCGCCGCGTAAGAAAGCAAAGCGAGAAGAATCAAGCGGTTTAGTAAAAATATCAGCAATTTGAGCATCCGAATCAACAAATTTCAGCTCAATAGCTCCTTTTCAACATGATCTCTAAGAAAATGATATCGAACGTCAATATGTTTAGTCCTTGAATGTTGAACAGGATTTTTAGCGATGTGAATTGCACTAGTATTATCACAAAGAAGTGGAACACTATTAAAGTTAATGCCGTAATCTTTAAGAGTTGAAGTGATCCAAAGAATTTGTGAACAACAACTAGCAAATGCAACGTATTCAGCTTCAAAGCAGATTGAGCAATCGAGGACTGTTTCTTAGAAGACCAAGAAACAAGTGATGTGCCAAGAAAATGACATGTGCCGAAGTACTCTTTCTATCTAATCTACACCCCTTAAAATCAGCATCGTAATATCCTAGGAGTGTAAACGAAGAAGAACAAGAATACCAAATGCCAAATTCGAAGTGGAGCGAAGATACCTGAAAATTCTTTTAATTGCTTGTCGATGTGATTCTCGAGGAGAGGCTTGAAATCGAGCGCACAAACAAAGCGCAAAGTGTATGTCGTGCCTTGAAGCGATCAAATGAAGTGATCCAATCATGCTTCAGTATTCCTTTTGGTCCATTTCAACACCATTCTCATCGAGGGTCCAAAATTGTTGTTGTGCTCATTGGAGTAGATATCGACTTTCCTTCTCCCATGTCGAATTTCTTTAGTAGCTCCTTTGTATACTTGGATTGGTGCAAGAAAATCCCTTCTTTCGCTTGCTTGATTTGAAATCCAAGGAAGTATGTCAACTCTCCCATCATACTCATCTCGAATTCCCTGGACATCAGCTCAGAAAACTGCAACACAAGAGAGTGGGAGGATCCTCCAAAGATAATATCATCCACATAAATTTGCACCACAAGGAATTGATCATTTGAATTTTGAGTAAACAGAGTTTTATCAACTTTTCCCATCTCAAAATTATGTTGAAGCAAGAAGCCTTTTAGTCTATCATACCAAGCACGAGGAGCTTGTTTTAATCCATAAAGAGCTTTTGATAAACGATACACATGATTGGGAAATTTTTCATTTTCAAAACCAGGGGGTTGTTTCACAAAAACTTCTTCTTCTAAAAACCGTTTAGAAAAGCACTTTTCACATCCATTTGAAATAACTTAAAACCTTTTGAAGCTGCAAAGCCAAGAGGATGCGAATAGCTTCTAAACGAGCAACGAGAGCAAATGTTTCATCAAAATCAATTCCTTCAAGTTGAGAAAATCCTTGAGCAACAAGTCTAGCTTTGTTTCTAACAATTATTCCATCTTCATTTAACTTGTTCTTAAAAACCCATTTTGTTCCAATAATGTTTTGATTTTTAGGAGGTTCCACTAAAGACCAAACTTTATTCCGTTCAAAGTTTTCTAACTCTTCATGCATTGCATCTACCCAAGAACTATCAGTTAAAGCATGAGTAATGTTCTTAGGTTCAAAATTTGCAACAAAAGCAGAATGCATGCATAAAAGAGTCTGAGATGAATTAGAACGTGTCACCCTTTCATGAAGACTTCCAATGATTTGTTCAGGAGGATGGTTCTTCAAAACAGTGAGGGGAGGTCCAGCTTGTTTCGATCGTCGTGGGAGGTGTAGGAGAATCTGAAGTAGTAGTCACATCAATTTGTTCAGAACATCTTCCCGTTACGTAAGTATGAGCTCATCATCATCATTATCTTCATCATTTTCTTCGAATCTTTTATCTAAAAAGATTGGCTCTAAATCTTCTCGTGAACCTGAAATGTCGGGTCTAGCTCCAGGGCTAGCCTCATCAAAAGTAACATCGCATGTCTCCAACATTTTGTTAGTCGATAAATCAAGTACACGATATCCACGAGAGTGCAACGAATAACCAAGGAAGATGCCATCTGTACTACGAGCTTCGAATTTATCAAGATTTCCATGTTTAAGAATAAAGCATTTGCAACCAAACACTCGTAAGTGAGAAACAGATGGTTTACGATCAAATCTCAGTTCATAAGATGTTTTACCAAGTAAAGCTCTGAGATAGACCCTATTTGATATATAGCAAGCACAAGAAAAACCATCAGCCCAAAATTTTCTTGAAGTGTTGTATTCATCTAGCATAGTTCTAGCCATTTGAATCAAAGTTCTATTTTTCCTTTCTACAACACCATTCTGTGAGGGAGAATATGGCGAAGAAAATTGATGATCAATTCCATTAGTTTCACAAAAAGATTTGAACAAAGCATTTTTGAATTCTGTACCATTATTAATTCTTATGGCTTTCAATGTGTTAGGCAATTCATTTATCAATCTCTTAATGAAGACATGAAAGAGTCCAAAAATCTCATCTTTTGAAGACAGAAAATGCACCCAAGAGTATCTCGAATAATCATCAACTATCACTAAAAAATACCACTTACCTCCGCCGATTGTACTCGAGATGGTCCCATCAGATCCATGTGAAGAAGTTGACCAGGGCCGGTGGTCATTATAGTAGAGACAGGAGCATGAGGAGCTCCAACCATCTTACCATGTCGACAAGAAGCGCAAACAATATTTTTGCAAGATTTTAACCCGGCAAGCCACGAATTAAGTCTAGACCACTCAATCTAGATAATGAGATCAAATCCCATGTGGCCTAACCGACGATGCCAAAAATTGAGATTTCTAGATTCTGAAGCAACAAAACAATGTGAACTTGAAGCATTGCTAAAATTTGCTATGAAAATTTTTCCAAGTCTAGATATCTCAAGAATCAAGTTTCCAGAAGCATCGAGTACTCTACATGCATTAGGTTTAAAACTCACTTCAAAGTTTTCATCCAACAATTGTGATACTGACAGAAGGTTGAATTTCAGTTTAGACACCAGAGAGACATTCTTCAAAGTAAAGTGTTCATTTACCTTCACTGTACCTTCTGCAGTGACGCGTCCAGTAGTAGCATCTCCAAAAGTGATCGTTTCGTTCCCAGATGCTTTTGTTAGGGAGGAGAACCAACTTGAGTTGCCCGTCATGTGTTGGCAGCATCCTGAATCAACAACCCAGATGTTCTCCTTCCCTTCTTGTACCACCTACATGTTATGAACAGAAGATGCCGAGGATTCAGTGCTGGGGTTAGAGAAGCATGTTTTAGGTATCCAAAGATCAATCACTCGACGAAAGGTGTGATCGCATAAAAACTTGTGAGAGTAATGAATTTTTGTTTGCTTTCACAGAGCCTGTCACAATACTGCTTCCATGACCATGTCTATGCATAAAAAAAGAAGTGGAAGGTGTTTTCTTTTTGTAACCTAAACCTGCTCTTCTATTGTCATAGGTTGTAAAAGCCCTATTAGATGGTTTATGACGGTATGACTTGGGCTTTTCAAACTTATTAATTTCTCCAGTCATCTTAGAATTTTTAATTCTCTTTCCCTTCTCGATTTTAGCTCTCCAGAAAGGTAAGTTTTCTAGATGACCATCTTTGTGACAAAAAGTGCATTTGTACAGTTTTGAAGTACTTGCTCCTTTACTTTGAGTGGGTTGAGTTTTTCCAGAGAAATCAACAGATCCAAGCAGATTTGAATTTTGTTTCACTTGGTTTAGGAGGAGGATTTCAATTTTACCAGTACCAAGTGTTTTCACAATTACAGAGGGTTGTTTTTCAAGTGTTCAAAGTGATCAAAGCCTATCCTAATTGCTTTTAACACTTACTTTTGATTTATCAAGAATCAGATTCAAGTTTTTCTTTCCTCCAAAGAAATTTTTCCAACGTTGATTTCAAATATTCATTTTCTCTAAGAACAACAGGGCAATTTTGACATGGATCAACTTGACATTTTTTAGCCTTTTCTTTAGCTTGAACGGCTCTATCTTTGGCTATAATGGCAATCTCTTCATTGTTCTTTTCAAGTGCAATATCAATTTTCAGAATTTCACATTTTTTGCATTCTTTTGAGGTGACAGTAGAGTGAGTAAAGATAATGTGTCCAGCAAGACAAATTGCTCGTATTTTTCTTAAATTCTCTCTAGTGACAAACAATTCTTGCAACACATAAAAGTGCATTATTGAACCAAAAGCTAAAGTTTTCTTGAATTTATCAACTTCACTTTTTAGCAAATTTAGCTCTTTTATCTTGCAAGAATGAGCAGCTCTAAGTGATTGCAATTCTAATGAGAACCCCTCACAATCATCACATGCATCATTGTTAGAAATAGAATTTCTAAGTTTTTCATTTTCAGTTTTCAGCATGGACAAACCATTCTCTAAGTTTTTATTTTTGAGTGAAGATTTTCTTAAAGATTTTCTCAATATGACTAAAACTTCACAAAGCTCATTATATGAAGGCATTACCTCATCACAGTCGCTGGAAGTGCTGTCGTTGTCACTAGTGTTCCCTTTTGCCATGAAGCACAGTCCAGTGAAGTCTTTCTCATTCAGCTTTGTTTGCTTCTCTTCTTTCTCATCTTCAGATGAGTCGTCAATGTCGCTCAAATCTAAGCGACCAATTGCAGTGAAGACTTTGTTGAGCATCTTCTTCGTCCTTTGCTTATTTTTGTCCTTGCTCTCTCTTGGCCGGAAGGATTTGGAGGAGTTGTTTAGGTCCTTCTCCTCTTTATCCTTGTTCCTGAAGCGATTGGCACGAATATGCCCAGCCTTGCCGCAGCTTGTAGCAGTGGATGGAGGCTCCTCTTCTCTCCCTTGATCTCATGTAAGCTGCATTGACACGCTTGGAAAGAAGAGCAAGTGTATCTTCCGGTATTTGATCTAGTTGTTCATCACTAAGAGCACTCAAAGCAAGAATGGAATATGATGAAGAAGAACTAGTAGCATTATCATATGAAGAATTAGCATTAAGAGCCATAGAGTTATCATTGGATGTTCTTGAAACAATGTCTATCTCAAAAGTCTTGAGACTAGAATATAATTTATCCAATGTCATTTCACTCATCTTGTGAGCCTCCTAAAAGCAGTCACTTTCATTTGCAGATTTTAAGATCAAGAGATGATAGGAAATGTCTAGCATTTTCAGAGTCGATGTACTTTACATCAACAGCTCTAAGATTGTTTAAAATTACATTAAAGCGAGCAAAACAATCATCTAGAGATTCTCCAGAGTTCATTTCAAATCTAGTGTATTCTTTTTTAAATTGATCTTGCCTAGCTTCTTTTACAGTCGATTGCCCTCATGATAATCTTGAAGAGATTTCCAAATTTCATGAGCAAGGAGTAAATGATGAACTCTATCGAATTCTTTTCTAGCAAGTCCTTGAAGCAATATGTTTCTAGCTCTATTATTGTTTTCAACATCTTTTTCAAACTCGATTTTATCAATATCATCATTAGAAGGAAGCTCGCATTTAAATTTTTACCTTGCGCCAAATCGCGTTACCTTGAGCTTGAAGATAAGCAATCATCCGATCCGCCCGATTGGGAAAGTCTGTGCCATCGAAGATTGGCGGCTTGTTCGAGTATTTCTCTGTTGCCATAACTTACCGTTTACTAATCACCTGTTAAGATGGATTAGTAGAGCCTTGCTCTGATACCACTTGTAGGACCGAGTAGGCAACTAGAGGGGGGGTGAATAGATGCCGAATAAAATTCAACTATTTCTTTTTAAAAAAAAATCCCTAAATAACGGAAGAATATCTAATATCGAGAGATCAAAAACCCTAGATTAATTAGCGAGACAAGTCGAACAGAAATCAAAACTAGTTCTATCAAAAATCGAACAATCCTTCTAATCAAGAATCATAGCAAAAGAGTATGTAAAGAATTGCATAACCTTTTCTTTATTCCAAAGCCACTCCTTTCGGGAGGACACCAAAATCTCTAATCTCACAAGATTAGAAAACCACCAAAATCTCTAATCTCACAAGATTAGAAAACCTTAAACAAACTAAAGAGAACACAAAATCTCTTCTTTGTTGTAGGCACCTTTTGCTTCTTGCCCTTTTTCGTTGGATTGGATGATTTCTAAGCCCCTAGAACCCTCTATTTAAAGGACAAGACAGCCACCTAGTTCTTTTTGTATTTTGATTGGGCAAGCAGTCTCCATGCCAATCTTATCTCACGCCGGCTGACTCGGACACGTCAAAATTCCTGGCTCTCTCTCGGATGTCCTTCTCGCACACGCTAGCCACACATGCAAACTCACGCACACACGACTCGGACAGCTTGCTCCGGACATCTCTCGGTCGTCTGGTTCTGCCGTGTCCTTGACCGACTCCCGTAGACCTGCATACACATATGCAGCATGCACCCATACAGCTCGACTGCCGCTAAGCTGCAACGATTTCAACCACACGTGCACTGTTCTCTAGTCCAAACATCTCGCATGACATCCTTGACCTTCACGACCTCAGTTCCTCCCTGAACCTAGTCTCGGTCCCGTCATCGACCATGTTCGACCTCAAGCAACACCTGCACATGAATCAAAAACACAAAACAATTCCGAGCACAAGTCCACGACTTGACTCACATCAATCCATGCAACTACTCACAAGAGCATTGCATAAAGTCCACTTTGAAACAAGTATTATGAAATTATCACAAATTTCATAATCTTAAAATCAAATTCAAATTTCAATCTCAAAATCGCTCAAAACCCTAATTGAGCAAATCCTATTTACGACGGACAATAAAACCAGTCCGGCGCAAATGCCAAGTGAAACCCTAGAAAACATATTACGACGGACCAACAAAGTCTGTCCGTTGTACAAGGGAAACTCTCAGTTCCAAAAGAAAACATTCCGGCGAAAACATGTTTACGACGGACAACCAAAATCGGTCCGTCGTACATGCAAAAGTCTCGGTTCAAAAATGCTTTCAAATTCATGTTCACGACGGACAAAAAAACTTGTCCGGCGCAAATGTGCCACGCTCGGTTTCAAAAACAACATGATCCGAACGAGACCCTAAAGCAAACACGTTCACGATGCATGTAAAGAAAACTTGTCCGGTGTAGATGTGGAACTTCTTGGTTTCTTGGAAAGAAAGAGTTTGGCTCAATGAGTTCACTTAATACATGTGTATGGACCAAAGAGTTTGGTCATCATACATGGGAAAAATGAGTTCGCCAATTCAAATCTTTTTCGGATAACCAAACTGATTTCTGCTCTTTTCAAATCTTCAAACCAAATTCAAATCTTTTCGAATATTCAAATACTCATCATCAAAAACACATGGATCAAAAACAATGATCCTTCAAAGAGTAGCGATGGGTGGAAGTGAAGTTGATGGTAGTTCGGTGATAATTGTCCTGCCGTGAGCAATTGTCTTAACTAGTTGTTTTTGGGTTTGAGTCTTGCCTGGGAGAGGATGGAATGAAATGTTAGTATGATCGTGTATCGGAAGGGCAAGTGTGCCTTAATGAGTTATTCCCCTCAATGGAAATTTTTGAGAATGTAGAGAGGTCGTTAAAGGAATTGTGACTCGCTTTGATTGTGTCATGTTGAGTTTAATGAAGTGTTTGTCGTGAGGTTTCAGGCGTTTTGGGTTGATGGAGCCCTTTGTGGTTGAAACGCAGTTTCTGTTTGGGAATTGAAGTGAAGATGGAACCGTGAGAGGTTGCACTCTGTTGAGCTAAACCAACATTTTCTCGCTAGTGTTGGTTTTCAGAACTCGCTTGTCGTTTGTTCCGGTTTTAGTCTCTGTGTGAATGTTTTGGTGATGCAAAGAAGTCTTCTGTCCCTTGGGGACTTTATTGTTTATTTTGGCGTTCTTCGGATTCGAGGTCGAATCCTGTTTAAGGGGGGAAGAATGTGACACCACGGAGTGTCGTAACCTTATATAATGTGAATGTTGAGGCCAAACACATTATGAAATATGGAATTAGAGGTTGAAACCATACGGTATGGGGTTTATTCGCGTTTTCGGGCCTTAAGTGGAGTCTTCTGGGCCCATGAGGGGAGGAGGGGGCAGCCAACCAGCCCTAGGGCGCCCCAAACCCTCCCCCCATGCACCTCACCTCCTCCTCTCCCTCCCATAGCCGCCACCCTCCCCCTTGTGCGCCATCCTCCTCCTCCCTTGCTCCCCATTGCACCTCCACCCCTCTCCTCACCTCTCCACCACCCTTGCTGCCCCTAGGGGAGTTCTCCACCTCAGCACCTCGAAGCTCCGTCCATTGGAGCGCTCCGCGACGAGGAGATCCGGTGGATTTGGAGCGAGGATGGAGATCACGCTAACCGGGAGGAGATCCGTTGGGTTTTCGTGCGTCGGGCGAAGGTATGGCAATGGGAATCCTTGGGGTTGGTATAGGTACTGTTCTAAGGGTTATTATCATGTTTTTAGATCAATTGGTGGTGCTGGAATTGAGTAGATTAGATGGAATCTTGAGTTTGCCACGTTCTCTGTTTCGGGCAGAATGAGCAGTCGACCTAGGGTTTGGGTTTTCGCCAATTTATATTCGGAATTTAGTCGTACGGCTGTTGAAGAAGTTGTAGGTAATTTCCATACCTTTCAGTGGGTATAAAGAACGTCCAATTCCGCCCAGCCGTTTGAAAGTTATGATCGTTTTACCGAACGTATTAAAATGTGTGACATGATTGGAACAGATCACGGTTTTCTGTAGATTAAACCACTTTAGAGTCCGAATCAGTCTTTTCGTATACTTAGAAAAAGTTGGGAAATTTCCTAAGCTACGCGAGGATGTACTCGTTTAATTGATTCGGAGTCTTAGAACCCGAGTTATGCCTTTTGGAAGGCTGATGTCCCAACGGGACAGAACCTCTGTTTTTGGGTTTAGCGTGTAGTTTGCGATGTCGGGGTAGAAGAGGGTTTGCTTACTGTTTTGTGGACATGATTGTGAGTGTGTGGTACCTATGTGCAGGTGGTGTGACCCCGGGAGTGCCTTCTACTTCTCGCCAATCCGTCGCCGTGGTTGAGGCAAGTGTATTGGAATGGGTAGCGGGTTATAGTTTGCTAGATTGGTTGAGATTGAAATTGACTATATGATATGTTCAGATGCCATGCCTTAATGATTGCCAATGATATGATGAATATTCTTATTATGTTATGATGCCATGTGTTAATGTACAAGTTATTTACGATGTTGGCATGTTTGCATACATGGCATGATACATGGCCCGGGAAGTGAGAAAGTCATAACTAGTACGGGGAAGGTCGGTGAGAAAGTTATGACTATTCCGGAGAGCCAATGAGTAAGTCCTACATCGTGATTCCATCCACCGCGGTGTTTGGAAGCGAAGAGTAGGCACCCTCCATCTTCGGGATGGAAGGGGGGAGAGGGTGCACACCGACGGGTGTGTACTCAACCATACCGGTATGAGTTTCCAGGAGATATGTGCATCGCATTGCATTGCATTGCATTATATGAGGATGTTATATGATGATGATTTATGATGATGTCAATGATATGTTTACACTATGAATATGAGTTGTGTATGATGTCGTATGTGAAAAAGTGGTGATGAAGGTACTGGAATGTATTTTCTTGTTCCATTGCAATATACTTGCTGAGTGATGAACTCACGCTTGTGTTTATGTTGTTTTTCTTAGGTACCATGAAACCAGCATGCGGGAAAGGGAGCTAGTCACACGTCCTCACTTAGCATCACACATATAAACATTGACATGTTCCTTCCTTTATTTGTGATGGTTAATTCACTGAACTAAACCGTGGTGTTGATGCTTTGTTGGTTGCCATGAGTAAATGATTAGTCCATTTTTGACATAAGACGGATAGGCTTATATCCTTAGCTGTTTGATGGCTGAAATTCCTGTTTTCTCAAGTTATTGCTATCGTTCTTTATGCTATCTTGATATGTTAAGATTGTTGTTGCTCAATTCATGGAAAAACAAAGGAGATGCTGCCGAAATTTTTGGTATTAGCATTTGCTCCTTTGCTGTAATTTACTTGTAATTGTGGTATTTAGAGGTTGCTTAGTCTATGTTTGGTAGCATTCGGGCATATTAAATGCCGGGGTGTTACAATCTCGCCCACCCTTCTCCTCTCCTTATATAGCCACGAGATGAAACCCTAAGCCAGGGCCCATTAGCGTGCTAAGCCCACGAGGTCCATTAATTACGGATCCAATTCGAATTAATACGTCCCTGCCCGTTAAGTGTGTGACCCTGCAGGTTCATGTGCATTTGGACATGGATTCAAAAAACTCTTTTCCAATCCAATAGTTGGTAGCGGCTCCTTGCAGGGCATGCCAACTTCCAAACGCGCCATGATCAAATCGGATAGAACCTATCAAAAGTACTCATGTAATAATCCCTTTGCCAAACTATATGAAGATTGAACTCAAGGCGAGAAGCATGTCATCCTTTGACAATTCAATCCATCTCTCGTATCCGTGATATATTAATAAGTTTTGATTAACTCCTAAATTACGGCCTGGCCATACACTTCCTTAATCATATCACATGAGTGGCCCAAACATATATCCCCATTGCACTGGAGTGGCAAATTCCATCTTGACTGCTCACTTCCCTCTGCATGCTTCATAGTAAACATGAAAGCCACCTTTATAACTATTCGGTTAGGAAATAGTGTTTGGTAACCCCAAGGTAAACTATTACACTTGTAGGGAATGTGACAATCTTAGGTCTAAGGATCATACATCTACTATGTATGAGATACACTGATGACACATAAGAATGTAATAGTCTCGTAGTGTCCCATTGTGGGTCTATCTAACCCATGTTCTTCAACATGTGTTCACAATGTATTGATGATATCTCCATATCCCATGATCTATGAAACGTCATCATCGATCAGTACATGTGCTGATCTATTCATCGTTGTCCTCTACGATGATATCCGATCAGAGATATTTATAGAATTATATCAATAAGTAAAGAGTTTCATAAGTAGGTCACATACTTGCTAATCAATATAATGATATACATCCAATGGACAAATAATCATATTATTATTCATAAAAATAGTCATGCTACAATCATCTATATGACTACCTCAAGGGCATAACACTAACACCCGGCAATACCGATGGCTACTATGCGGTAGTGTCACTGAAGGCTGGTAATACTACCCCACCAGCCCGGTAGTGTCGGAGGCAGAAAAGGGGCTCTTCTGGAAAATAGCTACTAGGGTTATTTCGGCGGTACTACCGCTCTCAGCCGGCAGTACCGGCCATTAACCACAATATTGCTAGAGTTACAAGGCCATATAAGACAGCCTCTAAAAAATAGAGACTAATGTTCTAACCACGGTAGTGCCGCTCGGGCGGCAGTACCGAGGTTTCAACGGCGGTTGTCCCTGGTTTCCAGAAAATGGATTTTGACCAAAAGGGGAAATTGCATAAATGAGTTCAAAACTTCGCGACAATTGCATGGTTAGGTTCCTAGAAACACTAGGGACCTATCCAGGCTGGTCTTACCAAGTTTCAAGTTCGTTTGATCGATTTTTCTTTTTTAAAAACTTTCGAGCTCTAAGATTTCCTAAAATCGATTTTCGACTCTAATCGAGTCCAAACTTGATTGTTTTTGCGAGAATTGAACTTTAGCACATCAAAAATACTCGAGGGTCGTTTTCTCGACTTTTGGAGCTAGGGTTTAAAAAGAAACTCTGAAAAATCAAGAAAATGACTTTTAGGAAAATGAATCCGACAAAAAGACGATTAGGGTTTTCGAATCGATTCTTTTGCGCCAACTAATTCATTTGAGTCTAATCTAGGTCTAGCAAACCAACTAAACAATGATCTACGTCTTAAGCTATGATTTCTAGGGCTAATCCAAAAGGAAGAAAAGGGGAAAAAGAGGAAGAGCTAGGGTTTGGCTGAAAACCTAATGGATTGAGCTCAAGATCGAAGTCCACCAGTCATGAGGATTCTTGGGGGCTTGGTGAAGCTACTCCACATCTTGGTGCTCGCTCTTATTTCTCCACATGAGCTCCAAATGACCGAAGAGGGAGGAGAAAGAGGGAAGCTCGGCTGGGGAGGAGAGAAAGGAAGAGGAGAGGGAGCTCCTTGGCTTGAGGAGTGAGGGAGCGGAGAGGCTTCTAGAGCCAGTGGAGACTGGCATGGTGACATGGGGGAATAAGCGGAGGAGAGGCGGTGTCGTGCACGCGATGTGAGCGCCGCATGGCCAGGAAAAAGCGGGGTCCAACAGTACCGCCCAAGGGGCCTAGTACTGCAGCTCGACCAGTAGTACCGCGCTTATGCCTGTAGTACTGCCGCTTCAGCGGCTGAAAACTTGAAACTCTGTGGCTTCGCTTCGAGATTCCATGCAAGGGTTCGAGGGTTTCCTATTAGAAGTTGTAAGGGTTAGATTTAGCTCTAGACTTGGCCACATAGGGTTTTGACCAAAATCAAAACTTAGGGCTTCGAAGTTGCATAACGATTGAATGACTCGACAAACGAAATCCAAAAGCAAATAACTCCAAATTTAGGATCCAAATGCAAATCAAAGAACAATCAAGCACTTAATTAACTTAATTACACCTAATTACAAAACCAAGGTGTTACATCTTTTCTATTAACTCAGACTTGCCCTTCAGTTGTTCGATCTCCACCTCAAGTTTTTGTTTAGCTTCTAACAGCTTTTCCATGTCATCTATTTTACCAAATCAGATTTCAATTAATTCAGTTCAGACACATATAGGAATAAAGAGAGCATGCTTATATACATACAGGAATAAAGAGATCATGCTTAAATAACATGATGATTGATGCTCATCATAAGTGCTACTTGACTGATGGGCATAGTTCTTTTTTTACAGAAGGTAAATGCATAAGTGTAATACTTCAGATAGCATGTACTTGTCTAAGCTTTTCTAACATCTGTGATTACTTCACACAAAATATACTTAAGTAATGATATCTCTTGACATAGCCTTCACATGATCACATATTCACATCCAACAACAGATGGTTCTATGTCGACATAGTCTCACATTCAAATCATACGACTTATATTTCTCATATAGTCTCACATTCAAACAACCATGTCGGCATATATAGTCTCACATTAAAACAACCATGTCAACTTAGTCTCACATTCAAACAACCATGTCGGCATAGAATCACATTCAAACGACCATGTCTACATATTCTCACATTCAAATCATATGACTTATATTTCTCACATAGTCTCACATTCAAACAACCATGTCAACATATATAGTCTCACATTCAAATCATACGACATATATTTCTCACATAGTCTCACATTAAAACAACCATATCAACATAGTAGCACTACGTAGCACTACAAGAGAAAGATTTGGTGTCATTTCATAATTATCACCCTATTTAAAAATGCTATTTGAAGAATGAAGTGAAAAATCTGAACATGCTAATTTCTTTATCTCTCTTATGGAAATTAATAGAGCTAATTTAGGATTAAAAACTCTGATTGTCTGAATTATTTTGCCTATAATCCTAATGCTCTTTGGCACAAAATTGAATTTAACCAACTACATCAATATATGGATTTCCAAAGAAGGGTGAATTAAGTGCTTGCTCACCGAGGGGGAGCTAGAGAACCAACGGGGAGGCCACCGTGGGGGAGGATGCCAGGGCTAGGTAGCCGACGAGGAGGCCGCCACGAGGGAGGATACCAAAAGCAAGGTCACTGATGAGGAGGCTGCTGCAGGGAGGATGATGAGGGCGAGGATACCGACAGGGAGGCCGCTGCAGGGGAGGATGCTAAGAGCGAGGTTGCCAATGAGGAGGCCACCACAGGGGAGGACGCCGAGGGTGTAGCTGACCGGGCGAGGAAGGAGGCGAACAGTTTTTTATTTCGTTTGGTTGAGTGCAGTGAGCACAAAATCTAGAATGATATATATATACACACTAAGGGAGTGTTATCATAGATGATTCTATTAAAAAAATCTGTGATAAGCCAATATCACAAATGGTTCTAGCTAAGAACCATCTGTGATAGGCCTTTCTGTAGTAGTGGTCTGAAAGCATCTAGGCCCTCCAATTCTTTAACTATGCTGCTTATTGGTTTTGGTGCTGATGATCAAGATAAATACTTCTTGTGAAGTGAAGGTTTGTCAGAATAAATACAAAGGCTAAGGATCCTTATTTCTAGTTTTGACTTGGGAGTTGTTTCAAGTCATATTGCTAGGACTACTTTGTTTTTAGCCGTACTATTAAGAGGGATTATGCACAAGTAAGTACCTTTGTTCCTAGGTCAAAATTGTCAAGATTACTTGGAGTAAAGGACACTTCATTTCTTTTCCCTTAGAACCAAAAGTCCTTCACTCAGTAAGACTAAAAACCCTTCATATTAGACCGACTTTTTCAGTCCGGCACTGAAATTCTTACTCAAGATCCTATACCGAGCGCACACCATCTGCGCCGGACTAGCTTTTTCGGTCCGGCACTGAAATCAATTCAGTCAGGTATAAAACCGAGCGTATGCCATGTACGCCGGACCATGTTTTTCAATTATCCACCGGGACCAAGTTTTTTGGTCCAGCGCAAATACAATACTCACTGGAAGTCCTTTGACTTTCAGTTGATTCAATTGATAAACTTTCAGTAAGTTTGCCATGTACGCTGAAATGTATTTTTCCGTCATGAGCAATTGAAACTTTGATTATCTCACGACGGACTAACTTTTGCTAAAAGCATGTGTACGTTGGACCAACTTTTTCGATCCGACGCAAACGTTATTTTACGACGAACCAAGTTTTTTGGTCCGGCGTAAATGGGATTTTTTTTTCTGAATTTGGCCCGTCGTGCCTTGATCATATTGCAAATATTTGTAATCAAAGTTCACGGCACATTGGATTTATTTATTTTGTCATTCTGACAAAGTTCAATGGCTAGTAAATGCTTGTAACGGTTTTTTCCTATTTGAGGGCTATATAAGCTGTGCCAGGATCTTCTTTTACAAGAACTTTTGCATCTCTTTGACATTTAGCAGTCTTGAAAACAAAAGCCTTCAAAGAGACTGAATTTCACTGTTCAATCAAGAATTCAGAAGTGATTTTGCTCCAAGCTTAGTCTAGACAGTTGTGAGCTAGTGAACCAAGAGTTAGGACTAGTGATTAGTCTATTACTCTTGGAACTTTGTGTTCCTAGACATCTTGAGAGTAATTTGGTGCGACCTATCCAAGTGTTTCTGGAAGGCCACCACAAATTGTGAGAGGTTTGGGACTAACCTCACAAGAGTGGTGAAAGAGTTACCCCAGTGGATACCATAGCTATTAGTGGAGCAATACTTCTGGTGAAGTGCTCTAACGGGGACGTAGGAGATTTTCTCTGAACCTCGATGAAAAACCTTTGTGTCTCCTACAACTTTTCTTTCTGTACTTCTTTGTTGCTTTGTGCTTTCTGTCTGTTTGTGCCTCTGTTCTGTTCTATTCTTTACTCCGGCAGTGCTAAGTTTTTTATGCCTTCTTTTGATAGATTAGTATTTTCTATCTTAAGATTTGTTTAGAGCCTTTTAACAAGTGCTAGTTTTGAAAAAGCCTATTCACCCCCCAGGCTCATCCTTAATCCTATAGTGGTCCCAGAAATCTAACACAACCACCCAGTCACCCTTGATCACTCCCATTTGCAAGCCTTACAATTGACTTGAGAAGCTTCGTCGCTTCCTAACACCTCCTCTGGCCATTCCTCCGGCAACCGCCACCACCCAAGGCTTCTCCTTGAGCCCCTCTGGCTATTCTGATCACTTACACCATATAAGCCGCTATCATTCTCCATTGGTGAGATGAAGAGTGTGCTCGATCATGGAACAAGAGCCATGTCTCTTCAACAAGTGAGCATGACCTATCAGACCCCCTCACACACACATAGGCACTGATAAGCCAACCCTACATGTCGATGTTTCTTTTAAAAACCATAAATAAAAACTGAGACTATGACATGTGGGCCCAAATTAAAATGAAAAGCTTTTTTAAATAAACCCAAATCGGTATTTAAGCCATGAGTCACTGACATATGGATCCCATATGTTAGATACTTTTTAAAAAAAACATGATAGATGAACCCTACCTATCAGTCTCTATAAATGGAAAATAAAATCCAAAAAATTAGAAATTCTCTTTCAGTTCAATTGAAAATACGCTTTCTGTGAGACCCCGGATTGGCTATCTGAAATCTCCTGTGTATTTCTATACTAGTCCCAGATCAGTAGCTAGTACACACAGTCAACAGTTAAGTATCATTGCCGAACATAACGAAATTGTAACATAACATAAAGTATTAGCCACATGGCCACTTATTACATCAAAGGGTCACAAGACCAAAGTCACGGCAGCGGAAACAAAACGAAAGAAGCGGAACCCAAAAGCACCACAGGCGATGACTAGGCACGTGCTTAGATGTCCTGGCGATCCTCCTCGAACTCTTCAGCGAAGAACTCACCGTCTTCAATGGCGTCCTGATAGTTTTCTGATGACAACAATTTATGTAGTACGTGAGTACAAAATTACTCAGCAAGTCTGGGAAAGTATGCACATGTAGGGCTTTCCAAGGAAGGCTTAATATGGTTTATTTGCATAAAGCTGAGTTTCATCAAACCATACTTAATATTAATTTCCACAAAGCATATTTTAGCAATTATTTTAACAGTTCAATTATTTAATGTTTCAGTGAGGGTTCTATCCACCATAACTAGTATAAGGGCTCTATCCGCCATCTTTTAAAACATCAAGATTATCCATACATGACTCTATTCGTCATGACGTAAAATAGGTTCCGTCTACCTGGTTGGCTCAATCCACCACTTAAGCATCCGAGAGTTCTAACCACTCCCGAATCCCAAAATACCATTTATTTTCAAAACTAAAACCAAAGTCAATCAGTATGAAAGCATTTTTTTGCTTCGCCCTTGACCGTAGGCACGGCTATTCGAATAGTTTTAACTCTGCAGAGGTGTACAGCTTTACCCACAAGACATGATCATCTCTTTAACGCCATGCAGTTAACACACTTCCTTTGGTGTGTCGGCAGAGAGATCATGACAAGGCCTTTACAATGTATACACCTAACCCGACTCACCCACTGAGGTTTCACCGCTGTTAGGGTTCTATCCACCCAATACAGAAGCCCCCTCTTGCGCCGTGTGAGAAAAACAGTCTTGCCTCTATCCGGCACTCACAATCCACCAACTGGCGAGTCTAAGTTAGGTTTCTACAAATTATTTAGCCAGGTCGTACCAGTATAGACATGTGGTAGTACGATAATGCTTAGAATGGACAGTCATAAGCGTCGGTCCTTAATTGACTTGGGGCGGTACTTGCACATTGGAAACTACTGCTCAATCCGCACCCACCCGACATTCCAATCCGCCCAGGTCCAAATCCTTTTTTCTTTTATTTTTATTTTAGAAAAAAAGTATCAAATACTTTGTAATAATCCTTAAATCATAACTTTTGTATAATCCCACCAATGGGTCATTTTCATCAATCCGGGTACTAAGCATATCTACCGTTCTAACCAACAAAAGTCACAATATAAAATATATATGATATAACAAAGGGTCCTAGGGTTACAATTAAGCATGGGTATCGATAATCAAGCAGGTGATCACAATTCGGAATAACTAACAGTCTATATTTGACATACGATGATAAATATTGCGATGAATGTTTATAAA
The DNA here is from genome assembly GCA_036346355.1 of Rhipidocladum racemiflorum. NCBI lineage: Eukaryota > Viridiplantae > Streptophyta > Magnoliopsida > Poales > Poaceae > Rhipidocladum > Rhipidocladum racemiflorum. The sequence goes on along the minus strand of CM070577.1, from coordinate 47,726,482 downwards.
GCATTGTAAACACATTTGCAAATATGGGATCAAAATGCATCAAGGGACTTGCCTTCAGTCGCAGTGAGAATGTCGAACTCTTGAAGTCCGGCGGCGGGGTCGGCGGACTCGGCGGAATCTTTAGCTACGCGCAAAACGGTACAACAAAGAAATAACAATAAAATAAATAAAATCCAAAAATTACAAAACTTATACTGCCAAGTAGATAATGATTTTAGATGAATTTAGGAATTTGAACGGAGTCAATCGGAGTTCGGATGGAAAAGTTATGAGCCTCCGAAGTTGGAAAAATGCTGGAAAATACGAAATCCGAGAATATTCCGCGGAATCTTTCTTTTTCTTGATTTTTCTGATTTTTGCTTGGGCTAGTGTCTATTACATGTGGGACCTCCCTGTCATAGACTTGAGGTTCTTCCTCATGCTCTTAGCCATGGCCAAGAACAGAGGAGATGAGGCGCCGGCGAGGAGGCCGGCGGGTCAGCGGCAGTGACCGTGGCGGCGACGGGGCCGAGGCCACCGGCAAGGTGGCGCGAGGCGCACGCTGTGGGCGGTGGCAGGAGCCGCATGGCGCGCGGGGCCGTGGGGGCACGGAGGGGCCAACCAGAGGGTGGGCGGCCGCGAGACCGCGGGAGGCGACGGCAAGCAGGGTCGGGGCGGCCCAAACGGGCGGCGCGCAGGGCAAGAGCGGCGGCGCATGGCGCGGGGCACGGACGGTGTCGGTGGCAGCGGGCAGCGCGGTGTGGTACTGGGCGGCGGTGGCCGGCGGGTCGGGCGGCAATGCGGCACGCTGCAGGGCAACAAAAACAGAGACACCCCATTTTTCCCAAAAATTTCGAAATTTGCAACAAATTTGAACATAGCACTACTAATTGGATAAAGGATCAACTAGAGGGCATCTAGATGGGCTCAAGGTTGCAAGGAATCGAAGAACAACCCACCAGAGACGACGAATTTGACGACGAACGGCGGTTCGGTCGAAGCGACTAAAACTCGAAATTCATCGTCCACACTCGATGAAACCTAAAATTGATTGAAGGGTTAAGCTCTAGACATCCATACGAACACGAGGAAACAACCAGAATTGAGTTTGACTCACCAGAGAAGAAGATACGAGGAAGAACGCGAAGAACACGAAAAATGGCGTTCCTCGATGGTTTCCTCGATCTTGCGGACGAATGGCGAGGAGAGGCTAAGTGAGGGTGATACCACCGGGAAGAGGACTCCAACACGAAGTAAAGAGAAGTGGAAGTGCGCGATTTGATGAAGAAACAGTCGAGTTAAGAGCAATAAAGCCATTTTTGGTTTTTGCTTGATTGTTCAAATTCCGGCGAGAATCCGGGCTGAAGATCATGGGGGATGGAAAGGTTTCGTCGCTACGAATCCAACAAATCCGGCCGTTCGCGATTTGGAGCATTGATGGAGGAATTATGAGCATTTGAATGGAGGAAGGCAAGTATGGAGAGAAGATGTTCTTCCCTGGAAACCATTCCAACGTGAGGTTGAGGATGATGAATAGTGTCACCACGTGTCGCTCCGCGATTGGCCGAGAAATACGTAAAAGCGACGCCCTAGAGAAAAATTAGCACAAATGGTCTAAAAATTTCGGAAAAATTCCTAGAACCATTAGGGAATATTTGGAATCCAATAAAATTGATTTCGCGGAATTTGGATAAAATTTGGAATTTAGAATAATCTGGGGCGAATAGCGGGCATTAAACGAAAGCGGCGCGAGATAAAATACCAGAGAGCTTCCAAAAATCTTTGGAAAATTCCCAAAATGTTTTTAGAGTAATTGGAACCTAATGCAATAGGTTCCGGGATTTTTGGTGCACTTTTGGACTCCGATTGGAATTCGGAAATTTGATTTTTTGAGCGAGGGAGAATTGAACTCCGATTTTGGGCGGATAAGGATTCCAGGTTAAATTAAACACCAAGGAAACTCCAAACTTTTTAATTTAAATAATTTAAATTAAATTTTGGCAGCAGACCGAAATTGAGGATGTTACAGTTTCTCCATTAGATGACGTATTCTTGGGAAAATGTGTTTACAACATTTGCCCTTTTTCCATTTTAGGGTATTTTCAGCCAACTAAAAATTTAAATGTCCATAACTTTTGCAAATGAACTTCAAGTTGAGTGAAACTAGTTTCTAAATTTTTGTAAAATCATAAACACTATTTTTGCAAAAAAAAAATTTGAATTTTGTCTCTGTTTGAATTCATTTTACTCTTATTATTGCTTTATAATATACTACATGTAGACACCTATGCTCTAGAAACTCACTTCATCGACCCCGACACCACTTAAGAATTCAACAAGCAACACAATCACCCTCTTTGACCATATTGATCACAATATTTCACTTAATTTATATTGTTTTGCAAATCTATATATGCATGCATTTTTCAATAAATTTGCTATATTGTGGGCATCAGTAGATAATCCTATTTGTTGCATGGAACTTCTTTGATAAATACATAAATATCTACCTTGAAAACAATAAGAGAAGGGTTTGGCAATATCTAATATCAACTTGGGTATAATCAATTATATATGCAATTGCTTAGCTATGCCTTAGGTTTGAGAGAACAAACCATCGGGGTGAAACATTTGTTCATGGGATTAACGTATTGACATATTGAGAAAACGATCTATGGTTTTTTAATATAAAACCAAAACTAAAAACTATAGTTTAACATGGGTGAATTATTTATATAATCTGTGAAGTGATTGGACTTGCACGTAGTGTAGGGGGAGTTCTCACCTGGGTCGATTAAGGACTAAATGTAGTGTTGTATAATCCAAGACATCCATACAAAAATAAGTAATATTATGAGGTAGTCTTAGCTTATTAACTTGGTTAGGACTAGCTTTGCACATTGGAAGGCAGGAGTAATACTGGCATTCTAGGTAGGTTTACTCGTAGGATGTCCACACAGAGGTGTGGGAAAAACACATACTAATACAATGGTGCATGCATTGCTATGGGGGAAGGACACGATAGGGCGTAAAATGCCATTACTACTGTGTGTATAGGTCTAGATTTTCACTGATATAGTAAGGGTCAAACATCACTGGATTGGTGCAAAGTTAGGTTAATATGATGTATTGGCTCTTGTCATGATCTCTTGGCCGTACACCAAAGGAAGTCTAAAAATGTGATACTACGGAATGACTGTATGAGTCATTTTCGATCTCGGCCATAAGGTACGACTCTTGTAACATGTTTTTGCGCCGTTTCTGCAAGTGTGGGCCTTTCCGGGGGATTTTGGGCCTTTCCGGAGGGGAATTGGGCCTTCCGGGGAAGTTCGGGCCTTGGGGGGTCCATGTGGGCCGAAGGTGGGACATATTTGGGCCTTTTGGAGGTGGTCTAGGACAGCAAAACTGCTGCCCTAGCCCTACCTGCACCCCAAACAAGTACCCTCCCTAGCCCTAGCCCCCACTTGTTTCCCCTCCACCCCATTACCTCCTCCTCCCTAGCCGCCACCCCCCTTAGCCTCTTGCGCCCTCCCCCATCCCTCTCCACCTCCCCTTGCTGCCCTAGAGGGGCTCCCCACATCTTCCCCCTGCTGTTTCCTCCATGGGAAGCCACGCGACGAGGAGATCCGGCGGTTCCGGCGCGAGGACGACGATCGGTAAGCCGGGAGGAGCGTTTTCGGTGTTCGTTGTTCGCCGGGAAGAGGTATGTCATGGGGGATCTGAGGGATTGGGTCTAGGTACTGATCTAGGGATGGATTTCATGTTTTTAGATCAAGGGAGATGCTGCCATGGGGTAGATTTGATGAAAAACTAGAGTTGTACTCACGTTTTGGTTCGGGCAGATTGGGAACCCGAACTAGGGGAGGCATTTTTGCCAATTTAGAATTTGAATCGTACCGTACGGACTTTTAGGAAGTTGTAGATAATTTCATTATCTTTCCGTGCATATAAAGAACGTTAAAATCCGCCCAGCCGTTTGGGAGATATGGCCATTTTACCGAGCGCTGTCAAATCTGTGACGAGATTGGGACAGTTCGTGTTCAACGTAAGATTAAACAACATTAGAGTCCGAATTAGTCTTTCTCTATAACTAGAAAAAGTTGGGAAATTTCCTAAGCTACGCGGGGATGTACTTGTTTATTTAATTTGGAGTCCTAGAACAGACGTTATGCCCTTTGGAAGGCTTCTGTCCCGAAGGGACAGATTTGCTGTTTTCTGATTTTAGGAGTTGTAAGCGAAGTCGGGGTAGTGGGATATATGTGTGCTGTTTTGTGGACTCGATTTGAGTGTGTGGCACGTGTTTGCAGGTGGTGTGCCTCCGGGAGTGCCCTCAACCTCTCGTCACTCCGTTGCCCGTGGTTGAAGGCAAGTGTGTTGCGTGGATTGTATGTTATAAGTGTTGCTAGAATTGCTTGATAGTATTTGGGCTAGATAACATGATGTCTTGCCATGAATTACATGTTATATTTGAAAGGATGTTCTTAGGCCATGATTTAAATGTTGTCGATGATATGGTGTCCTCATGCCATGATTAAAAATGCTTGTTGTTGATAAATGATTCACATGCCATGTTTTGAACGGTTACCGTTGATTGTTGAATACGGTCCTACATGTTGAGATGCCATGTGTTGATATGTAATATTTCTATTTATGTATACGTTGCTGTCCATTTTGCATTCATGGCATATTTTCATGGCCGGCCGGTGAGATAAGTCATAACTATTCCGGTAGGGTCGGTGAGAACAGTTATGACTAGTCCGGGGCTATTCTTTCAAGTAAGTCCTACATCGTGATTCCATCACCGAGGTGAATGGAAGCGAGTGATAGGCACCCTCCATCTTCGGGATGGAAGGGGGAAAAGGGTGCATGCCGACGGGTGTGTACTCAACCATACCGGTATGAGTTTCCAGGAGACATGTGCATTGCATTGCATGAATGAAACTATGAATGGGAATTCTTTTGAGATGTTAATGAGAATGTTGTTGAGTTGTTCATGAGACGAATGCCATATTGACTAAGAGATGATTATGATGTTTTACATGTCGTGTACATGAGGTGGGTAATGTTGTGGTATGTAATGCTTATGAAGATTGAAGTTGATGGTTTGTTGTCTTGCACTCTGTTTTTCATTACATTACACTTTGCTGAGTGATGAACTCATGCTTGTGTTTTATGTTGTTTGTTTATTTAGGTACATTGAAATCGGCGCGCGGGAAGGGAATTTAGCTACACTTCTTCATGTAACACTCATAATCTAGATAATTCACCCATTTCTATGAAAACATGGCAATAAATTATGTTGATTTTGGTGTATGGATATTATGTGTGTTGGTTTCCCTCATGTGTGTCATGTGGGTCTTTGGAGCGATTTGTTTTATCATCCTAGTCTTAGTTGATGCTTATTCCATGATTATCATTGCTTATTGTTATTCTAGTTGATGCTCATCTATTGTTGTCGATGCATATTGATATCTTGATTGATCTATATATTGATATGATATTGTGATGTTCAAATTTATGCTAAAACAAAGGAGATGCTGCCGAAATTTTCCATTTAGTCATGGTATTAATTGTTGTATGGTATATGTTGGTGACATTCTGGGCTTAGTAGAATCTGGGGTGTTACAGTTGGTATCAGAGCGGGCTTCAGGTCCGTGGTGTATGAATTTAGTGAAATACCATAGGGTTAACTAAAACTTTGATGTGGGATAACCTAGAAACATGGCGTAGGTTATAACTAAAATTTTGCTATAGGATAGCAACCTTAAAACTTGTGTAAGTGGAATAACTAATTTAAAATTTGACACACACTGATGCACAGTAGGAATGGGTATGGGTATCGTTTGTTTACGCTTAAATGTTGTATTTAAGCTTTGATGTTGAATGCTCCAGTTGATGGTGCATGTTGCTATGTTGTGCGATAATGGATTGAATTGTTCTTATTGTGGTGAAAAGTGGGGTTGTGGTGCCGAAGGGTTTCGGTCACCTTTTTGTTTTTAGTAAGGTTGTGGTTTGACGGTATGGCCGGTTAAAGCCATCACCGAAGAACTATTAACCCTTATGGGGAAAGAGTGCTTACCTTTTCTGTCGCAGTTTGGGTAGTTGATTGGAGTCAAAAAGAAGAGCCAGTGGTGGATTCCTTCGTATGTTCTTTACCGTTCTGACGGTCGGTTTTTGTTGTTTTTCTTGGCTTTAGTTGTTTGAAATCAAATGAAAAGTGTTGGGTTTACGTGAATTGTTCCGTAGGCTGTTCGTGGTTTTGTCTTCCTTGGTTGAAGACGAAGAAAAAGAGTTTTGTGTTGCGCGTCTTTTGGTCGCAATTTTTTTTTTTTTTTTTGCTTTGACACCCGGTTTGTGCGTTATTGTGGATTGTCTTGGGGAGGAAACATATGCGGTTGTTGTCTCCCTATCTCAGAAAAGAGTTGAAGTTTCCCCTAGTGCCGACATTAGGTTGGGTGGAGCTAAGTTTTGAATCTTTATCGGAAAAGATTTGGTTGAACATTTGGTTTTCCCTGGTGCATCCTTCTTCCTTCTTAGAAGTATGAATCTTGAGATTGCTTAAAGAGTTTTTGGGCTATCAAAGTCGGGAATTTGAGAGTTGAGCTCTCCTGCATTTCTGTTGGAGTTTTGTTTTTTTTTTTCTTCCTTGCCTGGAAAGGAGAAACTGTTTATCGGTGTTCGTTCTTGATCTTGAGATGTGGTTATCTTTAAAGTTGAGTTGCATCATGTTTGTCCAAAGTGAAAATGGTTGTTTAGCACTTTACGTAGTATGTAATAATGTGGTTTATGGAATTGGTGTACTCCTAAGTTAATTGGTGAGTTGAATCAATTAAATGTAATTGTTTATCTTTAGCTTAAGATTAAATGAATTCCTCGTGTTGTAGATTACACTATAGCAAGAATGATTAAATGTGTGACTGCTCATGCTTATAATTTGTAGCTTTATGTTAAATATGAGGTAGCATGCTGCTTTTACTTAATGAGAAGATGACCATTGATAGTGTTTAAAGTTTTAAACCTTGACGCGTAGTGAGAACATTAAGATGATGTATACTACTGAAATTGTTAAAGAAACTTTACCGGTTGGTTAAAGATGTTCTAATGTAAAGTGTTAATAGAGAAATTTAATCGTGTTGGCTAGTGACTTTAACTTGGAAGTTGATTAAAGTTGTTATTTATTATGTTGCAAACTATTAGTATACTTGGAAGTGCAGTTGTGTTCCTATAATGCTAGTATCGATGTCAATTGTGAAGACATAGGATTTGCAGTTTATAATATTGCTAAAGCATTGGGATGGTCTAACCTATTAAATTTATTTTAATAGTTGGAGTATGTTGTGTAGCGACAATTTGTTATGATATATAGATAGTGTAACTAAAAACAATGTAGTTGTTTTTATGATTATGCCCATTTATTGATATTGATGACTTAGTAGTGGTGGTAATTGTTTAGATTACTTCTTGGAAGCCATTATTAAAATGGAGGTTATTATAACATGTTGTGATGGAGTGAACCATGGATAATTAACATGATGTAGAATTTAATCCTTAATGAGTGTATACCTTAGAATCATGTTTACGAATTTTTGTCTTGTGGAGATGATATTCACTTGTTGAAATCATTGATGATATTCACTTGTTGAAATCATTGATTAATTGATTAAGTTTCGAATGCTGAGCATGTGTTTAAAAGCTTTTAAACTGGTTTGGTTGTTTGCCATTTTTGGTTGAATGCGTTCGGTCAAGGTATTCCCTGTGTTGTGTTGCCGAGTTTTCCCTAAAACTCGTAGTGATGGGTGCCAACCTTTGGATTTGGCTAACTTGTTTAGTTTGTGCTATGAGTATGGATTTACACCCAAAAGTTTTTTAGTGGGTCGCGCTCTTTTGCGCTCACACTAAATTACCTTTGGAATAAATATTTAAAAGGAAGCAGTTGGTCATAACGGGTTGTGTTGGAAACTTTTGAGTTAAGCCCTTGATGTGTAACTCTATTTGGCTATAGTTGGAGTTATTTGGAAAATGCGTCTAGTGTTTGCGTGTGCTTCAAAAGGTGGATTTCAGGGATATTTCTTCAGTGCTTTTTTTTGGTAAAGTATTCTTTTTGGAAATGAGTTTCCCTTTCTCTTTGAGAAAATTTGTGACCGTTGTGTGTGCAGATGCTTGACTTTGGAGTCAATGTTCTTTTCCAAAATGCTGATTTTGGTTAAAATGCGAGGTTTTGCAAGTTTAGCTTTCAAGTAATGGAGGGTTCTGTTATGACGTGGTGTTTTCCTGCTAACGGTGTTGCAGTCATGGTCTATATGAATTTCTGCAACCTTCGATGTTAATGGTGTTTCAATTCTTTGATACCGAAGAAGTCGTTTGGTGAATGACTATTCGGTACTGGTTGTTACATGATGAATGAATGGTGAAAAGGGAAACATGACATCGTTTATCGATGTTAATGATAAAGGAGTCGTTGAGCCAGGTCGGTGAGAAAGTCATATATGGATACATGACTAATCCGGAGTGCTCTTGAAAGGTGTGCATTCATGTCATGAATCGAGATGTCCCATTCTTTCCAGTATGAAAGAATGAAGAATTTCTGGTATGTTGGTTTGTGGTTGAGTTTATCCAATCATTGTGCCCTTGTTTTAGTCCTTGGGTGGAAGAGCTTGAGGGCGAGACCCGCTTGGAAGAGAAATCCAGTATGGGTTGTTATCGACCTAAGCATTAGGTGTTGTTAGTAGTGGATCGTAAATAGGTTAAAGGTGAGGAGTAAAGGAAGGTTGTGTTGGACTCAATGCAAACCTTCTTGGGTATTGAGTCGTTGATGTGTTCCTCGGTAGGGTTGATTAAGTTACTAGTGGACCACTTGGTGGTTGCTAGTAACTGCTTTTCCTTTTCGATGCGTATTGGATCTTTTGTCGCTGATCTATGAGCGAGTTGAGTCAACCGTAGCGTTTTTCTTCAGTTGTTACTATTCTTGCGGGTTTTAAGAACCTTGGTTTTAAAGAAAGCTTTTCCCTTTTGATGTTAGTGGTGGGTATTGGTCTTTTCTAAAAGATCAATCTTTTGCATGGTTTTAACCCTGTTTGTTCAAACAGTGGGTTGTCTTGGAGTGTAGTGTCTCGCCTGGTTCGTCGTCGTCTTGAATACGGCAAACCACAGTAGAGAGGGTTCCAGAGGCTAGTACCGTGTTCTTTTGGAGAGTAGTTTCGATTAAAGGGATTGGGCATGTTAGTGCCAAGTAATGTATCGAATGAGGAGTGTGAGACCGTTTTCTTTTGTGGTCTTTTTGGCAATTGGAGTGAAGGTGGAACCGTGAGAGGTTGCACTCTGTTGAGCTAAATCGACATTTTCTCGCCAAGTGTTGGTTTTGAGAACTCGTTGGTCGTTTGTTTCGGTTTAAATCTTTGTGTGAATGTTTTGGTGTTGCAAGGAAGTCTTTTGTCCCTTGGGGACTTTGTTGTTGATTTTGGCGTTCTTCGGATTCGAGGCCGAATCCTGTTTAAGGGGGGGAGAATGTGATACTACGGAATGACGGTATGAGTCATTTTCGATCTCGGCCATAAGGTACGACTCTTGTAACATGTTTTTGCGCCGTTTCTGCAAGTGTGGGCTTTCCGGGGGATTTTGGGCCTTTCCGGAGGGGAATTGGGCCTTCCGGGGGAGTTCGGGCCTTGGGGGGTCCATGTGGGCCGAAGGTGGGACATATTTGGGCCTTTTGGAGGTGGTCTAGGACAGCAAAACTGCTGCCCTAGCCCTACCTGCGCCCCAAACAAGTCCCCTCCCTAGCCCTAGCCCCCACTTGTTTCCCCTCCACCCCATTGCCTCCTCCTCCCTAGCCGCCACCCCCCTTAGCCTCTTGCGCCCTCCCCCATCCCTCTCCACCTCCCCTTGCTGCCCTAGAGGGGCTCCCCACATCTTCCCCCTGTTGTTTCCTCCATCGGGAAGCCACGCGATGAGGAGATCCGGCGGTTCCGGCGCGAGGAGGACGATCGGGAAGCCGGGAGGAGCGTTTTCGGTGTTCGTTGTTCGCCGGGAAGAGGTATGCCATGGGGGATCTGAGGGATTGGGTATAGGTATTGATCTAGGGATGGATTTCATGTTTTTAGATCAAGGGAGGTGCTGCCATGGGGTAGATTTGATGAAAAACTAGAGTTGTACTCACGTTTTGGTTCGGGCAGATTGGGAACCCGAACTAGGGAAGGCGTTTTCGCCAATTTAGAGTTTGAATCTGACCGTACGGACTTTTAGGAAGTTGTAGATAATTTCATTATCTTTCCGTGCATATAAAGAATTTTAAAATCCGCCCAGCCGTTTGGGATATATGGCCGTTTTACCGAGCGCTGTCAAATCTGTGACGAGATTGGGACAGTTCGTGTTCAATGTTAGATTAAACAACATTAGAGTCCGAATTAGTCTTTCTCTATAACTAGAAAAAGTTGGGAAATTTCCTAAGCTACGCGGGGATGTACTTGTTTATTCAATTTGGAGTCCTAGAACAGAAGTTATGCCCTTTGGAAGGCTTCTGTCCCGAAGGGACAGATTTGCTGTTTTCTGATTTTAGGAGTTGTAAGCGAAGTCGGGGTAGTGGGATATATGTGTGCTGTTTTGTGGACTCGATTTGAGTGTGTGGCACGTGTTTGCAGGTGGTGTGCCTCCGGGAGTGCCCTCAACCTCTCATCACTCCGTTGCCCGTGGTTGAAGGCAAGTGTGTTGCGTGGATTGTATGTTATAAGTGTTGCTAGAATTGCTTTATAGTATTTGGGCTAGATAACATGATGTCTTGCCATGAATTACATGTTATATTTGAAAGGATGTTCTTAGGCCATGATTTAAATGTTGTCGATGATATGGTGTCCTCATGCCATGATTAAAAATGCTTGTTGTTGATAAATGATTCACATGCCATGTTTTGAACGGTTACCGTCGATTGTTGAATACGGTCCTACATGTTGAGATGCCATGTGTTGATATATAATATTTCTATTTATGTATACGTTGCTGTCCATTTTGCATTCATGGCATATTTTCATGGCCGGCCGGTGAGATAAGTCATAACTATTCCGGTAGGGTCGGTGAGAACAGTTATGACTAGTCCAGGGCTATTCTTTCAAGTAAGTCCTACATCGTGATTCCATCACCGAGGTGAATGGAAGCGAGTGATAGGCACCCTCCATCTTCGGGATAGATGGGGGAAAAGGGTGCATGCCGACGGGTGTGTACTCAACCATACCGGTATGAGTTTCCAGGAGATATGTGCATTGCATTGCATGAATGAAACTATGAATGAGAATTCTTTTGAGATGTTAATGAGAATGTTGTTGAGTTGTTCATGAGACGAATGCCATATTGACTAAGAGATGATTATGATGTTTTACATGTCGTCTACATGAGGTGGGTAATGTTGTGGTATGTAATGCTTATGAAGATTGAAGTTGATGGTTTGTTGTCTTGCACTCTGTTTTTCATTACATTACACTTTGCTGAGTGATGAACTCACGCTTGTGTTTTATGTTGTTTGTTTATTTAGGTACATTGAAATCGGCGCGCGGGAAGGGAATTTAGCTACACTTCTTCACGTAGCACTCATAATCTAGATAATTCACCCATTTCTATGAAAACATGGTAATAAGTTATGTTGATTTTGGTGTATGGATATTATGTGTGTTGGTTTCCCTCATGTGTGTCATGTGGGTCTTTGGAGTGATTTGTTTTATCATCCTAGTCTTAGTTGATGCTTATTCCATGATTATCATTGCTTATTGTTATTCTAGTTGATGCTCATCTATTGTTGTCGATGCATATTGATATCTTGATTGATCTATATATTGATATGATATTGTGATGTTCAAATTTATGCTAAAACAAAGGAGATGCTGCCGAAATTTTCCATTTAGTCATGGTATTAATTGTTGTATGGTATATGTTGGTGACATTCTGGGCTTAGTAGAAGCTGGGGTGTTACAAAAAATAGTGGCAAAAAGTGTTGATCATGCCTTTTGGGTAAAGTTGGACACATCTGTAGAGTGTAAACTTTTCAAAAAGTCGTGCCCATGGTCAAGGGTGGCTCTAGTGCTTTGACACTAGTTAGATTTTGTGTTTTTAATAAAAATGTTTACATAGCAAAATGGTAGGAAGTATTGTTTTAGATGTTATGCTAGGATGGTAGGAAATGGATCATTAATAACAATCGAGAAGGACTGCTACTTTATTTATTGTATATACTTATTATTTACATACTTATCAACTGCTCTTTGTATAATTTGTTTGCAATATACTAACTGTTATCATTCAATAAATCTCACTTTATGCCAAAAAACCTAGTAGGATAGCCATACTTTGACATAGTCTTACTTTATGCTTGTATGTATAGTCTATCCTTTGATAAGCCATGCATGTGATTATATATTTGTGATACACTACAAGTCTTGTGAAGTACAAAAGTGTTCACCCTTGCTTGTTGATATTCAATGGGCAAAATAACCACAACAACTCAGCTTGCTTTTGCAAAACAAAACCTCTCGCGATTAACCAAAATCAACATTTTGGAAAGAGAAAAATGATTCTCAAACCAAGCATCTGAACCCACAACTATCACATTTTCGATTAAGTCCAACTCTCGTCAAAAGTAGCGTCACAAAGACTTCTCAACTCAAGATTTCCAACACAACCCATTGTGTCGGTTTGATTCCTTTAACTACCGATTCCAAAGATAATTCAATCTGCACGCTAAGAAGCGCGATCAACTCATACACTCTTGGGTATAAAATCCACTCTTCCTTTAATTACCTTTTTCCTGTTCATATAACCATCACTTATCATAACATCAAACACTAACCCAAGTTTATCTCTTGGCAATCAATGAAGAGAACCGCGTTCTCGCTTCCTTTGCGCAATTAACCGATTAGATAATTCAACACAAACATGTGTCATCAATTTCCTTTGGTCTACTAATCATGACAAACAATCATTCATATATTTGTTTATTCCAAACTTAGAACATAACCCTTCAACATTTATCTCAATAGAACCAACAAGTACCCTTAGTACAACCCCGAAGTCATCATTTTGGCATCCCCAGTTCACTCCACCGATACATACTTCTAACAACTCAATATCATTTCCACAAGGCTTATTTCACAAATAAAGTCTGAAGACAAACATTTGTCAAGGACAACTCAACCTTTCACACGATCATTCCATACCCCTATTCCATGATTACACATCGATCAAGTCATTATGTCAATCCACCGTCTAATTGTCCCATAACAACACAAACCAATAATCCCCCTGACGTTACACCATCCCCTTGCTATCGCAAGTTCCTCAACCAAAACATTCTCAACCTTTTTAGTCATGATCAATACCCACCGCACAGGAATACAAATCCTGAATTTCATATTAACTCCATGACTCGCAACATTTTGCACAAAACACTAATTAATCTTCAATTTAGATCACTTACAATCTCTATTATTCCTTCTCTAACAATACGATAATTTAGGTTGTCTCTAAACAACCCACATCATCTGAAACTCTAACTCCCCATCATACCCTTAACCTCTTGAACAACCACATGGGTCACACACCCAACCCTTAAGGAAACCACAGTTTCTCAAGAAAAGAACAACACCGAAAACATCGGAAAGACCCAACCAGAATTTACATGAGAACTCGACTCTCGAATTCTCCAAATTCCGATGTGCAAAAGCCTTTCGAACAAACCTCAAGATTACCAACCCCCATCAGGGACAATGGATACAATAATGTTTTTCCACAAAAAAAGAAAAAGAAAAAACCAAGCGATCAACCAAATCTCGTACCACTTAAATCCACACGACTAAGGTTTTACATTAAAAACTTCAGTAAACTCTTTCAAATCCAAAGAACGATAAACACGAGAACAAAATCACTTTTCTCTACAAAAGGACTAACCAAATCGAATACCAAGACGGTAGCAAAAGAAATCCAAAAGGATTCAATGCTAAACCTTGCTATTGACTCCAACCAACGAAGTCAAAGGAAACCACAACTTCATCCACACTCTAAACTTTGTCGCAAAAAGGCGACGACTCAAACATACGAAAGGCTTTAGACTTCCGGTTGTGGCTTTACCCAAGCACAACCCCCAACACAGCCTCAACCATGGCCACACCACAACAGAAGGTGACCGAAACCCTTCGGCACCACAACTCACTTAAACACAATTACTCAATTAGCTCTTACAAAAATAATAGCAATAGACATCATGCATAATCAAAGCAATAAGCATCCTTAACTTTAACATTCAGCATCAAAGCTTAGATACAAAATTTAAGCGCAACGCAAGGATACCCATACCCCGTCCTACAGTGCATCAGAGTGTGTCAAGTTTTTAAATTAGTTAACCACACTATTTCAGATTTTAAGGTTATTGCCCTAAGGCCAAGTTTTCAAGAGTAGAAACCTAAGCCATGTTTCTACTTTTCCAAGTCACATTTTTTTTAGTTTACTATAGAGTAAATTACCATACTCATATTCCACGGACCTGAAGCCCGCTCTGATACCAACTGTAACACCCCGGCACCTCACGTGCCCGAAGTGCTACCAAAACCTATCTAATTTCTTCCATACAAAAAATTTCGGCAAGACCTCCCCTACTAAGTGGACATCCACTCAGCAGGCAAAAGAGAACACAATTATCAATATAGCAATAATAATTTCAACATGTCATAGAATCAATCAACCATCATGACATGTAGGCAATTAACAACTACCAGAAACCAATTCATTAACAACTCAACTTAAATACCACATATTTACACAAATAGATTAACTAGTTACAAATTTACTAATTGATTCCAAAAGTCTGAAACATGTCGTGAGACACAGTGGAGGTGCAGCTACGCCCCAAACCCGGCAAGTCGCTCTTCCGAGTACCTAAAAATATTAACAAACAAGCGTGAGTTCAAAAACTCAGCAAAGTGCATCAAATCAATATGAATAACAAGTTAGCAAATGTAGCTCTTACAAGATTCAACCAATACATAAACAATTGTACCGCTACCACTTACCTCATTGCCCTTTTCATACACACCTCATTGAATCTTTTTGGGTGAGTCCACGACTCGATCCTAACTCTTCACAACTCCATTTAACACACAAAACTCAATCGTTAGCGATGCAATGCACATGTATGCTCTTTTTTTTAGATGCACGTCACCAGTCTTTGCCGAAAGTGCACACCCGTCGGTGTGCACCCTCATGTCCCTTCCATCCCATGGAAGGTGCCTACTCTTACTGTCTCGCTCCCATTAACCTCGATGAGTGGGACTACGAGGTAGGACTTTCGTGTTCACTACGTGTGAACACAGAGGCCCGCATCAGAATGGGTCGCCTCTTCTTTTATGAATGCACAAATGCAATTAACACAATTAAATTGCATAAACAAACATTTCTATCCTTCCACATGGATATAAATGAATACACACATGGCAATCCATTCTCATATTCATCAATATAATCATCAAATCAACCAAAACACTAACAAATACTTAACCTTCATATGCCTCTAATTGATTCACACACAAGGGACAAATGAATAAATTTATGAACTTAACATTTGCATCAACATAAATATCAACATGATGAAAATCACCAAGCAAAGCATGATTCATTCCTTTTTAGCACTTAATCGAAATGACACACTTGCCTTCTACCGAGAGGAATGGAGTGGCGGGAAGAAGAGGTCACTCCCGAAGCTACTCCATCTGGAAACATAATTATATACTCAATTCCACAAGTTCTAGAGTCAACAAACAACAACAAACCACAAAAAAATACTCCCCAAGTCAAACTTGCCCCAAATCTGAAATTTCATCCAAAACTGGTTTGGGTAGCCCACTTTTCCAAAGCAAAACTATTGCTAAACTACTCCAAATTGAGCAACCAAAGACATTTTAAGCATCTAATCAGAAAGTTCTAGCTATCTCTAGGCAAAATTAAATTCAAATTCTGCCTCTATCTTGCTCAAAATCACAACTCAAAATTGAATCTACTAATAGTTGCAATTTGGACAGCAAAGAGGTAAAACTTGCATAATTTTCTAATGGTTGGACCAAAATTCACATTCTTGTACTCTAAACGATCACAAGAGGATAATCTAGGATGATCACAAAGTCATTTCAGTTGGAATTGTCTCAAACAGTCCCATAACTAAAATGAACACAGGTTACAATCAAAACATATCAATTATGGACAGCAAGCCCTAAAACCAACACAACTTTTGATTGAATGAACCAAATCTTATATTCTTGAGCTTTAAATAACCACAAAAGAGATACCTAGCATTACCCCAAGTTCATTCAAGTTGGGATTGTCTTAAACAATCCCAGAATTAACATGAACACAGCTACAAGCCAAAATTGTCATTTCTGGACAGCAAGCATTCAAAATATCATAACTTTTAAATGGTTTGGCCAAATTGTGTTTTCTTGAGCTCTACATAATATTGAGAGCATTATCTACAACTTCTATGGCAACCAAATAAACAGGAGATAGATCCAAGAGCCTCTAATCAAACACTGAACATACAACCCAAAATCTGAACTTTCAAAAAAACAGGTTTCTGAGCAGCAAGTTCAAAACCACATAACTTTTGATTCTGAAACTAGAATCGTACAAACAAGTACATTTTATGAAACTAGAGCAAATTTCCTACAACTCTCTAGGCAAATAGAAAAGCTCAATCGGTCTGCAGATAGGTCTAAAACGCAGTTGAACATTTCAGCTCACAAAACAATCTACTCGGGACAGCAAACACTAAAAATGGCATAACTTTTAATTGGCTTCATGGATTTTTGACTTCTTGTACTCCAATTAAAGGTAATTCGATTATTTACAACTTTCACAACATACGGTCAAGCAGAAAACGACACTAAGTCCCTCGAATCAACGCTCAAAGAAATGGACAGAATCTGCCCGAAAACTGGAAAAGTTTCCCTCCACTAGGGATCTAGTTTCCCTCCAAAATTTTCAATGCTATGAACCCTAGAAATACTTCTACCAGGGAGTAGACCTCAGATCTGAGCTCACACGAAATTTTTGAGAAGCTTGCTCCACTTACCAAGTGAGGGGAGGAGGAATGATGGAGCTCGGGTGGAGGAGGCCGGCTGGACGAGGAGCTTGGGGAGGGCAGCTCGCCGAAGTTGGGGACCTCGCCGGAGTTGGGAGGAGCTGAGGAGGAGAAGTACCCTACTGCTGCTATGGTGGCTGCCCAAGAGAAGGAGTGGAGGAGGAGTTGTTTGCTTCGGGTGGGGGTGGGGGTGGAGGTGGCCAGCCAAAAAAAAAGAAATGGTGGGAGGGAGAGAGAGAAAGTGGGAGTGGGGATTGGGTAGGTTAGGTGGATGAAAGACCTTTGTTCTCTCCCAAGCCAGATGAATTTGATAGCTTTCAGTTCATCTGACTGGCCCCTCCAAAACTCAGTCCAGGAAATGCTAATACCGGTACAAAACTTAAGTTGTGTTACACTATCTATATGAGCCACCCTGAGTCTATTTAAGAAAGTGCGCTGGGATCCCCTCTCATTACTCTACCTGTCCCTCAACTTGTCCCAACCTGTTGTGCCCGCGTTTGCTTGGACCACCATGGCATTCGGAGCGTGTAACATCCTCATTTTCGCCTTCTGGAGAAAAACCTAATTTAAATAAAGTAAATTCAAAATTTGGAGTTTTCTTGGTGTTTATATTATTCTGGCATCCATTCCCATCCGAAATCGGGATTTAATTCACCTCCGATCGAAAAATCGAATTTTCCTGTTCCCGCCGGTACCCGAAATTTCACCCGAGTCCAAAAATCCCCAAACCACTTCAATTGTATTCCAAATATTCCAAAATGATTTTAGGAATCATTCCCTGGGTTTTTGGACCTCCGTTCCTATTTTATCTCGCGCGGTTTTTGTTTAATGCCTACAATCCGCGCCCGGATATTTAATTCCACAAAAATCGTCCAAATTCAGTGGAACCAATTTTATTGGGTCCCAAATATTGTAAAATGGTTCTAGAAATTTGTTCGGAATTTTTAGACCATTTGTCCTAATTTTTCTCTAGGGCGGTTTATTCGCGTAAAGGAGAGCCAACCGGAGCTTGCCACGTGTCACTGCTACAGTGTCATCCCCTACCTTGAGCCATGAAAGAACAGAGAAGCTCAAGTGAGCTCTCTAATGGCTAGGGTTTCCTTCTCATCCTCATAACTCCTTCATTTCAACTCCAAAATGCGAACGGTTGGTTCTGGTGGATCCTCAACGTCGAGCTCTTGCCATTCCCCACCATCACTCGCCGTTAATCTCGCCGAAAATGGCCGTATTAATGAAAGATCGAAATTGACTTAAACGCCATTATCTCAGCCGTTTATACTCCAAACGGCGCACCACCACCTCCATTCTCTCCGTATACAAGTGCTCTTCTCGGTGGTGTGATCCACTCTTTGCCTCCCTCATTCGTTTGCCCGTGAGATCAAGAAAATCAACGTCGGGTGCACTTTTTCGGTGTTCTTCGCGTTCTTGCTTGTAGATCCCTCTCCGGTGAGCCATTCTTCTTGTTCTTTGGTTCTTTGTGACCGTGAGGTAGTCTAGAAGCTCACTCAACAATCAATTTTAGGTTGCATCAAGTTTTGGAGGCGAATTTTGAGTTTTTGTTCTTCCAACCGAAACTCCGTTCGTCACCAAATTCATCGCCTCCGGTGAGAATCAACTCAATTCCTTTCTCCTAGGTGTCCCTAGGATGTTATCTACATGATCCATGCTTTTGTTTGGTCCAATTCTGTGCGAAAATGGTGGAAAATCGGATTTTTTTTGGAGTGTGGAGCTCTCTGTTCTTTTGAAAATGCTCACTGTGCTTGTGTGGGCTCATGGCCGCACCGGCCGGCCGGCCATCGCCGCCGCCGCCCCGAAAAAGAAAATGATTTATTAATTCGAATTATTGATTTCAGATTTTGAGTCAAACTTCAAACGCTTATAACTTTTACGTTTTAACTCTGATTTGGGTGATTCAAATTTCTAAATTTGTATAAAATTGAGATCTACCTAATGATGAATTTTATTTAATTTTTGGACCAAAGTTTTTCTATGTAATATTATTTAATTGATTATTTAAACTTCAAAATGCTATAACTTTTGCATTTAGACTCCGAATTTGACGATTCCAGTTTCTAAAAATTCATAAAATTATGCTCTCTCTGTTTGTGAACTTTATTTGGATGTTTGAACACTTTTTGTCTACTGTTTATTTATTTATTGCTATTTGCACGCTTTATGAGTAGACGTTGAGGTGCCCGAAGGCTTCGAAGGAGAGGTGTTGACACAGGAGCCAGGTCAGGACCAAGAACAAGTACTCTTTGAAGGCAAGTTGTGCTTTGACCATGTTAATCCCAATTTCAAATTAATTCGATTTAAAACTATTGCATGCTAGTTTAATTAGAAAATACTTTATTTAATTATGGGAAATTAGATAAATGCCAAATTGCTGTATGACACCTTGGTTAATTATATATGTGCCATGACCCTTGTCACTCTAGTTGAGGATTAAATAGTTGGACATTATTAAATTGCCAACATGGGTATTTAGACCGTTGTAGCATATTGCTTAGCCCTGCTACGTGCCCATGACATGATTTTGGACAATCAAATGTTAATATTGACTTAATGATATATTGAACCTGTTTTGGAAAGGTATCATGTGATGTTGATGGCACGTGGTGCATGGTAATCAACTGGGGTTTGATAAATAGTTTTCGACCGGGGCATTTGGCAAGAATGATCGGGTGGGCCAGTTGTGGCACCGGTAACGTTGTGTTGGTTCTTCGGGTAGTCTTGCCCTGGTCACCCTAAGGACTTAACCTTGCAAGCCTTTGAACTGAGTCAAGCGTGCAACCACATGTCTGTAATGGGACAGACCTAGTTGATTAAGTTGCTAATAACGTACCTGTGGGACCTCAGGATGTCAACTACACCCTTTGTGTAAGTTGTACGGGGGAGCATACCGGGGCTGCGACCAGGTACCCATCTAACGGTGGATTGGACTAAACTTCGCCTTCGCTAAGGGAAGGGTTAGTGTGCAATCACCGGAGAGGACCACTTGTACTGTTAGAGGTTTCCGAAAGACTTTGTTACGGAAACTCGCCTTTGTGGTGTTTGACTGTATCTTGTGGGTAAAGTGCAGAACCTCTGCAGAGTGTAAAATCTATTCGAATAGCCGTGTCCGCGGTATTGGACATCGCTCGGGAATTACAGTTAAGGGCTAGACTTTCTTGAAAATAACTTGGACTTGAAAGGTTGGGTTGGTTTAATAATGATGTTGATGGAAATGTGGATTAGGAATGGGAAAGATGTTTACTAAACTCCTTGAAAAGTTATTGATCTTATACTTGTTTCTATTGCTTTCGAATCTACTTATGCTACTTGTCAAATGTTGTTTACTGCAAATATACCCTGAGCTATTCCTTTGTACTAAGCCGTGCATATAGTATATTAGCTTGCATTCTGTGCATGACTTGCTGAGTACCAAGTACTCACCCTTGCCGCAATACAACACCAGTTGAAGAGGAGACTACACCAGCTTTGGAGGAGGAGCTCCAAGAGGAACCATCTACTTAGGGAGCGAGCCCAGTCAGTTGCCTGTGGTATACTGGATGGCGCCACGAAGTTATCTTATTTTCCGCTGCTATTATTTCTCTCTTATTAAGTTTCGCCCTGCGAGGCGTATATTTGTAACTTGACCATAAGGTCAAGCAACCAGCTTGATTACTTGATTAAAGTACTTTATTAGTATCGAGTGGTATGATTGTGATATTTACCAATGTTGAGACTGTGTGCACTAGCCCGTTCCTGGACTAGTGCTGAATACACAGAGGGTCCGGATTTGCAAATTCGTGTCCCGACACTGTGTGTACTAGCTACTGATCTGGGACTAGTACGGAAATACACAGGAGATTTTGGATAGCCGATCCGGGGCCTCACAGAGCGCGAACCGAATATCACCGACGTGCTCTTGCAAGATTACCGGAGCTCCGGAGCATCTCTTCCAAAACCGTTCATGTCACGTCGTGCCCCCGATCATCGTGAAAGTAACCCCTCACACGATTTCAAGTTTGGTGAACTGTAGGCAATGAATTTTACATTTTACTGAAATATGTTCATAGTTGTTCAGCACGTTATTGTTTCTCAATCCTTGC
The DNA here is from genome assembly GCA_036346355.1 of Rhipidocladum racemiflorum. Taxonomy (NCBI): domain Eukaryota; kingdom Viridiplantae; phylum Streptophyta; class Magnoliopsida; order Poales; family Poaceae; genus Rhipidocladum; species Rhipidocladum racemiflorum. The sequence goes on along the minus strand of CM070577.1, from coordinate 47,705,308 downwards.
CTCTCCACCATTACCGTGGCAGTCATCGAGTTCATCGTGTTGAGAGCTTCACGGTGCTCCTTTTGGTTTATCCTTAGCCTTAAACTAGCTTTGCACCTTTGATTTTCATTAAGTTGAACTACTTCTATTCTTGCATTCTGTACAGTAGCTGAACCAGCCAAGCAAGCAGCCACCCGATGCTACAGTAAAATCACGAGGTACTGAAGTAGGAGAGAGAAAACCAAACAAATAAATAAATAATTTTGTAAAAAATATGTTTGGATTTCTAATATTGTACAGTAGCTCAAAATTTTATTTTTCTTAGTAAAAGTAATTTAAAAAAATTTAAAACCATTTCTTTATTGTTTTATGTGATTTAAACTTTTAAAAATCTGATCTCCCTCATACGAACTCCGATTGAAGCGATTCTAGTTTCTAAAAATTCATAAAATCAAGTGCTACATTCCAGAGCCATTTATTTTTACTTTCAAGTTTGTTTGAGTATCTATTTTGGTGTTTATTTGCATTGTTGCTTGCTTTTTCTGGTAGACGTTGATTCCTTGGGAGTGAACACATGATTTGAAGATCAATACTCAGCAACAACAGTTGATCAACAAGGCAAGTTGTGTCCTTGACCATGTTGGACCCATGTTTGCAAAAGTACTTTGTTTCATACAATTGCATGCCATTTGTTTACAAGTATTATTTACAGGGAATAGCTAAATACCTGATTGTCATTATGTCGCCTTGATTAATTGAGATGCCATGTATCCATTGTCACCATAGGTTGGGTCATTTAATAGTCGGACATAATTGTAATACCAACATTGGCTTATGGTAGATATGCTTAGACATGTTTAGTCGTACGTTAGATTCACGACACATGTTGAATGTTAATAATCTTGACTTAATGAGATATAAAATCATGGCGGGTAGCCATTGTTGTAAAATTTATTGTACCATGGTAGGGTGTACCATTGGTCTTTGTTATACAAAATTGTTTTCACTCGGGCAAGTGAATGTGTAGTAAAGGGGGTGCCGTTAGCACATTTCGAATGTGGTTGTCTTGCCTGAGATACTTAATGACTTAATCTTGTGTGCCATTGAACTGGGCCTAACCATACAGCCACATGTCTGGTATGGGATAGACTTGGCTAATTAATTTGCAATGTCTAAAGTTGAGTACTGTTGTGGTTGTATGGGTTTTGGGATGGATGGACAGAGTCACATGGTGCAAGACAGGGCTTTGAGGGGTGAAACCTTAGCGGACAGTACTAAGTTTAGACAGAGCATTGTAAAGGCCTTATCGTGATCTCTCTGCCGCACACCAAAGAAAGTGTGATAATCACATGGCAATAAGAGACGATCAGGTAAAGTTGTACAACCTCTGCAGAGTGTGTCAAACTATTCGAATAGCCGTGTCTGTGGTCATGGATGTGCCTAAGAATTTCACACGAGGTATAGAGTTTTCATAAAATTTTGGAAGATAGAATTATTGGAAGTGAACAGGGAGTTCACTGTTGTTTTCAATGTCTAAATATCAATAATGTTGAGCTTAGTGGTTGATGATGGTTTCAGATGGTGATGGGTGATGCCTCACTAATCTTTTGTTATTGTCTACCATTGGTTTACCAATTATTTATTATCTTTTTGTCAATTATGCTTTGAATCTATTTATTGTATTTACATTCAAGTTATTGCTTTCTACAACATAACCATATGACTATCCTTTGTCAAGTTGTACATTATTTGCATTATTCTCTACGGCTTGCCAAGTACTTGTTGTACTCACGGTTTCATGCCTTTGTTGATCAGTTGCTATTGAAGAACAAGGAAATACTGAGTTCTACGATGAGTACTATGAAGACTACAAGAACTAGGATGGCGTTTCTCCAGACGATTGCTCTTGGCATGTTGGATGACCCAAGTTATTTTATTTCCGCTGCAAGAGTTTATTTGTTTCTTAAGCCCTTAAGGCATGGTTATGTAAACTTGACCATAAAGTCTGTTGTTACTATTTGCTACTTTCTTAGTTATTTCGTTTAATGGAACGGTATTTCATCTTTGTTGCCACTATGTACACTAGTTTGATTCTAGATTAGTGCGGTATACACAGATGGTTTCGAAGTTGTAAATCCGATTCCCGACATCGGCTCATCGAGGTGTCAGGCCAGGTGACGGTGACAAGAAGAAGGGGGAGTGGACAGGGCGGCAGGGCATCGGTCGGGTCCGAGGGAGATTTGAAGAGGAAGTCAGGCGTGGCATCGGGCGCCGGGCGTTGGGCGTCAAGCGGGCCATAGGGCGTCTAGTGGGGCAGAGGGAGACTATGCGCCAGGCGATGGAAGAGGGGAGGAGGTGGACAGGGCGACCGGGCGTCGGCCGGTTCAGAGGGAATCTAGAAGAGGAAGTCAGGTGTGGCGTCGGTTGTTAGGTGGCACAGAGAGAGACTGGGCATCAAGTGGGGTGTTAGCTGTGGAAGATGAAGCGAGGGGGCATCGAGCGGCTGGTTGTCAGATCTGAGTGAATACGAAGAGGAAGTGAGGGGTGTTGTGCCTTTGAGGAAGAGGGAGGCTGGAAGAGGAAGTGGGCTTGCGAGGAACAGAAGTAAAAAAGGATTGAAGCGATGATTTGCACCGTGCCACAAGGAGAGCACTGTGCGCAGAATCACCAAGATGCAGAGCTGGTAAGGAGTCCAATGATTGTACAGTGGATATTGTGGATGACTTGTGGGTGTCAGTATGTGAACTGTAAACAGTGGATGACTCATGACTGGGTGAACAGTAGTATTATTACTTATTAACTTTATTGTTTGCTATTTAATTTTATTACTCTTTAGTACATAATAGATAATTATATATTGTTTAGTTATTAATATAGTTTTTTTAGATCAAGAGGACATCAAAAGATGCCCCAGATTTCTATTAAAGAAAACTCAAACAGTAGAACATGGGGGTTTGGCACCACCCCACTACAGGAAGTCCAAGACAGGGGACATAGTCCACCACAAACACACAAAAATAAAGCAGACAATAACATCATCCAGTACATCAAAATCTAACTTCTCCATTTCAGTTTTGCAGTCGCCGCTTTTCTTCAGATCGATCCACGAAAGTTGCCAAAATATACCGGCCAATCTTGTTCAATGGACTCCTTCGCATCAAAGAAAGTGTCACCGATTTGCTCCAAACATTAGTGTCCAGCTCCACCTTGTCCCAAACTCCAAAGCCAGGAATGACAGCGAAATCTTGACAAGAAGATAAACATGAACCATGACGTCCCAATCTCGGTAGAAGATAACCTGACTGGCCAGCTTTTTCCGATCACAGAAGTTTAGTCATGTACGACGCCATCGCCACTAGCTCTTCCGTCATCTTCTCAGAGCCTTCGATCATTGTATTCTTTATCTACGAGATCACTCCATGGCTCGATCGCAGAGGGGAACGCAAGATGAAATCCAAACTGTCAGAGAACATCTGCACTTTGCTCATCATTTCCTCCTTGAACAACGGATCCCAACTCTTTAAAGAAACGAGCACTTTTCTCCAAACCACTTTCATATTGGACCACATCTGAAAATTGAAAATCATATCATTCCTAGTAATCCAAATATTCCAAAGCACAAGAAATAAATGGTATTTAAAGCAGCATTTTTATTGTTACTAAGCCAAAACCGAGCAATGGATTCGAAATTATTTCCAATTTTCCTGTCAAAAAAATCTCCAACTATATCCCACATATTTTTAGCAACGACACAATCAAAGAACAAATGATTAATCGATTCCATCTCATTACAAAAGCTACAAGCAACTCCTTTGTCAATACCTCTCTTCAGAAGATTATCTCTAGTCATAATCTTATTATTAGCCAATAACCAAAGAAAGAAATGGATTTTAGGAGGAACAACTAAGCCCCACACAGCCGGGATAAAAACAGGAATTACACCTCTAAAATTAATAATTGCATAGAGAGATTTAACCGAGTAAACACCCTTACTCTCATACTGCCAAATTAAAGAATCCTCATCATCCACGAAATTTATACTCTTAACGACTTCCATCAAATCAAACCATCTGATCATCATTTTTTCAGAAAACGTCCTTCTAAAAGTACATTTACAATTTATGCCATCCCAAATTTCAGAAATATTATAGCCTTTCTCATTAACTAAACTATATAAATCCCAGAATTGAGTTGCTAAACAAGAGGAACCAAACCAGATGTCCTCCCAGAACCTAATCTTTCTCCCATTACCAACAGACCACTCGTAACCAAATTTAGTAGCTTTTAAGGCCCATAAAACCCTTTTCCAGAAAACTGAAGTGTGCTCATGATTGTCAACAAAGATATTCGGACTATTAGTTTTATACTTGAAAGACACTAACTTCTTCCAGTATCTAGACTCTTTATTGTAGAACCTTCTAATCCAAGTAGCTAGAAGGCACATATTAAGATCTCTAAGGTTTGGTAAGCCCAGGCCACCATACTTCTTGTCCATACAAACTAGATGCCAGTTAGCTAAATGAAGCTTATTATGCCCTTCATAATTGTCCCAAAGACAATTAGCCATGTGAGAATTGATCAAATCAAGGGCCCACTTAGGAAATCTAAAAAAAGAGAGAAGATAAATCGGAATGCTAGCCAAACAAGATTTCACGAGAATCAGCCGACCACTCTGAGAAAGCAGTTTACCCCTCCAACCAGCAATCCTTTTCAAAATCTTATCCACAAGCGGCTGAAAATCTTCCCTTCTAATCTTATTATAATGAAGTGGAATACCTAGATATTTAATAGGAAAGGAACCTATCTTACAACTAAGAATACCCGCATAACTCACCAACTCGCTAGATTCACAACCAATTGAAATTAGCTCGCTCTTATGAAAGTTAATTCTCATACCCGACATTTGCTCAAAACAAGTCAAAAACCACTTCAAATGTAAAACAATATGTTCATCATTCTTAATGAACAAAAGCGTATCATCTGCATATTGCAAACTGATTATCCCACCAGGACAAAAATCTTCGCAAAGACCAGTGATCAAACCCATATTAGAAGCTTTATATAACATCCTAGCAAACACATCAGCAACCAAATTAAAAGGATTGGAGATAAAGGGTCTCCCTGTCTTAAACCTTTACCCGTTTGAAAAAATTTACTTTCGATATTATTGATTTTGACTCCCACAGAGCCATTCTTCAAGATACAAGAAATCCAGTTCCTCCATTTAGGCCCAAAGCCTCTTTTATCCGTAATATATAAAAAGAAATTCCAATTCACTCTGTCATAAGCTTTTTCATAATCAAGTTTCAAAACTAGCCCTTTACCTTTCTCCTGATGAATTTTATGAATTATCTCATGAGCAGTAACAACACTTTCTAGAATATATCTATTTTTAATAAAGGCAGTCTGATTTTGAAGAATAATCCTATTGCAAAGGAGACCAATTCTGTTTGTCAAAACTTTAGTGATGATTTTATAACTACAGTTCAAGAGACTAATAGGTCTAAACTGCTTAATATTTGTAGCATTGTTCTCCTTAGGAATCAGTGAGATCATAGCAAAGTTAAGTCTAAAAACATCCAAATCACCTCTCTCCAAGTCATTAAACAAGTCTAGTAAATCCTTTTTGATAATATCCCAAAATTTCTGATAAAACATGAATGGTAGGCCATCAGGACCTGGAGCTCCATCCGAATAAGAGTCAAAGACAGCTTTTCTAACCTCTTCCTCCGAGAAAGGAGCTTCTAGCAAAGTATTCTCCTTATCCGATATCATATCTTCATTTCTAAAAAAATTATCACCTAGATTAATATTAGGTTTATCTTCAAAACCAAAAAGGGTTTTATAGTAGTCACTAGCTATTTCCAGCATACTGTTAGTGTCATGAACAGGGCCCTCAGGACCTTCAAGAACGGAAATAAAATTTTTCCTTCTTCTTTGATTGGCAACTGCATGGAAGTATTTGGTATTCCTATCCCCTTCCTTTATATCTTTTTCCCTAGCCCTCTGTCTAGCTTTTGTCTCTTCGATATTCCAAATTTTCTCTATTTCCTTCCTAACAAATAATAACCTGACATTCTCATTCACTGAAAGGGATCTAGACTCTGAAAGGATATCCAAATTATCGAACTCTTCTAAAAGAGAACTTTTCTTTTTCTTAGTCTCAGAGTCAACATTACGACTCCAACCTCTGGTAACTTTCCGCACATTTCTAAATTTAGTCTGCCATTTATCTATCGCACTACCCCCTCGTATTTGAATATTCCAAGCTTTAGAAATAACACTACTAAAATCTTCACGAAGTAACCACCATTTCTCAAATTTATAGCTACTTTTGTTATGGTACACTTTTTTACCAGAATCCCATAATATCGGGGTGTGATCACTTCCAACCCGAGGAAGAGTGGAAACTAGAGCCAAAGGAAACTTCTCCTCAAAAGAGGTACTACACAAGACTCTATCAATAACCGACATAATAGGATTATTTTGATTATTTGACCAAGTAAAATGTCTTCCCGTTAAGTGTAACTCCATAAGACCCCATATATCAATCCATTCATTAAATTTATCACACCACTTTTGATCTACTCTGTTATTACTCTTGTCAGACTGAAATCTAGTTAGATTAAAATCCCCTCCCAATAAAACAGGAGTATGCTCATCACCAATAAGGATTTCATGTAATTCAGAAATGAAATCTTGTTTACCCTCCTCATAAGGGGCTCCATACACCGTAACTAGTCTCCAAATAAACTCATCCTCCTTTGACTTTATCATACATTGAATATAATAATCTTTAATATCAACATGCATAATTTCCATCACGTCAGCATTTATCCCGACCAAGATACCACCTGCAGTGGCTTTCGACGGTAACCAATTCCAAACTAGATTTATAGACCCGCTAATATTATTAAGAAACGAAGTACTAAATTTATCTTTCTTCGTTTCTTGTAACCCAACAAAATCTAACCTATACTCTCCAATCAGTTCTTTGATACATTGAGTTTTCCCCGGTTGTCCTAATCCTCTAATATTCCAGAAAATACCCCTCATTTCCTTTTATTTTTCATGGGGTGCTTGCCCCGTTTATATGTACCAACCTTAGTCCATCCCTCACAATCACTAACATTTAAATTGTTCTCCTTCAGAGAATCAATAATCTTCTCACAATTAACTAATGAACTATTCTCATACTCAACACTTTCTTCAGCATGTGATCTATTATCATATTCATCATGTTTTCCAGCATATATATTATCCTCATAGTCAGCACTTAACTCAGTATGTGGACTATTCTTATAAACACTCTTTTTTTCAGCAAGTGGACTCTTCTCATAATCAGCATTCTTAACACTACAACCTTTATCATCTCCTGCAGAGATTTCATTTTCAAACTTATTTATCCTAATTGCATCCATTTCCTTACAAAATAAGATATTCTCAATTTTTTTCATGTTTTGAACTCCCCATCGTAATATCAATACTCTCAGCCAAATTATTCAACTCAATAACAGAAAGAGAATCAAAAGAACTCTTAGATATCATACCTTTAGATTTACCTTTTACCTCCAAATTCTTTTGGCGTTGAAGCTCTTGTGCCTTCTGCAATACAGTTTTGCCTCGATCATCAATTCTTTTACTTCTTCTCTTAGCTGGTACCGGGCCCCAAAGATTTTGTCTCTTCAAAGACACATTCTCCTGTCTGCAAAAAGATTTCTCCCCAATGTATTCAGTTTCCGTTTTCATAAGACCCAGATCAGATTCAACAGTCTTATCTTCTCTTTTAATAGTCTGATCCATAGAGGCATGGCAAGGAGACAAAGAATCTTTGTTCAACACATTCACCAAATCATCCCCATAAACATCAGTAAGCTCTTTATCATTGCCATCTCCCAAAACAAGTTCCTCAAACTCCTCATCAGAGTCAATCATCTCCAAGTCTCTAAGTAATTTATAACAATTATCACTACTCACAGCTTCCTCTTTAAATTCTCTGCTAAGATTTTCCTGTAACATTTGAACCCAAGATTTTTCACCCCTCTTCTCATTAAAAGACTCTAAACCAGCCTTCATCTCGCAATACTGAAACTTTTTACCATCAACTCCTTTCCCTTTGGAACCAGAACCTTTACTTACTATATCCTTTCTAGTATTTTCAGCAGAGGACCTTGGAGAAGCATTCCCCGAAGGATCCTGTTCGGTTTCCATATTATCTCCATTACCCTCATTACCACCATCTTTATCCCCCCCATCATCTAGATCATCAAGGTCATCGTCATTATCATCATCTTGACCACTAACCCTATCAACAACCTGAGCCTCATCACTTTCTACCTTTATATGAATCATGAACAAGACTTTTTCAGCCCCCATCACCCTTTGCTGAGGAATTTTTCCAGGATCCCTACAGGCAATTTGTATCCTCACTACTTCATAAAAACTTTTAAACATTCCCGTCCAATCTACATTGATTAGAATCCCAAAGCAGGATGCAATTTGCTCAAACACCCTCCAAGCACACCATTTCGGGGGGATACCTCTAATTTGAATCCACACCTCTTGAAGATCATCAAACACATCTAATTCCCCTTTCCAAGCTTCAACATAGACCGTAACTCCCTGCTTATTCAGATTAAAACTTGGAAGTAAAGCTAGATCTGACACTTTCTTCTGCGGAGGGAACCTAACAAGGAACCTGAAGCTTTCTAGTTGTCTAATTTGCCAGGGCCAGCGAGAATCGAATATGTCAGCTAAATTCTTTTCCAGTTCATCAATCGTAATCTCACCTTGATCAATAGTGATAATTCCACAATTCTTGAACCTAAATCCAGAACTTCTACTCGAATCAGGAACCTCAAGGTGGAAAAAACCTAGACCACTTGCAGCGCTTCCAATATATCTTGCTACCTTTTGAGGTTGAAATTTACTAGGACACAAATCAGTTTGATGACCCGGCTCTTCACACACAAAACACAATTTCGGATTCTTGCAATTACCAACCAAATGTCCTGGCTCTCCACAATTGTAGCAAATAGACTTCACAAAAGTAGACTCATCAATTGCTTGTTCTGTCGAAACTTTACCTTTGCCTTGAACAGTTTCCGAAGGCTGAGCAGTAGGATTTGCAGGAGATCTTTGATCGATCTGTTTCTGATGTTGCTGTTGAGGGGCTTGCGGATGTCGCATCTGCACCCCTGGGGCAAACCACTGATTTGGACCCCGATGCGAAAGATGACCGCGCCCTCGTTGCCCTCTGAATGGCGGTGGAGGACGCCAACCGCGACCGGTTCCACCACCGCCACCACCTCGTCTCCCCCATTGGAACCACCCTTGTTCCGACATGCGCAACAGCGATGAGAAAGATGGTTTTCCCTTTCCTCTACCACAGAAATTCCTCTCAAAATTCAAAACACGAGGGTTAGTCTCTAAGAAATCTCTTGGAGAAACGGGAATGCAATCAGAAAGAACAGCTTCACCGGAATCTACCAGATCACGCCGGATCCAAACCAGCGCCGACCGCGCCGCCGGATCCCTAGCGCGAGGAGATCGGGGATGAGGGATGACCCAGAGTTGCCCAAACAACTCCTCTAGGTCATCTTGGTCACCCACTGCATCTGGGCCATTCCGACAATCCCCATATTGCCCTTCCGGAATTGAAGTAATTCCGATTTCACCCACCCGTGATCGTACAAGGCCAGGTGTCGAAAATCTAGCAGCAATATGATCTGTAAGAGAACTAACCTTTGAAGTTTGAATCTCCCTCCCAAGTCCATCTTCTACCGTGTGATCTGCTACGTTCTCCCCCCGCTCCTTGGCAACCAGATCTGCAGAAGAATAATCGGAAACGAGGGAAGGAGAAGCATGCTGTTGAATTGGAGTTGCGTTCTCCTTGGAGAGGAAGGCGTCGTCGACGACGGCGGAGATGTCGAGGAGGGGGTTGCCCATCGACGGCGGAGCACTAGTCTCTCCTCTATTTTGAGTCCGTTGCAATCTAGCCCCTGGATCCAGAGGAGGGAGGCGAGTTCCTCGGGGAGATGGCGCCGCTCCTGCCGCCGGCCGCGCGCGGAGATGGGCGTCGCGCCGCCGGGAACGGAGCTCCGCCGGAGAATCGCCCCCGTCGCCCGTCGGGAGTGAACAGTTTGGTAGACCGTGCATGCCCTACCTAGCAGTTATTAATATAGTTGTGTACTTTATATTTGTATTTGCACAACAAGGTAGCATATGACTGGCTTAACGACTTCATGGTATGCTACACCGAATAAGAGATATTTGCATGCATCGATGATGCGAGAAAAATAAAACACTTACAAGGCTTGAAAACTCGTAGAATGAATTGCCTCGTGATTCAAGCTAGTGTTTTAGTTGTATGTTGATTTTATTTTGAATGTTCATAATCATTTATAATTTACTATTATATCACTAATTTAGCAATTTAGGATAGACAAACCGTTTTGGGCGCATATTAATGTGTATTTGGTTGCCTTCCTTCATTGTATTTTTGCTTTCTTGTTATATTTCTCTTTTATTCATATATTAATTTTAATTGCTCAATACTATATTTAGTATGTTTATTTCAATTTATCTTAGTACTTCAAGCCCACTCTCCATTTTCATTCTAGTTAGGCCACTAGGTGGTGGAGGTGGGGTTAGAGGCGAGGACATCTTCAGGACGCATCATTCTTCGGCCTGTATTTTGCCTGATGTATTGTGGGGTGGGGTAGAGATCTTCCTGACTTCTTGAACTGTCAAAAATGTTTTGTTACACTTAATCTTGTGGGGTTTTTGTTATGTTATTAGGCTATAGTATGGGAAGCTTTTGAGGAAGGTTTGACCTTCATGTACGTACTTGAAGTAAGATTCTGTTTTATTGAAAGGTGGATTTAGTTGGCTGCATTGGCTGAATAAAGATTTTTTGCAGGGTTCTTAATTAAATGACTAGCCAATCGATAACCTAGACTAAATATCTATTCTCTCCCAAGAGTTGATAATTTACGCCACGTATCAACCTGGATGATTGTCTAATGTCTACGTCTGTAATATTACATGAGTTCTTTTGATTAGCTCAAGGCCCACATGATTAAGGATATAAATCTCTGATTTCGGTCCCTCCTGAGATTTATAATTCCGGTAAAATTAAAAATTTTAAAAAAAATTCAAATTGCTGCAGTAATTTTAAAAACTTCAGCAAAATCTCCGTAAATTTCACCGAATTTTCAGTTATTAAGACCGAAATAACAATAAAAGTGACCGGTTTTGTGGTTTTTAGGACCGGATTTCGATTTAGATTTTTTGTGGAGGATTGTCATGCCTTTTAAGGAATAGAGGGAAAAAGTTTGGAATAAACTAGTAAGAAATTGCTTGCTAAACAATGAGGTTGAGGGTTCAAGTCCTTTTCCTGGCATTTTTCTATATAGCAAATCCCTGACCATGCTACTACAGACTATCGATAAATCATCCTCAACTTATCCTATCATACAAGCAAGTACCCAACATCGATTTTATTTTGTTATATTTCTTAATTATGGATTATAACCATTAGATAGACGCAGCCAAAGCTCCAACTCTATCACGGGGAATGAGGCACAACTTCGAGCCATGCTGTAAAAACATGTTGCCTGAAGAGACAAAAAAATATATACTTGAGCAAACTCAATGGCGGCTTTTTTTTTAGCCCAAAAAAATCAATGAGGCAAACAAATAAGCACCCAGTATCTAAATGATGGAAATTAATTTCTTATGTTTCTGGGATCTAATTTTGAGAATAAAAACAAGAGCTACATTTCAATCTTCATCGCCATTTTGTTTGCACAACATTCTAGGATTTCGCAAGTGCATGTTTGATTGCTTTGCATGAAATCAAACTTGGAGTGATCATTTAACTCCTTTTACACCCAAGCTTGAAAATTCTAGTAGCCAACTTCAGTGCCAACACAAATTCGGCGTATCATACACTACTACGGAAAGGGCTTTTAGTACCGGTTTAAAAGAGCCTTTAGTACCGGTTTTTGAACCGGTACAGGCCATCCGGGACTGATGCTCAAGGGCATCAGTCCCGGTTCCCTCACCCGTCTTGATAGAGTATCGATCGGTTGGTAGTCACACGTGGCAGCGCATCGTGAGACCCAGTGGACCTTATCAGTACCGGTTGGTGTCTCCAACCGGTTCTGATGAGGCCCTCATCAGTACAGGTTGTTTTATCTAACCGGTACTGATGGGTTGTATATAATATATATGTAAATATGTGTGTGTCCAATACTGGCTATTATATATAATATACTACAATATATATAATCAAATCACGGTGACTTCATGTGTGTGTTAAATCACAACGAATTAAAACACATATAATCAATCATGCACATTTGCCTGATAATAAAATCATTGTACATTCATTAACAAATTTAATTACATATAATGTACTACAATATGCACACAACTTTAATTACAACTCCAGTATTTCTTTTCCTTCTGTTCATTGGGATTTTTTACGTGCATCGCTCTTGCTAGCCGTAGATGTCGAGAATGACAGTTCACCGGTCCTTATCGAAGGGCCCCACCTATTAAAATTTGGTTCGTGGAACTCGCCTTTTGGATTTACAACCTCATCGTAAATGAAGCCAACGAGTTGTTCTTGAATTGCTCTCACTCGCGCCGGCGAGAGTTCCGAACCTTGTTCCGCCAAATATTGAGGCACCTGCCGTTAAGTCATTAACAAATCAATCCTTGAATTTGTACAAGATGTAAGGAGTAATATACATCGTTAAAGGTAGTAATTATATTTACTCACCCCCTTGTCGCCTTTTAGCATGCGATCAGCGGCTCCGGTTTGGGTGTGCAAAAACTCACATATGTAGTAACCGCATAAATTGTTGCCCGCCGACTGACTCAAGATCTGCGGTTGAAAAAGTTGAAAGCGTGAAATGAATGCAAGGAAATTAACTTAACTAACCAAAAAGCTAGCTTTATGATATACGTACTTGAGAGGCTGTTGTAATTTAGTTTTTCTCATTGAATGCGCCACTATTTTTAGCACTCTAAATCTGCGAATGCACTACACATGTGATTACCAATTGTACATGATTAGAATTTGTTTCAAATGGAAGGAAATAGAAGTAATACAATAATGAAAGGAACAAGAATTAATACCGGTCGAGCAAATCGATGAAGGTTTGATACGTTTGAACTGGTTTCCTTCTCGAGTCCATAATTGTGATCCGACTATGATCTAGCTCGATCATAATAAGAATCCGATGAAAACTGTACATATGTCAACATAGATAACTAATTAGTTCTAACATAGTGTTATGAAAAAGGAGTAGAACAAGGCGATACGAAAACACATACTCATGTGCGTAGGGTAGATATATCCTTGACTTATATTGATGTCCCATTAGCGCATTGTATACGTTAGTCTGTGTTTCGCTTGGGCTGTATCTAACGGTTGTCTCGTTGATAACTAATGGGTCCATGAATCCTATGTCAAAAATTTGATCCCTTCGGCATCTTTGTATCTCCATGCTGCACAAGAAGAAATTAGTTAGGCTTGCAAGGTCCGTACTCTACAAGGGCACGCACGATGGTTTTTTTGTAAATAAGACACTTACAGAGTCCAGCAACCCACCAAGGACGCGCTGAGGGCGTCTGTCTGGTATAGATCATACATGACGTGCCATTCCATAAAAAATTCACCGTCACCGTGAAAAAAATCTTGATCCTTGTACCTGACAGCAAACAACTGTAGACCATGCTTGATCGCGTCCAAGTACCATTCATGGAATTGCCGCATCTTTGTCGTTAGGTGGAGCAGCTCCTCACGCCTGACCAATGATCCACCCAATGTAAATGGCCATCTTACTTGGGCATACTCAATTTCTGTTGTGCCTAATATTTGACTTGGGTCAAGCCCAGTTTCATCAAAGAATTGTAGCATCGCCTTAGCCTTCTCCTTCTCCTTCTCCTCAGCTGTCAACTTCTTGTGGCATTCTTTTCGCAATGTGCGCTCGTAGTTTGATTGGCGAGGCATTTCTTTTTTATCCTTCAAATTTGTAATAGTCGTCAAGCCTTTGTGAAATTCTTTCGTGCCAGGTTGAACCTTCTTCTTTGGTGACTTGGGTCTAAAAAATTCAGTTACCTCACCTTGTACAATCTTATTGGTCTCCTCGTCGGTCATATCGTACGCCAGCTTCGAAAGTGGACGCAACTTCTTGGATTGGGTGGAGGACCTCGTCTTCTTGGGAGCTGCTGGCTGAGCTGGCTTGTTTCCTTTGGTCGGCGCCTTCTTGGGAGGAGACGGTCTTCTTGTGGGGCTTAAGTGCACGGGAGGTGGTGTAGAAGTCGGCGCATTCTTGGGAGGAGACAGGCTTCTCGTAGGGCATATGTGCGCGGGAGGTGGTGTAGGAGTCGGGCTTCTTCTTGGGCTTGGGTGTGCGGGAAGTGGTGTAGGAGTCGGGCTTCTTCGCAGAGAGGACACATCCATGTTATCTCGAAAAATTATGTGCCGTTTGCGCCATAGGATGAAAGTGTGTACCGCCTCTCCTAGCTTCGTACTCCCGTCACCTCCGGGAATTTCGAGCTCAAGGTCCTCGTACCCTAGGCAAACCTCCTCCACCGAGACCTTGGAGTAGTTTGACGGTATCTGTTGGCCATGGATGAGCTGCCCTGGCTCCACTGGGTGAACCATGCCATGCGCCGCCTTCAAGAAGAGGTTTCGCGCCCCGACATGCAGCTCACAAGGTGTCTGCTGCCTGATGTCATCTACGGGATACCTGTCCAAGTCCGCTTCGGGTAGCCCACCGGAAGCGCAGCTGCTCCGCTGACCGGTGGGGCTGATGATGTTAGGATTGCTAGGAGGTTCCTGGCACGTCTCCCGCTGTTGGCTCTGGGCTAACTGTTCCTCTATCTGAGTCATGCGTTCTTCAAGTGCACTAAGTTGTTGTGCATGTCGAGCCTTGCTTCTCATCCGACTCCTATAGGTCTCGGTGTCCTGAGCGAAACCAACCTTCCACGGGACGACGCCAACGCCTCGTGTACGTCCAGGGTGCTTCGGGTTTTGTAGAGCCCTTGTTAGCTCATCATTCTCCCTGTTTGGCACGAAGCTACCTTGGGAAGTCTCCTCGATGGGCTGCACAAGCCTTCTGGCCACATCTCTCAGCACCTCCCCAAACACCGCATTGTCGCTATCATCGAGGCCACCACTGTGAGCATAGAACCAATGCTTTGCTCTGTCAGGCCATTCCATTGTTGCGAGTGTGACACCCTTCGCTAGCAGGTCATGCTCCCTCTTCTCCCATTTGGGTATTGCTTGGCGGTAACCACTAGGGCCGAGTCGGTGGTGGTAATTCTTCTTCTGTGCATTCAGCTTGTTCTTCTCACTCAAACTTTGACCTTCCTCTGAAGTCTTGTAGTTCACGAACGCTTCCCAGTGATCTTGCAACTTCGGGAACTTGTTGAAGTTGGGCGTTCGATTCTCCTTGATATACTCTATGTTCAACTTCTTTTTATAAGTTTGGAATGCGATGGCCATCTTCTTGAGAGTGTAACTCTTCACCTTCTCTTCGGTCCCTTGCGGGAAGGTGAATGTCTCTCTGACATCGTTCCAAAGCATGTTTTTTGTATCTTCAGGAACCTGATCCCATTTTGCTACGCTAATGGGCACATGGTCCCTAACGTGGACGCCGCATGCCGAATTGAACGGCCCAATCACCGTCAAGGGTTTCTGAGGTTGGCCGTTCTCGTTGACTTCGGTGACAACATATCTTGCCTTCAGCTTCTTGGTTGGACCTCGCTGTCGTGATTGCCCGCTTGGTTGATCGATCTGAAAGCATGGTACAATCATGAACGGGTCAAAATGTTGGCTTAGCATGATAGTGAAATCGACAATCATTAATGTGATTGATTGCTACCTCTGCGGCATCATCGTGCTCTGCGGCCTCATCGTGCTCTGCGGCCTCATAACCACCATCTCCCGCAATCAAATTTTCCATAAATTCTTCTTGATCAAATCCTTCGCCGTCCATCGTTGTTTCTTAGGCTAGAAGAAGGCACTGCAAATTAACGGCGTGGAAGACGGCGAGAAACAAATGCTGATTAGACCAACTCTACTTATACATTTCACATTTCAAATATACTGACACATCTCACATATACATCACATTTGACATATAATTACTCATCTGACACATCTCACATATACATAACATTACCTCCACCACATGGAAAAGAACAGATATTTACAATTTAGAATATATCTCTGGAGTAACCATTTCTTCACCAATGTAATCAATGGTACATAAATCGACGGTCTCTAGATCATTTACTGCAACTGGAACTTACATCATTTTGCATACAAGGCCTGACATTGCAAATATATTACGTTTGCAACATATACCAAAAAGTTTCAATTCTATACAAAGCCAATTCACCGTTGGCGGAACGTTGCAATCGGCAAAGTGACAATGTAATGGTCTAATTGCTCTAATTGTTAGAAACAATACTAGCTAATGTCTAATTGATCAAGACAACATCATGTTAGCATTCATTCAACATCTGTTCTTGAACAAGATCACAACCGAAATAGAAATACTACACATTTTCCTCCAATTAACAAATCCAACATGAATCTACACCATACATGTACACGAGAGATATATTCTCGAGGCAAGAAGCGGCGAGGGAGCACCGTCGGGGAGGCGCGGCACCGCGTCGGGGCGAAGCTCGGGAGGGCGGCGCGCCGTCGGGAGGGGCGGCACTGCCGTCGGGGGCGAGGTCCGGACGGCGGCGCTGATCCGGGAGGGCGGCGCCTGGCGGGGAGGGCGGCACCGTCGGGTGGGGCGAAGCTCGGGGCGGCGCTGTCCGGGAGGGCGCGCCGTCGGGGAGGGCGGCACTGCCGTCGGGTGGGGAGCTCGGACGGCGAGGGGGCGAGCTCGGGAGGGCGGCGCCGTCGGGGGGGCGAGCTCCGGGAGGGCTTCCGACGCCAGCACAGGCTCTGGTGGCGACGGCGCGCGCGTCTGGAGGAGGAAATGGGATAAAATCGGGCGGGAGGAGCACTAAGGTGGGGAGGAAATGGCGGCAGGGAAGTTTATAGGGGCACCATCAGTCCCGGTTGGTGTATCCAACCGGGATTGATATACACATCGCATCGCTGGATACACCAACCGGGACTGATCATTCCACATATGAGGAAAACCTAGGAGCTGTCAGTACCGGTTGGTGTATCCAACCGGTACTGATTAGATCACATCAGTACTGGTTAAATACACCAACCGGTACTGATTAGAATTAAATTCAAACTCTATTTAGAATAAAATGAAAGAAAAAAATGATTTTTTGCACTCTTATAATTCCAATGCAAATTGGAATCCTTGTTACTAGTCATTTATAAATTCCTTTTATAGTTTCTACAATTCAACAATAATATATAAACAAAATAAGGTTATTAATATAAATTAAAAATATAAAAAATAAAGTAATTTTTGCACTCTTATAATTCCAATGCAAATTGGAATCCTTGTTACATAAATTCAATTATTGCTTCTTTGCTTAATAAATAATAATAAATCATTATTATTTCACACTAAAATGATTTATAAAAAATAAAAAAGGTAATTAATACACAACTAGTATGTTAGTAGTCTATTACACCAAAAGAAAGCAAAGTGATCCATCACAATAGACAATTTAGTAGCATGGGAACACAGTAGACAAGATTGGACTTATTTGCTAACTACTTTGTTTTTACAAGCGATCCTTCATTATGATCGCGGCGTACGTAAGAACAGTCCTCTGTATCATTCAGGTCACTAATGTCTACGTCCACTGTGAAAGGAGGCAGCTCGTCGAATTGATTATACTCTTCTTCGTCCGTGACGCCCTCAACTCCGACAATCCTTCTTTTACCTGAAAGAACCACGTGGCGCCTTGGTTGATCGCTACTGCTAGTCTTCTCATTTTGATTTATGTTTTCGGTAGATTTGTTATGCTGCCTCTTCCTTTTAGTAGGCTTGTCCTTCTGCTTTTTCTATTTGCTGTCCATGTCCATCACATAGAATACTTGTGTCACATCATTAGCGAGCACGAATGGTTCATCCCTATAGGCCACTTGCTTGAGGTCCACAGTTGTCATACCGTACTCATCGATCTCCACGGCTGCCAGTTTGACCCATTGGCACCGAAACAGAGGGACTTTTAAAGGTCCGTACTCGAGCTCCCAAATCTCCTGTATGAAACCATAATAGGTATCCGTCTTTCCATTTTTGTCCAAGGCATCTATACGGACGCCGCTGTTTTGGTTGGTGCTCTTGCTATCCTGGGCTGTTGTGTAAAATGTGTACCCATTTATCTCATACCCTTGGAATGATATGACTGTTGTGGATGGTCCTCGAGCCAAGAGTTTCAACTGTTCATCATCTGTATGGTTGCCCAACAGTTGCTTTTGTAACCAACCGCCGAAATGATCCATTTGCTCGACTGCGATCCACTTATCTGACTTCTCTGGGTATTGGGCGCGTAGACTCATCTCGTAATCATACATATATGGAGCCACTACAGTTGCTTGTTTCAATACTGTGAAATGTGCTTGTTTAAATGAAAGTAGATCGTGGTTATAGGATTCTTTTCTCCCTAAAGTCCCTTTTCCCCGTAGCCTCCCCTCATGGAGTGATACAGGAACGCCAATCGGATTCAGATCATCAATGTAATTAACACAAAACTCGATCACCTCCTCTGTGCCGACACCCTGCGCATTGCAGCCTTCTGGACGAGACCGGTTACGAACATACTTCTTTAGGATGCCCATGTACCTCTCGAAAGGGAATATATTGTGGAAGAACACGGGTCCGAGAATTTGTATCTCTTTAACAATGTGGACCATGAGATGGACCATAATATCAAAGAATGATGGAGGGAAGATCATCTCAAGGCTAACCAGACTATTGACCATGTCGTCATGCAGATTACATAACTTATTCGGCTCGATGACCTTCTGCGACACCGCGTTGAAGAACAAGCACAACTTTATGATTGTCCTCGCACTCGTCCAAGAATACCTCGCACCGCCATCAAGCAATCAGTGTCATCAACACGTGACAATCATGGGATTTTATGTGTACGATTTTATTCTCTTTTGTGTTTATGAGTCTCCTTATGTTCGAGGAGTATCCGTAAGGGACCTTCACACTGTTCAAGAATTTAATCATATTTTTTCTCTCTTCCTTGCTCAGAGTGTAGCTCGCGGGGTGGAGGTAATGTTGTCCTTCCGCTCTCATTTCCGGATGTAGGTCGTTCCTGATTCCCAGCAGCTGTAGGTCGTTTCGTGCTTGAAGTGTATCTTTTGATTTGCCATACATATCTAGGAAGCCTAGCAGGTTCACGCAGACATTCTTTGTGATATGCATGAAGTCCAGTGAGTGGCGAACCTCTAAGTCTTTCCAAGAAGGCAAGTCCCAAAATATTGACTTCTTCTTCCAAATGGGCTTTGTGTGATCTTGTTTTGTCGGAGACAGGTTTGCTACCTGGACCTTTTCCAAATACTACTTTCAGATCGCTTACCAAAGAAAATACAAGAGCCCCACTGCGATGCGTGGGCTTCTTACGTTTCTCTTCCGTCCCATCAAAATTCTCACCCTTCCTCCTTAACGGGTCCTTCGTATGGAGGAATCTACGGTAGCCCATGTACACAACCTTTCGAGAGTTTTTAGGTACTTGCCGTCCGTTTCCTCTAAGCGGTGGATGTGCTTTATATCCTTTGATGGATAGGCCCGACAGTTATCAAGTGCAGGCCGATCGTTGATGGTTACAAATAGTAATGCACGTAAAATGAAGTGCTCTCTTTTGTACTCATCCCATACACGCACACCATCGTTCCACAATGTTAGCAGATCTTGAACCAGCGGTTTGAGGTACACATCGATGTCGCTTTCCAGGTTGCTTCGAGCCTTGGATAAGCAACGGCATCATAATGTACTTCCGCTTCATACACAGCCAAGGAGGAAGGTTGTAGATACACATAGTCACGGGCCAAGTCTTTGTGGATCGCTGCTCATCTCGCCATACGGGTTCATCCCATCTGTACTCAACCCAAACCTTATGTTCCTCGCATCCTCAGCAAAGTCCGGGTATGTTCTATTGACTTTCCTCCACTGGGAGCCATCAGCAGGGTGTCTTAGCCTTCCGTCCTCCTTACGGTCTTCTTTGTGCCAGCGCATCATCAGGGCATGCGCTTTGTTCGCAAATAAACGCTTCAACCGTGGTATTATAGGAAAATACCACACCACCTTACCAGGGGGCCTCTTCTTCTTACGCTGCCCCTCTACCTCACCTGGGTCGTCACGCCTGGTCTTATACCGCGAAGTTTTGCATACCGGACAAACATCCAAATCCTCGTACTCATTGCGATAAAGGATACAATCGTTACGACATGCATGTATCTTCTGTACCTCCAACCCCAAAGGGCAGACAACTTGTTTGGCATTGTACGTAGTTTCGGGTAGTGTGTTCCCCTCTGGAAGTATCTTCTTGATGAGGCATAACAACTCGTCGAATCCCTTATCAGATAATCCATTGGTCGCCTTCCATTGCATCAGTTCTAGTGTAATACGCAACTTTTTATGGCCCTGTTGGCTGTTTGGGTACAACAATGTTTTGTGGTCCTCCCATAGGCGCTAGAACTTTTCGTAATGTCTTTCATCGATGTATTCTCCCTCTCCATCAAGCAGCATCTGGTCTAGGTCATCATTGCCAAACTCCCCAAATGTATCTTCGCAAGAGCCAGGTTGGCCAGCGTCTAAGATATTGTTCGCCTCTTCTTGTTCACCGTCTTCTTGTATAATTTCTTCTTCACCATGCTTGGTCCAACAGGTATAGTTTGTCATGAAACCTCTTGTGAGCAAATGGAAGTGAAGGTGGCTGGAGTTTGCCCACTCCTTCTCATTCTTGCAGTCTATGCATGGACAACATATGTAGCCTGACGTCGTGTATGCATCGGCCGCACGAAGAAAATCTTGCAAACCCTGCAAGAACTCCGGGGAGCGTCGGTCCATGTACATCCATCGCCGGTCCATCTACATTATATTACATCAAGGTAACTTTTACCTCATTTTCCGATAATGAATTGTTCAACATTTCCCAAAATCCAAATCAAGACAACTATATTTTTAAAATGATTTTATTTCATAATATACATTAAAGGCACTATATTTCATTATATATTTTTCCATAAAATGATTATTTGCTCTGGTATTCATACTCGACAAGTTTTTGCAACCTACTAAAATAATTAGTCAATGAAAATCTAGATTCAAAATTCTTCATCAATCGATGGAACCAAAACCTAAATATTAATGCAAGCATAATTTCACGATGACTTTGCTCAAATTTTCAAAACTTTTTTGAAAACTTTTTCACAAAATTTTTAAAACTTTTCTCGAATCTTCAACTCATTTTATATTTTCTCAGAAGCCATTTATATTTTTAATATTGTTTTAATTCGCAAATGAATTTAAAATTCTTCTTTTTTGCACATAACTATTGCAATTTGAAGATCCTAAAAGCTATGATTTTCATGCACCATTCTTAATTTCCCCAACTATATATGCACCATCCTACATCGAACGATGGAACTAAAATGTAAATTTGAGCTAGATCCACACCTTAAATGCGAGCTATATTATAATCCAAGCAAATTTAAGCTTAGTTACCTTGGTTGCGAGTAATTTTTTGCATCCTACTTGAAAAGATCGAGCTAGAACTTTACATTTGTAATCTTTCATCGATTAATGGAAAAAATCAAATTTTCTTCATAATTCAAGCAAAGAAGAGGCTCCATTTAACACAAATGTAGTGAGGAATGATGGTACTAACCTTAGTTAACTTGCTTGGAGTAAAATGACCAAAATTTTAAAATTTGGGCAGCACCTCCCCTTCCTTGGAGCTCTTGCCCGAACTGCTGTTCTTCTCGCCGGCTGATCAAATGATCTTGGTCTGGCAGAGAGCGGGAGGAGGAACAAGTTTAAATTGCGACAGAGTACCGGTTCACAGCACAAGCCGGTACTGATAGTTTCACATCAGTACCGGTTAGTGCCTTACACCGGTACTAATATCCACCTGCAACTGTAGCCGTTGCTACTAGATAGTACCGGTTCGGAATACAAACCGGTACTGATGTGACTATCAGTACCGGTTGGTACCTTTAACCGGTACTGACCACCACCCCCGAGCGTATGTTGATCCAAACGAATGCCTCTTCGAGTTGAGGCAGAGTACATGCGTATATTCAAATGAAAAATCAGAATGCGTATGTAAATAGAACAGCTAATATTTAATATTACCCACCGTTGAAAATGTTCAAATATACAGTGACATTACATAGTGGATAATTAACATTACATAAATAAAAAGTTCAATTATCGTCGTCACTCCGCGGGGGGCTGCCGCTGTCCTCGCTATCATCATTTATCCTTCTTTGTAAATGCGTCGTAAGTAAATCGGTGGCGACAGGGTGAACGTCGTCCTCGGAGGAGGAGGATGATGAGCTCCCCCAGCGGATGACGGTGACGTTCTCCTCCTCCTCTTCTTCCTCCTCCTCCTCGTCCTCGTCGTCGTCCTCGTCGTCCTCGTCGTCCTCGTCGTCCTCGTCGTCGTCCTCCTCGTCGTCATCGTCGTCCTCGTCGTCCTTGTCGTCGTCCTCCTCATCGTTGTCGTCGTCCTCCTCGTCGTCGTCGGCGGCGCGCTTTCTTTTCTTGGTGGCGGCGGGAGGTGCCTGGGGTGGAGGCGGCACTGGGGACAATGGCTCAGAGTCAGAGGAGTCAGAGGAGCTGGCGGGAGACACAGGCTCTGCCATGATCGAAAGAGGAAGATCGATCGAGACCGGTCTCTATCAGTGCAGGTTCTCCATCTCGCTCACTCTGTTTATACTTCGCGCGGGATGAACACGAAGAGGCGACGCGCGGGATCGAGGCGTCGCGCGGGAGACTGTGCGTTGAATACAGCAACCGGCGCTTATCAGTACCGGTTGGTTACACTAACCGATGCTGATGTGGTCTCATCAGTACCGGTTGGTTACACCAACCCGTACTAAGAAGCCAAGGAGCAGAAGAGTTTGCTTAGTACCGGTTCGTGTAACCAACCGGTACTGAAGATCGAGAATCAGTACCGGTTGGTTACATGAACCGGTACTAAGCAGTCTGCTCTGCTCCTTGGCTTCTTAGTACGGGTTGGTGTAACCAACCAGTACTGATGATACCACATCAGCACCGGTTAGTGTAACCAACCGGTACTGATGGTCCCCCCGGACCTGTAGACCGTTCAACCGGGACTGATGTAAATGTCAGTCCCGGTTCATGCATGACCGGTACTGATGGGCCGGTATGAAAGGTCAGATCTGTAGTAGTGATAAGAACACAAAATCAGTGGCCGCAAACGGTTCGATCGATCTTCTGTAATCTAGACAACTAACATGGTCCTTGGAGAGTACTGTTCCAAAATTAGGCTTTTGTTTTCAAAATGATAACCAGGTCGTTGGAGAGCACTGTTGGGCGTTGGGAGTTGGCAGCCAATCTTCCCATTATTTTGCGGAAGAAACTATCATCGCGGGTCTCGGAAATACAAATGATCTTGTCCAAACAAGTTCCAATCAGTCATATTATGATGTCCACGGCCAAGAACAACCGGGCACTGATGCTGTACCACTACAAAATGTGACATCCGAACAAACAAAATCATTTCCTATGTTGAACGAAAAAAAATCTTTCACATGTTTTACAGAGGCCTTAAACCATTAAGCATTCAGTAACCTTAATGCATGGTATTCCGTGTTGTATTAGAGAAAAACGAAGTTGTTGCAAATGGCAGACAAATTATAAAAGGACAAATGATTAACAATTTATGAAGACCACGTACATCATTTGATTGTACCACATAATTTCTTGGGAGAAATTATGAACAAAACTGCCAAGTACAAAATTGAAGTCTTTCAAGAGGTGTCGAACATTATTGTGCCGCAGTGGTGGTTCGAACAAGTGGACGCTTTGTCTCAACTTTTTGCGATATATGCCGAGGGATTTTCAGCCCTACTCCAAGGTACAGATAGAAAGATCTGCCAAGGAGCATCAAGCCTAATCTGTGAGAGAAGCTATACTGCTATAGAAAGATCTATATTAGATGCATCATCACATACGGTTTTCAAAAACTGTCACTACTATAGAGAACCTCATCTGTGTCGGTTCGAAACCGATATTAGTGTCGGTTTTCAAACCGACACAGATGTACCGACAGTAATAATCGGAGACTATCAGTGTCGGTTTTCAAACCGACAATAATAAGACTATTTGTGTCGGTTTTTGGCTAGAACCGACACAGATAATATTATCTGTGTCGGTTTTTTTTCTAGAACCGACACAAATAATATGATAAAAAATATATCTATTATTATTTGTAGCTGTGTTAGATTTGGCAACTTCATGCCAACGCATCAACCTCACATAGCCCACTAGTATGTGCTCTTGCCCAAGCACATTTAATTTCAAAGTTCTAACAGGATCGAGCTTAACTTCCCGAGAGGTCACCCAACCTAGAACTACTCTCACCCAAGCACGTTTAACTTCGGAATTCTTACGAGATACAGTGCTTTAGTGCTGGTGTGATCGCATGTGAGATATAACGTGTTCTTTCCTCTTAACCGTGCAGAGTACCCGAAAACCAATTTTAATGTTCTCATTTTTCAAACACGGTTTGAGATATATTTTAGTGTTATCGTACTCCAAAACGGGTACAAAACTTCGTAGGCCGTTTTGAGGTCTTAAACGATGTTTTTGTTTGAATTCTTTCACCTTAATCACACTCACACAAGTAAATAATTGAAAAACCTACTCATTTTTTGACAGAGCTTCTCGCTATCTTTCTAACAAGCCAAAGAACGGCTCAATTGGAGTTACGAGTCAAAAGTTATGGCCGTTTTACTATCACGCACAGGCGTAGACTATTTGTGTCGGTTTTTGGCTAGAATCGACACAAATAATATTATTTGTGTCGGTTTTGTGCTAGAACCGACACAAATAATAGGAAGACTATTTGTGTCGGTTTTTAGCTAGAACCGACACATAAAATTGGACTATTTATGTCGGTTTTTTGCTAGAACTGTAACACCCTAGTTTTCGCTTTCTGGAGAAAAACCTAATTTAAATAAAGTAAATTCAAAACTTAGAGTTTATTTGGTGTTTATATTAACCTGGCATCCATTCCTATCCAAAATCGGGATTTAATTCCGCTCCGATCGAAAAATCGAATTTCCAGATTCCCGCCGGTACCCGAAATTTCACCCGAGTCCAAAAATGCTCCAAAAATCCCCAAACCACTTCAATTGTGTTCCAAATATTCCAAAATAATTTTAGAAATTATTCCCCGGATTTTTGGACCTCTTTTCCTATTTTATCTCGCACGGCTTTTGTTTAATGCCTGCGATCCGCGCCCGAATATTCAATTCCACAAAAATCATCCAAATTCAACCAAACCAATTTTATTGGGTCCCAAATATTCTAAAATGGTTCTAGGAATTTTTCCGGAATTTTTCGACCATTTTTCCTTATTTTTCTCTAGGGCGAATTGGTTGCGTAAATGAGGACCAATGAAAATGCGCCACGTGTCACGTGAACAGTGCACCTTCTTCAACCTCCAGCCAACTCCAAGAACAGAGAGCTCCAACTAGGCAACAATGGCTAGGGTTGCATTCAAACGCCCATAACTCCTTCATTTCAACTCCAAATCGCGAAGCGCCGGTTCCGTTGAATCCGTAGCGTCGCCCTCTTGCCATTCCCCACCTTCACTCGCCGTCAATCTCACCGGAAACGGCCCCATTCAAGAGAAACCGAAATCCACTAAAATGGCTTTAGCTCGGCCGTTTCACCTCCAAACGCCGCACCACCACCTCCATCCTCTTCATATAAGTATCCTCTTTCCGGGAGTGTGCTCCCCTTTCCCTCTACTCCACGCTTGCGCCCGTGAGATCAAGAAAACCGACGTTGGGTTGAACTTTTTCGGTGTTCTTCGTGTTCATGCTTGTAGCTCCTTCTCCGGTGAGCCATTCTTCGTGCCACTTGTTTCCTTGTGACCGTGGATGAGTATAGAGTCTAACCCAACAATCAATTTTAGGTTTGATCAAGAGTTGGCGACGAATTTCGAGTTTTTGTTCATCTGGCCGGAGCTCCGTTCATCGCGAAATTCATCATCTCCGGTGAGAACCAACTCAATTCCTTCCTCCTATGAGTCCCTAAGGATGTTATCTAGAGAATCCATGATTTTATTTGGTCCAAATCCATGCAAAAATAGGGCAAAAATCCGTTTTTTGGAAGCAAGGGGGGGCTCTGTAGTTTGGTTCGGTTCTGGAACCAATTTTCTCGTAAGTACTGTAGCAAATAGTAACTTTTCTCTTTTTCTTGATTTTCCATCATTTTCCAACTTCGAACGCTTATAACTTTTGCGTCCGAAATCCGATTGACTCCGTTCAAGTTTCTAAATTCATCTAAAATCAAGATCTACATGCCAGTACTACTTTTGTAATTTTTGGATTTTATTTATTTTCTTTTATTTATTTATTGCCCCGTTTTACGCGTAGTCGACGATTCCGCCGAGTCCGCCGACCCCGCCGCCGGGCTTCAAAGAGTTCAACCTTCTCGCTGTGACCGAGGCAAGTCTCCTTGACGCACGTTGATCCCATGATTTATAAATGTTTTACAATGTTTTGCAAATTGCATTGCTATTTATATAAATGATGATGTTACCGTTAGGCTGTTAGTTATACCTGTTGTTCATACCTCCTTGACATTTGTTATCCATGATCCGTTGTCGCCCTAGTACAATACTCCACCATAATATTTATTTTTTGATAAAATATTCTTTAAGTAGGGAGAGAGACTGTTTGGAATACCTTTTTAGAAGGAACAAATGGTACAGAATGCAAATTGGAGTTAGATTACTATTAGTGATGATGTGGGTGCAGTAGTTATGAAATTGATCTATGATTGGTGATTAGTTGAATTACTAAGGAGTTGGATTGTGATAGTGGTTCGCCATATAACATGTGTGGGTTCGGAGAATATTGGAAGATGTATGATATCCAGAGTAATAGTCGGTAGAAGTAAATAATAATATTGGGAGGCATACTTGTGGATCAAATAGAATAAGTGGTGAATTATATTTCGGTGGATTTTAACAAGAATATTATATGATAATCCTTTATGGAGATTGTGAATGATCCAGAATGTTTGGTGGTTTAGTGGATGATAATATTACGTATTCTTGGTGGATTAAAATGATGATTTAGAGGTGATAATGTGAAGGATTAAATACATGACGTTATGAAGTGCTATCGGGGGATTGTAGCCTAAATGATTAGAGTTGATGTCGTGAAGTATTCTCGATGATTTAGTCAATGATATTATCAAATATACTCGATGGATTCAGTGAATAATATTGAGAATCGTACTCGGTGGTTTGGTAGATGTTTTTGTGAAATATGGTGTTGCGATAACCATCTAGGTGGGATTATGAATAATGAGGATTGTATGTGATTTGTTTAGCCAACTTGGTGTCATTGTTTAGGGAAACAGCTATAGGCAATGAATCAATGAAATCTTGTATTTGTAGAATCTTTCATGAAATATGCTCGGGGATGAGATTATGAATTATTCTCGGTGGATCAAGTAGATTACAAGATTTAGCGATGTATAGATGATGGGTAACCCCTAAGAAGACTTATATTTTGAGGAGATTGTTTCATATACAATGATATCAGTAGCTTAGCATGATTTTGGAGTTATGATGGCACATGGTATAGATTTTACTTGTTAGAGTACTAAATTGGATTGGATTATATAGTGCCATGATAATAATGGGGGAATCTTGGTGGTCTCATGAATTTTGGAGATGATAGAACTGATTATCATAATTTTTATCAAACACTGAGTTTTGTATTTTATAAAATAAACTATTGGTGGAATAGAATAGTATGGTAGAAATGCTTAGCCTCGTTATCGGTCAATATTCACCTATGGGTGGGACTTTCAATTATCTCTTGAAAACTTGTATTGGAAGTTATAGGCAAGGAGTATTGCCAATGGTTTACAAAATAAAAATAAAATGAAAAATGATTTCGACTTGGGCGGCATGGAATGTCGGGTGGAAGCGAACCAAGCCTTGGTTCTTTTGTGCAAGTACCGCCCCAAGTCAATTAAGGACCGACGCTTATGACTGTCTCCATTCTAAGCATTACCGTACAACCACATGTCAAAGTGGGCACGACCTGGCTGAATAATTTGTAGAAACCTAACTTAGACTCACCACTCGGTGGTTGTGTGAGAGCCGGAAAGAGGCATTGTTGTTGTTGTTGTTGTTTTCCTCACACGGCGCAAGAGGGGGCTTCTGTACTGGGTGGAAAGAACCCTAACAGCGGTGAAACCTCGGCCAATTGGAGTCGGGTTAGGCGTATACATTGTAAAGGCCTTGTCATGATATCCCTGCCGGCACACCCAAGGAAGTGTGCTAATTGCATGGCATCAAGGGAATATCATGTCTTGTGGGTAAAGTTGTACACCTCTGCAGAGTTAAAACTATTCGAATAGACGTGCCTACGGTCAAAGGCAAAGCTTGCTGAATGCTTTCATACTGGTAGACTTTGGTTTTTGGTTTCAAACTAAACAATGTTTCGTTTTGGGATCCGGGAGCGGTTAGAACTCTCGGGTGTACTTCTGGCGGCTAAAGCCAGGTAGGTGGAAGGAACCTGATTTTGTGAACCATGGCGGAAAGAGCCATGTGATTGGATGGAACCCTGATTTTGTTGAGATGTGGCGGATAGAGCCTGTATATTAGTGAGTGGTGGTTAGAACCTTCACTACAATATTACATAATTCAATTAGTAAAAAGAATTGCTCAAATATGCTTTGTGAAAATTATTAATAAGTATGATTTGATAAAACTTAGCTTTATGCAAAAGAACCATATTAAGCCATCCTTGGATAGCCTACATTGTGCATAATTTCCCAGACTTGCTGAGTACTTTATGTACTCACGTGCTACATTCTAATCCTCTCTCAGAAGTGAAAGAAGCTGTTCAAGATTTCCAACGACTAGGGTGTGTTCTCCACTCGATTGCCTGTGGGCATTTGGATGGGTCGCTTTGGTGTTTTCGTCTTCCGCTGCGGTTGTTCAAGTTGTTTAGCCTGTTCAGGCCGTAATGGTAAACCTTGACCATAAGGTCTTTGCTTTTATTTGGTATTATTCTTATTTAGTTATTTGTATTCGTGATATGGTTGTTGATTCATCACTTTTGACTGTGTGTACTAGCTACTGATCTGGGACTAGTACAGAAATACACAGAGGACTCCGGATAGCCGATCCGGGGGCCTACAAGAACCGACACAAATAATATGACTACTATTAGTGTCGGTTTTTGGCTACAACCAACACAAATAATGCATTATTTGTGTCGGTTTTTGGCTAGAACCGACACAAATAGTCTTTCCGCCATTTTGAGTTTTAGAACCAACACAAAAACTTTATTTTTGTCGGTTCCAAAAAAACTGACACAAATAGACCGACACCTATTAAGTGTTTTGTAGTAGTGCGTCTGTGTTAAAGCTAATAATAGATGATTTTACTCACATGATTGTCTTAGTTATTGGATATGTTAAGAACTGTTTGTGACAGGTATTATGAAAAGAGCTGTCTACAACACTTCACAAACGGTTAGTGACATTTGTGTTGATATCACGAACAGTTTTTTCAGCAAATTGTGTGTGATATTTATTTCCAATATATAATACAGACCACCGACCTACTTAGGGTTTGTAGGGTTTTCAGATCTGTTTTTGAGGTGGTGGCACCTATGAGGCGATTTGGTGAAAGGAGACCGTGTATTTGGAAGAGTGATTGTAGATCCATTTCTTCTAGGTGATATAGGATTAGTAATTGGTTCTAATTGCATTATATTCAAGATCTAACTTGGTAAAGAGAGAATTAAAGATAGTTTAGATCTAGCTTGGTGTAGATCCATAGTTTAGATCTAGCTTGGTGTAGATCCATTTGTTCTTTGTGACGTAAGGTAGTAATTAGTTTTAGTTGTATTATATTTAAGATGTAGCTAGCTTGGTAAAGAGAGAATTGAAGATGATTGGATGCTTGGTTTAGATCTAGCTAGTTTGGTATAGAGAGAAGATTATTTAGATCTAGCATGGTTTAGAATTTAGGGTAGGATTTAGCTACTTAATTTGTTCTTTAATTTAATAATATGTGCATGTGCACTACTAGTCCACTTCAATTTAATTAATTTTTACTATCTACTTTAGATCATAAATAGTTTACTTCAATATTTAACACTAATTGTTATATGCATAACGTAGATAGATCGAAGCTGGATGTACGCTGAAAATAATGTGAGTGTCGAGTACATTAATGGCATCTCTACATTTAGAAGAGCTGCCAAGGAGGATATGCTTAATAAGGGGGTGCAATTTATGTCTTGTCTATGAAGTGACTGTGAGAATCTGATGATGTTTTAGAAGTCGATGTAGATCAAAGCACACTTGATTCTTAGGGGTTTCAAAAAGAGGTATACATGTTAGACCAATCACGGTGATGAGCAGATTATACTGGAAGGTAGTATTAACATCTCCAACGAAGTTAACAATATGCCAGATGGTATCGATTGTGCTTCCGATGAGGATAGGTTGCACGATGACAATCTGGATCAGATGTTGTGCGATGCAGAAGGGAACCGTGATGAGAGAGAGAGTATGGTAAATTCAAGGGTTTGATGGAGGATTCGAAGAAACCCTTGTTCCTAGGCTATAAGTCGAAATACACAAGGTTGTCTTCCATACTTGAACTGCTGAAATTGAATACAAGCAATGGCCGATCCAATCAAGTTTCATGATGCTGTTAGGTCACTTAGTAGACATGCTTTCGGAGGGAAACAAGTTGCCCAAAACCAAGCATAAAGCCAAGAAGGTTATTTGCCCCTTGGAAATAGAAGTAGAAAGAATACATGTATATCCAAATGACTCTATCCTGTACCATAAAGAATACGCAAACTTGCATGTATCCCCATTTGAAGCGTTTATTTGCGAAACCAAAGGATTCAAAACTGATGCGTTGGCACTTAGATGTAAATGAATCTTCAAGAAAAAACTTAGACATGATGGTACTATTGAGAAGTACAAGGCTAGACTTATGGCTAAGGGTTTTACCCAAAAGGAAGGAGAGGATTTTTTTATACTTACTCACCTGTTACTAGGCTGACTACTATCAAAGTGCTTCTTGCACTAGCGACTTCATATAAATTTTATATTTATCAAATGGATGTCAAAACAGCTTTCCTAAATGGAGACCTAGATGAAGAAATTTATATGACGCAGCCTAATGGATTTGTAGCACCTGGACAAGAGAACATGGTGTGTAGGCTTCAAAAGTCTTTGTATGGCCTCAAGCAAGCACATAAATAGTGGCATGAAAAGTTTGATAAAACTTTAACATCTGCCGGCTTTGTGGTAAATGAGGCTGACATATGTGTGTATTATATGTTTGGTGGGGGTAAGGGAGTGATTATGTGTTGGTATGTTGATGACATACTCATATTTGGGATTAGTATCAATGTGATAAATGATGTCAAATTATTCTTGTCTCAAAGCTTTGATATGTAGGATCTAGGAGAGGCTGATGTTATTCTTAACATCAAGCTTATTAAGGGTGAGAATGGGATTACATTAAAACAATCCCATTATGTGGAGAAAAGTCTGAGTCGTTATGGGTCCTCAGATTGCAAAATATCTCCAACACCCTATGACCCGAGTCTAAAACTTTGAAAGAACAGAGGACAAGGGATAGAACAATTGAGATACTCTCAAATAATTGGTTCTCTAATTTATCTAGCCAGTGCAGCTAGGCATGACATTTCATTTGTTGTAAGCAAATTGAGCCGGTTTACTTCAAACCCAGGAAATGATCACTGGACTGCATTATATCGTGTCATGAGATACTTGAGAGGTACTAATTCTTATGGACTTCATTATAATAGGTATCCTGCGGTACTAGAAGGTTATAGTGATTCCAACTGGATCTCAGATGCTGATGAGATCAAAGCCACTAGTGGATACGTATTCACTTTGGGCGGTGCTGCAATTTCATGGAGGTCTTGCAAATAGACCATATTGACGAGGTCAACCATGGAGGCTAAGCTTGTAGCACTTGACACAGCCACTGTTGAGGTAGAGTGGCCGCGTGAGCTCTTGATGGACTTGCCGATGGTTGCAAAACCAATACCGGCTATTCTTTTGTACTGTGACAACCAAACTGTGATCACCAAGGTTAAGAGTGTAAACGATAATTTGAAGTCCTTCAGACATGTGAAACAGCGAATCAAATGCGTTAGGAATTTAAGAAATACTGGAGTGATCGCCGTAGATTATATAAATACATCTAAAAATCTGGCGAACCCTTTTACGAAGGGACTATCACGTGCAGTGATAGATGGAGCATCGAGGGAAATTGGATTGAGACTCGCCTGAGTTGCTCCACAGTGGAAACTCAGCTTATGTGAATGGAGATGCTGTGAATTAGGTGACGGGAAAAACAAACTATCGGGGTAACTAGAGAGTACATTCGTAATTACCTTTTCCCGCTAGGAGATGCGTACTCTCAAGTACTGCATGGGAGGATGACTTTTATGTCTTAATGTGTTTGAAGGCCCATCTTTATGGCGAGGTGCTATCCTGCATAGTACACCCGAAAGAACACACCTATGTGAGCTAGATTGTGAGGTCACAATCTATGAGATTTTGATAATCTCCAATAAGCTAACGAGAGGACACGGGAGCATGACCGTAACGCTCCAAATCGTAGGCATGGCTCTAGGCGGCCTAGTATCGGTGATGCCTTCAAGTGAATCTTGCTTACACAAGACTGGCAATTCAAGGCTTTAGCTATTGCATAGTTGTAAGTAAGTGGATCTTGTTGTGCTAGGTGTGACTCAACCCGGAACAGGTCTACACTGTAAAATTGGCATATTAAAAGTGCTGTGAAGTTTTTTCTTGCAGACTTGACTTCTTGGTGGGGATTGTTGGAATTAATTCATGAATGAAGTCAAAGGGGCGTTGAGTTAAGAGTATAGGACTTTAATACCATTTTGCTTAGCTAGGTGGAGTGGAACCAACTTATAAGGGGAGTTCATGCATGGACTCTAGTATGAGTTGGTTGCAAGGCTAGAGGTACACATATTTGGCTTTGCAAGGCTATGTTCACACACACACGCACGTGCACGCATATATCGCGTATTTTGCCATTTTATCGCGTGATTTGTGACTTATGATGACGCGCGACCGTGACTAAGACATGCTAAGTGTACTTAGCCTTTTGCCACATGTACAAATTATGCCACATCACCGTACACCTCAACCGCTGACATGGCACCGCGGACCCGCGCAGACACTTTTTTTCTTTCTCAAATATATATATATATATATATATATATATATATATATATATATATCATTCTAGCTTTCTAGCTTTCTTTCTAAATAAAAATTATTATACAATTCTAAGATGAGCTTTTACCACCTTTTTCTTAAATACTACTCTGCTTTAGCTATTTACAAGATTGTTTACTGCTATGGACAAAGTCATACATATTAGTACCCAAGAGCAATATGTGATCTCACTAGTTACATGCCCGTGCGTTGCTACGAAAAACAAAATTGATAACGAAAAATAAAGATTAAAAAATAAAAAAAATTATTTCACAAAATCAAACATCTATCTTTAACGCTTCGTTTCTTGCGAAAGCTGACTAATTAAAGCAACGCTTCGTTTCTTGCGTAGGGCAATTAAGCAGGGCAATTAAGCGGCAATTAATGACGTGGGAAGAACGGACCACTGCCACCAAGTGTTGCTTTAGAATAGTAGAGATAATATAGAGTAATTTGGTCTTTTCTACGTCTGTCTTAGTTGAAGTGTAAAATCCTGGAACCTGATCTATTCAGGAAGGAGAGGGTACCGAAGATGGTTCGTCCTCAAGCATGAAACATGTGCCATTTGTGCGCATGTTGGTCGTTTGGTCAGTGACACACTTACTTCATGGTTCTACTTTACACAGGAAAATAACTTTTTTACATGGAAAAATAAGCTGCAGAAACACACATGGAGTCTGCGCAGTGGACCTTGAAGGCTTGAACTGCCAAATACTGCCCCCCAAAAAAAAAAAAAAAAAAAAAAAGAAAAAAAAAAAAGGCCAGACCATTAATCGAACGGATGCACAGGTAATTATTTCCACATTTGAAAGCATGCACATACGGTGCCAATGCCATTATCCCAAGTCTCATTCTCAGGCCTCAAAAATACGCTAGTGACAACCTACAAGTTATTCTCCACCGAAAGCTAGCTGAAATCTCCAGGGCAGAAAGGGGAGAGCTGATACGTTTGCATCTGCACTTTGTCATCTCTACCTTTGGCCTCCATCTTCTTCTTCTTCTTCCTCAGGGAAAAAAAGAGGGCAGCATCGATCAGATTATGCCCGAGACACAAGTAGATTAAAAGAAGACCGAGTGAGTGCATTGACTCCACTGGAACAAGTCTTGAGGAAGCTTTGACAATTGCGTCATTTGCTTTAATTAGTTTCTCCCGATTGAACCATGCGCCAGCTTCTATTAGGTAGCTCAGCGATATTCCTAATCGTTGTTGCCACGGACTCTGGGCGGCGTTACGATCGAGGGGGGCACTGTTACTTGATGTTAGGTTAAAATTAAGTTAGGATTAAAAGAAGTCTACGGCAGCCCTTTTATAGGGTTATAATATGTTATTTTTGTTCCATGGCAGGGCAAGTATTGTGTCATATTTCCACCTACACTACTATTTGTGTATTTCTTCACTTCTGTTGTATCTCCGACTGTAAGTGATTATATTACCGAGCTCCCATCTCTATATAAGAGGCTAGGGAAAAATTCCAATCACTACCTAAACTCAGATCATTATTACTGTCTTTCGAAAATTTTCATGATATGTCTGTAAACGGCTGCCAGAAATTAGTGCTTTTTGTGACAGGAATAATAAAAAATATGCCAGACAAAAATTGTGTTTTTATGATGGTATTGCAAAACTGTCAAAAGTCTTGGGTGAACAAATTTGGAATTGCGCAAAAAAAAAAAAAAAAAAAAAAACATTTCTAGGTTGAACGCACGTGGACTACAGCGTTTGATGTCTTGTTTGGGCCCAATCTCATTTAGCAGAAACACCCTACAATCTGAATTTGACAGATTATATGTGTCACTAGGTTCCGATGCATATTTTTCATGTATGCCACCATTTGTACATTTGAAAAGTTCTGTTGTATCCCTGATACCAGGAATAACCTTACCTTACTGATTTGAGGTGGCAAATCGGCGAGCCGGTGGTACCAAAAATCATCAGAAATTAAATGAATATCAAGGTCAAATTAACACTTTGCAATCGACGGTCAAAAAATCAAAAAAATTAAAAAATCAAGCGATTTTCACTGATTTTTTATTTTTTTTCCTTTGAAAATCGGCGAACTAAGCGACATCAGTTTTCTCACCGATGTTTAATGATTTTCATCAATTTTTAGCACAATCAAGGACAATTGCAAAACAAATTATAGAAATTTTAAAAAAAATGCAGAAAATCGGAATAAATCCCAATTAATCTATAAAACACCTCAAATAACTTTAGAAAATTTTTGAATTCATTTAGTACTTCTAGAACATCAAAAACAACAATTAATGAAAGGAACAGAGACACTGTCATATTTTTATAAAAATTTACATGTCTGATCATGATCTTAAATTTTAATGTTATCATAAAGAATACCCAAGGATCATGTAGTAAAATTTATATAAATATTGGACTTCCTTTAATGCACCTTAAAAATAAAAAACTGAAGAGTATATACAAAGATAGTAGCACTATGAGAATTTTAAAACATTGCACATGTCTAATCATCTCTAAAAATTTTACATCAACATTATAATTTCCTCAAAACCTCACAAAAAAATTTTCAAAAATATTTTAATTCATTTAGTACCCTCTAGAAAATAAAAAACAAAATAGCATATACAAAGACAATAGCACTGTTAGAATTTTTAAAACAATACACAAGTATGATAATGATCTAAAAATTTTACAAAATGATTATAATTGCCTCAGGACCTCACAAAAAAAATTTCAAAAATTGTTAACATAATTCATAAATTTTTTCCAAATTTCCCTAATTTTTTGAATTTGAATTCCACCGGTTTACCGAGCGTTTTCAAAAATTGTGCCGCATTGATACAAGCGAAAATCACAAAAATGCTCGATTATTGATGATTTTTGGAACCCCGCCTAATACTATATGTTACTCAGAATATTTTTTGGCTTCTATCTATACATGTGAATTATTCGGGCCAATTCTTCCACACCAAGCACTCAAACAATCTAGTAACACTTACCTCATATATCTCTTATTACAAACCCGGTGGATTCCGGCCACCGAGTTAATTCAGCTGACACGTTCGTTTCTCGCGCAGCCACATCGCCCCGCTTGATTCACCGGATCGTAAGGCTCAAGTATTTTCATTCCTTCGCTCACTCACTACACTCACATGCCACAGCGGTAGAGCGCAGTGCCCCCAGCCAGTCAATCGGGCCTTCGATTCCCATCCATGCGCATGCGCCCACGAGCGATTTTGCCACGCGTGACACATGGTGTAGTTTTCTTGTAGAAAACCCCCTGGCCACCGCTTTTTATGAAAACCCCCAGGTTGTCCATAATTACGTATGCGCCCTTTTTCCGCGAAAAACCACCAGAAATTCGCAAAAAAGCCCACAGAAATTCATTTTATTCGTGAAAAAACCTATAAATTTTGAGAAACAAATCTAGGCCCCTGTTTTTTGCCAAAGAGGTCCCCATAATCCAGATTTCTCCCTTTTTGTAAATATACGTTCCATTTTCCTGAGAGGACCCGTAAAAAAGTTGTTCTCAACCTAGACCCATTCCTCTTTGTGAAAAAAAAAACATGATTCCAAAAAAACACTTTTGCGCATCGTCACACTCCTGCACGGCATGGTGCCATGCATCCGGACCTAGTTTACACTACACAACAACATAAGCTGTAGCATGTAGGGGTGCACATGGACACCGCACATTGAATTGTCAAGGGCTGCCTGAAAAGGCCCAGTGCATAACTATAGCAGCTGAAGAAGGTAATTCCTTGTTTCCACATTGTAAAGCCAGCCGGTACTACAAATGCCAAATGCCATCCATTATCCCTAGCAATATTACTCAGTTTCAGGCCTCATAACTAGGGATGGCTACAGGGTTTAAAATCTTAGCGAGATTTCAGAAATCTCGGTCAAAGTCATGGCTTTCGGTGGGGGCCGAGACTCTAAATCTCAGAAAGATAAAATTTTGAAATTGTTATTGTGGAGGTGACAAAGACCGGGTATTCACGCGTGTGGATTCTAGATGTCCGGCCAAGAGAAGAACGCGCGTGTTGATCCGATTGTGTTGTAATTAGAACGGAAAGATTGTAACCGTAAAGGAAGCTATCCTAGATAAGGAAGGATACGACCCCTTTACTTGTAACCAACTTGGACTCATGCTATAGTAACCGTGCTGGATTCAACCCCTCCTCCTTCCTATATATAAGGGAAGGGAAGAGACGAGACAAACAGATAATCCCAGACCACAGGACGTAAGGTATTACCTCTCCTTGAGGGCCTGAACCTGTATAATCCCTTGTCTTGTGTTACCATCGAGATCCCGATCCAGCGCCTTGCCCCACAAATTCACACCCCCCTAAGATTATTACCGACACCAAACGTCGACAGTTGGCGCGCCAGGTAGGGGCAGCGTGAAGATTAGTCCGAGTGATTTCGATGGCGTTCGAAGATGGCATCACCTTTGCTCCAAGCCATGGTTTTTGCTTCAGAAGTCTACACTTCGTCGCCAACAAACACGGCGCCCTCATCCTCTCGAACTTAGATTAGATCAGGTCCGAGAGTTTTTCAAGTTTCCGTTCGGTATTTGTGATCGGAAGTAGTATTCCCGAATCACAGAATCGACGGGGACCTGGGGAGACCAAGACAGAGCCTGCTCAGCATGAAGACCCGGACAATCGCATTCAGTCACTTCAAAATCGAGCGCGCAATGTCAACGACAGCATCTTGCATGCTAGAGTGGGGAACCAATCGGTTTTCCAAACTCCGCAGCAAAACATCATGGCTACCAAGACACTCCTTGATACCTTGGAACCCATGATCGAATCCAACAGCCCAGTCGCGTCGATCGTGGCACAGGTTAAAGCCATGGTGACGGCTGCGGCAATCCAACACAACCAGCGGGGCAAGATGACGAAGCCTCCGCATATAGGAGAAGAAACTCACACGGCTAGCAGTCGGATAAGAAACAATCGGCGCAAGTCCCCCTGTGAAAGGGACATACGCTCCACCATCCACCGTGACCTTCGCCAAGATCTCAATGATAGAAGGCGGGAGCGGGAGAATGACGAGCAGCGTCGTCGGGATGATGACCACGTACACTTCGGCATCAACCATGAGCATAGCAGTCGGCATCCTCGTGATCGGGCCTCCGACCACGGCCATCGCAAAGTGTAACACCCCGACATCTAGTATGCCCTGGATGTCACCAAACATAGACTAAACAACATCTAAATACCACAAATAAAGATAAATTACAGCAAAGGCTCAAATGCTAAACCGAAGATTTCGGCAGCATCTCCTTTGTTTTTCCATGAAATCCAGCAACAGCAATAATAAGACAAGATATAGCAAGATACGAAACTTCTAAAATAGCAATAACAATTGACAATTAGGAATTTCAGCCACCATACAACTAAGGATATAAGCCTATCCGTCACATGTCAAATATGGACTAATCATTTACTCATGACGACTAAGGAAGCATCAAACCACAATTTAGTTCAATGAATTAACCATCACAATTAAAGGAAGGAACATGTCATTGCTTAAATGTGTGATGCTAAGTGATGACGTGTGACTAGCTCCCTTTCCCGCATGCCGATTTCATGGTACCTAAAAACATCATAAAAACACAAGCGTGAGTTCATCACTAAGCGAAGTGTATTGCAGTGGTACAAAGACAATTTGGGTTCAAGTTGTTGTGTGTGGATCAATTTGGGTTCATGATTTATGGTTGAGCTCACCCAATGCAAACCTTCTTGGAGAATTGGGTCGTTGAGAGGTTGAGACGTGAATCACTTTTGTGCGTGGGAGCGGAAGATGGATCTAGAAGTTGGTACCGTGTCCTTCTAGAGAGTGGCTTTGGTTAAAGGGATCGGGCACTTTGGTGCCAAGGAATGCATGGAATGATGAGTGTGAGACCGTTTTATTTCGTGGTCTGTTTGGGATTTTATTCTATCGCTTGGGTCATGCCAAGGCCTTGTATGAGTGCTTTGTGTTTCAATGTTGAGTAAAGTTCTTGCAAGTTTTGTTTGTGAGTTATCATTAGAGCCGTTAGTCTTTGAGCCTCAGAACCTCACCGTCGAGTCCCGTCCTGTGAAAACTCTGGGGAATTCGGAGCGAGTGATGAAGAACAGGACGCTCAAGGTTGTCAAAGTCCTGTGGTCGCATCAGACTGAGAGGGAAGCGACTTG
Organism: Rhipidocladum racemiflorum; assembly: GCA_036346355.1. Classification (NCBI taxonomy): domain Eukaryota; kingdom Viridiplantae; phylum Streptophyta; class Magnoliopsida; order Poales; family Poaceae; genus Rhipidocladum; species Rhipidocladum racemiflorum. The sequence goes on along the minus strand of CM070577.1, from coordinate 47,665,664 downwards.
GGAGCTGGAGTCTCGCATGCGCGAGAAGTACCCCGAGTTTTTCACCTCAGGTATGAGATGTGAAACCTAGCTATCTTTTGTTTTACTGGGTTGCGTAGTAGTGTGTCTTGGATTCGAGGTTGAATCCTGTTGAAGGGGGGAGAATATGACACTACGGAATGTCGTCACATTAGAAAATGTGAAATTAGAGATTTAAAACTATACGGTATGAGGTTTAATCGCGTTTTCGGGCCGTTTTCGGGAGTTTGGGCCTTTTCGGGGCGAATTGGGCCTTAGGGGGGACCCCCCATAGGCCAAAAGTGGAGTTTTCCGGCCCATGTGGGGGGAGGAGGGCAGCATAACCCTGCCATGCGCCCCCCTTGCCCCTTGTGTGCGCCCCCACCATGCCCTAGCCGCTGCCCCTCCCTCCCTCTCCTCCTCCTCCACGCGCCCTCCCACTTGCGCCCTCCCCTTGTGCCTCACCTCCCTCCCTCACCTCTCCACCTCCCTAGCCATCCTAGGGGAGCACCTCACCCCTCCATCCCACTGTCATCTCCATTGGGAAGCTCCACGACGAGGAGATCCGGCGGATTCGGAGCGAGGAAGGAGATCGGGAGAACCGGGAGGAGAACTTCGGCGTTCGTCGGTTCGTTGATCGTCAGGCGAAGTTATGGCTATGGGTAAATCTTGGGGATGGCCTAGGTGCTGTGCTAGAGGATGTTTTGGTGTTTTTAGATCGAAAAGTGGTGCTGCAATTAGATGGAATTGGTGAAAACTAGAGATTTCTTACCGTTCTGTTTCGGGCAGATTGGGCACACGACTTAGGGTTGTAGTTTTCGCATTTTTAGAATCAGAATTTGGTCGGCTGCCTGTTGAGAAAGTTGTATATAACTTCCATACCTTTAATTGGACACCAAGAACGTCCAATTCCGCAAAGCAGTTTGAAGGTTATGATCGTTTCACCGAACGTGTTCAAATCTGTGATGTGATTGGGACAAATCGGGTTGATCTATAGATTGGGCAATGTTAGAGGCCGAATCAGCTTTTCCCAATACTTAGAGAAAGCTAGGAAATTTCCTAAGCTTCGCGATGATGTACTCTTTTACTTGATTTGGAGTCTTATAATTCAAGTTATGATTGTTGGAAGCCTGCTGTCCCGACGGACAGATTGGTCTGTTTTTCAGGTTTTCGGGGTTTCGGGTAGAATCGTTGTATTCTGAGTTTTGTTCTTGCTTAGGTGGTATGATGTTGAGAGGAAAACATGTATTTTTACGTGGTGTGACCCCAGGAGTGGCATCATCACCTCGCCACACCGTTCCGAAGGGTTAAAGGCAAGTGTATTGGAATGGGTTGTGTGTTGTATGAATTGCTAGACTTGCTTTGGTGCAATGTGATTACATGATATACTAACTTGCCATGATTGATGTTTCCTTATGACTTGATGAACATGATTTCATATTGATCATGAAGTCGTTGTATTAAATGCTTATGCTAATCTTTACATGTTTATGTCATATGTGCATTCATAATGGAAGAGACGTCCCATGCTGATGCGGGCCTCTGTGTTCATACGTAGTGAACACGAAAGACCTACCTCGTAGTCCCATCCATAGTTGTTCATGGGAGCGAGTCAGTAAGAGTAGGCACCTCCATCTACAGGATGGAAGGGGAAAGGGGGTGCACGCCGACGGGTGTGCACTCGGCAATACCGGTATGTGCTTCAAAGAGATGTGCATTGCATTGCATGAATGAAGTGGTTTATGAAATGATTATGATGTTTTATGAGATGCATATGAAGATGTTATTTGAGATGTCTATGATGATGTTATATGAGAGCATGAATGAAGTTCATGAGTTGATTCTCATGATATGTGAATGGCATTAAGTATGTATGTGAATTGTTATTGTCTTTGTACCATTGCAATACACTTCGCTGAGTGATGAACTCACACTTGTGTTTTTATGATGTTTTTAGGTACCATGAAACCGGCATGCGGGAAAGGGAGCTAGTCACACGTCATCACTTAGCATCACACATTTAAGCAATGACATGTTCCTTCCTTTAATTGTGATGGTTAATTCATTGAACTAAATTGTGGTTTTGATGCTTCGTTGGTCGTCATGCGTAAATGATTAGTCCATATTTGACATGTGACGAATATGCTTATATCCTTAGTTGTATGGTGGCTGAAATTCCTGATTGTCAATTGTTATTGCTATTTTAGATGTTTCGTATCATGCTATATCTTGTCTTATTATTGCTGTTGCTGCATTTCATGGGAAAAAAGGAGATGCTGCCGAAATCTTTGGTTTAGCATTTGAGCCTTTGCTGTAATTTATCTTTATTTGGGGTATTTAGGGTCCGTTTGGTAACTTGGAACCGCACGGTTTCTCCTAGAATCCCAAAAAAAACGAACCAAACAGAGAAAGTCTCGGAACGTTTCTAATCGAAACGTTTCTCTCTTTTCTACACAGTCACCGAATCACTCTCCAACCCGTTCCTCCCCGATTCACGAAACCTTTTACCCCCCTACCCTTCGCTAGCTCTCGGCTCCCCCGCGTCCTCGTTCTCTCTGGCGACACAAGCTGGGCCGTGTCCGTCTGCGCCGTGCTCGACGTCCCCCGGCGGCAGGCTGCGCAGAAGCCCACGCATAAGGTATGGGTGATCCGCCGATCAACTGCGCGTGTCGCGATTGGGTCTGAGGGCTGGTGTTTTGTGGTTTTGGATGATAATATATGGTGATTATATTGGTTTATGAAGTCATGACTCATGAGCAATCGCGTGTTTTGATGGATTCGTTGTCTTGAGACATTTTGGATTGGTTTTGTGCTCCAAATACTTCTAATAGATGTACGATTGCCGATTGCGTTGGGAAATTGGGGAAAGCAGCAGTCGAATCCGGCTATTTTTTTATATCTCCTGATTACTGTATTCGATTTTTTTTATATCTCCTGATTACTGTATCCGATGAGGTTCTGTGTTGTGGCAGAAGTTCCTTGCATGTGCTAGTTTTTTAATCTCTAGCTGATAGTGATGCACTGCTGATTGTCGCTTTTGTTCTGCTCCTCGTCGCCTTCGGCCGCCTGCTGCCCCTCCTCAGCCGCCTGCAACTCAGGAAGGTATTTAGCTCTTCTTCTTTTTTCTTACAATCCTGTAATCAGCAGTGAAAAATCTATGTGTTCATGTTATTGGGGTGAACTACAACAAGTTGGGGTGAACTACTAAATTTGGGTGAACTACTACAAGTTGCTAACTACATTGGTCAAGCTAATCAGCATGTCCATAAACATTAGTCCACGCTGCAAATATCCTGTGATTTGTTCTGACCATCATTTGATTTTGACCAACTTGCATGTGGAGGGCATGCAAATTTGATAATACATTCGACTTGGCTGTATTTCAAAGGTCCATACGTTTGTACTGCCTACCGAGCACGCCCCAACGATTTTGTGACAACAAACATATCAGGAGTTATAGGGCTTGTACTGGAAACAAGCAAATAAGCAATCACATAATGCACTGCACTATTTTCTTGTAGATTCACTACAAGTGCATCCTGTAGCATATCTTTTACCTAATCAAAACAACAGACATACATAATTATTGGCAAGTGTAGTTAAATATCTATTGCAGATATTGTCACATGAAACACCACAGTAGCAGGAGTCATCATCTAGACAACTGTGTCAGTTCTTTCGTTGAAACGGAAATTGAGACTACAAATCATAAGGTTAAAGCACACAAATAAACATGATGTTCTTATACACTCTATTGACACTGCAAAGCAGAGAAAAAAGGAATTTGAGAGTATTCAATCACGTGTTCTTAATTTGAAGTCATCATTTCTTAACATTGATACAAAAATTCTGTAATGAGATTATTATAGATGCATGTATTTCATCATCATTTCTTACATTAAAATGTACTACAAATCCATCACAACTACAAAGGACACTTCGGTCATTTTCACCACTTCATCCTCTTTCTAGAATCTGAATCCAGACAGTTAGCCAAACGGTTTCCATTAAGTGATTCTGATTCTACCTGAAACGTTTCTACAAGAATCTAGAACCGTTTCTGTTTCTACTAGAATCTGGATCCGTACCAAACGCACCCTTAGAAGTTGTTTAGTCTATGTTTGGTGACATCCATGGCATACTAGATGTCGGGGTGTTACAGTTGGTATCAGAGCGGGCTTCAGGTCCGTGGTCTATGAATTTAGTGAAATACCATAGGGTTAACTAAAATTTTACTGTGGAATAACTTAGAAACATGGCTTAGGTTATATCTAAAATTTTGCCATAGGATAGCAACATTAAAATTTGTGTAAGTGGAATAACTAATTTGAAATTTGACACACATGGATGCACAGTAGGAAAGGGTATGGGTATCGTTGCTTTATGCTTAAATGTTGTATTTAAGCCTTGATGTTGAATGCTATCTTCCATAATGTATGTTGCTATACTTATGAAAGAATTGAACTGAATTGTTCTTGGTTTTGTGATAAAGTGGGGTTGTGGTGCCGAAGTGTTTCAGTCACCTCTTTTTGTTCATAGTAAGGGTGTGGTTTGACGGTGTGGTCGATTAGAGCCCTCACCGAAGAACTATTAACCCCTGTGGGAGAAGAGTGCTTACCCTTTCTGTCGTAGATCGGGTAGTTGATTGGAGTCACATAGAAGAGTTTGGTGGTGGATTCCTTCGGATTTTCTTTTACCGTTCTGACGATCTGTTTTGGTTGGTTTTCTTTGTATTTGGTTGGTTAGGAACCAAGGAAAAGTGTTTGGTTTTGAGTACTCGCTGATTGTTTTTGTGGCGGTTTGTGGATTTGTCTTCCTTGGTTGAAGACGAAGAAGGAGAGTTTAGTGTTGCACCTTTTTGGGTCGCCTTTTGGCTTTGACACCGGTTTGTTGGTTGCTTTTCAAAGAAAAGTATAGTTTTGGGTTCTTGTGTGTCTTACTCTGAGTTTAAAGGAAGTTATTGAAGTGGTGTGCAGAAACTTAAGATGTGTCGATTTATGTTTTGTGGCTTTGTCCGTAAAGGTTTACTTGACCACTTGGTTCCTTTCTGTGGGAGTCTTTAAGGTTGAAGTGTGTTTTGGAGATCTTTTGCATGATCCAGTGTGAGTCTTGTCCCATTGCAACTTTGAGAGTGAAGTTTCTTTGTGAACTTTGGTTGAGTTTTAAACAGAAAATGCTGCAATTAAAGTAATTATTCATTTCACTGAAATTATTTGTCAAAAGTGAAAAATTAATGTTTAGCATGTTATGTAGTATGTAACAATGTGATTTATGGAAATGATGTACTTCTAAGTTAATTGGTGAGTTGAATCAATTAAATGTAATTGTTATCTTTAGCTTGAGATTAAATAAACTTCTAGTGTTGTAGATTACTCCATAGCGAGAGTGATTAAATGGGTGATTGTACATGCTTAGGATTTGTAGCTTTATGTTAAAAATAAGGTAGCACACTGCTTTTACTTCATGAGAAGATGACCATTGATAGTGTTTAAAGATTTAAACCTTGATGCGTAGTGAGAACATTAAGATGACATAAACTACTGATATTGTTAAAGAAACTTTGCTGGTTGACTAAAGATGTTTTAATTTAACGTGTTAATAGAGAAATTTAATCTTGCTGGCTTGTGACCCTAACTTGGAGGTGGATTAGAGTTGCAATTTATGTTGTTGTTGCAAACTATTAGCATAATTGGAAGTACGTAGTGGTGTTCCTAAAATGCTAGTACCGATGTCAAATGGAAAGATATAGGTTTTGTGGTTTGACGATATTTTAAGAGCATTGTGATGGTCTGACTTATTAAATTTATTTTAATAGTTGGAGAATGTTATGTAATAGAATTTTGTTATAACCTATGTATAGGGTAACTAAAAGCAATGTTAAGGTTTGATGATTATGCACGTTTATTGATATTGATGACTAAGTAGTGGTGGTAACTGTTTAGATTACTCGTTGGAAAACCATGGTTAAAATGGAGGAGAGTATAACATGTTGTGATGGAGTGAACCTTGGACTATTAACATGATGTAGGATTTTATTATTAATGAACGTATGTTTTAAAATCCTACTTACGAATTTTGTCTTGTGGAGATAATATTTATTTGTTGAAGTCATTTATTGATTGAGTAAGTAGTGAATTTTTGAAGTCTTTAATGGAAAGCATAGTGGAACACTAGAGATGGTTGTATTTATGCTAAGCTGGTGTTTAAAACCTTTTTGGACTGGTTTGGTTGTTTGCTAGTTTGGTTGAATGCTTTCGGGCAAGGTATTCTTTGTGTTGTATTTCAGAGTTTCCCTAAACTTGTAGTGATTGGTGCCAATCTTTGGTTTTGGCTAATTTGTTCAGTTTATGCTATGAATATGGTTTTACACCCAAAAGTCTTTGAGTGCATCGCGTTCTTTTGCGTTCACGCTGAATTACCTTTGGAATAAATGCTTAAAAGGAAGCAGATGGTCATATTGGGTTGTGTTGGAAACTTTTGAGTTAAGCCCTTGATGTGTAACTCTATTTGGCTAGAGTTGGAGTTATTTGGAAAATGTGTCTGGTGTTTGCGTGTGCTTCACAAGGGTGGATTTCAGGAATGTTTCATAAGTGATTTTGTTAGTGAAGTGTTCCCTTTTTGGAAATGACTTTCCTTTTCTCTTTGAGAAAATTTGTGGCGGTTGTGTGTGCAGATGTTTGACTTTGGAGTCGTTGCTCTTTTCCAAAACGTTGATTTTGGTTAGAATGTGAGGTTTTGCAAATTTAGCTTCCAATTGTTGGTGGATTATGATATGATGTGGTGTTTTCCTGTTAATGGTGCTGTCGTCATAGTTTATATGAAATTGTCGCCAACATCAATGTTATGTGTGTTTCAAACATGTGATACCGAGGAAGAAGTCTCTTGGTGAATGACTATTTGGTATTGTTGTTACATGATGAATAAATGGTGAAAAAGAAGTATGATATCATTTGTGTATAATTAATCATAAAAGAGTCGATGAGCCAGGTCGGTGAGAAAGTCATATATGGATATATGACTAATCCGGAGTGCTCTTGAAAGGCTGCATGCATGTCATGAATCGGGATTTCCATCGTTTTCTTGTATGAAAAGAAGTAATGAATAACTTCTGGTATTTTGGCTGTGGTATAGGAGATGTGTGTTTCCTTTGCGATTTGGCTTAGGAAGATAAAACGAGTACTCTTTGGTTATTGCCAAATTCTTTCCAAAGTGGCTTTTAGCGCTTTTGGGGTTCGAGTTGTTGTGTGTGGATCAATTTGGGTTCATGATTTATGGTTGAGCTCACCCAATGCAAACCTTCTTGGAGAATTGGGTCGTTGAGAGGTTGAGACGTGAATCACTTTTGTGCGTGGGAGCGGAAGATGGATCTAGAAGTTGGTACCGTGTCCTTCTAGAGAATGGCTTTGGTTAAAGGGATCGGGCAATTTAGTGCCAAGGAATGCATGGAATGATGAGTGTGAGACCGTTTTATTTCGTGGTTTGTTTGGGATTTTATCCTATCGCTTGGGTTATGCCAAGGCCTTGTATGAGTGCTTTGTGTTTCAATGTTGAGTAAAGTTCTTGCAAGTTTTGTTTGTGAGTTATCGTTAGAGCCGTTAGTCTTTGAGCCTCAGAACCTCACCGTCAAGTCCCGTCCTGTGAAAACTCTGGGGAATTCGGAGCGAGTGATGAAGAACAGGACGCTCAAGGTTGTCAAAGTCCTGTGGTCGCATTAGATTGAGAGGGATGCGACTTGGGAGCTGGAATCTCGCATGCGCGAGAAGTACCCCGAGTTTTTCACCTCAGGTATGAGATGTGAAACCTAGCTATCTTTTGTTTTACTGGGTTGCGTAGTAGTGTGTCTTGGATTCGAGGTCGAATCCTGTTGAAGGGGGGAGAATATGACACTACGGAATGTCGTCACATTAGAAAATGTGAAATTGGAGATTTAAAACTATACGGTATGAGGTTTAATCGCGTTTTCGGGCCGTTTTCGAGAGCTTGGGCCTTTTCGGGGTGAATTGGGCCTTAGGGGGGACCCCCCATAGGCCAAAAGTGGAGTTTTCCGGCCCATGTGGGGGGAGGAGGGCAGCATAACCCTGCCATGAGCCCCCCTTAACCCTTGTGTGCGCCCCCACCATGCCCTAGCCGCTGCCCCTCCCTCCCTCTCCTCCTCCTCCATGCGCCCTCCCACTTGCGCCCTCCCCTTGTGCCTCACCTCCCTCCCTCACCTCTCCACCTCCCTAGCCATCCTAGGGGAGCACCTCACCCCTCCATCCCGCTGTCCTCTCCATTGGGAAGCTCCACGACGAGGAGATCCGGCGGATTCGGAGCAAGGAAGGAGATCGGGAGAACCGGGAGGAGAACTTCGGCGTTCGTCGGTTCGTTGATCGTCGGGCGAAGTTATGGCTATGGGTAAATCTTGGGGATGGCCTAGGTGCTGTGCTAGAGGATGTTTTGGTGTTTTTAGATCGAAAAGTGGTGCTGCAATTAGATGGAATTGGTGAAAACTAGAGATTTCTTAACGTTCTGTTTCGGGCAGATTGGGCACACGACTTAGGGTTGTAGTTTTCGCATTTTTAGAATCAGAATTTGGTGGGCTGCCTGTTGAGAAAGTTGTATATAACTTCAATACCTTTAATTGGACACCAAGAACATCCAATTCCGCCCAGCCGTTTGAAAGTTATGATTGTTTTACCGAACGTGTTCAAATTTGTGACGTGATTGGGACAGATCGGGTTGATCTATAGACTGGGCAATTTTAGATGACGAATCAGCTTTTCCCAATACTTATAGAAAGCTAGGAAATTTCCTAAGCTTCGCGATGATGTACTCGTTTACTTGATTTGGAGTCTTAGAACTCAAGTTATGATTGTTGCAAGCCTGCTGTCCCGACGGACAGATTGGTCTGTTTTTTAGGTTTTTGGGGTTTTGGGTAGAATCGTTGTGTTCTGAGTTTTGTTCTTGCTTGGGTGGTATGATATTGAGAGGAAAACTTGTATTTTCAAGTGGTGTGACCCCAGGTGTGGCATCATCATCTCGTCACACCGTTCCCTAGGGTTAAAGGCAAGTGCATTGGAATGGGTTGTGTGTTGTATGAATTGCTAGACTTGATTAGGTGCAATGTGATTACATGATATACTAACTTGCCATGATTGATGTTTGCTTATGACATGATGAACATGATTTCATATTGATCATGAAGTCATTGTATTAAATGCTTATGCCAATCTTTACATGTTTATGTCATATGTGCATTCATAATGGAAGAGGCGTCCCATGCTAATGCGGGCCTCTGTGTTCACACGTAGTGAACACGAAAGACCTACCTTGTAGTCCCATCCACGGTTGTGCATGGGAGCGAGTCAGTAAGAGTAGGCACCCTCCATCTACGAGATGGAAGGGGAAAGGGGGTGCACGCCGACGGGTGTGCACTCGGCAATACCGGTATGTGTTTCAAAGAGATATGTGCATTGCATTGCATTGCATTGCATGAATGAAGTGGTTTATGAAATGATTATGATGTTCTATGAGATGCATATGAAGATGTTATTTGAGATGTCTATGGTGATGTTATATGAGAGCATAAATGAAGTTCATGAGTTGTGTCGACGATCTGTTTCGCCGGCAATAGGATTTGTGATTCTAGGGGATTTGTGCGGGATCTGAGCTTGATGGTAACACAGGATGCGGGGGCAATCTGTTTTAGACAGGTTCGGGCTCTCTCGGAGGAGATAATACCCTAGTCCTGTGTTCTTGGATATATCGTGTGTGTCTCTCTCTTTTCTTGTTTCTCCCTCCTCCCCTTATATACTGGGGGAAGAATACACGATAGATGGGCGCCACCGGGCCCTAAACATGGTGGCCTGGACGACATGTCCCTTGTCCTTATCCGCCTTCACGCTCTACATCTTGGAGAGGTGGTTATGCTTTCTCTGACCCACGCCTGCCGCCTTGTCAGGTTCAAGCATCCGCAGGTTCTCGCAAAGGTCGATCGCATGCTTCGTTCTGGCGGGTTGTTAGGGCGGGCGCAAGCTTCCTTGAAGGATCGAGGAGTTGTCTTGGGGAGCAAGTCGAAGGTCTCCTCTGGGCCCGTCGTGGTGCTTCGGGCTTTGGGCTTTCTATTCCGCTGTCGAGGCCCGGTAGTGTAGGCCCCTCTTGCGGGACCCTGTCTCGACATCCCACAGCTGACCCCAAGTGCTTTAGGATCGACTTTCCGTCCCTTACCCTGTCATGAGGATTATGCGAGAGAGATCATAAAGAACTTGTAGTATGAAGCCACCGTGGTTGGTTAGCTCGTGGTCGAGTGGTACCGCGCCCGTTCTGGTGCCACGGCAACCGGCTTGTCACTCGGTACCGACCCTCATGGGGCATACCTTGGTCTTTTGGCTCGTGGCGAGTGGTACCGCGCCCATTTGCGGTGCACGGCAGCCGGCTTGTCGCTCGGTGACCCTCATGGGGCATACCTTGGTCTTTTTGGCTCGTGGCGAGTGGTACCAGCGCCGCTTACGGTGCACGGCAACCGCCTTGTCGCTCGGTGACCCTCATGGGGCATACCTTGGTCTTTTGGCTCGGGGCGGGCGGTACCGCGCCCGCTTATGGTCTTGTGACAACCGGCTTGTCGCTCGGCTGACCCTCATGGGGCATACCTTGGTCATACAGAGTAATGCCTGTGCCCGCTTACGGCGCACTGCTTTAGACCCTCATGGGGCGCATTCTCAAGACCGTGTTGGTTGTAGATCCTCCCGTGACACCCAATCGCATTGTGAGACAAATGACCAGCAATTGACCCCAAATTATGGGGTGTGCCGTCGGAGGATGTTCGGAAAGTGCCCAGCCCCAAGCTTCCGTGGCGGCCGGCGTTCAGGCCCGTCGTGGGGCGCACTTTATCCCAAACTTTGGACCAGGTTTGACACCTGGCCGCGTTTTGCGCGACGCAGCCTATTGGCCGTCATGGGGCGTGCCCTGGATCTCGCCCAGACTGAACAGGAGGGCCCTCGTTTCTTCCCACCGTAAGGTGGAAATTGGGGCCCATTTCTTATAAGTCGAAAGGACCCTTGTTGGAGCAACGGCCTCCTTGCACCTTCCCCACCACGGCTGCGAAACCTTCAAACCTCCCTTGGCGATTTAGGGTTTTACGGTTTCGCGCCCTTGGCTTGGCCAGTTCTTCCCACCAGGTCTTCTTCTTCGCAATGTCTTCTTCCTCGTCATCGGAGGGTAGCGCCGACCTGCGACGGCAGGTGGGAGACTTCCATCACGACGACGTCCGCTTGGAGGGATGGTCGCCGCCGGCGTCCTCCCTCCGCTGGAGTTGATCTCCGCCCGTCCCGCCGCAGGTGACCCTTACCCCACACCTCTAGAGAATGAGATTGTGGTGTTTGAGTCCTTCTTCTGGCGGGGACTTAGCATTCCTGGGAGCGCCTTCTTCCGGGGGCTCCTCCACTTCTACAAAATCGAGTTGATCAATTTGAACCCCAACTCGATTCTTCACATTGCCATCTTCGTCCAGCTCTGCGAGGCGTATCTTGGGATACGTCCTCATTTGGATTTGTTCCGCTCCTTCTTCTTGCTGAAGCCTCATCCGAACCGGGCCGCTCCCAACGTCGTTGGGGGCGCCGGGCTCCAGCTGCGGGAGGGCTCGAAGAAGCAGTATTTTGTCGTTCCTCTCAAGACCTCCCTCAAAGGTTGGAGGCGGGAGTGGTTCTATTGTGCCAATGTTGATCCTTTCCTCGCCCCCTTTGCCGGCCGTGCTCCTAAAGCTTCCCGATGCTGGAGCGACGCCCCGGACGGAGGAGGTTTGGCGCAAATCCCCGAGCTTCTGGCATTGATTGACGATCTGAAGAACCGAGGGCTGACGGGTCCCGGGATCGCGATCAGTTTTGTGAAGCATCGAGTGCAGCCCTTGAAGGAGAGAGTCCATTTGGGGTTCCAATACAACGGGCCTCTGGACCCCACGCGGGAGACGGACGTGGCCCTGTCGATGGAGGCGCCGGCAAAGACGTAGTTGATCTCTTCGTGCCTGGCACAATAATCACCAACAGGGGCTGCCCTCATAAATTTTCGACGGCAAGGCCTCCCCCTCCTGTGAGTGCACTATTCTCTCGAAAGGTTGTTCCATGATTTCTTTGACTGATGTGTGATTCAAACAGGGTGCTATCGTTCCTTTTTTCAGGAACGCGCGTCCTTCCTTTCTGACGCTCCGGTTGTCGGCCTCTCTCGGCTGAAACACGCTCAGGCGAAGCGAGTGGCTGACACATCGGTCGACGAGCTGCGCCGGGAGTCGGCGGAGGAGGTCGCCGGTCTTTCGTCACCGCCTTCGACCTCCGGTGCACCCGGATCGCAGCCAGCGAGGGCCACGACCTTCTGTCCCGAGGCAGCCCGGCTGGAGCTAACTTCTCTCCGAGTGGTGCCGGGTCTCGGATGAGGCCAGGATGAAGTTCAAGAAGTCCAAAAGGTATTCTTTTGGGCGACCCTTGTCTTTATCACTTCTGTCTTTGAGGTGTTTCTCTTTTTGATTCAGACTCCTACTACGGACGTCCGGCGGAGGGTCTCTGAAAAGGAGCCCAGCGGAGGCTAGGTCGCCGCTGCCGCCGATCGCCGGCGCCGCCACCGGCGCCGGCGCCAATCTGGTCGAACCATCCAATGGTCCGTCGTCGACGAGATCGACCGCACCGTCTCCCAGAGTGGAGGAAGTGCCTCGAGAGCCACCGCCGCTTGGTCCTCGCCAAGCCCCGAACCGGACCGTATGGTGGGAAGGGGGTTCCGACCGAAAGGGATGGAAGAGGGCAGCGAGATGGAAAGAGCGGCTCGGACGGAGCTTTATGAGCTCACCGTCAGTGTAGCACGCCGCTCGTCGAGGTGAGCTTCTTGTCTTTAATCTGCTGCTTGCCGACTTCTCCTCGAGATTACGCCTGTTACCTAGGACATGGGGAGCGCTCGGAGCAAAGATCGCGGTTTTTCCGAAGGTGCTGCCCGAAGCTCAAGGAGCGAAGCGATGCAGGACAAGCTCAATGAGATCAGCGCCATGACAGTGGAAAGAGGTCCACGGGCTTCAGGGTGAGTGTATGACGATCCGGGAGGAGAAGATGAAGCTTGAGCATATGCTTGAAGGTGAGATTCTCCCCTGGATTCGGTTTGGATGATTGGAGAGGATGATGGCACTTGTGTTTCAGAGCGTGACTCGACTGTTGCTGAGCTGAGGGCCCGACTGGAGGCTTCAGAGAACTCTGGCCTCAAAGCTCGAGTCAGCTTGGAAAGGGTGCAGCGGGAGCTAGAGGGTAAATTTCTTTGACTTGGGTTGACCACACTTGGAGTCGGGTGTGCCCCTGATGGCCGTTTGACTTTGTTGTAGAGTGCAAGGAGAAGATGGCCACCGCCGAACAGGGCCGGACTGAACTGTGCGTCGCCTGCGAGCCAGTCCTGCACCTTCTGCGCATTGAAGGAGTCACGCCGGGCCAGGGGGACGATGCTGTTCCACTTCTCTCGGGAGGAGCCAACAGGATCAGAGCTTACGCCAAAGAGTCCGCAGCAATGAGTGCGAACCAGGCATTGGCGGTGGTCAAGTCTCATTATCCGAGAGTTGACCTCGAAGCTGTGAAAGAAGGTTTTGCCTGTGATGAAGACAAGGCCAACGCGCTCCTCGAAGAGGTGTCCGGTGCATCGCAGGCCTTGTTGGAGAATCTAGAATTCTGACTTCGATGTGGGCCTTGATGCCGAGTGCTCGCCCTCCTTGTTTGAAATATTGTGCCTTCTTACTTCAATATGATTTGCCTGTATTGTCTTCCGCTGAGTGGCCTTCAGACCTGAATATAGGCCCGCAGCCTTTTGGATCCTATTGCGCCTTTCCGGGTGAGTTTCAGCCGACTGGTATGGCTTCCAAACGCCAGGGCCTTGGCCCGTGGCTTTCTTGCCCCAGACACGCTTTTCCGAGAGGCTGGCGTGCAGCTCTCGAGCGTCGGGACTTACGTTGTGGCCACCTGGCTGAGTGGTTTAGTCCCCAGGCTTGCATCGCTTGCTAGCTCTCCAGCCCCGTGGCCACCTTGCTGGAGGCCGCACCGGGGCTCCACGAGGTGGCGGAGATCATCCTCGAGATGGTTGGTCGCGATCGCCGCGACGACCTTGCCGTCAGGACCCTCGTCCGGCTTATCCCCCCCTTGTGGGTGGTTGAGGACGAGATTCTGGCGGCTTTGGGTCGCGTGGGTCGCGTCTAACCTCAACGATCTCGCCTCCGGGCCTCCCAGCAGCGTCAGCACTAGCAAAGACCAAAGACCAAGACTAAGAGCAAGACTAAGAAAGACCAAAGAAGAAAGACCTAAGAGCACCAAAGAAGAAGACTAAGAAGACTCAAAGAAGAAGACTAGAGCACCAAAGAAGAAGACTAGAGCACCAAAGAAGAGCAGACCAAGAGTATCAAGAGCCGATTTTTTTTTTTTTAGCGAGAAAAGAAAAAAGAGAGTCAAGAATGTAAATTATTAACGATCACGGAATGCAATGCGAAATTTTATCCATCCGTGCCATCATGTTTAATCCCGCTTAGTGGTTCCGCTGATCAACTTATTCTAGTCGGTTGCTCCGATTACCCAAAGAACGAGGCGCTGGGCTCGAGCTTTTGACGGTTAGAAATTCGCGATCAGCGAATCTCGGTTAGATTCTCGTGCTGCGAATTGCGCCCCCGAGTGGTTAGTGCTTTGTACCCGTTCCGTTGCGCTGGCCGGTGTAAACCGCCGAGGCTTTGTGCTCATCGCGGCTTGTTATTTCCGTGCACTCTATATTGGCACGACCAGGGTTAGGCACCACACCGGTCGGGTAATGACCACTCGGGGCTAGCATTACACGTAACTTGAAAATAAGACGGACCACCATTTTATTTAATGTGTAAGAGTGGGATACATAACTCATGCGTAGAAGCGACGGAGTTGTTCGGCGTTCCAAGTATTCGCTAACCTCGCCGCCTTCTCGTCTGAGTCGATAAGCACCTGGCCGGATTGTCTTACGCACAATGTACGGACCTTCCCAAATTGGAGAGAGCTTGTGCTCGCTTTTAGTTCCTCCTCGGGACCAGATCTCCTTCGAAAAGGTTCTACTTCGACGTTGCGAGTGGTAGCGCCCGAAGTCCTGGAGGTACTTAGCCGATCAAGGGCTGCAACGTTCGAGCCTCCTCGAGTTGATCAAGCTCCACCATTCGGCTTCCCTCGGACTCGGCCGTGGTAATTCCGAACCCTCGGGATTCGAATCCCGGCTCGGTCGGCAGAACCACCTCTGCGCCATAGACCAGGAAAAGGGGTTTGGCGGTCGGCTCGGTGGGAGTGGTTCTCGAGTCCCAGTACCGACGGTAGCTCCTTCACCCATCGAGCAGCGTATGGTTTGAGGCGGTCGAAGATCCCGGCCTTGAGGCCTTGGAGGACCAGACCGTTAGCTCGCTCAACTCCGCCCATTGCTTCGTGGGTGAGCCACCGAGGCTAAGCAGATCTTGATCCCGACGCCTTCGCACCATTCTTGGAATTCTTCACTCCTGAATTGGGTGCCGTTGTCCGTGATGATCCGGTTGGGCACTCGAATCTGACCACAATATCCTGGAAGAACTCCTTGGCCTTAATCTGCGGTGATAGTGACAAGCGGCTTGGCTTCGATCCACTTGGTGAACTTGTCAATGGCCACGAAGAGGTGCGAAACCGCCTTGAGCCTTCTTGAGCGGCCCACTAAGTCGAGCCCCCAGATCGCGAAAGGCCAAGAAATGGGTATAGTCTGTAGCTCCTGTCTTGGCAAGTGTGTCTGCCTTGCATAGAATTGGCAGCCCTCGTAGGTTCGAACTATCTCCTTGGCATCATTCTGCCGTTGGCCAGAAGAAACCCTGTCGGTAGGCTTTCCCAACCAAGGCGCTTGATGCCGCGTGATGGCCACACATCCCCGAATGGATTTCTTGGAGCAGCTCTCTTCCCACTTGTCCCGAAATGCACCGCCTGAGGACACCCGAGGCACTTTTTCGGAAGAGCTCGTCGCCCACCACCACGTAGGATTTGGCTTGTCGGGAGACGCGCTCTGCCAGAGTGGTGGCTTCTGGGAGTTTGTCCTTCAGGAGGTAATCAAGGTACGGGGTAGTCCAGTCTGGATCGATGAGCAGGACCCCGGTTCCAGGACCCTCGCTTGGCTTTTGCCGTTTTGTAACGGTTGGCTCGTGAAGATCCTGTACGAAGATATCACTTGGGACATCTGCCCGAGTGGCTCCCATCTTAGCCAGCTCGTCTGCTGCCTCATTATTGCGGCGGAGGACATGAACCAGACTGCATCACAAACTTGCCTTCCAATTCTCGAACTTCTTTGGCGGTATGCCGCCATGTTCGATCCACGCATGACCAGTCCTTCAGACTTGATTCACCACCAATCGAGTCGCCTCGAACCGCCCGGCCGTTGGATTCCGAGTGATGTGGCGTCTGAAGCCCATGGATGAGGGCCTCGTACTCAGCGGCATTGTTTGAGGCCGGAAGTGAATCCAAAGGACATACTTCAACCTCGTCGCCCCTAGGCGAGATAAGGAGGATTCCGCCCTGCTCCCCAAGCATGAGAGATCCGTCGAAGTGCATGACCCAATATTCTGGCTCTTCTTCCGTGCGGGGAGTCTGGGATTCGGTCCACTCGGCCGTGAAGTCAGCCAAAGCATGGGACTTGACGGCGGTGCACGGCTTGAACGAGATGTCGAAAGCTCCAAGCTCGGCTGCCCACTTTGAAATTCTTCCAGTAGCTTCCCGATTACGGAGGACCTCTCCCACGGGGAAAGAAGTGACTACTGAAATCGAATGTCCTTGGAAATAATGCTTTAGCTTCCGTGACGAGATCAAAATGGCGTCTGCCTTCGGATTTGAGGATATCTTGTCTTGGATTTGCCCAAGATGCCGTTGACAAAATAAATCAAGCGTTACGCCGTAGCGATGTCCAGATTCCTCCCGCTCCACAACTATCACGGCACTTACTACATGAGATATTGCCGCTATGTAGAGCAGAAGAGGTTCACCTGGCGCCGTCGAGACTAAGACTGGGGGAGTGGAGAGAAACACCTTGAGTTCTTCAAGGCTCTTTGTGCCTCTGCCGTCCAATCAAAGCGATCCTGCTTCTTAAGGAGCTTGAAGAAAGGCATTCCCTGACTCCCAACCGTGAGATAAACCTGCCAAGCGCTACCATGCATCCGTGAGCTTTTGGACCTCCTTTTGGTGGTAGGCGGGGCCATTTTCATGATGGCTCCAATTTTCTCCGGTTCGGCTCGATCCCACGATGAGAGACAATGAACCCGAGTAGTTTCCGGAAGAAACTCCAAAACACATTTCTCGGGTTTAGCCTCATCTGAACGCCCTTAGACTTGCGAACGTCTCGGCCGGTCGGAGGTAAGGCTATCTCGTGTCTGCGTTTTAACTACCACATCATCCACATAAGCTTCCACATTGCGCCCGAGCCGATGGTGAAAAC
The DNA here is from genome assembly GCA_036346355.1 of Rhipidocladum racemiflorum. Taxonomy (NCBI): domain Eukaryota; kingdom Viridiplantae; phylum Streptophyta; class Magnoliopsida; order Poales; family Poaceae; genus Rhipidocladum; species Rhipidocladum racemiflorum. The sequence goes on along the minus strand of CM070577.1, from coordinate 47,648,231 downwards.
ACCAGACGGCGCTACGGTACGCTATACCGGCATTCTTGAGCCCGAACGGCATGGTGATATAGCAATATGCTCGAATGGAGTGATAAACGAAGACTTATCGCAGTCTTACTCTCGGAGCCGGATTTGATGATATCCTGAATAGGCGTCCAGAAAGTTGAGTAGACGAGATCCGGCAGTGGAGTCTACCACCTGATCAATACGAGGGAGACCAAAGGGATCTTTCGGACAAGCCTTGTTGAGGTCGGTGTAATCAACACACATGCGCCCGACTTTTCTTCTTCTGGACGAGTACAGGGTTCGCCAACCAGTCGGGATGATACACTTCTTTGATGAAACCTGCGGCTAGCAGCTTTGTGATCTCCTCTCTGATGGCTTCTCGACGATCTTGAGCGAACCGTCGTAACCTTTGCTTGACGGGCCTGGCGGATTGGTTTACATTCAGTGCGTGCTCGATCACCTCCCTGGGGACCCCGGGCATGTCGGACGGCTTCCAGGCAAAGATGTCTTGGTTTGCCCGCAGAAAGGTGACGAGCGCGTCTTCCTATTCATCCCCGAGCCTTGTCCCGATCGAGACGGCTCGCGCCGGATCGGACGGGTCGAGGAGAATCCTTTTGGTGCCTTCCTCGGGGCCGATCCCGGAGTTCTGCGGCTTGCGAGCAGGGATACTGCCTTCCAGCTTGTCAAAATCCGCCTCTTGACGAATCCTTTCCCGACCCGCCAGCGCCTCCAGAGACTCGGCCATTTCGCAGCTCTCCCTGTCGCAAGAGAAAGACTGCTTAACATCGCCGCGCAGAGTGATAATACCACTCGGACCCGGCATTTTCAGCATCAGATACGCGTAGTGGGGCACCGCCATGAACTTGGCCAGCGCTGGTCTCCCCAAGATGGCGTGATACGCTGTCGCGAAGTCTGCCACCTCGAAGCTAAGGCTCTCAGTCCGGTAGTTGTCCCTTGCGCCGAACGTGACTGGCAGAGTGATTTGTCCGAGTGGTATCGCCGACGTTCCGGGTATCACTCCATGAAAAGGCGACCCGCGTTTGAGGTCAGACCGCGGGATCCCCATATCATCGAGTGTCTTCACGAAGAGGACGTTGAGCCCACTCCCACCGTCAATCAACACCCTTTTGAGCTTGATGCCGCGGACAACCGGCGCCAAGACCAGCGGGTATCTGCCGGGGAATGGGACGCGATCTGGGTGATCCGTGCGGTCGTAAGTTATTGCGACCTCGGACCACCGAACATATCGGGGGGTCTCCAGCTCTACTGCACAGATGTCCCGAGCGGTGAGCTTTTGCTTCCGCTTGGACTCATATGCGGCCGAACCCCCGAATATGTAGTTAAGCTCGAGGTCGACTTCCTGATAGTCTTCCTCAGCTTCAGGGAGAGGCGGTTTGCCGGCGGCGTGACCACTCGGACCTTGTCCAGCCTGCCTCTTGCTCTCGCGGGCGAACCTCTTTAGGGTGAAGCAGTCCTTGGCGGCATGCCTCCCCTTCGGATGGAAAGGGCAGGGTGAGTTCATAACCTTATCATATCCATCCTCTTTGAGAGCGCGAGGATGAGTTGGTGCAATGGCGCCACCAGCTCTTCGCCCTTGCGCTTCTTTTCTTTCCGCTGAGGGGGTTCAGACTGATCCTTCCCCTCATCACGCCGTTCCGCCAGAGCCTCGGAGGCTGAAGCGTAACGGTCCGCTAGGGCAAACAGCTCCCGGACCGACGTGGGTGGCTTCCGGGACATCTTCTTGATGAGGTCGGGTCGCCGACTCCTTCTGGAAGGCAGCTATCACAATCGCATCTGTGACGTCCCGAACGGTGCTTTTCCTGTTCATGAAGCGCTTGACGAACTCCCGGAGGGATTCATTCCTCCTTTGGTGTAGCTGGTATAGGTCCCAAGGGGTGCTTGGGCGCCCGTAAGTGCCTTGGAAATTTGAGATGAACTGCTCACACAGATCTCCCCAGAATCTATAGAGTTATTTGGAAGTCCGTGAGCCATGCTTGGGCTGTGGCGAGAGGGTAACCGGCAAGTAGTTTGCCATTACTTTCTGATCCCCCCGGCGGCCCTGACTGCCAGAGCGTATACTTGTAGCCAAGCCTCCGGGTCCCTCTCACCGTCGAACCTAGTGATGCCTTTAGGATTAAATCCATCAGGCCAAACCACTCGGGCGTAGGTGAGGGTAAACGCACGAACCCCTTCGATGACCCGCGATACCCCGGGAGGTGATCGACGCGGAGGGATCGCGCTTGGCGTGCCAGCGGCCTCGCGGAAGGATGCCGTAGCGCTCATATTAAATCGGCTTGACGGCGTTGTTCCTCCCTTTCTGGTCGCGGCGCTGGCGTCAAGGTCTGAACGGAGGTCGCGGTGATGCTTTGTGTCGCAAGTCGCCTCGCTGGTAGAACATGATGTGTCTGGCGGGCTTCCCGACCTGGCCGGGCATTGGTCGCCTGGTCCTCGCCGACCACGTGGCGGCTCCTTCGGCCGGTTTGGTCGGTTTAGGCATGCCGATAGTCGCCGCCGCTACCATGGCCTTTACTTGGGCCATGATCGGGCAATCGGATCATCCGCCTCAAGCATAGGGTCGTGGTATCCAGGAGTGTCTTGGAGGCGACGATATTCTCATTGGGGTACGAAACACCTGGTCCCCATCTTGGCTTGCGTAATGTCTTCATTGACAGCCGGCGCGTCCCGGAGAGTACGCGCCCACAGCGTCGGGCTGATCACTCGGCCTCCTTCCAAATCGGGCGGCGATCGAGGTGTCGGGCTACCAGTGCGAATCTGCCCGCGAGCCTTCGATTACACAGACTCTACGGAAATTCCAGCAGCTCTCTAGGCTTTCTTCTGACTCGGCCGCTGAGGTGGGTGAGTCTGGAGAAGATAAACCTAGGCGCTCGGGGGTGCCGAGTGGCTTGGCGGTGAGAACCCCCACCCTTCGTGCCTCGGCGTCCTCGAGCCCGACTCATGGTGGAACGGGTCTTCGGATCCCCACTCGGTACTTTAGGTACGAGACAGGGGACCTTCGATCGGCGCTAAGTCGTGACGATGGATCGCCGGAAACCTCACCGCTACCAGCGCGTTCCCTTAGAGAGAGAAAGGCTTCCGAGGTCGTTGGAGATGAAGGTCAGGCTTCCAAAAGCGGAAGACCTGGCCCGAAGAAGATCAGGAGACTTCGCTGTCGCAGCCCATCAAGCTTGACGAAGATCTTGACACAAGCCCCCTACCTGGCGCGCCAACTGTCGACGATCTGTTTCGCCGGCAATAGGATTTGTGATTCTAGGGGATTTGTGCGGGATCTGAGCTTGATGGTAACACAGGATGCGGGGGCAATCTGTTTTAGACAGGTTTGGGCTCTCTCGGAGGAGATAATACCCTAGTCCTGTGTTCTTGGATATATCGTGTGTGTCTCTCTCTTTTCTTGTTTCTCCCTCCTCCCCTTATATACTGGGGGAAGAATACACGATAGATGGGCGCTACTGGGCCCTGAACATGGTGGCCTGGACGACATGTCCCTTGTCCTTATCCGCCTTCACGCTCTACGTCTTGGAGAGGTGTTTATGCTTTCTCCGACCCACGCCTGCCGCCTTGTCAGGTTCCAGCATCCGCAGGTTCTGGCAGTGTCAGATTGCATGCTTCGTTCCTGGCGGGTTGTTAGGGCGGGGCGTGAAGCTTCCTTGAAGGATCAGGAGTTGTCTTGGGGAGCAAGTCGAAGGTCTCCTCTGGGCCCGTCGTGGTGCTTCTGGGCTTTGGGCTTTCTATTCCGCCTGTCAGGCCCAGCCGGGTGTAGGCCCCTCTTGCGGGACCCCTGTCTCTGACATCCCACAAGTTGATTCTCAGGATATGTGAATGGCATTAACTATATATGTGAATTGTTATTGTCTTTGTACCATTGCAATACACTTCGCTGAGTGATGAACTCACGCTTGTGTTTTTATGATGTTTTTAGGTACCATGAAACTGGCATGCGGGAAAGGGAGCTAGTCACACGTCATCACTTAGCATCACACATTTAAGCAATGACATGTTCCTTCCTTTAATTGTGATGGTTAATTTATTGAACTAAATTGTGGTTTTGATGCTTCGTTGGTCGTCATGAGTAAATGATTAGTCCATATTTGACATGTGACGGATAGGCTTATATCCTTAGTTGTATGGTGGCTGGAATTCTTGATTGTCAATTGTTATTGCTATTTTAGATGTTTCGTATCATGCTATATCTTGTCTTATTATTGTTGTTGCTGCATTTCATGGAAAAACAAAGGAGATGATCCCAAAATCTTCAGTTTAGCATTTGAGCCTTTGCTGTAATTTATCTTTATTTGTGGTATTTAGATGTTGTTTAGTCTATGTTTGGTGACATCCATGGCATACTAGATGTCGGGGTGTTACACAAAGGCCAGCGCAGTCAACACCAGGATGAAGATCGCCAATTGGGTCTTCCCCCGCATCGCCGCCACGCTCAGCGCGACAAAGGCCCTATCGACGGGATCAGGGCATTCACTGCTCGTCTCCGCCGAGTGCAATGGCCGGACGGTTTTAATCCGAAAGGCATTACCAAGTTTGACGGAGAGAGAGATCCGGAAGCTTGGCTGCAGATCTGCTCCCTTGCAGTCAAAGCGGCCAGAGGAGACCACAGCGTGATGGCAAATTATCTTCCAGTGATGTTGGCCCCCTCGGCTCAAGCATGGCTCACAGGGCTTCCAAGAGATTTCATCGACTCCTGGGGAGACCTCTGTGACCAGTTCATCATGAATTTTTAGGGCACTTTCGAGAAGCCTGGAACCCCTTGGGACCTCTACCACCTCCATCAGAAGAAAAATGAATCCTTGAGAGAGTTCATTCAGCGATTCACACAGAAAAAAGAATACTGTTCGAGACGTCTCTGATGCGGTCGTCGTCGCGGCCTTCCAAAAGGGCATCAGCGATCCCGATCTCATCAAAAAGATGTCCCGAAGACCCCCAGCCACAGCTAGGGAGATGTTCGCCTTGGCTTATCGCTATGCAGCCGTGTCGGACGCATTAGCAGAACGCCGGGAGGATCAACCCCAGCAAAAGGACAAAAAAGACCATACCGAACCCCTAAAGCAAAAGGAGAAAAAGCGGAAGGGAGAGGATCTGGTCTCTGCGACCGAGCGAGGAGGGACAAGGGCTCCCCAAAACAAAGAATATGATAAAGTAATGAAAGCTCAATGCCCCTTTCACCCGAAAGGAAAGCATGCAGCAAAGGATTGCTTCACTTTGAAAAGATTCGCACGGGAAAATTCGAGCCGATTAGAACCTAGAGATAAGAAGGAAGCTGGGAAAAAAGACGTCCCCTCGGATGAGAGCGAGTTCCCAGATATCGAACAAGTGCTCAACTTCATATTCGGAGGCTCGGGCGCATTTGAGTCGAAGCGAAAGAAAAAGCTTACCGCTCGGGACATCAATGCGATCGCACCAGCGACCCCCCAATATCTAAAGTGGTCGGAAGCTCCTGTCATCTTCGATCACTCAGACCACCCCGACCACGTACCTTTTCCAGGCAGATATCCCCTGGTGCTGGATCCAATCGTTCGCAGCATAAAACTCAAGAGGGTGCTGATCGATGGAGGTAGTGGGCTCAATATCCTGTTTGCCAAGACCCTCTATGACATGAGGATACCACGGACCGAGCTCAAACAAAGCTCATCACCCTTCCATGGGGTGATTCCTGGGACATCCTCCGTGCCACTCGGGCAAATTGTCTTGCCCATCACGTTCGGCACGAAAGACAACTACAGGACGGAGCACATGAACTTCGAAGTAGCTGATTTCGAGACGGCGTACCACGCTATCTTTGGAAGGCCTGGTTTAGCAAAATTCATGGTGGTTTTGCACTACACTTACTCAATGCTCAAGATGCCAGGACCCAAAGGAGTCATCACAATCCGTGGAGATGTATGGCAATCTTTCCAATGCGACAAGGAGAGTTGTGAGTTGCCCGAGGTCCTGCGGGCATCAGTTGACTTGCAAAAATTCCGACTAGCAGCATCCGTTTCGTAGGACGAGGACATGCCAGCCAAGAAGCAAGCAAAGGCAGGGATCCGACCTGGCGAAAAAGTCAAGAAAATAACACTCGACCCGTCCGATTCGGCCAAAACAGCCTTGATTGGGACATGGCTCGATCAGGAATAGGAAAGCGCGCTCGTCACCTTTCTCCAGGCAAACCAAGACATCTTCGCCTGGAAGCCTTCAGACATGCCTGGTGTCCGGAGGGAGGTGATCAAGCACGCGTTAAATGTAAATCAGGGCGTGAAGCCGATCAAGCAGCGCCTTCGATGCTTTGCTCAAGATCGACGGGACGCAATTAAAGAGGAGATCACCAAACTCTTAGCCGCTGGCTTTATAAGAGAGGTGTACCATCCTGACTGGTTGGCAAACGCAATTCTAGTTCGCAAAAAGAACAAAAGCTGGTGCATGTGTGTTGATTATACCGACCTCAACAAGGCATGCCCTAAGGATCCGTTCGGGTTACCTCGCATCGACCAAGTTGTGGACTCCACCACCGGCTGCGAACTCTTGAGCTTTCTGGACGCCTACTCAGGGTACCACCAGATTAGCCTCAAGGAGGAAGATTGCATCAAGACTTCATTCTTCACGTCGTTTAGAGCTTTCTGCTATGTCACAATGCCATTCGGGTTGAAGAACGTCGGCGCGACTTACCAACGCGCGATACAACGGTGTTTTCATAATCAACTCAGACGCAACATAGAGGCGTATGTGGATGACGTTATGGTGAAATCTCGGTTGAAAGGAGATCTCATCTCCACTTAACCGAAATGTTCGAAAGCCTGAGGGCCTATCGAATGAAACTCAACCTCGAGAAATGCACCTTCGGAGTCCCTTCGGGAAAGCTTCTCGGGTACATCGTGTCGCACCGCGGCATCAAAGCAAATCCAGAGAAGGTCATCGCCATCCTAAAGATGAAGCCACCAACAAATCAAAAGGACGTTCAGAAGCTCGCAGGGTGCATGGTGGCACTCAGCAGATTTGTCTCTCGCTTAGGGATGCGGGGAACACCGTTCTTCAAACTCCTGAAAAAGCAAGACCGGTTCGAATGGACTACCGAAGCACAGAAAGCCTTCGACGACCTCAAGACCTTCCTAACAAAGCCTCCGGTACTGGCATCCCCGTTGCCGAAAGAATCACTCATGCTCTACATAGCCGCAACAACCCATGTGGTCAGCGCAACGATTGTCGTCGAGCGCAAGGAGGACAGGCACCAGCAGAAGGTACAACGTCCGGTCTACTTCATCAGCGAAATATTGGGCAAAACTAAAACGCGGTACCCACAAGTCCAGAAGCTCATCTACGCGGTGCTGATCACCTCCCGAAAGCTTAAACATTACTTCCAGGAACACGCGATTTCGGTGGTCACCGCTTTCCTGATCGGAGACATACTCCATAACCGGGAGGCCACTGGGTGGATCACCAAGTGGGCGGCCAAGCTAGGAGCCTTCGAAATTACGTTCAAACCGCGCACAGCCATAAAGTCACAAGCACTAGCCGACTTCACCGCAGAGTGGACGGAACTACAAAAACCATCAACCAGCAAGGAACTTAGAGCACTGGACAATGCACTTCGACGGTTCCCTCACGCTCAGCGGCACGGGGGTTGGTGTCGTGCTCACATCCCCGAAAGGAGAAAAGTTGAAATACGTTTTGCAGATCCATTTTCCAGCATGAAACAACGCCGCCGAGTACGAACCACTCATCCACGGGCTCTGTATCGCCATATCACTCGGAATTCGAAGGTTGGCGGTTCGTGGAGATTCCCAACTCGTGGTCAACCAGGTACAAAAAGATTGGTCATGCGTTGACAACATAATGACTGTGTACTGTCTAGAGGTGCGCAGACTAGAGGACAAGTTCAATGGACTAGAACTGACCCATGTGGTTAGACGGGATAACGAGGCCGCCGACGAGCTTACCAAGCTCGGTTCCAGTCAGGCGGAGTTACCAGCTGGCGTGTTTGTGGAAGAACTTTACAATCCCTCAGCAACCTTACGCCAAAGGGACGAAAAGACATCCCTCCCAGCTGACGCAGAGGTGTTGGTCATTATAACACCGACTGGACGAAACCCTACCTCGATTACCTGGTAAGAGATGAACTCCCAGAGGACCGCACCGAAGCAGAGCGCATCACACACAGAAGCAAAAGTTACGCAGTCGTCGAAGGGGAGCTCTTCCGGAAGAGCGCCTCCGGAATACTCAAACGCTGCATCTCGGAGCAAGAAGGAAAGGACCTCCTCAAGGAAATTCATGCGGGAATCTGCGAACACCACACGGCCTCAAGAACCCTAGTCGTGAAGGCTTACCGCCAAGGATTCTTCTGGCCGACAGCAGTAACGGACGCAGAAGGCATCGTTCGAACCTATGAGGGCTGCCAATTCTTCGCTTGGCAAATCCACGTGCCGACTCAAGAGTTGCAGACAATACCAATCACTTGGTCGTTCGCAGCTTGGGGGCTGGACATGGTAGGACCACTGAAAAAGGCGCAAGGGGAATTCACACACCTCTTTGTCACTGTGGACAAGTTCACAAAGTGGATCGAGGCCAAGCCAGTCGCCACTGCAACAGTAGCAAAGGCCAAGGACTTCTTCCAAGACATTGTGGTTCGCTTTGGCATGCCAAACAGAATCATCACCGACAACGGTACCCAGTTCAGAGGAGAGGAATTCCAGAATTGGTGCGAGGAACTAGGAATTAAAATCTGCTTTGCTTCCGTGGCACACCCGCGGAGCAATGGCCAGGTCGAATGTGCAAACAGCATGTTACTTCAAGGATTAAAAGCAACGATCTTCGATCGCCTTAATCCCTATGCCACCCGTTGGGTGAAGGAATTGCCCTAGGTGCTCTGGGGGCTCAGAACCACCCCCGGTCGGGCAACCGGGCAGTCACCCTTCTTCCTGGTATATGGGTCTGAGGTGGTCCTACCCATCGAGCTGAAATTCAGATCCCCAAGGATTCGGAACCACAGCGATGATAAATCAGAAGAAAGCAGACTGGACGACCTCGATCGATTGGAAGAAGCAAGGAATGTAGCTGCAATCCGATCTGCCAAATATCTCCAAGGCTTGCACCGCTATCACGACCGCAACATCAAGGGCCGCGCTTTCTCCAAGGGAGATCTGGTTTTAAGAAAAAAATCAGAAAAACAAGCACAAGCTTTCCCCATGCTGGGAGGGTCCCTATATTGTCAGCGAAGTGGTACGGCCTGGAACGTATCGACTTAAACAGGAAGACGGAGCAGTCATCAGCAACACCTGGAACATAGAACAGCTACGTCGCTTCTACGCTTAAATCTTGTATTCTCATTACATCTTTTTAAAATGAAATATTTGGTGAATTTCCTGAGCACTCCTTTTCCTTGAGGCGTCGGCAAAAACTTTCAAGCACGCGTAAATTCTAACTCATGAGAACGCAAAACCATATGCGATCAAGCACGAACCCCCCGCAAGAAGTGCCTAGAAAAAAAAACAACTAGCAAACTACCAGCACTCGGGGGCTGGGCATAGTCGAGTGGAACGCGTAAGTGACCAAGGGCACGGCGCCTGGATGAATTCGAAAACCACGCTGAATAGAAAAAAGGGAAGTGCACATGACAATTCTAGAGGAATATATCGTTTCATTTCATTTCTTTTTACTACATATTATATATGGACAAAAAAGGGGGGAAAGCAGTAGGAGGACCAGCAGCGCCGCCCGCTCAGACTTTACCACGGCGCACCCGCCCGACCGCCTTAATGAGGGCGTCCCGCGCCCTAAAAAGGCGAGGAACAACCTCGAGAAGCGCGTCGACGACAGCGGTGTCGCGCTCGACGGCCGCCCTCTCCACCGCCGCCTCGATCACCCTCCAAGTTACCTCGTGGGGCAGCTCCAAGTACCAGGGGCCAGGAAGGTCCGCCATGGCAGGGCGCGATATGCACAATGGGCTTCCCCCAACCCTTCTTATACGAAGAGGCGCGAAAGATGAAGCGCATAGGATTAAAGGAAGGGGCGAGAAGCCAGAACGACTGGGCAGCAATCCCAAGCAAATTTGAACCGGCCACGCAAGCAGTACGACGAAAATAGTCCGATGATGTCATAATCCCTCTCCACTCTTAATTACTCTATTTTTTGCCTTACGACCTAGTTGCTTCCCAACTAGGTAGTAAGCCGGGGGCTACACTTAATAAGTGCACGTTCGCACGTGCATCAGTCCTCTACTTGAACCACTCGACCTAACGGTCGTAACACTTAATAAGTGAACGCTAAAATGCTCCCGCAAGTTGTCTGTCCTTGATTCCAGGGACGACCGGAAAGGAATTCGGGCAACGCTCCCGGTCGGAAGAAGGGCCAGACCGTTGGTCCGCGAAGCACTCAGGAACCCCATCACTCAGATGATCTCTCAATCGAGCAAAGGAAGTTGGGCAATGCTCCCGGTCGGAAGAGAACCAGACCATTGGCCCGCAAAGCACTCGGGAAGCCCATCACTCGGATGATCTCTCAATCGAGCAAAGGAACTATGGCAATGCGCCTGGCCGGAAGAAGCACTAGACCGTTGGCCCGCGAAGCACTCGGGAACCACGTCACTCGGATGATCTCCCAATCGAGCGAAGAAACTCGGGCAATGCTCACGGCTGGAAGAAGCGCCAAACCATTGGCCCGCGAAGCACTCGGGAACCCCACCACTCGGATGATCTTTCAATCGGGCGAGACAGCAAGCAGCCAACATGCCAAGAGAACTCAAGTTCCACTCGGGGACATGGCGACTTCACGACCGCCAACGCTTGGTTGGAGCTCGTAATCGCCAATCTTGCCCACATGGGACCTAAGCCCCTCGAGGGCTGCTCGCAACCGCTAAAGAACCTGGTTCCCTCTGCTCGGGTTGCTAGGGTGCAGGAAGGCCGGCACCGGATAGAGTCCCGTGTAAGCAACATCCCTAGCTGCGGAGACCGGACAAGGTCAGGGACAAAAACAAGAAGACGGCGAAAGTCATTCGCCCACGCAAAGAGAACTTGCCTTGGAGAGATCCCAACGTATCCAGCTTCTCCAAGCGAAGAGGATGAACTTCGTGTCAAAACCACTGCAGCTCCTGGGAGCACTCACTCCGAACCTCCACCAGCTCGGCTCGTCTTGATGAAAGGAAGGACACGACGCAGAAAGTCGGTCTTCCCCCTCAAACGGCTCCCTAGAGACTAAAGGCAGTAGAAGAAGAGTGAGCAAGCATCCCTGTCAGAAGATCGGAAGGGAACACTGAAACCACTCCTGGTGCCAACCATTGTCGGAAGATCAGAAGGGAATGGCGAAATAAGATTTGCTCGACCCATCCCGCAATTGAAGACCAGCGCCCCCGACCAAATTGGGGGCATCCTTGTTCGGGAAGGGCTTGAGAAGAAAGAAGTGCCACAAAAGGAACAATGCGGACCTATAGACACATTCCCAATTCGGATCCAGTTCAAGGTTGCGGGACCGGACGAATTCAAAAGCTTCTAGTGTACGCCACTAACCTGGTATGGTTACCATTCGGCTACGGCCCTACTAGAGGCGATCCAGGTGCGCCCCAAGTCGGGCTGATCACCAGCGTCCTAGTGGATGCAACCCAGGTGCGCCTTAAGTCAGGCTGATCACCAGTGTCCTGCAGGATGCGACCCAGGTGCGCCCCAAGTCGGGCTGATCACCAGCGTCCTAAAGGATGTGACCCAGGTGGGCCCCAAGTCGGGCCGATCACCAGCGTCCTAATGGATGCGACCCAGGAGCGCACCAGGTCGGGCTGATCACTAGTGTCCTGTAGGATACGATCGAGGTGCGCCCCAAATCGGGCTGATCACTAGTGTCCTGTAGGATGCGACCCAGGTGCGCCCCAAGTCAGGCTGATCACCAGCATCCTAATGGATGCGACCCAGGTGCGCCCCAAGTCGGGCTGATCACCAGTGTCCTGCAGGATGCGACCTAGGTGCGCCCCAAGTCGGGCTAATCACCCGTGTCCTGTAGGACGTGACCCAGGTGCGCCCCAAGTCGGGCTAATCACCAGTGTCCTAATGGATGCGACCCAGGTGCGCCCCAAGCCAGGCTGATCACCAGCGTCCTAATGGATGCAACCCAGGTGCTCCCCCAGTCGGGCTGATCACCAGCAACACATCGGATGCTATGCAGGTGTGCTCCAAATCGAGCTGACAACCGGCCTACCGCACGGAAGGTCTCTCAAAGAAGTCCAAGCAATAAGTCCAGGGTCCTTTGCAAACTCCTTGCCTGTTGTCAAGCACTCAGATAATGTGAACAAGAGGACCGGAGGGCCACACCCTCGACACGAACGAAGATCAAAAGCAACTCGATTGCAAAGCACTCAGGGGCTACTGTGGAAGCGACGAAGACCGGGTATGCACGCGTGTGGATTCTAGATGTCCGGCCAAGAGAAGAACGCGCGTGTGGATCCGATTGTGTTGTAATTAGAACGGAAAGATTGTAACCGTAAAGGAAGCTATCCTAGATAAGGAAGGATACAACCCCTTTACTTGTAACCAGCTCGGACTCATGCTATAGTAACCGAGCTGGATTCCGCCCCTCCTCCTTTCTATATATAAGGGAAGGGAAGAGACGAGACAAAGACAGATAATCCCAGAACACAGGACGTAAGGTATTACCTCTCCTTGAGGGCCTGAACCTGTATAATCCCTTGTCTTGTGTTACCATCGAGATCCCGATCCAGCGCCTTGCCCCACAAATTCACACCCCCCTAAGATTATTGCCGACACCAAATGTCGACAACTATAGTGATTTCAGGAATTTTTTTTGCAAAATTTTGGGTTTTTTGACCAAGATATTCACAAATTTACCAGTTTTCATGTTTGCAGGACTGGATTTTTTATGGCAAATTATAATACCTTTTCTGAGGAATACATGTGAAAATTTTGCAAAAAAAAATACATATACAAATTTTGGATTTATTTTGACCGAGATGATCATAGGTGGTTGAATAGGGACAAAATTTTGGTCATAGTGGTTGAAATTTCGGTTTTGTCGGCCATCAAAGTACCAGATTTGATATTTTGTTTTTTATTTTGATCAAAATTCCAAAAACTCACTGAAATTTTGGATTTCGACCACCCGAGATGTGGTCCAAAAATGAAATTTGTAATTTTGGATGGCAACCAGATACCTTTCTGTCCCCTTAATCTACATGTAGATAAGTATGTACGGGGAAGAGGAGGGACGGAGGAGACATTCCTGTTCCCATCTTTATATAACCTAGCGGGACCAAAATCTCCTCCATACCTATCCCCTGAGGGCTTATTTGAGAATGCCATTCCCGGCCGGGATCCTGGCAAAATCCTAGGAAAAAAAAAAATCTCCCATGGCAAACTTTCTCGGTCTAATTTACAAATGCATTTGGGTGAGGCGTGGGAGGGAGAAATCCCACCCCCATCCGGCCAAATCCCATGGTTAAATAAACCACCTATGAACACATGAAATTATTTCTCCGTCTCATCGCGTCTCCTCGTGTTGAGCCATCGAACGCCGCCGCCACCTCCTCGTTTGCCATCTTCGGCAACTTCTACTGTTGATGCACCACCTCTACAGCGGCAAAGGAAGGGAGGATCGATGGCATGGGCACTGGCGTGCGGTGCTGTGGAATTTAATCAGATCTCACGGCTGACAGGGTTGAGGCAGAGGGAGAGAAGATGGCCTGACAGCAGCGACACTCCAGTTATGGTTGTGGTGGCCGCTGGAGGTGGTGATGACTACGTCCACGACTATTGCGAGTCCCTACAATTCTCTGTCTCTATCGCGATCTCCCAGTGGGCAAGTTAAATGCTACTCTATTCCCTTCCTCATCTACTGCCTTATCCATAGATGCACAATACAAACATCCATCCATTTTTGCAATGCTTATCATGGGTGTGAAATCAATGATTGACGGCAAGAATGCGTTTATATGTGTTTGCTATGTCAGTATTGATCCTGACCAATTATTTGTGTGTGCTTGATTTGCTATATTTCTGACATTGTGGATGGAGTAGTGCAATTGCCTAGCAGCCTGATGCTTAGTAGTGATAAGAGTCTGCATTGCATCGTGATTAGCTTTACTGTCTAGCTTAGATGCTATGAGTTAGTTGTAAAGCAGTGTTGTGTTTGATTAGTTTTACAAGTGCTTGAACTCATCTATTTAATTATGTAGTTACTATCCCCCATGTTATTGCAAAGCATCCAGAATGCTTGATTGAAATCTGTTTAACCAAGAGTGTCGTAGGATTCCTATTGTGTTGGTCGAAACATTCCAATTTATCATAGATTATTATTTGCTAATGCCCGTACTGTCCCAGAATCGAATGCAATGCTACTTAGGCCATAAGCTCTTGTACCTAAACAGGAATCATGTGAACACTAGCTTTTGATAGATAGTGTTTGGATTCATGATTCCAGGATGTGAAAAGCAATACGTGTATATTGAGTTATAGGTGAATGCTTGTATAGATCTAATTTGAATGTGTGGATATAAGGATCTTGTCAAATACTTTCCCATGAATTTTCTGAAATTTTAGATATTTTTTAATGTTGGGATTTTCATCCCTATGCCTTCCAAATTGCGGTAGGGAATATTTTTTAGGGGATTTATTTCCCCTAAAAAATTGAGAGAGATTTAATGTACCCTTTAAAATCCCCTTGGAGATTTTATTTCCTAATATTTTCTCCCCTAACATTCAAACAAGCTTTGATAGAGAAACTCACCACAGGTTGCCGGGGGGCATTATCATGCCTGTTCATTACTGTGCTAGTGACAGCCTCTCAGTTACCGGCCACCCCTCCACAGAAAGCTAGCTAGGTAGCTAGCTGAAGGCAGCATCTCCAGATGCACAGCCCCTTTAATTTGGCCCCTTTGTCCTTCCCCTCCCACAAGGAAGCAGCATCTGATGCAACGGCTGTCACAAATTCTCCCAATCCCTCCTCTGTCCTGCTTTCTTGCCCCCCTCACAGTCCAACGATGCCTTCCTACCTTGCACACTCCAAGAATCCCCATTGAGATGTATCGTATATGAACCTCGTGGGTCTAATCCCTTGTTTGCACCAGGGATCAGGAAAGGTCCAGGTGGATAATACTGATTAGTACTACTAGCCTCAGGCCCTCAGCCAGCCTGCCTGCTGATCTAGGTGCTGCCTTTGGTTGATTCTGCAGTACTGTTGTGGTCGATCCACACGCAAATGCCCTTCTGCCCGAAGCTGCGGGGCCGGAGCCCGGCCCCGGCGCAGCGTGAGAACACCATTGCCATCAATGGCAATGTGGTCGTCGCCAAGACCTTCGGCTTGTCGGCGCCCGGGAAGTCGACCACCCTGCGCCTGTTCAGCAGCACGCAGATTGATCACGGTGAGTCAGTGCATGTAGATGTAGTAGTATGGTGCTAGCAGTCTGGGGTTTCATTTCACCTTGCCTGAAAGCCTGAAACTTTTCTGTGTGCAACTGCAGATACGAGGAAGGGGAAGCTGAGCGCGGAGGCGGCCCTGAGGAACGGCAAGAAGACGAAGCACGGGAAGGCGAGCACGAGGACGTACCAGGTCACCTTCTTCGTCGACGCCGAGTTCGGCACGCCGGGGGCTGTCGTCGTCAAGAACGGGAACCGTGCGGACCAGTTCTTCCTCCGGCACGTGCAGCTGGTGCTCGCCGACGACCGGAGCATCCACTTCGAGTGCAACTCCTGGGTGTACCCCTACAAGAAGACCAACTCCGACCGCCTCTTCTTCATCAATACGGTTAGAATCGATCGATCAATTAACCCGTGTACTTTTCCTGCAAAAGCTTAAGCTTCTGGATGAGCTAGTTGGTATACCAAAGTAAAGAAACGCGATGAAGCTTAACTCCGGGATTGCGTGATGCCAGAGCTACCTGCCGGACAAGACCCCGGAGGCGCTGCGGCGGCTGCGGGAGGAGGAGCTGAGAAGCCTGAGAGGGAACGGCAGGGGGGAGAGGAAGGACTGGGAGCGCATCTACGACTTCGACTACTACAACGACCTCGGCAACCCCGACAAGCCGCACCACGTCCGACCGGTTCTCGGCGGCACAGAGACGTACCCCTACCCACGCCGCTGCCGGACCGGCCGCCCCCTCAGCGAGACCGGTAATTATTTGATGGCACGACTGCTTTTCTTATGCTCAATAGGTTTCGAATCGGATCAGATTTTTATTATATACGGTACGAATATATAAGGTCTCAAAAATGAAAAAATGAATATCATAGAGAAAATAAAAATAACAACGTCGGAGCAAACCCAACACAAGAGAAAGATTTAGCGAAGTTTACCGTAAATTTTTAAATCACAACCTCAAGAGTACAGGGATTGCTGCTTTCTTATAAACCTGTTAAATCTTTTAGAATTCTCGGATTTTTGCTCTAGACAAGAATCTAGTCCTAAAGAATAACATATTCTATAATTCTCTCGTGCGTCTCTTACTTTGAATGAGTTGTTTTATGATTTCTTGATTGTTGGGATTTTATATGACCACCCCATGAGTTTATATAATCACTTTAGTCCTCTTTCAAAGTAGTAATCTTAATTCGAACAAAAGTAGGAATCTAGCACACCTTTCTAAATCATAAAAGATTATATATAAGTCGCTATAATTAACAATCTCCACCTTAATTATTATCCATTGAAGTCATCGTACTCCTCTAAGAACTTGCTCCAAGTAGGCTCTGTATTTTTTCTTTCACCTTTGGGAGTGCACCCACCATATGGGCTCATTCACGCACCTTTGTATTCACGCTTTGTGAGACCGTTCCTTTATGATACAATATACTATAAAATAAAGGTTCAAAATTGCATACCGTACTAGTTCTATTATCAGTGGCTAACACGCACTTTCACAAATCGAGATCACATACATACACAATATTTTATTACATATCACAACGGAAGCAATTTTATACATCAATTCTTACAAGACAAAATAAAATAGTAGTGAAAATATTTTTATCTTGTATTTGTCTTTATCCCATTGTTCCCATAGGCAACTGATAAGCTAAATCCTAGAAAAGCTCATCGTTGTTATTCCCGTTTCCTACGTCAAAATATGATTCATCGAGGAATTCTAATTCTTTAACTAAAAATATCAACAATAGTAAGTTGAGTACAATACATACTCGCAAGACTTGAAGCGTTTGAATATACAGGCTGTATCTAGAAAAAAGCTTATACAATTATTTTTGCACGAAGCCAATTTAAAATGTAAATACTAAATAGTATATTGAAAATAAAATTTTTGCAAAAGTAATTTGACAGACATATGAAATACCAAATATGTAAGCATAAATGTAACAATTCATAGTCCTCCATGACGTGAGCAACAATTCGTCCATTGCCAATCCTTGGCATAACCACTACAATCACTAGCACAAAAACTAGTCCTAGGTTTTGCTTCAACAGGGTTACTTGTTTTTCATGAATTGTTCATTCTTATTTTACGAATTCAAGAAGCTCAAATTATATATTTATATAGTTTACTTCGAATTCGAGAGGCTAACTTATTTAGATTGAATGTAAAAAAACATAAGGTCACTATGTGGCATAACATGCAAAATCCAATAGTTCACCCTAAGTATTTTTGCATGTTTAAGTAGGTTGTGGTTCTAATGTTACATACAAATTGGTTGTAGAAGATTTGGAGCTTGCTTGATTTAGCTATGTACGTAAGAATAAACATCACATCGAAACTAACCTCCATTTGAAAATGTTGTAAACTAAGTTGAAATTTAAATATTTCTGTATATTTGGGTTGCTTATAACCTAGTGATCTTAACAAAATTAGTCTCACTTGATTTGGATTTTATTTGTATAAAGCAAGTTTTGAACCCTTTTTTAAGTTTAAATTTTAATTTCTCACATTGATCAAAATCTAAATATTTTTGCATATTAAGAAGCTACATGATTTAACATGAATTTAGAAACTTGTTTCATCTCATTTGGGTTTATGGTTTAAAAGGTATGCTAGATTGCATATTGTTGGTTTAAGAAAATTACAAATTATGCTTTCATACTATGAAAGCGCCTTTCCATTTCGCGCGTGTTTTGAATTCACTCTGCACCGATTGACAAAAGGGACCCACTGGCAGTGGCTTGACCAAGTGTTTGTGAGGTAAAGATACTGACGGTGGGGCCTACATGGCGGTGAGTGAGTGTGTATGTGCGAATGTATGTGAGTCTGGCACGTGGGACCTATTCGGCAGTGAACATGCGTAGCTTGTGCGACTGACCAGATGGGCCCTCGTGTCAGTGAGCCACGGCAGGGAAGGTTCGGTTTTGGTCTCACCGGTGACGAGGTCTCACCGGAGATGGCCGGCTGAGCTCCGAGTCAACACAAGGGAGCCTACGTGCATCTAATGGTGAGTTCGAACATGCCTAGTGATTTGCTAGGACACCAGTTGCGATGATGAGGGGCGACGGTATCGCCAACGGCAATTTGTGAAGTCAAAAGAGTAATTCCCGTGCTTGACTAAGTGTTGGGTGAGCATCAGTGATCCCTCACAACTTCATTTTAACTCTTAACCAAGAAAAAGAGCAAGTGAACCGAGTTTTCACCACGCATGAGCGGTGACAAATGGAGGCGCTCAGCATGACATCTTGTGGATGGGTGAAACCTAAAATTGAGTGGGGGTTCGGGTCTTAAGAGCTATGAGAATGCTACGGGTAGAGTTAATTTGGGTGAGGCTCACTAGAACGGGCTTAATCATGTTCCCCCCTTTTCACCGATTTTTGCCAGAGTCGGAGATGGTGAGTCGGTTTTGGGTGTGGCCAAGGCGCCAGAGACTAGATATGTCATTCTAAGTGATCGAGAGTTCCTTAAATAAGCAATAAGCTAGCTTGTTGGTGTTGCAGCGACGCAGCTCCCATCGGGCAGATAAGGTGGTCGCGGCGGTGTCAAACGAGTGCAAAGTCCGAGTGCCAAGGTATGGAGTGGGGATTTCGAAGTGACTAGTTACATGCCCCGTGCGTTGCTACGAAAAATAAAACTGATAATGAAAAATAAAGATTAAAAAATAAAAAAAATTATTTTACAAAATCAAACATCTATCTTTAACGCTTCGTTTCTTACGAAAGCTAGCTAATTAAAGCAACATTTCGTTTCTTGCGTAGGGCAATTAAGTATGGCAATTAAACAGGGCAATTAAGCGATAATTAATGACGTGGGAAGAACGGACCACTGCCACCAAGTGTTGCTTTAGAATAGTAGAGATAGGTGGCAGTGGTGTGTCAAGGTTGCTGTTAGATTGCCTCGATTTGTGAGTTGTGGCACATATGTGGAAGGACCGAGAGAGCTGAGGTGGTGCGCCTTTGTCGTGAGAGAAGAAAGAGAGGGGAAGAGGGTGGGACTTACAAGTGGGTTCAGGGCTCACCGTCGACAGCCAAGGAGAGAGGGGAAGAGCGGTGACTGACCGATGGGGCTATAATAAGAAAGGGACCCACATGGCAGTCGGTTAACAGAGAAAGAAGTGGTTTCCAGAGGTGGTGACCCTGACGTGGGGGTCCTCTTTAATACCCGGGCCCACTTTTACGTCAAAGAAAAGGGTGGCTTAGAAATAACGCTTCAAGATAGCACGTTAATGAACTATTTAATTGAGGGGCCAAATCATATTGAAAATTTTTGTAAATGTTTAGTGGGTGTCTTGGAAAAGTTTTCTACCTCCAGTAAAATTTTTGGAAAAAAATAATTTATAAATAAATTCAAATAAATCTGGCATTCCTTACTACATAAATATTTCTTTTCTGATTTTCTTTTAATTTAAGATTTAAATAAGGTTAACCATTTTTGCAAATTTTGAAAAGAATTTTTATGACCTAAGTGATCTTTTATAAAAATTTTAGATTTAAAACTTAAGTATATTTTTTTTTAATAAATCTGGCATTGTTATTTTCTGAATTTTAACTTTTATATTTTTAAATTTTAAAAGACAACAAACTGAATATTAATTTTTGATATTTTTACCAAAGATAAAAATCACTATGGGAAACTATGGTAAAAATTTTAGCCCGGGATAAACTATGTGTATTTTTAGATAAATCTGACATTGTACTGTTCATAGTAAAAAACCATTAATTTAAACCTCTTGTCAATAATTACTATAGTCATAATTACTTGGAAGCATTAAATGAGATCTAGACACTTCTATTATTTTAATGTAATTTTTTGTGGATTTTTACTGATTTTTATTTTTACCTTTTTACTTTTAACATTTTACTATGTC
This sequence comes from Rhipidocladum racemiflorum, assembly GCA_036346355.1. Classification (NCBI taxonomy): domain Eukaryota; kingdom Viridiplantae; phylum Streptophyta; class Magnoliopsida; order Poales; family Poaceae; genus Rhipidocladum; species Rhipidocladum racemiflorum. Next base: position 47,628,009 of record CM070577.1, on the reverse strand, counting down.
AACATAAATGATTTTATTCTAAGGAAAATCTCTAAAAAGATCAAGACAAACCAAAAATATTCTAGATTAAAGAAAATTCACACTCCAAAATTTCATTCACACTTTCTAAATTTTGTGATGTTACAGGCTGCCCAAACCTCCACCTGAGAGTCCTATCTTTGTGTAGTTTTGTTAACCACAGCTCATGTTCCTACAACACTTTATGCCATAGGTTTTTACTACTTGCAAGCTCCACCTGCCCATAGGTACCACGTGGTTGATCCTACCACATTGTTTTCTTTCCACAGCTCGTACCTTCACCATTTTGTCTGCTAGATTTTGTAACCATCTTTGCAGTTTTGTATATAACTATAATTGAGATCTGATTACCTACGTTGATGATACATTTTCCTTCTCCTAATCAAGATTTTTATCAGATCTCCCGTTGGTTTCCCTTCCTTTAGGTTTGCCCTTCAATCGATATCCTCCATTGCTCAAGATACATTTCATGATTTCCTGCCCTTTGTGTGTAACTCGCATGACTCCACCTCAAAGTGATGCCTCGTAATCTTTGAGTTCAAGCGACCTCACATATATTATATTCTTTTATATATTGGAAACATACCAAACTTTCATCATTGTACGATGTGCTCCATCATACATCTCCAATTTAATTGTTCCAAATTCAATACTTGCATACTCTTTGCAATAAGCCAAGTAAATAGTTCCATATGTCAAATGTAGAGATTCTTCGTTAAATATCTCCCTCACCAAACATATATGAAAGCAACAATCTGAATCTAATATCGATCCATGAGAAGTAGTTGATTGACTGATGATAAGTATGTCCGAATCATCTTTTGTTATCGCCATTAAACATACATCCTTCATTTGCTTCAAACTCGGATGGTCATTTATCATATGATTTTTCTCGTCACATAGATAGCATACACGTATACCGTTGCTCTTGCCCTTCTTCTTCTTGAGACTTTTACTTCTACCTGCAATTAGGGATGAAAACGGGTCAGATACGGATATATATTATTCTTTCCGTATCCTAACCTATATTTTTTTCCTGGATACAAATTCGGATTATTCGGGATGCGAATACGGGATGCATATGTGACGGATTAGGTTTAGAAATGGATGAAGCTATACGGATAATGCACACATATATAGAGTAATATATATTGAATTCAATTGTATGAGTACATGACCATAGTAGCAAGTTATATATTAATCAAACCCAATAGACGTCATAGAAAGAATATGCTACTTTAGGATCAATAGAACCAATTAATTATCAATATAAATGGGCTACCATAGAAAAATGTGATGAAATGAGCTGAGACTTGCTGATATCTGAATGGAAAAATCTAGATATCCGGATCCTGTCCCATATTTGTTGGATATTGGCTGCTCCGTATCTGATCCTGGATCCGGATTCAAGTAACTGGATCCCGTTAGGGATCCAGCCAGATAGTCAAATTCGGTCCTGAATCTGGTCTCAGATCGGGAGGGAAATATCCAACCCGTTTTCATCCCTACCAGCAATACCTACTACATCTAATGCTTGATCACTAGAGGATGAGGATTCAGATGTTTTTTTTTTAGGATTCCGCCTCCAATAGATATGCAACTAATTGTTAAAGTTGAGACTGCTATTCCCGATGAGAATATTCAGCACCACTTGCTCCCAATATGGTAGTAGAGATGATGCCAATATGACCACGTTGTTCTTCTCAATTTTCTCATCCACACTAGTCAGCTGTGTGATAAACTTATTGAAGACATTGAGCTGATCAACGAATTGTGTATTTTTCATGCGCAACATGTACAGTTTTTGCTTTAGCACCCACCGGTTTATCAACAACTTTGTGCTATACAATTCTACTAAGTTATTCCATAATTTGTTAAGTGAATTCTTCTTGATCACCATGTACTTTACGTCATCGGAGAGATATAGAAGGATTGTACTAACAGCCCTCCGCTCCATCACCTTTTAGTGTTTAGCGGACGTTTTTTCCTGTTTGCCCCCTTCAAGAGCAGTGATTAACTCTTGCTGGATAAATACATCCTTCACCACACATTGCCACACGCTGAAATTTTCTTCACTTAATTCCACAGCATTGACAACAATCTTAATTTTATGCCACCTGATGCTCTACTGATATTCTTACAAATCTCATTACTCTAGCCTTGGATTTATACCAATTGTTACACTCGGATACCCTTTTTTATGCGCTGCAGCCCCTAGATTAGATCATAGTTTTGTGAGACAAGTCACGAGCATACATGGTGTCAATAAATGAAAAAGATGAATCTCGTAGAGAGAACCAAAATAATGATATAAAAGCAATTACAATGAGAATGAAAAATTTGGTGAAGTCGATCACAAATTTTTTAAGTACAATCTCAAAAGAGTTCATGGTATTATCGCTCTCTCACAACACTCTCGAATCTTTTAGGATCATCGGATCCTTGCCCTACATAAAAATTTATTGCTAAAGAATGATCTAGCCTCTAGTCCTCTCATACGCTTATTGATTTGGATGAGTTGGTTTGTGACTCATTGGTTGCGTAGGTTGTCCATGACCACTGCATGAGTTTATATAGCCATTAGCCCCCTTAGTTCTCCTCCAATGCATATAAGAATTCTAATCCGAAAGAAAGTATGAATTCTAATTCTATTAAGATTCATCTAACACATCTTTACAAATTTTAAAAGATTAGATATAAGTCACCATAATTAATGACAGCAAAATTATTAATTCTTTCAGTTCAGTTTCACAGCTTAATTGCCATTCTTGATGTGCCTAAGAGTTCTTGCAACTTACCAGTGACGTTGCCCGAATTCTGAACCATGAGCAATTTCTTGGTTGTTCTGATTTGGCCGCAATGTTCTGATAAATGAAGATGGTGTGACCGAGACGCGGAAGCACATGATCAACCTCGACTTCTACATCCCGCCGGACGAGCGGTTCAGCCCGGGGAAGCTCGCCGAGGCCCTGACGCTGACGGTGCAGGCCGTGACGCACTTCGTGATCCCCGAGATGAAGACGCTGATCCAGGGCAACGACTTCAGGTCCCTCGAGCAGGTGAGGAAGCTGTACGTCAAGGCGGCGCAGCCGGCGGTGGACGGCACGGTAATGGAGCGGCTCAAGTCCTCCGTACCGTCGCAGAAGACCTACAAGCAGGTGGCCAAGACGGTGAAGGAGACCCCGGTCAAGTTCCCCATCCCGCAACTGATTAAGCGTACGTGTGTGTGACACTGTGACATGCATGCTGAAACAAGAACAGTGCGGAATTTCTTCTTCTTATATATATAGAAAAAGTACGATGATCCTGGACGATGCAGATGATCGTGATGCGTGGAGGAGCGACGAGGAATTTGCGAGGGAGATGCTTGCAGGGCTCAACCCTATTGTGATCAAGAGATTGCAAGTAATTAAAGCTCCACCATCCTTGTCTGAAAATTTGTACTAGTTGACAACAGTTAAAAGACCACATACTCAGAATTGAAGTGGATGGTAATATATAACCAATCCTCACATCTTCCATTCTCAGAACTTCCCACCGGTTAGCAGTGGAGGGCAGCAGAGCGCGATAACCGCTGCGCATATCAAGAGCCAGCTTGAAGGCGTAACCGTTGAAACGGTCAGTATAGCTTCCTCAAACATGATGTACTACTTCTGTTTTTGTTTCACTCTGATATAACAAATTGGGAAGAGCTGCTGTATTTGTATCCAAGTTTCGTTTCCCTTTTCCTTAATAAATTCGAGATGACATTTCAATCCTAGAGATGAACTTTTGCTGTCAACTGAACCTGCTGGACTGCCTTGTATGATATGTCCTTGTTGCTATGCAGGCAATGCATCAGAATAGGCTGTACATTCTGGATCACCATGACTACCTGATGCCGCACCTGGGGCGCATAAACACACAGGGCGTCTGCATCTACGCGTCGCGCACGCTGCTTTTCTTGAAGGACGACGGGACCCTGAAACCTATTCTGATAGAGCTGAGCCTGCCTAGTGACGGCACAGGTGAAGGGGAGATCAGTAGGATCTTCCTGCCTGCAAGCGACGGGACCGATGCACATCTGTGGCAGCTTGCCAAGACTCATGTTTCTGTCAATGATTCAGGGTACCATCAGCTCATTAGCCACTGGTAAGTAAACATCAGTATAGTTGCACGAATCGGTACCATCAACAAATAAAAACATCAGTACCATCTACAAAATGACATATTGCGAATTAAATATTTGCATTTTGCAACTTGAAATTTAGTTGGTATAATGCTGAACTATATACTGGTTAAATTCTTTCCTGAAATCCTAGTTACATTTTTGCGCAAATAAGGAATCTAAACCCTTAAGAAATTAGTCAGCCTTACTGATTCTAAACCTTTCTTTGACTCGTAATTGTACTATGAATAAAACTGTAAAAGTGACGATGTCTTTCGGATTTTGTGTAGGAAGATAGAATAGCTGAAATACTAGGATGATGTATTGCTTGACCCCTGGAGATATCTCTTTCTATCTGTACCTCTGTACCTATACTAATTAAATACTCTGAAGAAATTCCCTCGTTAACCAGAAAGATCTTGTCGTCTATCTGTTGGGCCTAGTTATAACAGCTACAATCTAAATTAACTAAAATTTGGAATAAAAAATTAAGAATTTGACTTCCATATGATTTCCAAATTAATTCCATAATAACTAAAATTAGGAATGATAATTAAAGAAAAATTAGCAAATTAAAACAAAGAGTCTACCTCAAATACAAATCAAATTAACTAAATTTAGCATGCAAAATAAAGCAAAATTATAAACTTGATTTCATGTGAATTCCAAATTAAGTAACCCTATAAATACCTATACTAACTACTCACACTGAGAAAGCTTTCGCGTTAACTAAAAAGATCTGGTCGTCTATATGTCATGCCCAGTTATAATGGATTACATTAAAAGAAATGGTACAGGTCAAAGTACAATCTAAATTAACTAAAATTTAAAATAAAAACATTAAGATAAATTAGCAATTTGAATTCCATAAGATTTTCAAAGTAATTCCATAAATAACTAAAATTTAGAATAATAGTTAATTAAAAATTAGCAAATTAAAACAAAGAGTATGTATCACGTGCAAGCAAAACTAACTAAAATTAGAATAAAATAAAATAAAATTATAAATTTAATTTTCTACAAATTTTGATGACTTTGATGGGTGCCAAAAAAAATTTAAAATGAAATTCGAAACCTTGGTGGAGGCCGTCATAATCGAGGTAGTCAGATAGGAAATATATAGACAGCGGGTGTCAACGAAGAGAGATGGTATCACGTGACAGCTTGCCAGTACTTGAGCAGGTGGAGGAAGACAATGGTACAGTGTCCTTGGGCACAGGAGCAGCAACCTCGAAGGAGGCGACACTACTACAAAACACCTAATAGGTGATGGTCTATTTGTGTCTGGTTTTTTGGAATCGACACAGATAAAGTTTTTATGTTAGTTCTAAAACTCAAAATGGCGCGAAGACTATTTGTGTCGGTTTTTAATTAAAACCGACACAAATTTACATTAAAAACCGACACAAATACATTTATATCGGTTCTACATTGGAACAGATACAAATAGTCTAAATTTTTGTGTTGGTTTTAGCCAAAAACCGACACAAATAATATTATCTATGTCAAAACGTCGTTTAGGGCCTCAAAACGGCCTCCGAAGTTTTATACCTATTTTGGAGTATAACAACACTAAAATATAGCTCAAACCAAGTTCGGAATATGAGAACATTAAAATCGGTTTTCGGGTACTCTGCGGGGTTAAGGAAAAGGGACGCGCTAGATCCTATTACAACTTTGAAGTTAAGCGTGCTTGGGCAAGAGTAATACTAGTAAGGGCCACAAAAGGTTGATGTATGGCACAGAGTTGCTAGATCTAACACAATTATAAATAATAACAGATACATTTTTATTATATTATTTATATCGATTCTAACAAAAAACTAATACAAATAATATTATTTGTGTCGATTCTAATCAAAGACCGACACAAATAGTCTTATGTGTCGACACAAATAATAAACCGATCAAGACGAAGGTTGTCGAAGGAGATGACGGTCTTCGGCAGCAAACACGGAAGGCGATGGAGGCTCCGGTGGCGGTGGCTCGGCTGGGGCGTACGTCGACGGGCGGTGGCGCGGAAGCAAAGACTCTAAAGGACTCGAGAGATATACTTGGAGCAAAGACACTAGTACTAGCAGCGGCTAACTGCACACATGCAGATAGCAGCAGCCCAACAACAAGACAGACACAAGGTGCGGCCGAAAGGTTCCTCCAATGAAGCCAAATAGCAGCAACATCATTCGCAGCATGCAGGCAGCGTTGCACCAAGAAGAAAAAGGAGGGCGGCAGCCGCTCTCCATGAACGGAGCAACAGCAGGCGCTGCGCGCGAGCACATGCGGAGTAGCAGCGGGGACGCGAAGTGGGAGGTCTGACGAGGGCTCCGCATCGAGCTACTAGCCGGATCTTGGTTTGGCGGCACGGTGAGAAGAGGCTGATCGTGGACACCGTCGAGGTTGCCGTCGCAGTGACAGTGGTGGATCGGTGAAGACCTAGAGATATGAAAGAAAGCACATGGGATACAAATCTAATTCTACTAGTTACATGTCCGTGCGTTGCTACGAAAAACAAAATTGATAACGAAAAATAAAGATTAAAAAATAAAAAAATTATTTCACAAGATCAAACATCTATCTTTAACGCTTCATTTCTTGCGAAAGCTGGCTAATTAAAGCAACACTTTGTTTCTTGCGTAGGGCAATTAAGCAGGGCAATTAAGTAGGGCAATTAAGCAGGGCAATTAAGCGGCAATTAATGACGTGGGAAGAACGGACCACTGCCACCAAGTGCTGCTTTAAAATAGTAGAGATTCTTTCTAGTAGTTTTGTCGTACCAGACACTAACACTTTGGAATTAATGAGCCTTTTTATTGGCTTCACGTTCATATATATATAGTAGGAAAAATTGTTGTAGAAAAAAAGATGCTTCGTGTCAGTTACCACGTACCATTAATCACTATGGACAGTACGTACGTTCAACCTTGTGAAAATTTCACTATTCAGTCGAAGATATCCTCTTGTGTGGTCACTTTTTATAATTTCAGTTCAAGGTGCATCAATTGTGTTCCTGAAACTATGCATGCATCCGTCTGAATTTCCAGTTCCACAGCAAGAAAATTGACTTGACACCACCTTAATTAATGTTGATGCAACCACCAACAGGCTGTTCACGCACGCGGCGGTGGAGCCGTTCATCATCGCGGCGAGGAGGCAGCTGAGCGCCATGCACCCGATCCACAAGCTCCTCGAGCCGCACTTCAAGGACACATTGCAGATCAACAACCTGGCAAGGAGCATACTCCTGTGCGCGGGGGGCATCCTCGAGAAGACCATGTACCCAAGGAAGTACGCCATGGAGGTGTCTTCCGCCATCTATCGGGGGTGGAGGTTCACCGAGCACTCCCTGCCAAATGACCTCATCAACAGGTATTTCAATCATGCATAATTATTAATATCGATCAGTACAAGGGGCAGCGGCGGAGCTAGTCCAGGCCCAAGTCCCGGACTGGACCAGCTGATCTTAGATTAAATATCTGTTTTCAATGATTTTTCAATAGTTTTTCGTAGAATTTTAGTAGGCTTTTAGTACCAGGCCTCAGGCTACAGCCTACTCTGCCCGGGACCTGGATCCGCCCCTGACAAGGGGTATACCTACCGGTTTGGCTGTCGGAAATGGTAGTTCCGACGCCGATCCATATCAGCGTCGATCCATTCCGGATTTAAATACAATAAATATATTTATAAGTATATACATGTTTAATTATATGTACACCAAATTTCACTTATAATATTACTCCAAATGCATAGTAATAGGATCACGTATAAAATACAATTCAACGAGTTCAATAGACAGTATAATCAATTCCACCAGTATGTTTAGTATCGTTCGATATTAAAGCTAGTATGATAGGTATGGAGCCGGTACGACCGGTATTGATTGGTATCTAAGCAGGTACAAAATATAAAGCTAGTATGTACATTTGAAACGGCAAAATGGTACATACCGACCGGTATCGGAAGGATATTGATAAGTTTGACTTCAAATCGTCCTGCTTGGAAAATGCAAGATACAATCCTATTTTGGAAGCATCTTCGATATTCTTTATTTTGTACATTACTCACTTTGTTCTTTTTTAAAAGTGACTCTTTTTTTTTTTTACTTTTTATGGTTTCCACGTGTGACCTTGACTACCGTTACTTGTTTATCTCTAGCTTATTATATATTAACTAGAATTGTGGCCCACGAAATTGCACGATTAGTCCAACTATACTTTTACTTGTATTTCTATATTAATTGTAATTACGGTTTAGAATTTGAATAAACATGCATGTTTTAGTTCAGAATTCTTTTTACAATGGCAACGGATTTTGTATAGGCATGTTGATGGATATTATTGCTCCTTTCGGTCGCAAATTCTACATATTGTGGGAAGAGTACAATCATGTTTTTTTATTTATTTATTTGACGAATAATATCTTCTTGATATATACATGCTAGTCCAGCGAAAATATTATGCATAGATTAGCACATTTATAACTAATACTTTCATATCTTTTTAAATCAATACCTCCATATTCTTATTTTGTATAATTATATTGTGAAAAACCTAATGGTTAAACATGTGTCTTAGGTAGTTTTACATTGACTAAGGCCTGTGGAGAAACATGTATATTATGCGACTCCAAACGTGTTTTACCTTTTTTTCGTGGTTTTTCAATACTTATATATGTGTTTTAATGCAACCGTTGCCCTGTAACAAAAACATAAGATTAGTTTTTCAAACTCATCTACGACTCCATAGTCGCTTCAGGACGCTGATTTGCATCTGTATGGCTTGTGGACATTTTTCTCGAGGATCAAATGCAACTCACCAATAGTTTCCTTAATTATTACCACTTGATTAGTTTGACTGCCCGAAATCAACATCTTCATCTTTAGGCTTGTATTGTTGGAGTGGGGATACTATCACTGCTACCGGAATATATATTAGAATCGGTTCTTTTTGCCATCACAATCAATTTTGGTAGCGATAGAAAATCCAACGACACTGATGAGGAAGCGCTATCACAGTCGGTTTTCTCCCAAATGGTCACCAAAATCGGTTCTAGCTAAGAACCGATTGTGATGAGGGGGTCAGTTTATAGTATGCATATCACATTCACAATATATATAGAATGCAAACACTTTACAATACATATATCACATTCGTTTACATTAATATAGAACACAAACATACTTAACAGTCAGTACACATGCATCTATCTACCCATTCATTCAATTAAAAGACAGTGATACACTTGACAAAATATTGTACACGTGTTTATAGAATATACTTGAAAATATTTTATAGAGCTAGTGATGAATACAAACTCCATGTCTGCATTGTACTTGGTCTACACCACCTCCTCAGCTTTGTAGCCATGCCCATTTGCCATTACCATGGATCTAAAAATGATTGAAAAATTAGTGCATGATATAATGGGCAAATAAAGAAATAAAGTTAATTTGTACAAGAAGAAATCCCAATACATTAAAGTTTAGTTCCTTACTAGTACACACATGTTCTTCCTGCAACCTGAAGAAGAAACTTGCATATAAATTACTACCGAAGTGCTCCATGCAGTGCTTTCTTTCAAAATCAAGAAATGCAAAACCAAGATCCACATCTCATTGCCTCTCTCTCTCTCTCTCTACATTCCAAGTGAGAGGGAGAGGAGCAAGTGGAGGAGATGAGTGATGAGCACAAGGGTGTCTATAAATATATAGGGCAGTGGCTTCCTAATAAAATTATTTTAAAATTGGAACCCGCTCGGCGCCCAAATTTCACTTTGGCAGGATTATCCCGAGCACACCACTTTGGTTCGAACCGATTGTGATGACACCCCTTATCATAATTGGTTCTGAGCTAGAACCGATTGTAATGAGGGAACCCTTATCACAATCAGTTCTGAGTCAGAACCGATTGTGATGACCACGCTCATCACAATCGGTTATGACCTAAAACTGATTGTGATGTACCCCTAATTACAATCGGTTCTAACTTAGAACCAATCATGATGACACCCCTCATCACAATCGGTTTTGAGCTTAGATCCGATTGTGATGTGGTGTCCATCACACCTTTAATTCTATTTTGCCATCTAATTTGAGTCCAAGACGAGTCGGTCTCCACTTTGCTAAATTCGAGTCCGAGAAGTAGTATTCTTGCACCTGTCATTAAAATGGCCATAACTTTTGCATACGATGTCCGTTTTCAACGTATGAGTATTTGAATCGAAGAGGATGAAGAGATAGATATGAAAATCATAAGGTTAAGTCGCAAATTCTTCACGAGGCTTTGGAAAAAAGTATCGACCCGAAAAAACGTCGTTTATGACCTCAAAACAGCCTTTGATGTTCGTTACCCGTTTTCACCGATCGTTTGCTATCTAGTTTGAGTTTATTTTCATTATAGCTTTTTTAATCCTTATTTCCCGTCCGTATTTTAGAGTGTATTCATTTGTGAGAGTTTGATTCTAAAAAAAATTCTAAAAAATCCAAAGGTGCTTCTGATCTCCAAGATTATTCTTCGAAGCAATTACACATTTGATCATTACTTTTCATCTGAAATTTTTTGATTTAAGTACCTTCTTTGAAAATTAAAATTTTCAGATCTCGTGACCTAGTCAGTCTCAGACGATAGGATTCTTGATCTAAGTTAATAGATTAGACTAGATTAACTTATCCTAAATTCCCACCATGGATCCAAGCTCCAAAAGTTTCAATTGTGATGTTCCGCTCATCACAATCAGATCTAATCTAGAACCGATTGTAATGAGGGGGTGTCATCACAATTGGTTCTGATGATCCGTTTCCGAAAACACATATTACAGTACACATATCACAATCAGTTTTTTCCTGAAAAGTTGGAAACCGACACAGATAAAACGATGGTGATGTACCACTTTGTAGTAGTGTATTATTTGTATTGATCTATTCCTTTATCCTAAGATATATACCTACATTTACTGATATTAGACATCACCCTGTGTGACATGCTCACTGTGATCAATGTGCTCCCTAATATGATCCCTGGCACGCACTTTAGATCTAGAGTTAAAATATATATCCCACACAATTGAGAATAGGTGCTACAACGCATATATTCTGCCGATAGGTGGTATAGTGCATATATTCAATGACTTATACTAGCTACCTCCGGTTACAAATATATGTAGTTTTGAAATACATACAATTAAACTCAAAAAAATTAATATTAATATCTTTTAAAATATATTGCATTGGACACATAAATATTATATGTATAGATTTGTCTCAAAAAATACTTTCATAACATTATAATTTTATTGGATTTTAGAAATGTATCATAATGTATATTAGTTGTGAAAGTTACATTTTAGGGATCGTATTGACGTCCAAAACAACCTATATGTGAATAGATAGAGTATTTATATTTGAAAATAAAATTATATTCATCGTACAAAATTCCCACAAAATTAACAGTGTAGGTTTAGTCATTCATAATTCTGCATGGCATAGTAAATTGATCTGACCATATGAAAAATCATAGGACACCAATTGGCTTAAGCAATAAAAAAATTGGAAGTTAGAGGATAACAAAGGAAAAGAAAAGTACATACATGGCTAACCCAAGCGGCAGCATGTGCGTCATGCTCAGACACAAGTAGAAGATAATCTTTTCTTTTCTTTTTTTTACTGGCATATTTTGAACGGTGCTTCCATATTTTCCTTCCTAATACAAGTTACATAAATCTTGAAGCATACGAAAGGATAAGTAATCATTATCTATCTTTCATTCATGCTTTACTTTTTATACAATTTTTAAAAAGAAAAGTATTTGTAGTTTTAAATTACAAAAGTAATATATCTATGGTAATAACGTTCTATGGCTGATATAGTTCTGTTTTAATTATGATTCACCGTATTATATGAATTATTAGTAACCAAAATTGCTGTAATAAGAACATCTCCAAGAGAGTCCTAAAAATGAGCCTTAAATTTTAATTTAGGATCCCAACTAATTAGATTTAGGGCTCCAACGAAATATTCACTCCAGCGATTAGGCCCTAAAATCCAACGAAGATAGGGCTCACTCACAGAGTTGCTAAATATAGCTACTCTCCTAGGGGCCCTAAAACAATTTGCTAAATTTTAACAATTTAGGGTTCTTGCTGGAGTTAATCTTTTTCCCAAAAGCCCTATAATTCAAATTAGAGCCATATTTAAAGTCCCTCTTGGAGATGCTCTAAGAGAAACGATTTCGATTTTAGAAGTAGAACACAGTGATAGGATCTACTCTGTTAATTATTTTGCTGGAAGAAATGACAAAGTTGTTCTTTTCATTCTTATTACTAGGGGCATGGCGTCCAAGGACCCCGGGTCGCCCGGCGGCATGACCCTGCACATCGAGGACTACCCGTACGCCGTCGACGGCCTGGACGTGTGGCGCGCCATCGAGGGGTGGGTGCGCGGCTACTGCGCGCACTTCTACCACACCGACAAGGAAGTGGCCGGCGACGTCGAGCTGCAGACGTGGTGGGACGAAGTCCGCAGCGTGGGACACGGCGACCGGCGGGGCGACCCGGCGTGCTGGCTGGAGCTGGATACCGTCGACCACCTCGCCGAGACGTTGTCCACGTTCATCTGGATCGCCTCCGCGCTCCACGCCGCCGTCAACTTCGGCCAGTACGGCTACGCGGGGTTCCCACCGAACCGGCCCACCCAGTGCCGGCGGTTCGTGCCGCTCCCGGGGTCGCCGGAGATGACGAAGCTGGAATCCGACCCGGAGAAGTTCTTCCTGGAGATGGTGTCCGACCGGTTTACCACCACGTTGGGGCTGGCGCTCATCGAGGTGCTGTCCATCCACACCTCCGATGAGCTCTACCTCGGGCAGCGCGCGACGGCGTCATGGACGGACGACGGCGTGGTGCTGCAGCTGCTGGACCAGTTCCGTGAGGAGCTCCGGCTGCTGGAGCAGCGGGTGGCGGAGAGGAACAAGGACCCGCGGCTCAAGAACCGGAGTGGCCCGGTGAAGGTGCCGTACACGCTGCTGTTCCCGGACGTCGGCAACGTCGCCGGCCAGGAGAAGGGGATCACCGGAAAAGGGATACCAAACAGCGTCTCCGTCTGATCGATCGAACTATATATATCGGTGCTTGGGCACGTATGTAAAAAACCAAAACAAAATCCTTTGGTTTTAATTTGGGTCTTTTTTTTTTTTTTTCTGGAGATGTGAATTTCTTTGTAGGTTTGAGTTTGGGTATTTGTTGTGTAAAGTGCTGTGATGGATTGATTGGATATATGTGTCTGTATTTGGTATGTATAATATGAATCGATTAAAGGGTAAGGAAGTTGTACGCTTTACGTTGGGGCATATTCGGTGCAAACCTCTCTTACCGTGAAAACCACGTGTAAAAGTTTTGAAAAATTCTCAAAAAATTCTCATAGATAGGGGAGGTGAGGTTCTACAACCCTGTAAAATTTGAAGACTAAACTCAATCGCATTTGGAAGATATGAAAAAGACAAATTCAGTATAAATAGTAATTTTTCACTGTTTAGCACTATTCATTTTGCACTTTGTCTTTTTCATATCTTCCAAATGCGATTGAGTTTGGTCTTCAAATTTTACAGGGTTGTAGAACCTCACCTCCCCTACCTATGATAATTTTTTGAGAATTTTTTAAAACTTTTACACGTGGTTTTCACGGAGTTTTCACGGTAAGGAAGGTTTGCACAGAATATTCCCCCTTTACGTTTGCCTCGAGCATGTTGAATAAAAAAGATAACGTGATCCACTAAACCTTTTTTTACCTAAGATGTAGCACCGAATTTCTTATTTGCATTTACACAAAAAAACACACTATAAATTATGCTATTTTGGAATCGAGAGGTACTAGAGGTCGAGACCATGAATAGGGATTCGGTGTAGTTCTGTGGGGACTACAACTTAAGCAGTTCCCATGAGACCGTCCCATCGGAAATGAACGGTTTGGATCGGCTAAAAGTAGTGTACAGATTGGTTTACTGCATGAAACACTATTCATGACACTGCAGCAAAATACTGTTCATCCAGTTTTTAGCCGATCCGAATCGTCTGATACTTCGATCGAACGGCTCACGTCTATAAGGACTATTTAAGTTGCACCGGATCCCTGTCCTGAGACAACAGGGAACATAGAGAGTTCGAATCCCTCACCCCATATATTTATTGAATATGTTTGCTTCTTTATTCGTTTTTCACTTGCCCCTTTAATGGGCCGGGACAGATTCCTACTAACATGTGCAACACGTTAAATAAAACATGCAATGGTACTTAGATTTGCAGGAAAAAAAAACACTAATTCAACAAATTGTGAGTAATACTCCATAAAACAAACTTCGAAGGATTCCTACCCGGTTCGGCTACCCACGTGTTGCGTCCGTCTGCATCCAATGTGCTGCGCTCCGCCGTTCGTTCCGTCGCGCTTTTGTCCCCCCCTTCTCGCCCCAGCTCTGGGTCACTTTCTTCTCGATCTTTCCGTTTCCTCGCACGCGCCATCCCTCGCGGAAACTCCCACCGCTGGCCCCGGTGGCCTAGCGCTCCCCAGGCTCTCCCTCTCCATCGCCCCCAACGCCTCCAATGCTTCTCGTTTTGCTACGAGATTCTCCGCCGCTTCTCCAATAAGAAATTGCACTAGCTGAGGCCAAGTTAAGCACACATATACCAATTGCTTTTGGCCAGCAGCACGTATCAATTATAGCATTTTTATATGCTCATATCAGTGTGCTTCAAGAAGAAACTCATCCGCTGCAAATGTTTTTCTCTATTATATAGGTGAAAAGTTTGCGTATTTAAGGTGTATGTGTTCTGATTGTGCTAATCAACAAGATAGCTTCTTAAAGGTTAAGTGGTTGTTTATGATGTTATTGCCCCTTCTATAGAATCGCTGATAACAATTCCTTCGATCAAATACTGAGTTTGGTTTAGTTCTTTAATATGTATTGCCGATTTTAGATTGATTTTGTCCATTTCTTATATCATTGTGCTACCATTGCTTGCTAACTTCAATTTTCTCTTCTTTTTTCCAGCTCAAACCGCTCCAGCATTTTTACTCGCACTCAATAACCGTTCAATGGTTAGTGCCAAAGCAAGTTTTCTTTAAGGTACTTCAACATGTCTTACGGAAGGTTATATTTACTATGCCACTTTAATTATCTTTACATATTATGCAAAAAAAAATTACAAAGCGTTACCGTTTCGTTTTAATAATACCCCATAGAAACAAACATCCTTACTTGCTTACTTATTTTCATCGTTATTAAATTAATCGTATATATTCCCTTACGCGGCGTGCCGCGTTCACGTACCTAGTGTTAAACATACACAAAAGTTCACCGAGTACTGGCTCGGCTTGATGGTACTATCTAATCAAATTGAATTAGCATTGTGACCGGCACATCTTTTGATCAAAGCTCATATTTTATTTATCCACTACAGAAACGTTATCTTGTCGTACTGTGTCGACAAGTGTAACATCCTAAATTGTATCTCAATTTATAATAATAACTTGCCAAATTATTTCCTATAATTATTGTGAATTTTTATTGTTTAATGTGAGACCCTCCCTTTTATGATATTGAATATCATAAAAGACAGGTTTTAAATATACTTTCTGTGTTAATCTATGGATCACTCGCTAGCACATATATACATAAATTGCGATCACAACCATACATCATGTAACACCCCGGCATTTACTATGCCTGAATGTTACCAAACATAAGCTAAACAACATCTAAATACCACATTTAACATCAAATTCCAGCAAAGGTGCATAGACTAAAAACCGAGATTTCGGCAGCACCTCCTTTGTTTTATCATGAATTTAAGAAACAGCAACAATATAGCATTATATGGCAATAAGAGAAACATCTAAACAGCAATAAATAAAGTCTTAACGACAATAAAAGACTAACATCAAGCTCTTAAAGTTCCAAGTGTCAAACAAACAATAGAACTCTCATTAACCAAGCTAAGACTTAATTTAAAGGCCATCACACGCAATTTATTATCCAACTAAATGAATTGACTTGGGGAAACATTAAGGTGAAGCAACGCGTGTGAGAGTGTGACTATTCCCCTTTCCCCATGCCGTTCTCATGGTACCTAAAACAACAAGAAAAACACAAGGGTGAGTTCGGAAACTCAGCAAGCATACCTAATGGACAACAAGCATAACAACAAGTCAATAACATCTTTCAGCATGTATAACATCTCATTCATGAATACTTATCAATATCATCATCAATTTGTATGATGTAATGCATTGCTCTCTGACTCCTCTGGAACCTCATACCGGTATGGGAAGTACACACCGTCGGTGTGCACTCCTTTCCTCCCTTCCATCCCAAGATGGAGGGTGCCTACTCGCTTCCAAACACCACGTGGATGGAATCACGACATAGGACTTACTCAATGGCGTTGCCCGGATTAGTCATAACTTTCTCACCGACCTTGCCGGACTAGTTAAGACTTTCTCACCGCCTCGCCCTATCTCATGACATGCATGCAACCATGCCAATTATCATATTTAATTCACATATTAACACATGGCATCATAATATGTTAAACATGCTCATCATATCATATCATTCATTAACACATGGCAAGTGGACATATATCATGTAGGCAATTCCATCTAATTTCAACATGCAACCTACAACTTGCTATCCATCACAACACACTTGCCTCAAACACGCAACGGATTGGCGGGAAGAAGAGGGCTCTCCGGGGTCACACCACCTGCACATAGGCATCACACACTCACAATCATAACTCAAAACAGTACACAAACCCCCATCTAACCCGACATTGCCAACTACTCGCAAAACCTAAAAACAGAGGTTCTGTCCCGCGGACAGCAGCCTTGCAAAAGGCATAACTTGAGTTCTGGGACTCCAAATCGAATAAACGAGTACACCGTCGCGAAGCTTAGGAAATTTCCCAACTTTTTCTAGTTATAGGGCAAGACTGATTCGGACTCTAAAATTGTTTAATCTACAGATTACCACAATCTGTTCCAGTTACGTCACAGATTTTTAGGCGCTCGGTAAAACAGCCATAACTTTCAAACGGCTGATCGGAAATTAACGTGCTTTACGTCCACGGAAAGATAATTAAATTATCTACAACTTCCTAGAAGTCCGTACGGTCTGATTCGGATTATAAATCGATGGAAACTCGAACCCTAGTTCGACTGCTCAATCTGCCCGAAAACAGAAACGTGGACAAGTTTAGATCTAACCCAAATTACTTCAAACCAACGCCTCCAATTGATCTAAAAACTTGATAAACACTCTAATAACAGTACCTAGATCAATTCCAAGGATCCCCAAGATCATACCTTTGCCCGAAGCACAAAACTCCAATCAATCTCCGCGGATCTCCTCGCGAATCGCTCCTCGCTCCACGTTCCTCGCTCCTCGCTCCTCGCTCCACGGAATGAATCCACGAGGTGCAGGGGTGGGGAGGCCACCCTAGGGCAGCAAGGGGTGGAGGGGAGGTGGTGTGGAGGTGGAGGAAGGGGTGGGGGCGACGGTTTGGGGAGGGGGTGGCAGCTAGGGCTTAGGGGGGGAGAGGAGGAGAGGTGGAGGCGCAAGGGGCTGAGGTGGGCGCAAGGGGCAGGGAGCCCCTTTAACAGCCCCCACACCCTGCCCTAGTCCAATAAGAGTCCTCTCAATCCCTCCAAAGCCCACCAAGGCCCAAACTCTGAAGGCCCAACTTCAAACGCCCGGAAACGGCCCGGAAAAGCTATTAACCTCCAATTCTTATGGTTTTAACATTATTTCCACATCTCATACTGTATTTCACCTTATCATGTTCAATAATTAAGGATACGACACTCCGAGGTGTCACATTCTTCCCCCCTTCAACAGATTCGCCTCGAATCTAAACGCACCAATCATGAAACCCAAGAAACCAAAGACAGCTAGGTTTTCACATCACACACCCGAGGTGAAAAGCTCAGATACTTCTCAAGATGCGAGATTCCAGCTCCCTGTCGCTTCTCTCTGGGCCTGATGTGACCACAAGACCTTGACAAACTTAAGCGCCCCGTTCTTCATCATAGCTCTGAAGTCCCGAATTTCCACGGTGACGGACTCAAGGTGAGGTCCGCTTACACTAATGGTTCCAATGGAACCACCAACCTCGGATCGCAAGTATTTCTTCAACATCGAGACATGGAACACATCATGCACACCTTGCATGGATTCCCTAGAGCTCTAGGCGATAGGCCAACTCGCCAACTCTCGGGCGAGGATAGGAAAAGGCCCAACATACCTTGGGATCAGCTTTCCTTTGGTGCCAAAACGCTACACCCTTGAGTGGGGAGATACTGCAAGAGTACGCTATCACCCACTCTCAAACTCCAAGTCTCTGGCCTCACATCAAGATAGCTCTTTCGCTACCTTTGCCGCGAAGGTTCTCGCCGAACCTCCGACACGCGATCAATACCACACCCAATCCGCCCAAGAATAGCTCTCTCGCCACGCATCCCAACAAAGTGGCGATCTGCACTTCCGACCATACAAGACTTCATAAGGAGCAGCCCTGATGCTGGAATGATAGCTGTTATTGCAAGCAAACTCGCAAGGGGCAAATGGTCTTCCCAAAGCTACCTCTTCCAAGCCATCACACAGGCCACGAGCATGTCCTCCAAAGTTTGATGGTACGCTCAGATCGCCCCATCCTGCCGAGGGTGAAAAGCGGTACTAGCGAAGGCTGTACTAAAGCACTCGCAAACTCTCCCAGAACTTGAGACTAACTTGCATCCCGATCGGAGAGATAATGGTCTTGGGTACACCATGCAATCTCACAATCTCCACTTTTATAGATGGGAGCCAACTCGCCGAATTGTCGGTAATGCGGATGGGAATGAAATGCCAGACTTGCCTGAGACGGTCCACCACAACCCAAATAGCATCCTTCCCTCGTGGAGTACGAGGTAAGTCAACCACAAAATCCATGGAGATGTCATCCCATGGCCACACAGAATCTCCAAAGGTCGCAACAAGCCGGACGCTTATGCTCACTTTGATCTTCCGCAAATCCACAAGACGCCACATACTTGGCAATATCCACTCTCATCCTTTTCCACCGTAAATTCTTCTTCAAGTCCTCAGACATCTTGGTCTCCCGGATGGACCGTACGGTGCGATGAGCTTTTCAGATGTCTTCTTTCACTTGAGATTTCAACGCGCATGCACGCCCTCCTGAAACTCAAAGCTCCCGCATCATCAACAAGAAGTCTCCAGTGACTTGCATCCTCAAGCGCTTCCTCACTGCTGAGCAACGATCATGTGCCGCCCTCTCGCACATGCTCGTGAATCACGACTCAAGAATCATTTGAGTTTCACCGACCTGCCACGGTCCCAAGCAAGAGACTCCCCAAACGCCAAAATCAGCAACAAGACAATCAACAAAGGGGCATTGTCTTGATCGAGAGCGTCGGCCACCACATTTGCCTTCCCGGGATGATACTTTGGATAGTGAGGTCATAATCCTTTATCAATTCTAGCCACCTCCTCCGCCTCAAGTTCAAATCTTTCCGAGTAAAAGATGTACTTGAGGCTCTTGTGATCAAGAAAATATCACAAGGTTCGGGCCGTCACAAATAATGCCTCCATATCTTCAATGCAAACACCACCGCGGCTAGCTCAAGATCATGGGTGGGATAGTTCTCGCTCATGCTTTTTCAGCTGCCTCGAAGCATAAGCAATCACCTTGCCATTTTGCATGAGCACACAACCAAGTCCCAACCGAAGCATCGAATCAAACAAGGAAGCGCTTCCGCTCGGGAAGGGTAAGAACAGGAGCAATCACTAACTTCTCCTTCAAAGTGCGTAAGCCGTGCTCACACTCCTGAGTCCACCGAACTTCATCCCCCTTCTCGAAGTCGGTTGTGAAAGTGGCTTGGCAATGATAGAGAAATCCCGCACAAACGCCCGATAGTATCCAGCCAACCTAAGGAAACTCGCACCTCTTTGACATTGGAAGGCCTCTTCCAATCCAAAACCGAGACTTTGCTAGGATCTACCGATATGCCCCTGGATTGATGATGTGGCCAAGAAAACCCACTTCCAAATCCAGAACTCGCACTTTTTCAGCTTAGCAAAGAATTGATTCTCCTCGTGGTACTCACAAGCCTCAAGTGTCGCCATGCTCCTCTTCCTGATTTAGAGTAAATCGAGAATGTCATCGATGAACACTACCACAAACTCATCAAGGTACTTGTGTAGCATAACGTTTCATCGCTCCATAAAGACAAAGAGGAGCATTAGTTAGTCCAAAAGACATAACTTTAAATTCATAATGCCCATACCTAGTGGAGAAAGCGTCTTCTCAATGTCCCGCTTCCTCACACGGATCGATTATACCTGATCGAAGATCAATTTTGGAGAACACCTTTGCTCCCTTCGCTTGGTCAAACAGATCTCGATGCGCGAAAGGCAAAGGATAATTGTTTTTGACTCGCCACTTGGTTAAGAGTACGATAATCACGCACATACGCCAATCTTCATCCATTCTTCGAGACGAAGAGGACGGGTGCTCTATGGCGAACGCCGCTTTGAATGAAGCTCCTTGGCCAATGAGATCTCCAATCAAGCTTCTTCAACTCGTCTTGAAAAGGACGAGCTAAGCGGTATGGAGAGATAGAAATAGGTCGAAAGTGCCCGAGTAAGATCAATACTTAAACTCCACATTCCTCACAGAGGTAGACCAGGTAACTCGTCAGGGAACACATCAACGAACTCCTTCACTACAGTAAATCTCCTCAATGGGAATCGAGGAAGATGGTTTCTCGTAAAGTCATGAGGAAACCCAACAACTCAAACGCCACAGGAAAACAAACTAGTCAAAGCAAAGATTTTGAATCGAGGGTATACCACCCTCGAAGGTCAACTCTTTCCACGACGGGCCAGGGGCCTGCAAGGCAACTGCCTTCCGTAAACAACAGATCTTAGCACTGATCGATGCAGCCAGTCCATGCCTAAATGACATCAAAAGGAGCCAATCGATCACCATGAGATTGGCAAAGAAAACCTCATCATCAATGGCAATGGTGCAAACTGTGGCAAACCAAAGAACTAGCAATCAAACCCCAGAGAACCCGGCTAACACGGACTCGAAACTACCGAACTCCCAACTTAGCTCTACTAGCAAACTCCGACACAAAAGAATAGGATGCTCCGAATCAAATAGAACAAAGGCATCAACGGAATCCACGAGCAGTACTCAAACCACCTCTCGATGCCCGGCGACTCGGGCGGTCAAGAAAGCGCATACACTCCTGGTGGCGCCGACGTATGAGCCCGACCAGCCGGTGATGCCCCATCAAGGCTGGGGCGAGGAGGCAATCGAGGAGGAGCAGGCAGTGCACCCGGACGCTGGTGGCGCCCACGCAAAGGGTGGATGAGAAACAGAGCAGCCATCATGTGCACCGATCCTCTAGAAGACGCTGGAGTGGGAGGAGAAGGCACCGCTCCCACTTGATGATGCTATCGGGGTTCATCCTACAGATTTCGCCCCATATGGCCAGGCTTGCCACGGTGGTTGCAACTCCCGGTCCAACCACACTCAAGCACGGTGCTCACCACCGCACTCTTCTACATCCGCGAAAATCCAATACAAAACACTTTTCTTTTGGTTCAGCTCAACTAAAGCCAAGAAAACAATGAAACCGACCGCCGAACGGCAGAGAACATCCGAAGGGAACCACCATCAACTCTTCTATTTGACTCCAGTCAACTACCCGATCATGACGTAAAGGATAAGCATTCTTCTCCTACAGGGGTTAATAGTTCTTCGGTGATGGCGCTAACCGCCACACCGTCAAACCTCACCTACATTATGAACCAAAAAGAGGTGACCAAACCCTTCGGCACCACAACCCCACTTTATCACCACAACAGAACAATCCAATCATTTATACAGGCCAGACCAAGAATCTCTCTGGGAGCCCGCCTCAGCCTCCACACCACGGGCCCACGCCTCTACCCCTCGGCATGGCTGCTTTAGACAGACAACCACCCAAACACAGCACACAATCAAGATTATAGATCAAACATCATCATAAGCATATCCTTCATTAAATAATTAGGCGCAATGCAATGATGAACCAAACCCCATCCCCATCAGGCAACCAAGTGTGTCAAATTTTAGATTAGTTATACCACTTTTGCAAAAGTTTTAATGTTTAATATCCTATAACAAAATTTTAGTTAGGACCTAAGCCATGTTTCTAAGTTATTCCACATCATATTTTAGTTTTACCCTATAGCATGACACTAAAAATTCACATTCAAGGACCCATACACTGGCTTCTGATACTAATCAGAATACTCCCGCATTTTAATATGCTCAATGCTACAAACACAAGCTAAACAACATCTAAATACCACATTTAACATCAAATTCCAGCAAAGGTGCATAGACTAAAAACCGAGATTTCTAAAAG
Organism: Rhipidocladum racemiflorum; assembly: GCA_036346355.1. Taxonomy (NCBI): domain Eukaryota; kingdom Viridiplantae; phylum Streptophyta; class Magnoliopsida; order Poales; family Poaceae; genus Rhipidocladum; species Rhipidocladum racemiflorum. Next base: position 47,605,384 of record CM070577.1, on the reverse strand, counting down.
ACTCTCCTTTGTTTTATCATGAATTTAAGAAACAAAGAACAATATAGCATTATATGGCAATAAGAGAAACATCTAAACAGCAATAAATAAAGTCTTAACGATAATAAAAGACTAACATCAAGCTCTTAAAGTTCCAAGTGTCAAACAAACAATAGAACTCTCATTAACCAAGCTAAGACTTAATTTAAAGGCCATCACACGCATAATTTATTATCCAACTAAATGAATTGACTTGGGGAAACATTAAGGTGAAGCAACGCGGTGAGAGTGTGACTATTCCCCTTTCCCCCATGCTGCTTCATGGTACCTAAAACAACAAGAAAACACAAGGGTGAGTTCAAACTCAAAGAAGCATACCGCAATGGACAACAAGCATAACAACAAGTCAATAACATCTTTCAGCATGTATAACATCTCATTCATGAATACTTATCAATATCATCATCAATTTGTATGCGATGTAATGCATTGCTCTCGACCCTCCGAACCTCATACCGCAGATGGGAAGTACACACACCGTCGGTGTGCACCCTTTCCTCCCTTCCATCCCGAAGATGGAGGGTGCCTACTCGCTTCCAAACACCACGTGGATGGAATCACGACATAGGACTTACTCAATGGCTCCTGGTTAGTCATAACTTTCACCGACCTTGCCGGACTAGTTAAGACTTTCTCACCGCCCTCGCCCTATCTCATGACATGCATGCAACCATGCCAATTATCATATTTAATTCACATATTAACACATGGCATCATAATATGTTAAACATGCTCATCATATCATATCATTCATTAACACATGGCAAGTGGACATATATCATGTAGGCAATTCCATCTAATTTCAACATGCAACCTACAACTTGCTATCCATCACAACACACTTGCCTCAAACACGCAACGGATTGGCGGGAAGAAGAGAGGCTCTCCGGGTCACACCACCTGAACATAGGAATCACAAACTCACAATCATAACCTCAAAACAGTACACAAACCCCCATCTAACCCGACATTGCCAACTACTCAAAACCTAAAAACAGAGGTTCTGTCCCGTGGGACAGCAGCCTTGCAAAAGGCATAACTTGAGTTCTGGGACTCCAAATCGAATAAATCGAAAGTACACCGTCGCTAAGCTTAGGAAATTTCCCAACTTTTTCTAGTTATAGGGCAAGACTGATTCGGACTCTAATATTGTTTAATCTACAGATTACCACAATCTGTTCCAGTTACGTCACAGATTTTTAGGCGCTCGGTAAAACAGCCATAACTTTCAAACGGCTGATCGGAAATTAACGTGCTTTACGTCCACGGAAAGATAATTAAATTATCTACAACTTCCTAGAAGTCCGTACGGTCTGATTCGGATTATAATCGATCGGAAACTCGGAACCCTAGTTCGACTGCTCAATCTGCCCGAAAACAGAAACGTGGACAAGTTTAGATCTAACCCAAATTATTTCAAACCAACGCCTCCAATTGATCTAAAAACTTGATAAACACCCTAATAACAGTACCTAGATCAATTCCAAGGATCCCCAAGATCATACCTTTGCCCGGCACAAAACTCCAATCAATCTCATGATCTCCTCGCGAATGGCTCCGCTCCCGCTCCACGCTCCTCGCTCCGCTCCTCGCTCCTCGCTCCACGGGATGGATCCCACGAGGTGCAGGGTGAGGTGGCCACCCTAGGGCAGCAAGGGGTGGAGGGAGGTGGTGTGGAGGTGGAGGAAGGGTGAAGGGCGCTGACGGTTTGGGAGGGGGTGTGCACTAGGGCTTAGAGTGAGGGAGGAGAGCGGAGGAGGCGCAAGGGGCTGAGGTGGGGGCGCAATGGGGCAGGGGAGCCTTTTAACAGCCCCACACCCTGCCCTAGTCCAATAAGAGTCCTCTCAATCCCTCCAAAGCCTACCAAGGCCCAAAACTCCTGAAGGCCCAAAACTAAAACGCCCTAAACGCCCTAGGAAAAGCTATTAACCTCCAATTCCTATGGTTTTAACCTTATTTCCACATCTCATACTGTATTTCACCTTATCATGTTCAATAATTAAGGATACGACACTCCGAGGTGTCACACATCACATATTATTACCATTATAGCGGAAGCAGTTCTTACAGATATCTATTATAAACCAAAAGATAACTTTATCAGTTTGCCCAACTACCCGTTTCTCCACAGGCAACTGATAAGATAAAACTCTAAGTATGAACATGGTCGTTATCCTCATAATCTATGTCAACAAAGGTATCATCGAAATACTCTATTCCTTCACCTAAAACAATAAATATAGCAAGATTGACTACGTTGTGTACTCAGCAAAACTTAAGGTGTTTGCAAATCCTAAATATATGCAAGCTGATACAAAGGAAGTTTCTACAATTATTTGCATAAAGCAAAATTGAATATAAATTCTGAACAATAAATTAAAAACATAATTTGTAAAGAGATTTAACAAGTGAGGTAATTAGCATCAATAATAACATATCTCATATGAACGTAACCAATTATCTCATAAATTCCTCGGCCAACACATGGCACAAATACGCTATACTGCCAACACATGGCACAACAACTTAATTCAATCTTGTCAACACATGATAAACATTGAATCAACTGCAGGGTAATTTCTCTATTACCATATTTTATCTTCACATTTCATTTTATGAAAATATCAAAATTCTAACTATGTGATGACGTTACCAAGTGTCATGACCGCGAGCGCAGCTAATCAATTAGTTTTAATTCTGCAGAGGTATACAACTTTACCCGCAAGGAATGATTATCTCTTTTTGCAATGCATAGTTAATCCACTTCCTTTGTTGTGTCGTAGAGAAATCATATATAACTTTTACATTACTGAATCCTAACTTTGCACCAGTCTAGTACCGACAAACCCTTATTATGGTGGTAGAAAATATTTACACACACAGTACGATGAATAGATAAACACACCGATGTCCCACTTCTCCCCATAATAAGGTGTATACTATTGCATCGATAGACGTTATTCCCAACACCTCGGTGAGGGCACCCCTTCGAGCAATCCAACCGGAACAGCTCGTGCTACTACAGCCTTCCAATGTGTAAAGCCAATTTTAAGTAATTTAATCAGTTATAGTCGTTCCATACCAGCCCTTGTGGTTGTATGATTATCTTGGCATGAAAACAACAGCATAGTTAGGTCCTTATATTAACTCAGGTGACGAATCTCCCCCTATCTACGCGCAAGTCACATACACTACCTGCTATTGCCAATATTCACCCGTGTCCAAATCATAGTTTTATTTTTATTTTTACCAACATATTAGTATCCTTTACTGCCATATCCAACCTTTTTAAATTTCATAAAAACTCAAGTTTTCCCATTCTATACTCAACTAAGCATATGTAGTTATAAAGCGAATATACCCATTTCACATGTTTACACATGCTATATATTTTTATACATTCTATTTATTGAGGAGATCCATAATGAGGGTTCTAACTACCATATCCCATAATATAAAATTATAAGAATATATAGCATGTATAAAATTAGTTATGAAAATATTTCTGAAAACAGGGATCAATATGTTCAAGGAAGTGCTTGCCTTGCTGTTCGTTGTCGTCGAGAACAAACTCAAACTCGTTAATGGTCGTGTCGGCTACGTTGGGTTCTACTCGTCATATCGCATGAACATAGTAAAGGATAAACCCCAATAAGGCAAAAAGAATACAGATAGAAAAACCAAATAACAAATCACTACAAACAACAAGCATGATTTCATCTTTTAACGATTAGTTGATTTCATCAATTATGGGTCAAGATAAGGTACAACTACTTATTCTCTGTAAATTATTTACTTCTAACTAATTCAAGAAACTAAGATTAGGTAGGTTTATATACATTATTTCAGATTCAAGAAGCTAGGATTATTTGGATAAATACTAATTGGACATAAAGTCAAGGTATGTTGCAATATGAATAAACTTAATGTGACACCCTAAGTATTTTCGCATCTTCAGGTACAAGGTGATCTGAAAAACATATGGAAACTGACTACACTTTAATTGGAGTAAATTTGATCAAGTTATGCAAATTTGAATGTAAAGCACATTGAAATTAGTCCTATTAGGAAAAAGCTACAAAACAAGTCAGAATTCAAATCTTTTTACATATTTTGAGATAGTTATGCTATAAGGATTCTAACAAAATTTGTTTCATTTAATTTGGAGTTCATCTGTTCAAATTTTATATGTAGCATATTTTTACCTTATACCTTAAATTCAAATTTGAATTTTGAACAGGGGTCAAACATAAAATATTTTTTCATATTCAGAAAATAGAGCTTTAAACATCAATTTAGAAATTTGTTTCACTGAATTTGATTTAAATTGCAGAAGTTACATGAGTTTGAATCTTTGTTTCTCTAAAATTTCCAAAAAAAAGAAAGTATGTATTCTAATAGGGAAAGCGTATTTCCATTTTCGAAAAGTTTCCAAAGTCAGTCAAATTGAGACGCGGGCCTGCACAGTAGTGGCGCGAGAGTGGGAGTGTGGCTGACAAAGGGGCCTGTTGGCTAGCAACTGTGGATAGAGGCGAGGGCGACGTAGCTCACCGCTGACAAGGAGGGGTCGAAGCGGCTCGGGCGAGTAGCTGGAGAGCTTGAGGAGATGACAATGAGTCTGGTGCACCAGTTGATAGTGGTTGGACATGGCCGAAAGGAGGTCAGCGGTGAGACCGGGTGGAATGCGGCGGTGTCGATCGTAGCGATGCTCGCCCGATGAGAGGATGGCCTGAATAGAGGAGTGGAGTGCAATCAGTGACCGATAAGGAGTCGTTTCATGAAAGGAATTGAGTGGAGAATGCTTGGGGAAGAAGATTGCCTGCACGGTGAAACGCTGGCGGCAGTGCACCTGGAGGTGGGGTAGAAGCTCAAAATTAAGTTTGATAGTGTCTTAGCTACGGGTAGAGCTGAGAAGAAGTAGAGAGGATTGGAGAGGTCCCCCAATGCATCTTATAGTTGGTTTGGGGCGATTCGGCTAGAGGGAGTAATGTTAGAGCGGTGGTGATCGGACGGGATGCACAAGCACCTCGGCAATCAGGGTGTAGCATGAGGCATCGTATGGCCGACTTATCAAAGCAGGGGATGGGCAAGGGCCTTGGTTCATGCAAGGAGTGTGACATCACGGGATGTGACATTATGGAAATTGACATTATGGAATGTGACTTTATAGATTATGACATTACGGTACGACTTTTTATCGCGTTTTCGGGCCGTTTCTGGGTGTTTGAGCCTTTCTGGGGAAACTTGGGTCTTGGGGGATCTTTTTGGGCCTTAGGTGGAGGGCCTTGGCCCACGTGGGAGAGGAAGGGGGCAAAATAGCAGCCCCCATGCGCCCCCCCCATAACCCTAGCCGCCTCACTCCCTCCCCCTCCCACCCCTCTAGCCTCCCCCACCCCCTTGGGCACCTCCACCCTCTCCCCTTCTTCCCCCACCTTCCCACCTCCCCTAGCCGGCCCTAGGGGAGATCCACCCCACCCCTTGTTGCCACATGCTTCCCCTCTATTTTCCTCGCTGTTGGGGAGCTCCGCGACGAGAGAATCCGGCAGGAATGGCGCGAGGAAGGAGATCGGGGGAACCGGGAGGAGAGGATTCGACGTTCGTTGTTCGTCGGGCGAAGGTATGGCTATGGGTAATCCTTGGGGATGGACTAGGTGCTGTGCTAGAGGGTGTTTTGGTGCTTTTAGATCGAAAGGTGGTGCTGCGATTGGATAGATTGGATGAAAAGTAGAGATTGCATAGCGTTCTGCTTCGGGCAGATTGGGCACACGACCTAGGGTTTGAGCTTTTGCAATTTTAGATCTTGAATTTGGTCGTCCGCCTGTTGAAGCAGTTGTAGATAATTTCAATAACTTTCAGTGGACACTAAGAATGCGTAATTCTGATCATCCGTTTGAAAGTTATGGTCGTTTTACCGAACATGTTCAAAACTGTGACATGATTGGAATAGATCGGGTTGATCTGTAGATTAGGCAATTTTAGAGGCCAAATCAGTTTTTCCCAATAATTAGAAAAATCTAGGAAATTTCCTAAGATTCGCGATGATGTACTCGTTTACTTGATTTGGAGTTTTAGAACTCAAGTTATGATTGTTGGAAGCCTGCTGTCCTGACGGACAGATTGGTTTGTTTTTCAGGTTTTCGGGGTTTCGGGTAGAATCGTTGTGTTCTGAGTTTTGTACTTTCTTGGGTGGTATGATATTGAGTGGAAAACATGTATTTGCAGGTGGTGTGACCCCAGGAGTGGTATCATCATCTCGCCACACCGTTCCGAAGGGTTAAAGGCAAGTATATTGGAATGGATTGTGTGTTGTATGAATTGCTAGACTTGCTTAGGTGCAATGTGATTACATGATATACTAACTTGCCATGATTGATGTTTGCCTATGACATGATGAACATGATTTCATATTGATCATGAATTCGTTGTATTAAATGTTTATGCCAATCTTTACATGTTTATGTCATATGTGCTTTCATAATGGAAGAGGCGTCCCATGCTGATGCGGGCCTCTGTGTTCACACGTAGTGAACACGAAAGACCTACCTCGTAGTACCATCCACGGTTGTGTATGGGAGCGAGTCAGTAAGAGTAGGCACCCTCCATCTACGGGATGGAAGGGGAAAGGGGGTGCACGCTGACAAGTGTGCACTCGGCAATACCGGTATGTGCTTCAAAGAGATATGTGCATTGCATTGCATTGCATTGCATGAATGAAGTGGTTTATGAAATGATTATGATGTTCTATGAGATGCATATGAAGATGTTATTTGAGATGTCTATGATGATGTTATATGAGAGCATAAATGAAGTTCATGAGTTGATTCTCAGGATATGTGAATGGCATTAAGTATGTATGTGAATTGTTATTGTTTTTGTACCATTGCAATACACTTCGCTAAGTGATGAACTCACGCTTGTTTTCTTATGATGTTTTTAGGTACCATGAAACTGGCATGCGGGAAAGGGAGCTAGTCACACGTCATCACTTAGCATCACACATTTAAACAATGACATGTTCCTTCCTTTAATTGTGATGGTTAATTCATTGAACTAAATTATGGTTTTGATGCTTCGTTGGTCGTCATGAGTAAATGATTAGTCCATATTTGACATGTGACGGATAGGCTTATATCCTTAGTTGTATGATGGCTGAAATTCCTGATTGTCAATTATTATTGCTATTTTAGATGTTTCGTATCATGATATATCTTGTCTTATTATTGCTGTTGCTTCATTTCATTGAAAAACAATGGAGATGCTGCCGAAATTTTTCGGTTTAGCATTTGCGCCTTTGCTGTAATTTATCTTTATTTATGGTATTTAGATGTTGTTTAGTCTATGTTTGGTGACATCCAAGGCATACTAGATGCCGGGGTGTTACAGTTGGTATCAGAGCGGGCTTCAGGTCCGTGGTCTATGAATTTAGTTAAATACCATAGGGTTAACTAAAATTTTAATGTGGAATAACTTAGAAACATAGCTTAGGTTATATCTAAAATTTTGCCATAGGATAGCAACATTAAAATTTGTGTAAGTGGAATAACTAATTTAAAATTTGACACACACATGGATGCACAATTGGAAAGGGTATGGCTATCGTTGCTTTGTGCTTAAATGTTGTATTTAAGCCTTGATGTTGAATGCTATCTTTCATAATGTATGTTGCTATACTTATGAAAGAATTGAACTGAATTGTTCTTGGTATTGTGATAAAGTGGGGTTGTGGTGTCGAAGGGTTTCGGTCACCTCTTTTTGTTCATAGTAAGGGTGTGGTTTGAAGGTGTGGCCGATTAGAGCCATCACCGAAGAACTATTAACCATTGTGGGAGAAGAGTGCTTACCCTTTCTGTCGTAGATCGGGTAGTTGATTGGAGTTACATAGAAGAGTTTGGTGGTGGATTCCTTCGGATTTTCTTTTACCGTTCTGACGATCAGTTTTGGTTGGTTTTCATTGTATTTGGTTGGTTAGGAACCAAGGAAAAGTGTTTGGTTTTGAGTACTCGCTGATTGTTCTTTTGGCGGTTTGTGGATTTGTCTTCCTTGGTTGAAGACGAAGAAGGAGAGTTTAGTGTTGCGCCTTTTTGGGTCGCCTTTTGGCTTTGACACCGGTTTGTTGGTTGCTTTGCAAAGAAAAGTATAGTTTTGGTTCTTGTGTGTCTTACTCTGAGTTTAAAGGAAGTTATTGAAGTGGTGTGCAGAAACTTAAGATGTGTCGATTTATGTTTTGTGGTTTTGTCCGTAAAGGTTTACTTGATCACTTGGTTCCCTTTTGTGGGAGTCTTTAAGGTTGAAGTGTGTTTTGGAGATCTTTTGCATGATCCAGTGTGAGTCATGTCCCATTGTAACTTTGAGAGTCAAGTTTCTTTGTGAACTTTGGTTGAGTTTTAAACAGAAAATGCTGCAATTAAAGTAATTATTCATTTCACTGAAATTATTTGTCAAAAGTGAAAATTGTTGTTTAGCATGTTATGTAGTATGTAACAATGTGATTTATGGAAATGATGTACTTCTAAGTTAATTGGTGAGTTGAATCAATTAAATGTAATTGTTATCTTTAGCTTGCAATTAAATAAACTTCTAGTGTTGTAGATTACTCCATAGCGAGAATGATTAAGGCCCTGTTTGTTTCAGCTGGGGATTATAGAAAGCAGCTTTTAAAATCTGGATTGTAAAAGTTGGATTGTTGAAAGCTGGAGGTTGAAAAGATGATGGCTGTTTGGCAATCCAGATTATAGTGTGTTTGGATTGCTATTTCTACTTGACAAAAGTCTATGGTACCCTCAATTATAGGTTGAAAAGTCTGTGTGAACAGTGGGGGGCAATGGTGGGTAATTTTCACTGAAGTTAGATGGGTATTGTGGTCTTTTGCAAAAAAAAAGCTGAGAAAAGCTCCTCCAAAGTGGATTGTGGGATTGCTACAATCTGTCCTCCAGATTGAAAGCTTCCTGTTTGTTGACCTTCTAGCTTTTAAAAGCAGCTTTCTACAATCCAAAGCTGAAACAAACAGGGCCTAAATGTGTGATTGTACATGCTTAGGATTTGTAGCTTTATGTTAAAAATGAGGTAGCACACTGCTTTTACTTCATGAGAAGATTACCATTGATAGTGTTTAAAGATTTAAACCTTGATGCGTAGTGAGAACATTAAGATGATGTAAACTACTGATATTGTTAAAAAAACTTTGCTGGTTGACTAAAGATGTTCTAATTTAACGTGTTAATAGAGAAATTTAATCTTGCTGGCTTGTGACCCTAACTTGGAGGTTGATTAGAGTTGCTATTTATGTTGTTGTTGCAAACTATTAGCATAATTGGAAGTACGCAGTGGTGTTCCTGAAATGCTAGTATCGATGTCAAATGTAAAGATATAGGTTTTGTGGTTTGACGATATTTTAAGAGCATTGTGATGGTCTGACTTATTAAATTTATTTTAATAGTTGGAGAATGTTGTGTAATGGCGATTTTGTTATAACCTATGTATAGGGTAACTAAAAGCAATGTTAAGGTTTGATGATTATGCACGTTTATTGATATTGATGACTAAGTAGTGGTGGTAACTGTTTAGATTACTCGTTGGAAAACCATGGTTAAAATGGAGGAGAATGTAACATGTTGTGATGGAGTGAACCTTGGATGATTAACATGATGTAGGATTTTATTCGTAAGGAATGTATGTTTTAAAATCCTACTTACGAATTTTGTCTTGTGGAGATAATATTTATTTGTTGAAGTCATTGATTAATTGGATAAATTTCGATTGTCAAAAGTTGATGTATGGATGGTGTAAAATTGATAGGTTGATCATGCTAAAGTATTTGTTGAAGTACTATGTTTTAAATGTAGAATATGATGTTAGATGATAGGTTGGTTCTGGGGGATCATTTTGACATAGTCTTGAATGGATGCCTTATGATAAGCATCATAAATCTTATTTATAAGTATTAGAAAAGTTAATAAGAGAAATAATGTGTTATGTAGTTTTTGTTAAATCCTGATGGGCCTTCTCATTGAGAAAAAAAGTGAATTTGGAAATCTTTAATGGTATGCGTAGTGGATTACTAGATATGGTGGGATTCATGCCGAGCTTGTGTTTAAAACTTTTTGGACTGGGTTGGTTGTTTGCTATTTTGGTTGAGTGCCTTCGGTCAAGGTGTTCCTTATGTTGCGTTTCAGAGTTTCCCTAAACTTATAGTGACTGGTGCAAATTTTTGGTTTTGGCGAAATTGTTTAGTTCGTGCTATGAGTATGGATTTACACCCAAAAGTTTTTGAGTGGATCGCGCTCCTTCGCGTTCTGTCGGAACCCGCAATAGGACACAGGCCCCTCTGTGTTTACCTGTACTAGTCCCTGGATCAATAGCTAGTACACACAGATCATAACAGTATGGATCATAACCCTGCGATAAATCAAGTTTAATACAGAGTACTGGCCAACAAGGCCCATTATTACAAAAGTTGGACCCGTAGGTCATATAGCAATGAAATATTAAATCACAAATTAACATGATAAAATGAAGTCCAAAAACACCACAGGCAAAGACTGAAGCAAACGTGTTCCTAGTCGTCCTGATATTCTTCCTCTTCAAAGTCTTCATTGCAGATGTCGAAAGGTGGAACGCAGGCTCTTGGGTAGCTATTTTTGTCTTCGTGATCTGCTTCATGGAATAAGCAGCCCCGCAATAAAAAGCGAGGGTGAGTATGCGACATACTCAACAAGTCCCAAGAAATGCAAGATGCAATTTGATTCAAGGGAAGGTATTGGTTAATTTGCGAAAAGCCAACCTTGAAGATTTGGTCCTAGAATTTTTAAGAGCAGGTTTCAAAATTATTTTCCTTTATGAAATCATAGTTTAAACTTTTCGGAACATGGCTCCTACCATGGAAAACAAAACAATACATGGCATCGACCATAGTTTTATTTTAAGAAGACTTTGGAAATCCTTTTTCTCGTGGCTCCAACCACGGGCTTTTATCAAATCAAAACATTCACGGCTACAACCGTGCTTTTCTTTTGTAAAGTCGAGTTTGAAATCAAATAGAGAAAAACTACCTGGTGACAGCGCACTTTGTCCACCCTTGACCGTGGGTACGGCTATTCGAATAGTTTATTTACTCTGCAGAGCTTGCACGCTTTACCCGCGAGAGATATTTCACTTTTTTTGGTTATTTGCTTCCTTTGGCATATAACCCCAAGTGAAAATCACAAGGCTATTTCCCTAGCTACGTCTTAACTAAGTCACGCCCGTTGAGGTTTCACCGCCAAATGGCTACAACCAAGTTGGAAGCCCCCTCTTGCGCCTGTAGGACTACTGTGGCTACAACCACGCCCACTCCACCGTTTGGCATGCCTTAATTAAGTTTTTACTAGTTCCTCAGCCAGGCCCGTCCCAGACCGGAACTCGCGGTCGCACTGTTGTACATTGTTTGACAATCACAAGGAATCGGTCCTTAGGGTGACTAGGGTGGCACATCCTCAAACCCGAGTCTCGTGCATACTGCACCCGCCTTGCAACCTTCCACCCTATTCAAGTTTTGAAATTCCAAGTTTCTCTTTTCTTTTGTTTTACCAAGCTGGCAGCACCAACTGCCCTTTTTAAAATAATATTTTTGCTCAATTATTTGGAATTTCAAATAGCAAGCTTTCAATTAAACATACGAATAGTATTTAGCATACTAAGCACTACTATTAGACTAAACAAGGGTGTTAAGCCATACAAATTACTCATTCTAGGGCAACCAAAGGATAGATAGATTAATATGTAGCAAACATACATATTAACAAGGTATATAACTACACTCTATCATAACATATCATTTTATATAAACAACCATAGCATGCAAGTTTGTAAATCTATAAAACATTTCAAAACTTGGATCAACATGCTTCAAGGGAACTTATCGAAACTTGCGGGGAACTTGCGGGAACTTGCGGAAACTTGCCTTGGTCGGTGAGGAGAGGGTTGTCTTCCTGCGGTTCTGCGATGGAGTCGTCGTCTAACGTTTCTATTAAACGAAAAACAGCGAATAAACAGACATTCGGAAAATACAAAGAAACAAATTAATTCGTAATCACATGAAAACTTCCAGATAATTAGTTTAGCATTTTCTAAGATTTATAAAATTTATTTTTGAATTTTTGAACGTATAGTTTAAGAGCTACAAAATTCACAAGTTTAGACTTTTCGTGAACAATTTAATAGTATAAATTTATTTATCAAATTTTATAAAAATTACTGTAGAAAGGTATTAATTTATACTAATTAACAAAATTTGTTGCAAGCGATTCGGACTTGTAACGAATTTGTAGCGAAAAAGACAAAATTCGCAATTTCTAGAAATGAACACGTACAACTCACTTCTAGTTTTCTTGCATGGCACTGTTGTGGCCATATACGTGTATGCTCTTGTGGTTTTTGTTTGGCTAGGTATTCATGCATGCGTACTGGTTCCATTGTATACACACTAGTATATTTATACACACACGCACACACAACCTAACATATACTTTCGGATACTCCTGCGTCTAGAAAATAAATATATATATATATACGTACTAACCATATACATGTACATCTAAAAACAAACATATATACGTCCATACATGCTTACCTCCTTTATATATATACGTATATATACCTACACAAATATACAAACGAGATAAAAACAGAAACAGAGCGCGTACGCGAGAAAGAAAAAGAAATACTACCGATCGGCAGTAGCAGCGACGGCGGCGACGCAGGAGAAGGCGATAGTGACGACGGCGATGGCGACCAACGTAGATGACGGCGGCGGCGGCGACGACGACGACGAGAAAGTGCGCTCGCGACGGCGACAGCGATGATGATGGTAACGGTGGCAGCGATGACTAGACGACAGTCGGTCGGCGGAGTCGGCAACGGTAACGGCGACGCGACGGCGAAACCAAAGATCAGTGGAAGAGTGGAGGTTGGTCAGGAAAAATGTCTGCCAAAGAGAGAAGGAAAAACAAATGGAGATGTTGTTGTTGAGGTCTAATTGTAGAATGACGTGCAGGAGCTTGATGGGTGGAAAGGAGGCACGAATGGCTGAAATGAAACCTCATTAGGGTGGCTAGTAACTGATGGTGCATTCATGTGAGTGGAGAAACGTTTGGGTGCATGGCTAGTAACTGATGGATATGAAAAGAGCAGTCACTAGTAGCTAGATGGAACATCACACGGCTAACGGCTTAGAAACTGAAGAATGCAAAACACCCACACCTTGAATCGTGCCTACCTCCACAAAATAGTACATATACACATATATACACACACGCGTACACGCTCTCAAAACGAGGTTAGGAAAAAAAAATAACATGGAGGTTCTAAAAATCCAGAAAATTCCTCTAAAACACTAGGAACTATTTGAAACCTAACGGAGTTGGTTTCGTGATTTTTTGACGTATAGATTTTTCGTAAAAAATCTTTTAGTAAAATCAGACACCTGTACAGATTTTGTAAAATCAACAAATCAAGTTATATAGCTTGTTTTTCGAAAATATTTGAAGCGAACACTCTCGTCTACCAACTACCTTAATTATCAACGAAATTTTAGATTTTATGCTTATTCAAAAATGCATGATCTTTATTTAATACGATTAGTTCAATAAACATGAATCCGATTTACTCGTGAGGCTTCCAAGTAGATTCCAAAAAATTACAAATAATCCAGAAACACACTAAATATATTAAAAGCAAATTTTGGGATGTTACAAACCTCCCCCCCTTAAACGGAATCTCGACCCCGAGATTCAGTCGAGCTGGGAAAAAGATTGGAAAATTCTGCCCATAGGTCCTCTTCCCGCTCCCAGGTAGCTTCCCTCTCCGTATGGTTACTCCACTGTACCTTGCAGAATTTGATACTCCTACTGCGAGTTTTTCGAACTGCCTCATCCAGAATCTGTATTGGATATTCCTTATAAGAAAGATCCTGCTTTAAATCCAACTGTTCTACAGACATGTGTTCCTCTGGTACTCGCAGACATTTTCTTAGCTGAGACACGTGAAATACATCATGCACGTCAGTTAGTTGCGGTGGTAATTCTAACTGATACGCCACCTCGCCTCTTCTGGCTAAAACTTTAAATGGTCCAATATATCTGGGTGCAAGCTTTCCACTAACCCGAAACCTCTTGATTCCTTTCATTGGTGAAACTTTCAGGTACACAAAATCACCCTTGGCAAACTTCAGGTCTCGACGTCGGTTATCAACGTAGCTTTTCTGTCGGCTTTGAGCAGTTTTTAACTTTTGTTGTATGCGCCTCACTTGTTCTTCTGCCTCTTTAAGTACATCCGGTCCAAACACTTTTCCTTCTCCAGTTTCCTTCCAATAAAGTGGTGTTCGACACTTGCGTCCATATAAAGCTTCGAAGGGTGACATCTGAATACTTGATTGATATCCATTGTTGTATGAAAACTCGGCATAGGGCAAACTCTTATCCCAACTGGTCTTATTTGTCAAAGCACAGGATCTGAGCATATCTTCTAAAATCTGATTTACCCTTTCTGTCTGGCCGTCTGTTTGTGGATGATATGCTGTGCTGAATTTAAGGTTCGTGCCCAACAAATTATGTAACTTTTGCCAAAACTTTGAGGTGAACTGGGTACCTCTATCTGACACAATTTTCTTTGGTACACCATGCAAACACACAACCTTTGATAGGTATAACTCTGCCAACTTGTCTCCACTATAGGTTGTTTTAACAGGAATAAAATGGGCAGACTTGGTTAGACGATCAACTATAACCCAGATTGAATCATATCCCGACTGAGTCCTTGGTAATCCAGTAATGAAATCCATTCCGATCTCTTCCCATTTCCATTCGGGAACTTTTAACGGTTGTAGTAACCCCGCAGGTTTCTGATGTTCAGCTTTTACCCGCTGGCAGATATCACACAAAGCAACAAACTCTGCAATCTCTTTCTTCATACTGGTCCACCAATACGATTCTCTTAAGTCCAAGTACATCTTGGTACTACCTGGATGAATGGAATATGCGGTCTCATGGGCTTCTTTCAAGATCATCTCTTTGATTTCCTTCTTATTGGGTACAAAAATTCTTTTCCCAAACCATAGGGTACCTTTTTCATCTATTGCAAATCCTGGGGCCTTTCCTTTCTTCATCTTCTCAATAATTTCTAGGACCTCTTCATCTTCTTTTTGAGCTTCTCGAATTTGGCCCTCTAGGGTTGGTCGCAGTTCTATCATATTGATGTATCCTTGCTCCACTATGTTCAAATTCATTTTCTTGAATTCTTCGTGCAAAGTTGGTTGGCTTTCCTTAATTAATATACTATTACAATAATTCTTCCTACTCAGAGCATCAGCCACTACATTAGCTTTCCCAGGGTGATAATGGATTCCAACATCATAATCCTTTATAAGCTCTAGCCATCTTCTTTGCCTCATATTTAAATCTGGTTGAGTGAATATATACTTTAAGCTCTTATGGTCAGTATATATCTCAGTCCGGTTCCCGATGAGGTAATGCCTCCAAATTTTAAGGGCATGTACCACGGCTGCTAATTCCAAATCATGAGTAGGGTAATTCTCCTCATGAGGGCGTAATTGCCTGGATGCATAGGCCACCACTTTACCTTCTTGCATCAACACACAACCTAAACCTTGCTTCGAGGCATCACAATAAACCACAAAGTCCTTTTGTATCTCTGGTAATGTCAATACGGGAGCAGAGATTAGTTTCTTCTTGAGCTCTTGGAAACTATCTTCGCATGACGGTGTCCATGCAAACTTATCTTCTTTCTTTAATAGTTGTGTAAGTGGTCTTGCGACTTTGGAGAAATCTTCTATGAATCTTCTATAATATCCAGCCAACCCAAGAAAACTTCTAACTTGAGTTACTGAATTGGGCTGCTTCCAATCAAGTACATCCTTTACTTTACTTGGGTCCACAGCAACTCCTCCAGCTGAAATGACATGGCCCAAGAAAGAGACTTCTTTTATCCAAAACTCGCATTTGCTGAACTTGGCGTAAAGCTTATGTTCCCTGAGTTTTTCCAAAACTAAACACAAATGCTTCTCATGTTCTCCTTCATCTTTTGAGTATATCAGAATATCATCAATGAAAATAACTACGAATTTATCCAAGAATTCCATGAATACCTTGTTCATCAAATGCATAAAATAGGCTGGGGCGTTGGTTAATCCGAAGGACATCACGGTGAACTCATAAAGTCCATACCGAGTGGTGAAGGCAGTCTTAGGAATATCCTCCTTCTTGATTTTAATCTGATGGTACCCTGATCTTAAATCTATTTTTGAGAAAACACAAGCTCCCTTGAGTTGGTCAAATAGATCATCAATCCGTGGCAATGGGTACTTGTTTTTGATTGTCACTTCATTCAAGGATCTATAATCTATACACATCCTTAGTGTGTTATCCTTCTTTTTCACAAAGATGACGGGAGCTCCCCAAGGTGACGAACTAGGGCGAATGAAACCCTTCTTCTGTAAGTCTTCAACTTGCTTCTTTAACTCCACTAACAAGTTAGCCGACAACCGATAGGGCCTCTGATGGATTGGGGTTGTGCCAGGAACTAGGTTAATAACAAACTCTACCTCTCGATCTGGTGGCATGCCTGACAAGTCATCAGGAAAGACATCTGAATATTCTCTTACGACGGGTACTGATTCCAACGTTACTTCCTTCAACTGATTCAACAGATTGGTCGGACTTGAGGAAAGGTCAGATAAGAAGCATACCCGGTCTCCATCTCCATTGACAAGAGATATGGTACGATTGGCACAATGAATTTGTCCTTCATGTTTGGTTAACCAGTCCATACCAAGTATTACATCTATTCCATTGGAATTTAATAGAATAAGGTTTGCTAGAAACTTCACCCCATTAATTTCTATTACTAGCTTGGGACATACTTCTGTAGTCCTCATTTCTTTTCCCGGGGATTTCACTATCATAAGGTTCTTTAGATTCATGGTATCCCATTGGTTATTTTCCACAAAATCCTTGGATACGAAGGAATGAGATGCACCAGAATCAAACAAAATTGTAGCGGGTACAGAATTTACGAGAAACGTACCCATCACCACATTCTGAGCTTCTTGTGCTTCTTGAGCTGAGATGTGATTCACACGACCTCTTCCAGTTTGAGCTGGGGTTTTCGGAGTCTGAGGGTTACCACAACCCTGACTTGGTGCACGAGCTGAAGCTGATCCCAGGTTGAATGGAACTGGAGTTATGTTCGAACGCCTCTGGGGACACTTGGTTGCATAATGTCCCATTTGATGGCAATTGTAGCACTGCACCCCTGCTGTGTTGTTAGTTCTCGCGACCTGAGTAACAGGGCTTTGCTGGGGCGTCTGTTGTATCGGACGAGGTGCAGACATCATAGACCTTTGCACTTGCTGGACCGGCGGTCTGCTGGCTTGAAATTGTCCAAACTTTTGCCTGGACCCACTGGCTACATGCTGACCCTGACTCGCTAACTTTCTCTTCCGATTCTCATTCATTGTATTTGTATATCCTCTTGGGTCAGAGCTTTGTTCACTAGCTGTTGGAAAGTAGCATAATCATTGGAAGCCAATAAAGCCTTGATCTCCGGGTCCATCCCTTCCATGAATTTCCAGATCTTGTCGGCCTCATTGGCCACTTCAGTGGGAGCATATCGAGCCAACTGGTTGAACTTATGCAAGTAGTCGGTCATGGTCATATTACCCTGTTGAAGCCTATGGAATTCTCGCCTCTTCATTTCCATAACTTCTTTGGGAATATGGGCATCCCTAAAAGCCTGAACAAATTCTTCCCAAGTAATGGCAGGTGCGTTTTGATGGGAGGCACAGTAGTTCTCCCACCAGGCGGCAGCACTTCCCTGCAGTTGATGTCCAGCGAAGTTGACGCTCTCGTGGTCATCACACTGAGCTAATGTCAACTTCCGGTCCATTTCCTTGATCCAATCATTTGCGACAAGTGGATCAGTGGACCCCGCAAAGGTAGAAGGTCTGGTGCGCATAAACTCCCCAAACTTGGATTGGGGCTGCATCACTGGTGCTGCAGCGGGTGCTGGCTATTGATTGTTGACCATGTTCTGAGCCAGGGCTTGTAACAACTGAAGTTGCATTGCCATCATCTGTTGAATGTCTACCATCTGCGGTTGGACTGGTGGCGGCGGTGGTGGCACTTGCTGCTCTGGATGCTCTTGTGGTTCCTGAACATTTTGTCCTTGTGGCATTGCCCGGCCACGTCCACGACCACGACCTCCTCTACGACCAGCTCCACGACCTCTTCCTTGGTTCTCCATCTGAAGCGACAACCAGGGAGAGTTAGCAACAGATGAGAGGGAACAGGAAAAACTAGGGAGGTAGCCATTCTAAGGCAAAGCAAGCAAATAAAATCCAACGGAACTCGATGTGACTATAGCACTATGCCTTAGGCAAGTGTACAACACACCAACCAAACCAAATAAATGCAACTATGCGTACTAATTAAAAATGGGAAACATACTCCTCTCGTAAATGATCACTAATAACCTATCCTATATGGAAATCCTCTTAAGCATCTTCTTGATGACTTGTTCGTTCCAGTAACTCCTCTTCTTGATCTTCATCTTCGCAGAAGACTCGAAGCTACAGAAGTTTCATGAGGTGAGAGCAAATTAAACTCTCAACTCCATATTTCAGCAAAGGAGAGGGATAAGACCTAATAATAAGATAAGGGAAGACAATCTATTCAATGCCAATTCGTTGGTTTGGTTTAGAAAATAATTTTGAATTGTTCTATCTAAGAAGACCATGCTAACTAGGGTCACGTCCTACAGTCTTGGCTCTGATACCACTTCTGTCGGAACCCGCAATAGGACACGGGCCCCTCTGTGTTTACCTGTACTAGTCCCTGGATCAATAGCTAGTACCCACAGATCATAACAGTATGGATCATAACCCTGCGATAAATCAAGTTTAATACAGAGTACTGGCCAACAAGGCCCATTATTACAAAAGTTGGACCCGTAGGTCATATAGCAGCGGAAATATTAAACTGTCAAATTAACATGATAAAATGAAGTCCAAAAACACCACAGGCAAAGACTGAAGCAAACGTGTTCCTAGTCGTCCTGATATTCTTCCTCTTCAAAGTCTTCATTGCAGATGTCGAAAGGTGGAACGCAGGCTCTTGGGTAGCTATTTTTGTCTTCGTGATCTGCTTCATGGAATAAGCAGCCCCGCAATAAAAAGCGAGGGTGAGTATGCGACATACTCAACAAGTCCGGTAAGAAATGCAGTATGCAATTTGATTCAAGGGAAGGTATTGGTTAATTTGCGAAAAGCCAACCTTGAAGATTTGGTCCTAGAATTTTTAAGAGCAGGTTTCAAAATTATTTTCCTTTATGAAATCATAGTTTAAACTTTTCGGAACATGGCTCCAACCATGGAAAACAAAACAATACATGGCATCGACCATAGTTTTATTTTAAGAAGACTTTGGAAATCCTTTTTCTCGTGGCTCCAACCACGGGCTTTTATCAAATCAAAACATTCACGGCTACAACCGTGCTTTTCTTTTGTAAAGTCGAGTTTGAAATCAAATAGAGAAAAACTACCTGGTGACAGCGCACTTTGTCCACCCTTGACCGTGGGTACGGCTATTCGAATAGTTTATTTACTCTGCAGAGCTTGCACGCTTTACCCGCGAGAGATATTTCACTCTTTTTGGTTATTTGCTTCCTTTGGCATATAACCCCAAGTGAAAATCACAAGGCTATTTCCCTAGCTACGTCTTAACTAAGTCACGCCCGCTGAGGTTTCACCGCCAAATGGCTACAACCAAGTTGGAAGCCCCCTCTTGCGCCTGTAGGACTACTGTGGCTACAACCACGCCCACTCCACCATTTGGCATGCCTTAATTAAGTTTTTACTAGTTCCTCAGCCAGGCCCGTCCCAGACCGGAACTCGCGGTCGCACTGTTGTACATTGTTTGACAATCACAAGGAATCGGTCCTTAGGGTGACTAGGGTGGCATATCCTCAAACCCGAGTCTCGTGCATACTGCACCCGCCTTGCAACCTTCCACCCTATTCAAGTTTTGAAATTCCAAGTTTCTCTTTTCTTTTGTTTTACCAAGCTGGCAGCACCAACTGCCCTTTTTAAAATAATATTTTTGCTCAATCATTTGGAATTTCAAATAGCAAGCTTTCAATTAAACATACGAATAGTATTTAGCATACTAAGCACTACTATTAGACTAAACAAGGGTGTTAAGCCATACAAATTACTCATTCTAGGGCAACCAAAGGATAGATAGATTAATATGTAGCAAACATACATATTAACAAAGTATATAACTACACTCTATCATAACATATCATTTTATATAAACAACCATAGCATGCAAGTTTGTAAATCTATAAAACATTTCAAAACATGGATCAACATGCTTCAAGGGAACTTATCGAAACTTGCAGGGAACTTGCGGGAACTTGCGGAAACTTGCCTTGGTCGGTGAGGAGAGGGTTGTCTTCCAGCGGTTCTGCGACGGAGTCGTCGTCTAACGTTTCTATTAAACGAAAAACAGCGAATAAACAGACATTCGGAAAATACAAAGAAACAAATTAATTCGTAATCACATGAAAACTTCCAGATAATTAGTTTAGCATTTTCTAAGATTTATAAAATTTATTTTTGAATTTTTGAACGTATAGTTTAAGAGCTACAAAATTCACAAGTTTAGACTTTTCGTGAACAATTTAATAGTATAAATTTATTTATAAAATTTCATAAAAATTACTGTAGAAAGGTATTAATTTATACTAATTAACAAAATTTGTTGCAAGCGATTCGGACTTGTAACGAATTTGTAGCGAAAAAGACAAAATTCGCAATTTCTAGAAATGAACACGTACAACTCACTTCTAGTTTTCTTGCATGGCACTGTTGTGGCCATATACGTGTATGCTCTTGTGGTTTTTGTTTGGCTAGGTATTCATGCATGCGTACTGGTTCCATTGTATACACACTAGTATATTTATACACACACGCACACACAACCTAACATATACTTTCGGATACTCCTGCGTCTAGAAAATAAATAAATATATATACGTACTAACCATATACATGTACATCTAAAAACAAACATATATACGTCCATACATGCTTACCTCCTTTATATATATACGTATATATACCTACACAAATATACAAACGAGATAAAAACAGAAACAGAGCGCGTACGCGAGAAAGAAAAAGAAATACTACCGATCGGCAGTAGCAGCGACGGCGGCGACGCAGGAGAAGGCGATAGTGACGACGGCGATGGCGACCAACGTAGATGACGGCGGCGGCGGCGACGTAGACGATGGCGGCGACGACGACAACGAGAAAGTGCGCTCGCGACGGCCACAGCGATGATGATGGTAACGGTGGCAGCGATGACTAGACGACAGTCGGTCGGCGGAGTCGGCAACGGTAACGGCAACGCGACGGCGAAACCAAAGATCAGTGGAAGAGTGGAGGTTGGTCAGGAAAAATGGCTGCCAAAGAGAGAAGGAAAAACAAATGGAGATGTTGTTGAGGTCTAATTGTAGAATGACGTGCAGGAGCTTGATGGGTGGAAAGGAGGCACGAATGGCTGAAATGAAACCTCATTAGGGTGGCTAGTAACTGATGGTGCATTCATGTGAGTGGAGAAACGTTTGGGTGCATGGCTAGTAACTGATGGATATGAAAAGAGCAGTCACTAGTAGCTAGATGGAACATCACACGGCTAACGGCTTAGAAACTGAAGAATGCAAAACACCCACACCTTGAATCGTGCCTACCTCCACAAAATAGTACATATACACATATATACACACACGCGTACACGCTCTCAAAACGAGGTTAGGAAAAAAAATAACAGGGAGGTTCTAAAAATCCAGAAAATTCCTCTAAAACACTAGGAACTATTTGGAACCTAACGGAGTTGGTTTCGTGATTTTTCGACGCATAGATTTTTCGTAAAAAATCTTTTAGTAAAATCAGACACCTGTACAGATTTTGTAAAATCAACAAATCAAGTTATATAGCATGTTTTTCGAAAATATTTGAAGCGAACACTCTCGTCTACCAACTACCTTAATTATCAACGAAATTTTAGATTTTTCGCTTATTCAAAAATGCATGATCTTTATTTAATACGATTAGTTCAATAAACATGAATCCGATTTACTCGCGAGGCTTCCATGTAGATTCCAAAAAATTACAAATAATCCAGAAACACACTAAATATATTAAAAGCAAATTTTGGGATGTTACACGTTCACACTGAATTGTCTTTGAAATAAATTTTAAAGGAAGCAGATGGTCATAGTGGGTTGTGTTGGAAATTCTTGAGATTTAATTTGCAACTCTTTTGGCAAGAGTTGGAGTTATTTGGGAAAAAAAAGTGTGTGGTGTTTGCAAGCGCTTCAAAAGGGTGGATTTTATGAATGTTTTATACGTGATTTTGTTAGTGAAGTGTTCCCTTTTGGAAATGAGTTTCCCTTTCTCTTTGAGAAAATTTGTGGCGGTTGTGTGTGCAGATGTTTGACTTTGGAGTCGATGTTCTTTTCCAAAATGTTGATTTTGGTCAAAATGCGAGGTCTTGCAAGTTTAGCTTTCAATTAATGTTGGGTTGTGATGTGACGTGGTGTCTTACTGTTAACTATGCTGCTGTCATAGTGTATATGCATTTTCGCAACCATCAATGTTGTTTGTGTTTCAATCTTGTGATACCGAGGAAGAAGTCGTTTGGTGAATAACTATTCGGTACTATTGTTACGTGATGAATGAATGGTGAAAAGGAAACATGATGTCATTTATTTACAATTAATCATAAAAGAGTCGATGAGCCAGGTCGGTGAGAAAGTCATACACGGATATATGACTAATCCGGAGTGCTCTTGAAAAGTTTGCATTCATGTCATGAATCGAGATGTCCATTTCTTTCTAGTATGAAAAGAAATAATGAATAAATTATGGTATGTTGGCTGTGGTGTAAGAGATTTGAGTTTTCTTTGCATCTTGGCTTAGGAAAATAAAATGAGTGCTCTTTGGATGTTGCCGAATTCTTTCCAAAGTAGTTTTTAACGCATGGGGTTCGAGTTGTTGTATGAGGATCAATTGGGTTTATGGTTTACGGTTGAGTATTCGAAATATGTATACCCTTGGGCTTGATTACTAAGTATTAATTTGTGAGGGCGAGACCCTCTTAAGAAAGGAGCTGATTGTGGTTTGGTAAGGTTTTACGGTCCTAGCTTGGGACTAGGTGTCGGACATTAGTGGTATAAGGATAAATTATGATGGAGGTTGATAATGTTTGGGTTTAACTCTTATTAAGAATATCGATGGGTGGTAGTGAAGATGACAATAACTCTGTTGATAATTGTGCTTTCGTGAGTTTTTCTTTCGATGGCATTTCTCGGTAATGGTCCGTTCGATTAAAAAGGGGCAATCAATTGGAAGAGTTGGGAATCAATGTTTTTTTCTGGGTTCTTGGGGGTTCGCGTTGCGGGCGCTAATCCTTCAATCAGATACCATTAGTGATTTGGTGATCGAGCAGTGGTTAAAGAGATACGGCTCGCGTTGATTGTGTCTTGTTGAGATTAATGACTTGTGCTAGTCAGGTTGTTTGCGATAGTAGTATGAAATGTTTGGTGTGAGGTTTTGTGCGTGTTTATTATTTTCGATTGAGCCCTTTAGTGGGTGAAATCGAGGATTTCGGATGAGAACTTGGAAGGAAAGGTGGAGCCGTGAGAAGCTACACCTAGTTGAGCTAAGTTAGCTCTTTCTCGCTAAGTGATGGTTTTGGGAGTTTGTTTATCATTCTTTCGGTTTGAGTTTTGTGTGGTTGCCTTGTGTTGCAAAAAAAATTTCAGTCCCTTGGGGACTTTGTCTTGTTTTTGGCGTTCTTCGGATTCGAGGTCGAATCCTGTTATGGGGGAGAGAATGTGACATCACGGGATGTGACATTATGGAATGTGACTTTATAGATTATGACATTACGGTACAACTTTTTATCACGTTTTCGGGCCGTTTCCGGGTGTTTGGGCCTTGGGCGATCTTTTCGGGCCTTAGGTGGAGGGCCTTGGCCCATGTGGGAGAGGAAGGGGGCAGCATAGCAGCCCCCATGCGCCCCCCCATAACCCTAGCCGCCTCACTCCCTCCCCCTCCCACCCCTCTAGCCGCCCCACCCCCTTGGGTGCCTCCACCCTCTCCTCTTCTTCCCCCACCTTCCCACCTCCCCTAGCCGGCCCTAGGGGAGATCCACCCCCACCCCTTGCTGCCACATGCTTCCCCTCCATTGTCCTCGCCGTTAGAGAGCTCCGCGACGAGAGGATCCGGCAGAATTGGCGCGAGGAAGGAGATCGGGGGAACCGGGAGGAGAAGATTCGGCGTTCATCGGTTCGTTGTTCGTCGGGCGAAGGTTTGGCAATGGGGAGATCTCTGGGGTTGGATTAGGTTCTGATCTAGAGGAGCTTTTGGTGCTTTTAGATCGAAAGGTGGTGCTGCGATTGAATAGAATGGATGAAAACTAGAGATTGCATAGTGTTCTGCTTCGGGCAGATTGGGCACACGACCTAGGGTTTGAGTTTTCGCAATTTTAGAATCGGATTTTGGGCGGCCGCCTGGTGAGAAATTTGTATATAACTTCAATACCTTTAATTGGACACCAAGAACGTCCAATTCCGCCCAGCGGTTTGAAAGTTATGATCGTTTTACCGAACGTGTTCAAATCTGTGACGTAATTGGGACAGAACGTAATGTTTTGTAGAGTAAACAATTTTAGATGCCGAATCTTCTTTTCCCAATACTTAGAGAAAGCTAGGAAATTTCTTAAGCTTCGCGATGATGTACTCGTTTACTTAATGTGGAGACCTAGAACTCAAGTTATGCTAGTTTGAAGCCTACTGTCCCGGGGGACAGATTCTCTGTTTTTCGGCTTTTGGGAGTAGTTTGCGAAGTCGGGGTAGATGAGCGATTGTGTACTATTTTGTGGGCACGGTTTGAGTGTGTGGTATCTATGTGCAGGTGGTGTGAGCCCGGGAGTGCCCTCATCCTCTCGCCAATCCGTCGCCCGCGGTTAAGGCAAGTGTATTGGAATGGGTTGGGTGTTGTATGAATTGCTAGACTTGCTTAGGTCCAATGTGATTACATGATATACTAACTTGCCATGATTGATGTTTGCCTATGACATGATGAACATGATTTCATATTGATCATGAATTCGTTGTTTTAAATGTTTATGCCAATCTTTACATGTTTATTTCATATGTGCATTCATAATGGAAGAGGTGTCACATGCTGATGCGGGCCTCTGTGTTCACACGTAGTGAACACGAAAGACCAACCTCGTAGTCCCATCCACGGTTGTGCATGGGAGCGAGTCAGTAAGTGTAGGCACCCTCCATCTACGGGATGGAAGGGGAAAGGGGGTGCACGCCGACGGGTGTGCACTCGGCAATACCGGTATGTGCTTCAAAGAGATATGTGCATTGCATTGCATGAATGAAGTGGTTTATGAAATGATTATGATGTTCTATGAGATGCATATGAAGATTTTATTTGAGATGTCTGTGATGATGTTATATGAAAGCATAAATGAAGTTCATGAGTTGATTCTTAGGATATGTGAATGGCATTAAGTATGTATCTGAATTGATATTGTTTTGTACCATTGCAATACACTTCACTGAGTGATGAACTCATGCTTGTGTTTTTATGATGTTTTTAGGTACCATGAAACCGGCATGCGGGAAAGGGAGCTAGTCACACGTCATCACTTAGCATCACACATTTAAACAATGACATGTTCCTTTCTTTAATTCTGGTTTTGATGCTTCGTTGGTCGTCATGAGTAAATGATTAGTCCATATTTGACATATGATGGATGGGCTTATATCCTTAGTTGTATGGTGGTTGAAATTCCTGATTGTCAATTGTTATTGCTATTTTTAGATGTTTTGTATCATGCTATATCTTGCCGTGTTATTGCTATTGCTTCAATTCATGACAAATCAAAGGAGATGCTGCCGAAATTTTCGATTTAGCATTTGCGCCTTTGCTATAATTTATCTTTATTTGTTGTATTTAGATGTTGTTTAGTCTATGTTTGGTGACATTCAGGGCATACTAGATGCCGAGGTGTTACACACAGTCGGCGCAGGTCCCCCCATAATAAGGATGCATGCCCAACCATCCATCGCGACCTCCGCCAGGAGCTTAATACCAGAAGGCGAGAGCGAGTGGATGAAGAGCGGTGTCGGCGCAATGACGACTAAGAGCATTTCGGCATCGACCACGATCGAGGCAGCAGCCGCCGCGATGGTGGCCGAGATAACCACGATAACCGGGGCAGGCATTGATCACGCTGAACGGAGGAACCAACACTACCCTGGCCGGTACAATGACAATGACCGCCGGGTTGGATCTCCACCGCACCGATCTCCACCACGCTGCGATGAGGAACCCATCGATGGGGTCCGTGCGTTTACCCCTCGACTCCGCCGAGTGCTATGGCCCGATGGCTTCAATCCCAAGGGCATTGTCAAGTTTGAAGGGGAGAGAGATCCAAAAGCTTGGCTACAGGTTTACACCCTTGCAGTCAAGGCAACTGGAGGTGACCGCAATGTGCTGGCAAATTACCTGTCGGTCATGCTTGCCCCCATCGGCTCAGACCTGGCTCACAGGGCTTCCCAGGAACTCAATAGATTCCTAGGGAGAGCTTTGCGAGCATTTCATCGCAAACTTCCAAGGCACTTATGAGAGGCCTAGGACTCCGTGGGACTTATACCAAATTCATCAAAAGAAGAATGAGTCTTTTCGGGAATTCATCCAATGCTTCACGCAAAAGAAAACATGATTCGAGATGTCTCGAACGCAGTCGTCATAGTAGCTTTTCAGAAAGGAGTCAGTGATCTTGATCTGATCAAGAAGATGTCCCGAAAGCTACCGACCACAGTGAGGGAGATGTTTTCCCTAGCAGACCGCTACGCCACGGCCTCAGATGCCTTGGCCGAGCGCCAAGATGATCGCCCGCGATAGAAGGACAAAAAGGATCACGCCAAGTCCTCAAGGCAGAAGAACAAGAAGCGGAAGGGTGTGGAGCTGGTCGTGGCAGTGAACCGCAGCCGAACAAAGGCACCGCAGACAAAAGACTATGACAAGGTAATGAATGTGCCATGCCCTTTCCACCCTAAGGGCAAGCATGCTGCCAAAGACTGCTTTACTTTAAAAAGAATCGCATGAGAAAACAACAAGCAGTCAGAGCCCAAGCATAAAGGTGAGGCTAGCAAAAAAAGGGGATCCCCCTGAAGAAGATGACTATTAGGAGGTCGAGCACAAACTCAACTGCATATTCGGGGGCTCGAATGCATATATGAGTCCAAATGGAAGCAAAAGATTACCGCTCAGGACATTAATGCCATCGTGCCAGCGACCCCCCGATACTTAAGGTGGTCTGAGGTCCCCATAACATTTGACGGCTCGGATCATCCCGACCACATACCATACCCAGGTAGGTATCATTTGGTGCTGGACCCTGTTATTCGCAGCGTGAAGCTCAAGAAAGTGCTGGTCAACGGAGGGAGCAGGCTCAACATCTTCTTCTCCAGAACCTTTGATGATATGAAGATCCCTCGCTCCAAGATGAAGCGAAGCTCATCGCCGTTCCATGGGGTAATCCCCGGGACATCATTGGTACCACTCGAACAGATCACCCTTCCTATCACATTCGGTTCAAAGGAGAATTACCGAACCGAGTACCTGAATTTCGAAGTGGCTGATTTTGAGACGGTGTATCACGCCATCTTGGGAAGTCCAGACTTAGTCAAATTCATGGCAGTGCCGCATTACACTTACTCGACACTGAAAATGCTAGGCCTAAAGGGCTTTATCATAATCTGTGGTGACGTCAAGTAGTCCTTCTTATGCAACAGGGAGAGCCGCGAGCTGGCGGATACGCACCAGGCCGCGGCCGACGTGGAGAAAATTCGACTAGCAGCCGCAATCCTGTAGGACGAAGACATACCCACCAAGAAGCAAGCAAAGTCAGGAATCAAGCCTGAAAAAGAAGTAAAAAAGATAGCGCTCGACCCATCCAACTCAGCCAAAACAGCCCTGATTGGGGTAGGGCTTGATCAAAAATAGAAAGACGCGCTCATCACCTTCCTCCAGGCGAACCAGGATATCTTCGCATCGAAACCATCTGATATGCCTGGTGTCCCAAGAGAGGTGATCAAGCACTCTTTAAACGTCGACGAGAAGGCGAGACCGGTCAAGCAGCGACTCCAGTGGTTTGCCCAAGATTGCCGCAATGCAATCAGGGAGGAAATCACTAAACTTTTAGCCGCATGCTTCATAAAAGAAGTGTATCATCCCGACTGGCTAGCGAACCCAGTTCTTGTTAGTAAAAAGAATAAAAGTTGGCGCACGTGTGTTGATTATACCGATCTCAATACAGTGTGCCCAAATGATCTATTCGGGCTGCCTCATTAACCAAGTGGTAGACTCAACCACCAGTTGCGAGCTCCTAAGTTTTCTGGATACTTGTCTCTGGTCTAGTTGAGACGTTCGAAAGCCTAAGGGCTTACAAGATAAAGCTTAATCCTAAGAAGTGTGTTTTTAGGGTCCCTTCAGGAAAACTACTCGGATTCATCGTGTTCCATCGCGGTATCGAGGCAAACCCAGAGAAAATCAACGCTATCATGAAGTTGAAGCCACCGACCTACCAGAAGGATGTCCAGAAGCTCACAGGATGCATGGTAGCACTCGGCAGATTCAGTTCCCGCCTGGGAATACGAGGGATGCCATTCTTCAAGCTCCTCAAGAAGCAAAACAAATTTCAATGGACTCTCGAGGCACAACAAGCTTTCGAGGATCTTAAGATGTTCCTAACGACACCTCCAATATTGGCTTTGCCAATGCCTGAAGAGCCTCTTATGCTTTACATAGTAGCCATGACTCATGTAGTCAGCGCGGCAATTGTTGTGGAGCGAGAAGAGGTAGGACATCTGCACAAAGTATTGGGTGAGTCCAAGGTACGGTACCCGCAAATATAGAAATTACTGTACGCCGTACTAGTTACCTCCCGTAAGCTCAAGCATTATTTCCAAGAGCACAAGATTTCGATGGTCACTACTTTCCTGATCAGAGACATACTCCACAATCGGGAGTCCACTGGGAGAATTGCAAAATGGGTTGCCAAGCTTGGAGCCTTCGAGATTGTATTCAAGTCGCGCACTGCCATCAAATCACAAGCACTCGCCAACTTCACCGCCGAGTGGATGGAACTACAAAATCCCACAGCCGAGGAAGAGCTTGAGTTCTGGACAATGCATTTTGATAGTTCCCTCACACTCAACGGCGTGGGGGCGTGTATAGTGCTCGCCTCCCCGAAAGGAGAAAAGTTGAGATACTTCTTCAAATTCATTTCCCAACATCAAACAAAGCCGCCGAGTATGAGGCACTTATCCACGGGCTCCGTATCGCCATTTCGCTCGGCGTTCGGCTATTGGCAATTCGCAGAGACTCATAGCTCATGATCAACCAAGTACAAAAGGGTTGGTCATGCATTGACGATAAGATGGCTGCATACTGCCAGGAGGTGTGCAAGCTGGAGAACAAATTTGACTGGTTGGAACTTGTCCATGTGCTTCGCTGAGATAACGAAGCAGCAGACGAGCTCCCCAGGATGGGTTCCAGTCGGACAGCAATTCCAATCGGTATATTCGTTGAGGAGCTCCATAAACCCACGACAAGCCAGCGGTAGAAGGTGGGCATGTCGGGGGAAGAGTCGGCCGATACAGAGGTGTTAGTCATCAACCCTGACTAGACAACCCCCTATTTGGACTATTTGTTGAGGGACGAGCTCCCCAAGGACCACACTCCGGCAGAACGCATGCGCAGGAACAAAGGCTATATAGTGGTCGGGGAGGAACTCTTTCGAAAGAGCACTTCCGGAGTACTAAGATAGTGTATATCAGAACTAATGCGCACACAGGGGTGCCCGATCTTCTTATGAGAATGATACATCAATTTGGGGTGTTGATGAACTCGTGATCTTGGCTTCCAACCAGCGAGGAAAGGAAACCGGCAATTGCAATGCCACCAACGCAAGTCGATAAACCATGCTTAGACGTGATGGATCTTTATCCCTACTACCAATTGAGAAACTTGCAAGAACAAAGTAAGGAAGCAATTTGATAACTGATACCAATAAAACTCATGAACATAAAGGTGAGGTTTTGTTTCTCATCTCGGGCGGTCTAGTCGACATGCGCAAGCACGAGGAGGGACGCACAAGGGGTCTACCAAAACACAACAAAACCTAAAGAATAACGTATGGGGGTGGTGGCCATATAAAGAGGGGTGGCTATAGGAGCGGCGCTCATACTAGGGTCAGCCACCACCAAACCCTAAAGATACATGGGCCATAGGCCCAAAAATACAGTGACGCAACACCCTGAGTTTTTGGCCCGTGATGGTTTTCTGCATATTCCTATTCCACCCGAATGAATCTAGTCATGGGATTGAATCCATTAGAAAGCTTATCTCCTAAGCTTTCAAACGAGTGGGCGTACATGAAAAACGGAGTTCAGGAGCCCGAGATATGCCGGTTTGAAGTTGAGGTGTTGTTGGATGGCCGAATCAGACTCGGTGACGAATTAGGCTTCAACATGGGCCTTCCTTGGCATATGGGTTGTCCTTGGTGTGTGGTCTCGACGTGTTGGCCCAGCAAAGGTAGATGGAAAGACCGTGCTTCTGGATTAAGCCCTCCATGCGACGTAGATGAAGTAGCGACCGAAACACCGAAGGTCAAAAACGAAGGTGTCATAGGGAGAGAAGGGGCAGTGGTTGTATCCATGGTTGGGATGTCCTCATCAACAAGAAGAGAAGAATCTCCTCAAACAAATCCACTCGGGAGTTTACGGGCATCATGCAGTGTCAAGGACCCTAGTCGGAAAGGCTTACCGTTAAGGTTTCTTCTGGCTGACCGCGGTAACAGACGTAGAGGACCTCGTCCGTATATGCGAGGGCTGTCAATTTTTTGCTCAGCAGGTACATGTGCTGGCGCAGGAGTTGCAGACCATTCCGATCAACTGGCCATTCGCAGTGTAGGGGCTCGGCATGGTTGGACCCCTGAAGAAAGCGCAAGGTGGTTTCACTCACCTCTTTGTCCCATCGACAAATTCACAAAGTGGATTGAGGCCAAGCCTGTCATCACAATCACAGCGGCCAAAGCTAGGGAGTTCTTTCAGGAAATCATAGTCAGATTTGGTGTGCCAAATAGAATTATAATGGATAACAGCACTCAATTCAGAGGTGCTGAATTTCAAGATTGGTACAATGAGATCGGCATCAAAATCTGTTTTACGTCCGTGGCGCATCCCTAGAGCAACGGACAGGTCGAACGAGCCAATGGTATGGTGCTGCAAGGCCTAAAAGCGAGAATATTTGATCATCTCAAACCGTATGCCGCACGATGGGTTAAAGAATTGCCTTCGGTGCTCTGGGAGCTTAGGACTACTCCCAGCAGGGCAACTGGGCAGTCACCTTTTTTCTTGGTGTACGACCAAGAGGCGGTTCTACCCACTGAATTGGAATTTGGATCCTCAAGGGTCCGGAAGTACAAGGAATCCGAGTAGAAAGAAAGTAGACTGGAAGATCTCGACCGACTAGAGGAAGCTAGGGACGTCGCAGAAATCCAGTCAGCCAAGAACCTTTAGGGTTTACGTCGCTATCACGATCGCAATGTTCAGGGCCGCGCCTTCTCTAAAGGAGATTTGGTTCTAAGAAGGAATCAAAAAAGCAAGCACAAGCTCTCCCCAAGCTGGGAAGGCCCTTACATCGTCGATGAAGTGACACACCCAGGGGCTTACAGACTTAGGTGCGAGGACGATTGCTTGACTCAATAGCTAGGCTTTTGCCCCTACTGGATTGTGCTCTTTGTGCATCCAGACTCTGCATGTGAGCCATTAGGGAATTGTCATTGCTGGAAACGTCCCCTATAGATGCAGCTGGTCATGATGGCACTCAAGATCCTCGAGTCGACTTCCGAGTCGACCCGCTTCCACGAGGAACCTTTCCCCTAGGAACGGTCTTGGTCCTCGATATGGTGTTTGAGAAAATGAGATAGGATAGATATAGATATGTGAAGATTACTCAATGGAAGAAAAGATCAAAGCTTTAGTGATTTGTTGATATTGTGGCAAATTTTGAATTTTTGCAATTTTAGAAAAATCAGTAGTACCGTCGTTACAGCATCGGTAGTACCGAGGTCTGGTGCTACCGCTACACAATCTGTAGTAGTACCGACTCTCGGTGCTACCGGGGAAGGATTTGCAGTAGTACCACTTTGTTGAACCGAGCAGATTAGGGTTTTGCGAAAATGGTGAGGAGAGTAATTTGTTCCACGAAGAAGTGTATGGGGAGAAATAATAAGAACAACATTACTATTTCTTCCTATCTGATTGAATAAAAACCCAACATTTAAGCCACACTATCTCAATCCCTAAAGACAGCCAAAATGGAGACCGAGAGGTACGAAGAACCACGAAAAAGATATGAAATCGGTCACCTTTGGAGGAGAAGAGTACTGGGAGATGATTGGAAACGAGTTCAGCGAAGATCCACGGAGCCACAAGGGTTTTTGGAAATTTGGGGAGAGCACGGGAGACAGAGGGTGAGAAATAGGAAGAGGTGGAATGGCACGGTAGTACCGGGAGAACAGGGAACATGAGAGAAAAAGAGGAACCCACCCCCACCCCCCCCAACGGCCCACACGGACTTAAGAGTGCTCGACGAAGCTAAAGAACGCTGCACTAATAGGTGAATTGACCAGGCTGCGCGCATAAATGGGCCGAGGCATGGTGCAGGCTGATACACGGACGGGCGAACTGAGTCGGAGGGGATATGGACTGGCTGTGCTGGGTTTCGGCCCGAAGGGAATTCCAGTATTTAATTTAGTTTTATTTTTTTAGAAAATACAAAAAATATAAAAGAACTCGAATAAAATAACAAATGCACTCAAAAAAAATTCTCAGAAAAATATGGAAAATACTTCAAGCACAAAGAACACAAATAAAATAATTTTGATAATTATTCACTTGTGCATTGATCATATTAAATTATTTTTTGACTTACGAAAGTCTCATATTAAGCTTTAATTAAAAAATGAAGTGGTGAAATTTTGGAGGGCTAAACTACACAACGAAAATTGAGATGTTACAATAGTCAACGCCCGCCATGGATACTGAAAAAGACTAATTTTCTACCTTTGGAGTAAATATAGTATTATTTAATTCTATTTCGAAAAAATTATCATTTTTTTATGTTCAGAATAAAAAATCATTTTTAATTACTTTATTATCTGTCTCGGGCTTTTCCTGGACTCGGCCAGGTCTAAAGGGCCGAGAATCCCGACCCGGGCGGGCCGCTCATGAACGGGTTCTATGTTCGGCAAACAACCCCACGCACGCGCACACCAGATGCGGCACGAAACCACGAACAACGACCGCGACAGAGTCGTTCTCCGCCTCCTCTTCGTTTCCACCGTTCGCCTGATCGGGTCCTTCTCCGGTGGCCGGTGCTGTGAGCTCTTCTCCTCCCCTTCCTTCGTTTCCACCGTTCGTGAGATCTTCCCCTTCGGTGACCTGCGCGATAAGCTCCAGCCGGAGATCCCCCGTCAGTATCCTCGTGGGGGATATTTTCTTTGATGTGAGCAATCTCATCCAAATCTTTCTTTCTTTCTGGGTTGGATACTCCAATCCATGCGGTCTGTTGCATGGTGGAGTACTACTAGCAATTTATTTTTCAAAATTTTTTGGCGTGCCCCACATGAGGTCCGCCCCTGCTGGTAGAAAGATACTGCCACTAAGGTTAGAAATCATGCTCAAATCTGACGTGATTCAGAAAGAACAGAGTTCAGAATCACGAGCATAGCTTAGAATTATAAGTTTCCCATGCTGATCCTGAGTCCTGACTATGTGGCTTGACATGCATTTGCAGTTGTTTGATCACAAGGTGAAATGGAGCTTCCGGTTGCCCATCCTGGACCAGTGAGGGCCGAAGGTTTGCTTCTCCATTGCCCATACTGCGATTCAGAGGCAATGCATAAACTTGCACAAATTTTGCTCCCTGGCTTGGCGGCGGTTTGTGTCGACAATACAACAGGTGATCTGTTCAAGAAGCCATCGGTTGTCGCTGTTGACCTGAGGAAGGAAATGGTGGACTACATCACTCAAAGAAGCGAAACGTTCGTAGCTGATTCACTCATTGAAGCGGAAGCAAATCAAGACCCCGAGAATGACATGCCGGAGGACCCTTATGAGATCGTGTCGATCTTTATGGATGATTTTAGTAGTACGAAAAGGAACATTATTGGCCATGTCTCTGGGTGGTTGTTGAGTGACAGCCGCGAGGATAAGATAGACGACTTAGTTCAGGAAATGGAGATGACACGCTTCTGGCCAATAGAAAGGAGAGAAGCTATCTCTGAGGTCCTGCTCAAGAACGTAGACTTCAAAACCAAGTTCCACTGCCCTGAGAAATATAAAAATGAGGAGTGCCTTGCTGGTCATAAGGAACAATGTAGCTTCAGACCTGTCACTTGCTCAAATGAGGGATGCCGAGCAAAAGTTTCTGTTCGTTGCATGCATGATCATGATTCAGCTTGCTTATTCAAGATCCTCCCATGTGAGCAGAACTGCGAGAAGCGCCTTATGAGGCGTGATATGGATAGGCACTGCGTCACTGTGTGCCCCATGAGGCCAATGAAGTGCCCTTTCAGCTGTGATTCCTCGTTCCCTGAACGTAGTCTTGAGGAGCATTGTTCAGAATTTCTTCAGCTACACTTGCTTAAGGTCCTTCAGGTGATTCACAAGAAAGGTTCCAGAGTTGATGAGCTGAAGGACCGTGCTCTGCTGCTGGAAAAGGTTAGGCTTTTCAGCTTGTTGATTTACATGGTGTAACATATGCTTTTCACTTAAAAGGACTCCCCTCTCATTTGCTTTCAAAATATTGTAGTCAATCTATTGCGAAAATCCAAATACATTGACCGAACTGATCTGATACTAAAATAATCCGT
Source organism: Rhipidocladum racemiflorum (assembly GCA_036346355.1). Taxonomy (NCBI): domain Eukaryota; kingdom Viridiplantae; phylum Streptophyta; class Magnoliopsida; order Poales; family Poaceae; genus Rhipidocladum; species Rhipidocladum racemiflorum. The sequence continues at coordinate 47,570,255 of CM070577.1, read as the reverse complement.
CTACTTGCTGCAGTCTGACGATCATGGTAAACTGGCTAAAGCTCGGGACGTGAGATCTCTTACTAATGTTGTCAAGGATCTCGAAGCGAAGATGAAAGATGATGAGTCAAGTTAGAGGTCTTTTTATACAGCTGAAATGCAAGATGGATATTGGCATGATTTAGTTGATGACTTGTTTCTGCACAGTATATACAGAGAAACAGGAAGAGGTGGAACGGCGCGACACCACGGCGGCAGCCAGCCAGGCGACCGGCAGGGCTGGCAGGGGCGGGCGGCCACGACGCGAGACCTGGCTGCCGCCACGCCGCACGGCGGTTGGCAGGGCTGGCAGGGGGCGCTGCCATGGCGCGACACCTGGCTGTCTCTGTGCGGCGTGGCGGCAGCCAGGCTGCCGTTGTCGGGCGCAGCGGCCGCCGTGCTACTTTCACTATTTTTCGTTGTTGTTGTATATTTATGCGAATTTGTATTTTACTGTTGTATATTTCAGCATTTTTTCCTGATTTAGTTGATGAGTTGTTTCTGCACAGTATATACAGAGAAGAATATAAGGTGCTGCGTTGTTTTTTCTGTCACAATTTTTTTTTTGCATGGTTTTGCTTACAATCAATTTATTTTTACCCCTTTTATCGGAGGACAATAAATTCAGTATATGAAGATGTAATTTTTCGTTTATTCTATCCTTGCAATTTTGTAAGGGCTTGTCTTTTTTTTTTTTGGCATATAAAGTGAGGATCATGTTTTGAGAAAGCTATTACTCTCTCCGGTCACGAATACATGTCATTTTGGGATGTGTACATTCAAACTTTTATCCATGTCAACACCATTTCTGGTATTTACACTTCGATGCAGACTATTAGCCTATTATAGGCCAGGCGCCATAGGAACCTCATCTTGTTTGGAACTCGAAGATCTCATGGCTTGGCGCAGCATAGGTGTGTTGCGGCCATGGGCTAGAATGAGGATATTATACTATATGACCATGGTGAAAGAAGAAGAACCAAGAGAGTACAATGGATCGGCTAATTAATCTTTTTTTATATATATTTTTTGTATTTTATTTGTTGTGAAACATGTCTTTTTATTTCTGTACTGATGACATTTTGAAGCTTGAAACTTGTTTGAAACTCTTTTGGAACTTTGGAGAAGCTTGAAACTTGTTTGAAACTCTTTCGGAACTTTGGAGTAGCAATTTTGTATGATACATGTGTGAAACTCGTTGAAAATTATGTGACGCACGTATGAAACTCAATGAAACTTCTATGAAGCTCTCTGAAAAACATGTATTGATCTTGTTGAAACATGCATGAAATGTGCCAAAACTTATTTAAAACTTGGTTGAATTTCAGCTAAATCTTGTTGAAATCTTTTGTAACTTCACTAAAACACGGTGAAACATCCTTGATATTTTTGAAACTTGCAAAAATCAGGAATTAAACTTGCTTGAAACTTTTTTGAAGTGTGTGAAACTCATTGAAGAGTTTGTAAAGCATGTGTGAAACTCGATGAAACTTTTGTGAAACATACTGCGAAACACCCTGAAACATGTATGAAACTTGCTCAAACTTGCATAAAATCACCAAAACTTGATTGAAACCGTTGAATTTCGGCTAAATTTTATTGAAATCTTTCGAAACTTCATTGAAACATGATAAAACATCCTTGAAATTTTGAAACTTGCAAAAACCAAATGAAACTTTGAAACGTGTGAAGACCGTGATGAAACCTATTAAAACTTCCCTATACCGTTGGGAGCAATTCCAATGGTATACCGTGCTGTAGCAGCTTCCTAGAAAATGCCTGTTTCACAACACAGAGTCCATTCTCGCTCGGTAAGCTGGCTTTAATCTAAAAAGAAATAAAGATATGATATATGCTCTTCAAAAGTACAAAAGGTCCACCCATTGTTGTATTTCTGTCATTTGCCAAAATAAGAGCAGAACAGCCTACTTTAAACTCAAACAACAGCTGGCTCCATTGCACTTGAAACAACCTCAAAGGCTCAAAGAGATGCTGCCATCGGATTCAGAAAGCAAACCAACGAATCCATTGTGACCTCTCCTCAAGAATGCCTCGGAGATGCAATCAGTATCGCCTCTCACCGAACTTGGGAGTAAGGGATTATTGACCTCGACAGCAGTGACGGGTGACGGCAATTGGTGTCTACTACTTCATACCATCGCGACCCTCTGCGCTTCCGTGGTATATATATACTATATATTAAAAAGGGGGAAGAATTGGAGGCCAACCAAGGGTGCCACCTCACCCCCATGCTATTTTGCAAAAAGGTCCCTTCCTTTTGGTAAATTACGGATAGGTCTCTGTAAATTACAAAGAAGTCTTTTGCGATTTTTTGCGAGTATAAATTTTTTTTCCCGGATTGCGTTTAGATCCCTGGTTCGTTACTTTATGGTAGAGCCCCCCCCCCCCCCCCCCGCGCTAAATACAAATATCGAACAAGTCCTTTTCTAATTTTTTTATAATAGCGATCAGGTCCAAAAATATAACAAACAGGTCGGCAGCCATACATCCAGGTCCTTTCTTCGTTTTTCCCGAAAAAATATTTTTGTCAACAGAAATATGTGTACAGCTCTATCTCTAGATTTTTTTCACTATATATTAAAGGGGGAAGAATTGGAGGCCAACCAAGGGTGCCACCTCACCCCCATGCTATTTTGCAAAAAGGTCCCTCCCTTTTGGTAAATTACGGATAGGTCTCTATAAATTACAAAGAGGTCCTTTGCGATTTTTTGCGAGTATAAATTTTTTTTCCGAATTGCGTTTAGGTCCCTGGTGCGTTTCTTTATGGCAGAGCCCCCGCTAAATACAAATATCGAACGAGTCCTTTTCTAATTTTTTATAATAACGATCAGGTCCAAGAATATAACAAACAGGTCCCCAGCTGTTACATCCAGATCCTTTCTTCGTTTTTCCTGAAAAAATATTTTTGTCAACAGAAATATGTGTACAGCTCTATCTCTAGTTTTTTTCCCCAACTCGATCACTAATCTCTAAACTTTTTTCCCAACTCGATCTCTGATATTTTTCGAAACGTGTATTATTACTCGGTGAACGTATAGAGTATTAAACTCGATAAAAGACAGTTGACATCTCTAATATTTTCGGAACATGTATTATCACCCGATTAACACATAAAGTATTAAATTCGACAAAAGAAGGTTAGTCGAGTAATGATAAAGTGTTAACCAAATTCATCAAAAGAAATTTATGTCTAGGTTATTTCTTTGTTTTTCCCGGAAACAATATTTTCATCAACAAATATATGTGTATAGCTCTATCTCTAGATTTTTTTCCCGGTTATTTTTCAAAAAAAGACCCGTCGTTTCGTAGATTCGCAACCGGATCCTTCACGTCACCTTTTTCCAAAAAAAATAAAAAAAATTACGATCCTTTCTCCGCCGTTTCCTTGCAAAAAAGAATTCCGAACCAAATTTTGCGCATTGCCGCACGGTTCTACCCAGTAAATCTTAGAATCCACCCTTGCGCAGCACAGGCTGCCTGTATGGTTGAATGCCAACAAATTTCCAAAAACAAAGATGCAAGCAAGAGCAATGCTTCTATGCTTTGCCTCTCAATACAAGTTGCACAAATCTTGAAGCAAGTGAAGGAGTAAGTAATTCTCATCTACCCTTCATTAATGCTTTAATATTTGTGCAACTTTAAAAAAGAATAGCACAGAAGCACCTCTCAGCAAGTATTAGTTTCAGTGTTTGAAGCTGTCAAAGGGAATGTGCATGAATTAGAAGCCAGAGAAACTACATACTGGGGGACGGCATTACAGCAGTGCGTTTTTTAATGTCTACTCTTGGCAACCAAAATCACCGCATGGTCTCTGCCAGGGTTCCAGTGTTTTCTTCAAGAATTTGTTTTTTAAAAAATGATTGCAAGTGGTGAACATCAGTCATAAATCCAGTAATTATATGTACATTGGCCGGATGTGTCCTCCCCTTAAAAAAAACGGCCGAAACCAACTATTCGGATTGCCCTGGCTCTTGCTGGTACTTTGTAGCATGCAGCATTGCAGCCCACCACCCATTGCTGAAACAAAGATCCAAGCTAAACATGAACAGTCAACCAAAAACTCCAAAATCTGCCCCATTTTAAGCAGCTGTTTACCAGCAACTGTCCAGTATTATCAAAGATCATGCTGAAGAACACTATTTAAACAAAATGCCAGTTTAGTAAAGAGAGGAATATAATGTATGTCCCAGACTCCCAGTAATATCAAGTGTGTACCTGTACATTGTGACGGAACTGCAAGAAGAACACCGATATACCACTGCTTCAGTCAAATTTTTACTCCATACTATAACTTCTGCATCATTTCAGAACATGTTTCTTAAATTCGTATCTCATCATTTCAGGAACAAAAATAGGCATATTGTAGACTTGTAGTGATGGAAAAGTACACATTTTAGACCCTTTGACATCTGCACTGATTTTGCAGTTAGCATGAGAAACAGTGGCAGAGAATTATTGTTAGAATTCTTAATGGCACCTTTTCTACAATACAAATTCAAATTACATACCAAGTGGTTGATTCACATACATGAATTTGAAAACACCATCTCGTCGATTCACATACTGCAATTTGACCCATTCGAACATGTATAAAAAAGAGATTTTGATGGGTCGATAGCTTTGGCTGCTGAGAAAATTCCTTTATTTAGTTGAAACTTATGCTGAATGATCCTATTGGACAATGAAGATGAAACTCTAGAGCATCAAAACCACATAACCTAGTGCCACAAAGATCTAGTCGCCTAAAGGATTGAAATGATCAAATTTTTGAGACCTCATTGAAAAATCCTATCATTGGGGAGCTTTGCTTTGTATAAATCTTGTCGAAGAAAATGGCAAAAAAAATAGGTTTTAGTTCAATGTAATATGTCTTTGTATAAGAATATGATTTGTTCCCAATCTATCTAAATCAGGTTAGTTATCCCCGTCCACCACTTTAACACCCCCAAAACACCTCATCGGTTGGAGACTTCAATGCTGAGTTGGACAAGCACAGGTGTGGCTCGCTGGTGTGGTGTGCAATGCCATATATATAATGAACACCAAAGGGCCACATCAAGGAACCAGGGTTCCAGAAACCAGATAGGGTGAAATCTGCAATGCAACCAGTTTCTGGACCCAAAAGAGGTCCAGTCAATGGAAGTTGCAAGTTAGAGTTTAATATACACATATAAATAGAAGAAGCAATGAAATGTTAGGGGTGAACCAGCACAGGGTTTGGAAAAGCAGAACCTGACTGGTTCTGGTTTCCGGGCAATAACCAGCAGATTTTCTAAACCTTGGTAAGATTACCCTGAAAATCATTATCAGGAAAAGCTCAAGAATTGCATACGCGCAACAAATTTATCGAGAAAAAAATGGCAAAATGTAAACAGACACTACTACAAAAATAATACTGATGCTACCACACAGATACACTGATGCGCAATGTTACAGAATGTGATATTCATTCGCCACCTCCCCTCCAGAAAAGAACAGAGAAACAAGCTTGATACAATTTTCTTTATATGGAGAATTAAAGGAATTATGAAATTGATATTTCAAATTTAAAGTGCACGAGTTAAATGAGTAGCAAGGGCATTGCAATTTTGACAAAACTGGAACTAGCATTAATGTCATGGACAAGTGTTCTATTGATGGTATTACTACTTCTACATAAGTAGGAATGCACTAATTTTTAGTCCACTTGCATCTGTGAGCAGAACTTGAACTTTTCTTTAATTAACATATTACATATGAATCTCACCCATTTAGTTGTCTTGAACTAATATCAGAACACCGGAAACATATGTATACAGAAAGACCAACAGGTTTCTTTCAAAGAAAAAGAAAGACCAACAGGAGAAAGCTATGCAGCGCAAACTAACCATAGGAAAAATGCTTTGGACCTGAACCTTACCAATTGGTGGACCAAAAAGATGAATGAACAGATCTTGATTATTTAACAGCACTACATCTTCCAGAAAAAAAAAAAAAAAAAACAAGTGTTTTGTATGTATAGACAGTACCTAGGATAATATAGCAATTTTTGGATAATATTTTGGAAAATACAGGGTTTTAACATATCTATTTAGTCGATAAAATAGACAGCATAGACAATTAGACATGTTTAACCACCATGAAAACCAGTGATGATACATCTAACAGCTAAAATATCTTATATTCTAATCCAAAAGAAGTTGAAATATAGCACCTCCTCAGATGAGCAAAATCTATTTGAAACAGAAGATTAGGGCAAAGAGTGATAAGCAATACCTTTTACTTTCATGATCCAAAACTGAGATTTTTAAGTACCAAGGATTGAAAAAAATCCTCACCTTTCAAACCAGAAATGCATAGACCATCCATTAGAATCACAGTTTAACCAAATCAGCAAAGAACATAAACACTGCTGCAAGTGATACCTCACATATGAACTGGCATACGTAAGGAAAACAACAATAATGAGAAATCAGGGACTATTCATTTCTGAGTTGTTAATCAATAACAAAGAATCATAAGTACATTAGTATTTTGTTTCTGTTATAAAATCTATTGCAGTACACTGTTAGCTTATGCTTCTGCCTCTACTTTCACATCACCAATAGCCATCGCACGAGCACGAGCCATTCTTGAAATGATGGAAGCGACTGGAGTCTCGTACAATGATCTCATGGTCAACAATATTTGAGATATATGTGAAAGCACTATGACAATCACCGCAAACACGCAGATTCTTTGTGATTCTTATTGGACAACCAGGGGAAGTGGTGAGGAGGCCATATGCGAGAGCAAGCTTCTCACTGTGCTCAGCAAGAAGGTTATTTTTCTCCTCATCATCGACATCATGCAATGCAAAGTTTGTCTCAGGGGCATAACCCATAGCTTTGATGCGATTGATTAATCTCTCCAGAAGAGCATAAATCTGAGGGGATAGAGGGTGTGATCGATCTCCAACAAAGAAAGACGCAGTTCCTTTCTTGCCCTGGACCCAACTGCATCCTGGCCTCTTCTTAATACCTGATTTCTTCATCAGGTGTCTGATTCTCGCCACATCCTTCCACCGCCCTGCATTAGCATATATGTTAGAGATGAGTGTGTAGGATCCATCATTCTCTGCATTCATCCCAACTAGCTTGTTCAGAGCATATTCAGCAAGTTCCACATTTGAATGTACTCTACAGGCACTAAGTAATGCAACCCAGACTACTGCAGTAGGCTCCATTGGCATGTCCTTAACTGTTTTCCATGCCTTATCTATTCGCCCAGAGCGGGCCAGCAAATCAATAACGCAAGCATAATGCTCTGCACAGGCAACCACACCATAATCTCTACTCATGCTGTCAAAGTAATCCAGACCTTGATCAACCATTCCAGAATGACTGCAAGCATAAAGAACAACCAGGAAGGATATATCATCAGGAACAAAGCCTGCCTTTTGCATCTTGTCAAATATGTCCAAGGCCTCGTTACCACGACCATGCATTCCATATCCTGTCATTATTGACGTCCAAGAAACAGCATTCCTTTGAGGCATGCTATCAAATACATTCCTAGCTGTATCAACATCGCCACACTTTGAGTACATATCAATAAGACAGTTCGCCACAAAGTATGTAGATGCTTCATATCGATGTTGACGAATCACATAAGCATGAATCTGTTTACCCATTCGCAGGGCTGCCAAATGTGCACAGGCCATAAGACTGCAGGAAATTGTAAAAGCATTTGGGGTAACTACATGTGGCTTTGAAATCATCTCTGAGAAAAGCTTGAGTGCATCATATGAGTCCCCATATTGTGCATACCCACCGATCATGACAGTCCAAGTCACCACATTACGTTCCTTTCGAGGTATAGAATCAAATATGGAACGTGCAGCTTTGAAGCTTCTGCACTTTGAGTACATATCTATTAATGCATTGTGCACCATAAGATCCTCACCATCACCAGCACCACTAAAATCATTATCCAAGGACAGAAGACATTTCTTCAGAGAATAGGCATGAGTTTCCATACCCTGGGAACATGCTCCCAAGGAAGCGCAAGCAGACAACAGAGAGATGATTGTGACAGAATTTGGTTCTGATCCATAAAAAAGCATTCGTCGGAAAACGCCGAGTGCTTCTTGGCCGCATCCCCTCTGAGCATACCCGGCAATTACAGCAGTCCAAGTTACCACGTCTAATGGGATATTTTCCTTGAGCATATTCTTGAAAAGCTCAAAGGCTGCCTCAAAGTTGCCACTTTGGGAGTACCCTGTCACCACTGCATTCCAGGAAACCACATCTTTGAATTCCATCATGTTGAAAACCTTTACTGCTTCCTCCATTAACCCACATTTTGCATAAGCATCAATCAGTGCATTGCCTACAAAAGCATCTGGAAATGTACCATTCCGAATGGCATTGCCGTGAATTTCTTTAGTTTGAGGTAGTGCCTTTAGAGAAGCACATGCAGGAAGAATGTTGACAATGCTAATGATGTCTGACCTTTCATTTGTAGCCTTTTCATGGACAATTTGTGTCATCTTTGAAAACAAATCCAATGCAGTCCACGGATTACTACATTTAGCATGGGCTGCAACAATTGAATTCCATGATATAGCATCATCAATTCCCCTCTGAGTTATTTCATCAAACACCCGGCTGGCTTCCTCCAAAGAACCGCAGCGGGCATACATCGCCACCAATGCATTGCATACAAAGACATTTGACTCAAAACCATTGCAACATATAAGTCCATGGAAGGTGCTACCACAGCCGTATGAATGTAATTCTCCACATGCTTTTAGTATATGCGGAAGAGTAAAATGGTCTGGTCTAGTTCCAGCACGCAGCATGTGGCAAGACACGGCGATTGCACGGTCCAGACGGCCTTCTTTGATGTGTTCTCGAATGAGTAGATTCCACCACACAGCTGGTGATGGCGTAACATGCTCTAACACTGAGCGAGCATCGTCTGTAGCACCAAAAGCAAGATACGAAGCTACAACACCGGTGCCCAAAGATCTTGGTGACAAAAATGGTTGAGATGGCAATGGTGGAAATGACACTGACAATAATGATGCTGGAGAAGAAAGAAGACCAGAAGCAATTATCTGCTGGTGAATTTGACGAACTGCATTCACAGACTTGCATTCCTTTAACAGGGCTGCGAAATGAATATGAGAAACATCTCTACCAAAGCATGCTGCATTTGCAATTGAGAGGAACCGTACTCCAATTGGTTTTGTTGCCATTAGCAAGTTGAAAAGCATAACAGCAGCAGAGTATCATCATGCACAATAAATCCTCAAAACAGCCATTGCATCACTGTATAATAAATAGGACACAATTAGAAGAATGTATCATATTTGTAGTTTTTCAATTAATACAAAAAGATGCAAGATGCAGGAAAAAAGAGAGAAGCAAATATCACAAATATGTTAACATATACACTTCGGCAAGTCTGCACGATCACAGCCAGATGGTAGGATCCTACTATCCTGTGATATTTTTTCAATCTGGAATGTGGATCACTAGTGGATCAGAAATCTAGTATAATGGATTCAGATCCTATTGGCTATCCCATCCTTTGGTTACAGAATAATTCAAAAATCTAAATTCAATTACTTGGTCCGCTTCCCCCTCCTAAAACACAAAGTTAACTAAAGAACTGAAATGGCTTTTGTTGTGTCTTATTTTTCATGCTAAAGGCGGGTTCTAAATAGCAGTATAGCACTCCAGCATCAGTAATAGACATGACCAAAGATTTACAAAATCATATTGAACATACCATATTCTTGAAAACTGATTGAAGAATAACAATACAATAGGAGTAGCTGTGTCTACTTATATTAATAATAACTATTGGATGAATAGCTTTAAATATAGCCAGAGTAGATAAATTTAGAACAATGGTTTTGCCAATGAGAAAACTACTTTGAACTCAAATTCAACGCTTGTTTAGTAGGATGACATGAACAGCTTGTCAACTCCCAAATATACGCTAGCTTTAGCAGTTCACTTGATTAGTTTTTTCTCGTTCCCTACCATATAAAATATTGCCAAGTCTATTTTAACTATTATAAATACAAATTTACATGATACTAAGAACTCCATGAGCTGCTACCTAAATATTTGACAACACAATCGATTGCACTGTACAAACACACTTCAAAATCTACAGCAAGCATATTCACGATAAAAAAAATTTATGCCAATCATCCATCCCACAGATCTGAAAATCTCATAACATTCTACACAATCCAAACAAATAACTGGGAAGAAGGGAGCTTGAGCGAGGGAGAGGCGGTCGGCAGAGAGGAAGGAGAAGGGAGGAATAGGGAGGGCAAGGGGGATAGAAGGCCGGCGAGCTAACCTTGACGGAAGGCCAATGGCAGTGAAGTCCAGGCTAGGAAACTGCGGTAGTGCTCGGGGAATGACAGTGGTGAACTCCGGCGTAGGCGATGGCCACCAGGGTCCATCTCCTCTAGCACTGCTCAACCCCCGGCCCTGGATTCCGTCTCCTCCAGCGCCGTTGGCCCCGCAGATCTCAGCACCGCCGGCCCCTGAGATCTTCCCCGCTTCCAGGCTTGGCGCTTCGTTTGATACTGAGACAGAGCTCTACTTTTTTGTCCCCAAGCATGGGCATCAAACTCCCAGGATGCTCTTCCTCCACGGTAGCAAAGCCACTAGTGTCAGCCGTTGGACCTGATTTTGCAGCCGAGACAGGCGACTGGCTCACACGTCCGGTGCAAGCAAAAGCTCTTGAGCATGCAGCACGTTGGACACACTTCAGTGGGCTGCCAGCGTTCATGCAATTCGTTGGTGTGTGCGGGCTGTGAAGCCGAGCGCTGCATGTAGAAGATTGCGAGGATGCCGAGCTATTGCTGCTAGTGATCGACTCCTCACGGATGGTGGCGATGGATTGGAGCACATGCCATCAGTACCGACAGTGGCGAAGCCAGGATTTATATAAGCCTCCGGCCAAAAATAAATGACTATTACTGTCGTCAAAGACTACGAACATTTAGGTATAACAAAAGTACAGCCCAAATACATAATTAAAAATAAATTTGAATTACATGCTTAATATTTCAATAACATAGATAAAATATGTCAAACCAATATAGCATAGTGGAGTGGTAGAAAAGTTAATACCTAATTAACGAAGGTTTGATGCATCTGAAGCTACTATCTTTTCATTAACAATAGAATAAGAACCTGAACCTGTAAAAGATGAAATTGCACATGTAAATTAGGCTTCGACCTCTTCATCCTGTATTTCTATTACATTAAATTGAGTCCAATCAATTATTACTCAGCTTAAGACAAGAAAAACATACTCCAGTGAATTGTTTGAAATGAATGGACTTTCTAAATTTTCCAAGACTGTTAGCTATATGGTTGTCATACATAGAGCACTCGCAAGAAAATAAAGTAAGTAACTTGCTAAAGCTAAACCATAAGAAGCTTCTCATTTTGAGGCTCAAATTAGCTTTATTTTTCATGCTCCATATCAGTGTTGACTGACTAAATTTTATCAAAAACTAAAACAGCTTTAGATTGACAATGCAGATTTTCATAAATTATAACTTTGCCAATGCCAGTTACCTCAAGCCTCAAGGCTCGGTCCGACGGTCACTACTCGCTCGGCTTATCAGTTATCAGACTTATCAGAACTTCAGAAATCAGAACTAGCCAACCAGGCAGCAGGGCAGTAGCCAGTAGGCACTCCAGTCTCTAGGGCCCCAGGCAGCAGCCTGCCGAGCAGCGGGCGCCGCCGCGCCGGGAGCCGGGCGGGCGTCGGGCCAACGGCGGCCGACGGGCGGGGCGGCCGGGCAGGCTCCGCTGGGGTGGACAGTGCCGGGCGGTGCCGACGGGCGAGCGGTGGCGGGCAACAGACGCCGGGTGGCGGCGGGGGCGGCCGGGCGGGCGTCGGGCGGGGGCCGCCGGGCAGGCGCCGGGCGGGAGTGTGCTCCGGGCCAGGTGGGAGCGGGCGCTGGCTGGGAGGCGGGAGAGGCCGCCGATGGCGGCGTTGGGCGGCGACAGGCGGGATCGTCCGAGCGTGCTGCGTGGGGAACTCCCAGTGCCGGCCGAGCTGGTCGACTGGGGTTGGCGCGCCCGAATGCCTGATGAATGCTAGGGTTGGCTCTGGACGTGAAGCAGCTGGGCCAGGCCGGATTCTTGGGCCGTCGGGCGGTGGGACTAACTAAAAATATTGCTACTGAAGAACTACAGACGATAGAAACATCACTTAGATTAATCAGACTTCTAGAGCAAGAGCATATCTGATTTGGACTTCTGGATTCCGGAGTCTCGGCGGGCAGAGGCAGAGGGGAGGAGGAGGTGGCTGCAGCAGATGCCAAAGCAGGCGGAGGTGGAGGCGGCGCCAAAGCAGGCAGAGGTGGTGGCGGCTGCGGTCGACGCCGAAGCAGGCGGAGGTGGAGGTGGCTACAGCCGGACGGGAGGAGGCGGAGATGGGTTGCGACCGAGGCAGAGGCGGCCGAGCTCGAGGAGGCGGAGACGGCCGGCCTCGAGGAGGCGCAAACGGCCGGACTGGAGGAGACGGAGCTGGAGGTGGGCGGATGGAGGAGACGGTCGGGCTCGAGGAGGCGCAGGTGGCGGCGCCCTCTACGCAGGACGCAGAAGGAAATCGACCTGGAGTCTGGACTAGTGGCTGTAGGGTTTAGACTCTCTCCAATCTTCATTCCATTGCTAGACTCTGACTGTGGGCCATAAGTCGGCCGACTAAACAATCAACTAGTCGCTAATAGTTGACGATTAGTCGTCCAGTCGCACGATTAGTCGCTCAAGTCAAGTCGATCATCCTAGTTGTGCTCCAAGTACTGACTGGACGACTAATCGTAGATTAGTCGATGACTAGTTGACGACTTAATAACACTGTTCCCGAGCATTGTCCGTAACTAGGGACACAACTATTCGAATAGTTTGATTAACACTACAGAAATTATACACTTTATCCATAAGATATGATCAATCTTATAATGTCATCCTTGACACGGTTGCTTTGAAATGCGACTAAAAAGATCGTAACAAAATATTTTGAAAACTCTATCCCAACATTAACCCCCACAAAAAGCTGATATCGTCATTCCACCCTCACACAGAACATAAGAATGGGAGGGACTCATCGTTGGATTAAGAACAATGACTGTTCAAATTGTGGCGCCACTGCAATACACACCCTCTACCCAAGCACAAAGCTTAGCCTACCACCTGATGTATCATATGTCAAGACTCAATAACTTGCAAAGTTAGGTCTATCCCATCCAGACATGTAGTTGTATATTTCGATCAGTTCAATGGCTTACAAGGTTAAACCCTTAATTAATCAGGGAAAGACTAACCAATCAACTACACCACTTCATACTGAAGTATATATAGATTCATACAGAATCATGTCAACCCAATATCACACAGACCCACCAACACACAACTTCTTGCCACTTGCCCCAGTTTAAATCGTTTACCACCTATGTTGATTATAGTGCAATGCATGCTATCAACAACAGATCATCGTGTGATAACACATGGCACACCCTTCTCACAACGATATTCCACAGACACTTAGTCATATTTGAATTTGCACTTTCAAAATGATATCAATAACATGTTGCATGGCTAAAGACACTAATAACGTCTAAACAAACCACATTGGTTCCATATTTATGACCAACTAATAATTAACCAACTTAGGGTGACAAATGATCATGGCATATAAATGAAAAGGTAAGAATAATTCAAATAGGTTGCATAACTAAACCTGAAATAATCAAACAGTTGATAATTTGAACTAGCATGCAATAATTTAAAACAAAATAACTATTACAAAACTGTGTTCTACATGACCAAAGCACAACTTGCTTTGGAATAGGTCCTGGTTTTGAACTTGAGCAAATTCTTCTCCTTCAAACGCCCCCGGCATCCCCACGTCAATGCGAAACGAGCGACGAAAAGCAAATATATACCAAACAGAGGCAAAACAAACGCCAAAAATCAAAATAAATATACCGGAGGGTGGGCTTGATTTTAGATAAATTTAGGAATTTGAATGGACTCAATCAGAGTTCATATAAAGGAGAACAGGCTCTCGGAAGATTTATCAGACAAGAAAATACTGAAATTGAGAGAGAAAAGGGAATATTCTTCCCTCTAAGACTAACGAGTGGTACCGGGGAATATTCCAGGAATCTTTTTATTTTCCGAAATTTCAGAAAATACCATGAGACAAACATGTGGGCCTCATCGACGACGACTCAGTCCACGATAAACTAGGTCAACACTCAACCGAAACAATCTAGGGCTAGGCTTGCTGCCGGCCACACGTGGCACGACTTGGCGGCTGACATGGCAAAGAAGCGGCTGCTGACTCGGCAACACGCGACAGACACGTGGCGCTGGTGTGGCAAGTGATGTGGCAACTTTCGGGCAAGCAAAGACACGATAGCAAGATCTCAACACAAAGAAACTGGTGACGCAGACGGTGAGACCAACGGCGATCTCCGGTGAGTGATGGTGCGGCAAAAGCTACGACGGCGACAGGCTCGACAATAACGACGATCTCTGGTGAAGCTCCGGCAAAAAGAAGGTGCGTACTATGTAGAATGTGCGACGACAAACTCAACGGTGTAGACGATGACAACAAAGACCCAATGATGGCGATGAAATCTGACAAAAAAAGCTCAAGAGTGGAGCAGGTTTGATCTTCAAATCCTGACAGGACGACGACTCAACTCGATGACTAGGGTTAGGGCATTAGTTGCGAGGCACCAGGCAAAGCATATACAAGGCATAGACACGGAATTTATACCCGAGTGAGGCGGCACGGAAGACGGTGTCCGCGGCGGATACCGTCTATTTATTACATCATATAACGGAAAACGAATGAGATCAGAAAGGTCATCGTTGCAGAAAACAATGCCCGTAAACTCCAACAACACAGTAATTAAATACAATCTCCCGTTTTTGAACAAATACATGAACGTTATATTGCAAATTAAATCGTTGATTTTTTTTTCCCTTCCATTTTCCAAATTACCTGCATTTTCACAAGTCATGCGGCACTAGCATGACCTGAGCTCCAACATTAGTGACACAGTTATGGCAAAATGAATTCCATCCTAGATGAGAGCATGATAAAGTAGCACCTGCAAATACAAAATTCTTCTGTCATAAAGGACAGGATCTTCTAAAGCACTCGCCCATAAAGGAGGAAAAGAAGCCAATAACTAATCTAACCAAGAACAACAAGTCATGTACACCTAATCTCACTGCCATACGTACAGGTATAAAGAAAATTTGAACAAACAAGTAAAAGGATTTAACTCTCGATGAGAGCACGATAAGCTAGCAGTTGCCCATCCAAACCACCATTCGCGCACTTCAAGAACTCACCAAGACGCCACCCCAACGGACCCAAGACGGCAAAGACGTCTCACCCTTAGAGCAAGTACAATAAGGCGCGTCACGGCTTTTAAGCGCATGCGTATCGGCGTTAACATGTGAAAGAGTGAGAAGCGATGAGAGAGAAGGTAGCTCTTATTTAAGAACTGCTTTGCAGATACATGGGTAAATCATTTATGTCTGAAAGAAGAGGTAGTTATTGCACAACATCTAGAGACAACTTTTAGAGACAATTATTGTATAAGCTGGCTTTTAGCTTACTATTAGCCTGCAGTGGGCTTTACTATTGTACTTGCTCTTAGCGCTACTCTGTTTACTTATCTAGTACGGACTATGTAAGAACCACTGAAATCGGCTAACCCCCAGGAAGAAAATAAGAAAGAAGCCCAGACGCTTACTTCGCCAATCCTTCGTCGAGCATGGCCTGCTCCTCGGGCGACCACCGCACGGCTAGCCCGGGGTCCTGCCTCAGCGCGGCCGTGGTGCTCGCGGAGCCGCGGTCGCCGGTTGGCGGTGGGGCCCGCCCAGGGGCCCCGATGGGTCGGCGTTCGCCCCCATCGCGCTGCCTGCGACCACCAACTCGGCTCGGGGATTCCGCCGAATTCGATGAAATCACGAGTAGAAGCCGAGGAATTCCGCAGTTTGGAGGGGTAATTGTGATTCTGAACGGGCGCCGGCGACGAGGGGCGGAGGAGAGGTGAGGGTTTGGTGGCGGCTGCCGGCGAGTCGGGACGGGACGGATGGGATTTCTCTTGTTTATTGGGATCTGGGGCTAAATGGATGGCTGGATGGGCTCCCAGCCTTCTATTATGGAAACTGTTTGTCTGGAAAAAAATTCTATGCAACGGTGCTGCATACCGCGGATTGACACCACGTGTCCCGTTGCGTCAATCTTCTATGCAAAAAATAATTAAGTGATAAGGATTAAAGTGCATTAAAGTGCTTGGAGATTGATGGATTTACATAGAGATTGACACAGCGGGACGCATGGCGCTAATCCTCACGGTGCTGCATAGACCGCGGTATGCAGCACCGTTGCATAGAATTTGTTTTCGTTTGTCTTATGTGCTCCTTTCTTTGTTCCTTCTTCTTTTTTACATCAGAAAGGTTGAAAGCATACCTACATCTGTTTGTTAATTTTTTTAAGAAAATAATACATTTTTTCAATAAATTTACAAACATATTATCCTGAATAAAACAATTACAATAATACACCGATGTCACAAAATGAATGGGTGGCATAAGCTCAAAAATACACCAATACACTAAATGAATGGAAGCTTGGTGATAGAAGCAGTCACCAATTCATTTGGTGATAGAAGCTTGGTCACCAAATGATTTGGCGACTAAAGCCTATGAGTCAAATCAGCCTATCGACCAAATAAACCAGGGACAAAATAATCAGTCGGCTAAATAAATCACGATAAAATAGACATCTGTCACCATTTGGCGATAGAATTGGCAAAAAAAAGGTGTATTTTTGTCATTGTTTTTTTGGAGTATTATTTTTGTAAAGTTATTTAGGAAATATATTATTTAAAAA
Source organism: Rhipidocladum racemiflorum (assembly GCA_036346355.1). NCBI lineage: Eukaryota > Viridiplantae > Streptophyta > Magnoliopsida > Poales > Poaceae > Rhipidocladum > Rhipidocladum racemiflorum. Next base: position 47,553,284 of record CM070577.1, on the reverse strand, counting down.
AATCTATGTTTGTTAGTTTGGGTTAGTATTAATATTCCCTACATTTTCAAATACATGCCATTCTAGTTTTTAATTTTTGTTTCTAAATACATGTTATTCTACAATTTTAAAATGACTTTTTACTATTCTTTCCTTGTGTACTCCTACTATTTAGTTATTCTTAATGCTATTTACTACTATAAACTAGAGTAAATAGCACTATCCAAAAACCAATAAGTGATCTAATGATAAGTAGTAATTTTTTTTTTGTATATGTGTCTTGATAGAAATACAATATCACAAAATGTTGTATATTCAGAAACCAATGGAGTAGTATACTAGCACGCTTGCTCTTGCTCCATGAGCACGTGTTTGGCTAGGTATGCTGGATTAGGGATGGCAATGGAGCCCCATTCCCCATTCCCCACCGGGGAATTTACCTACTAGGGGGCGGGGATAGAGGAGTTTTTTCCCACACGGTGTGGAAACAGGGAAAGTTGTCCCCATCGAAGAATCGGGTTTAGGGGCATTCCACCGCTCCCCGTCCCCATTACCCACCCACGGTTACCTAACCCTAAATCTCGTTGCCTCACCTCCCACACTCTCCAATTAGTCTTGCTCCCCCGTAGTCTCGCACTCCACCGCCACATCCATAGATCCACTGCCGCCTCCACAGTCTCACTCCATAGGTCTGTCGCCTCCTTTATGCATTCCCATAGCCACCGATCGCAAGTAGTTGCCGAATCCCTTGCCATCACCAGTAGCGCCGCATCCCTTGCCTTCTCGTCGTCATTGCATTCCTTCACCACCTCGCCAACTTGCAAGAAGCGCCACACCCCCTCGGTCGTTTTCCTAGATGCCGCCACATCCCCTCGGGCACGGAGCGACACCCTAACCTCCATCCTCAATGTCAAACTCCTCTCCTCTCTCCAACAACCGACGCTGGTCAGTGAGTGAACTCCTCAATCCCTAATTCCTCATCCTCCTCTCAGTGTACATGACTATATAGGATTTTGTGCAACACTCTCTCTGTGAGTCCGTGTACATGATTGAAGTCATTGGTTTAGCTTTAGCTTCTCAGGACTGTATAGGATTATTCAAGGACAATCTGTGCTCTGGGTGCTAAAAAAACCAAATTAAGACTAGACTCATTTTGGTTTGAGACTTTTAATTCGCCCCCTTTTTAGCACAAGATTGCAAGTTGCAGGTTGATAGAATGACAGTAGACCATCTGTAATGACTTGATTTTAGCTTAGTAATGGGTTATCATTGGCTTAACATTGATGTTAGTGATCCTCTAAAATGTGTAGATCTAGATTTATAATGTCGACCCCTAGGACTGAAAGTAGTAACCAAGGCCTAGCCCTAGCACTATCATCCTTGCGAGCCTCACCTTCACAGTCACATGCTTCATAGAGAGAGTCTGTACCTAAGTCGATTAACGACTCAAAAGCACCGGGGGAGGGAAATGAGGAGGAGATAGAAATTTCAAATGATGAAGATGAGGATGTCACTATTGGCTCCAAGAGAAAATTGACTTCAGTTGTTTGGAAGGAGTTAGTGAAAGTCATGGATCGAATCAAGGCAAAATGTAATCAATGTTTTAGGAAGCTTGGAGGAGAAAACCAAAAATGGAACTAAGCATCTTCATGATCATTTGAAGGTGTGTCCATATCGCAAGAGCAAAATGGCATCACAGGAGAAGACATTTACTCAACCTTCTTTGAAGTTTAGCTCTTAAGAGATAGGGAAAGTGTCAGTGGAGAACTACACATTTGATCAAGAAATTGCTAGAAGGAACTTGCTATGATGATGGTGTTGTATGAGTACCCCTTATCCATGGTTGATCATGTTGGTTTTCGGAGATTTGTTAGTGCACTGCACCCCTATTGAAAATGGTGTCAAGGAACATTATTAGGTATGAAATGTTTAAATTATTATTTACCAGTTGTCATGTCTCTAGTTGCTCTGTATTCTAATGTCTGATTATCATTTCTCAATTGCTAGGAAGGATATTGTGGACCAACACAAAAGAAGAAAGGAAGAAGGCTATTGAGTATATGACAGAGAAAAGATCACGAGTTTCAAACGGAGCCTTATAGTAGTAGATTTTTTGGACTGCCACGCCAAAAAGAGCAGAGAAGTTTGAGGAAATTGTTAAGTTTGTGAAAATTAAAATAATAAAGAAGATAACTCTTGACTACAAAACTAGATAGTACTCTATTTTCACTATGCTTAGTGTTGCTTTACCCTATATGGTTGTTTTTGGTTATGCGAAGCGTGTTGAGAAACAATATACTTGTGGTCCTGGTGATGAAGAATGGAACTTTGCTGCTGGTGTTGTCAAGAAGATACGATTGTTCTATGATATCACTGAAATGTTATCTCCAATTGAATATGTTACTACTAATATTTTATTCCCTAAAATTTGTGAAATGAAAATGAAAATGAGGTTGTGGTCTAGTTGTGGCAACACAATTAAAGAAAAAAAAATAACAATTAGCACGAATCAATAGTTTGATAAGTATTGCTCTGACATTCAAAGACTAATGGGCATAGCTACACTTTTTGATCCTCGATTTATGTTTAAAATGTTGCTATTTTTGTATGAAATACTACATGGTGTTGAAAGTGCATCTAGGCCCCCTAATATTATTTTGGTTGATTAATGACAAACGATTAAAGAATCTAACATGTTCAACTAGTTTATGAACAGGAGAAAGTTTTAAATGGAGATCATCTACGATCATCGGGCATCCTCAAACGTCATTGAATAAGAAAAACGGCAACTGCATTTGTAATTTTATTTTGTTGAGTCATAGGTTTGCCGTACTATTAAGAGGGGTGCGTTGAAATTGGTCTAGAGATGGTCTTTATGCTCAATGAATGATGGTTAGTCTCTTGAGAAGCTTTTAGTGTCCACACTTGCATTGGAATGAGGTTTGTTTTAAGTTCCTATCGGATGTTCCGATGTCAGTTCGGATGTTTCGATGTTCCAGTCATTCCGATGTGTAGTTGTGCTTTAGTCCGAAGCGTTTTGTAAGGTTCGGATGTTCCGATGCCTGTTGATTCTCTGTTAGGGTACTCTCTGTTGAGTTCGGAAGTTCCGATTTTCCATATCGGAAGTTCCGACACGTGTTATCCTGAAAATGGGTGCTCTCTGTCGAGTTCGGACTGTCCGAAGTTTGGCTTCGGAAGTTCCGAAGTAGTTGTTTTCTAGTTTGGAAACTCTCTGTTTAGTTCGGATGTTCCGATATTTGTATCGGACATTCCGATGTGGACTTAGATAGTTTTGTTGAGTTCTCTTTCTGGGTGTCATCGGATGTTCCGAAGTTTGGATCGGACATTCCGATGCGCGTAGTTTTCGACCGTTGGAAGCTTTCCAAGGTCTGGTGATTTGCACTCATCGCAACTTCTGAAGTTGGGTTCGGATATTCTGATGTGTGGCTGAGTGCGAGGGTAACGGCTAGTTTTGAACCAAAACTATAAATACCCCACTCCTCTCCCTTTAGAGGGTTACACACTTCACTTGGCTGAATACTTGAGCACCTTGAGCACACCCTAGAGCATTCTTGAGCCCTCCTCCTTGATCTTAGTGATCATCTAGTGTGGTAGTGAGCTAAAGAAAAAAAAAGGGGATTCATTCATCTTGAGCACCAAAGAGCACCTCCAAGATTAAGAGTCAAGCGCATTCATTTCTCTTGGAAGTTGAAGGACTCCTAGACAGCTAGGCGTCGCTTACGAGCTCCCGAGGATTGTGGGACGCCATAAGAAGTTTGTGAAGGCCGGCTCCGCCTCCGAAAGAAAAGGAACCAAATAGTGGAACCAAGCCTCAAGTGCGACCGAGGTTTGGGAGGAAAGGGTTGGAAAAGACCCGGCTCTTCGTGAGCCTCCTCAACGGAGACGTACGATCCCCTCAAGGATCCGAACTCCGGGAAATAATTCCTTGCGTATTGTGCTTTTACTTTACTATTCACTCTATCTCAGACTTGCAAATTTCCTTACTTGTGTTTGCTAGTAGACTAGATCAACTAATTATTCTAGTAATATTTAACTCAGCTCTCCTCTCTCAGAACTGATCGGATATTCCGACTTAATACCGGAAGTTCCGATATTTTCGAAAGTTCCGATATTGGATCGGAAGGTCCGACACTTTTCCGCTGCAGTGAATTGCTTTATAATTTTTTAATAGCCTATTCACCCCCCCTCTAGGCAATTATCACATCTTTTCAGGCGTTAGTGGTGAACAATGTGAGTAACATGTTCTAGAAGTCACTACCTCATTATGCAATTTGATGACTAAATATTGAGTAGATAATGATGAGGATAATATATAATCACCAGCCTCAATACCTACAATTGAAGCTCCAGCTGTTATGTCAATCTTTAATGGAAGTTTTGCTAAGAGAATGCTAGAATCTCTTAGGCTAAAATCTGAGTTAGATCATTCCTGGAGGATGACTATTTACCAACAACAAAGGAAGATTTTAATGTACTGGATTGGTAGAAGGTTGCTGGGATATGTTATCCTACTTTGAGGATGATTGCACGTGACATCTTTGCTATTCCGGTAAGTATAGTTGCTTCCTAGTCCGCTTTTTGCGCGGATAGAGAATTCTTAGTGAGCATCGTAGCTGTCTCACGTTTGAGATGTTGGAGGTATTAATGTGCTCATAGGATTGGCTTCGAAACAAATATAAAGGTAAGTATATAAAAGAAATCATATTTATACTTATTTTGTTAGTTGTCAAGAAAAGAAAATAATGTTTACATTTGTATCTTACAAATGAAGGAAAGGGAGAGCCTTCTAGCTTCTGTACTTGACTTCAAGATATTCAAGAAAGGCTACAGGTGGAGTACTTACAAATAAATTGCAATTTCATAGAATCATAGATGTAGAAATGTAGTGATGTGCTTATATTTTAAATGGTTAACTATTCTCTGTCTTATATAGGAGATGTCATTGTGAGTTGGACATTCTACAATTGTTCAGTACTCAAGACTCAAAAGGAAATGTGCAATTGATGTACTACCTAATAGTGGTCACTACTCACTACGTCATTTACTGTTGCTATTTGGTTTGTTCGGTAATTTCGTATGTGTCTTTGAATCTGTGATTTGTGCTAGAACTTGGATTAGTTGTGTGGCTTCTTCAGCAATTCTATTATTTATGCTGGAACTTGGATTTCTTGGAATTCATTGATTGTGTACTATTTAAGTGGTTGTATTATGTGAACCATGGTCTTTTAAGTGATGTTAGATTAACCTTTTAATTATTTATTAATTGTTGATGTTGTTACTTATGTGTGTTGTTACCATGGGCAATCTATGTTATCATCATCATAGCTACCGGTATCTTATGTGTGTTGATTATTGCTTCTCTTTTAGTTTAAGAATAGCATGTTACTTATGGCCTTATTCTACTTAAGAATATGTGTGTTGAGTCTACTCCTATTATGGGTATCTTATGTGTTATTCTACTCCTGTTATCCTACCTAATAATTTGATTCTTGCCTCTCTTTTACATAAGAATAATTTGATTCTACTCATGTCATCTTGGCGCTCTTTTGTTTCTTTGATTCTTGTTAAAGTTGTTATCGAGTATGTGTAGAATCAAGGATAACCAACTAGAGGGGGGTGAATAGAAGGTTTTTAAAATTATTTGGTTCTAATTGCAATAACCTAAAAGATAATACTAGAATTAAGAATTTAAACAATTAAGTCCTAAATGGTCTAGGTTTTGCTAAGTGCACCAACAAATTAAATCTAAGCAAAGCACACAATTCTAGAATAAAGGACAATCACTAAATATACTTAAAAGGTAAATTTGCACAAATAAACAAATAGAAAGTAAACCACAAGATAATTGACACGATGATTTTTCCCTTGGTCTCATAGACTTACCAGTCTTCTCTAATCCACATTGAGAAAGCTTGAACGAATCAAACCGGTTCTTTGCGCAATTGAGCCTTCCCTTGATCACTATTGGTAACTCTTCCCCGCTCTGGATAGGCAAGCTCCGGCCCTCACACACCACCGGGTCTTCTCACAAGCTCCTTTGAGAATATCACTGATTCTCCCGCTTCCAAGCCGTCTAGGAGGCAGCAACCTCCAAGAGAATAGAGTGATGATGATTGCTTGATGTTGATTCAGGTGTCTAATTGGCTCAAACTTAAAATGCACACTTGAATGCTCCTAACTCTATCAAAATGTGAATTTAATGCACAAGAAAGAGAGGAGACTTGCTAAAGCTCACAATGTATTGAATGAGTGCCCAAGAAACATTGATTCAGGTGTGGGGGTATTTATAGCCCCCACCAACAATTCCAACCATTGGAACAAGAAGTTATAAACAAAATCAGTAATCGCGGTACAACTAGTGTGCAAAACCTGGTAGTACCGGACATTGTCCAACGATCGAATTAGTGCATTTAATGCGGTAGGTAAGAGCTGTTAAATGAGGTCCGGTACTACCGACACACAAATTGTAGTAGTACCAACTTTTAAAACCAAACCGGCTCAAAAAAATGCCCTCTCTGTAAAAAGAGTATCGGTGGTTATTTTGCAGTACTACCGAATCTCGGTAGTACCGAATTTTTTTGCAGAGGTAGTACCAGCATTCAAATACAAAGAGCGCGCTCAAAAACACCCCTTTCTGTAAAATAACTACCGGGTAAGAGCTCGGTACTACCGACCTCCGGTAGTACCACACTTTATACATCGGTAGCTCCGGCTACAGAAAAATGCACGAAAGGGTGCTTCTGTTAAAAAGCTACCGGCCAAAGGCTCCATACTACCGCACCTGTGGTACTACCGCACCTGCAGTACTACCGAGTTTTGCATTGCGGTACTGCCGATCTAGAGTTTTTAGGAAAGATAAGCATCAAGTGCTCTCTAAAAAGAAGTACCATCATGTAAGTTACGGTACTATTGGCTATGCGGTAGTATCGGCCTTAACATAGCGGTGGTACCGACTTTACTGAAAATGCACAAACAACTTGAGAACCAAGTCCAAATGCAACTAAGGGAAGATTTTTGAAAAGATTTTGAGCCAATTGACCTTAATCAAGTTCAAACTACTAGGCATCACTCCCTCTTGATAGTACGACACTTATTCTAGCAATATGATCTTTTACTTCTAACTTTGAGATCGGTAAAACTGCATAAAAGGTCCTCAATAAAATTATACATTGATTTCATGCTTTTAGTCTTCTTTTCTTGACCTTTTTACCTCACAAGATTTTCCTTTTTCATGTGAGATCAACCTATCATCACAAACTCAAGAGAAATTATTAGCCCTTTAACACGATTGTCATTAATTACCAAAACAAAAAAATTAGAGGACTAGATGCTTCAACCTCCCCCTTTTTGGTAATTGATGACAACCTCAACAAATAATATTGAAAGAAATATTTTTGAGTCCATATTTAGTTCAAGACAAAATGTATACTCTAGGATTTGCTCTAGATAGTATTTTACTTTATTTGAGTGAACAAGTGATCATGAGGAACCCACTTTTGATAATTGGTCTGCTAAAAGATTATCCTTTCGTGGAATGTATTGGACTTCGAAGTTAATGAAGTATTTTTTCCAATTTTCTCACTTCATCCAGGTAGTGAGACATTACATCACCAGACATCATATATTCCTTGCTGACCTGGTCTACGACTAATTATGAATCACCTTTCGCTAAAAGCCGACGGACTCCAAGGGATTTTGCTGTTCGGAGCCCGGCTAGAAAACTTTCATACTCTATTACATTATTGCTAGCAGGGAATTGCATCTGGATTATGTATTGTAACTGATCACACTAAGGTGTAACCAGTACTATACCATCCCCGAAACCTCTTAGTTCTCTAGAACCATTGAAGTATAAGGTCTAGTGGACGGCATCAGTGGAATTTTGCTCTACAGCTCACTGTTTGTCCATTCAACGATAAAATATGCTAGAATTTGGGACTTGATTGCTGATCATGAGACAAACTGGATATCGAAGGATCCAAGTTCAATTGCCCACTTAGTAACCCGACTAGTTGCTTCTTGGTTATGGAGAATGTTGCCCAAAGCAAATGATGATGGCACTATAAATGATGAGATTAGAAATAGTGTCTTAATTTCCTAGAAGCCATTAATAAGGAATAAAGGAGTTTTTATACCTGAGGGTACCTCTCCTTTGGTCCATGTAAAACTTCACTTACGTAGTATATAGGTTTCTAAACCCTATCTCATTCAACAACTAGAATAACACTAACTACATTATGTGTAGCCGCCAAATAAAGCAGGGGCGGCACCACCACGGCAAGCAGGGGCGGCGCCACCACGGGAAGCAGGAGCGACGCCACCACGGGGAGCAGGAGCGGCGCCACCACAGGGAGCAGGAGGGGCTCGGCCCTGGGAGAGGCGCAGGGCCAGCTCGGCCAGGGCGCTGGCTGGAGGGCTGGGCGGCCAGAGCGTCGCCGGGTCTGGGGGGAGGCAGAGCAGCCGGTCGGCTGGTGAGAGGAGGGAGGGAGGAGTCGCCTGGGAGGGAGAGTAGGGAGGGCGCCGGCCTAGGAAGGAGGCGCGTCGGCCTGCAGGAATGTAACGCCCTAGTTTTCGCTTTCTGGAGAAAAAACTAAATTAAACAAAGTAAATTCAAAAATTTGAGTTTCTTTGGTGTTTATATTAACCTGGCATCCATTTCCCTCCAAAATCGGGAATTATTTCCCCTCCGATCGAAAAATCGGTTTTTCCAGTTTCCGCCGGTACCCGAAATTTCACCCGAGTCCAAAAATGTTCCAAAAATCCCCAAACCACTTCTAAAATGTTCCAAATATTCCAAAAGGATTTTAGGAATCATTCCCCGGATTTTTGGACCTCCGTTCCTATTTTATCTCGCGCGGCTTTTGTTTAATGCCTGCGATCCACGCCCGAATATTCAATTCCACAAATTTCATCAAAATTCAGCGGAACCAATTTCATTGGGTCCCAAATAATCTAAAATGGTTCTAGGAATTTTTCCGGAATTTTTAGGCCATTTTTCCTTATTTTTCTCTAGGGCGACTTGTTTGCGTAAAGGCGGACCAATGAGACGTTGCCACGTGGCAAGGGAATAGTGGTCATCTTCAACCTCCAGCCAAGCCAAAGAACAGAGAAGCTTGCAAGTGCAACAATGGCTAGGGCTTGATTCCAACACCCTTAACTCCTTCATTTCAACTCCAAATCGCGAAGCGCCGGTTCCGTTGAATTCGTAGCGGCGTCCTCTTCCAATTCCCCACCATCTTTAATCCCAACGCTCGCCGGAAGTTGAACAACCGAGCAAAAACCGATTTCCACTCAATTGCCAATAACTCATCCGTTTCTCGTCCAAACGCCGCACCACCACCTCCATCCTCTTCGTATAAGTATCCCCTTTCCGGGAGTGTGCTCCCCTTTCCCTCTACTCCACGCATTTGCCCGTGAGATCAAGAAAACCGACGGTGTGTCACACTTTTTCGGTGTTCTTCAAGTTCATGCTTGTAGCTCCTTCTCCGGTGAGCCATTCTTCATGCCACTTGATTCCTTGTGACCGTGGATGAGTCTAGAGTCTAACCCAATCATCAATTTTAGGTTTGATCAAGAGTTGGCGACGAATTTCGAGTTTTTGTTCATCCGTGGGAGCTCTGCTCATCGCGAAATTCATCATCTCCGGTGAGAACCAACTCAATTCCTTCCTCCTATGAGTACCTAAGGATGTTATCTAGAGAATCCATGATTTTATTTGATCCAAATCCATGCAAAAATGGGGCAAAAATCCGGTTTTTGGAAGCAAAAGGGGCTCTGTCTGTTCTGGAACCAAATTTCTCGCAAGTACTGTAGCAAATAGTAACTTTTCTCTTTTTCTTGATTTTCCATCATTTTCCAACTTCGAACGCTTATAACTTTTGCGTCCGAACTCCGATTGACTCCGTTCAAGTTTCTAAATTCATCTAAAATCAAGATCTACCTGCCAGTACTAATTTTGTAATTTTTGGATTTTATTTATTTTCTTTTATTTATTTGTTGTCTCGTTTTGCGCGTAGTCGACGATTCCGCTGAGTCCGCCGACCCCGCCGACGGGCTTCAAAGAGTTCAACCTTCTCGCTGTGACCGAGGCAAGTCTCCTTGACGCATTTTGCTCCTATGTTTGCGAAATGATTTAAATGATTTATAAAGTGCATGGCTATGTTTAATGAAATATGTCAAATATAAGTGTTAGTTATACCGAACTTGTTGATTCCTCTTTGACATTGTTAATCATATCCATTGTAACCCTAGAACCTTGTTTATACCATGCTTAGGCTTATATGTTATCCGTTGCTATGTAGTACGGTAGAATTGCTTAGGATCTTTTCCGATGAAAACAACCTATGGGTGGGATTATTCAAAAAGAATGTTATTAAATGTGATTTGAAGTTTATTACTATGAGTTTAGTACTGTTTTCCTAAAATAAAAAGAAAAGGAAAATAATTTCGACTTGGGCGGCATGGAATGTCGGGTGGAAGCGGACCAAGCCTTGGTTCTTTTGTGCAAGTACCGCCCCAAGTCAATTAAGGACCGACGCTTATGACTGTCTCCATTCTAAGCATTACCGTACAACCACATGTCAAAGTGGGCACGACCTGGCTGAATAATTTGTAGAAACCTAACTTAGACTCACCACTCGGTTGTTGTGTGAGAGCCGGAAAGAGGCATTGTTGTTGTTGTTGTTGTTGTTGTTGTTTTTCTCACACGGCGCAAGAGGGGGCTTCTGTACTGGGTGGAAATAACCCTAACAGCGGTGAAACCTCAGCGGGTGAGTCAGGTTAGGCGTATACATTGTAAAGGCCTTGTCATGATATCACTGCAAGCACACCCAAGGAAGTGTGCTAATAGCTTGGCATCAAGGGAATATCATGTCTTGTGGGTAAAGTCAGACAACCTCTGCAGAGTTAAAACTATTCGAATAGCCGTGCCTACGGTCAAAGGCGAAGCTTGCTGAATGCTTTCATACTGGTAGACTTTGGGTTTTGATTTCAAACTAAACAATGTTTTGTTTTGGGATCCGGGAGCGGTTAGAACTCTCGGGTGTGCTTCTGGCGGTCAAAGCCAGGTAGGTGGAAAGAACCTGATTTTGTGAACCATGGCGGACATAGCCATGTGATTGGATTGAACCCTGATTTTGTCGAGATGTGGCAGATAGAGCCGGTATATTAGTGAGTGGTGGTTAGAACCTTCACTACAATATTACGTAATTCAATTATTAAAAAGAATTGCTCAAATATGCTTTGTGAAATTTATTAACAAGTATGATTTGATGAAACTTGGCTTTATGCAAAAGAACCATATTAAGCCATCTTTGGATAGCCTACATTGTGCATAATCTCCCAGACTTGCTGAGTACTTTATGTACTCACGTGCTACATTCTAATCCTCTCTCGTATGAAAGAAGTCATCAAGGAATTCCAACGACTAGGTGCGTTCTCCACTCGATTGCCTGTGGGCATTTGGATGGAGTCGCATTGGCGTTTCGTCTTCATTTGCGATTGTTCAAGTTGTTCAAATTGCTCAGCCGTAATGGTAAACCTTGACCATAAGGTCTTTGCTTTTATTTGGTATTATTCTTATTTAGTTATTTGTACTCGTGATATGGTTGTTGATTCATCACTTTTGACTGTGTGTACTAGCTACTGATCTGGGACTAGTACAGAAATACACAGAGGACTCCGGATAGCCGATCCGGGGGCCCACAAGGAAGAGCGGGGAGGAGGCTCGGTTGGGGGAGGACCAGGAGGCGAGCTAGGGGCATCAGGCATGATGGGGAACGAAATCCAACCGGGTGGGGGACAAAGTGAGAAGGGAGAGAGAAAATTAAGTGGGAGGCAACATAAAAAGGAATAAAGATCTCTCTCTCCACCTACTCTTTAACCCCGCAGATCACGAACAGAAGAGCCAAACGCCCAGACCAGAAACTCCAAACTTGAATATCCAATCACGATATTACACGTTCCCCATTAGGATGGAGGAAGCCCCGCCTGCCCGGTAAGAAGAAAATAAGGAAACATCAGAACACATATGAACATTAGCACCAATATCAACTCACCAATCAGTGGTTTGACATGCTGAAAAAACAACAGGAGAATTACCATACCCTCCTGAAGTCGAGGCCTCGCCTATGGTCACGTTGGCATTTTTCTTGCCCTGTTTATTTGTCCTGTTTTTGCGATAGCAACAGTTTTTTGCCATATGACCGTCCTTTCCGCACACAAAACAGGTGATGGTCTTCATGTCCTTTTTTCTCAATTTTCTTCTTTTTAAAGCTAGTTGTCTTGTTTGGTTTAGGAACTTTGAAGTTCTTGCCATATGATTTCTTCTCGACGATATTGGCATTATTCTGATTAGTTATGCTAGGTGCATTTTTTGCTCTTGCCTTTTCTTCTACATCAAGGGCTGCAATGAGATCCTCAATAGAAATCTCTTCCCTCTTGTGCTTTAAGCTAGTAGCAAAATCCCGCAAGATGAGGGGAGTTTGGCAGCAATGCCCGCTGCCACAAACTTAGGAGGCAATGCACAACCCAAGTGCGCAATCTCGCCAACCAGTAGCTGGAGGTCGTGTGCTTGTGCAACAATTGACTTAGCGCCATCCATGCTAAAATCGAAGAATTGCTCGCACACGTACAACCAGCGACCGGCTTCAGCCTCTGCATACTTCTGGTCAAGTGCATCCCATAACTCAGTGGCAGATGTGTAGTTCATATACACATCATAGAGCTGATTTGCCAAAATAGTCAGAAGGCAGCCTAGTGCAGTGTTGTTCGCACTATCAAACTGCATGTACCGCTCAACCGTAAATGGATATTGCTGGTGGATCACCCACCACAACCCCAATGATATAAGCCAAAACTTAGCCCTTGTCTGCCATCTATGGAAATTTTCACCAGAAAACCTATAAGGTTTCATTGCATCTGAAGCATTAGCCATTGCTGAATCACAAAAATATCGCAAATAAGGTTTCTGAATTATTGGAAATGTGTGCAATATTTTAATTCCAGATTTTATCAAGAGACAAATATCACAGATAAATAGTGATGCACACAGTAAATCTAACAGCAGGCTACACATTGTGCTTCCAAACATACATATACTCAAGAAACATAATATGATTGAGTCGAACGATCACGAACGACTTACAGTTGGGCTTGCTGAAGAATTGGAAGCAGTGCAGCGCATACATAGTCGTGGAAGTAGTTGACGATGAGGAAAAAGAAAAGCGGTCGCGCTGAAGTGCTGCCTAGAAACCTTATTGCCGCCCCGTGCAGGTGAAATCTGCGGCAATGGCCCAGAGATACCGCTTACCCTCCTTCACGGTGCACGCCGAGGAGGAAGGTCGGCGAGGTTCAAGCTGAGCACACAACAGTACAATAGTCAAAGAGGAGCAGGAAGAATGGAGGAATTCAGTGTCTCTGGCCTGGACGTCTCCAGGTATTTAAATATACGCTACACCAAGAATCGACAACATTATGTCGGGCTTGAATGCAGAAGCATTAGTAATCGACAAAGATAATGTCAATTAACTCACTAGTAACTGACAGCGTTTATGACACTTACACTGAATTGAAATATTCTGTTTAAATCGCATTTAAACATAATGACTAGAGAGATAATTGCAAGATTCAGCAAAATAAAAAGATGAATTCAAAGTGCCAGGAGACACAATACGACGCGGTGCGGTTGCTCGTCGCAAGTCACAAGTCACGTGGATTTTGAAGCGAAAATACGCGAATGCGGGCGTGCATGTGTGTGTTTAGCCAGTATTCACCCTATGCCATCCTCATGCCAAGTGTCACATTAATCAAAAGGTGGCAAAGACTTCACCTTTTAAATTGCCCTTACTCCACTTGGCTAAGCAATTTGGTACTAAATCATGCATGCTATAGAATTAAAGGAAATGGGCCACCCATGGGCCAATTTCTAACAGAAGCATCTCTCGAATATGCCTGAATGGCTTGACACACCAGCACTGGTTAAAACGTTGCCTGATATGCTCTAGAAAGGATCTCACAACCATTGCGCTGCCCTGCCTCCGCGTGGGGCGGTGGCTGCCCGACGCCCGCACCACCGCCTCCAGCTCAGCCTTGCGGCCTTCGAGTCGCCTGCAGCCTCCGTGCTCGGAGGATTTCGTTTGCGCAATGTCATTGGAAATGTTCCATTCACAATTCATTATAGATTTTGAGTTAAGGGAAGAGTTTTTAGAGATAACTCAATATATCAACTCACCATATCTTTTCGTACTATCCAAATAGTTTTTTTAAGAGTTCAATCCCTTTCATACTCGGACTCTTTGGCTATATAAGCCAACCCCCTGTACATGTAATCCTTGAAGCATTATAGTGGATTGTTTTCTTTGGTTTTTTCACGTTAAATCTTGTCTTCAATTTTAACAAGTGGTATCAAAGCTTAACACAATTGGTATCTATATGAATAAACCAATCACAAAAGTTCTGCTTTTTTAGAGAACAGAGACAGCCCAATCATTTTTAGCTTGTCTCCCTGAGGATACGATTTTCTTCTACCTCCAATCTCTTGACATAATTAGCAATGATCTCCAGGTGACAATTGCTAGCCAATCTCTGGCTCCGACAGAAACCCAGAATCTCCTTGGCAACAGCAATGCCAAATTGTCAGAAACTAACAAATAAAGCATTTCCATAACAAATGTAATTAAAAAGGTTATTCATATAAAAAGCCATGCATATCATACGGTTGGTGGATAGGTGCAGGAAGTGTATTCACGGTTGTCTATGATAAAGTTACAGATGCTGGAAGGATAGGACTTCTGAAAAAACATTGAATCTAAAACAATGCCTTCCCCAACAGCAAATATTTGTGGCTGAAGAAGAAAATATGCACTATTCAAATATACATGAATAGTAGTTATTCTCACAATGCATTTAGCCATTTACCTCCTCAACTTGAGGAAAGAACATTTCAAATACGACAATCTAATCTAAGATGAATAAATGCACTGCAAAGTCAAAAAGTATACTGTATTACCAAATGTCCAACATTAAGAAAACTTCTATGTTACATGTTTGAAACAAAACAAGCAATTGAACAAGCAAGAATGTTCAAATTGAAGTAAAAAGACCTGCTTCTCCAATTAGGATTCACAAACTTACAGTTAGTAGCATCATCCTCACTCATCCCCATGATGTGAGCCACATCTGCAACGCTGATAATGGAGTATGCAGAAGTTAACAGCTGGAATATCCTCTTTCTGAAGCTTTCTGTATCATTACAAACCAAGATTGGATATCGGCAATGATCAATACAAAATTAAAAAAAAAACTAAGAGCAAGCCATTCAAGTATTTCGAAATATTACAACTACATGACTGGAGCACTTATCAAGCGAGCATATGGGAAACATTCCCCAGCTAAATCTTTTTTTCCCAAGCACATGTCACAGCAAGCACTTCATTAGAATTTAACCTCTCAAATTTTGCCATAATTCTGCGACAGTACCAAAAAATAACAGAAACGAAGGCACAAGAACGAAAATCCTCGAGAAGCTATACGCAGTAAACAGGGAAGTCTATGCAAGGACCGAATCCACGCCGAGATCGCAACCACCAGCAGCAAAGACAGATCAAACGTACCATGGGTAGGACGGCGACGGTGACAGCCTGAGACAGATCCCCTATCCATAGAAGCAGACTACGATACACAGAAAAAGTAAACATGTAGACATTATTCAAAATTACAACAAAAAGGAAGGGCCAGGCTGAAGACCAATGACAGCGCTAAGCGCAATACCGGGAACACAGATGACCATGGGGAAGGCCAAAAAAGTGAATCAGCAACATGCTAACAGGCCATCATGGTGAGCAAACACACGAACCACTCGAAGAAACATAGGAATATATATATACAGGAAACACCGGAAGAAACATAGCGATATACAGCCATTTTCGACAACAAACAAAGCTGACCACATAACAGAACCGTAAATAGGATACAGCACACACTGATAAAAGAAGCTAAGCACAGGAACAAGGTGGCATCACCTTCAGCTTGCAACGACGAAGGGCGATTTCCCCAGCACACACAGCCGAAGAACACCGAGCTGTACTGAAACAATAAGAAACGAATAAGCAGAGGAAACACCACAGTCATGCGACGCATCAGTTAACGGAATGGCCCACTCCACACCGCTCGGTGTCTGTGGGTCTGATACCAAACTAGGCCAATAAGCTCGGCGCACGTCGCGCGCGTGAACGAAAAATGATTTTGTATTTTTTTCGAAGAAAAAATAGACCTAGATGTATTTTCAAAATTTTTGAAGGCTCGAGAGATATTAGAGATCGCGTTGAAAAAAGTACACATATTTCTGTTGACGAAAATATTTTTTTTTTCTCGAAAAACGGAGAAAGGACCTGGATGTAAAAACCGGAGACCTGTTTGCTATATTTTTGGACATAACCACTATCCTGAAAAAGTAGAAAAGGGCTCACTCGTGATTTGTATTTAACGGGAGGCTTTTTCCGTAAAGTAACGAGTGAGGAACCCAAACACACGAACCACTCGCGATCCTGTAGTAGGAGTTCATTGCGGTTGAGGTTCCTCCTTTCAAGTGATCATCGGACAAAGCATCTATACTCATACCACTGTTTTGAACTGTACTCTTTGCATCTTGACTTTCATTGTAAAAGGTGTAGCCATTAATATTATTCCCATGTCCTGTCTGTACATTAAATCTTGGTCCATCAGCCAACCATTTGACAGCCTCACTAACAGAGGCATTCACCTTTTCTTTGAACCATGTAAGGAATCAATCGTTGTGCTCTCGTCTGATGGAAAACTCATCCATATGTGAACTCTCCTCCCGTAATATCAACTTGTGCTGCTGGATGTATGGATGAACTTATGCGCTATGTTGTAAGACTGTAAAATATGCTTTGCAGTATATATCAAACTGTAGACTCATTAAATTGGACCCAATGGTTCCTTTGCCACCAAGTCTACACTCATGACGAGATATAGGAATACCAATTAGTTGTTTTTTACCAAGATAGTCCACGCAAAACTCAATAACCTCTTCAGTCCTATAACCTTTAACAATACTACCCTTAGTCTTCGACCGATTCCTCACGTATGACTTTAATATACCCATGTACTTCTCGAACGGATACATGTAACGTAAGAATGCGAGTCCACATATCTTAATCACTCAAACAAGGTGAACAACGAGATGGACCATGATGTCGAAGAACGACGGGGAAATGCATCTCAAGCTGACAAAGAGTCTGCACCACCTCACTCTGCAAGTTATCTAGTATATCGGAATCAATAACCTTGCTAGAAATCGCATTGAAGAAATAATATAGTTTCGTGATTGCCAACCTGACATCCTTTAACAGAATATTTCTGATTGCAATAAAGAGCATTTGGGTCATCAAAATATGATAGTTGTGGGACTTTATACCAAGCAACTTCAAATCATCTATGGATACAAACTTCTTAATATTTGCGGAGTAGCTTAATGGAACTTTAATACCTTAGAGACACTTGTATATGTCTTTGTGACACTATGGTTTGGTGTGACATTATAGAAGGTGAAACTAGAGAATAAAACCTTTCGGCTTAGGGTTTTGTCGCGTTTTTGGGCCGGTTGAAGTGTTATGTCGCCACGGAGTGTCGTAACCTTATTTAACGTGCATGATAAGGTTAATAACATTATGAGATGTGGAATTAAGGTTAAAACTATAGGATATGGAGGTTAATAGCTTTTCCGGGCCGTTTCCGAGGTTTTGGGCCTTCCCGGGGGAGTTTGGGCCTTGGTGGGCTTTGGTGGGATGGAGTAGGTCTCCGTAACGGACTAGGTTTGGGTGTGGGGGCTGGTAAAAGGGCTCCCCACCAGCCCTTGGGGCGTCCACCCCTGCCCCATGCGCCCCTAACCCTAGCCGCCACCCTTCCTCCTCCCTCCACCTCCTAGCCGCCCCATCTCTTGCCCCCATGGCGCCCCCATTGCTCCCCATTGCACACCACCTGTCCTCCACCCCCCTTGCTGCCCTAGGGTGACCTCCCCACCCCTACATCCTCATGGATCCATCCGAGGAGCGAGGAGCGAGGAGCGAGGTGCGAGGAGCGAGGAGCGAGGAGCGAGGAGCGAGGAGATCGATTGGAGTTTTCGTGCGTCGGGCAAAGGTATGATCGTGGGGCTCCTCGGGGATGAGCTAGGTACTGTTATTAGGGAGTTTATCAAGTTTTTAGATCAATTGGAGGCGCTGGATTTGAGTAATTTGGGTTAGATCTAGATGTTGCCATGTTTCTGTTTTCGGGCAGATTGAGCAGTCGAGCTAGGGTTCGCGTTTTCGCCAATTTAGAGTTGGAATCTGTCCGTACGGACTTCTAGGAAGTTTTAGATAATTTCATTACCTTTCAGTGCATATAAAGAAATTGAAATTCCGCCCAGCCGTTTGAATGTTATGACTGTTTTACCGAGCGTGTTAAAATCTGTGACGCGATTGGAACAGATCTCGGTAATCTGTAGATTAAACAACTTTAGAGGCCGAATCAGACTTTCCATATACCTAGAGAAAGTTGGGAAATTTCCTAAGCTACGCGAGGGTGTACTCGTTTAATTCATTCGGAGTCCCAGAACTCAAGTTATGCCTTTTGCAAGGCTGCTGTCCCGACGGGACAGAACCTCTGTTTTAGGTTTTGCGAGTAGGGAGCAATGTCAGGTTAGATGGGGGTTTGCGTACTGTTTTGTGGTTATGATTGTGATTGTGTGATACCCCTGTGCAGGAGGTGTGACCCCGGGAGTGCCTTCTACTTCCCGCCAATCCGTTGCACGTGGTTGAGGCAAGTGTGTTGTGATGGATAGCGAGTTGTAGGTTGCATGTTGAGATTAGATGGAATTGTTTACATGATATATGTCCACTTGCCATGTGTTAATGATTGCTATGATATGATGAGCATGTTTAAGATGTTATGACGCCATGTGTTAAAATATGAGTTTTATATGATGTTGGCATGCTTGCATACATGACATGTTACATGGCCCGGGCGGTGAGAAAGTCATTAACTAATCCGGGAAGGTCGGTGAGAAAGTTATGACTAATCCGGAGAGCCAATAGAGTAAGTCCTACATCGTGATTCCATCTACCGTGGGTTGTGGAAGCGAGGAGTAGGCACCCTCCATCTTCGGAATGGAAGGGGGGAGAGGGTGCACACCGACGGGTGTGTACTCAACCATACCGGTATGAGTTTCCAAGGAGATATGAGCATTGCATTGCATTGCATACACAATGATGATGATTTTGTTAAAGTGTTCATGATTGAGATGATATACATGATGTGAGATGTTATTTTCTATGATATTGTTATTGTTGTCCATTACAATATGCTTGCTGAGTTTCGAACTCACGCTTGTGTTTTATGTTGTTTTTAGGTACTTTGAGATCGGCATGCGGGAAAAAGGGGTTTAGCTACACTTCTACACGTAGCTCCACCATCATAGTCTATGATTAATCACTTGGAGACATGATTTTAAGAGTTGTGCCATAAAGTTAATGTATGGTTTAATCTAGCATGCTTGTGATCCCTTATTTGCTTCGTTATAGTTTATGAAGTGGTTGAGCGTGGTATTATTGGCGTAATTTGATGATACATCCATTTATGTTGATGTTTTAGATGTCGTGTGCTATGATATATCTTGCCATGATATTGATATTGTGTTAATTCATGGAAAAACAAAGGAGATGCTGCCGAAATATCGGTTTTTAGCATATGTACCTTTGCTGGAATTTATGTTTAAATGTGATATTTAGTTGTTGTTTAGCTTATGTTTGGTAGCATTCGGGCATATTAAATGCCGGGGTGTTACAGTTGGTATCAGAGCGGGCTGTAGGTCATTGGAATGTGTATTTTTAGTGTCATGCTATAGGTTGCAACTAAAATGTGATGTGGACTAACTTAGAAACATGGCTTAGGTTCTAACTAAAACTTTGTCATAGGATAGCAATATTAAAACTTGCAAAAGTGGTATAACTAATCTAAAATTTGACACACATTGGATGCACAGTAGGAAAGGGTATGGGTATCGTTTCTTTACGCTTAAATGTTGTATTTAAGCTATGATGTTGAATGCTTTATTTGACAAAGCATGTTGCTATGTCTATGAGATAAATGTTTGAATTGTTCTTGTGGTGGTGATAAAGTGGGGTTGTGGTGCCGAAGGGTTTCGGTCACCTCTTTTTGTTCATAGTAAGGGTGAGGTTTGACGGTGTGGCCGGTTAGTGCCATCACCGAAGAACTGTTAACCCCTGTAGGGGAAGAGTGCATACCCTTTCTGTCGTAGATCGGGTAGTTAACTGGAGTCAAATAGAAGAGTTTGGTGGTGGATTCCTTCGGATGTTCTTTATCGTTCTGTGATCGGTCTTTGTTGGTCTTCTTGGTTTTAGTGATGGAAACCAAAAGGAAAGTGTTTGGTATTCGTTTTGATCGCTCAAGATGCGGTGTGTGGTTTTGTCTTCCTTGGTTGAAGACGAAGAAGAGGAGTCTAGTGTTGCGCTTCTTTTGGGCGCCTTTCCAGTTTTAATGATTAGTTTGTTGATGGCTTTATGGGGAAGAAGCATTCAAATTTATCCCTATGTTTGTCTTTCTCCGAGGTTAACGGAGTTATTATGAGTTATGCCGCACTGGCCGCCGTGGCTGAAGTTCTGTGTCTTTGTAGAAGTAAGTGGTGTTTGATTCGTTATTTTGCTGGT
Source organism: Rhipidocladum racemiflorum (assembly GCA_036346355.1). Classification (NCBI taxonomy): domain Eukaryota; kingdom Viridiplantae; phylum Streptophyta; class Magnoliopsida; order Poales; family Poaceae; genus Rhipidocladum; species Rhipidocladum racemiflorum. The sequence continues at coordinate 47,532,558 of CM070577.1, read as the reverse complement.
TTAAGAAAATCATCTTTGAAGAACCCTTCCTATTTTGTGAAAGTTTGGAGTTAGGGTTTATTTGCAAAGGTATATTTGATCGATTGGTTCCCTCCAAGAGGGAGTCTTTGAGATTTAAAAAGTGTTTTGGAGAATTCCTTTGCATGACCAAGTTTGGGTTTGTCTCATCGCAATTTTGAGAGTCAAATTTTCCTTATGAATTTGGGATGAGTTTTAAAACTAAAATGTCAGAAACAATGTAGTCTTTTGACTGAAATCGTTTGTCCCTAGTAAGAATTGATGTTTAGCATGTTATGTAGTAGGTAACAATGTGGTTTATGGATTGATGTGTTGCTAAGTTAAATTTTGAGTTGAATCAATTCAATGTGATTAATATCTCTAGCTTGAGAATAAATAGACTACTAGTGTTGCAGTTTACTCTTAGCGAGAATGATTAAATGTGTTAATGTACATGCTTAGAATCTGTTGCCTTGCTTTAAAAGTGCTTATGATCCTTGTTAATGTTAAAAGTTTAAACTTTGATGCATAGTTAAAACATTAAGATGATGTAGACTGCTGTTATTGTAAAAGAAACTTTGCTGGTTGTTAAAGATGTTCTAATCTAATCGATTAACAGAGAAATTTAATCGTGTTGACTAGTGACTTTAATTTGGATGTTGATTAGAGTTGCTATTTATGTTGTTGCAAACTACTAGTATCTTTGGAAGTATGCAGTTGTGTCGCTACAATGCTAGTATTGATATCAATGGAGAAGACATAAGACTTATTGTTAATGATGTTGTTAATGGTAGTGTTAATGCTAGTATTTAGTCTATTTTAAATAGTGGGAGTATGTTGTGTGGTGGTAATTTTGTTATCACCTATGTATAGGGTGACTAAAAGTAATGTTGTTGGTTGATGATTATGCCCATTTGTTGTTATTGATGACTAAGTAGTTGTGGTAACTGTTTAGATTATTCGTTGGAAAACCATGGTTAAAATAGAGGAAAATTTTAACATGTTGCGATGGAGTGAGCTTTGGGTAATTAACATGATGTACAATTTCATCCTTAATGAATGTATGCCTTGGAATCCTAGTTATGAACTTTGTCTTGTAGAGATAATATTTACATGTTGAAGTCGTTGTTTAACTGAATAAGGTTCGGTTGTCGAGACGTGAATATATAGGTGGCATGAAATTTATATGCTGATATTGCTGAAAGATTTATTGAAATACTATGTTTCCAACTTGGAATAAGATGTATTATGATTCGGTGACCCGTGAGGGTCATGTCAATATAGTTTTGGTTGGTTGCCTTTTTCGATAAGCACCTTAAACCCTAATTAAAAGTGTTGGGATTGGTAACTAGAGGAAGAATTTGTTGTGAAGTTTCTGATTTATTTGTGTTGGGGCTTCTCAGGAAGTAGATAGTAATTATTGAAGTCTTTTAATGGAAAGCGTAGTGGAGTACTAGAGATGGTTCTTTTTATGCTGAGCTTGTGTTTAAAAGCTTTTGGACTGGTTTGGTTGCTTTCCATTTTGGTTGAAGGGTTTTCGGTCAAGGTGTTCCATATGCTGTGTTTCAGAGTTTCCCTAAAACTCATAGAAATTGGTGCAAATATTTGGTTTTGGCTAACTTGTTTAGTTTGTGCTATGAGTTTCCCTTTCTCTTTGAGAAAGTTTGTGGCGGTTGTGTGTGCAGATGCTTGACTTTGGAGTCGATGTTCTTTTCCAAAATGCTGATTTCGGTTAAAATGCGAGGTTTTGCAAGTTTAGCTTTCAAGTAATGGAGGGTTCTCATATGACGTGGTCTTTTCCTCGCTAACGGTTTGCGATCATGGTCTATATGAATTTCTCGCAACCTTCGATGTTAATGGTGTTTCAATTCTTTGATACCTAATAAGTCGTTTGGTGAATGACTAATCGATCTTGGCCGTTCCATGATGAATGAATGGTGGAAAGGAAAACATGTCAACGTTTATCGATGTTTAATGATAAAGGAGTCGTTGAGCCAGTCGGTGAGAAAGTCATATATGGATACATGACTAATCCGGAGTGCTCTTGAAAAGTTTGCATTCATGTTATGAATCGAGATGTCCATTTCTTTCTAGTATGAAAAGAAAGAATAAAGAATTTCTGGTATGTTGGTTGTGATGAAGGGGATTTGTGTTTCCTTTGCATCTTGGTTTAGAAAGTTAAACTGAATGCTCTTTGGTTGTTGTCGAATCCTTTCCAAAGTGATTGTAGTGCATTGGATTCAAGGTTAAGCATGGGGACCAATTGGGTTCATGGTTTGTGGTTGAGTTTATCCAATCGTTGTGTCCTTGTTTTAGTCCTTGGGTGGAAAGCTTGAGGGCGAGACCCGCTTGGATGAGAAATCCAGTATGGGTTGTTATCGACCTAAGCATTAGGTGTTGTTAGTAGTGGATCGTAAATGGTTTAAAGGTGAGGAGTAAAGGAAGGTTGAGTTTGACTCAATTCAAACCTTCTTGGAGAATTGTGCTGTTGATGTGTTCCTCGATAGGGTTGATTAAGTACTAGTGGACCACTTGGTGGTTGCTAGTAATTGCTTTTCCTTTTCGAAGTGTATTGGATCTTTTGTCGCTGATCTATGAGCGAGTGGAGTCAACCGTAGCATTTTGTTCGGTTATTCTGTTCTTCTTGGGTTTTAATAACTTTGGTTTTAAAGAAAGCTTTCCCTTTTGATGTTAGCGGTGGGTATTGGTCTTTTGTAAAAGATGAATCTTTTGCATGGTTTTAAACCCCGTTGTTCAAACAGTGGGTTGTCTTGGAGTGTAGTGTCTCTCTTGGCTTGCGCTGCCTTGATTACTACGAACCATAGTAGAGAGGTTGATCTGTGAAAAACACTTTTGTGCGTGGGAGCTGAAGAGGGTTCTAGCGGTTGAAGCCGTGTTCTTCTGGAAAGTAGCATTGCTAAAGGGATCAGGCACTTTAGTGCCAAGGAATGTATCGAATGAGGAGTGTGAGACCGTGTTCTTTCGTGGTCTTTTTGGCAATTGGGGTGAAGGAGGAACTGTGCGAGGTTGCACTTTGTTGCGCTAAATCAACATTTCCTCGCCAAGGGTTGGTTTTGAGAACCCGTTTGTCGTTTGTTCCGGTTTGAGTCTTTGTGTGAATGTTTTATGTTGTAAGGAAGTCTTTTGTCCCTCGGGGACTTTGTTGTTGTTTTTGGCGTCCTTTGGATTCGAGGTCGAATCCTGTTGAAGGGGGGAAGAATGTGACACTATGGTTTGGTGTGACATTATAGAAGGTGAAACTAGAGAATAAAACCTTTCGGCTTAGGGTTTTGTCGCGTTTTTGGGCCGGTTGAAGTGTTATGTCGCCACGGAGTGTCGTAACCTTATTTAACGTGCATGATAAGGTTAAGAACATTATGAGATGTGGAATTAAGGTTAAAACTATAGGATATGGAGGTTAATAGCTTTTCCGGGCCGTTTCCGGGGTTTTGGGCCTTCCCGGGGGAGTTTGGGCCTTGGTGGGCTTTGGTGGGATGGAGTAGGTCTCCGTAACGGACTAGGTTTGGGTGTGGGGCATGGTAAAAGGGCTCCCCACCAGCCCTTGGGGCGTCCACCCCTGCCCCATGCGCCCCTAACCCTAGCCGCCACCCTTCCTCCTCCCTCCACCTCCTAGCCGCCCCATCTCTTGCCCCCATGGCGCCCCCATTGCTCCCCATTGCACACCACCTCTCCTCCACCCCCTTGCTGCCCTAGGGTGACCTCCCCACCCCTGCATCCTCATGGATCCATCCGAGGAGCGAGGAGCGAGGAGCGAGGAGCGAGGAGCGAGGAGATCGATTGGAGTTTTCGTGCGTCGGGCAAAGGTATGATCATGGGGCTCCTCGGGGATGAGCTAGGTACTGTTATTAGGGAGTTTATCAAGTTTTTAGATCAATTGGAGGCGCTGGATTTGAGTAATTTGGGTTAGATCTAGATGTTGCCACGTTTCTGTTTTCGGGCAGATTGAGCAGTCGAGCTAGGGTTTGCGTTTTCGCCAATTTAGAGTTGGAATCTGTCCGTACGGACTTCTAGGAAGTTTTAGATAATTTCATTACCTTTCAGTGCATATAAATAAATTGAAATTCCGCCCAGCCGTTTGAAAGTTATGACTGTTTTACCGAGCGTGTTAAAATCTGTGACGCGATTGGAACAGATCTCGGTAATCTGTAGATTAAACAACTTTAGAGGCCGAATCAGACTTTCCATATACCTAGAGAAAGTTGGGAAATTTCCTAAGCTATGCGAGGGTGTACTCGTTTAATTCATTCAGAGTCCCAGAACTCAAGTTATGCCTTTTGCAAGGCTGCTGTCCCGACGGGACAGAACCTCTGTTTTAGGTTTTGCGAGTAGGGAGCAATGTCAGGTTAGATGGGGGTTTGCGTACTGTTTTGTGGTTATGATTGTGATTGTGTGATACCCCTGTGCAGGAGGTGTGACCCCGGGAGTGCCTTCTACTTCCCGCCAATTCGTTGCACGTGGTTGAGGCAAGTGTGTTGTGATGGATAGCGAGTTGTAGGTTGCATGTTGAGATTAGATGGAATTGTTTACATGATATATGTCCACTTGCCATGTGTTAATGATTGCTATGATATGATGAGCATGTTTAAGATGTTATGACGCCATGTGTTAAAATATGAGTTTTATATGATGTTGGCATGCTTGCATACATGACATGTTACATGGCCCGGGCGGTGAGAAAGTCATTAACTAATCCGGGAAGGTCGGTGAGAAAGTTATGACTAATCCGGAGAGCCAATAGAGTAAGTCCTACATCGTGATTCCATCTACCGTGGGTTGTGGAAGCGAGGAGTAGGCACCCTCCATCTTCGGGATGGAAGGGGGGAGAGGGTGCACACCGACGGGTGTGTACTCAACCATACCGGTATGAGTTTCCAAGGAGATATGAGCATTGCATTGCATTGCATACACAATGATGATGATTTTGTTAAAGTGTTCATGATTGAGATGATATACATGATGTGAGATGTTATTTTCTATGATATTGTTATTGTTGTCCATTACAATATGCTTGCTGAGTTTCGAACTCACGCTTGTGTTTTATTTTGTTTTTAGGTACTTTGAGATCGGCATGCGGGAAAAAGGGGTTTAGCTACACTTCTACACGTAGCTCCACCATCATAGTCTATGATTAATCACTTGGAGACATGATTTTAAGAGTTGTGCCATAAAGTTAATGTATGGTTTAATCTAGCATGCTTGTGATCCCTTATTTGCTTCGTTATAGTTTATGAAGTGGTTGAGCATGGTATTATTGGCGTAATTTGATGATACATCCATTTATGTTGATGTTTTAGATGTCGTGTGCTATGATATATCTTGCCATGATATTGATATTGTGTTAATTCATGGAAAAACAAAGGAGATGCTGCCGAAATATCGGTTTTTAGCATATGTACCTTTGCTGGAATTTATGTTTAAATGTGATATTTAGTTGTTGTTTAGCTTATGTTTGGTAGCATTCGGGCATATTAAATGCCGGGGTGTTACAGTCTTCTTTCTCCTTCTTGGACAAGGTGTAGCATGCAGCAAGGATATACAGATCTTTTCTATCCTCCTCTATCACAAAAGTTTTGGCCTAATTCCCATGTAGGCCATATTGTGGCGAGCATTCACACCATCCTTGATCTTTCAACGTATGTTCAATAGGATACCAACCAAATTGTCATATATATTCTTCTCAACATGCATGACATCAATACAATAACGGACATCTAACTCCTTCCAGTATGGTAAGCCCCAAAATATTGATATCTTCTTCTAAATGGTCCTAGGATGAATAGATTTATGGCTCTTTTCATATTGAACATCGATATCCTACACGTGTGATTATACTTGCCTTTCTCTCATAGGCTGTGGGGCCAAACGAACTTATCTCTTTCCATCAAATTTATCATTTATCTTACGGTATCGATGACTTTGAGGTAGAAACCTACGGTGATCCATGTACACAGTTTTTTTGGAATTGGGCAGCCACAAGCTCTCAGTCTCCTCTTCACAAATTGGATACGCTTTGGCTCCCTTCATGCTGTAGCACACTAAATTACTAAAGGCCAGGAAATCATTTGTGGTGCAAAATATCATAGCCCGTAGGGTGAAGTTCTCTCTTTTGTATGCATCCCACACTGCGACCCTGTCATTCCACAATTTTACCAAATCCTCAATCAGTAGTGCTAGATACACATCAATATCATTTTCTGGCTGTTTTGATCCTGAGATTATCAACAATGTCATGATAAACTTCCGCTTCATGCACAACCGCGGGAGATTGTAGATACACAACACGAATTGGCCAAGTGCTATGGTGACTGCTCATATTACCAAATGTATTCATTCCATCAGTACTCAATCCAAACCTTATGTTCCTCATCTCGGCAACAACTCCTCATGTTTCCAATCAATGTTTCAAAATTGAGCCGAATCAGCGGGGTGTCTCAGCCTGCCATCTTCCTTTCGAGATTCATAATGCCAACGCAATAATTTTTCCTCTTTGGGATTTGCAAACAACCGCTCCAAATGGAGAATGATGGGCAAGTACCACAATATCTTTGCTGGTACCCCTTTGTTTACATCTTCACCATTGTCGGCTTGGCTCCAATGCTTCTTGTCATTATGCTTCTCCTTTTGTTTTGTACTAGCGTACACCACAAACTGGACAAACGCACAGTTCCTTATGCACGTTGTGGTACAATATGCAATCATTAGGATGTGCATGTATCCTTTCTATTTCCATTCCCATGGGACATAGTCGCTTCTTCGTTTCATAAATGCTTTTTGGCAACTCGTTTCCCTCCGGAAGAACATTTGATAGAAGAACTAAAAGTGCATTAAAACTTGTATATGTCTAACGGTGTTTTGCCTTCAGTTCGAACAATGTAAGGATCAAACCCAACTAGGTGTATTCCGCTTTGCAACCTAAAAACAACGGTTTGGCATCCTCTTCCATCGAACTTTTAAAATTTTCAAACTCTCTTTCCGTGTAATTTTCCTCCACATCCCGCAACATTTACTCTAATCTCTACTATTCTAAAGCAGCAGTTGGTGGCAGTGGTCCATTCTTCCCACGTCATTAATTGTTGCTTAATTGCCCTGCTTAATTGCCCTACTTAATTGCCCTGCTTAATTGCCCTACGCAAGAAACGAAGCGTTGCTTTAATTAGCCAGCTTTCGCAAGAAACGAAGCGTTAAAGATATATGTTTGATCTTGTGAAATATTTTTTTTATTTTTAAATCTTTATTTTTCATTCTCAATTTTGTTTTTCGTAACAACGCACGGGCATGTAACTAGTTTTCCTCAAATATATCACGCTTGAAATCATGATCGGGTTCCAGCATGTTTTTGTTACATATAGGAGGGATGGATTCAACACATGTAATTCCTCACGAACCAACGTAGAATTAAATGGTCTTCGATTTGAGCTGAGTTGTTAAATCTCTTGAGATTGATGCAATCAATGCAAGGATAATATATGAAGTTTACACCCCCTCCTCACCATGTCTTCTTCTGCAATTCTTATGAACTCCTTAACACCCCTTTGAAATTCAGCACTCACACGGCTTTTCTGATATATCCATTCTTCACGATTAATCTACAATTAAACCACAAATAATAAATTAAAAAAAACTTGAGCAACAGTTAGCTATTTCAAATATTGAGATATTATTTAATTATCTTTGCAAAATAGAGGATGCGTTCCAATATATATATAATTTTACCCCTATACCTTCTTCCCTAGTTAAGAGCTTTTAATTCCCTAGTTAGAAAACATATTTAAAACATCAACAATGATATCAAATTACCTAATGCAGTAATTAATCTTGCAATTCATTTAACTTCAGTGCAAGAAAATAAGGGTGGAAGCATTAACAAAGTTGAGAAATTGAATGATATTAAATAAATGTCTTCCTATTGACCAACTATATATAGTACGTACCAACGATGACTCCTAATTTCTAATTAGGTCAGGTTCTAATCTCATTTGAGAATATGTGTGTCGGCGTAAAAGCCAACAGACACCTCTGGATCGGGTGTATATGAAGTTCGAACGGGGGGCTTTCGTGGAGATCGCTCGAAGGATGGAGGAAAAGGATCAATGGCGAAGCTTGCAAGGAGACACTGTGTTTATCCAGGTTCGGGCCCTCCTGAAAGTAATAGCCCTAGTCCTATCTGTGTGTTCTTTTTTGTGTTCTTGGAGAAAACTGGAAACTATCGGCCGGAAATCATCTAACCAAAAATGATCCAACCAACACCCCTTTCTCATGCACCTCGGCTCCCTTTTATACTTGGGCTGGCTGGAGCGCATGGGAGCTTACAACAATACCTAGTACTCAATACACTGCCTCAGCACATTTAATGCACCTGTCACTGTGCTTGAGTCGCACTTAATGCTTCTGACACAGCCGACTTTCCCCCGGCCTTGGGACCCGTGTGCCTGCCGGCCCCGCACGCCTCGCCGAGGGGGGGGGGATTTCGCCATGACATCACCCGTAATAAATGTGCACGTTGGGAACACGCGCCGTCACACTGTGGCCTTCATTACCTCCATTTAATGCGTACGATACGCATTAAATGCCCTTGACCCTCTACATGATGGCACAGACCACTAGGTGGCCTTGGGAACTGACCGCCAGCGGCGTGGCCTGGACGCCACCGCCCACCGGCGATCACCTTTCCTGCCGCCACGCGTGGCTCGACTTCCACTGTCATTGGCGCCACCTTCTTGGCGCCAGCGGCGTGGCCTGGACGCCACCTGTTCGCTGGGCGATCACCTTTATTGGCCGCCAGCGGCGTGGCTCGACGCCACTGTCATTGGCGCCACCTTGCCGAAGCGCCACGGCGTGGCCTGGACGCCACCGCTTCATCGGGCCATCACCTTTATCGCCGCCGCTGGCGTGGCTTGACGCCACTGTCATTGGGCGGCCACCTTGCTGACCGCCAGCGGCGTGGCCTAGACGCCACCTGTCCGTTGGGCGACCTCCTTTACTGTGGTGGAGTGGGCACCCTGGTGTAGAATACAACGACAATGTGCTTTGAGCAAGTTCCTAAGCTGTTGTATAACTTCAAAGAAATTTTGGTAACATCTCCCTGTTGTTCTTTAAATACACATCTCGACAACAGGTCAAGAGGGTGTGTATCCGGAGAACACCAGGGAGATGTTGCCAAAACATTCTCTGGAGTTGTACAACAGTTTCATTAGGAACTTGCCCAATCTACATATCCTCTAACTGTCTAAAAAATATGGATAATTCGAGACCATTTGCTTATAAATATACCATTTCAGCATATTTATAAAAAAGCACCCTTGAACGGGGAAGCTTCGGTTAGGCAACCTAAATTATAGCAATGATCATATTAATTATAGCAAGAATAATGACATGTAACACATTCACCAGATCAAAATCGAATTTAATTCCTAGTGTAAAGTTGAAGGGATTTAAAGGAATACTCACCTTTTGAAGAAAACCACAAATGAGGGGAAATCTCTAAGCTAGGGGTTCAATTTTACCCTCTTAATACCCATCCTCGAGGATTTCATAATTTCTCACTCAAGTATTGGTTTCAACCATAGCACTAATGGCATGTAATATATTCACCAAATCAAAATCGAATTTTCTAGTGCAAAATTGAGGGGCGTAACATCTCAAAAAGGGGCCTAAAAGAAAACGTGCATTTTAAAAAAGTGAATGAGCTTAAAATCTGGATTTATAATTTTTATTCCTTAATTTGGAATTAATCTAAAAATAAAATCAATAAGTAAAATGGTAAAATATAAAAAGTAATAAAGTAAAAGTAAAGTGGTAACAAAAATTTACCCTAAAGTGAATTTGATCTAGAAATGACCTTATGCTTTAGTCAAATCAGCATGGGGAGCATTTAAAAACAATACAACTTTAATTAAATGACAGTCATGTCAAATGTATTAAACATAATGTGGACATATCTGAAGCTAAAATTTTTACCAAACCTTCCTCGATGTAATACTTAGATGGGGTAAAAATATTAGAAAATAATACTTAATTTTTATGATTGAGAAAATTCCATAACTAAAAATATGAAAATATAAGAATTTCATGAAAAGATTTATTAAAAATAAATATTCATAAAATAAATTTGAAATTTTTACTGGAGAAAAATCATATTGTTATCATAGTTGAGTAAATTCATAAGAAATTATTAATACAATTTATCCCCTAAAATAAATCAATTTTCGAAAAGGCCAGCCCACTTGTCAGAATTTTGTAAATTAATCTACCAATCCTTTTGACCTAAAATTTTTACAGAATGGGAGTAACTTTGTCAAAATCGGAAAATAAAAGTTTCAAAAATCTTTGAATTGATTTGACCTATGAATTAATTTGATGTTGCTGTTATCTATGGTATGGACAGAAAGTTATGAAATTAATTAAGCACTTCACTCACTTTCATGTTGGCGGCCAGCATGGGAGACCACCGACCAGGCACTCCATACGCTGCATTGACATGGTTGGCTTGCTCCATACTTGTTCCATACACTACTCGGATAGTTCCTCCATGCCCTGGCAATTGCAAGTACCGAGCTCACCACTACATCGCCTTGCTTCCCTTCCATCTAAACTACCTGGCTGGCTACAAAATGCGCTAGAAGCTTTCTGTAACACCCCGGCATCTAGCATGCCCGAATGCTACCAAACATAGGCTAAACAACATCTAAATACCATAAATTAAGATAAATTACGGCAAATGAGTAAATGCTAAAACCGAAAATTTCGGCAGCATGTCCTTTGTTTTTCCGTGAATTGAAGCAACAACAATCTTAACATACCAAGATAGCATAAAGAACGATAGCAATAACGTGACAAAACAGGAATTTCAACCATCATACAACTAAGGATATAAGCCTATCCGTCTCATGTCAAATATGGACTAATCATTTACTCATGGCAACCAACGAAGCATCAAAACCACAGTTTAGCTCAGTGAATTAACCATCACAATTAAAGGAAGGAACATGTCATTGTTTAAATGTGTGATGCTAAGTGATGACGTGTGACTAGCTCCCTTTCCCGCATGCCGGTTTCATGGTACCTAAGAAAAACAACATAAACACAAGCGTGAGTTCATCACTCAGCAAATATATTGCAATGGAACAAGAAAATACATTCCAATACCTTCATCACCACTTTGCACATACAACATCATAAACATCTCATATTCACAGTGTATGCATCTCATTGACATCATCATATTTCATCATCATATAACATCATCATATAATGCAATGCAATGCACATGTCTCCTGGAAGCATATACCGATATTGCTGAGTGCACACCCGTCGGCGTGCACCCTCTTCCCCCTTCCATCCCGTAGATGGAGGGTGCTTACACATCGCTTCCACTCACCACGTGGGTGGAATCACGAGGTAGGTCTTACAACTATGGCGCTCCGGATTAGTCATAACTTTCTCACCAACCTTACCGGACTAGTTATGACGTTCTCACCGACCGGGCCAGATTTCATGCCATGTATGCAACATATGCCATAAACATAAACATCTTGCATCAAACTGAACTAAACACGGCATAGCATCATAATAGTCCATTTTCATCATAACATAGGCAAGCACTAATCATGGCAAGATATCACAACATGTAAGCAATTTGCAACTAGTCACAACTAGCAATATACATTACACTACCCATTACAATACACTTGCCTTAACCTCGGGCGACGGGTTGGCGAGAGGTTGAGGGAACTCCCGGGGTCACACCACCTGCACATAGATGCCACACAATCACAACATGCCCACAAAACAGTACGCCCTCGCCCATCTACCCCGATTTCGCAAACTACTCCCGAAAACGAAAAACAGAGAATCTGTCCCCCCCCGGGACAGCAGACTTCGATCTGGCATAACTTTAGTTCTAGGACTCCGAATCGATTAAACGAGTACATACTCGCGTATCTTAGGAAATTTCCTAACTTTTTCTAAGTATATGGAAAAACTAATTCGACCTCTAAAGTGGTTTAATCTACAGAATACCGTGATCTGTTCCAATCTCATCACAGTTTTGAACACGTTCGGTAAAATGAGCATAACTTTCAAACGGCTGGTTGGAATTCGATGTTAATGGTGTTTCAATTCTTTTATACCTAATAAGTCGTTTGGTGAATAACTAATCGGTACTGGCTGTTCCATGATGAATGAATGGTGGAAAGGAAAACATGTCAACGTTTATCGATGTTTAATGATGAAGGAGTCGTTGAGCCAGGTCGGTGAGAAAGTCATATATGGATACATGACTAATCCGGAGTGCTCTTGAAAAGTTTGCATTCATGTTATGAATCGAGATGTCCATTTCTTTCTAGTATGAAAAGAAAGAATAAAGAATTTCTGGTATGTTGGTTGTGATGAAGGGGATTTGTGTTTCCTTTGCATCTTGGTTTAGAAAGTTAAACTGAATGCTCTTTGGTTGTTGTTGAATCTTTTCCAAAGTGATTGTAGTGCATTGGATTCAAGGTTAAGCATGGGGACCAATTGGGTTCATGGTTTGTGGTTGAGTTTATCCAATCGTTGTGTCCTTGTTTTAGTCCTTGGGTGGAAAGCTTGAGGGCGAGACCCGCTTGGATGAGAAATCCAGTATGGGTTGTTATCGACCTAAGCATTAGGTGTTGTTAGTAGTGGATCGTAAATGGTTTAAAGGTGAGGAGTAAAGGAAGGTTGAGTTTGACTCAATTCAAATCTTCTTGGAGAATTGTCTTTGTTGATGTGTTCCTCGATAGGGTTGATTAAGTACTAGTGGACCACTTGGTGGTTGCTAGTAATTGCTTTTCCTTTTCGAAGTGTATTGGATCTTTTGTCGCTGATCTATGAGCGAGTGGAGTCAACCGTAGCATTTTGTTCGGTTGTTACTGTTCTTGCGGGTATTAAGAACTTTGGTTTTAAAGAAAGCTTTCCCTTTTGATGTTAGCGGTGGGTATTGGTCTTTTGTAAAAGACGAATCTTTTGCATGGTTTTAAACCCCGTTGTTCAAACAGTGGGTTGTCTTGGAGTGTAGTATCTCTCTTGGCTTGCGTCGTCTTGATTACGGCGAACCATAGTAGAGAGGTTGATGTGTGAAAAAACACTTTTGTGCGTGGGAGCTGAAGAGGGTTCTAGCAGGTTGAAGCCGTGTTCTTCTGGAAAGTAGCATTGCTAAAGGGATCAGGCACTTTAGTGCCAAGGAATGTATCGAATGAGGAGTGTGAGACCGTGTTCTTTCGTGGTCTTTTTGGCAATTGGGGTGAAGGAGGAACCGTGCGAGGTTGCACTTTGTTGAGCTAAATCAACATTTCCTCGCCAAGGGTTGGTTTTGAGAACTCGTTTGTCGTTTGTTCCGGTTTGAGTCTTTGTGTGAATGTTTTATGTTGTAAGGAAGTCTTTTGTCCCTCGGGGACTTTGTTGTTGCTTTTGGCGTCCTTTGGATTCGAGGTCGAATCCTGTTGAAGGGGGCAAGAATGTGACACTACGGTTTGGTGTGACGTTATAGAAGGTGAAATCAGAGAATAAAACCTTTCGGCTTGAGGTTTACTCGCGTTTTTGGGCCTTTTGAAGCGTTGTGACACCACGGAGTGTCGTAACCTTATCTAACGTGCATGATAAGGTTAATAACATTATGAGATGTGGAATTAAGGTTAAAACTATAGGATATGGAGGTTAATAGCTTTTCCGGGGCGTTTCCGGGCCGTTTCCGGGGTTTTGGGCCTTCCCGGGGGAGTTTGGGCCTTGGTGGGCTTTGGTGGGATGGAGTAGGTCTCCGTAACGGACTAGGATTGGGTGTGGGGGCTGGTAAAAGGGCTCCCCACCAGCCTTTGGGGCGTGCTCCCCCTGCCCTTGGGCGCCCCCACCTCTCCCTCCAAGCCCTAGCCGCCACCCCCACCTTCCCCTCTCCCTTCCTTGCGCCTCCACCTCCCCCATTGCTCCCCATTGCACACCACCTCTCCTCCACCCCCTTGCTGCCCTAGGGTGGCCTCCCCACCCCTGCATCCTCATGGATCCATCCGAGGAGCGAGGAGCGAGGAGCGAGGAGCGAGGAGCGAGGAGCGAGGAGCGAGGAACGAGGAGATCTATTGGAGATTCGTTCGTTGGGCAAAGGTATGATCATGGGGATCCTTGGGTTTGATCTAGGTACTGTTCTTAGGGTGTTTATGAAGTTTTTAGATCAATTGGTGGTGCTGGGTTGGAGTTCTTTGGGTTAGATCTAGACGTTGCCACGTTTCTGTTTTCGGGCAGATTGAGCGGTCGGGCTAGGGTTCGAGTTTTCATCGATTTAGACTCCGAATCTGTCCGTACGGACTTAAAAGAAGTTGTAGATAATTTAATTATCTTTCCGTGGACATAAAGCACGTTAAAATCAGATCAGCCTTTTGAAAGTTATGGCCGTTTTACCGAGCGTGTTAAAATCTGTGACGCGATTGGAATAGATCTCGGTAATCTGTAGATTAAACAACTTTAGAGGCCGAATCAGACTTTCCATATACCTAAAGAAAGTTGGGAAATTTCCTAAGCTACGCGAGGGTGTACTCGTTTAATTCATTTGGAGTCTCAGAACTCTAGTTATGCCTTTTGCAAGGCTGCTGTCCCGACGGGACAGAACCTCTGTTTTTAGGTTTTGCGAGTAGTGGGCAATGTCGGGTTAGATGGGGGTTTGTGTACTGTTTTGTGGGCATGATTGTGAGTGTGTGATGCCTATGTGCAGGTGGTGTGACACCGGGAGTGCCCTCTACTTCCCGGCAATCCGTCGCCCGCGGTTGAGGCAAGTGTGTTGTGATGGATAGCGATTTGTAGGTTGCTTGTTGAGAATAGATGGAATTGACTACATGATATATGATCACTTGCCATGCTTTTATGATTGCCAATGATATGATGAGCATGTTTAATATGTTATGATGCCATGTGTAAATATGTGAGTTAAATATGATGTTGGCATAAATGCATACATGGCATGTTACATGGCTCGGGCGGTGAGAAAGTCATAACTAGTCCGGGAAGGTCGGTGAGAAAGTTATGACTAATCCGGAAAGCCAATGAGTAAGTCCTACATCGTGATTCCATACACCGCGGTGAACGGAAGCGAGGAGTAGGCACCCTCCATCTTCGGGATGGAAGGGGGGAGAGGGTGCACACCGACGGGTGTGTACTCAACCATACCGGTATGAGTTTCCAAGGAGATATGAGCATAACATTGCATTGCATTCAATACATATTTAATGATGATGATGTTGTTATGTGCTCAAGTATGAGATGTTATATGTGATGTAAGGTATTATTGTCTTGTAAATGATCTTGTTGTCCATTACAATATGCTTGCTAAGTTTTCGAACTCACGCTTGTGTTTTATGTTGTTTTTAGGTACTTTGAGATCGGCATGCGGGAAAAAGGGGGTCTAGCTACACTTCTACACGTAGCTCCACCATCATAGTCCATAATTAATCACTTGGAGACATGATATTAAGAGTTGTGCCATAAGCTTAATGTAGGGTTTAATTTAGCATGCTTGTGATTCCTTATTTGCTTGGTTATAGCTTATGAAGTGGTTGAGCATGCTGTTATTGGCGTAATTTGATGATATATCCATTTATGTTGTCGTGTACTATGACATATCTTGCCATGATATTGATATTGTGTTAATTCATGTTAAAACAAAGGAGATGCTGCCGAAATCTCGGTTTTTAGCCTATGCACCTTTGCTGGAATTTTATGTTAAATGTGGTATTTAGATGTTGTTTAGCTTATGTTTGGTAGCATTCAGGCATATTAAATGCCGGGGTGTTACAGTTGGTATCAGAGCGGGTTGTAGGTCCTTGGAATGTGAATTTTTAGTGTCATGCTATAGGGAAAAACTAAAATATGATGTGGAATAACTAACAAACATGGCTTAGGTCTTAACTAAAATATGATGTGGAATAACTAACAAACATGGCTTAGGTCTTAACTAGTCCAAGTGATGCAGGTACAGGCGCATACATTCAGGGGGAGAAAATCTTTGAAGATGATGATGATGTTGAAGATGAGGTCTTGACTCTTCCTAATGCACAACAAGATGTAGCACCTTTGGCACCTACTACTACATCACCTACAGCTAACCATCCTCAAGCTACAACATCATCTGTACATGCTGAAAATGAAGAAGGAGAAGGAGAAGTCTCAAAAGCCAATGCTCCCTTGCACATTCAAAAAATGCATCCATCTGAACAAATGATTGGAGACCTAAATGAGAGAGTCACTTGATCCAGGTTTATTCATTCTGACACTCATGCTCATTCTGCTTTAGTTGCTTCTTTTGAACCCAAAGATATATCTCATGCAGTATCTGAATCTTGGATCAATGCCATGCATGAAGAATTAGAGAATTTTGAACGAAATAAAGTTTGGAAACTTGTCTCACCACCTCCTGATTTTAATGTTATTGGAACTAGATGGGTTTTCAAAAATAAACAAAGTGAGGATGGTGTTGTTGTTAGAAACAAGGCTAGATTGGTTGCTCAAGGTTACACTCAAATTGAAGGCTTAGATTTTGATGAAACCTTTGCCCCTGTTGCTAGAATTGAAGCCATTAGAATCCTTTTAGCTTTTGCTGCATCCAAAGGTTTCAAATTGTATCAAATGGATGTGAAAAGTGCTTTTCTTAATGGCTACATAAATGAGGAGGTTTATGTCAAGCAACCACCTGGTTTTGAAAATCCAAAGTTTCCAAATCATGTGTTCAAACTATCAAAAGCTTTGTATGGTTTGAAACAAGCCCCTAGAGCATGGTATGATAGGCTAAAAACCTTTTTACTTGAAAAAGGTTTTTCAATGGGAAAGGTTGACAAAACTCTCTTTTTACTCAAACAAGGCAATGATCAACTATTCGTTCAGATTTATGTTGATGATATTATCTTTGGTGGTTCCTCTCATGTTTTAGTGTCTGAGTTTTCAGAAACAATGAGGAAGGAGTTTGAGATGAGTATGATGGGTGAGTTGACATACTTTTTGGGATTTCAAATCAAGCAAACAAAGGATGGTACCTTTGTACATCAAAGCAAATACACAAAAGACTTGTTGCATAGATTTGGGATGGAAAACAAGAAACCAATCATGACACCTATGGAAAGCAATTGCACACTTGATCCGGATGAAGATGGTGAGCCGGTTGATCAAAAGGAATATAGAAGCATGATAGGTTCACTTTTGTACCTCAACGCATCAAGGCCGGATATACAATTTGCTGTATGCTTGTGTGCTCGTTTTCAAGCTTCCCCACGTGCTTCACATCGACAAGCTATCAAAAGGATTTTCGTATCTTCATGGAACTCAAGATTTTGGCATTTGGCTTTCTGCTTCCTCATGCATTAGTTTGAGATCTTTTTAGATGCTGATTTTGGAGGATGTAGAATTGATAGGAAAAGTACTTCTGGTTCATGTCACTTCTTGGGAAATTCTCTCATTGCATGGTCATCTAGAAAGCAATCTTCTGTTGCACAATCAACTACTGAATCTGAATATGTGGCTGCTGCTAGTTGTTGTTCTCAAATTCTTTGGATAGTAGCTACACTTAAAGATTATGGGGTTAATTTGGATAGTGTTCCTCTTTTGTGTGATAACACTAGTGCAATTTGCATTGCTAAGAACCCTGTACAACACTCTAGAACAAAACACATTGACATCAGATTTCACTTTCTTAGAGATCATGTTGAAAAAGGCAACATTGTGCTTCATCATGTGGATACTGAACATCAATTGGCAGACATTTTCACAAAACCTTTGTCTTCTTCTCGTTTTGCTTTTATTCGGGGAGAACTTGGGATTGTTCATCCAATGGGTTTGTTTTGAGGGGAAGTTTCCTTGCCAAGTTTTTTCACTTGATGAGCTCACTTTATCATATTTCTTTATATGTTATGTAATTGAGCTAATATATGATAATCTAATTGTCTCACTTGAACTAAAAATGACATTGCGGAATTCCACAGTCTGATTGCCTATAGCTAAATACTCTGTGATATCTTACTCTTCTAGGCTTGATATTGAATCCTCTTGACAAATTCGGGCTATGAAGCAAGTGTGGTTTCAACTTTACTCTTTCATAAGACCCTTTAATCACTTTTGCATGTTTACAATCAAAGAAAAAGGGAAAAGAAAAGGGAATCAATATAAAAAAGGGGTGTTAAAAGCAAAAGCTTCAAGTTGTATGCTTGAGGCATGCTTTCCTTAAAAATAAGATGTATGCTTCAAGCATGCCATTCCCTCAAAGATAAGATGTATGCTTCAAGCATGCCACTCCTAGAAAATAAAAGAAGTATGCTTCAAGCATGCCACATGCGATTTATTGTTTAAAGATTAAATTGGTCTACTAGATTGGAGTTGCAACTACTTGCTCGCCCTAAGTTGTTAGTTGCTTCAATTTTTAAAGCCTTGTTTTTACGCTAAGATCTTGCTTAGTACTTGGCTATAGTTGACTAAATTGAGGTTGAGATGCATGTCATTCCCTAACTTGTTAAAATCACTTCAAGATCATGTATTTTGCATATTATGTGATATATAAGGTTATATGATCGGATGAGCTCATCTTTTCCTATCTTGGCACTCCCTTGTTTCTCCTTGTGAAATCTTTGCTACAGGAAAAATTTTGAACCTGTTCTCTCTTTTACTCTTGATGAATCCATTGTCAAAGGGGGAGAAATTTGGAAATCGTTGAAAAGTTAGTTTAAGGAAAAAGAGGGAGAAGAATAAGGGGGAGTTGTTTTTGGAAATTGGAGTTGTTTTTGGAAATTTGAGAAGTTTGGAGAATTTTGAAATTTTGGCCACATTACACATTCACACACATTTTACTTCTCAGGGAGATTTTGTTTTGCCATTTTGGTCAAAGGGGGAATTCTGTGTTTTCTTACCTTGGTCTTTGATTCTTTGGATTTTAAAATCTTTTGTAAAGTGAATGCCAAATGTTCAATTCTAAGTGGTGTTGCCAATGTTTTCATCAAGGGGGAGATTGTGAAATCATGTGCTGAAAAATTGGCTTTGAACTGAAAAATTAACTTAGATTTGAATTTGCAAAATGTGTTTGTTCATGGGTTTTGACAATTGACAAGAAACAGTAAGTTTTGCCTTGGCGCCGGATCAATCCTAAAGAAAACAGTAAGTTTTCCATCTACGACGGACAAACTTTCTTGGTCCTTTGTAAACATGCTTTTTGACAACCTCTTTCTTCTATGTACAACGGACAAAGTTTTTGTGTCCATCGTGAACATGATTTTGAGCGCATGAGCCAAACCCTATTTTCCAAGAATCCAGTAAGCTACGCATCTACAACGGACAAAGTTTTTGGGTCTGTCGTGAACGGCTTTTTGAGGATTGATTTCGCATGTACAACGGACAAAGTTCTTGGGTCCGTTGTGAACGTGTTTTCACCGGAATGTTTTCTTCTTGGAACTGAGAGTTTCACATGTACGCCGGACAGAGATTTCTTGTCCGTCGTGAATGGACTTTTTCTAGGGTTTTTATTTCTTGTCCGTTGTGAACGTGTTTTGCTCAGTTTGGATGTTTTGCAAGAATTGAAATGGTTTGACCTTGAGATTATGAAATTTGTGATGATTTCATGATGTGTGTTTTGAAGTGGACTTTATGCAATGCTCATGTGAGTAGTTGCATGGATTGACATTGAGTCAAGTCGTGGACTTGTGCTCGGATTCGTTTTGTGATTTGTTCATATGCAGGTATTGCTCGAAGACGAATGTGGTCGATGACGGGACCGGAACTAGGTTCATGGAGGAACTGAGGTTCGACTAGGTTCAGGAGGAACCGAGGTCTTGGTGGTCAAGGATGTCATGCGGGACGTTCGGGCTAAGAGAATGGTGCACATGAAGAATGGTTAGTCACGTGAGAATGGCAGGAGGTCATTCGCGTGCAAAGTGTTAGTCACGTGAGTATGGCAGGTGGCCATACGCGTGCAAAGTGTTAGTCACGTGAGTATGGAAGGGTTACCATACGCGTGCAAGAGTTGTACTCGGCCAGGTTGGGCCAAGTGGAGTTGTGTTGGATCACGGATTCCTTCTAGGAAATAGGAATCGTATTCAGAACTCCTTGTGGGTTGGTGCTTTAAATAGGTGGGGGGTCTCCTGTTGAAAGGCACCAAGGAGAGCTGAGCGCATCAAGCTTTGAGCTTGGTTTTAGGGTTTGTACTCTTTTGATGAGAGTATTTTAGACAAGAAATAAAGATCAATTCTTCCAAGATTTTTATGCTACAAGAACCACGTCGCTACGATGTTTTCTGTTTTGGTTCTTGTTTGCATGCTTGTTCTAATTCTAGATTGGTTTTTGATCGTTGAGTTTCATCTTGATTTGATCCATCAAAAACCGTTCTAGGGTATTGATTTAGAGTTTCTCAAAGTCTAGTTGATCAATCTTTTGTCGTTCTTGTTTAATCTTGAAGTTTTGATTAGATTGATTTTCGTCAAGTTCTGGATCAGCAAGCTTGTGAAGCTCATAACTTTTGATCCGTAAGTCCGATCGAGCTGATTCTTTTTGGGTTCGATTCGTATTGGAATCTAGTTTCTTGTGTCCAAATTTCAGATCAATCTAACGGTTGGATCTCCGGGAATTTGCGTTTTACCGAACCTCTGTCTTTCTGTTTTTGTCGAAAACGAGGCAATTATTTGGTTCTGTTTTGGGGTGAACTTTTAATAGATCAAGAATTTGGTTTTAGCTTCCGCTCAATCATTCACCCCCCCTCTGATTGCTATATTCGTATATTTCGATGGCTTAAATGTTGTATTTAAGCTATGATGTTGAATGGTTTAATAGATCAAGGGTATGGGTATCGTTTCTTTATGCTTAAATGTTGTATTTAAGCTATGATGTTGAATGCTTCCTTTGATAAAGCATGTTGCTATGTCTATGAGATAAATGACTGAATTGCTCTTGTTGTTGTGATAGAGTGGAATTGTGGTACCGAAGGGTTTCGGTCACCTCTTTTTGTTCATAGTAAGAGCGAGGTTTGACGGTATGGCCGGTTAGCGCCATCACCGAAGAACTATTAACCCCTGTAGGAGAAGAGTGCTTACACTCTCTGTTGTAGATCGGGTAGTTGACTGGAGTCAAATAGAAGAGTTTGGTGGTGGATTCCTTCGTACGTTCTTTGCCGTTCTGACGGTCGATTTTTCGTTGCTTTTCTTGGCTTTAGTTGATTTGAATCAAATGAAAAATGTTGGGTTTTTGCGGATCGTTCCGTATGCGGTGTGTGGTTTTGTCTTCCTTGGTTGAAGACGAAGAAGAGGAGTCTAGTGTTGCGCTTCTTTTGGGCGCCTTTCCGATTTTAATGATTAGTTTGTTGATGGCTTTATGGGAAGAAGCATTCAAATTTATCCCTGTGTTTGTCTTTCTCCGAGGTTAACGGAGTTATTATGAGTTATGCCGGCACTGGCTGTCAGGTAAGTTACGTGTCTTTGTAGAAGTAAGTGGTGTTTGATTCGTTATTTTGCTGGTTTAAGAAAATCATCTTTGAAGAACCCTTCCTATTTTGTGAAAGTTTGGAGTTAGGGTTTATTTGCAAAGGTATATTTGATCGATTGGTTCCCTCTAGTAGGAGTCTTTGAGATTTAAAAAGTGTTTTGGAGAATTCCTTTGCATGACCAAGTTTGGGTTGTCTCATCGCAACTTTGAGAGTCAAATTTTCCTTATGAACTTGGGATAGTTTTAAAACTAAAATGCTGTAAACAAAGTAGTCTTTTGACTGAAATCGTTTGTCCCTAGTAAGAATTGATGTTTAGCATGTTATGTAGTAGGTAACAATGTGGTTTATGGATTGATTTGTTGCTAAGTTAAATTTTGAGTTGAATCAATTCAATGTGATTAATATCTCTAGCTTGAGAATAAATAGACTACTAGTGTTGCAGTTTACTCTTAGCGAGAATGATTAAATGTGTTAATGTACATGCTTAGAATCTGTTGCCTTGCTTTAAAAAGTGCTTATGATCCTTGTTAATGTTAAAAGTTTAAACTTTGATGCATAGTTAAAACATTAAGATGATGTAGGCTGCTGTTATTGTAAAAGAAACTTTGCTGGTTGTTAAAGATGTTCTAATCTAATGGATTAATAGAGAAATTTAATCGTGTTGACTAGTGACTTTAATTTGGATGTTGATTAGAGTTGCTATTTATGTTGTTGCAAACTACTAGTATCTTTGGAAGTATGCGCTGTGTCGCTACAATGCTAGTATTGATATCAATGGAGAAGACATAAGACTTATTGTTAATGATGTTGTTAATGGTAGTGTTAATGCTAATATTCAGTCTATTTTAAATAGTGGGGGTATGTTGTGTGGTGGTAATTTTGTTATCACCTATGTATAGGGTAGCTAAAAGTAATGTTGTTGGTTGATGATTATGCCCATTTGTTGTTATTGATAACTAAGTAGTTGTGGTAACTGTTTAGATTATTCGTTGGAAAACCATGGTTAAAATAGAGGAAAATTTTAACATGTTGCGATGGAGTGAGCTTTGGATAATTAACATGATGTACAATTTCATCCTTAATGAATGTATGCCTTGGAATCCTAGTTATGAACTTTGTCTTGTAGAGATAATATTTACATGTTGAAGTCGTTGT
Source organism: Rhipidocladum racemiflorum (assembly GCA_036346355.1). Lineage (NCBI taxonomy): Eukaryota > Viridiplantae > Streptophyta > Magnoliopsida > Poales > Poaceae > Rhipidocladum > Rhipidocladum racemiflorum. Next base: position 47,509,943 of record CM070577.1, on the reverse strand, counting down.
TTAAGCTGAATAAGGTTCGGTTGTCGAGACGTGAATATATAGGTGGCATGAAATTTATATGCTGATCTTCTTTGAAAGATTTATTGAAATACTATGTTTCCAACTTGGAATAAGATGTATTATGATTCGGTGACCCGTGAGGGTCATGTCAATATAGTTTTGGTTGGGAGCCTTTTTCGATAAGCTCCTTAAACCCTAGTTAAAAGTGTTGGGATTGGTAACTAGAGGAAGAATTTGTTGTGAAGTTTCTGATTTATTTGTGTTGGGGCTTCTCAGGAAGTAGATAGTAATTATTGAAGTCTTTTAATGGAAAGCGTAGTGGAGTACTAGAGATGATTCTTTTTATGCTGAGCTTGTGTTTAAAAGCTTTTGGACTGGTTTGGTTGCTTGCCATTTTGGTTGAAGGGTTTTCGGTCAAGGTGTTCCTTATGCTGTGTTTCAGAGTTTCCCTAAAAATCGTAGAAATTGGTGCAAATATTTGGTTTTGGCTAACTTGTTTAGTTTGTGCTATGAGTTTCCCTTTCTCTTTGAGAAAGTTTGTGGCGGTTGTGTGTGCAGATGCTTGACTTTGGAGTCGATGTTCTTTTCCAAAATGCTGATTTTGGTTAAAATGCGAGGTTTTGCAAGTTTAGCTTTCAAGTAATGGAGGGTTCTGTTATGACGTGGTCTTTTCCTGCTAACGGTTTGCAGTCATGGTCTATATGAATTTCTGCAACCTTCGATGTTAATGGTGTTTCAATTCTTTTATACCTAATAAGTCGTTTGGTGAATGACTAATCGGTACTGGCTGTTCCATGATGAATGAATGGTGGAAAGGAAAACATGTCAACGTTTATCGATGTTTAATGATGGAGTCGTTGAGCCAGGTCGGTGAGAAAGTCATATATGGATACATGACTAATCCGGAGTGCTCTTGAAAAGTTTGCATTCATGTTATGAATCGAGATGTCCATTTCTTTCTAGTATGAAAAGAAAGAATAAAGAATTTCTGGTATGTTGGTTGTGATGAAGGGGATTTGTGTTTCCTTTGCATCTTGGTTTAGAAAGTTAAACTGAATGCTCTTTGGTTGTTGTCGAATCTTTTCCAAAGTGATTGTAGTGCATTGGATTCAAGGTTAAGCATGGGGACCAATTGGGTTCATGGTTTGTGGTTGAGTTTATCCAATCGTTGTGTCCTTGTTTTAGTCCTTGGGTGGAAAGCTTGAGGGCGAGACCCGCTTGGATGAGAAATCCAGTATGGGTTGTTATCGACCTAAGCATTAGGTGTTGTTAGTAGTGGATCGTAAATGGTTTAAAGGTGAGGAGTAAAGGAAGGTTGAGTTTGACTCAATTCAAATCTTCTTGGAGAATTGTGCTGTTGATGTGTTCCTCGATAGGGTTGATTAAGTACTAGTGGACCACTTGGTGGTTGCTAGTAATTGCTTTTCCTTTTCGAAGTGTATTGGATCTTTTGTCGCTGATCTATGAGCGAGTGGAGTCAACCGTAGCATTTTGTTCGGTTGTTACTGTTCTTGCGGGTATTAAGAACTTTGGTTTTAAAGAAAGCTTTCCCTTTTGATGTTAGCGGTGGGTATTGGTCTTTTGTAAAAGACGAATCTTTTGCATGGTTTTAAACCCCGTTGTTCAAACAGTGGGTTGTCTTGGAGTGTAGTATCTCTCTTGGCTTGCGTCGTCTTGATTACACGAACCATAGTAGAGAGGTTGATGTGTGAAAAACACTTTTGTGCGTGGGAGCTGAGGAGGGTTCTAGCAGGTTGAAGCCGTGTTCTTCTGGAAAGTAGCATTGCTAAAGGGATCAGGCACTTTAGTGCCAAGGAATGTATCGAATGAGGAGTGTGAGACCGTGTTCTTTCGTGGTCTTTTTGGCAATTGGGGTGAAGGAGGAACCGTGCGAGGTTGCACTTTGTTGAGCTAAATCAACATTTCCTCGCCAAGGGTTGGTTTTGAGAACTCGTTTGTCGTTTGTTCCGGTTTGAGTCTTTGTGTGAATGTTTTATGTTGTAAGGAAGTCTTTTGTCCCTCGGGGACTTTGTTGTTGCTTTTGGCGTCCTTTGGATTCGAGGTCGAATCCTGTTGAAGGGGGCAAGAATGTGACACTACGGTTTGGTGTGACGTTATAGAAGGTGAAATCAGAGAATAAAACCTTTCGGCTTGAGGTTTACTCGCGTTTTTGGGCCTTTTGAAGCGTTGTGACACCACGGAGTGTCGTAACCTTATCTAACGTGCATGATAAGGTTAATAACATTATGAGATGTGGAATTAAGGTTAAAACTATAGGATATGGAGGTTAATAGCTTTTCCAGGCGTTTAGGGCGTTTAGGGTTTTGGGCCTTCCCGGGAGTTTGGGCCTTGGTGGGCTTTGGTGGGATGGAGTAGGTCTCCGTAACGGACTAGGATTGGGTGTGGGGGCTGGTAAAAGGGCTCCCCACCAGCCTTTGGGGCGTGCTCCCCCTGCCCTTGGGCGCCCCCACCTCTCCCTCCAAGCCCTAGCCGCCACCCCCACCTTCCCCTCTCCCTTCCTTGCGCCTCCACCTCCCCCATTGCTCCCCATTGCACACCACCTCTCCTCCACCCCCTTGCTGCCCTAGGGTGGCCTCCCCACCCCTGCATCCTCATGGATCCATCCGAGGAGCGAGGAGCGAGGAGCGAGGAACGAGGAGCGAGGAGCGAGGAGCGAGGAACGAGGAGATCTATTGGAGATTTGTTCGTTGGGCAAAGGTATGATCATGGGGATCCTTGGGTTTGATCTAGGTACTGTTATTAGGGTGTTTATGAAGTTTTTAGATCAATTGGTGGTGCTGGGTTGGAGTTCTTTGGGTTAGATCTAGACGTTGCCACGTTTCTGTTTTCGGGCAGATTGAGTAGTCGGGCTAGGGTTCGAGTTTTCGTCGATTTAGAATCCGTATCTGTCCGTATGGACTTAAAAGAAGTTGTATATAATTTAATTATCTTTCCGTGGACATAAAGCACGTTAAAATCTGATCAGCCGTTTAAAAGTTATGGCCGTTTTACCGAGCGTGTTAAAATCTGTGACGCGATTGGAACAGATCTCGGTAATCTGTAGATTAAACAACTTTAGAGGCCGAATCAGACTTTCCATATACCTAGAGAAAGTTGGGAAATTTCCTAAGCTACGCGAGGGTGTACTCGTTTAATTCATTCGGAGTCCCAGAACTCAAGTTATGCCTTTTGCAAGGCTGCTGTCCCGACGGGACAGAACCTCTGTTTTTAGGTTTTGCGAGTAGTGGGCAATGTCGGGTTAGATGGGGGTTTGTGTACTATTTTGTGGGCATGATTGTGAGTGTGTGATGCCTATGTGCAGGTGGTGTGACACCGGGAGTGCCCTCTACTTCCCGGCAATCCGTTGCCCGCGGTTGAGGCAAGTGTGTTGTGATGGATAGCGATTTGTAGGTTGCTTGTTGAGAATAGATGGAATTGACTACATGATATATGATCACTTGCCATGCTTTTATGATTGCCAATGATATGATGAACATGTTTAATATGTTATGATGCCATGTGTAAATATGTGAGTTAAATATGATGTTGGCATAAATGCATACATGGCATGTTACATGGCTCGGGCGGTGAGAAAGTCATAACTAGTTCGGGAAGGTCGGTGAGAAAGTTATGACTAATCCGGAAAGCCAATGAGTAAGTCCTACATCGTGATTCCATTCACCGCGGTGAACGGAAGCGAGGAGTAGGCACCCTCCATCTTCGGGATGGAAGGGGGGAGAGGGTGCACACCGACGGGTGTTTACTCAACCATACCGGTATGAGTTTCCAAGGAGATATGAGCATAACATTGCATTGCATTCAATACATATTTAATGATGATGATGTTGTTATGTGCTCAAGTATGAGATGTTATATGTGATGTAAGGTATTATTGTCTTGTAAATGATCTTGTTGTCCATTACAATATGCTTGCTAAGTTTTCGAACTCACGCTTGTGTTTTATGTTGTTTTTAGGTACTTTGAGATCGGCATGCGGGAAAAAGGGGTCTAGCTACACTTCTACACGTAGCTCCACCATCATAGTCCATAATTAATCACTTGGAGACATGATATTAAGAGTTGTGCCATAAGCTTAATGTAGGGTTTAATTTAGCATGCTTGTGATTCCTTATTTGCTTGGTTATAGCTTATGAAGTGGTTGAGCATGCTGTTATTGGCGTAATTTGATGATATATCCATTTATGTTGTCGTGTGCTATGACATATCTTGCCATGATATTGATATTGTGTTAATTCATGTTAAAACAAAGGAGATGCTGCCGAAATCTCGGTTTTTAGCCTATGCACCTTTGCTGGAATTTTATGTTAAATGTGGTATTTAGATGTTGTTTAGCTTATGTTTGGTAGCATTCAGGCATATTAAATGCCGGGGTGTTACACATGCCATGTATGCAAACATGCCAACATCATAAATAAGTTGTACATTAACACATGGCATCATAACATAATAAGCATATTCATCATATCAATGGCAATAATTAAAGCATGGCATGTGAACATATCATATATTCAATTTCAATCTCAACCAATCTAGCAAACTTCAACCCGCTACCCATTCCAATACACTTGCCTCAACCACGGGCGACGGATTGGCGAGAAGTAGAAGGCACTCTCGAGGTCACATCACCTGCACATAGGTACCACACACTCACAATCATGTCCACAAAACAGTACGCAAACCCTCTTCTACCCCGACATCGCAAACTACTCGCAAAACCTAAAAACAGAGGTTCTGTCCCGTCAGGACAGCAGCCTTCCAAAAGGCGTAACTCGGGTTCTAAGACTCCGAATCAATTAAACGAGTACATCATCGCGTATCTTAGGAAATTTCCTAACTTTTTCTAAGTATACGAAAAGACTGATTCGGAATCTAAAGTGGTTTAATCTACAGAATACCGTGATCTGATCCAATCACGTCACAGTTTTTAACACATTCGGTAAAATGAGCATAACTTTCAAACGGCTGGGCGGATTTGGACGTTCTTTATACCCACTGAAAGGTATTGAAGTTACCTACAACTTCAACAGGCGGACAACCAAAATCCGACTCTAAATTGGCGAAAACCCAAACCCTAGGTGGACTGCTCATGCTGCCCGAAACAGAGAACGTGGCAAACTCAAGATTCCATCTAATCTACCCAACTACAGCACCACCAATTTATCTAAAAACATGATAATAACCCTTATAACAGTACCTAGACCAAACCCAAGGATTCCCATGGCCATACCTTCGCCCGACGCACGAAAACCCAACGGATCTCCTCCCGGTTCGCGCGATCTCCTTCCTCGCTCCAAATCCACCGGATCTCATCGTCGCGAAGCGCTCCAATGGACGGAGCTGCGGGGTGTTGAGGTGGAGAACTCTCCTAGGGGCAGCAAGGGAGGTGGAGAGGTGGTGGAGGGGTGGTGGCGCAATGGGGAGAGGTGGTGGAGGGGTGGCGGCTAGGAGGAGGAATTGGGGGGCGGCTAGGGCACCCAAGGGGGTGGGGGGCGCACAAGGGGAGGTGGGGCGCAAGCAAGGGCAGGGGAGGCCCTTTTTACCAGCCCAAACAGGTCTCCTACTCCCACATGGACTCAAACTCCTCCCCACCAAGGGCCACGACCTTTCCCCTAGGCCCAAACTCCCCTGGAAAGGCCCAAACTCCCGGAAACGGCCCGAAAACGCAAATAAACCTCATATCGTATGGTTTCAACCTCCAATTCCATATTTCATAATGTTTTTGACCTCAACATTCACATTATATAAAGTTACGACACTCCGTGGTGTCACAGAAGGTCCAACCGGATTTTTTTTAACAAAATTTACATAACAATTTCTTTCTCTAGTTACCATTCCCAACACTTTTAATTAGGGTTTATGATGCTTATCAAAAAGGCACCCAACCAAGACTACATTGACATGATCCCCACGGATCACCATATCATATAACAACGTATTCTATATTTCAAACATAGTACTTCAACAGATACTTAAGCATGATCAACCTATAAATTTCATACCACCTACATGTCCACGTCTCGACAATTGGAACTTATTCAGTTAACCAACGACTTCAACATGGAAATATTATCTCTACAAGAAAAAAGTTCATAACTATGATTCTAAGACATACATTCATTAAGGATAAAATCATTCATCGTGTTAATTATCCAAAGTTCACTCCATCACAACATGTTACAATTTTCTCTATTTTAACCATGGTTTCCAACAAGTAATCTACACAATTACCACCACTACTAAATCATCACTATCAATAAATGGGCATACTCACAAACAACAACGTTGTTTTTTAGTTACTCTATCCATATATCATAACAAATTGTCACTACACAACATACTCCAACTATTAAAGTAAATTTAATAAGTTAGATCAGCACAATGTTCTTAAAACAACAACAAGACCTATGTTTTTCCCAATTGACATCGGTACTAGCATTATAGGAACACAACTGCATACTTCCAAATATAGTAATGGTTTGCAACAACATAAATAGCTACTCTAATTATCTTCCAAGTTAAGGTCACAAGCCAGCATGATTGAATTTCACTACTAACACGTTAAATTAGAACATCTATAAACAACCAGCAAGGTTTCTTTAACAATATCAGTAATTTACATCATCTTAATGTTCTAACTATGCATCAGGGTTTAAACTTTAAACATTAACGAGGATCATAAGCACTTTTAAAGCAAGGCAACAGGTTCTATGCATGCATATTAACCCATTTAATTATTCTCGCTACATAGTACTCTACAACACTAGTAGCCTATTTATTCTCAAGCTAAAGATAACAACCGCATTGAATTGTTTCCACTCACGAGTTAACTTAACAATACGTCATTCCATAAACCACATTGGTACATACTAGATAACATGCTAAACAACAATTCTCACTATTGACAAACGATTTCAGTCAAAAGACTACTTACTTTGTTTGCAGCATTTTATTTTTTAAAACTCAACCCAATTTCACATGGAAACTTGACTCTCAAAATTGCAATGAGACAAACCCAAACTTGGTCATGCAAGAGGAAATTATCCAAAACACTTTTCAATCTCAAAGACTCCCATAGAGGAAAATGGTTGAAAGACAATTTTCTTAAAAGGGAACCAAGCGATCAAGTAATCCTTTTCAAATAAAACCTTAACACCAAACCCCAAACTTTCACGAAACAAGAAGGGTTTTCAAAGATGATTTCTTAAACCAGTAAAATGACGAAATCAAACACCACTTACTCCTAAACAGCCACAGGACTTCATGTAACACCCCGGCATTTAATATGCCCGAATGCTACCAAACATAGACTAAGCAACCTCTAAATACCACAAATGCAAGTAAATTACAGCAAAGGCACGAATGCTAAAAACCGAAATTTCAACAGCATCTCCTTTGTTTTAACAAGAGTTGAAGGAACAACAATAGCATAGCAATATATGGCAATATAAGAGGCATCTAAAATAGCAATAATTAAAGGCATGACAGCAATATAAGTCTAATTCCAAGCATTCAATGTCTCCATGAGCCAAACGAACAATAAGACTCTCATAACGCAAAACTAAACCATAAATCAATAAGCATCACACTTAATTTATTATCAAGACCCAATTGAATGACTGTGGGAAAAAATGAGTGAAGCTACGTGTAGAAGTGTGACTATTTCCCTTCCCCGCATACCGGTCTCATGGTACCTAAAACAACAAGAAAGCACAAGCGTGAGTTCAACACTCAGCAAGTATATTGCAATGGTACAAAAGAACAATTACATGGCTACAACAACTCACATCATGTCTATCATCTTATTCATGATCACATATCATTATCATCATCATCATGTATGCAATGCGATGCGATGCACATGTCTCCTGGAAACTCATACCGGTATGGTTGAGTACACACCCGTCGGTGTGCACCTTCTCCTCCCTTCCATCCCGAAGATGTAGGGTGCCTACTCCTCGCTTCCATTCACCGCGGTGGATGGAATCACGATGTAGGACTTACTCAATGGTGCCCCGGACTAGTCATAACTTTCTCACCGACCTTACCGGACTAGTTATAACTTTCTCACCGACCCGGCCATGTATCATGCCATGTATGCAAACATGCCAACATCATAGATAACTTGTACAATAACACATGGCATCACAACATAATAAACCATATTCATCATATCAAGGGGCAAACATTAAAACATGGCATGTGAACATATCCTATATCCAATTTCAACTTAACAAAACTAGCAATCTACAACTCGCTACCCATTCCAATACACTTGCCTCAACCACGGGCGACGGATTGGCGAGAAGTAGAGGGCACCCCCGGGGTCACACCACCTGCACATAGGCACCACACACTCAAAATCATGCCCACAAAATAATACGCAAACACTCTTCTACCCCGACTTCGCAAACTACTCGCACAGCCCAAAACAGAGGTTCTGTCCCGTCGGGACAGCAGACTTGCAACGAGCATAACTCGGGTTCTAAGACTCCGAATCGATTAAACGAGTACATCCTCGCGTAGCTTAGGAAATTTCCTAACTTTTTCTAAGTATATGGAAAAACTGATTCGGAATCTAAAGTGGTTTAATCTACAGAATACCATGATCTGTTCCAATCACGTCACAGTTTTTAACACGTTCGGTAAAACGAGCATAACTTTCAAACGGATACGTGGAATTGGACGTTCTTTATACCCACTGAAAGGTATTGAAATTTCCTACAACTTCTTCAATAGGCGGCCGACCAAATTCCGAATCTAAATTGGCGAAAACCCAAAGCCTAGGTCGACTGCTCATGTTGCCCGAAACAGAGAACGTGGCAAACTCTAGATTTTGTCTAATCTACGCAATTACAGCACCACCAATTGATCTATAAACATGATATTAACCCTTAGAACAGTACCTAGACCAACCCCAAGGATCCCCGTGGCTATACCTTCGCCCGACGAACGAAAAACCAACGGATCTCCTCCCGGTTCGCGTGATCTCCTTCCTCGCTCCAAATCCACCGGTTCTCCTCGTCGCGGAGCGCTCCAATGGACGGATCTTCGGGGTGGTGAGGTGGAGAACTCCCCTAGGGGCAGCAAGGGTGGTGGAGAGGTGATGAGAGGGGTGGTGATGCAATAGGGAGGAGGCGCAAGGGAGGATGGGGGGCGGCTAGGAGAGGGAGGTGTGGGGGCGGCTAGGGCAAGGGGGGGCGCACACAGCAGGGGGGGCACAATAAGGGCTGGGGGAGGCCCCCAACCAGGTCTCCTACTCCTATTTGGACTCAAACTCCTTCCCACCAAAGCCCACGACCCTTTCCCTTAGGCCCAAACTCCCCCGGAAAGGCCCAAACTCCCGGAATCGGCCCGAAAACGCAAATAAACCTCATGCCGTATGGTTTCAACCTCCAATTCCACATCCCATAATGTTTTTGACCTCAACATTCACATTTTATAAGGTTACGACACTCCGTGGTGTCACATTCTCCCCCCTTAAACATGATTTGACCTCGAATCTGAAGAACGCCAAAATCAACAATAAGTTCCCCAAGGGACAAAAGACTTATTTGCAACACAAAACATTCACACAGAGACTAAAACCGGAACAAACGACAAACCAGTTCTCAAAACCAACACTTAGCGAGAAAGTGTTGATTTAGCTCAACAAAGTGCAACCTCTCACGGTTCCACCTTCACTTCAATTCCCAAATAGGCCACGAAAGAAAACGGTCTCACACTCCTCATTCCATACATTCCTTAGCACTAACGTGCCCGATCCCTTTAATCGAAACTACTCTCCAGAAGAGCATGGTACCAGCCTCTAGAACCCTCTTTATCTCCCACGCACAAACATGTTTTCACACCTCAACCTCTCTACTGTGGTTCGCCATATTCAAGACGACGACGAACCAGGTGAGACGTACGCTCCAAGACCACCAACTATTTGAACTAACGACGTTAAGATCTTGCAGAAGATTGATCTTTTACAAAAGACCAATACCCAACACTACCACCGAAAGGAAAAGCCTACTTTACAATCAGGGTCCTTAAACCCGCAAGAAACAGTAACAACCAAACAAAATCGCTACGGTTGACACAACCGCGCTCAACCTCAGCGACAAAAAGATCCCATATACTCTCAAAAGGAAAGCAATTACTAGCAACATCTAATAGCTCAGGTCATTAACAACCCGCACTAGATTCCTCTTTCTAAGAAGGCCTCGCCCTTACAATCTCCCACTCAAAGGACCAAAATAACATCTAGGGTTTGGGTTCCCAATATAATAAGGTTCGCTAGGAACTCTACCCCATCTATTAGTATTCTCACCCCGGAACATCCTACTTGAGATCGGAGTTCTGACCCAGGGGTTTGAACTATAAGCATGCACTTAAGATCCATAATCTCCAAATCATTCTTAGAAACAAAATCTCGGGAAACAAACGAATGCGAAGCCCCAAAGTCAAACAAAACTGTTGCAGATACTGAGTTGACAAATATCTTACCCAGTATGACGTCCGTGGCATTCTGAAGTGCATCTGCGGTCACGTGATTGACTCTGCCTCTCACCATAGTCTGGGGTGCGGCCCCTGGCGGTGCTGCTCCGCGGTTTGCTCCTGGTGCAGGCGTCCTAGCTGGTGTGGATCCCAAGTTGAAGCGAACTGGGGTCACTCCTGCTATCTTCTTAGGGCAGCTGTTGGAGAAATGCCCTGGCTCATTGCATGTATAGCAACGCCTCACTGTGCCCTGCTGGTTGCTTGCAGCGGCGTTCCTGGCTGGGGCTGGAGTCTGGAAATTCTGGTTAACAGGCCTCGGTGCTGGTGACTGAGTCCTTGCTGCATTCTGTGGCTAGAATCTGAAAAACTGGTTCGGCGCAACTCGCAGACGCTGCTGTGTCCCCTGACGTGATCCTTGCTGCTGCATTCTGCGCTTCTTGTTCTCATCCAACTCCTTGCGCTTGTCCTCAAGAATAAGCGCCTTGTTCACAAGCTCCTGGAAATCCGGAAAGGTGTGGGTGATCAGTCCCACCTGCAGTCCAGAGTTCATCCCCTTCAAGAATCGGGATTGCCTAGCCTTGTCCGTTGCTACGTCTTCAGGCGCGTAGCGTGCAAGCTGTGTGAACTTGTTCAGGTATTCGGCCACCGGCTAATTACCTTGCTTTAGTGCCCTGAACTCTTCCTTCTTAAGGTCCATTATTCCTTCAGGCACGTGATACTGACGAAACGCAGCCATAAACTCCTCCCATGTGATGTCCTGTGGGTTGTCTCGGGTGGTGCAGAAGTTTTCCCACCATTTTGCGGCGGTCCCTTCCAACTGATGAGAAGCGTAAAGCACCTTCTCATTTTCCATGCATTGGGCAATGTGTAACTTCCTTTCTATTGACCTTAACCAGTCATCGGCCTCCAACGGATTGGCATTCCCGGAGAAAGTGGGTGGATGAGTCCTCATGAACTCTGACAACTTTGCTCCCTGTTGTTGTCCCTGATTTGCTTGGTTAGCGGTGGCCTGGGCAGTGACCTGCTGCATCTGTTGCATCATAGCATGCATCAGCTGGGTTTGAGCAGCAAGAAAAGCTCCAAAGTTCTGCATGTCAACTGGCGGTGCTAGGTGGGGTGCAGGCGCTCCATCGTTGGGGTTTCCAGCTGGGCGAGAACTACTCCCATTGCCCCCAAGATTTCCGCCGGTGTTCACCATCTGTTGATTGCTCCAGGGTTTAAGACAAGAGGGAAACAAGCATAGACAAGTATAGAGTAACTTATGCGGGAAAAGGTGTAACTCAAAAATTCAACTTTATTAACTAATAATAATAACTCGGTATGGTTGCTCACAATGCCTAAGGGCCTTGCAACACATACTGCACACTCATCAAGCAATGAAAATCCAACGCCTCTAAGGGTGACTCTTTATTCTATAACGCGACTCGACGAAAGAGCCCCAACTACAAGACCTAGGCTCACTCGTCCAGAAAACCTCCTCGGCCTGGGTGCGGGTGCGGTGGCATCGGCACGAAACGATCACCATGCCCTGCAACTGTGGTAGTCGAAGAAGCGGTGTCCTCATCGAGATCTGACTCCTCCGGGTCCGGCTCATGTAGCTCGAGTACTGGCTCTGGTCCTGGTCCGTACAAGGCCATCTCCAACTCATCAATCCTTCGCAGAAGGTGGGACACATACTCTTGAGCCTCCCGCCATCGGTTCTTCTCTATCGTGACCTCCTCGCGAGCCTTCTGTAGCTCCCGGTTCGTATCATCGAGCACATCCTCCTGAGCGATGACAAGTCGTGCCAGCTGTGTGACCGTGGCATTCTCATCCTGAATCAGCTTCGGGTCAAGAAGGTTGTTGTTGTGTGGATGGTAGCGGTACACCGTGCCTTCCAGCTCACTGGTGTAGATGCGGGCGATGTGTCGCAATGCTCGTCGTGATACCTCCTGAATTCCCATCTGCATTGTTGACCTCCTGGCGGTGCAGTATATCGGACGGCTGCCCTCGCCCTTCTTCCTGGCATGTATCGTGATCTTCACATCATAAGCCTTAATCAGTCCCGCTTATCTGATGATGTTCACTTGGTATTGCGGCTTCTCAAAACCTCCAAGAAACTGCAACATACGCCAAAGCTCCGCGGCGTGGCCAACCTCAAGATCGACGTAGTTGATCTCTCCCTCCATCTGTCACAAAATGCTCACGTAAGAACAGAATTTCAAATTGTGCTGGGGTAAGGGGAAAAATTTAGCAAGGGGCAAGGAAAGAGAGAAGGGGATAAGTCGAGAATTCATTCATTATCTTGACCAACTTTTAACTTTAGAAAATAGGTTTTATCCTCACTACGACCATTCTAACTATGGGTTGAGCCTACAGTCAGTATGGCTCTGATACCACATTTGTCGGGACCCGAATCTGCAAATCCGGACCCTCTGTGTAATCAGCACTAGTCCAGGATCACGCTAGTGCACACAGTCTCAACATTGGTAAATATCACAATCATACCACTTGATAATAAAGTACTTAAAGTAGTTAACCAAACGGGGTTGCTTGACCTTAGGGTCAAGTTACAAATATACGCCTCGCAGGGCGAAACTTATTAAAAGAGAAATATAGAAGCGGAAAAATAAGATAACATCGTGGCGCCATCCAGTATACCACATGCAACTGACTGGGCTCGCTCCCTAGTTAGACGGTTCCTCTTGGAGCTCCTCCTCCAAAGCTGGTGTAGACTCTTCCTCAACTGGTGTTGTATTGTGGCAATGGTGAGTACTTGGTACTCAGCAAGTCATGCACAGAATGCAACTAATATACTACATGCCTGGCTTAATACAAAGGAATAGCTCAAGGTATATTTGCGATGCTTGACATTAAACAAGTATCATAAGTAGATTCGAAAGCAGTAAAAATAGGTATAATATCAATAACTTTTCCAAGAGTTAAATAAGCATCTTACCCATTTCTAGTCCACATTTCCACCAACATCATCTATTAACCAAACCCAACCTTTCAAGTCCAAGTTTTTTTTAAGAAAGTCTAACCCTTGACTGTAATCCCCGAGCAGTGTCCAATACCGCGGACACGGCTATTTGAATAGATTTTACACTCTGCAGAGGTTATGCACTTTACCCACAAGATACAGCCAAACACCACAAAGGCGAGTGATCGTAACAAAGCATTTCGGAAACGGCTAACTACGCAAGTGAACCTTTCCGGTTTTTGCCCTACACCATCCCTTCCCTTAACAAAGGCGAAGTATGGGACCGACATACAGTTGGACGGGTACCATGCCATCGCATCGGTACGCTCCTGTGACACCTCGGAGTGTCGTATCCTTAATTTTTGAACATGATAAGGTTAAATACAGTATGAGATGTGGAAATAAGGTTAAAATCTTAAGGAGCGGGGGTTAATAACGTTTCCGGGCCGTTTCCGGGCCGTTTTCGGGGTTTTGGGCCTTCCCGGAGGAGTTTTGGGCCTTGGTGGGCTTTGGTGGGATGGATTAGGACTCCGTAACGGACTAGGATTGGGTTGAGGGCTGGTAAAAGGGGCTCCCCCCAGCCCCCTTGCGCCCATGCTGCTGTTGGTGCGCCCCACCCTTCCCTCCTAGCCCTAGCCCCCTCCCCCTCTCCCTCTCCCTCTTGTGCGCCTCCACCTCCCCTTTGCCCCATTGCTCCCCACCTCTCCACCACCTCTCCTCCACCCCTTGCTGCCTTTGGGTGGTCTCCCCACCCCTGCACCTCGCGGAGTCATCCCGTGGAGCGAGGAGCGAGGAGCAAGGAGCGAGGAGCGAGGAACGTGGAGCGAGGAGCGGTCGCGAGGAGTTTCATGCGGAGATTGATTGGAGTTTTGCGCTTCGGGCAAAGGTATGAACATGAGGATCCTTGGGGATGATCTAGGTACTGTTATTAGGGTGTTTACCAAGTTTTTAGATCAATTGGAGGCGCTGGTTTGAAGTAATTTGGGTTAGATCTAAACTTGTCCACGTTTCTGTTTTCGGGCAGATTGAGCAGTCGAACTAGGGTTCGAGTTTCCGTCGGTTTAGAATCCGAATCAGACCGTACGGACTTCTAGGAAGTTGTAGATAATTTAATTATCTTTCCGTGGACGTAAAGCACGTTAATTTCCGATCAGCCGTTTGAAAGTTATGGGTGTTTTACCGAGCGCCTAAAAATCTGTGACGTAACTGGAACAGATTGTGGTAATCTGTATATTAAACAATTTTAGAGTCCGAATCAGTCTTTCCCTATAACTAGAAAAAGTTGGGAAATTTCCTAAGCTTCGCGAAGGTGTACTCGTTTATTCGATTTGGAGTCCCAGAACTCAAGTTATGCCTTTTGCAAGGCTGCTGTCCCGGGACACAACCTCTGTTTTTAGGAATTGCAAGTAGTTGTCAATTTCGGGTTAGATGGGGCGTGTGTACTGTTTTGAGGTTATGATTGTGAGTGTGTGATGCCTATGTGCAGGTGGTGTGACCCCGGGAGTTCCCTCTTCTTCCCGCCAATCCGTTGCACGTGGTTGAGGCAAGTGTGTTGTGATGGATAGCAAGTTGTAGGTTGCATGTTGAAATTAGATGGAATTGCCTACATGATATATGTTCACTTGCCATGTGTTAATGATTGATATGATATGATGAGCATGTTTAACATATTATGATGCCATGTGTTAATATGTGAATTGAATATGATAATTGGCATGGTTGCATGCATGTCATGAGATAGGGCGAGGGCGGTGAGAAAGTCTTAACTAGTCCGGCAAGGTCGGTGAGAAAGTTATGACTAGTCCGGAACGCCATTGAGTAAGTCCTATGTCGTGATTCCATCCACGTGGTGTTTGGAAGCGAGTAGGCACCCTCCATCTTCGGGATGGAAGGGGGAAAGGGTGCACACCGACGGGTGTGTACTTCCCATACCGGTATGAGGTTCCAGAGGGTCAGGAGCAATGCATTACATCGCATACAAATTGATGATGATATGGTTAAATATTCATGAATGAGATGTTATACATGATGAAAGATGTTATTGACTTGTTGGTATGCTTGTTGTCCATTGCAGTATGCTTGCTGAGTTTTCGAACTCACCCTTGTGTTTTCTTGTTGTTTTAGGTACCATGAGAACGGCATGCGGGAAAGGGGAATAGTCACACGCTCACACGTTGCTTCACCTTAATGTTTCCCCAAGTCAACTCATTTAGTTTGATAATAAATTGCGTGTGATGGTCTTTAAAATTAAGTCTTAGCTTGGTTAATGAGAGTTCTATTGTTTGTTTGACACTTGGAACTTTAAGAGCTTGATGTTAGTCTTTTATTGTTGTTAAGACTTTATTTATTGCTGTTTTAGATGTTTCTCTTATTGCCATATAATGCCATATTTTTGCTGCTCCTTAAATTCATGATAAAACAAAGGAGGTGCTGCCGAAATCTCGGTTTTTAGCCTATGCACCTTTGCTGGAATTTTATGTTAAATATGGTATTTAGTTGTTGTTTAGCTTATGTTTGGTAGCATTCGGGCATATTAAATGCCGGGGTGTTACAGTTGGTATCGTGAGCGAGTAGGTCCTTGGAATGTGAATTTTTAGTGTCATGCTATAGGGTAAAACTAAAATATGATGTGGAATAACTTAGAAACATGGCTTAGGTCCTAACTAAAATTTTGTTATAGGATAGCAACATTAAAACTTGCAAAAGTGGTATAACTAATCTAAAATCTGACACACTTGGTTGCACAGTAGGATGGGTTTTGGTTCATCAATGCATCGCGCTTGATTATGTGATAAGGAATATGCTTATGATGATGTTTGATCTATGATCTTGATTGTGTGCTTTGGTGTTTGGGTGGTTGTCTGTCTAAGCAGCCATGCCGAGGGGTAGAGGCCGTGGACGCCGTGGCCGTGGAGGCCAGGGGCGAGGCTCCCAGGGAGTTGAGGAGTCTGTTGCTGAGGGTAGCTGTCGGGACCCCGAATTTGCAAATCCGGACCCTCTGTGTATTCAGCACTAGTCCAGGATCACGCTAGTGCACACAGTCTCAACATAGATGAATATCACAATCATACACAGCGGAATAGTAAAAATATCTCAATAATAGAATATAAACTATTGAGCGACCTTAAGGTCAACCTTACATTTGTGAAACCCTGACGGCTTCAACTCCAAATAAGCAGCAGCGGAACGAAGAACATCGGTGAATCCCATCAATACGCCACGCAGCGAGTTCGACTCCTAGATAATCGCCTTCTCACGGAACTTCTTCTTCTTCGACGATGTAGACTTTTGCTCACGGGTGATTGTTTGTTTTGCAAGGGTGAGTACATAAAGCACTCGACAAGTCATGCACAGAATGCAAGTCTAATAGCTATATGCATGGCTTGGTACAAAGGAATAGCTCAAGGTATATTTGCGATGCTTGACTTTTTGAAAAGTAATATAAGTAGATTCAAAGCAGAGAAACAAGTAAAACATAAATAACTTTTCAAAAAGTTTAATAAACATTTTCCCCATCCTAAACCACATTTCCATCATTTCCATTAAACCAACCCAACTTTCCAAATCCAAGTTATTTTTGAGAAAATCTAACCCTTGACTGTAATCCCCGAGCATTGTCCAGTACCGTGGACTCGGCTATTCGAATAGGTTTTACACTCTGCAGAGGTTATACACTTTACCCACAAGATACAATCCACTCACCACGTCAGCCGTGAATCGCCATACAAGAGTATGCGAATAAGCGATCATAACAAAGCCTTTGAAGCCTCAAACAACACAGTGGTCCTCTCCGGTTCGTGCTCTACACCATCCCTTCCCTTAGCCAAGGCGAAGTATGGGACCAACACACCGTTAGATGGGTATCCTGGCCACAGCCACGATCGCTCCCGTCACAATCACACAAGCGGTGTAATTGACACCCACGAGGCTCCACAAGTGAGTCCTTAGCGACTTAGTCAACTAGGGCCGTCCCATTCCAGCCATGTGGTTGTACGTATGGCCCAGTTCAAAGGCTTGCAAGGTTAAGTCCTTAGAGTGACCAGGGCAAGACTACCCGAAAAACCAAATCAACATCCCCAATGCCACAATGCCCACCTGATTACTCTTGCCACATGCCCCGGTCGAAAACTATTTATCAAACCCCAGTTGATTACCATGCACCACGTGCCATCAACATCACATGATACCTTTCCAAAACAGGTTCAATATATCATTAAGTCAATATTAACATTTGATTGTCCAAAATCATGTCGTGAGCACGTAGCAGGTCTAAGCAGTATACTACAACGATCTAAACCCATGTTGGCAATTTAATAATGTCCAACTAGTAAACCACAACTAGGGTGACAAAGGGTCATGGCACATACTTAAGTAATCAAGGTGTCATATAGCAAATTGGTATTTATCTAACCCCCATGTTTAATCAAAGTATCTTTCTACTTGAACTAGCATGCAATAGTTTAAATCAAAATAGATTTCGAAATAGGATCAATATGGTCAAAGCACAACTTGCCTGGCCCTTGCAAACTTTACTGTCTTTTACTCTTTATCCTTGATCCTTGGTCCTCGACCTTCAACTTCCACTTTCTCGATCCTCAGCTCGTTCGAACGATCTCCGGACGACGCGTCTAACGATTTAAGAAGAAGCAAATACAAACCAATTCAAAAGACAAATCAAGTAAACTCCAAATTAAGAACGAACAGCATTGGGCACAATGGCTTGGGAGAGATTTGGGAACTCAAACGGATTAGATCGAAGAGTTGACAAAAGAGAACGGGCTTCCGGCAAAACACCGAAAAGGGAAAGATTAATAACTGGGAAAGAAAGAATAATATTTCGAAGAATATTTCTTCCGAAGTTATTATCTTGATTGGACAGATAGCGACATATGGGCACTCGATCTATAGATCGGGTCCATACGGATATGTTAGTTCGCAGTGAACTAAACTGATTCTCGAAGTTGACTTTTGTTGACCAAACGGACACAGTCAAACAAAAGAGAGACGGATAGATCGGGCACAGGGGTATGACAGATGGCCAATGGTCTATCGACCAAGTCCACGAAGGAATTCTCGATTAAAGGCAGATTAGGTCTTCAGGGATAAGACAAGACAAGCGTCTTACCACGGTTGAGACAACCGGAAAGATTGCAAAGATAACAACGCGGCTCACGATAAACTTAGTTCATCAAACCGGTCTTCGGTTAGGGTTTTGATTCGGCTTGAAGATGATATGACGATGAGACTAGGCTCACGTCATGATGATAGAACAGGTGAAGGCATCGCACTAGGGTTTGTGCAAGAATACACGCATGCGATGACAACGAGGCGAAGAGAGCCAATTGTTAACGATGAAACGTTAACGATGGAACGTTAACGACGAAACGTTAACGACGGAGCGTTAACGGGGAAACATTAACGGAGGAGCGTTAACGACGAAGCGTTAACGGGGAAACATTAACGGAGGAGCGTTAACGACGAAGCGTTAACGGGGAAACATTAACGGAGGAGCGTTAACGACGAAGCGTTAACGACGAAACGTTAATGGAGGAACATTAACGGAGCGTTAATGACAAAACGTTAACGGCAAGACGTTACCGACGGAGCGTTAACGACAGAGTGTTAACGGTGAAACATTGACGGCAAAACGTTAGCGGAGGAACGTTAACGGAACGTTAACGGAAGAACGTTAACGGGGAAACGTTAACGGAGGAACGTTAACGGAGCGTTAACGACAAACGTTAACGGCAAAACGTTAACAGGGAAACGTTAACGGCGAACGTTAACGGTGGATCGTTAAGCGACGCGATGCGGTGGAGGTCAACAATGATAGGAGACTTCATGAAGCGGCGAAAGCGACCGTCGGTGCAACGACATGGCCGCGTAGAACGCTACCAGGACGGCTAACCGTGCGCGAACCGGCGCAGGCTAGGTTGAAAGACGACGGGTTTAGGCCGGAATCGCTCCGACGGCAAACGGAGACCAAAAGAACCTTAATGATGGACCAAAACAGTACAAGATGATCCTCCGACGCGACAACACGGCCGGGCGAACCAAAATAACCGGCGTCAAAAGACGCGGCGGCGCAAAGCGGTGGCCTAAATATATAAAAAAATTCGGAGGATGGGATGGCAAAGGGAGAATGTCTACTGCGTAGAACGCGGCGAGACGATCTCAACGGTATAGGCGGATTTTGCGGCGCCCTTCCGGATTAATCACAAACCGCGATTAACGGGTTTCGGATCAAAACTTTGGACGGCCATAACTTCTGGAATAATGATCGGAACTTAACGAAATTTGACCGAGAGCTAGATGGGACCAAGAGGCACACCGTGGACGCAGGTGGCTCGAAGAAATACCTTCTGGAACAGCGGGGACGCGAGGAAGTTTGCAGCTGCTGGAACGCAGTCTAAACGGAGAATTTATTTTTCTGCGCCAAATCCAGAGGGCAAAACCTTGGGGCAAGATGTGCATCCTGTAGAGGACATCCCCAGGAGTCTACACAAAAATTTCACCGTCAAACTCGAAAAATTGAGGGAGTTATGGCCTCGGCAAGATTCGAGATTGAAAGCGGCCGTAACTTTTGATCCCGTGGACCAAATTGGCTGAATTTTGGACAGCAAGTAGATGGTACCTTGTGGCACACCACGGAGAAGACGGATCTCGAAAAGAGTCGACGAGTTGCCCGGACGCGGCTCCAAAGTTCGGCCGGCGTTGGGCGACGTTCGACGACATTGGATGGATCTCGGAGTTTTGGAGATGATCCGGAGGTTGTATATCCGTGGAGAGGTCTAGGGGCACTTATATAGGTTTGGGGAAGAGGCTAGATCAAGAAAAATCAAGTTTGGGACGCGTTTGGAGGTGTTTGGGTCGGTTTGGGCATTTTATCGAGCACTCTCCGTCTTTGGGAATCGGATCCGGCGGACGTGGCCTCGCACAGGGGCGACACGTGGCGGGGGCTGCTAGTGCGGCACGGCCAGCCCAGGCTGGCCAGCGGCTGGCGTCGCCGCGGGTGGGCCGGAGAGGCATGGCGCGAGGCGGCACTGGCGCGTGGGCCGTCGAGGAAGGCGCCAGCAGGCGATGAGTGGCCGGGCTGCCCGGAGGCGGCTGGCGCGAGGCGGCCCGGCCAGGCGGGGTGGGCGGCGGGAGAGAGAGAAGAGGATGAGGCCCAAACAATTTTCGAAATTTTTCCAGCATTTTCCCAATAAAACAATTCCAATAAATCCAATTAAATCATTAGAGGCAATAAAAATACCAAAAAAAATTCTAGGAAAATTCTAGAAAATATTTTGAGACATTTTCAACTCAAATAAAATATTTTCAACAAAACTTTATATAAACTTTTCCAAATAATTTATTAATTCTAACAAAAGGGCTTAATACAAAATGATTCCGAATAAATCCAATAAATAGCAAACGAGCTCCGAAAAATCTCAAAAATTACAAAAGAACTTCTTGAAACACAAGGAATCCAAATAAAATAAAATAAACTTTATTTGGGGTTTAGAATAATCAAATTAAATTGTTTTAGCTTTTAGAAAATTCAAATCAAGTTTTATAAACGCGAGAAAATCAACGAAAATTTTTGGGAAGCTAAACTAAACCAAAATTTTTGAAAACCCAAATTTTGGGATGTTACAGTAGCGTTTCGCTTAATGCTCGTGGGCCAGCTCAGGAGGAGCTTCCAGTTGTGCGGTCGGGGGCGGGGGTACCCGCCGCCAATGAAGATTTAGTCCAGGCTCTGCAGAGGGAGATTCAGGAGCTGCGCCCGGCGATTGCGGGCAGCCCCTGGTTGTGCCTCCCCTGCGATGGCCCTGTTGTTGCCCCGCACCGGAGCCGAGGATGAGTCTCAGGAGTGGATGTCCCTCCGCCTTGACACTTTCGGCCAGCGAGCACGCCGATCCATCCAGATTGGCTGCGGTACATGGAGAGGCAGTTTGAGGTCCTAGATTTGACCTCGGTTCGAGGACTCGCTTTGTGGCTTTTCACCAAGGGCCAAGCCGATATCTGGTGGGAGGGGTTAGCTAGAACCCCGATCTGTCGATCACACCAGGAGGACTTTGTGGCTCGCTTAGCCAAGTTCCACCCAGTCTTTCCTTGAGAGGATGGAGCTTACTCGACCACTCTTTCCCAGGGAAAGAGGTCGGTGGCAGTATGAGAAGGAGTTCAACGGCGTGGTGCGCTCTGCTGTGGCGGCCGATGATCGGGAGAAAGCTAGGAGGTTCCGTAGGGGCCTCAACCAGAGTTCAGAGTTGTCATGGGGCGACGTCCTCGTGACTTACGCTCTGTGGTGGAGCAAGCGAAGGGCATGGAGCTCGAGTTGGAGCTCTCCGGGACAAGCGTAACCCGGGAGGTTCGGGGTTCCTGAGCAGTAGGGGCCGAAGAGGACCTTTGGTGGAGGAGGTGGGTCCTCTCGTCCACCTTCAAGAAGTTCAAGGAGGACAGGGCTCCTCCTCGGGGGGCTAAGATGGGGTCGCCCGATCGTCTTCTTCGCGAGCGGTTGTTAGATCTGTGCCGGCAGGCATGAAGTGCTTCAAGTGCGGTGGCGAGCACCGTGCTTGAGTGTGGTTGGACCTGGGAGTTGCAACCACCGGCAAGCCCGGCCATATGGGGCGAGTCTGCCGATGAACCCCGGTAGCATCATCAAGTGGGAGAGAGCGGTGCCTTCTCCTCCCACTCCGGTAGCGTCTTCCGGAGGATCGGTGCACTTGATGGCTGCCCCTGTTTCTCAGCCACCCTTTGCGTGGGCGCCACCACCGGCATCTTGGTGCCCACACCGTCTGCTCCTCCTCGGTTGCCTCCTCCGCCCCGGCCTTGATGGGGCATCGGCTGAGTCGGGCTCATACGTCGGCGCCACCAGAGTGTACGCTTTGCCGACCGAGTCGGTAGGGCATCCAGAGGTGGTTTGGTACTCGCTCGTGGATTCCGTTGATGCCTTTGTTCTATTTGATTCCGGAGCATCCTATTCTTTTGTGTTGTCGGAGTTTGCTAGTAGAGCTAAGTTGGGAGTTCAGGATTTGAGTCCGTGTTAGTCAGTTCTCCTGGGGGTTTGATTGCTAGTTCTTTGGTTTGCCCTGGTTGCACCATTGCCATTGATGATGAGGTTTTCTTTGCCAATCTCATGGTGATCCAGTTGGCTCCTTTTGATGTCATTTTGGGCATGGACTGGCTGCATCGACTGCTAAGATCTGTTGTTTCGGAAGACAGCTTGCCTTGCAGGCCCGTCCGTGAAGAGTTTACCTTCAGGGTGGTATACCCTCCGATTCCATCTTTGCTTTGACTAGTTTGTTTTCCTCGGCGTTTGAGGTCATGTTGGGTTTCCTCATGACTTTGTCTCGAGAAACCATCTTCCTCGATTCCCATTGAGGAGATTTACGTAGTGAAGGAGTTCGTTGATGTGTTCCCTGACGAGTTGCCTGGTCTACCTCCTGTGAGGAATGTGGAGTTTCGTATTGATCTTGCTCCGGCACTCGACCTATTTCTATCTCTCCATACCGCTTGGCTCGACCTTTTCAAGACGAGTTGAAGAAGCGATTGGAGGATCTGGCCAAGGGCTTCATTCGGCGTAGCGTTCGCCATGGGAGCACCCGTCCTCTTCGTCTCGAAGAAGGATGGAAGTTGGCGTATGTGCATTGATTATCGTGCTCTTAATCAAGTGATCAAGAACAAGTATCCTTTGCCTCGCATCGAGGATCTGTTTGACCAAGCGAAGGGAGCAAAGGTGTTCTCCAAAATTGATCTTGATCGAGGTATAATCAGATCCGTGTGAGGAAGCGAGGACATTGAGAAGATCGCTTTCTCCACTAGGTATGGGCATTATGAATTTAAAGTTATGTCTTTTGGACTAACTAATGCTCCTATTGTCTTTATGGAGGCGATGAGCAGTATGCTACACAAGTACCTTGATGAGTTTGTGGTAGTGTTCATCGATGACATTCGATTTACTCTAAATCGGAAGAGGAGCATGAGCGACACTTGAGGCTTGTCGAGTACCTGAGGAGAATCAATTCTTTGCTAAGCTGAAAAGTGCGAGTTGGATTTCGTGGGTTTTCTTGGCCACATCATCAATCCAGAGGGCATATCGGTAGATCCTAGCAAAGTCTCATTTGGATTGGAAGAGGCCTTCCAATGTCAAAGAGGTGCGTAGTTTCCTTGGGTTGGTGGATACTATCGGCGTTTTGTGCAGATTTCTCTATCATTGCCAAGCCACTTTCACAACCGACTCGAAGGGGATGAAGTTCCGTGGATGCGAGTGTGAGCACACTTGCACTTTGAAGGAGAAGTTAGTGGCGCTCTGTTCTTACCCTTCCCGAACCAGGAAGCGCTTCACTGCTTATTCGATGCTTCTCGGTTGGGACTTGGTTGTGTGCTCATGCAAAATGGCAAGGTGATTGCTTATGCTTTGCGGTGAAAAAGCATGAGCGAGAACTATCCCACCCATGATCTTGAGCTAACCGTGGTGTTTGCATTGAAGATATGGAGGCATTATTTGTACGAATCTTGTGATATTTTTACTGATCACAAGAGCCTCAAGTACATCTTTACTCGTAAAGATTTGAACTTGAGGCGAGGAGGTGGCTAGAATTGATAAAGGATTATGACCTCACTATCCGGTATCATCCTGGAAGGCAAATGTGGTGGCCGACGCTCTCGATCAAGACAATGCCCCTGTGGTTGATTGTCTTGTTGCTGATTTTGAGCGTTTGGGAGTCTCCTCGCTTTGCGGGGACCGTGCAAGCTGAAACTCAATTGATTCTTGAGTCGGCGATTCCCGGCGTGTCGGGGAGCTGCACAACAAAGATGATCGTTTGCTCCGGTGAGGAACGCCTTGAGGATGGCAAGTCGGGAGACTTTACCGTTGATGATGCGGGAGTTTTGAGGTTTCGGGGCCGTGCATGCGTGCCCGAAATCTCAAGTGAAAGAAGACATTCGAGATAAGCTCATCGCACCCGTGCACGGTCCATCCTGGAGAGACCAAGATGTCTGAGGACTTGAAGAAGAATTTACGGTGGAAAAGGATGAGAGTGGATATTGCCAAGTATGTGGCGTCTTGTGGGATCTGTCGGAAGATCAAAGCGAGCATAAGCGTCCGGCGACCATTGGAGGTTCTGTGTGGCCATGGGATGACATCTCCATGGATTTCGTGGTTGGTCTACCTCGTTCTCCACGAGGAAGGATCTGTTTGGGTTGTGGTGGACCGTCTCGGCAAGTCTGCGCATTTCATTCCCATCCGCACGACCAATTCATGGCGAGTTGGCTCCCATCTATGTGCGGGAGATTGTGAGATTGCATGGTGTACCCAAGACCATTATCTCTCGATCGGGATGCGGTTCGTCTCAAGTTAGGAGAGTTTGCGAGTGCTTTGGAGTACGCACTTTGCCTTAGTACCGCTTTTCACCCTCAGACGGATGGGCGATCTGAGCGTACCATCCAAACTTTGGAGGACATGCTCGGGGCACTGTGTGATGGCTTGGAAGGGTAGCTGGGAAGACCATTTGCCCCTTGCGAGTTTGCTTACAATAAGCTACCATTCCGGATCCGGCTGCTCCTTATGAGGTCTTGTATGGTCGGAAGTGCAGATCGCCACTTTGTTGGGATCTTTGTGGCGAGAGAGCTATTCTTGGGCCGGATTAGGTTCAGCATCGTTGATCGCGTGTCGGAGGTTCGGCAGAACCTTCTCACGGCACAGCGAGCATAAAAGCTATCTTGATGTGGCGGCGAGACTTGGAGTTTGAGGTGGGTGATAACGTACTCTTGCAGTATCTCCCACCAAGGGTGTGGTGCGTTTTGGCACAGGAAAGCTTCAGTCCAAGGTATGTTGGGCCTTTTCCTATCCTCACCCGAGTTGGCGAGGTTGGCCTATCGCCTAGAGCTACCGGAATCCATGCAAGGTGTGCATAATGTGTTCCATGTCTCGATGTTGAAGAAATACTTGCATGATCCGGAGTTGGTGGTTCCATTGGAACCATTAGTGCTTCAGAGACCTCACCTTCGAGTCCCGTCTGTGGAAATTCGGGACTTCGAGGCGAGTGATGAAGAACAGGGACGCTTAAGTTTGTCAAGGTCCTGTGGTCACATCAGACCAGAGAAGCGACTTGGGAGCTGGAATCTCGCATCGCGAGAAGTATCTGAGCTTTTCACCTCAGGTTTGTGATGTGAAAATCTGGGTCTTTGGTTTTCTTGGGTTTAGTGATTGGTGCGTTTAGATTCGAGGTCGAATCCTGTTGAAGGAAGAATGTGACACCTCAGTGTCGTATCCTTAATTTTTGAACATGATAAGGTTAAATACAGTATGAGATGTGGAAATAAGGTTAAAATCTTAAGGAGCGGGGGTTAATAACGTTTCCGGGCCGTTTCCGGGCCGTTTTCGGGGTTTTGGGCCTTCCCGGAGGAGGTTTGGGCCTTGGTGGGCTTTGGTGGGATGGATTAGGACTCCGTAACGGACTAGGATTGGGTTGAGGGCTGGTAAAAGGGGCTCCCCCCAGCCCCCTTGCGCCCATGCTGCTGTTGGTGCGCCCCCACCCCTTCCCTCCTAGCCCTAGCCCCTCCCCCTCTCCCTCTCCCTCTTGTGCGCCTCCACCTCCCCTTTGCCCCATTGCTCCCCACCTCTCCACCACCTCTCCTCCACCCCTTGCTGCCTTTGGGTGGCCTCCCCACCCCTGCACCTCGCGGAGTCATCCCGTGGAGCGAGGAGCGAGGAGCAAGGAGCGAGGAGCGAGGAACGTGGAGCGAGGAGCGATTCGCGAGGAGTTTCGCGGAGATTGATTGGAGTTTTGCGCTTCGGGCAAAGGTATGAACATGAGGATCCTTGGGGATGATCTAGGTACTGTTATTAGGGTGTTTACCAAGTTTTTAGATCAATTGGAGGCGCTGGTTTGAAGTAATTTGGGTTAGATCTAAACTTGTCCACGTTTCTGTTTTCGGGCAGATTGAGCAGTCGAACTAGGGTTCGAGTTTCCGTCGGTTTAGAATCCGAATAAGACCGTACGGACTTCTAGGAAGTTGTAGATAATTTAATTATCTTTCCGTGGACGTAATGCACGTTAATTTCCGATCAGCCGTTTGAAAGTTATGGGTGTTTTACCGAGCGCCTAAAAATCTGTGACGTAACTGGAACAGATTGTGGTAATCTGTAGATTAAACAATTTTAGAGTCCGAATCAGTCTTTCCCTATAACTACAAAAAGTTGGGAAATTTCCTAAGCTTCGCGACGGTGTACTCGTTTATTCGATTTGGAGTCCCAGAACTCAAGTTATGCCTTTTGCAAGGCTGCTGTCCCGCCGGGACAGAACCTCTGTTTTTAGGTTTTGCGAGTAGTTGGCAATGTCGGGTTAGATGGGGGCGTGTGTACTGTTTTGAGGTTATGATTGTGAGTGTGTGATGCCTATGTGCAGGTGGTGTGACCCGGAGTTCCCTCTTCTTCCCGCCAATCCGTTGCGTGGTTGAGGCAAGTGTGTTGTGATGGATAGCAAGTTGTAGGTTGCATGTTGAAATTAGATGGAATTGCCTACATGATATATGTTCACTTGCCATGTGTTAATGATTGATATGATATGATGAGCATGTTTAACATATTATGATGCCATGTGTTAATATGTGAATTGAATATGATAATTGGCATGGTTGCATGCATGTCATGAGATAGGGCGAGGGCGGTGAGAAAGTCTTAACTAGTCAGGCAAGGTCGGTGAGAAAGTTATGACTAGTCCGAACGCCATTGAGTAAGTCCTATGTCGTGATTCCATCCACGTGGTGTTTGGAAGCGAGTAGGCACCCTCCATCTTCGGGATGGAAGGGGAAAGGGTGCACACCGACGGGTGTGTACTTCCCATACGTATGAGGTTCGGAAGGGTCGAGCAATGCATTACATCGCATACAAATTGATGATGATATGGTTAAATATTCATGAATGAGATGTTATACATGATGAAAGATGTTATTGACTTGTTGGTATGCTTGTTGTCCATTGCGGTATGCTTGCGAGTTTTCGAACTCACCCTTGTGTTTTCTTGTTGTTTTAGGTACCATGAGAGCGGCATGCGGGGAAAGGGAATAGTCACACGCTCACACGTTGCTTCACCTTAATGTTTCCCCAAGTCAATTCATTTAGTTTGATAATAAATTGCGTGTGATGGTCTTTAAAATTAAGTCTTAGCTTGGTTAATGAGAGTTCTATTGTTTGTTTGACACTTGGAACTTTAAGAGCTTGATGTTAGTCTTTTATTGTCGTTAAGACTTTATTTATTGCTGTTTTAGATGTTTCTCTTATTGCCATATAATGCCATATTTTTGCTGCTCCTTAAATTCATGATAAAACAAAGGAGGTGCTGCCGAAATCTCGGTTTTTAGCCTATGCACCTTTGCTGGAATTTTATGTTAAATATGGTATTTAGTTGTTGTTTAGCTTATGTTTGGTAGCATTCAGGCATATTAAATGCCGGGGTGTTACAGCTTCCCCTTCAAGCTACACAAAGGGTGTAGTTGACACCCGAGGTATCACATGCAAGTTATTAGTAACTCAACTAGGACCGTCCCATTCCGGTCATGTGGTTGCACGATTAACTCAGTTCAAAGGCTTGCAAGGTTAAGTCCTTATATTGACCAGGGCAAGACTACCCGAAGAACCAAACCATCGCTCCCAATGCCACAACTGGCCCACCCGATCATTTCTTGCCACATGCCCCGGTCCAAATCTGTTTATCAAACCCCGAGTTGATTACCATGCACCACGTGCCATCAACATCACAACACATGATACCTTTCCAAAACAGGCTCAATATATCATTAAGTCAATATTAACATTTGATTGTCCAAAACCATGTCATGAGCACGTAGCAGGTCTAAGCAATATACTACAACGATCTAAATTCCCATGTTGGCAATTTAATAATGTCCAACTATTTAATCCTCAACTAGGGTGGCAAAGGGTTCATGGCATACAATTCTTTATGTCAAGGTGGCATACAGTAACTAGGCAATTACTAATCGCCCAAAACTAATTAAAGCATTTTCTAATTGAACTAGCATGCAATAATTTAAATCAAATTAATTTCAAAATGGGATCAACATGGTCAAAGCACAACTTGCCTTCAAAGAGTACTTGATCTTGGTCCGGAGGTGGCTCCTGGGTCAACACATCTCCTTCGAAACCTTCAGGCACTTCAACGTCTACTCGTAACGCGTGCAAATAGCAATAAGTGAATAAAACAGTAGACAAAAATTGTCCAAACATCCAAATAAAGTCTATAAACAGAGAGAGAATAATTTTATGAATTTTTAGGAATTTGAATCGGCGAAATCGGAGTTAAAACGCAAAAGTTATAAGCGTTTAAAGTTTAAATAATCAATTAAATAATATTACAGAGAAAAACTTTGGTCCAAAAATTAAATAAAATTCACCACTAGGTAGATCTTAATTTTATACAAATTTAGAAATTTGAATCACTCAAATCGGAGTTAAATTGCAAAAGTTATAAGCGTTTGAAGTTTGAAATCATATTTGAATTCATTAAATCGAATTAAATAAATTATTTCTTTTTTTTCGGAAAATGATTTATTGCGTCAGCAGTGACACGTATCAGCACCTCATTGGTCCACGTGGACTTCTTGGCGTCGGCCGGCCGAACCCAGATGGCGTCACCGTGACCACGTGGCAAGACCCGGATCTTTGCCACGTGTCCGGTCAGCGGATCACGGTCCGCAGCGCTTGGTCCGTCGGCCGACATCACGGGCCCCATCGACACGCGCGGGCCCGCGTGTCGAGACACGCTGGCCGAGCTCGCGTACGCGCTCGGTGCGACGCGGCTGGGGCACACGTGGCACGATCCCGACCATTGGTTTGAAAATCAACGGCGCGGATTGGATCGCGTGTCACGCGTTGAAAAACCACTCGGTCGCTCTGGACCACACGATCTAGATCTAACGGTTGAGAATAGATCTAATCCCCACAACGTGGAATCCGTTGCGGTGACGTGGCCTAACGTGAGCCGTTGGATCTCGATCCAACGGTTGAGATCTAATCTAATGCTTTAGGGTTCGGGAAACACATGGCTCACCGTGGCCGTTAGATCTTGATCGGAGGGCTGTCCGAGCTCGCGAGGTCGATGGCGACGCGGCGGAGCTGCAGCAGCCGGAGACGGAGACGATGACCACTCCCGCGGCGCTTCGGGGCTCCTTCGGCGAGGTGAGTTGGCACTGCGGGTGCGTCTCGATGCAGGGGTTCTAGATCCGGCTCAACGGGCGAGGGACGGCGGATGACGGCGGGATGAAGCAAAAACCGTGGCGGGGCGGCGCGCAACTACGGCGAGCTATCGCGGCTAAACGGCGGTGGCTCTGCCTCGGTGAGTAGGGCTACGGGTACGCAAGGTTAGGGCCGACCTCGGGGCGTGACCCGGGCTTTAAATAGCCTCGGCGTCCGCGCCCGAGGCGGAACCCTAGTTCTACGCGGCGGCGGAGTCCGGCCGCGACTCGGACGGAGATGATGAACCACAGCCGTCCACGTGGCGCGATCAATGGCCACGATCATGCGGGCGAACAGGTTCGGGTCGGACACGACTCGGTCGGGTCCGAGTGATTCTCGGCCGTTGGATCTCGATCCGACGTTCCACGGGGGTTAGGGTTCGGACGCGGTTCGACCGAACCGTGCGGCGCGATCGGGTTCGGGTCGGACTCGGACTCGAGTCTGACTCGGGCTCGGTCGGATGAACAGTACAAACCCACTCGCATTTTCTAGCGATTAAATATTCAAATTAATTCTCAGAAATTCATTTAATTCAAGAAAAATAGCAAAATACTCAAAAAAATTCCGGAAAATATTTTGAGGCATTTTGGACTCAAATAAAATATTTCCAACAAAATTTTATTTGCAAAGTTTATTTCTTTAATTATTTCAAAAGGGAATAAATTCAAATAAATTCCAAATAAATCCAAATAAATTCCAAAAATTCACCAAAGTGCTAAATCATAGTTAAATTCATGAAGAGCAAAAATTTGGGGTGTTACAGCTGGTGTAGCTTCTTCTTCAACTGGTGTTGTATTGTGGCAAGGGTGAGTACTTGGTACTCAGCAAGTCATGCACAGAATGCAACTAATATGCTACATGCATGGCTTAGTACAAAGGAGTAGCTCATGGTATAATTGCAGCAAAACAGCATTTGACAAGTAGCATAAGTAGATTCGAAAGCAGTGAATACAAGTATAAGATCAATAATCTTTCCAGAATTCAAATAAACATCTTTTCCAATCCTAATCCACATTTCCATCAACATCATTATTAAACTAATCCCAACCTTTTAAAACCAAGTTATTTCCAAGAGAATCTAACCCTTGACTGTAATTCCCGAGCGATGTCCAATACCGCGGACACGGCTATTCGAATAGATTTTACACTATGCAGAGGTTATGCACTTTACCCACAAGATACAGCCAAACACCACAAAGGCGAGTGTCCATAACAAAGTCTTTCGGAAACTTCTAACAGCACAAGTGGTCCTCCCCGGTGATTGCACACTAACCCTTCCCTTAGCGAAGGCGAAGTTTAGGCCAATCCACCGTTAGATGGGTACCTGGCCGCAGCCCCGGTACGCTCCCCCGTACAACTACACAAAAGGTATAGTTGACATCCTGAGGTCCCACAGGTACGTTATTAGCAACTTAATCAACTAGGTCCGTCCCATTACAGACATGTGGTTGCACGTTTGACTCAGTTCAAAGGCTTGCAAGGTTAAGTCCTTAGGGTGACCACGGCAAGACTACCCGAAGAACCAAAACAACGTTCCCGGTGCCACAACTGGCCCACCCGATCATTCTTGCCACATGCCCCGGTCAAAATCTATTTATCAAACCCCCAGTTGATTACCATGCACCACGTGCCATCTACATCACAACACATGATACCTTTCCAAAACAGGTTCAATATATCATTAAGTCAATATTAACATTTGATTGTCCAAAATCATATCATGAGCACGTAGCAGGTCTAAGCAATATACTACAACGATCTAAATTCCCTTGTTGGCAATTTAATAATGTCCAACTATTTAATCCTCAACTAGGGTGACAAGGGGTTCATGGCATTCAATTATCTATGTCAAGGTGGCATACAGCAGCTAGGTAATTAACTAATCTCCCAAAATCAATTAAAGCATTTTATAGTTGAACTAGCATGCAATAATTTAAATCAAATTAATTTCAAAATGGGATCAACATGGTCAAAGCACAACTTGCCTTCAAAGAGTACTTGTTCTTGGTCCTGAGCTGGCTCCTGAGTCAACACTTCACCTTCAAAGCCTTCGGGCACTTCAACGCCTACTCGTAAAGCGTGCAAATAGCAATAGATAAATAAACAGTAGACAAAAAGTATTCAAACAACCAAATAAAGTTCAAAAAACAGAGAGAGCATAATTTTATGAAATTTTAGAAACTGGAATCGTCAAATTCGGAGTTTAAATACAAAAGTTATAATCGTTTAAAATTTAAAGAAAGCATTAATTAAATAAAAACAGAGCAATATTCATAATAAAAAATTAATTAAAATTCATATTTGAGTAGGTCTCATTTTTATGAAAATTTAGAAATTTGAATCACTCAAATCGGAGTTGAAACGCAAAAGTTATAAGCGTTTGAAGTTTGAATCTATTTTTGAAATCAATAATCCGAATTAATAAATCATTTTCTTTTTCGGAAATCAATTTATTGCGTCAGCATGACATGTGGACCAATCAGGGGCCGCCACGTCGCCTCGGGTCCATGGACCCGACGCACGGCGCAGCTTGGTCCACCGTGGACCCGATCCACGACGCATGTGTCACTGACACGCGGGACCCATACTGACGTCAGCGGTGACGTCAGCACGACTCGGCCGAGGATGGCTAACACGCGGGCCCCACCATGATGTCAGCGGTGACGTCATGGTGCGGTTGGCTGGGCCGCTGACACGCGGGCCCCACGCCGGCGTTACCGCGTGGCGTCGGTGGCCGGCGGCGATCACGGCCCGGCCGCGGTGGTCAGACTTCCGCCCACGTGGCTAGATCTCGGCCGTTGATTTGAAAATCAACGGCCCAGATCGGATCTGGCTTAACGCGTTAAGGAAACCGCTCGGCTGGTAAGGACCGTTCGATCTTGATCGGACGGTCAAGATCAGCCCTAGAGTTACAACATGGCTAACCCTAGCCATTTGATCTAGATCTAACGGCTGAGATTGGATCTAGTACGGTGCGGTTCTAGCTACGTGGCACAATCTAACCCGTTGGATCTAGATCCAACGGTTGGAAATAGATATGGAGATTAGCATGTGGGATCTCACCGTGGCGACGTGGACGAATCTGGGCCCTCAGATCTTGATCGGACGGCTGAGGGAGTTCGCGAGGCGGCGATGGCTTACGGCGGAGTTGGTTCGCCTGAGACGAGGATGACGACACGCCCGACGGCGTTTGGGCGCAATTCCGGCGAAGTGAAAGGTCCCCTTCGACGCGGCTGGTCCTTGCGTTTCCGGATCTGGGATCAACGGCGGCGGAGGACGACGGACGGCGGCGGAAACAGCGATTAACCGCGGTGGAACGCCAAACCAAGTACGGCGAGCTTGCGCGGGCAAACGGCGGCGGCTCAGGCGACGTGAGCTAGGACTACGGGTGCGCACGGAAGTCGGCAACCCCATGGCGGCGGCGACGCTTTAAATAGGGGCCTCGGCTTACGTGAAAAGTGCGGAGACCGAGGCCCACACGCGGGCGGCGGATGAGTCCGACGAGGACTCGGATAGGGTGACGTGGCTCAACGCGAGCCGTTGGATCAAGATCCAACGGTACGGGGTTTGGGCTCGGGTCCGGCTCGGGCGACTTGGCTGGCTCGGTCGGGCTTGGGTTCGGGTGACGTGGCTCAATCTCGGCTGTTCGATCTTGATCGGACGGTCGAGAGGGTTAGGGTTTGGTTGGGTTCGAGTCAGACTCGGACTCGAGTCAGACTCGGGCTCAGTCGGTGGAACAGTAAAACCAACTTGATTTTCAGCGATTAAATAATCCAATTAATTCCCAGAAATTCATTTAATTCATTAAAAATAGCAAAACACTCAGAAAAATTCCAGAAAAATTCTAGAAAATATTTTGGAACATTTTGGACTCAAATAAAATATTTCCAACAAAATTTTATTTGCAAAGTTAAATTCTTTAATTATTTCAAAAGGGAATAAATTCAAATAAATTCCAAATAAATTCCAGAAAATTCCAAAAATTCACCAAAGAGCCAAATGTTAATTAAATTCAAGAAAAACAAAATTTTGGGGTGTTACAAGGTGCAAATTAAATTTCAGGAATCTCCAACACAACCCACTATGTCCATCTGCTTCCTTTACAACTTATTCCAAAGATAATTCGGTGCGAACGCGAAGGGGTGCGATCCACTCAAAGACTTTTGAGTGTAAAACCATACTCATAGCATAAACTAAGCAAATTAGCCCAAAACTAAAATATTGGCACCACTCACTATGAGTTTAGGGAAACTCTAAAACACAACAGAAGGAACACTTTGATCGAAAGTATTCAACCAAAATAGCAACCAACCAAACCAGTCCAAAAGGTTTTAAACACAAGCTCAGGATGAAACCCACCATATCTAGTATTCCACTTATACTTACCATTTAAGCATTCAATATACACTATTTATTCATCGACAAGCCTCATTATAATTCAACCAAAAGCTACATAACCAATTCTTTCTCTAGTTACCTTTCCCAACATTTATAAATAAAGTTTATGATGCTTATCAAAAAGGCCCCAACCAAGACTACATTGACATGATCCACACGGATCACCAAATCATAATACATCTTATTCTAAATTTGAAACTTAGTACTTCAACAGATACTTAAGCATGATCAACGTATCAATTTTATACCATCCATACTTCAACATCTTGACAATTAAAACTTGTTCAATCAATAAAATGATTTCAACAAATAAGTATTATCTCTACAAGATAAAATTCGTGAGTATGATTCTAGGATATACATTCATCAAGAATAAAATCCTACATCATGTTAATTATCCATGGTCCACTCCATCACAACATGTTACAATAACCTCCATTTTTAACAAGGATTTTCAACAATTAATCTAAGCAATTACCACCACTACTAAGTCATCAATATCAATAAATGAGCAAAATCATAAGAACAGCTGCAATGTTTTTAATTACTCTATTCATATATCATAACAAATTGTCACTACACAACATACTCCAGCCATTAAAATAAATTTTAATAAGTTAGACCATCACGATGCTTTTACAACCTCATCAAATAACAATACCTATAATCTTCCAATTGACATCAACACTAGCATTTCAGGAACACAGCTGCGTACTTCCAATTATGCTATTAGTTTGCAACAACATAAATAACAACTCTAATCAACTTCCAAGTTAAGGTCACAACCTACACTATTAAATTTCTGTACTAACATATTAAATTAGAACATCTTTAAACAATCAATCCAGTTTCTTTAACAACATCAACAGTCTACATCATCTTAATGTTCTAACTATGCTTCAGGGTTTAATACTTTAAACATTTGTGATACTACGGGTTGGCATAACTTTAGAAAGTATGAATTCT
This sequence comes from Rhipidocladum racemiflorum, assembly GCA_036346355.1. Taxonomy (NCBI): domain Eukaryota; kingdom Viridiplantae; phylum Streptophyta; class Magnoliopsida; order Poales; family Poaceae; genus Rhipidocladum; species Rhipidocladum racemiflorum. The sequence goes on along the minus strand of CM070577.1, from coordinate 47,474,877 downwards.
GCAATTTGAACCCTACGGTATGGCGTTTTAGCGCGTTTCGGGCCTCTCCGGGGTCGTTTTGGGCCGTTTCCGGGTGATCGGGCCGTGGGGGAAACAATTTGGGCCGTCGGTGGGATGAATTGGGCCCATGTGGGGGTGTGCTAGGGCAGCACACCTGCTGCCCCTTCCCCCATGCGCCCCCTATCTCTCCCCCTTTGAGCCGCCACCCCCACCTCCTCTCCCCCGTCTTCCCCAAATCTCCCCACCTCTCCTCCTTTGCAAAACCACCCCTCCTCTCCACCCTTCTCCCCCTTGCGGGTGCGCCCTAGACCTTCCCCTCGCTGCCACATCGCGCTTTGGTGCTGTCGTCGCCGGTGGGAGGATCCACGACGAGGAGGTCCGGTGGAAACGGCGCGTGGGAAGAGATCGGGTGGAGATCGCGTGGGGAAAAGTTCGTCAAATTCGTGGTTCTTCAAGAAGGTAATGGGGAAAACCTTTGGGATTGATTAGATGTTGTTGTAGTCGGGGATTTCTATGTTTTTAGATCAAGGGAGGTGCTGCCATGGGGTAGAATTGATGAAAACTTGGATTGTATTCACGTTCTGTTCGGGCAGATTGGGAACCCGAACTAGGGCAGGCGTTTTCGCGAATTTAGAGTTGGAATCTGGTCGTACAGACGTGGAAGAAGTTGTAGGTAATTTAATTATCTTTCCGTGGATATAAAGAACGTTAAATTCCGATCAGCCGTTTGGAAGTTATGGCTGTTTTACCGAGCGCTGTCAAATCTGTGATGAGATTGAGACAGTTCGTGTTCAACGTTAGATTAAACAATTTTAGAGGCCGATTTGGCTTTTCCCAATAACTAGAAAAAGTTGGGAATTTTCCTAAGCTACGCGAGTATGTACTTTTTTATTCAATTTGGAGTCCTAGAACAGAAGTTATGCCCACTGGAAGTCCATTGTCCCGAATGGACAGATTTGCTGTTTTCTGATTTTAGTAGTTGTAAGCGAAATCGGGGTAGTGGGATGTATGTGTGCTGTTTTGTGGACCCAATTTGAGTGTGTGGCACGTGTTTGCAGGTGGTGTGCCTCCGGGACTGCCCTCAACCTCTCGTCACTCCGTTACTCGTGGTTGAAGGCAAGTGTGTTGCGTGGATTGTATGCTATATGTGTTGCTAGAATTGCTTGATAGTATTTGGAATAGATAACATGTTGTTTTGCCATGATTTACATGTTATAATTGATAGGAGGTCCTTAGGCCATGATTTAAATGTTATCGATGATATGGTGTCCTCATGCCATGATTAACAATGCTTGTTGTTGACAAATGATTCACATGCCATGTTTTGAACGGTAATCGTCAATTGTTGAATAGGTCCTACATGTGGAGATGCCATGTGTTGATATGCACTATTTATATTTCTGTATACGTTGCTGTCCATTTTGCATACATGGCATATTTTCATGGCCGTCCGGTGAGATAAGTCATAACTATTCCGGTAGGGTCGGTGAGAACCGTTATGACTAGTTCGGGGCTATTCTTTTGAGTAAGTCCTACATCGTGACTCCGTCACCGAGGTGAATTGTAACACCCCAAAATTTTACTTGTCCTAAATTCATGTGTGATTTGGCACTTTGGTGAATTTTTGGAATTTTCTGGAATTTATTTGGATTTATTTGGAATTTATTTGAATTTATTCCATTTTGAAATAATTAAAGAGTTTAATTTTGCAAATAAAATTTTGTTGGAAATATTTTATTTGAGTCCAAAATGATCCAAAGTATTTTCCAGAATTTTTCTGGGATTTTTCTGAGTCATTTGCTATTTTTAATGAATTAAATAAATTACTAGGAATTATTTTAAATATTAAATCGCTGGAAAATCAAACTCGGGTCAAGTACTGTTCATCCGACCGAGTCGGAACCCGAGTCGGACTCGAGTCCGACCCGAGCCACGTGACTCGACCGAACCCACTCCTAACCCTAATCAATCCCAACCGTTGGATCAAGATCCAACGGCTGAGATCCGCCGACCCCGACCCGAGCCGTATCCGGCCCGGATCCGATCGCGCCCGTGCGATCGGGGCCGTTGATCGTGCCACGTGTACGGCTCTCCGTCGTCGTCTCCGCCCGTCCGGCCAGGACTCACGCCGCCGTGTCATGCCAGTGGAAAACTAGGTCTCCGTTTTACGCGCAGACGCCGAGGCTATTTAAAGCCCGGCGTACCGAGACCGCCGTGATCCGCGCCCTCCCTTCTCTACTTCACCGAGGCAAAGCCGCCGCCCGTTTAGCCGTGCGAGCTTCGCCGTAATTGCGCGCCGCTCCGCCACGGTCTTTGCCCGTTCGCCGCCGTCGCCGTCCCCTGCGCCCGTTGACCCCCGGTCCGGACTCACCGCGACGAGGCGCCCCGAGATCTCTCGCCGGCCGGAGCGCGCCCGAAGCAGCCGTTGGCGTGTCGCCGTCCCGGCTCGGCCAGCCAGCTCCGCCGCAAGCCATCGCCGGACGCGAGCTCTCTCGGCCGTCCGATCAAGATCCAACGCTCGAGATCACGCCCGCGTCATCGCCGCGGTGAGATTGCGTTACGATTTCCAGATCTAATCTCGACCATCGGATCTAGATCCAGCGGTCCGAAATCAATGCGTTAACCCAAGCGCGTCAACAACTGGATCTAATCCGCGCGTTGATTTTCAAACCAGCGGTCGTGATTGCGCCACGCGTGTCGGGAAGTTGGGACCAACGCGGTCGTGCCGAATCACGCTGCCAGCGTCGCTGTGGCTGGACCGACACGCGAAGGCCCGGCGTGTCGAAGGGCGCGTATGTCGGCCTCCCAGCCTAAGCGCTGGCGTCACCCATGGCGTCCGCAGTGGGTCCCACATGTCGCGACCAGTGGTGAGCCCGCCGACGTCGACAATGGCGTCACCCGAGTGGACCCACATGTCGGGTCTCACGTGGAAGCCGCGTGGGCCGAGTCCACCGTGAGACCCGAGCCAAGCGTGGACCAAGTCCATGGACGGGGTGACGTCAGCCAGCCAATCAGAGGCTGCCACGTGTCCATGCTGACGCAATAATTAATTTCCGAAAAAGAAAATGATTTATTAATTCGAAATATTGATTCAAAATTTAGATTCAAACTTCAAACGCTTATAACTTTTGCGTTTCAACTCCGATTTGAGCGATTCAAATTTCTAAATTTGTATAAAATTGAGATCTACCTAAATATGAATTTTATTTAATTTTGGACTAAAGTTTTTCTCTGTAATATTATTTAATTGATTATTTAAACTTTAAATAATCATAACTTTGCATTTTAACTCCAAATTTGTGATTCCAGTTTCTAAAAATCCAGAAAATTACGTTCTCTCTGTTTATGGATTTTATTTGGAGTTTTGGGATGTTTTTGCCTATTGTTTATTGGGTATTTGCTATTTGCACGCTTTACGAGTAGACGTTGAAGTGCCGGAAGGATTCGAGGGAGAAGTGTTGACTCAGGATCCAACTCAAGACCAAGAGCAAGTACTTTTTGAAGGCAAGTTGTGCTTTGACCATGTTGATCCTATTTCGAAATCTATTTTGATTTAAACTATTGCATGCTAGTTCAATTAGCAACATACTTTGCTTAAACATGGGGGTTAGATAAATACCAATTTGCTATATGACACCTTGATTACTTAAGTATGTGCCATGACCCTTTGTCACCCTAGTTGTGGTTTACTAGTTGGACATTATTAAATTGCCAACATGGGTTTAGATCGTTGTAGTATCTTTGCTTAGACACCTTTCGTGCTCATGACATGATTTTGGAAAATCAAATGTTAATATTGACTTTATGATATATAGAACCTGTTTTGGAATAGTATCATGTTATGTTGATGGCACGTGGTGCATGGTAATCAAGCGGGGTTTGATAAGCGGTTTCGGCCAGGGCATGTGGCAAGAGTAATCAGTGGGCGAGATGTGGCGTTGGGAATGTTGATTTGGTTCTTGGGTAGTCTTGCCTGGTCACTCTAAGGACTTAACCTTGCAAGCCTTTGAACTGGGTCATACTTGCAACCACATGGGTGGAATGGGACGGCCCTAGTTGACTAAGTCGCTAAGGACTCACTTGTGGAGCCTCGTGGTGTCGATTACACCGTTTGTGTGATTGTGCGGGAGGCGTATCGTGGCCGTGGCCAGGTACCCATCTAACGGTGTGTTGGTCCCATACTTCGCCTTGGCTAAGGGAAGGGATGGTGTAGAGCACGAACAGGAGAGGACCACTGTGTTGTTTGAGGCTTCCGAAAGGCTTTGTTACTGAACTCGCCTTTGTGGTGTTTGACTGTATCTTGTGGGTAAAGTGCATAACCTCTGCAGAGTGTAGAATCTATTTGAATAGCCGAGTCCACGATCTTGGACAATGCTCGGGAATTACAGGTCAAGGGGTAGACTTTACGAAAATAACTTGGTTTTGAAAAGATGGGTTGGTTTAACAAGGAAGGTGATGGAAATATGGTGTAGGATGGGAAAAATGTTTGTTAAACTTCTTGAAAAGTTATTTATGCTTTACTTATTTCTCTGCTTTGAATCTACTTTTATTACTTGTCAAAAGTCACATTTCTTTGCAAATATACCCTGAGCTACTCCTTTGTACCAAGCCATGCATATAGTATATTAGCATGCATTCTGTGCATGACTTGCTGAGTACCAAGTACTCACCCTTGCCTCAACACAATACCAGTTGAAGAGGAGACTACGCCAGTTTCGGAGGAGGAGTTCCAAGAGGATCCGTCTACTTAGGGATGCGAGCCCGATCGGTTGCACGTGGTATCTTTGGATGGCGCCACAGTTTATTTGATTTTCATTTCTTTGTTATTTCTCTTTTAATAAAGTTTCGCCTTGCAAGGCATATATTTGTAACTTGGCCATAAGGTCGAGTAACCCTTTGATTATTTAAATAAAGTACTTTGATAGTATCGTATGGTATGATTGTGATATATACCGATGTTAAGACTGTGTGTGCACTAAGCGCGTTCTGGACTAGTGCTGAATACACAGAGGGTCCGGATTTGCAAATTCGGGGTCCCGACAGAGGTAGTATCGAGCCATACTTGACCGTATGGCTCAACCCTAAGCTAGAATGGTCGTAGTGAGGATAAAACCTATTTTCTAAAGCTAAAAATTTGTGAAGACAAGAAATGACATCTCGACTTATCCCCTTCTCTCTTTTCTTGTCTCTTGCTGAAATTTTCCCTTACCTTGTCACAATTTAAAAATTCGAATTCTTACGTAAAGCACTCTTGTGACAGATGGAGGTTTTCTTGATGAGTGAGCATAGGTTCTATAGTGAGACTCCTTCACGAGTCGAGTCATAGAATAAAGAGTCACCTTTAGGCGTTAGACTCAGAGTTAGTTCGATTTGGATTTGCTTTGTTTCTTTGAGTGTGCATTATGTGTTGCAAGGCCCTTAGGCATTGTAAGCAGCCATACCAAGTTATTAATAATAAAGTTGGACCTTAAGTTACCCCTTTCGCCCGCATAAGTTCCATATTACTTGTCTATTCTTGTTTCCCTCTCATCTCTAAACCTAGAGCAAATCGACAGATGGTGAACACCCGTAGAAACTTTGGAAGCAATGGGAGTGGATCTCGCCCAGCAGAAAACCCCAATGATGGAGCACCAGCACCACCAGTTGATATGCAGAGTTTTGGAGCCTTTCTTGCTGCCCAGACTCAGTTGATGCATGCTATGATGCAACAAATGCAGCACGTCACCGCTCAGGCCACTGCTAATCAAGTTAATCAGGGACCACGCCAGAATACAAGACTATCAGAGTTCATGAGGACTCACCCACCCACTTTCTCTGGGAATGCCAATCCTTTGGAGGCCGATGATTGGTTAAGATCAATTGAGAGGAAGCTACACATAGCTCAATGCATAGGGAATGAGAAGGTACTCTACGCTTCTCATCAGTTGGAAGGAACATTACGAATGGTGGGAGAACCACGTGCCACGCAGAGAACCCTCAAGATATCACTTGGGAAGAGTTCACCTGCATTCAAGCCGTTATCACGTGCACTGAAGGAATCATGGACCTTAAGAAGGAGGAGTTCAGAGCACCAAGCAAGGTAATCAGCCGGTGGCCGACTACCTGAACAAGTTCACCCGGCTAGCACGCTTCGCTTTTTGAGGATGTAGCGACAGATAAATCGAGGCAGTCGTTTTATGAAGGGACTCAACTCGGGATTGCAAGTAGGGTTGATCACCCACACCTTTCCAGATTTCCAAGAGTTGGTGAATAAGGCGCTTATTCTTGAGGACAAAGCGCAAGGAACTGGATGAACAGAAGCGCAGATGCAACGGCAAAGGATCACGCCAGGAACGCATAGCGGCGCTTGAGAGTTGCACCAAATCAATTCTTGATTCCAACCACAGAATGCAACAAGGACACCATCCCGGCACCAAGACACGCCAATCGAACTACCAAACCCAGCCCCGCTAGAAACACTACTCGAGCGATCGGCAAGAACAGTGAGGCGCTGTTACAAGCAGAACGAGCCAGACACTTTGCCAACAGATTGTCCGAAGAAGACAGCGAGGAGCGACCCGATTCGCTTCAACCTAGGAACCACCCAGCTAGGGACGCCCGGCACGAGGAGCCACACCCCAGGCCGTGGTGAGAGGCCGAGTCAACCATGTCACCGCAGATGCACTGCGAGAATGCTACGGACGTCGTCTTTGGGTAAGTTACTTGTTAACTTCGATACACCGCAGTTTTGTTTGACTCTGGAGCTTCGCATTCGTTTGTTTATGCAAGGCTTTGCTGCTAGGAATGACTTGAGAATTGCAAGACTTAAGTGCATGCTTTTAGTTCAAACCCCTGGTTCAACTCGAGCGGAAGTAGGATGTTAAAGTGAGAATACTAATAGATGGAATAGAGTTCCTAGCAAACCTTATAATTTTGGAGACCCGGACCTTAGATGTTATATTGGGAATGGATTGGTTATCCAAGCACAAGGTGTATTGGATTGTGGGCGAAGGACTATCTCGATTGAGAGCCCGTGTGGGAAGAAAGTGGAATTTCAAGCCACTGCGATTAGAGATGGGACAGTTGATGGTTAACACTACCAAGGCAATCGGCATAGAGGATGTCGATAGTGAATGAGTACCCGATGTTTTTCCCGAAGATCTACAGTATGCCGCTGAGGCAGGGACATAGAGTTTGTGATAGAGCTTGTACAGTACAAAGACCGATAGCAAAGAGACCCTATCGGATGTCTACCGAGGAGTTGGTAGAGATGAAGAAAGCAGCTAGAAGAGTTAATGGAGAAAGGATTTATCGAGGACCGAGTTAAATGCGTGGGAGCACCGCTTTGTTTGTCAAGAAGAAGGGCGGGAGTTTTAGGATGTGCATTGACTACCGTGCACTCAATGAAGTCACCGTGAAGAATAAGTATCCGCTACCAGGATTGATGATTTGTTTGATCAGTTAAGAGGAAGCGGAGTTTTCTCCAAGATTGATGCGAGATCGGGATACCATCGATTGAAGATCCGATCGAGAAGATATTCGAAGACTGCATTCTCGTCAAGATATGGACATTACGAGTTCTACGATTATGTCCTTTGGGTGACGAATCGCGGCTTATTTCATGAATATGATGAATAAGGTGTTCATGGAATATTTGGACAAGTTTGTCGTCGTGTTCATAGACGATATCCTAATCTACTCCAAGGCAGAGGATGAACATGCCGAACACTTAAGGCGAGTTTTGGAAAAGGCGAGGAACAAAGAACTTTTCGCCAAGTTCAGCAAGTGTGATTTTTGGAAGGACAAGGTGGAGTTTCTTGGACATGTAATGACCGCTTGAAGGAGTCGCCAGTGGATCCAAGCAAAGTAGAAGGCGTGTTACATTGGGAGCGTAGAAGGCGTGACCAGTTCGGAGTTTCCTTGGAATGGCAGGATACTACCGCCCGTTTCATTGAAGGCTTCTCGACAATTGCGAAACCTCTTACGCAATTCTTTGAAGAAGGAAAAGAAGTTTGCATGGGCGCTTGAGAATGTGAGAAAGGATTTGGGAGGCTGAAGAAGCGATTGACATCGGCAGGTGTTAGTTCTACGGATGTTGCTCAAAGCTTCGATATTTATTGTGACGCATCGCGCCAAGGACTTGGATGTGTCTTGTCACGAGAATGGAAAGGTCGCCGCTTATGCATCAAAGCGATTGAGGCCGCATGAGGAAAATTATCCGACACATGACCTAGAGTTAGCTGCCGTAGTGCATGCCTTGAAGATATGGCGTCACTACGATTGGAAAGCAGATGTGAAGTGTATCACGGATCATAAGAGCCTTAAGTACATATTCACCCAGTCGGATCTGAATATGAGGCGAGAGGAGATGGTTAGAGTTGATCAAGGACTACAATGTTGGAATCCATTACCATCCGGGAAGGCCAACGTAGTAGCCGACGCTCTGAGTCGGAAAAGCCATACCGTGAGTACGTTGCTAGCCACAAGTCGGGATGAGTTATGTGAGGATTTTGAGAAGATGAAGATTGAGGTAGTACCTAGCGGATTCTTGGCCGCATTAGAAGTAAAGCCTACCCTAGAGGATCAGATCCGAGAAGGGCGGAAGGATGATGACAAGATCCGCAGGATTAAGTCCGTCAAGGAGGAAGGCAAAGCGAGAGGACTTCAAGTTGGATGAGCAAGGCACGTTGTGGATGCAGGATCGCATTTGTGTGCCTAACAAAAAGGAGTTAAAGCAACCGATTTTGGAAGAAGCCCATGACTCCAAGTACTCAATTCACCCTGGAAGCGCCAAGATGTATCAGGATCTAAAGGAGAGATTCTGGTGGCCGAGTATGAAACGAGAAGTTGCCGAGCATGTTGCATTGTGCGACGTATGCCGAGAGTCAAGGCAATGCATCGAGAGACCAGCGGGATTGCTACAACCGTGAAGAGACCTGAGTGGAAGTGGGAGGAAATCGGAATGGATTTCATTACCGGTTTGCCGAAGACTCAAGGAGGTTATGACTCCATATGGGTTATAGTGGATCGCTTGACTAAAGTAGCCCATTTTATCCCCGTGAAGACCACTTACTCGGGAGATAAATTAGCGAGAATTATACATGATCGAGATTGTTTGTTTACACGGAGTGCCAAAGAGGATTGTATCGGACGGAAGGTACCCAATTTACCTCAAGGTTACGGAATAAGTTGCATGAAGCCATGGGAACCCGTTTAAACTTGATCTGACTTATCATCCCACAGACGGATGGAGCCAGGCAGAAAGAGTCAACCAGATTCTGGAGGATATGTTAAGAGCTTGTGCATTGGCTTATGCTACCTCTTGGGATAAAAGTTTGCCGTATGCCGAGTTCGATTACAACAATAGTTATCGAGGCTAGTTTACTGAGATGTCACCTTTTGAGGCCTTTGTATGGTCGACCACTGTCGGACGCCATTGAATTGGAATGAGAGGCCGTGGCGGCGTGTCTTTGGGCCTGATATTCTTCAAGAGGCTGAAGAAGCGGTCGCTATGATTAGGGAAAGGTTGAAGATAGCCCAATCTCGACGAGAAGAGTTCTGGCGACAATCGTCGCCGAGATTTGAGTTTTGAACCAGAAGACTTTGTATACCTCGAGTTACGCCTCTCGGGAGTTAAGAGGTTCCATGCCAAAGGGAAACTTGCACCCGTTATGTTGGACCATTTAAGATTTTGAGCCGTTAGGCTAAGTTGCTTATCACCGGAGTTGCCCACGATCGTTAAGCGAGTACATGATGTATTCCATGTGTCCCGATTAAAGAAGTGTCTCAGAGTTCACGAGGAACGCAGACACCGCTAGAGTCAATTGAGTTGCAAGAGGATTTGACTTATAAGGAGTATCCCGTGAGGATTCTGGACACAATGGATCGAGAAACTAGAAACAAGTCAACCCGTTTTTGTAGAGTTCGATTGGAGCAACCATGAAGAAAGCGAAGCGACTTGGGAGCCTTGAAGAGGATTTGAAGAAAGAATTTCCAAATCTATTCCTTTAGTAAGCCCTGAATCTCGGGGACGAGATTCTATTAAGGGGGGGAGGTTTGTAACACCCCAAAATTTTACTTGTCCTAAATTCATGTGTGATTTGGCACTTTGGTGAATTTTTGGAATTTTCTGGAATTTATTTGGATTTATTTGGAATTTATTTGAATTTATTCCATTTTGAAATAATTAAAGAGTTTAATTTTGCAAATAAAATTTTGTTGGAAATATTTTATTTGAGTCCAAAATGATCCAAAGTATTTTCCAATTTTTACGGGATTTTTCGAGTCATTTGCTATTTTTAATGAATTAAATAAATTACTAGGAATTATTTTAAATATTAAATCGCTGGAAAATCAAACTCGGGTCAAATCTTGTTCATCCGACCAAGTCGGAACCGAGTCGGACTCGAGTCCGACCCGAGCCACGTGACTCATCGAACCCATCCTAACCCTAATCAATCCCAACCGTTGGATCAAGATCCAACGGTGAGATCCATGCCGACCGACTGGCAGCCAGTATCGGCCGGATCCGATCGCGCCCCGTCGATCGGGCGTTGATCGTGCGCGTGTCTGGCTCTCCGTCGTCGTCTCGCCGAAGTCCGAAGTCGGACTCGCCGCCGTGTCCGCCGCCGTAGTGGAAAACTAGGTCTCCGTTTTACGCAGACGCCGAGGCTATTTAAAGCCGGCGTACTTCGAGACCGCCGTGATCCGCGCCCTCCCTTCTCTACTTCACCGAGGCAAAGCCGCCGCCCGTTTAACCCGTCACGAGCTCGCCGTAATTCTGCGCCGCCGCTCGCCACGGTCTTTGCTTCGTTCGCCGCCGTCCGCCGTCCCCTGCGCCGTTGACCCCGGTCCGGACTCACCGCGACGAGACGCACCGAGGATCTCTCGCCAGCGGGCGCGCCGAAAGCGCCGTTGGCCGTGTCGCCGTCCCGGCTCGGCCGGCCCGACTCCGCGCAAGCCATCGGCCGGACGCGAGCTCTCTCGGCCCGTCCGATCAAGATCCAACGCCGAGATCACGCCACGCCATCGCGACGGTGAGATTGGCGTTACGATTTCCGGATCTAATCTCGACCGCCGGATCTAGATCCAGCGATCCGAAATCAATGCGTTAACCCAAAGCGCGTCAACATCGATCTAATCGCGCCGTTGATTTTCAAACCAGCGGTCGTGATTGCGCCACGTGTCGGGAAGTTGGACCGACGCGGTCGGGCCGATCACGCGACGCGTGGCAGGACGCCGACACGCGGCCCGCTGCGTGTCGAAGGGCTCAGATGTCGGCCGGCCGTCCCAGCTAAGCGCCGACGTCACCCATGACGCCACAAAGGAGTCCCACATGTCGCGACTGGTGGTGAGCCTCACGTCGGCAATGACGCTACCCGAGTGGACCCACATGTCGATCTCACGTGGAGCCGTGGGACCGAGTCCACCGTGAGACCCGAGCCAAGCGTGGACCAAGTCCATGGACGGTGGCGTCGGCCAGCCAATCGAAGGCTGCCACGTGTCCATGCTGACGCAATAATTAATTTCCGAAAAAGAAAATGATTTATTAATTCGAAATATTGATTCAAAATTTAGATTCAAACTTCAAACGCTTATAACTTTTGCGTTTCAACTCCGATTTGAGCGATTCAAATTTCTAAATTTGTATAAAATTGAGATCTACCTAAATATGAATTTTATTTAATTTTTGGACTAAAGTTTTTCTCTGTAATATTATTTAATTGATTATTTAAACTTTAAATAATCATAACTTTTGCATTTTAACTCCAAATTTGACGATTCCAGTTTCTAAAAATCCAGAAAATTACGTTCTCTCTGTTTATGGATTTTATTTGGAGTTTTGGGATGTTTTTGCCTATTGTTTATTGGGTATTTGCTATTTGCACGCTTTACGAGTAGACGTTGAAGTGCTTAGGAAGGATTCGAGGGAGAAGTGTTGACTCAGGATCCAACTCAAGACCAAGAGCAAGTACTTTTTGAAGGCAAGTTGTGCTTTGACCATGTTGATCCTATTTCGAAATCTATTTTGATTTAAACTATTGCATGCTAGTTCAATTAGCAACATACTTTGCTTAAACATGGGGGTTAGATAAATACCAATTTGCTATATGACACCTTGATTACTTAAGTATGTGCCATGACCCTTTGTCACCCTAGTTGTGGTTTACTAGTTGGACATTATTAAATTGCCAACATGGGTTTAGATCGTTGTAGTATCTTTGCTTAGACACCTTTCGTGCTCATGACATGATTTTGGATAATCAAATGTTAATATTGACTTAATGATATATTGAACCTGTTTTGGAAAAGTATCATGTGATGTTGATGGCACGTGGTGCATGGTAATCAACTGGGGTTTGATAAACGGTTTTCGACCGGGGCATGTGGCAAGAGTAATCAGGTGGGCCAGATGTGGCGTTGGGAATGTTGATTTGGTTCTTCGGGTAGTCTTGCCCTGGTCACTCTAAGGACTTAACCTTGCAAGCCTTTGAACTGGGTCATACTTGCAACCACATGGCTGGAATGGGACGGCCCTAGTTGACTAAGTCGCTAAGGACTCACTTGTGGAGCCTCAGGGTGTCAGTTACACCGTTTGTGTGATTGTACGGGGGAGCGTATCGTGGCTGTGGCCAGGTACCCATCTAACGGTGTGTTGGTCCCATACTTCGCCTTGGCTAAGGGAAGGGATGGTGTAGAGCACGAACCGGAGAGGACCACCTGTGTTGTTTGAGGCTTCCAGAAGGCTTTGTTCTGAGAACTTCGCCTTTGTGGTGTTTGACTGTATCTTGTGGGTAAAGTGCATAACCTCTGCAGAGTGTAGAATCTATTTGAATAGCCGAGTCCACTGATCTTGGACAATGCTCGGGAATTACAATCAAGGGGTAGACTTTCGAAAATAACTTGGTTTTGAAAAGATGGGTTGGTTTAACAAGGAAGGTGATGGAAATATGGTGTAGGATGGGAAAAATGTTTGTTAAACTTCTTGAAAAGTTATTTATGCTTTACTTATTTCTCTGCTTTGAATCTACTTTTATTACTTGTCAAAAGTCATTTCTTTACCAAATATACCCTGAGCTACTCCTTTGTACCAAGCCATGCATATAGTATATTAGCTTGCATTCATTGCATGACTTGCCGAGTACCAAGTACTCACCCTTGCCTCAACACAATACCAGTTGAAGAGGAGACTACGCCCGGTTCGGAGGAGGAGTTCCAAGAGGATCCGTCTACTTAGGGATGCGAGCCGGTCGGTTGCACGTGGTATCTTTGGATGGCGCCACAGTTTATTTGATTTTCATTCTTTGTTATTTCTCTTTTAATAAAGTTTCGCCTTGCAAGGCATATATTTGTAACTTGGCCATAAGGTCGAGTAACCCTTTGATTATTTAAATAAAGTACTTTGATAGTATCGTTTGGTATGATTGTGATATATACCGATGTTAAGACTGTGTGCACTAGCGCGTTCTGGACTAGTGCCGAATACACAGAGGGTCGGATTTGCAAATTCGGGGTCCGGCAGAGGTGGTATCGAGCCATACTTATTTGTAGGCTCAACCCTAAGCTAGAATGGTCGTAGTGAGGATAAAACCTATTTTCTAAAGCTAAAAATTTGTGAAGACAAGAAATGACATCTCGACTTATCCCCTTCTCTCTTTTCTTGTCTCTTGCTGAAATTTTCCCTTACCTTGTCACAATTTAAAAATTTCGAATTCTTACGTAAAGCACTCTTGTGACAGATGGAGGTTTTCTTGATGAGTGAGCATAGGTTCTATAGTGAGACTCCTTCGCCGAGTCGAGTCATAGAATAAAGAGTCACCTTTAGGCGTTAGACTCCAGAGTTAGTTCGATTTGGATTTGCTTTGTTTGCTGAGTGTGCAGTATGTGTTGCAAGGCCCTTAGGCATTGTAAGCAGCCATACCAAGTTATTAATAATAAAGTTGGACCTTAAGTTACCCCTTTCGCCCGCATAAGTTCCATATTACTTGTCTATTCTTGTTTCCCTCTCATCTCTAAACCTAGAGCAAATCGACAGATGGTGAACACCCGTAGAAACTTTGGAAGCAATGGGAGTGGATCTCGCCCAGCAGAAAACCCCAATGATGGAGCACCAGCACCACCAGTTGATATGCAGAGTTTTGGAGCCTTTCTTGCTGCCCAGACTCAGTTGATGCATGCTATGATGCAACAAATGCAGCACGTCACTGCTCAGGCCACTGCTAATCAAGTTAATCAGGGACCACGCTGTAATACAAGACTATCAGATTTCATGAGGACTCACACACCCACTTTCTCTGGGAATGCCAATACTTTGGAGGCCGATGATTGTTTTAGATCAATTGAGAGGAAGCTACAAATATCTCAATGCATAGGGAATGAGAATGTACTCTACGCTTCTCATCGGTTGGAAGGAAATACCGCCGAATGGTGGGAGAACTTCGTGCCCTTGAGAGAACCCTCAAGATATCACTTGGGAAGAGTTCACAACCGCATTCCGACAGATCACGTGCCTGAAGGAATCATGGACCTTAAGAAGGAGGAGTTCAGAGCACTGAAGCAAGGTAATCGGCCGGTGGCCGACTACTGAACAAGTTCACCCGGCTAGCACGCCACGCACTGAGGATGTAGCGACGGATAAATCCAGGCATAGCCTCGTTTTATGAAGGGACTCAACTCGGGATTGCAAGTAGGGTTGATCACCCACACCTTTCCGATTTCCAAGAGTTGGTGAATAAGGCGCTTATTCTTGAGGACAAGCGCAAGGAACTGGATGAGAACAGAAGCGCGAGGATGCAACAAAGAAGGATCACGCCAGGAACGCAATAGCGGCGCTTGAGAGTTGCACCAAATCAATTCTTCGATTCCAACCACAATGCAACAAGGACACCATCCCGGCACCAAGACACCGCCAATCGTAACTACCAAACCCCGGCCCCGCTAGAAACACTACTCGAGCGATCGGCAAAGAGGCAGTGGCTGTTACAAGCGCAACGAGCCGAGGACACTTTGCCAACAGCTTGTCCGAAGAAGACAGCGAGGAGCGACCCAGTTCGCTTCAACCTAGGAACCACCCCAGCTAGGACGCCCGGCACCAGAGCCACACCCAGCACCGTGGTGAGAGGCCGAGTCAACCATGTCACCGCAGATGCAGCTGCAGAATACTCTGGACGTCGTCTTGGGTAAGTTACTTGTTAACTCGACTACACCTTGAGTTTTGTTTGACTCGAGCTTCGCATTCGTTTGTTTCGCAAGGCTTTGCTGCTAGGAATGACTTGAGAATTGCAAGACTTAAGTGCATGCTTTTAGTTCAAACCCACAGTTCGAACTCCGAGCGGAAGTAGGATGTTAGGGTGAGAATACTAATAGATGGAATAGAGTTCCTAGCAAACCTTATAATTTTGGAGACCAGGACCTTAGATGTTATATTGGGAATGGATTGGTTATCCAAGCACAAGGTCAGATTGGATTGTGGACGAAGGACTATCTCGATTGAGAGCCCGTGTGGGAAGAAAGTGGAATTTCAAGCCACTGCGATTAGAGATGGACAATTGATGGTTAACAGTACCAAGGCAATCGGCATAGAGGATGTCCCAAAGTAGTGAATGAGTACCCGATGTTTTTCCAGAAGATCTACAGTATGCCGCATGACAGGACATAGAGTTTGTGATAGAGCTTGTACTGCACAAGACCGATAGCAAAGAGACCCTATCGGATGTCTACCGAGGAGTTGGTAGAGATGAAGAAAGCAGCTAGAAGAGTTAATGGAGAAAGGATTTATCAGGCCGAGTTCGTCGTAGTAGGAGCACCAGTTTTGTTTGTCAAGAAGAAGGACGGAGTTTTAGGATGTGCATTGACTACCGTGCACTCAATGAAGTCACCGTGAAGAATAAGTATCCGCTACCAGGATTGATGATTTGTTTGATCGATTAAGAGGAGCCGGAGTTTTCTCCAAGATTGATCTGAGATCGGGATACCATCGATTGAAGATCCGATCAAGATATTCAAGAAGCGCATTCTCGTCAAGATATGGACATTACGAGTTCTGATTATGTCCTTTGGGCCGATTTAATGCGCCATTTATTTCATGAATATGATGAATAAGGTGTTCATGGAATATTTGGACAAGTTTGTCGTCGTGTTCATAGACGATATCCTAATCTACTCCAAGGCAGAGGATGAACATGCCGAACACTTAAGGCGAGTTTTGGAAAAGGCGAGGAACGACAACTTTTCGCCAAGTTCAGCAAGTGTGATTTTTGGAAGGACAAGGTGGAGTTTCTTGGACATGTAATGACCGCTTGAAGAGTCGCCGTGGATCCAAGCAAAGTAGAAGCGTGTTACATTGGGAGCGGTAGAAGGCGTGACCCATTCGAGTTTCCTTGGAATGGCGAGGATACTACCGCCCGTTTCATTGAAGGCTTCTCGACAATTGCGAAACCTCTTACGCAATTCTTTGAAGAAGGAAAAGAAGTTTGCATGGGCCTTGAGAATGTGAGAAAGGATTTCAGGAGTGAAGAAGCGATTGACATCGGACCGGTGTTAGTTCTACCGGATGTTGCTCAAAGCTTGATATTTATTGTGACGCATCGCGCCAAGGACTTGGATGTGTCTTTGATGAGAATGGAAAGGTAAATCGCTTATGCATCAAGGCGATTGAGGCCGCATGAGGAAAATTATCCGACACATGACCTAGAGTTAGGCTGCCGTAGTGCATGCCTTGAAGATATGGCGTCACTACGATTGGAAACAGATGTGAAGTGTATCACGGATCATAAGAGCCTTAAGTACATATTCACCCGATCGGATCTGAATATGAGGCGAGAGGAGATGGTTAGAGTTGATCAAGGACTACAATGTTGGAATCCATTACCATCCGGGAAGGCCAACGTAGTAGCCGACGCCTGAAGTCGGAAAAGCCATACCGTGAGTACGTTGCTAGCCACAAGTCGAGGATGAGTTATGTGAGGATTTTCGAAGATGAAGATTGAGGTAGTACCTAGCGGATTCTTGGCCGCATTAGAAGTAAAGCCTACCCTAGAGGATCGGATCCGAGAAGGGCGAAGGATGATGACAAGATCCGCGAGGATTAAGTCCGTCAAGGAGGAAGGCAAGGCAGAGGACTTCAAGTTGGATGAGCAAGGCACGTTGTGGATGAAGGATCGTATTTGTGTGCCTAACAAAAGGAGTTAAAGCAAGCGATTTTGGAAGAAGCCCATGACTCCAAGTACTCAATTCACCACTCGAAGCGCCAAGATGTATCGAGGATCTAAAGGAGAGATTCGGTGGCCGAGTATGAAGCGAAGTTGCCGAGCATGTTGCATTGTGCGGCGTATGCCGAGAGTCAAGGCAATGCATCGAGAGACCCGGCAGGATTGCTACAGCCGTGAAGATACCTGAGTGGAAGTGGGAGGAAATCGGAATGGATTTCATTACCGGTTTGTCAAGACTCAAGGAGGTTATGACTCCATATGGGTTATAGTGGATCGCTTGACTAAAGTAGCCCATTTTATCCCCGTGAAGACCACTTACTCGGAGATAAATTAGCGAATTATACATGATCGGGATTGTTTGTTTACACGGAGTGCCAAAGAGGATTGTATCTGGACAGAGGTACCCAATTTACCTCAAGGTTGGAATAAGTTGCATGAAGCCATGGGAACCCGTTTAAACTTCAAGATGTACCTTATCATCCACAGGCGGATGGACAGACCGAAAGAGTCAACCAGATTACGAGGATATGTTAAGAGCTTGTGCATTGGCTTATGCTACCTCTTGGGATAAAAGTTTGCCGTATGCCGAGTTCGATTACAACAATAGTTATCAGGCTAGTTCTGAGATGTCACCTTTTGAGGCCTTTGTATGGTCGACCTGTCGGACGCCATTGAATTGGAATGAGACCGTGGCGCCGTGTCTTTGGGCCTGATATTCTTCAAGAGGTGAAGAAGCGGTCGCTATGATTAGGAAAGGTTGAAGATAGCCCAATCTCGACAGAAGAGTTACGCCGACAATCGTCGCCGAGATTTGAGTTTTGAACCGTAAGACTTTGTATACCTCGTGAGTTACGCCTCTCGGGGAGTTAAGAGGTTCCATGCCAAAGGGAAACTTGCACCCGTTATGTTGGACCATTTAAGATTTTTGAGCCGCGGGCTAAGTTGCTTATCACCGGAGTTGCCACGATCGTTAGCGAGTACATGATGTATTCCATGTGTCCCGATTAAAGAAGTGTCTCCGAGTTCCTGAGGAACAGACACCGCTAGAGTCAATTGAGTTGCAAGAGGATTTGACTTATAAGGAGTATCCCGTGAGGATTCTGGACACAATGGATCGAGAAACTAGAAACAAGTCAACCCGTTTCTGTAAAGTTCGATTGGAGTAACCATGAAGAAAGCGAAGCGACTTGGGGCCTTGAAGAGGATTTGAAGAAAGAATTTCCAAATATATTCCTTTAGTAAGACCTGAATCTCTGGGACGAGATTCTATTAAGGGGGGGAGGTTTGTAACACCCCAAAATTTTACTTGTCCTAAATTCATGTGTGATTTGGCACTTTGGTGAATTTTTGGAATTTTCTGGAATTTATTTGGATTTATTTGGAATTTATTTGAATTTATTCCATTTTGAAATAATTAAAGAGTTTAATTTTGCAAATAAAATTTTGTTGGAAATATTTTATTTGAGTCCAAAATGATCCAAAGTATTTTCCAGAATTTTTCTGGGATTTTTCTGAGTCATTTGCTATTTTTAATGAATTAAATAAATTACTAGGAATTATTTTAAATATTAAATCATTGGAAAATCAAACTCGGGTCAAATCGTTCATCCGACCGAAGTCGAACCCGAAGTCGGACTCGAAGTCCGACCCGAGCCACGTGACTCGGCCGAACCCACTCCTAACCCTAATCAATCCCAACCGTTGGATCAAGATCCAACTACCGAGATCCGCCAAACCCGACTCAGCCGTATCCGGCCGGATCCGATCGCGCCGTCGCGATCGGGGCCGTTGATCGTGCCACGTGTCACGGCTCTCCGTCGTCGTCTCCGCCGAAATCGGCCGGACTCGCCGCCGTGTCCGCCGGCGTGGAAAACTAGGTCTCCGTTTTACGGACGCCGAGGTTATTTAAAGCCCGGCGCGTACCGAGGACCGCCGTGATCCGCGCCCTCCCTTCTCTACTTCACCGAGGCAAAGCCGCCGCCCGTTTAAGCCGTGCGAAGCTTCGCCAGTAGTTCGCGCCGCTCCGCCACGGTCTTTGCCGTTCACGCCGTCGCCGTCCCTGCCGCCGTTGACCCCAGGTCCGGACTCACCGCGGCGAGAGCGCACCGAGGATCTCTCACTTCGCCGGAGAAGCGCGCCCGAAGCGCCGTTGGCGTGTCGCCGTCCCGGCTCGGCGGCCAGCTCGCCGCAAGCCATCGCCGGATCGCGAGCTCTCGGCCGTCCGATCAAGATCCAACGCCGAGATCACGCCCGTCGCCATCGCGCGGTGAGATTGCGTTACGATTTCAGATCTAATCTCGACCATCGGATCTAGATCCAACGGTCCGAAATCAATGCGTTAACCCAAACGCGTCAACACCGATCTAATCCGCGCCGTTGATTTTCAAACCAGCGGTCGTGATTGCGCCACGTGTCGGGAAGTTGGACCACGCGATCGGGCCGCCCACGCACGCTGGCAGCGTGTAGGACGCCGACACGCCGCCCGCGTGTCGAGGGCTCGCATGTCGGGCCGGCTGTCCCAGCCTAGCGCCGACGTCACCCATGACGTCACGCGGTGGGTCCCACATGTCGACCGCAGTGGTGAGCCCGGCCGACGCCGCGAATGACGTCACCCGAGTGGACCCACATGTCGGGCCTCACGTGGAGCCGTGGGACCGAGTCCACCGTGAGACCCGAGCCAAGCGTGGACCAAGTCCATGGACCGGCCGACGTCGACCAGCCAATCGAAGGCTGCCACGTGTCCATCTTTGACGCAATAATTAATTTCCGAAAAGAAAATGATTTATTAATTCGAAATATTGATTCAAATTTAGATTCAAACTTCAAACGCTTATAACTTTTGCGTTTCAACTCCGATTTGAGCGATTCAAATTTCTAAATTTGTATAAAATTGAGATCTACCTAAATATGAATTTTATTTAATTTTTGGACTAAAGTTTTTCTCTGTAATATTATTTAATTGATTAATTAAACTTTAAATAATCATAACTTTTGCATTTTAACTCCAAATTTGACGATTCCAGTTTCTAAAAATCCAGAAAATTACGTTCTCTCTGTTTATGGATTCTATTTGGAGTTTTGGGATGTTTTTGCCTATTGTTTATTGGGTATTTGCTATTTGCACGCTTTACGAGTAGACGTTGAAGTCTGAAGGATTCGAGGGAGAAGTGTTGACTCAGGATCCAACTCAAGACCAAGAGAAGGTACTTTTTGAAGGCAAGTTGTGCTTTGACCATGTTGATCCTATTTCGAAATCTATTTTGATTTAAACTATTGCATGCTAGTTCAATTAGCAACATACTTTGCTTAAACATGGGGTTAGATAAATACCAATTTGCTATATGACACCTTGATTACTTAAGTATGTGCCATGACCCTTTGTCACCCTAGTTGTGGTTTACTAGTTGGACATTATTAAATTGCCAACATGGGTTTAGATCGTTGTAGTATACTGCTTAGACACACTTACGTGCTCATGACATGATTTTGGATAATCAAATGTTAATATTGACTTAATGATATATTGAACCTGTTTTGGAAAAGTATCATGTGATGTTGATGGCACGTGGTGCATGGTAATCAAGCTGGGTTTGATAAACGGTTTTCGGCCAGGGCATGTGGCAAGAGTAATCAGTGGGCCGGATGTGGCGTTGGGAATGTTGATTTGGTTCTTGGGTAGTCTTGCCCTGGTCACTCTAAGGACTTAACCTTGCAAGCCTTTGAACTGGTCATACTTGCAACCACATGGTCGGAATGGGACGGCCCTAGTTGACTAAGTCGCTAAGGACTCACTTGTGGAGCCTCAGGGTGTCGATTACACCGTTTGTGTGATTGTGCGGGGAGCGTATCGTGGTCGTGGCCAGGTACCCATCTAACGGTGTGTTGGTCCCATACTTCGCCTTGGCTAAGGGAAGGGATGGTGTAGAGCACGAACCTGAGAGGACCACCTGTGTTGTTTGAGGCTTCCGGAAGGCTTTGTTACTGAACTCGCCTTTGTGGTGTTTGACTCAGTATCTTGTGGGTAAAGTGCATAACCTCTGCAGAGTGTAGAATCTATTTGAATAGCCGAGTCCACTGATCGACAATGCTCGGGAATTACAGTCAAGGGGTAGACTTTACGAAAATAACTTGGTTTTGAAAAGATGGGTTGGTTTAACAAGGAAGGTGATGGAAATATGGTGTAGGATGGGAAAAATGTTTGTTAAACTTCTTGAAAAGTTATTTATGCTTTACTTATTTCTACTGCTTTCGAATCTACTTTTATTACTTGTCAAAAGTCAAGCATTTCGCAAATATACCCTGAGCTACTCCTTTGTACCAAGCCATGCATATAGTATATTAGCTTGCATTCTGTGCATGACTTGCTGAGTACCAAGTACTCACCCTTGCCTCAACACAATACCAGTTGAAGAGGAGACTACGCCAGTTTCGGAGGAGGAGTTCCAAGAGGATCCGTCTACTTAGGGATGCGAGCCCAGTCAGTTGCCTGTGGTATACTGGATGGCGCCACGAAGTTTATTTGATTTTCATTCTTTGTTATTTCTCTTTTAATAAAGTTTCGCCTTGCAAGGCATATATTTGTAACTTGGCCATAAGGTCGAGTAACCCTTTGATTATTTAAATAAAGTACTTTGATAGTATCGTTTGGTATGATTGTGATATATACCGATGTTAAGACTGTGTGCACTAGCGCGTTCCTGGACTAGTGCTGAATACACAGAGGGTCCGGATTTGCAAATTCGGGGTCCCGACATGAATGGAAGCGAGTGATAGGCACCCTCCATCTTCGGGATGGGAGGGGGAAAAGGGTGCATGCCAACGGGTGTGCACTCAACCATACCGGTATGAGAATTCCAGGAGACATGTGCATTGCATTGCATGAATGTTATACATGAATAAAGATGTTTATGAGATGATGAGTAGAGTACTCATGAGATGCTCATGAGATGATTATCAGGTTGTTTTAAAGGATGTATATAATATTAAATATGATGTGTTGTGATATAACCGTGGAGACTGGAATGATGGTTTGTGGTCCTGATCCTTGTTGATTCATTACAATACACTTTGCTGAGTTATGAACTCACGCTTGTGTTTTCGTTGTTTGTTTCTTTAGGTACCATGAAATCGGCGCGCGGGAAAGGGATCTAGCCACACTCCTCCACGTAGTATCATAATCTAGCTAATTCACCCGTTTTGGAGACACGGCAATAAGTGTTACAATAATCATTAGTGTATGGTCTTTATGTTTGGTTGTTTCTCCCATGTGTAACATGTGGGGCTATGGAGCGAGTTGTTATATCTTCCTAGGCTTAAATTGATGCTTATTCTTTTGCTTACGATGCTTATTGATGTTTTAGTTGATGATTAGCTATCATTATCGCTGCGTATGGAGATCTTGTTTGCCCTACATATTGATATGATGTTATGTTGTTAAGTTTCATGCATAAACAAAGGAGATTCTGTCAAAATTTTCAATGTATGCTAAATGATTACTTGCTGTAATTTTACCTTAAATTATGGTATTAAACGTGTTATGGTCTATGTTTGGTGACATTCTGGGCTTAGTACAAGCTGGGGTGTTACAACATTATCGAGGGTCATAAGCACTTTTAGAGTAAACAACAGAATCTAAGCATGTACATTAACACCTTTAATCATTCTCGCTATAGAGTAATCTACAACACTAGAAGTTCATTTAATCTTAAGCTAAAGATAAATATTACATTTAACTAATTCAACTCACCAATTAACTTGGAAGTACATCATTTCCATAAACCACATTGTTACATACTACATAATCATGCTAAACAATCATTTTTCACTTTTGACAAACAGGATGCAACTCAACTTTAAAGATAACCACACCTTAGGAACAAGAACGTACACCGATAAACAATTTCTCCTTTCCAGGCAAGGAAGAAAAAAAACGAAACTCCAATAAAAATGCAGGAGAGCCCAACTCTCAAATTCCCAACTTAGATAGCACAAAACTCTTCAAGAAATTTCAAGATCTATACTTCCAAGAAAGAAGAAGGATGCACCAGGGAAAACCAAATGTTCAACTAAATCTTTTCCGATAAAAAGATTCAAGCTTAGCTCCACCAACTCAAGGTCTGCACTAGGGGAAACTCCAACACTTTTTCTTAATCAGGGAGAACAACAACCACATAAGTTTCCTCCCCAAGACAGCCCACAATAACGAACAAAACTGGGTGTCAAAGCAAAAATTACAACCAAAAGACGCGCAACTCAAAACTCTTCTTCTTAGTCTTGAACCAAGGAAGACAAAACCACAAACCGCCTATGGATCAATCCGCGAAAATCCAAGACCAAACACTTTTCTTTTGATTTCAATCGACTAAAAACTAATAAGACCAACCAAAACCGACCGTCAGAACGGTGAAAAGCATCCGAAGGAAACCACCATCAACTCTTCTATTTGTCTCCAGTCAACTACCTGATCTACGATAGAAAAGGTAAGCACTCTTTCCCCACAAGGGGTTAATAGTTCTTCGGTGATGGCTTTAACCGGCCATACCATCAAACCACACCCTTACTATGAACAAAAGTGGTGACCGAAACCCTTCGGCACCACAACCCCACTTTATCACCACAACAAGCACAATCAATCATTTATCTCATAGACATAGCAACATGCATTATCAAATGAAGCATTCAACATCAAAGCTTAAATACAACATTTAAGCGTAAAGAAAGGATACCCATACCCTTTCCTACTGTGCATCCATGTGTGTCAAATTTTAGATTAGTTATTCCACTTTTGCAAGTTTTAATGTTGCTACCCTATGACAAAATTTTATTTAAAACCTAAGCCATGTTTCTAAGTTATTCCACATCACATTTTAGTTGTACCCTATAGCATGACACTAAAAAATACAAATTCCAAGGACCTACAACCTGGCTCTGATACCAACTGTAACACCCCGGCATTTAATATGCCCGAATGCTACCAAACATAGACTAAGCAACCTCTAAATACCACAAATACAAGTAAATTACAGCAAAGGCACGAATGCTAAAAACCGAAATTTCGGCAGCATCTCCTTTGTTTTAACAAGAGTTGAAGAAACAACAATAGCATAGCAATATATGGCAATATAAGAGGCATCTAAAATAGCAATAATTAAAGGCATGATAGCAATATAAGTCTAATTCCAAGCATTCAATGTCTCCATGAGCCAAACGAACAATAAGACTCTCATATCGCAAAACTAAACCATAAATCAATAAGCATCACACTTAATTTATTATCAAGACCCAATTGAATGACTGTGGGAAAAAAATGAGTGAAGCTACGTGTAGAAGTGTGACTATTTCCCTTCCCCGCATGCCGGTCTCATGGTACCTAAAACAACAAGAAAGTACAAGCGTAAGTTCAACACTCAGCAAGTATATTGCAATGGTACAAAAGAACAATTACATGGCTACAACAACTCACATCATGTCTATCATCTTATTCATGATCACATATCATTATCATCATCATCATGTATGCAATGCAATGCGATGCACATGTCTCATGGAAACTCATACCGGTATGGTTGAGTACACACCCGTCGGTGTGCACCCTCTCCTCCCTTCCATCCCGAAGATGTAGGGTGCCTACTCCTCGCTTCCATTCACCGCGGTGGATGGAATCACGATGTAGGACTTACTCAATGGCGCCCCGGACTAGTCATAACTTTCTCACCGACCTTACCGGACTAGTTATGACTTTCTCACCGACCCGGCCATGTATCATGCCATGTATGCAAACATGCCAACATCATAGATAACTTGTACAATAACACATGGCATCACAACATAATAAACCATATTCATCATATCAAGGGGCAAACATTAAAACATGGCATGTGAACATATCCTATATACAATTTCAACTCAACAAAACTAGCAATCTACAACTTGCTACCCATTCCAATACACTTGCCTCAACCACAGGCGACGGATTGGCGAGAAGTAGAGGGCACCCCCGGGGTCACACCACCTGCACATAGGCACCACACACTCAAAATCATGCCCACAAAACAATACGCAAACACTCTTCTACCCCAACTTCGCAAACTACTCGCACAACCCAAAATAGAGGTTTTGTCCCGTCGGGACAGCAGACTTGCAACGGGCATAACTCAGGTTCTAAGACTCCGAATAGATTAAACGAGTACATCCTCGCATAGCTTAGGAAATTTCCTAACTTTTTCTAAGTATATGGAAAAACTGATTCGGACTCTAAAGTGGTTTAATCTACATAATACCATGATCTGTTCCAATCACGTCACAGTTTTTAACACGTTCGGTAAAATGAGCATAACTTTCAAACGGATGGGCGGAATTGGACGTTGTTTATACCCACTGAAAGGTATTGAAATTTCTTACAACTTCTTCAATAGGCGGCCGACCAAATTCCGAATCTAAATTGGCGAAAACCCAAACCCTAGGTCGACTGCTCATGCTGCCCGAAACATAGAACGTGGCAAACTCTAGATTTCATCTAATCTACCCAATTACAGCTCCACCAATTGATCTAAAAACATGATATTAACCCTTATAACAGTACCTAGACCAACCCCAAGGATCCCCGTAGCCATACCTTTGCCCGACGAACAAAAAACCAACGGATCTCCTCCCGGTTCGCGCGATCTCCTTCCTCGTTCCAAATCCACCGGTTCTCCTCGTCGCGGAGCGCTCCAATGGACGGATCTTCGGGGTGGTGAGGTGTAGAACTCCCCTAGGGGCAGCAAGGGTGGTGGAGAGGTGAGGAGAGGGGTGGTGATGCAATGGGGAGGAGGCGCAAGGGAGGATGGGGGGCGGCTAGGAGAGGGAGGTGTGGGGGCGGCTAGGGCAATGGGGGGGCGCACACAGCAGGGGGGGCACAATAAGGGCCGGGGGAGGCCCCCAACCAGGTCTCCTACTCCTATTTGGACTCAAACTCCTTCTCACCAAAGCCCACGACCCTTTCCCTTAGGCCCAAACTCCCCCGGAAAGGCCCAAACTCCCGGAATCGGCCCGGAAACGCAAATAAACCTCATGCCGTATGGTTTCAACCACCAATTCCACATCCCATAATGTTTTTGACCTCAACATTCATATTTTATAAGGTTACGACACTCCGTGGTGTCACACTTCAGCCCTGACAACCAGGTCTGGCATAACGTCGTAATAACTCTTTTGACCTCGGAGAAAGACAAATACAGGAATAGATTGAATGCTTCTCCCGCATAAAGCAATCAACAAACTAAACATCAAAGCTGGAAATGCGACCAAAAGAAGCGCAACACTAGACTCTTCTTCTTCGTCTTCAATCAAGAAAGACAAAACCACACACCACATACGGAACAATTCGCGGAAATCCAATACCAACCACTTTTCTTTTGGTCTCAATCAACTAAAACAAAGAAAACCAACCAAGACAGACCACATAATGATAAAGAACATCCGAAGGAATCCACCACCAATCTCTTCTATTTGACTTCAATCAACTACCCGATGTACTACAGAAAGGGTAAGCACTCTTCTCCTACAGGGGTTAATAATTCTTCGGTAATGGCGTTAGCTGGCCACACCGTCAAACCACACCCTTACTATAAACAAAAAGGTGACCGAAACCCTTCGGTACCACAACCCCACTTTATCACGATAACATGAGCAATTCAATCAATTATCTCATACACATAGCAGCATACTTTATCACATAAAACATTCAACATCGAGGCTTAAATATAACATTTAAGCGTAAAGCAACGATACCCATACCCTTTCCTACTGTGCATCCATGTGTGTCAAATTTTAAATTAGTTAATCCACATACACAAGTTTTAAGGTTGTTGTCCTATAGCAGAATTTTAGTTATAACCTAAGCTGTAGGATCGAAGTATACGAATATAGCAATCAGAGGGGGGGTGAATGATTGTGCGGAAGCTAAAACCAAATTCTTGATCTATTAAAAGTTCACCCCAAAACAGAACCAAATAATTGCCTCGTTTTCGACAAAAACAGAATGATAGAGGTTCGGTAAAACGCGAATTCCCGGAGATCCAACCGTTGGAATGATCTGAAATTTGTACACAAGAAAATATATTCCAATATGAATCTAACTCAAAAAGAATCAGCTCGATCGGACTTACGGATCAAAAGTTATAAGCTTCGCAAGCTTGCTGTGACAGAAGATGACGAGAATCAATCTAATCAAAACTTCAAGATTAAACAAGAACGACAAAAGATTGATCAACTAGACTTTGAGAAATACTAGATCAATACCCTAGAGAGGTTTTTGATGGATCAAATCAAGATAAAACTTAAAGAACAAAAACCAATCTAGAACTAGAACAAGCATGCAAACAAGAACCAAAAAGAGAACGTTGAAGCAATGCGGGAACTAGAAGAATTGATCTTTATTTCTTTTATCTAAAGTACTCCCATCAAAAGAGTACAAACCCTAAACTTTGAGCCCAAGGCTCTATGCGCCTAGCTCTCCTCAATTCGATGCTCTTCAACAGGAGACAACCCCTCCTATTTAAAGCACCAACCCACAAGGGTTCTGAATACGATTCCTATTCCCTAGAAGGAATCTGTATCCAACACAACTCTACTTGGCCCAACCTGACCGAGTACAATTCTTGCACGCGTATGGCAACCCTACCATACTCACGTGACTAACACTTTGCACGCGTATGTCCACCTGCCATACTCACGTGACTAACACTTTGCACGCGAATGACCTCCTACCATTCTCACGTGACTAACCATTCTTCATGTGCACCATTCTCTTAACCCGAACGTCCCGCATGACATCCTTGACCACCAAGACCTCAGTTCCTCCTGAACCTAGTCCCGAACCTCAGTTCCTCCATGAACCTAGTTCCGGTCCCGTCATCGACCACATTCATCTTCGAGCAATACCTGCACATGAACAAACCACAAAACAAATCCGAGCACAAGTCCACGACTTGACTCAAAGTCAATCCATGCAACTACTCACATGAGCATTGCATAAAATCCACTTCAAAAGAAGCATCATGAAATTCTCACAAATTTCATAATCCCAAAAATGAATCAAACACAATTCCAATTTTGCTCAAAACCCTAATTCAGCAAAAACGCATTCACGACGGACAAACAAATATGGTCCGGCGTACACATGAAAAACCACTCAAAAAACCATTCACAACGGACAGACAAAATCGGTCCGGTGTACACATGAAAGTCTCGGTTTCAAGAAGAAATCAAAACCGAGCAAAACACGTTCACAACGGACCAACAAAATCAGTCTGTTGTACAAGTGAAAATATCAGTTCCTTTGGAAAAGAGTTTGGCACATAAGCTCAAAAGCATGTCCACGACAGACCCAAAAACTTGGTCTGTCGTACATGCAAAACTTACTGGCTTCTTGGAGAATTGAGTTCGACTCATGAGCTCAAAAACACGTTCACGACAAACAAACAAAATTGGTCCGTCGTACATGGGAAAGTGAGGTTGCCAAAGCATGTTTTCGACAGACCAACAAAATTTGTCCGTCGTAGATGGGAAACTTACTATTTTCTTTAAGTTTGGTCCGGCGCCAAAGCGAAACTTACTGTTTCTTGTCAAATTGATAAAACACATGAACAAACACATTTTGCAAATTCAATTCTAAGCCAATTTTTCAACACATGATTTCACAATCTCCCCCTTAATGAAAACATTGGCAACACCACTTTAGAATTGAACATTTGGCATTCACTTTATAAAAGATTTTAAAATCCAAAGGATCAAGGACCAAAAAGAGAAAACACAGAATTCCTCCTTTGACCAAAATGCAAAACAAAATCTCCCCCTGAGAAGTAAAATGTGTGTGAATGTGCAATGTGCCCAAAATTTTCAAAATTCTCCAAACTTCTCCCAAAATTCTCAAATTTCCAAAAACAACTCCCCCTTTTTCTTCTCCCCCTTTATCCTTAAACTTTTCAACGATTCCCAAATTTCTCCCCCTTTGACAATGGATTCATCAAGAGTACAAGAGAGAGAACAGGTTCAAAATTTTTCCTGTAGCAAAGATTTCACAAGGAGAAACAAGGGAGTGCCAAGATAGAAAAAGATGAGCTCATTCGATCATATAACCTTATATATCATATATTATGCAAAATACATGATCTTGATGTGATTTTAACAAGTTAGGGAATGACATGCATCTCAACCTCAATTCAGTTAACTATAGCCAAGTACTAAGCAAAACCTTTAGTAGAAAAAGGCTCAAAGTTGAAGCAACTAACAAATCAGGGCGAGCAAGTAGTTTCAACTCCAATCTAGTAGACCAATTTAATCTTTAAACAATAAATCGCATGTGGCATGCATGAAGCATACTTCTTTTATTTTCTAGGAGTGGCATGCTTGAAGCATACATCTTATCTTTGAGGGAATGGCATGCTTGAAGCATACATCTTATTTTTTTAGGGAAAGCATTCCTGAAGCTCATAACTTGAGGCTTTTGCTTTTAACAACCCTTATTTTTATTGATTCCCTTTTCTTTTCATTTTTCTTTGATTATAAACATGCAAAAGTGATTAAAAGGTCTTATGAAAGAGTAAAGCTAAAACACACTTGCTTCATAGCCCAAATTTGTCAAGAAGATTCAATATCAAGCCTAGAAGAGTAAGATATCACAGAGTATTTAGCTATAGGCAATCAGTCAGGGAATTCCGCAATGTCATTTTTAGTTCAAGTGAGACAATTAGATTATCATATATTAGCTCAATTACATAACATATAAAGAAATATGATAAAGTGAGCTCATCAAGTGAAAGAACTTGGCAAGGAAACTCTCCCTCAAAACAAACCCATTGGATGAACAATCCCAAGTTCTCCCCGAATGAAATCAAAACGAGAAGAAGACAAAGGTTTTGTAAAAATGTCTGCCAATTGATGTTCAATATCTACATGATGAAGCACAATGTTGCCTTTTTCAACATGATCTCTAAGTAAGTGAAATCCAATATCAATATGCTCAAGAAAGGGAATTACTCAAGAGGTGGCACGAACCAAATCAATTCAACATCCTCCAAAGTCAACATCAGAATAAGCTCTTAAACTAATGCATAAGGAAGCAGAAAGCCAAATGCCAAAATCTTGAGTACCATGGAGATACCTGAAAGTTCACTTGAACGCTTGTCGATGTGAAGCACGTGGGAAGCTTGAAAACAAGCACACACAAGCACGTGGGAAGAGTCTCTCATGTAAACCTCCAATTATCGCATCCTCAACAGCATCATCATTATCTTTTATGAATAAAGACACTCTCCCCCTGAACATATGCACCTGTACTTGCAACATTTGGACTAGTGCCTTTTGCGAAAACAGAGGTGGAAGAAGCATCTTGAAAAATAACACTTTTTGCACGAGATGCACGAGTGAAGGAGGAGAACCAATTCTTATCATCGGACATGTGGCGTGAGCATCCGGAATGCACTAGCCATATGTTCTCCTTCCTCGCGTGAGAAGCCTACATAGAAGCAGAAAGTGTCGAGGTCTCGGTACTGGGGTTAGAAATAAGATGTTTAGGAATCCGATCGAGACACACGACGCACAACAAGAGGGGCACAACACGAGCATTCTTATGCACAAAGATAGATTTGTCTTTTCCGTATTCTTACCAACAAAAGGTGTTTGCATCACCCTAGGCACATAATGAGAAACAAAGCGTGCACTGTCAAATTAGACCTAGCCTTAGTTCTTTCTTTCTTTTGTTGTTTGGCTAGTCTAAAGCAAAAATCTACTAAATGTCCATCTCTACGACAATGAGTGCAAGTGTACTTAACAGGATGTTTGGCTTTAGAAGTAGAAGCATCATTTGCATTCATCATAGTAGAAGATAACACTCCAAAGAGACTTAAAGACAATTTTCTTAGGCTCATTGATAATTTCAAATTTTCCTCCTTCAAGTGATTTAACAACAAATGGGAGCATGTGATTTATGATGAGCATAAGAATCAAAACCTAAACCTTTGTTATGAGTCTGACTTTTGATTGATACAAAATCATGTTTAGGTTCTTCTTTCCTTTAGTGAAACGTTCTAATGATTTTTCCAAGTAATCAACTTTTCGAGAAAGAGTTAAACAATTATTGCAAGGAACATTCACTTTTCCTTTTTGCTTACGACAAGTTGAGCATGAAAGAACCTCATGTGTAAGCGAGATCATCACCAATTGAGAAACCCTAGCATTTGCATCTTTTAATTTTAATTCAAGAGTTGAGCATTTAGAACAAGAAGTTAAACCATGCAAATCATCGATTGGAACAAATTAGCATTTTTAACATGTTTCTCATTTTTCTCACTTTCAAAGATTAATTTTCTCAATCAAGGAAGCATGTTCTTTCCTAAGCGAAGTAAGCTCATTCCAAATTAAGTCACATGATTTGCAATCATCATCATCAGGAATCAAGGTTTTAAGTCTAGCAATTTCAGCATTCAATGACTAAACAACAAAATCATGTTTCTTAATTTTCTTGTCACGTTTATCAAGCAATTTACCAAGTCGAGCAACAAAGAATAGCTAATTCATCGTAAGAAGGATCTACCTCATTGAAAGTCATTTATGTCGTAGTGCGTCCTCGATAAAGCTATTCTTTGCTTTTAGCCATGAGACACAACCCCGTCAACTCATGCTTGCTTGGAGTTGCATCGTCCTCGCTGCTCTCCGAATCCACATCGCTCAAATTGACTTGTTCAAGAGCGGAAAGAACTCGATGGACAACTTTGCGGTTGATGAAGTTCTTCTTCTTTCTATCACTTGGAGAGAACTTCTTCTTCTCTTTTGTTCTGTCGTTGTCCTTCTCCTCCCTTGATGCTTTACCTGCAAGTTTAGGACAATTTGGACGAATATGGTCGAGATCACCACACTCATAGCATCTTGGAGGATCACCACCACCTGTCTTTATCTTTCTCACATTTTGCAAAGCTTTGTTAAAGCGAGAAGAGAGTAGTGATAAGTCTTCTTCTGGGAATTGCTCAATCTGTTCATCGGTTAATGAAGACAAGAAAGATAGAGCAAAACTTGAAGCAGCACCATTATGAGATATGCTCAATTGAGATGTCAAAGCAATTGATTTATAATCATTCTTTCTAGCAAAAACATCTAATTCATGAGTTTTCAACTTAGAATAAAGAACATCTAAAGTAAGTGTACTCATGACAGTATATTCTCTAATTGATTTAAATTTAATATACCAAATAAACATGTCTAATGCACCAAGCAATTGTCTAGCATTAGCAGCAGCATCAAAGCTAACTCCAACAGCACGCAAATAGCTAAGAATTTTATGAAAGCGTGCAAAGAAATCATCTAGCGACTCACCAGGCTTCATCTCAAATTGCATGTATTCCTTTTTATAAAGATCTTGACGAACCTCTTTCATAGTGTTAGAACCCTCATGGTAATCACAAAGAGATTTCCATACCTCATATGCGGATTTGAGATGGATCACACGATCAAAGTCACTGCGTCCCAAGCCTTGGATGATCAAGTTGCGCGCCTTGCTGTTTGCTTCAACATGTGCGCGATTGGCGTCATTGATGTTGTCGTTTGCAGGGACTTCATATGGCTTGTAGACTTTCTCCCAAATTGTGAAGCCCTGTGCTTGGATGAACGTCTCCATCTTGGCCTTCCAAAACTGAAAATCAACACCATCGAACACACAAGGTTTTGTCGAATAATGATCTATTGATCTAATCACCGATTAAGATAGATTAGAAAAACCTTGCTCTGATACCACTTATAGGATCGAAGTATACGAATATAGCAATCAGAGGGGGGGTGAATGATTGTGCGGAAGCTAAAACCAAATTCTTGATCTATTAAAAGTTCACCCCAAAACAGAACCAAATAATTGCCTCGTTTTCGACAAAAACAGAATGATAGAGGTTCGGTAAAACGCGAATTCCCGAAGATCCAACCATTGGAACGATCTGAAATTTGGACACAAGAAAATAGATTCCAATATGAATCTAACTCAAAAAGAATCAGCTTGATCGGACTTACGGATCAAAAGTTATAAGCTTCGCAAGCTTGCTGTGACAAAAGATGACGAGAATCAATCTAATCAAAACTTCAAGATTAAACAAGAACGACAAAAGATTGATCAACTAGACTTTGAGAAACACTAGATCAATACCCTAGAGAGGTTTTTGATGGATCAAATCAAGATAAAACTTAAAGAACAAAAACCAATCTAGAACTAGAACAAGCATGCAAACAAGAACCAAAAAGAGAACGTTGAAGCAATGCGGGAACTAGAAGAATTGATCATTATTTCTTTTGTCTAAAGTACTCCCATCAAAAGAGTACAAACCCTAAACTTTGAGCCCAAGGCTCTATGCGCCTAGCTCTCCTCAATTCGATGCTCTTCAACAGGAGACAACCCCTCCTATTTAAAGCACCAACCCACAAGGAGTTCTGAATACGATTCCTATTCCCTAGAAGGAATCTGTATCCAACACAACTCTACTTGGCCCAACCTGACCGAGTACAACTCTTGCACGCATATGGCAACCCTACCATACTCACATGACTAACACTTTGCACGCGTATGGCCACCTGCCATACTCACGTGACTAACACTTTGCACGCGAATGACCTCCTACCATTCTCACGTGACTAACCATTCTTCATGTGCACCATTCTCTTAGCCCGAACGTCCCGCATGACATCGTTGACCACCAAGACCTCAGTTCCTCCTGAACCTAGTCCCGAACCTCAGTTCCTCCATGAACCTAGTTCCGGTCCCGTCATCGACCACATTCATCTTCGAGCAATACCTGCACATGAACAAACAACAAAACAAATCCGAGCACAAGTCCACGACTTGACTCAAAGTCAATCCATGCAACTACTCACATGAGCATTGCATAAAATCCACTTCAAAAGAAGCATCATGAAATTCTCACCAATTTCATAATCCCAAAAATGAATCAAACACAATTCCAATTTTGCTCAAAACCCTAATTCAGCAAAAACGCATTCACGATGGACAAACAAATATGGTCCGGCGTACACATGAAAAACCACTCAAAAAACCATTCACAACGGACAGACAAAATCGGTCCGGTGTACACATGAAAGTTTCGGTTTCAAGAAGAAATCAAAACCGAGCAAAACACGTTCACAACGGACCAACAAAATCAGTCTGTTGTACAAGTGAAAATATCAGTTCCTTTGGAAAAGAGTTTGGCACATAAGCTCAAAAGCATGTCCACGACAGACCCAAAAACTTGGTCCGTCGTACATGCAAAACTTACTGGCTTCTTGGAGAATTGAGTTCGACTCATGAGCTCAAAAACACGTTCACGACAGACAAACAAAATTGGTCCGTCGTACATGGGAAAGTGAGGTTGCCAAAGCATGTTTTCGACAGACCAACAAAATTTGTCCGTCGTAGATGGGAAACTTACTGTTTTCTTTAAGTTTGGTCCGGCGCCAAAGCGAAACTTACTGTTTCTTGTCAAATTGATAAAACACATGAACAAACACATTTTGCAAATTCAATTCTAAGCCAATTTTTCAACACATGATTTCACATAAGCCATGTTTCTAGGTTATCCCACATCACATTTTAGTTAATACTAAGGTATAACACTAACAAAATGCATGTTCCAAGGACCTAAAGCCCGCTCTGATACCAACTGTAACACCCCGGCATCTAGCATGCCCGAATGCTACCAAACATAGGTTAAACAACATCTAAATACCATAAACTAGTTATATGCCCGTGCGTTGCTACGAAAAACAAAATTGATAACGAAAAATAAAGATTAAAAAATAAAAAATACTATTTCATAAGATCAAACATCTATCTTTAACACTTCGTTTCTTGCAAAAACTGGCTAATTAAAGCAACGCTTCGTTTCTTGCGTAGAGCAATTAAGCAGGGCAATTAAGTAGGGCAATTAAGTAGAGCAATTAATGTGACGTGGGAAGAAACTCTCACTTTATATAGTAGAGATTAAGATAAATTACAGCAAAGGAGTAAATGCTAAAACCGAAAATTTCGGCAGCATCTCCTTTGTTTTCCCATGAATTTAAGCAACAACAATCTTAACATATCAAGATAACATAAAGAACGATAGCAATAACATGATAAAACAGGAATTTCAGCCATCATACAACTAAGGATAAAAGCCTATCCGTCTCATGTCAAATATGGACTAATCATTTATTCAAGGCAACCAACGAAGCATCAAAACCACAGTTTAGCTCAGTGAATTAACCATCATAATTAAAGGAAGGAACATGTCATTATTTAAATGTGTGATACTAAGTGATGACGTGTGACTAGCTCCCTTTCCCGCATGCCGGTTTCATGGTACCTAAGAAAAACAACATAAACACAAGCGTGAGTTCATCACTCAGCAAGTATATTGCAATGGAACAAGAAAATACATTCTAATACCTTCATCACCACTTTTCACATACAACATCACAAACATCTCATATTCACAGTGTATGCATCTCATTGACATCATCATATTTCATCATCATATAACATCATCATATAATGCAATGCAATGCACATGTCTTCTGGAAGCATATACCGGTATTGCTGAGTGCATACCCATCGGCGTGCACCCTCTTCCCCCTTCCATCCCGTAGATGGAGGGTGCCTACACATCGCTTCCACTAACCACGTGGGTGGAATCACGAGGTAGGTCTTACAACTATGGCGCTCCGGATTAGTCATAACTTTCTCACCGACCTTACCGGACTAGTTATGACATTCTCACCGACCGGGCCAGATTTCATGCCATGTATGCAACATATGCCATAAACATAAACATCTTGCATCAAACTGAACTAAATACGGCATAGCATCATAATAGTCCATTTTCATCATAACATAGGCAAGAACTAATCATGGAAAGATATCACAACATGTAAGCAATTTGCAACTAGTCACAACTAGCAATATACATTACACTACCCATTACAATACACTTGCCTTAACCTCGGGCGACGGGTTGGCGAGAGGTTGAGGGCACTCCCGGGGTCACACCACCTGCACATAGATCCCACACAATCATAACGTGCCCACAAAACAGTACGCCCTCGCCCATCTACCCCGATTTTGCAAACTACTCCCGAAAACGAAAAACAGAGAATCTGTCCCCCCCAGGACAGCAGACTTCGATCTAGCATAACTTTAGTTTTAGGACTCCGAATCGATTAAACGAGTATATCCTCGCGTAGCTTAGGAAATTTCCTAACTTTTTCTAACTATATGGAAAAACTGATTCGGCTTTTAAAGTGGTTTAATCTACAGAATACCGTGATCTGTTTCAATCTCGTCACAGTTTTGAACACGTTTGGTAAAACGAGCATAACTTTCAAACGGCTGGGCGGAATTGGACGTTCTTTATGTCCACTGAAAGGTATTGAAGTTACCTACAACTTCTTCAATAGGCGTACGACCAAATTCCGACTCTAAAATTGCCAGAAACGCGACCGAAGGCCGATGATCCAATCTGTCCGAGGACAGAACGCAGGACAAAGATGAAATCAATCTAAACCCTTCTAATCACAGCACCTAAACATGGATCTAAGGCAAGAAATACCCCATCTAACAGCACCTATACCACCCCGAACAAGACCCCAAATCCGTACCTCTTCTTGACGGATCACCCGGACGACAAACGCCTCCTCCTCGCGACCCGATCTCTCCTCCAAATCGCCGGGAACACCGGAAACGCCGGGAACGCCGGATCTTCTTGGACGGAGAGCTCCCGGACAGCGAGATCGCAAGGAGGTGGAGGCTCTAGGGCCGGCTATGGGAGAGGGAGAGGTGCAAGGGGATGGTGGCGTATGGGGGAAGAGGAGAGGAGGAGGTGGCGGCTAGGAGGGAGGGGAGGGGCGCATGGAGGGGAGGAGAGGGGGTGGGGCGCATGGGGGCTAGGGTTAGGGTGCAAGGGCTGAAATTTCAGCCCCCCCACTCCCCCACATGGGCCAAAAGCCTCCACCAAAGGCCCAAATACATCCCCCAAGGCCCACACTAGCTCTCGTAAGGCCCAAACTCCCCAGGAGAGGCTCAAACGCCCCGAAAAGCCCAAAAACTTGGTATAATGTTGTACCATATTGCCAAAATCTATAATGTCACAATCTGGGGTGTCACACTTTCCCCTTAATTCCTACTTTCTGTCTTGGCTCTCCGCGTGAACCCGCCAAAGTACCTCGAGAAATCACAGCTTCTTCTTCCTTTACGGTTGCACCGCCGCTATGATCTCGCCAAGGCAATCATCTAATTTAAAGCTCCTCATTTAAATTCCTTTGGTCAACATGCCCTTTAAGAGGCACTGATGTCAGTTTCCTCTTCGGTTTAGGTCATCGTCTTGCCGGCAGGCATCTCCACGATCGAGACCATCATCTTTTGCCCAGCCTCGTCGCCAACCCTGTTCCAGCTGTGATTGACCCTCACCAACCGGCGCTCCGACTTCATTTCATGCCCCTCCACCTCACAACACCTTCAACCACCCTGCTCTGGCACCACCTTGCCACCAGCGAACTCGGCCGACAACTCCCCTGTTATGTGGTATGATGTGCGGCCCCTTTTGTCAGCCACCCACGCTACTTCCTACATCACTCCACTGAATCACTGTCCAATGGGTTCCACCGGTCATACACTCGCGCACGCACACAGACACTGTCGAACGGGACCCACATGTTAGCATAGCTTGGTTTGGAAGCATTCCAAAAAAGGAAAGGTGCTTTCAATATTGGAAAGCATATATTCCGTTTTTGGAATATTTCATTAAACCTAGGATTCAAACTTCCATAACTTTGGCAATTTAGATCCAAAATTTTTGAAATAAATTTATAAATTCATGTTAAGACATCTAGTTAATTCATGTGAAATCATGTTAAGACATCTAGTTAAGACATCTAGTTAATTCATAAATTTTTGAAATAAATTTATAAATTTATAAATTCATGTTAATTCATGTGAAATCATGTGCTGAAAAATTGGCTTTGAACTGAAAAATTAACTTAGAATTGGTTTTGCAAAATGTGCTTGTGCATGTGTTTGACAATTTGACAAGAAACAGTAAGTTTCGTTTTACGCTATGACCAAGTTCTTAAAAGACAGTAAGTTTTACATGTACGCCAGACCAAATTTTTTGGTCCGTCGTGAATGGCTTTTTGCTCGATTAGGGTTTGTGCAAATTTGGACTTTGAATTTTGATTTATTTTTGGGATTATGAAATTTGTGAGAATTTCATGATGCTTCTTTTGAAGTGGACTTTATGCAATGCTCATGTGAGTAGTTGCATGGATTGACATTGAGTCAAGTTGTGGACTTGTGCTCGGATTTGTTTTGTGGTTTGTTCATGTGCAGGTATTGCTCGAAGACGAATGTGGTCGATGACGGACCTAACTAGGTTCATGGAGGAGCCGAGGTTCGGGACTAGGTTCAGGGAGGAACTGAGGTCTTGGTGGTCAAGGATGTCATGCGGGACGTTCGGGCTAAGAGAATGGTGCACATGAAGAATGGTTAGTCACGTGAGAATGGTAGGAGGTCATTCGCGTGCAAAGTGTTAGTCACGTGAGTATGGCAGGTGGCCATACGCGTGCAAAGTGTTAGTCACGTGAGTATGGTAGGGTTGCCATATGCATGCAAGAGTTGTACTCGGCCAGGTTGGGCCAAGTAGAGTTGTGTTGGATACAGATTCCTTCTAGGGAATAGGAATCGTATTCAGAACTCCTTGTGGGTTGGTGCTTTAAATAGGAGGGGTTGTCTCCTGTTGAAGAGCATCGAATTGAGGAGAGCTAGGAGCATAGAGCCTTAAGCTCAAAGTTTAGGGTTTGTACTCTTTTGATGGGAGTACTTTAGACAAAAGAAATAAAGATCAATTCTTCTAGTTCCCGCATTGCTTCAACGTTCTCTTTTTGGTTCTTGTTTGCATGCTTGTTCTAGTTCTAGATTGGTTTTTGTTCTTTAAGTTTTATCTTGATTTGATCCATCAAAAACCTCTCTAGGGTATTGATCTAGTGTTTCTCAAAGTCTAGTTGATCAATCTTTTGTCGTTCTTGTTTAATCTTGAAGTTTTGATTAGATTGATTCTCGTCAAGTTCTGGATCAGCAAGCTTGCAAATCTCATAACTTTTGATCCGTAAGTGCGATCGAGCTGATTCTTTTTGAGTTCGATTCGTATTGGAATCTAGTTTCTCGTGTCCAAATTTCAAATCAATCTAACGGTTGGATCTCTGGGAATTCTCGTTTTACCGAACCTCTGTCATTCTGTTTTTGTCGAAAACGAGGCAATTATTTGGTTCTGTTTTGGGGTGAACTTTTAGTAGATCAAGAATTTGATTTTAGCTTCCGCACAATCATTCACCCCCCCTCTGATTGCTATATTCGTATACTTCGATCATACAAGTGGTATCAGAGCCAGGTTTTTCTAATCTATCTTAATCGGTGATTAGATCAATGGATCATTATTCGACAAAACCTTGTGTGTTCAATGGTGTTGATTTTCAGTTTTGGAAGGCCAAGATGGAGGCGTTCATCCAAGCTCGAGGATTCGCAATTTGGGAGAAGGTCTACAAACCATATGAAGTCCCTCAAGCGACAACGACAACGCCAACGACACCAATCGCGCACATGTTGAAGCAAATAGTAAGGCGCCGCAACTTGATCATCCAAGGCTTGGGACGTAGCGACTTCGATCGTGTGATTCATCTTCGATCTGCATATGAGGTATGGAAATCTCTTTGTGATTACCATGAGGGTTCTAACACTATTAAAGAGGTTCGTCAAGATCTTTACAAAAGAATACATGCGATTTGAGATGAAACCCGTGAGTCGGTAGATGACTTCTTTGCACGCTTTAATAAGATTCTTAGCAATTTGCGTCTTTGTTGGAGTTAGCTTTGATGATCTTTGCTAATGCTAGACAATTGCTTAGTGCTTTGGACATGTCGGTGTGGGAGATGAAAGTAACATCTATACAAGAATCTACTACCATGAGTACACTTACTTTAGATGTTCTTTATTCTAAGTTGAAAACTCATGAATTAGATGTTTTTGCTAGAAAGAATGATCATAAATCAATTGCTTTGACATCTCAATCTAGCATATCTCATAATGGTCTTTGCTTCAAGTTTTGCTCTATCTTTCTTGTCTTCACTAACCGATGAACAGTTGAGCAATTCCCGAAAGAAGACTTGTCACTACTCTCTTCTCGCTTTAACAAAGCTTTGCAAAATGTGATAAAGAGAAAGAGAGGTGGTGGTGATCTGCAAGATGCTATGAGTGTGGTGATCTCGACCATATTCGTCCAAACTGGCCCAAAACTTGCAAGTAAAGCATCAAGGGAGGAGAAGGACAACGACGAAGAAAAGAGAAGAAGAAGTTCTCTCCAAGTGATAGAAAGAAGAAGAACTTCATCAACCGCAAAGTTGTCCATCGAGTTCTTTCCGCTCTTGAACAAGTCAATTTGAGCGATGTGGATTCGGAGAGCGGCGAGGATGATGCAACTCCAAGCAAGCATGAGTTGACGGGGTTGTGTCTCATGGCCAAAAGCAAATGACTTCACCGAAGCGATCATGACAAATGACTTCAATGAGGTAGATCCTTCTTACGATGAATTAGCTATTCTTGTTGCTCGTCTTGGTAAATTGCTTGATAAACGTGACAAGAAAATTAAGAAACATGATTTTGTTGTTGAATCATTGAATCTTGAAATTGCTAGACTTAAAACTTTGATTCCTCTGATGATGATGCTTGCAAATCATGTGACTTAATTTGGAATGAGCTTACTTCGCTTAGGAAAGAACATGCTTCCTTGATTGAGAAAATTAATCTTTGAAAGTGAGAAAAATGAGAAACATGTTAAACATGCTAGTTGTTTCACCGATGATTTGCATGGTTTAACTTCTTGTTCTAAATGCTCAACTCTTGAATTAAAATTAAAAGATGCAAATGTTAGGGTTTCTCAATTGACTGATGATCCGCTTACACATGAGGTTCTTTCATGCTCAACTTGTCGTAAGCAAAAGGAAAAGTGAATGTTCCTTGCAATAATTGTTTAACTCTTTCTCGAAAAGTTGATTACTTGGACAAATCATTAGAACGTTTCACTAAAGGAAAGAAGAACCTAAACATGATTTTGGATCAATCAAAAGTCGAGACTCATAACAAAGGTTTAGGTTTTGATTCTTATGCTCATCATAAATCACATGCTCCCACCGTTGTTAAAGCACTTGACGGAGGAAAATTTGAAATTGTCAATGAGCCTAAGAAAAGCTGTCTTTAAGTCTATTTGGAGTGTTATCTTCTACTATGATGAATGCAAATGTTGCTTTTACTTCTAAAGCCAAACATCTGTTAAGTACACTTGCACTCATTGTGGTAGAGATG
The DNA here is from genome assembly GCA_036346355.1 of Rhipidocladum racemiflorum. Classification (NCBI taxonomy): domain Eukaryota; kingdom Viridiplantae; phylum Streptophyta; class Magnoliopsida; order Poales; family Poaceae; genus Rhipidocladum; species Rhipidocladum racemiflorum. The sequence goes on along the minus strand of CM070577.1, from coordinate 47,433,288 downwards.
GACATTTAGTAGATTTTTGCTTTAGACTAGCCAAACAACAAAAGAAAGAAAGAGCTAAGGCTAGGTCTAATTTGGAAAGGCACGCTTTGCTTCTCACTATGTGCCTAGGGTGATGCAAGCACCTTTTGTTGCTAGAAACACGGAACAGGCAAATTTGATTTTGTGCATAAGGCTGCTCGTGTTGTGCCCTCTTGTTGTCCGTCGTGTGTCTCGATCTTGGATTCCTAAACATCTTATTTCTAACCCCGATCTGAGACCTCGACACTTTCTCGCTTCTATGTAGGCTTCTCACGAGGAGGAGAACATGTGGCTAGTGAATTTCGGATGCTCACTTCATATGTTTAGTGATAAGATTTGGTTCACCTTTACTCATGCATCTCGTGCTAAAAGTGTTATCTTTTGAAGATGCTTCTTCCACCTCTGTTTTATAAAGGCACTAGTCCAAATGATGCAGTGCAGTGCATATGTTCAAGGAGAGTGTCTTTGTTCATAAAGATGATGATCTTTGTTGAGGATGAGATAATTGGAGATTTACATGAGAGACTCTTCCCACGTGCTTTACATCAACAAGCGGTCAAGTGAATTTTCGTATCTCCATGGTACTCAAGATTTTGGCATTTGGCTTTTTGCTTCCTTATGCATTAGTTTAAGAGCTTATTCGATGTTGACTTTGGAAGATGTTGAATTGATTTGGTTCGTGCCACCTCTTTAGTAATCCTCTTTCTTGAGAATTTGATATTGGATTTCACTTTCTTAGAGATCATGTTGAAAAATAAAATATTGTGCTTCACAATGTGAATCTTGAACATCATTTGTGAGACATTTTCAAAACCCTTGTCTTCTTCTCGTTTTGCTTTTATTCGGGGAGAACTTGGGATTGTTCATCCAATGGGTTTGTTTTGAGGGGGAGTTTCCTTGCCAAGTTCTTTCACTTGATGAGCTCACTTTATCATATTTCTTTATATGTTATGTAATTGAGCTAATATATGATAATCTAATTGTCTCACTTGAACTAAAAATGACATTGCGGAATTCCCTGGACTGATTGCCTATAGCTAAATACTCTGTGATATCTCACTTTTCTAGGCTTGATATTGAATCTTCTTGACAAATTTGGGCTATGAAGCAAGTGTGTTTTCAAATTTACTCTTTCATAAGACCTTTAATCACTTTTGCATGTTTACAATCAAAGAAAAAGGAAAAAGAAAAGGGAATCAATATAAAAAAGTGTTAAAAGCAAAAGCTTCAAGTTATGTGCTTCAGGCTTGCTTTCCCTAAAAAGATAAGATGTATGCTTCAAGCATGCCATTCCCTCAAAGATAAGATGTATGCTTCAAGCATGCCACTCCTAGAAAATAAAAGAAGTATGCTTCAAGCATGCCACATGCAACTTATTGTTTAAAGATTAAATTGGTCTACTAGATTGGAGTTGAAACTACTTGCTCGCCCTAAGTTGTTAGTTGCTTCAATTTTTAAAGACTTGCTTTTTCTGCTAAGATCTTGCTTAGTACTTGGATATAGTTGACTAAATTGAGGTTGAGATGCATGTCATTCCCTAACTTGTTAAAATCACATCAAGATCATGTATTTTGCATATTATGTGATATATAAGGTTATATGATCGAATGAGCTCATCTTTTTCTATCTTGGCACTCCCTTGTTTCTTCTTGTGAAATCATTGCTACAAGAAAAATTTTGAACAAATTCTCTCTTTTGTACTCTTGATGAATCCATTGTCAAAGGGGGAGAAATTTGGGAATCATTGAAAAGTTTAAGGAAAAAGGGGGAGAAGAAAAAGGGGGAGTTGTTTTTGGAAATTTGAGAATTTTGGGAGAAGTATGGAGAATTTTGAAATTCTTGGACACATTGCACATTCACACACATTTTCCTTCTCAGGGGGAGATTTTGTTTTGCATTTTGGCCAAAGGGGGAATTCTGTGTTTTCTCTTTTTGGTCCTTGATCCTTTCGATTTGAAAATCTTTTGTAAAGTGAAAGCCAAATGTTCAATTCTAAGTGGTGTTGCCAATGTTTTCATCAAGGGGGAGATTGTGAAATCATGTGCTGAAAAATTGGCTTTGAACTGAAAAATTAACTTAGAATTGGTTTTTCAAATTGTGCTTGTGCATGTGTTTGACAATTTGACAAGAAACAGTAAGTTTTGTTTTTACGCGCGGGACCAAGTTCTTAAAAGACAGTAAGTTTTACATGTACGCTAGACCAAATTTTTTGGTCCGTCATGAATGGCTTTTTGCTCGATTAGGGTTTGTGCAAATTTGGACTTTGAATTTTGATTTATTTTTGGGATTATGAAATTTGTGAGAATTTCATTATGCTTCTTTTGAAGTGGACTTTATGCAATGCTCATGTGAGTAGTTGCATGGATTGACATTGAGTCAAGTCGTGGACTTGTGCTCGGATTTGTTTTGTGGTTTGTTCATGTGCAGGTATTGCTCGAAGACGAATGTGGTCGATGACGGACCTAACTAGGTTCATGGATGAGCCGAGGTTCTGACTAGGTTCAGGGAGGAACTGAGATCTTGGTGGTTAAGGATGTCATGCGGGACGTTCGGGCTAAGAGAATGGTGCACATGAAGAATGGTTAGTCACTTGAGAATGGTAGGAGGTCATTCGCGTGCAAAGTGTTAGTCACGTGAGTATGGCAGGTGGCCATACGCGTGCAAAGTGTTAGTCACGTGAGTATGATAGGGTTGCTATATGCGTGCAAGAGTTGTACTCGGCCAGGTTGGGCCAAGTAGAGTTGTGTTGGATACAGATTCATTTTAGGGAATAGGAATCGTATTCAGAACTCCTTGTGGGTTGGTGCTTTAAATAGGAGGGGTTGTCTCCTGTTGATGAGCATCGAATTGAGGAGAGCTAGGCGCATAGAACCTTAAGCTCAAAGTTTAGAGTTTGTACTCTTTTGATGGGAGTACTTTAGAGAAAAGAAATAAAGATCAATTCTTCTAGTTCCCGCATTGCTTCAACGTTCTATTTTTGGTTCTTGTTTGCATGCTTGTTCTAGTTCTAGATTGGTTTTTGTTTTTTAAGTTTTATCTTGATTTTGTTGGTTGATCTCGGCTGTGCATAGGAAAACATCACCCAAATCCCGCACAGCAATAACTTTCCTAAAACCAAGAACTTTCCTAATTCCAAAACCATGATTGATTCCTTCCTTAATATGCGCCATGATCGGAGGCGTTTTCTAATTCAATGGGATTGCCCCCGAGCTCCTCAGCACAAAATATATAGGAAGGGTTAGGATTGTGGACAGGTGACGATTTGTGCACATTTCTTCTCTCTTTCAAAACCCTAAACATCTACCGATCAGTACGAGTGCTGGAGGAGCTACGAAGGGCAATTCTTGAGCAGTGTAGGTGGCGTCCCGAAGGTCTTCGCCACCCATCGGCAGCACGTCGGCAACATCATCACAGTGAAGCCGACGTCCTCCTACCTCCGTCCTCTGCACCTCCGAACGACAACAAGGCTCTAATGGCTTCAAATCATTCCGGTCAGTACCACCTAATTCCGCATTAGAACTAGTGATCATGTTTAGGCTAAGGTTTAATGTCATTAGATCATTAGTTAGATCTAACATTTGGTATCAGAGCGACTCTTAGCCTTCATGATTCCATCATCCCGGAATAAAAATAAAAAATTAGCCTCTAATTAGTTGTCGGTTTAGATCCTAATCCCGTCAATTCGTACTGATTTGGGGGAAATTAGACTTGGTAAGCACTTAGAAGGAGAGGAATAGATCAAAAACAAATCCCCAAATGCCTTCAAATCCCCACTTCGTACGCCACCAATTAACCATCCAATGCATTGAAATTAAATACCTCCCGTAAAGCATCTACGTACCTTGATGCATGAACTAGCTACGCTAGCTAGTTTCTGATGCCGTGGTTCTCAGCTTCGCCCACCACGCGCGTAGATGCCGCGTATGCCCTCGCGCGCCCGGGCCTGCGCTAGCCCACGTCTGCGCTTGTCCTCGTCCGCCGGCAGCCACGCCCGCCCGCTGCGCCGCGCGCACCGTGCGCTCGCCCGGCCCTGCGCCCGCTCGGCCGCCGCACTGCTGTGCGATTTGGATGGGGAGTTGCATTTGCTTTTAGGGTTAGGGTTCAGCAGCCGCTTGGTTTTGTCCCAGCCGCAATCAATCACGTCCGTCCATGCGATCCGACGGCTGCGACTCGCGTGCGCCAGGCCGGCTTTTGGGCCGCGTCGCACTGCTGGTCTGGCCCGTTTTTGCCAGCGGTTGGGCCAGCATTTTGCTAGGCCGAAGGCCCTTTATTGTTTGGCTCTTTTTGCTGCTTATTATTGCTTACTGTTTTTTCATTATTTGTTGTATTATGCCTTATGTAGTTCAACAAATAATGTTTAATGTTTAATTCCTGGGCATTATTTATTATATTTAATGATTAAATTCCTGGATAAATTATTTAATGTGGCAATTGATTAATGTGATGATTATTTTCATATCATGGCTCATTTAAATTCAGAAATAATTATTGTTAATTTCCTGGGCATTGTTATTCCAAGTTAATTCTGGACATTATTATTCGGATCGATTTTAATTTTTAAGCGAAATTAATCATTATAATGATTATTGCATATAATGATTATTTCTGAGCATTATATCTGGTTAAATGGAACCAACGCGAAATTTAATCAGAGAATTAATCTTGACTTAAAATTATGTATAACCAACGTTATTAGTAATTTTTAAGTCATTTCTTATACATTTAATTCCTAATTTGTTTTCTACTCAACGGTGATGCAATTTAGGACTTAATCTTGTCGGTAAAATTTCGTTTCGTATTTTGCCCAACGGTGATGCGAAATGAAATATTATGATATTTATATGTATTTAATCAGACCAACGTAGGATTAATTACATATATGGCATTATCTCAATTATTGATTAAATTTTGCTATCATTTTTCAGCAATTTCGAATGTTGCCTCTCAGATCAATGGCATTGAACAGCTCAATGGCACTAACTTTCCCTCGTGGAAAGATAAGATCCTCATTACGCTAGGGGTCTTAGACCTTGACCTAGCATTACGAGAGGACGCTCCCATCGCACCTGCCCCTGACGTTGAGAATTATGCTGATCTCAAGAAGCAATATGATGAGAAGGCGGAGCGGTGGGAGAAGTCAAACCGTATGTCACTAATGATAATCAAGAACAGCATTTCCGTCGGGATTAAGGGAGGAATCCCTGATTCCGAAAATGCTAAAAGGTACTTGGCTAATGTTGAGGATAATTTTAAAGGTACCTCAAAAACTTATGCAAGTACCTTGATCATGCGCATGCTTACCTCCCGCTATGATGGTAACAGCGGAGTGAGGGAGCATATCATGAGCATGACTGACATGGCGGCTAGACTAAAGGGAATGGACATGGCCATTTCTGATGGTTTTCTTGTTCATTTCATCATGAGCTCCTTGCCACCTGAGTATGGACCATTCAAAATCAATTACAATACTCAGAAAGACAAGTGGTCCATAGCTGAACTTATCAGCCACTCTGTTGAAGAGGAAGAGAGGCAAAAGGCAGAAAGACTGAAAGAACAGGCTCATCTTGTCAGTAGTGGCAAGAGGAAGAATCATGAGGAGTATGGTGGTTCTAAGGCAAATAAGAAGCCTTATCACCCTCCCAAAAATGATGGGAAGGGAAAGGCTGTTGTTCATGGACCTCCAGCACCTTCTGCACCAGCTACAGGGAACTTTCTTTGCAAATTTTGCAAGAAGCCTGGACACGCACAAAAGGACTGTGCGGGATTCAGGCAATGGTTAGCAAAGAAGGGGATTGCATTCCGTGACGACCATAAGAAGGGGGAATCGAACTCTTAGGGTCGCTGATGGAACGGAGATTGAAGTCAAAGCAGTTGGAACTCTTCAACTTGCATTAGGAAGCGGCTTCAGTCTTCATCTTTTGATGTTCTTTTATGTTCCTAGTGTTAAGAGGAACTTAATTTCAGTCTCTGTATTGACTAAAACAGGTTATTCATGTGAGTTTGTGGACAATAAGTGCATTATCAAGTTAAATAATGAAATTATTGGTCTTGCCTTCGAGCAAGACAAACTTTATTTACTCTTTATGGATGAATCTGTGTTGAATGTATGTACCGCTGCAAATAAGAAGACATGTGAGATGTTGTCGAAATTATGGCACTGTCATTTAGGCCATATTTCTAGGGGGAGAATGGAACGTCTCATTAAAGAAGAGATACTTCAACCCTTAGATTTTTCAGGGTCTTACTCCAACTCTTAGATCGTGGAAGAGAATATTATGGGAGACATGCTCCTTATGGGTAAATACCTGGGCCCTTTTGCCAGATTCCTTTAAGAAAATGGCATAGTTGTCCAATACTCCATGCCTGGAGAACCTCAGCAGAACGGAGTGGCAGAGCGTCGCAACCGTACACTTATGGATATGGTACGGAGCATGCTTAATCATTCCAATCTGCCCATTAGCTTGTGGATGGAGGCACTAAAAACGGCTGCCCACATACTTAATCGGGTTCCTAGCAAGTCTGTACCTAAAACACCTTATAAATTATGAATCGAGGAAAGCGAAGCGATTAATTATTCTGGCGTGTGAAATTTGTCGTCTTTGAAGCTTGAATATTTGACCCACAGCTAAATAAATTAAATCCTAAGTCTGTGAGTTGCCATTTCATTTCTAAAGGATATCGGTTTTATTGTCCAGATCGTGTCACTAAACTTGTTGAGACTAGACACGCTATCCTTTTTTAAAGGACAATGAAATCAATGGGAGCTCACAACAAAGGGAGACAAATATTGAGGAAATTCGGGCTCATGTTCCATTACCAATAACTCAAGAACATATTCTTCATTAAGAATCATTATGGCGCTTGTTGCTCATTATGACTTAGAGCTCCATCAGATGGATATTTAAAACTGCGTTCCTTAACGGTGACTTGCATGAACAAGTTTTCATGACACAACCCGAAGGTTTTGTCGTGGAAGGCAAGGAACATATGGGGTGCAGACTTAAGAAATCCATCTATGGACTTAAACAAGCGTCCAGACAATGGTATCTTAAATTCGATAAAATAATCAGAAACTTCGGATTTAAGGAGAATGAGGTGGACAACTGCATATATATATCAAGAATAAGGGTGGAATATTCATTTTCCTAGTACTCTGTGTTGATGATATGTCATTAGCAAGCAGTGATTAGAATATGCTCCATGAAACTAGATCTCAGTGAAGCTTGTTTTGTTTTAGGCATTGAAATTCACCGAGATAGGTCTAAAGGAGTACTAGGATTATCTCAAAAGTCATGCATTGACAGAGTACTTGAAAGATATAATATGAGTAAGTGCTCTGCCACGCCTGCTCCAATAGTTAAGGGCGATAAATTTGGATTATTCTAAAGCCCGATGAATCAGTTAGAATCAGATCAAATGAAGATGATTCCTTATGCTTCGGCTATCGGAAGCCTAATATACGCTCAAGTCTGTACGCGTCCAGACTTGGCATTTGTTACCGGGATGCTTGGCAGATATCAGCCTATTCCAGGCTTAGGCCACTGGAAGGCTGTTAAAAAGATTCTGCGTTACTTGCAGGGTACTAAGCATTACATGCTCACATATAGAAAGTCTGACAACCTTGAAGTATTTGGTTATTCAGACGTTGATTTTGCAGGGTGTGTAGACACTAAGAAACCCATATCAGACTACATATTCACCCTAACAGGAGGAGCAATTTCGTGGAAAAGCTCCAAACAATCACTAACTGCATAAATCGATAATGCAGCAGAATTTGTGGCATGTTATGAAGCAATCGGGCAGGTAGTATGGCTTAAAAACTTTATCCGGGATCGAGAGTGGTAGACGACATTGCAAGACCACTCACTATATCTTTGCGATAACAAGGCCGCATTTTCTATTTGAGTAACAACAAGTCAAGTGGTCTTTGCCAAACACATTGACATTAAATACCATGTTGTGAAAGATAGAATCCAGGATCAAACTATAAAAATTGAGCATATCAGTACTAAGTCGATGCTCGCGGATCCGCTCACAAAAGGTTTACCTCCTAACTAATTTAAAGAACATACTGTAGGCATGAGTTTGTTGGAGGACCTTTGATCATGATCCTGGATATAGGGGCATTAAAATCAATCAACACCCGTTAAGACTAAGCTAGTATTCTATCGATGTATTATAGTGGACTATAGGTATCGATGTTTCAATGACGTTTTCATTTGCTATTGAAAACACATTACTTTGGACTGCTATTTTACTAAGAGTGAGTACATTATTATAGCCTTCGATCAAGTGGGAGAATGTTGGTTGATCTCAATTTGTGGTATGGAATGTTTCCACCCAAATCCCGCACAAAGAAATTATTTCCTAAAATAAACTTTCCTAATAAACACTGCGCCATGATCGGAGGCGCATTCCATATGTGGAACACGCCCCCGATTTCCTCAGTGCCATAATAAAAAGGAAGAGATGAGCACGTTCAGAGGTGACGATCTATGCACGTTTTCCATCCTTCCTAAACACTAATTCAACTACCGATCCTTACGGCACTGGAGGAATATCGAAGGGCTGTTCTTGGGCATCAATCATCGACAGAACCGTCATCAAGTTTTTCTGCATCCTCTACATCATCACCAACCGAGCAATCTAATGGTTTCATCTTCTAATCTGAGTAAGTTCTAATGTTTAATTTCCGCATTATCTAGTGATCATGTTTTAGGCTAAGGTTTATTGTCATCAGATCATTAGCTACATCTAACAGATTTGATCCATCAAACACCTCTCTAGGGTATTGATCTAGTGTTTTTCAAAGTCTAGTTGATCAATCTTTTGTCGTTCTTGTTTAATTTTGAAGTTTTGATTAGATTGATTCTCGTCAAGTTTTGGATCAGCAAGCTTGCAAATCTCATAACTTTTGATCCGTAAGTCCGATCGAGCTGATTCTTTTTGGGTTCGATTCGTATTGGAATCTAGTTTCTCGTGTCCAAATTTCAGATCAATCTAACGGTTGGATCTCTGGGAATTCTCGTTTTACCGAACCTCTGTCATTCTGTTTTTGTCGAAAACGAGGCAATTATTTGGTTCTGTTTTGGGGTGAACTTTTAGTAGATCAAGAATTTGATTTTAGCTTCCGCACAATCATTCACCCCCCCTCTGATTGCTATATTCGTATACTTCGATCCTACAAGTGGTATCAGAGCCAGGTTTTTCTAATCTATCTTAATCGGTGATTAGATCAATGGATCATTATTCGACAAAACCTTGTGTGTTCAATGGTGTTGATTTTCAGTTTTGGAAGGCCAAGATGGAGGCGTTCATCCAAGCTCAGGGATTCGCAATTTGGGAGAAGGTCTACAAACCATATGAAGTCCCTGCAAACGACAACGTCAACGACACCAATCGCGCACATGTTGAAGCAAATAGTAAGGCGCGCAACTTGATCATCCAAGGCTTGGGACGTAGCGACTTCGATCGTGTGATTCATCTTCGATCTGCATATGAGGTATGGAAATCTCTTTGTGATTACCATGAGGGTTCTAACACTATTAAAGAGGTTCATCAAGATCTTTACAAAAAAGAATACATGCGATTTGAGATGAAACCCGGTGAGTCGGTAGATGACTTCTTTGCACGTTTTAATAAGATTCTTAGCAATTTGCGTCTTTGTTGGAGTTAGCTTTGATGCTGCTGCTAATGCTAGACAATTGCTTAGTGCTTTGGACATGTCGGTGTGGGAGATGAAAGTAACATCTATACAAGAATCTACTACCATGAGTACACTTACTTTAGATGTTCTTTATTCTAAGTTGAAAACTCATGAATTAGATGTTTTTGCTAGAAAGAATGATCATAAATCAATTGCTTTGACATCTCAATCTAGCATATCTCATAATGGTCTTTGCTTCAAGTTTTGCTCTATCTTTCTTGTCTTCACTAACCGATGAACAGATTGAGCAATTCCCAGAAGAAGACTTGTCACTACTCTCTTCTCGCTTTAACAAAGCTTTGCAAAATGTGATAAAGAGAAAGAGAGGTGGTGGTGATCCTGCAAGATGCTATGAGTGTGGTGATCTCGACCATATTCGTTCAAACTGTCCAAAACTTGCAAGTAAAGCATCAAGGGAGGAGAAGGACAAGGACAGAAGAAAAGAGAAGAAGAAGTTCTCTCCAAGTGATAGAAAGAAGAAGAACTTCATCAACCGCAAAGTTGTCCATCGAGTTCTTTCCGCTCTTGAACAAGTCAATTTGAGCGATGTGGATTCGGAGAGCAGCGAGGATGATGCAACTCCAAGCAAGCATGAGTTGACGGGGTTGTGTCTCATGGCCAAAAGCGGCACGGCTTCACCGAGAAGCGATCATGACAGCGACTTCAATGAGGTAGATCCTTCTTACGATGAATTAGCTATTGCTGTTGCTCGTCTTGGTAAATTGCTTGATAAACGTGACAAGAAAATTAAGAAACATGATTTTGTTGTTGAATCATTGAATGCTGAAATTGCTAGACTTAAAACTTTGATTCCTGATGATGATGCTTGCAAATCATGTGACTTAATTTGGAATGAGCTTACTTCGCTTAGGAAAGAACATGCTTCCTTGATTGAGAAAATTAATGCTGAAAGTGAGAAAAATGAGAAACATGTTAAACATGCTAGCTGTTTCACTGATGATTTGCATGGTTTAACTTCTTGTTCTAAATGCTCAACTCTTGGATTAACTTGAAATTTAAACTGTAAAATTGGATTCAATTTCAAAACTAACCCAACAAGAATCATCTCAAACGGATCTATGGATCAAAAGTTATGATTTTCGCAAGCTTACTAATCAGATAATGACAGGAATTGATCTAATCCTGATTACGAAATTAATCAAGATTTATGAGTAATTAACCTGTCAAACTTTTTATATCAATAAATTGATTCCCTATAAAGGTTTTGATTAGATCAAATCAAAATTATCACGTGAAACAATGAATCAATCTAGAAACAAAACAAGCATGCAAATGAAGAACGAAAACATAAATTACTCTTGCAATTCCATGATTGCTATAGCACCGAAAAATACGGTAGCCCAGTACTGTAGCTTCAAGAAGAACACTATAGTGCCACCATTTTTTTTTCTATGCGCACCGCCTTTGGTTCTCCTTTTCTTCAGTTGGTTTTTTCCGCCAAGTACTGTAGCTACAGTAAACCACGAAACACTGTAGCGAACAAAAAAGTAGTGTTCCATGCAAAAAAGTACTGTAGCAATGCAGAATTTTTTCTAAATGCCATCGCCGAAGCTCTTGTATTCGTTTTCTTTTTTGCTGCGCGGCTTACAAAAATCAAGAGGACCCCTCCTATTTATACTAAACAACCCTAATTAGTTGTATTCAAATACATGCATGCATATCCACCTGGCCCAATTATATATGGCCCAATATATGCACACAACCCAAAACTCACATATACATGTACGGCCCACCAGCCACTACGTTGTGTCATCCTCAACTTCACGTGCACTGTTCTCTAGTCCAAACATCTCGCATGACATCTGTCGGCGTAAGAGCCAACAGACACCTTCGGATCGGGTGTGTATGTAGTTCGAACAGGGGGCTTTCATGGAGATCGCTCGAAAGATGGAGAAAAAGAATCAATGGCGAAGCTTGCAAGGGGACGCTTGGGTTTACCCAGGTTCGGGCCCTCCTAACGAGTAATATCCCTAGTCCTTCTTATCTGCTCTTGCTTGTATTCGTGTGGGAAACTGAGACAATCCAAACAGACGGAACCGCTCTTCAGAGGTTGAAGAACCGAACCGAATCAATCGAACTCCCTCTCTCCCATGCACCCCGGCTTCCTTTTATACTTGGGCTGGCTGGGGCGCATGGGAGCTTACATCAGTGTACCATACTCATTACACTGCCATGCCGCATTTAATGCACCTGTCACTATTCTTGCATCACACTTAATGCTCTGACATAGCCGACTTCACCCCGGCCTCGGGCCCTGTGTGCTTGCCGGCTCCGCCCGCCTCGCCAGGGGGGATTTCGCCATGACGTCACCCGTAATAAATGCGCGTGTTGGGAACATGCGCCGTCACACTGTGGCCTTCATTACCCCCATTTAATGCGTACGATACGCATTAAATGCCTTTGATCCTCTGTGTGGTGGCGCAGACCACTAGGGGGCCTCGGGAGCTGAGCGCCAGCGGTGTAGCCTGGATGCCACCTGTCCGCTGGGCGACCAACTTGCTGACCGCCCGCGGCGTGGCCTGGACACCACCTGTCCGCTGGGCGACGACCTTGCTGACCGCCCGGCGCGTGGCACAGGCGCCACTGTCCATTTGGGCGACCAGCTTGCACCCTTACTGCGGTGAAGTGGGCACCCTGGTGTAGAATACACTGACAGTAGCCCCCGGGCCCACCCTGGAGCACCTTTGTCCCCGTTTGGAAAACGGCTCAGTCTCCCAGGTGGGTCCATTATAAATGCCCACGTAACGTCGCAGCTTTAAATGCCCGCCGCCGCTTTCCGGCATCGAGGCGGAACATGTACCGCCGCCAGAATCGACGCAGGATCCTTGGGAACGTGCCCACGCTTTGACAACTTTCTGGGCTTCCCGCTTTTGAACCGCCACGCCCCTTCCGGTTTCCCGCCAGATCACCCCTCCGTGTGCCTACATATAAGTCACCACGGGGGGAGCGGTTCTGTCTTTCAGTCTCACTCATCCGCTAAGTCCTCAGCCGTGCTTCTTGCGAACTACCTCCTTCTTGCACATCGCCTCCTTCGCCCAGATGGCATCTTCAGCACCTCTGCTCCCGCCGTCGACCGTCGAGGAAGAAGACGCCGCAAGGTTTTCCCGGCAGATTACCGGCAGCACCCTCCACGTCCGCGCCGAGACTATCGCGCCTGGCTGCCACCCGGGAGAAGTGATCTTCTTCGGCCGGGCGATGCTGGCGGGCCTACTCCCGCCGGTTTTTGACTTCTACATCTCCGTCCTCAACTTCTACTCCATCCACAATATTCATCTTCCTCCCAACTCCATCGTCCTCCTTGCTATCTTCTCCTACTTCTGCGAAATGTTCGTGGGAGTGGCTCCCAACCTTCCTCTCTTTCGCTTTTTCTACGCCTTGCGCGACGAGGATCCTTCCATCCCGTCGAGTCTTTGCCACCTTCGCCGAGGCGGCGGCGGCCGCGATACATCTCGTTGGACTCCAGTCCAAGCGGAAGACTGGCGCAACGAGTGGCTCTCGTCGCGGACGATAAGCGGCATTGAAGTCCTGGAGTTGCCAACCGTGGCGGTCGGCAACCCCACCTGGGAGCACATCGTCGACGAGGCGCGAAGCTCGGACAATCTTTGGCGCGTGGACCAGCTGCGGACAGCGGGCTTGACGGGAGGCATGGTTCTCCGAGACTTCATATCTTGGAGAATCAGCCCCCTACGTCACCGTGCCCGCCCGGCCTGGCAGTACACGGGCCTTGATGATGTGACCCGGTCGATTCCCGGAGGTAGGCTATTTGTCTTTCCTTCTTTTTGGTGCTTTTGGCAACTGCCGCCGAGCTGACGGCGTTCTTCCTTTTTTATTTTCCAACAGCTGCAGGGGACTTAACCTCCGCGAAAGTTGATTCCTGGATGGTGCTGCTAGGCGCCCCCGGCGTCATCCTGCCTTTCCCTATGGGCGCACTCCCGCTTTGCCTCGTGGAGCCCCGGAGCACGTGGCGATCATCCGGGCAATGCCTGCCATGGACGCCACGTGACTGGTGAAGACGCCACACCAAGGGGCCCTAACGATCCGGGACCCTCCTCCAGCCGGCGACCAGGGAGAGGGCAAACGCCCCGCTGCTGACGACGCCCCTGGTGCCAGCCCCAAGAGGCTTTGCGTCCCGGCAGGGGACACGACGACCTCGACCGTACCGCCGGGCTCGACCAGGGTGGGGAGCTCTACAGCGGGGTGGTTGAATGTTTGTTCGCGTGCCCCACTTTGCTGGTTAGCCATTTTTAGGGATAGAACTTGCGCAGAAGCTCTATATTTTTGGAGTTCAGCAACTCCTCCCCGTCTTCAGTGGCCAACCTGACCGCCCCGAGGCGAGAGATTGAGACCACCTTGAAGGGGCCCTCCCACTGGGGAGACAGTTTGTGCAACCCGGCATGCGTCTGAATTCTGCGCAAGACCAGGTCGCCCACTGCCAGTGTTCTCTCGCTGACCCGGGTGGCGTGGTACCGCCTGAGACTTTGCTGGTACCGGGCAACGCGCAAGGCTGCACAGTCTCGCATTTCTTCTAGGAGATTGGCTTCCTCTCTACGCAAATCTTCCTGGCCTTCCTCCGTGAATGCCGCGACGCGCGGTGACCCCAAGGCCAGCTCCGAAGGAAAGACAGCTTCCGCGCCGTAGACCAGGAAGAAAGGAGTATCTCCGGTGGCCCGGCTGGGGGTGGTACGAAGCGACCACAATACCGCCGGGAGCTCTTCAGTCCATCGGGCTCCGCGCTTATGGAGTCGATCAAACGCCCTGGTTTTGAGGCCCTTTAGCACCAGCGCATTGGCCCGCTCAACTTGGCCATTACTCCTTGGGTGGGCCACCGAGGCAAAACAAACCTTGGTGCCCATTTCTTCACAGAAACCCAAGAAGGCAGCGCTGGTGAACTGTGTGCCATTGTCGGTGATGATGCGGCTGGCGACCCCGAAGCGGATGAAGATTCCTTGCATGAACTTGACTACGGCGGCGGCGGTAATGGCCCTTACTGCTTTGGCTTCCACCCATTTGGTAAACTTGTCGACGGCGACGAACAGATGGGTGTAGCCCCCTGTGGCCCGCGGGAACGGGCCCAGGATATCCAGCCCCCAGACCGCGAAGGGCCATGAGAGCAGGATGCTTTGCAGAGCCTGGGCTGGTCGGTGGATTTGCTTGGCGTGGAACTGGCATGCCTCGCACTTCCTCACCAGCTCGCAAGCATCCTGGAGGGCGGTTGGCCAATAGAACCCTTGGCGGAAAGCTTTCCCAACCATCGTTCAACTGTACATATGGCTCCCGCACACGCCTCCATGGATATCAGAGAGCAGACTGCTCCCCTCTTCCCGAGTGATGCACTTCAGAAGAATCCCGTTTCTACCCCGGCGGTACAGGTCCCCGCCCACCAGGGTATAGCACCTGGCCTTTCGTGCTATCTTCTCTGCTGACGCATCATCGTCAGGGCACACTTGATCCCGCAGGTAGGCCAGGATCGGATCCATCCATGTGCCTTCCCGGTCAAGTGTGGCGACCACTCGGTGATCGCTCGGGTACTTCGTCTGGCCAGACGTTTCCGCCGGTATCACTCTCCCTTCTGGAACGAGGGCTGAAGTAGCGTCACCATCGTCCCCACCAGAAATGGGGGTTGCGATGGACAGTTACGGAAGCCTTTCTTCAAAGACTCCGACCGGAACAGGGGATCTTGTCGAGGCGAGCTGTGTGAGCCCGTCCGCCAAGTAGTTGTCGCGCCGGGGGATATGAGTATACCCCAGCCCGTCGAAGTGTCACTCCATTTTTCTGACCTCTGCCAGGTACACCGCCATGACAGGATCAGAGCAGGAGAACTCCTTTCTCGCTTGGTTGACGACCAGCAGGGAGTCGCCCTTGACTTGCAGACGCCGGACACCGATGGCCGCGGCAGCGTGAAGTCCCGCTAGCAAGCCTTCGTACTCAGCAACGTTGTTGGTGGCCTTGAAGTCCAGGACGACCACGTACTTGAGGAGGTCTCCGGTTGGGGAAACCAGGAGGACCCCAGCCCCTGCGCCTTCGAGCCTGAAGGAGCCGTCGAAGTAAAGTGTCCAGGGGGAGGGCGCAGGGATTTCTTCAGTTTCAGACTTGGCAGGAGTCCATTCGACGACGAACTCTGCCAATCTTTGACTCTTGATTGCAGTGCGGGGGGCAAATTTGAGGCCGAACTCCCCCAGCACCATGGACCACTTCGCAATACGGCCCTCCGCTTCACGATTGTGAAGGATCTCACGCAGGGGATAGGCAGAAACCACTGTGATCTCCCTTCCTTGAAAATAATGCCGCAACTTCCTGGATGCCACCAACACGGCGTACACCATCTTCTGGGCTTGCGGGTACCTTGTTTTCGCATCATGCAACACCTTGCTGACGTAGTAAACTAGCCGCTGGACGCCTTCCCGCTCTGCCACCAGTGCCGCGCTCACAACCGCAGGACTGGCCACCACATATAATAGTAGCGGCTCGCCCGGCTCGGGGGTGACCAGTACCGGAGGGGAGGAGAGGTACTTCTTCAGATCTTCAAGTTCTTGTTGTGCTTCTGTAGTCCATTCGAAGAGGTCGGTTTTCTTTAACAGCTTGAAAAAGGGGAGGCTTCTTTCTCCCAGCCGGGCTATGAACCGGCCGAGAGAGGCCAGACGACCAGCTAAGCACTATACTTGCTTGAGCCGTGTGGGTGGCTGCATCCGCTCGATGGCCGCGATCTTTTCCGGGTTGACCTCGATTCCACGACTGGAAACGAGGAACCCGAGCAGTTTTTCGGACGACACACCGAACACACACTTCTCAGGATTCAGCTTCAAACAATACTACCGGAGGTGGGAGAAAGTCTCCTCTAGATCTTCAATAAGCCCAGCAGTCTTTTTGGTCTTCACTACCAAGTCATCAACATACACTTCAAGGTTTCTTCCAATCTGTGACCGAAATACAGTATGCATAGCTCGCTGGTAGGTTGAGCCAGCGTTCTTCAACCCGAAGGGCATTCGAACATAATAATACACGCCGAGAGGGGTCACAAAAGCAGTATTCTCCTCGTCTTCCCACGCGCATGCTGATCTGGTGGTAGCCGGAGTAGGCGTCCAGGAAGCACAAGACCTCGCACCCTGCTGTGGAGTCGACGACGACGTCTATTCGCGGCAGAGGGTACGGGTCCTTGGGATAGGCTTTGTTAAGGTCGGTGAAGTTAATGCACATCCGCCACTTCCCGTTTGACTTCTTGACAAGCACGGGGTTGGCTAGCCACTCAGGGTAGGTGGCCTCCCGTACGATCCTTGCATGCAGCAGTTTCTTCACCTCATCCCGAATGGCATCTTGCCGCTCTGGTGCCTGCCTCCGGACTTTCTGCCGGACTGGGTGCACTCCAGGGAGCGTTGCCAATTGGTGCTCAATCACCTCCCTAGGGACCCCGATCATTTCAGATGGTTCCCAGGCAAACACATCTAGGTTGGACCGGAGGAAGGTGATGAGCGCGTCTTCCTATTTGGTGTTGAGGTTGGCGCCGATCTTCACGACCTTCCCAGGACTGTCCTCACCCACGGGGACCACCTTCACCTCACCCGAGGGACCGGGTGAAGCGCGGGCCTTGACCGGGGGGACCTCTGGGCAGTCGTCCTCGCCTCGGGCCGAGCAGGTGGCGCCGGCCAGGTCCAACACCTGCTTGCTGAGGCGCAGGGCTTCCAGCCGATCCACCTTCATAGTAACTGGGCCTCCAGACCCAGGGATCTTCACCATCATGTAGGCATAATGGGTGGTCACTATGAACTTGACCAACGCTGGTCGGAAAATTAAAGCG
This sequence comes from Rhipidocladum racemiflorum, assembly GCA_036346355.1. Classification (NCBI taxonomy): domain Eukaryota; kingdom Viridiplantae; phylum Streptophyta; class Magnoliopsida; order Poales; family Poaceae; genus Rhipidocladum; species Rhipidocladum racemiflorum. The sequence goes on along the minus strand of CM070577.1, from coordinate 47,415,751 downwards.
TTGTAGCGGAGGTCGAAGTCAGCGACCTCAAAATTGACTCTCTCTGTCCGGAAGTTCTCCACACTTCCGAATGTGACGGGCAGCCGGACTTGTCCCAGGTGCGTCAAGCCTACCCCGGGGGCAACTCCGTAGAAGAGAGGGGCCGGGCGCAACTCATTATAGGGAATTTGGAGTGCCCTGAATGCCCCAACTGACATAAGGTTGATGGAGCTTCCTCCATCAACAAGCACTCGCTCGAGTCTCGCATTTCGGACCGTGGGAGAAACCACAATCGGAAGATGGCTCGGGCCGGAAGCGCTCTCCGGGTGGTCGGCTCGACTGAAAGTGATTGGCTCCTTCGACCATTTCAGTGGCCTGCTCGCCCCGGGGGTTGGCACGGTGGCGCACACCTCCCTCAACTCTCGCTTGTACTGCGAGTTTGAAGAGTAGGTGGCGGAGCCACCGTAAATGAACGCCACCGTGTGCTCCGCTTGCTGAAAGGCCAGCGGAGCAGGGTCTTCACCTGTGTCGTCGAGGTCATCTTCGCAGTGTTCCTTGAGCCGCTATTCCACTAGTTTGGACACGACCTGGCAATCCGCCAGATCATGTCCGCTGGTCCTGTGGATGGGGCAGTAGGGTTTGCCCCCGTCGTCTTCTCAGCGGGGTGAACGGTGGTCCCTGCGGTCGCCGCGCGGGTCTCGGCGATCACCCCTCCTGTCCCGGCGGTCATCCCTCTGGGGCTTGGCTTCCGGCCCAGCGACCAGGATCTCTCCGGCGCTGGCCTCCTTGCGCTTCTTCTTCTTGTTGTGATCGGAGGCTTTCGAGGTTCCCGCCTCGCTGTGGCCGGAAGGCCTTGCCGCGCGTTCCCGGGCCTCCACCGCCCTGGGGCATTTATGCTCCAAGGAGAACAGCTCGGAAGTGGTCGATATAGTGCGGGTAGCCATATTCTCCCGTATCTTCTGATCTCGAACCCCCCTCCGAAACGCGATGATCACCGATTGCTCGGAAATCCAGGGGATTGTGTTACGGCAGTGGCTGAACCGCCAGATAAATTCCCTCAGGGACTCCCCCTTTGTCTGTTCCAGGGCGTGGAGGTCGTCCTCCACGCCTGGCTGAGTGTAGGAGCCCTGGAAGTTGGCAACGAAAAGGTCGCACAGTTCTTCCCATGAGTGCACGGAGCCTCGCGGGAGGTTCAGCAGCCAAGAGCGGGCAGAGCCCATCAGCGACGTCGGGAGGTAGTTGGCCATGATCTTTTCGGACCCTCCTACGGCACGCACCACCGTAGTGTAGATCTGTAGGAACTCCTCCGGGTTGGTGGTACCGTCGTACTTTTCGATGGACGCAGGGCGGAATCTCTCCGGCCACGCAGCTTGGCGTAGGTGGAGGGAAAACGCCTGGCATCCAACGTTGTAGGGGGAGTAGCGTCGCTCGCCCGCTCCTCGGCCCCGAGAGGGGGTCGAGGAGTGCGAGTCTACGCTCTCCCTGGAATCAGGGGTGATATCTCCCCCCGACCGCTAGGCGTCGGGCGGCCAGTGCGACGTTGCGCATGCTCACGACGCCCCCTAAGGGCATTGCACAAGTCACCATCGCGCTGGAGCCGCCTTTCGTCTAGACAGGCCCTTAGATCCTCGTGGCCCCCCGTCGGCTTGGGGGGACTGCGAGAAGGGGTGGGAGCATGTGCACGTCCCCCGATATCCGAGGGGGCTGCAACCTCCGCACCCTTCCCTTTGTCCCGGCCCTCGTGGCCAGAAAAACTTTCTTTGGGGCTGGAAGCTTCAAGATCGATCGCCAGACGCCCCGTCCGCCCTAACGCCTAAGCGCCCGGCTGGTTTGCCTCCTCTAACTACTGCTGGGTGGCATCCACTAGGTGGGCGATGTTCCACAGCCATGGAGAGGCCGGGGTTTCGGCCCCTAGCGTAACTGGAGGGTGATCGAGGAGCAGCCAGGCCGCATGAAGATTCCGCGCTGGGGTGTCGTCTCCCATCAACAGGCGCCGTCGGACGGGCTGTCCTCCGAGCACGGAAGAAACACGTGTCCCTCCCAGGACGGAGGGACCCGGGAGGTCTTACGCCCTGGCCGGGCGCCGGGATCGGCTACGAGTGCTGCTCTCTTCAGGTAGGTGCCGTGCTTGGAACGTGAATCCGCCATGCCGATGACCGCCAAAGCTTCTTGCAAGCTTCGCGAGAAGGTTGAAGAAGAAAGGGCAATCTAGCCACCGAGCCCACTACCTGGCGCGCCACTGTCGGCGTAAGAGCCAACAGACACCTCCGGATCGGGTGTATATGAAGTTCGAACAGAGGGCTTTCGTGGAGATCGCTCGAAAGATGGAGAAAAGGAATCAATGGCGAAGCTTGCAAGGGGACGCTTGGGTTTACCCAGGTTCGGGCCCTCCTAACAAGTAATATCCCTAGTCCTGCTTATCTGCTCTTGCTTGTATTCGTGTGGGAAACTGAGACAATCCAAACAGACGGAACCGTTCTTCAGAGGTTGAAGAACCGAACTGAATCAATCGAACCCCCTCTCTCCCATGCACCCCGGCTTCCTTTTATTCTTGGGCTGGCTGGGGCACATGGGAGCTTACATCAGTGTACCACACTCATTACACTGCCATACCGCATTTAATGCACCTGTCACTATTCTTGCGTCACACTTAATGCTCTGACATAGCCGACTTCACCCCGGCCTCGGGCCTCACAGGCTCGCCGCCCGCCCGCCGCTAGGGGATTTCGCCGTGACGTCACCCGTAATAAATGCGCATGTTGGGAACATGCGCCGTCACACTGTGGCCTTCATTACCCCCATTTAATGCGCACGACACGCATTAAATGCCTTTGATCCTCTGTGTGGTGGCGCAGACCACTAGGGGCCTCGAGCCGAAGCGTCGGCCGGTGTGGCTGGACGCCACTGTCATTGGCGACCACCTTGCTGACCGCCAGTGGCGTGGCCTGGATGCCACCTGTCCGCTGGGCAACCACCTTGCACCCTTACTGCGATGAAGTGGGCACCCTGGTGTAGAATACACCGACAACATCCTTGACCACTAGGACCTCGGTTCCGCCCTGAACTAATCATGAACCTCAGTTCCTCCATGAACCTAGTTCCAGTCCCGTCACTGACCACGTTCGACCTCAAGCAATACCTGCACCACTTCAACCAGCAACAAGACAATGACTATGGATCAATACTCAACAATACGACACTGAAAACGAAATTGCAAGGCTCGAGTTCTGGGATAGGGGAGGTAAAGATGACCTAGATGACTAATATTTTTGTGGGGCAAATTTTTTGGAGTTCTGGGACAATGGCAAATAAACTAAAGGGAATACAATCAAACCTGATAGGAAACCGAGGCTCTGATATCACTTGATGCGTACAATGGCCCGATCTTTCGACAGGTAGTATTAAGTCGATTGATGGAGGGCTCAATGCTGATGATCTGGTTTCCAATCAGACTGATCCGAAACCTGCAATTGCAACACCACGGCTTCGTAGGTTATCAACCATGCACAAACATGGTTAACCTCGCCAAGAAGGCTTATCCCTACATGCGAATCGAGAAGACAAGCAAGAATGTAGGTGAAGCAATATGAAATTGTGAATTATATTAAGCACACGAGTTGGGGTTCCACAAACCGATGATCAGCGAAAAACTGACAGAGTATCCAGTTGTAATCTAAGAAAAACCCATCTATTCTAGCGACGGTTACTGAATATACATGAGAATGAAGGCAAGGGAGGCGGCCAAGGGGATAGCAGTGCAACCCGAGGTCATACATGGCCTTTGGGCCAAAGTGGAGGTGTTGCAACACTTTGTAGATTCTATTCATCATATAGTTTCAATGATTCCCCTCGATCCAGAAAGAGTTTGAATGTGAAACTTCTTCCGTTGGAAAGCTTTCGTCGTGGGCTTGTCCATAGAGTCCAAGAACACCTCAATCGTACTTCGTATGAGCCAGATATGGTCATTTTATTGACATGCTATCCTGAGACCCTAAACCGAATTTGGAGTCTGACTAGATCTCGACTTTGATTCCATGTAGACTTGGGCTTCGAGGGATGACGTCCAGGTAAGCTTGTGATGCTTCTCCCATATTCCTAAGCAACAAGACATCACAAGAATTTAGTAGCAACCCATCTCAGAAAACATGAACAGCGAGGAACGAGTTCACCTGGTGGTTTAATTGTCGCGCATGTGCTCTTGTAATCGGTCCTTGTATATCTTGAGGAGTCGTGTTGCACGTATCCGAAGGAATGATGTCCTCATCAAAATGTGCAATATGTGTCCAAAATTCTCCCCCTTTTTAGTTTGTCATTTTTTTATTTGTTTTTAGTTTGTCATTTTTTATTTGTTTTTAGTTTGTCATTTTTTATGTACTGAACATTATAAGTCATCCACATATGTTATTTCATCTCCAAGCTATGGTATCAAAAATACTAGCACCCTCAAATCTACATATAGACAATGTAGAGTAAGCACAACTACAAATCAAGTACTATTAACGATTTTTTGCATGGTATGATCTCCCTTCCTCAACCATCTCAAAACCTGAAAACATTGAATTTTTGTGCACTTCATTGATGCTTGAAAAACTGATTTATTGATTAATTACAACATGATATAAAAATTGCAAGGAATTATATGCACCACCAGCCTTACTTTCCAACCATGCCAAGCAATTAGCTTAAGGTTTCATGGTTTCGGTCATACACAACCTCTTCCAAGTTCACATCAAAGTGCAATGATAAGCAATCTCGTAGAGAAGAAATGCAATAGTACATACTTCCTTGATCTTGCATCCGTCAACAATGACTTCTTAAGCTTTTAGCTCTTAACTTCGATAACTTTCACATTTAGCACTTTTTGGGCAGGATCAAGGTAGCCAAGAAAATTCAACCATGGTGTGATTTAATTCAAGTTTTCATTCCATTTAAATAGTAATGTCAAAATCTAAACCGTATATGCATAAACTGTTGGGAAACGCGGTATGTTACTCTAGCACAAATTAAAATTTCTACCGCAAACCAGAAAAGCTACTCGCAAGAAGGGGATCATAGATCTATTACCACTAGACGCGCAGTTGCGGAATCCTTCGCACGTCGTTGTAGTGGATCGTTCTCGCCATGGATCATCCTCGCCGCGGATCGTCCTCGCCACGGATAGTCCTCTCCACGCCGCAGTAGCAGCAGCATCACCACAGCAGTCCACACGTTCGGGGATGGAACGCCGTGAGTCGGTGTGCAAGCACCGGGTCGCTCGGCAGGGGCAATGAGAGGAGGTGGCTAGGGTTTCTGGCGAAACACCTCTAAACCGCACGAAAGTCTGTGCTGCGTCCAGCCTCCTCCCCTCCTTATATAGCCACGAGGTGAAACCCTAGGCAGTCAGAGCCCATCTACGCACTAAGCCCACGATGTCCATTAATTACGGATCCAATCCGAATTAATGCGTCCCAGCCCGTTAAGTGTGTGACCCTGTAGGTTCATGCGCATTTGGACATGGATTCGGAAAACCCTTTTCTAATCCAATAGTCGGTAGCGGCTCCTTGCAGAGCATGCCAACTCCCAAACGCATATGATTAAAGTACTGATGTAATAATCCCTTTGCCAAACTATATGAAGATCGAACTCAAGGCGAGAAGCATGTCATCCTTTGGCAGTTCAATCCATCTCTCGTATCCGTGATATATTAATAAGTTGTGATTGACTTCTCAATCACGGCATGGCCATGCACTTCCTTAATCATATCACACGAGTAGCCTAGACATATATCTCTGTTACATTTGAGTGGCAAATTCCATCTTGACTGCTGTCGGGACCCCGAATTTGCAAATCCGGACCCTCTGTGTATTCAGCACTAGTCCAGGAACGCGCTAGTGCACACAGTCTTAACATCGGAAAATATCACAATCATACCACTCGATATTAGTAAAGTACTTTAATTAAATAGTCAAACTGGTTACTCGACCTTATGGTCAAGTTACAAATGCACATGACAGGCTAAACTTATTAAGAGAGAAATAATAGCAAATGAAAATCAAATAACTTTGTGGCGCCATCCAAGATACCACAGTAACCGATCGGCTCGCTTCCCTAAGTAGACGGATCCTCTTGGAGCTCCTCCTCCAAAGCCGGTGTAGTCTCCTCTTCAACTGGTGTTGTATTGTGGCAAGGGTGAGTACTTGGTACTCAAAGAAGTCATGCACGTAATGCAAGCTAATATACTATATGCATGGCTTGGTACAAAGGAATAGCTTAAGGTATATTTGCAAAGAAACAAGATTTGACAAGTAACATAAGTAGATTCAAAGCGGAGAAACAAGTATAGCATAAATAACTTTTCAAGGAGTTTAATTAACATCTTTCCCATCCTAATCCACATTTCCATCAACATCATTATTAATCCAACCCAACCTTTTAAATCCAAGTTATTTTTGAGAAAATCTAACCCTTGATCAGTAATTCCCGAGCGATGTCCAATACCGCGGACACGGCTATCCGAATAGATTCTACACTCTGCAGAGGTTATGCACTTTACCCACAAGATACAGTCAAACACCACAAAGGCGAGTTCCCAGTAACAAAGTCTTTCTAAACCTCTAACAATACAAGTGGTCCTCCCTGTTATTGCGCACTAACCCTTCCCTTAGCTAAGGCGAAGTCTAGGCCAATCAACCGTTAGATGGGTACCTGCCTCACCCGACGCCCCCCGCATAACTTACACAAAGGGTGTAGTTGACCTCCGAGGTCCCACAGTGCGTTATTAGCAACTTAGTCAACTAGGTCCGTCCCATTACGGACATGTGGTTGCCACGTTAGACCCAGTTCAAAGGCTTGCAAGGTGAAGTCCTTAGGGTGACCAGGCAAGACTACCCGAAGAACCAAATCAACATCCCCAATGCCACAACCGCCCACCCGATTATTCTTGCCACATGCCCTGGCCGAAATCGTTTATCAAACCCCGCTTGATTACCATGCACCACGTGCCATCAACATCACATGATACCTTTCCAAAACAGGTTCAATATATCATTAAGTCAATATTAACATTTGTTTGTCCAAAATCATGTCAGGAGCACGTAGCAGGTCTAAGCATATACTACAACGGTCTAAAACCCATGTTGGCAATTTAATAATGTCCAACTAGTAAACCACAACTAGGGTGACAAGGGGTCATGGCACATACTTAAATAATCAAGGTGTCATACAGCAAATTGGTACTTATCTAATCCCCCATATTTGTTGGGTTATGGGTAGGCTACGCGAGCATAAAATCAAAATTTCTACCACGAACACCCAAGATCACATGGAAGTAAAGGATCACAGATCGTTACCCTTGTCGCGCGATGCAATGAAGCAGATTCACGCGCGCTGAGGAAGTAGTTGATCACCTCCCGATCGCACCGAAGTTGTTGCCGCCTCGTCCGAAAGTGGTCGCTGATCTCGCCCGCTGGTCGCCGACTCGCCCGAGTGGTCGCCGATCTCGCTCGCTGGTCGCCGACCTCGTCCGAAAGTGGTCGCCGATCTCGCCCGCTGCGGGTCGCCGACCTCGCCCGAAAGTGGTCGCTGATGAAAGTCGCCGGAGATCCAACCGGTGCCGCCCACGGATGGCGCGCCTCTAAGATTCACACGCATCGAGCAGAACGCCAGGCGGGTGTGCTAGCACCTCGCACGCCTGGGTTTCGGGAGCAGAGGATGCACGCTAACGTGGTGAGGGTTCTAACTGCGCCATGCACTGCTCCGGCCTCCCTTTATAGACACGCTAGTGGGCCGAAGCCCGCTAGGTTTCCATCTCCAATGCGGATCCTATCCATGCACAAACCCGTAAACTATTCCAACTCGTTAAGTGTGTGACCCGTTAGGTTCAAGGCAAGTCGGTTATGAATTCGAACCCGTTTCCAATTCATTGATCAACAAATGCACCTAGCAAGACGTATTGACCCCTGATGCACGTAATCAATATTCTGAACTTTGATACACTCACATACCGATCCCTTCAACACACGATACCGCCAAGCTCAAGGCGAGATGCATGCCACCCTTGTTGATAGCTCGACCACTTCACTCGGACAAAGGTGATGGATACAAACCATGACCAACTCTTTAGTCATATTAGCACGGCCGCGCTTTTCCTTATCCATCCACTCGAGGGGCCCAGGTATCTCTCCTGTTATCTAGGAGGGGCAAATCCCATCTTGATCATCACACCCTTGGCAATGTATCGTGGGCATACCCAAAGATTTCATCTTTATGACTACCCCCGTTACTGTAGCGCTTGATGATACCAAAGCATACAAGTCTACATGCTAGGCATCCATGACAATCTCAGTGTCTAAGGACCATATAGGCGTACCACTCGAGACTATACGCCGATGGCACTATAAGAGATAACAACTCACATTGCTCCTCGAGTGGGTCTTGTCCGACTACCCATGTTCTCTAACATGTGTCCACATTATTGGTTTGATATCTCCATATCTATGGTATGCTAAACATTACCATCAACCAATACATGTGCCGATCAAATTATCACCGCTTCCTCGTAATGATATGGATCAGGACTGCTTAGAATAATGTCACTTGACAATGTGTTTCACAATCAGATCGTATCCAATGAACAAAGTCGTAACATATATTCAGGGAACCGATAAACAAAGTTATCATTATTACATGAACAAAGACGTATTACAATCATCACCATGATTGATCTAGGGCATATTCCCTTCAATATTTAAATAAAGTATTTTCTAATTGAACTAGCGTGCAATAGGTTAAATCAAAATAGATTTCGAAATAGGATCAACATGGTCAAAGCACAACTTGCCTTCAAAAAGTACTTGTTCTTGGTCTTGAGTTGGATCCTGAGTCAATACTTCTCCTTCGAATCCTTCCGGCACTTCAACGTCTACTCGTAAAGCGTGCAAATAGCAATACACAAATAAACAATAGGCAAAAAGTGTCCAAACATCCAAATAAAATCCATGAACAGAGAGAACATAATTTTATGAATTTTTAGAAACTGGAATCGTCAAATTTGAAGTTAAAATGCAAAAGTTATGATTATTTAAAGTTTAAATAATCATTTAAATAATTTTACAGAGAAAAACTTTAGTCCAAAAATTAAATAAAATTCATATTTAGGTAGATCTCAATTTTATACAAATTTAGAAATTTGAATCACTCAAATCGGAGTTGAAACGCAAAAGTTATAAGCGTTTGAAGTTTGAATCAAAATCTGAAATCATTATTTCGAATTAATAAATCATTTTCTTTTTCGAAATTAATTATTGGCGCCAAAGAAGGACACGTGGCAGCTTCTGATTGGCCTGGCTGACGCCACCGGTCCATGGACGTGGTCCACGCCGGCCGGGTCCACCGTGGACTCGGTCCACGAATCCGCGTGTCGGCCGATGTGGGTCGCCTCGGGTGCGTCACTGGCGGCGTCGGCGAGGCTCAGCCCATGGTGGCGGCTGGGACCCATCAGATGGCGTCATTCTTGGCGTCGGCGCTTAGCTGGGACAACCGGCCGACATGCGGGCCCGCCATGACGCTGCGTGACGCCATGGTGCGCTTTGGCCGGCAATGATCGCGCGGCCACTTTCCCGACAGTGGCGCAATCTCGGACGTTGATTTGAAATTCAACGCCCAGATTAGATCTGAGTCTCACGCGCTTGGGTTAATGCATTTGATCTCGACCGCTGGATCTAGATCCGACAAATGAGATTGGATCTGGGAATCGCACGTGGTTCTCACCGGAATGACGTGGCGCATCTGGGCCCTTGGATGAAGATCCGACTACCGGTGGAGCTCGAACGATGGCGATGGCTTGCGGCGCTGCTCACCGGCTGGGACGACGACCTAGCCGACGGCGTTTTGGCGCGCCTCCGGCGAGTGAGAGGTACCCATGGTGCGCCTTGGCTTGGGGGTCTCGAACTAGGGTCAATCAGCCGACGAGGACGGCCACGGCGGCGAATTTGACGAAAACCGCGGCGGCTCCTTCTCCCTACTCCGGCGAAGCTCTGGCGGCGCAACCACGGGCGGCTCAGCGACGTTGTCTAGGGCTACGGTGCGCAATGAAGCGGCGATCCCGACACGGTGGCGGCGCAATAAATAGGGCCCTCGGCGTCAGTAACGCGCGAATCGAGGTCCTCTCAGTCGCGGCGGCGACAGTTAGGGTGACGTGGCAGCGCCGCGGCCGCTGGATCGAGATCCAACGGTACGCGAGTTTGGGTCCGGGTCGGACTCGGGCGAATTGGCTGGCTCGGTCGGGCTCGGGCTCGGTGACGTGGCTCAATCGTTGCCGTTGGATCTGAATCTAACGGTCACGCGGTTAGGGCTCGGCCGAGTGGGTTCGGTTGAGTCACGTGGCTCGGGTCTGACTCGGGCTCGGTCGGATGAACAGTACAAACCCACTCGCATTTTCCAGCGACTTAATAATTAAAATAATTCCCAGTAATTCATTTAATTCATTAAAAATAGCAAATGACTCAGAAAAATTCCAGAAAAATTCTGGAAAATATCTTGGATCATTTTGGACTCAAATAAAATATCTCCAACAAAATTTTATTTGCAAAATTAAATTCTTTAATTATTTCAAAATGGAATAAATTCAAATAAATTCCAAATAAATCCAAATAAATTCCAGAAAATTCCAAAAATTCACCAAAGTGCCAAATCACACATGAATTTAAGAAAAGCAAAATTTTGGGGTGTTACAAACCTCCCCCCTTATTAGAATCTCGTCCCCGAGATTCAGGGCTAACTAAGGAATAGGTTTGGGAACTCTTCCCTCAAATCCTCTTCGCGCTCCCATGTCGCTTCGCTTTCTTCATGATTGCTCCACTGAACTCTACAGAAATGGGTTGACTTATTTCTGGTCTCTCGATCCATTGTGTCTAGAATCCTCACGGGATGTTCCTTATAAGTCAAATCCTCTTGCAACTCAATTGACTCTAGCGAGTCTGCTCTCAGTACTCGGAGACACTTCTTCAATCGGGACACATGGAATACGCCATGTACTCTGTTAACGATCGTGGCAACTCCAAATGATAAGCAACTTCGCCTCTGCGGCTCAAAATCTTAAATGGTCCAACATAACGGGTGCGAGTTTCCTTTGGCATGGAACCTCTTAACTCCCCGAGAGGCGTAACTCGAGGTATACAAAGTCTTCTCGTTCAAAACTCAAGTCTCGGCGACGGTTATCAAGATAACTCTTACATGCGTGATTGGGCTATCTTCAACCTTTCCCTAATCACGGCAATCTGCTTCCTCACCTCTTGAAGAATATCAGGCCGAAGACACGGCGCCGCCGGTCTCATTCTAATTCAATGGCGTCCGACAGGTCGACCATACAAAGGCCTCAAAAGGTGACATCTCCAAACTAGCTTGGTAACTATTATTGTAATCGAACTCGGCATACGGCAAACTCTTATCCCAAGAGGTAGCATAAGCCAATGCACAAGCTCTTAACATATCCTCCGAATCTGGTTGACTCTTTCTGGCCTGGCCCATCCATCTGTGGATGATAAGCTGTACTGAAGTTCAAACGGGTTCACATGGCTTCATGCAACTTATTCCAAAACCTTGAGGTAAATTGGGTACCTCTGTCCGATACGATCCTCTTTGGCACACCGTGCAAACAGACAATCCTGATCATGTACAATTCTGCCAATTTGTCCCCCGAGTAAGTGGTCTTTACGGGGATAAAGTGGGCTACTTTGGTCAAGCGATCCACTATAACCCATATGGAGTCATAACCTCCTTGAGTCTTAGGCAAACCGGTAATGAAATCCATTCCGATTTCCTCCCACTTCCACTCAGGTATTTTCAGCGGCTGTAGCAATCCTGCTGGTCTCTGATGCATTGCCTTGACTCTCTGGCATACGTCGCACAATGCAACATGCTCGGCTACTTCACGCTTCATGCTCGGCCACCAGAATCTTTTCATCAAATCCTGATACATCTTGGCGCTTCCAGGATGAATTGAGTACTTGGAGTCATGGGCTTCTTCCAGAATCAGTTGCTTTAACTCCTTCTTGTTAGGCACACAAATCCGATCCTTCATACATAACGTGCCTTGCTCATCCAACTTGAAGTCCTCTGCCTTGCCTTCCTCCTTGATGAACTTAATCCTGCGGATCTTGTCATCATCCTTCTGTCCTTCCCGGATCTGATCCTCTAGGGTAGGCTTTACTTCTAATGCGGCCAAGAATCCGCTAGGTACCACCTCAATCTTCATTCTCTGAAATTCCTGGCATAGCTCATCCTGATTCGTGGCTATCAACATATTCACGGTATGGCTTTTCCGACTCAAGGCATCGGCAACTACGTTGGCCTTCCCGGGATGGTAATGGATTCCAACATTGTAGTCCTTGATCAACTCTAACCATCTCCTTTGCCTCATATTCAGATCCGATCGGGTGAATATGTACTTAAGACTCTTATGATCCGTATACACTTCACATCTGCTCTCGATCGATAGTGACGCCATATCTTCAAGGCATGCACTACTGCAGCCTAACTCTAGGTCATGCGTCGGATAATTTTCCTCATGCGGCCTCAATCGCCTTGATGCATAGTTTAATTTACCTTTCCATTCTCAGACAAGACACATCCAAGTCCTTGGCGCGATGCCACAATAAATATCAAAGCTTTGATTAACATCCCAGTAGAACTAACATCAAGCGCCGATGTCAATCGCTTCTTCACCTCTGAAATCCTTTCTCACATTCTCAAGCGCCCATGCAAACTTCTTCTCCTTTTTCGCATTGCGTAAGAGGTTTCGCAATTGTCGAAAAGCCTTCAATGAAACTGGCGGTAGTATCCTGCCATTCCAAGGAAACTCCGATCTGGTCACGCCTTCTACGCTCCCAATGTAACACCGCTTCTACTTTGCTTGGATCTACGGCGATTCTTCAAGGTCATTACATGTCCGAGGAATTCTACCTTATCCTTCCAAAATTCACACTTACTAAACTTGGCGAAAAGTTGCTGCTTCCTCGCCTTTCCAAAACTCGCCTTAAGTGTTCGGCATGTTCATCCTCCGCTTTGGAGTAGATTAGATATCGTCTATGAACACGATGACAAACTTGTCCAAATATTCCATGAACACCTTATTCATCATATTCATGAAATATGTCTGGCGCTGCTCGTCACCCAAAGGACATAATTGTAAACTCGTAATGTCCATATCTTGACGAGAATGTCGTCTTTGGAATATCCTCTCGATCGGATCTTCAATCGATGGTATCCCGATCTCGGATCAATCTTGGAGAAAACTCCGCTCTTCTCGCTTGATCAAACAAATCATCAATCCTGGGTAGCGGATACTTATTCTTCACGGTGACTTCATTGAGTGCACGGTAGTCAATGCACATCCCGAAACTCCCGCCCTTTTCTTGACAAACAAAACCGGTGCTCCCCATGGCATTTAACTCGGCCTGATAAATCCTTTCTCCATTAACTCCTCTAGCTGTTTCTTCATCTCTACCAACTCCTCGGTGGACATCCGATAGGGTCTCTTTGCTATCGGTCTTTGTGCAGGTACAAGCTCTATCACAAACTCTATGTCCTCGTCTCGCGGCATACCGAGGTAGATCTTCGTGAAAACATCCGGGTACTCATTCACTACCGAGACATCCTCTATGCCGATTGCCTTGGTATCGTTAACCATCAATCGCCCATCTCTAACGGCAGCGGGCTTGAAATTCCACTTTCCTTCCACACGGGCTCTCAATCGAGATAGTCCTTCGTCCACAATCCAATACGGCCTTGTGCTTGGATAACCACCCATTCCCAAAATAACGTCTAAGGTCTGGGTCTCCAAAATAATAAGGTTCGCTAGGAACTCTATTCCATCTATTAATATTCTCACCCCGGGACATCCTACTTTCGTTCAGAGTTCGGATCCAGGGGTTTGAACTAAAAGCATGCATCTAAGTCTTGAAATCCCCAAATCATTTCTAGTAGCAAAGCCTTGCGAAACAAACGAATGCGAAGCTCCAGAGTCAAACAAAATCAAGCAGGTGTATCGAGTTAACAAGTAACTTACCCAAGACGACGTCCGTAGCATTCTCGCAGTTGCATCCGGTGACATGGTTGACTCGGCCTCTCACCACGGTCCTGGATGTGGTTCTGGTGGCGCCCTAGCGGGGTGGTTCCTAGATTGAAGCGAATCGGGTCACTCGCTGTCTTCTTCGGACAATCGCTGGCAAAGTGTCTCCTGGCTCGTTGCGCTTGTAGCAGCTGCCTCACTGCTCTTGCCGATCGCTCGAGTAGCGAAGCGGGGTCGGGTCCGTAGTTACGATTGATGTGTCTTGGTGCCGTGACGGTGTCCTTGTGGCATTCTCGTGGCTGGAATCGAAAATTGATTTGGTGCAACTCGACGCCGCTATGCGTTCCTGGCGTGATCCTTGCCGTTGCATCCTGCGCTTCTCGTTCTCATCCAGCTTCCTTGCGCTTGTCCTCAAGAATAAGCGCCTTATTCACCAACTCTTGGAAATCTGGGAAGGTGTGGGTGATCAATCCTACTTGTAGTCCCGAGTTAAGTCCCTTCATAAAACGACTGCCTGGCTTTATCTGTCGCTACATCCTCAAAGCGTAGCGTGCTAGCTGTGTGAACTTGTTCGTAGTTGGCCACCGGCCGATTACCTTGCTTCAGTGCTCAACTCCTCCTTCTTAAGGTCCATGATTCCTTCAGCACGTGATAATCGACTTAAACGCACTGTGAACTCTTCCCAAGTGATGTCTTGAGGGTTCTCTTTGCGCGGGCACGTAGTTCTCCCACCATTCGGCAATGTTCCTTCCAACCGATGAGAAGCGTAAAGTACCTTCTCATTTCCTATGCATTGAGCTATGTGTAGCTTCCTCTCAATTGACCTTAACCAATCATCGGCCTCCAATGGATTGGCATTCCCGAAGAAAGTGGGTGGATGAGTCCTCATGAACTCGACAGTCTTGTATTCTCGGCGTTGTCCCCGATTAACTTGATTAACAAAGTGGCCTGAGCGATGACGTGTTGCATTTGTTGCATCATAGCATGCATCAATCGAGTCTGAGCAGCAAGAAATGCTCCAAAATTCTGCATATCAATCAAGTGGCCGTGCTCCATCATTGGGGTTTTCTGTGGCGAGAACCACTTCCATTGCTTCCAAGGTTTCGCGGTATTCACCATCTGTCGATTTGCTCTAGGTTTTAGAGATGAGAGGGAAACAAGAATAGACAAGTAATATGGAACTTATGCGGGGCGAAAGGTGTACTTTAAGGTCCAATTTTATTATTGATATTAATAACTTGGTATGGTTGCTTACAATGC
Source organism: Rhipidocladum racemiflorum (assembly GCA_036346355.1). Taxonomy (NCBI): domain Eukaryota; kingdom Viridiplantae; phylum Streptophyta; class Magnoliopsida; order Poales; family Poaceae; genus Rhipidocladum; species Rhipidocladum racemiflorum. Next base: position 47,400,465 of record CM070577.1, on the reverse strand, counting down.
CTAAGGGCCTTGCAACACATACTGCACACTCAGCAAACAATGAAAATCCAAATCGAACTAACACTGGAGTCTAACGCCTAAAGGGTGAATCTTTATTCTATAACGCGACTCGGTGATGGAGTCTCACTATAGAACCTACGCTCACTCATCGAGAAAACCTCCACGGCCTGGGTACGGATGCTGCGGCATAGGCGCGAAACGATTGCCATGTCCCGCAACTGTGTCATCTGTGGTAGTTCGAAGAAGCAGTGTCCTCATCGAGATCCGACTCCTCCGGATCTGGCTCGTGTAGCTCGAGTCGGCTCAGTTACGGTCCGTATAAAGCCATCTCCAACTCGCTAATCCTTCGCAGAAGGTGTGACACATACTCTTGAGCTTCCCGCCATCTCGTTTCTTCTGCCGTGATCTCCTTGCGGGCCTTCTGTAGCTCATTGCTTGTATCATCGAGTACATCCTCCTGGGCGACAACAAGTCGTGCCAACTGTGTAACCATGGCATCCTCATCCTGAATCGCCTTCGGGTCAAGAAGGTTATCGCTACGCGGATGATAACGGAACACCGTGCTCTCCAACTCTCTGGCGTAGATACGGGTAATGTGCCGCATTGCTCGTCGTGATACTTCTTGGATACCCATCTGCATTGTAGACCTCCCGACAAAGCAGTGTATCGGCGATTGCCTGGCCCTTCTTCCTAGCAGGTACCTCAATCTTCACGTCACAAGCCTTGATCAATCCTGCTTGTCTGATCACTTCCACTTGGTATTGCGGCTTCTCAAAATCTCCGAGAGTTTGTAGCATATGCCAAAGTTCTGCGGCGTGACCAACCTCCAGATCAACGTAGTTGAACTCTCCCTCCATCTGTCACAAGAGTGCTCTCGTAAGAACTCGAAAATTTTTAAATCGTGACAAGGTAAGGAAAATTCAGCAAGAGACAAGAAAAGAAAGAATGGGATAAGTCGAGATGTCATTTCTTGTCTTGACAAATTTTTAGCTTTAGAAAATAGGTTTTATCCTCACTACGACCATTCTAGCTTAGGGTTGAGCCTACAGTCAAGTATGGCTCTGATACCACCTCTGTCGGGACCCCGAATTTGCAAATCCGACCTTCATGTATTCAAGACTAGTCCAGGAACGCGCTAGTGCACACAGTCTTAACATCGGTAAATATCACAATCATACCACTCGATATTAGTAAAGTACTTTAATTAAATAGTCAAACTGGTTACTCGACCTTATGGTCAAGTTACAAATGTACGCCTCGCAGGGCGAAACTTATTAAGAGAGAAATAATAGCAGCGGAAAATCAAATAACTTTGTGGCGCCATCCAAGATACCACGTGCAACCGACCGCTCGCTTCCCTAAGTAGATGGATCCTCTTGGAGCTCCTCCTCCAAAGCCGGTGTAGTCTCCTCTTCAACTGGTGTTGTATTGTGGCAAGGGTGAGTACTTGGTACTCAAAGAAGTCATGCAATGTAATGCAAGCTAATATACTATATGCATGGCTTGGTACAAAGGAATAGCTTAAGGTATATTTGCAAAGAACAAGATTTGACAAGTAACATAAGTAGATTCAAAGCGAGAAACAAGTATAGCATAAATAACTTTTCAAGGAGTTTAATTAACATCTTTCCCATCCTAATCCACATTTCCATCAACATCATTATTAATCCAACCCAACCTTTTAAATCCAAGTTATTTTTGAGAAAATCTAACCCTTGACTGTAATTCCCGAGCGATGTCCAATACCGCGGACACGGCTATCCGAATAGATTCTACACTCTGCAGAGGTTATGCACTTTACCCACAAGATACAGTCAAACACCACAAAGGCGAAGTTCCAGTAACAAAGTCTTTCTGAAACCTCTAACAATACAAGTGGTCCTCCCTGTTATTGCGCACTAACCCTTCCCTTAGCTAAGGCGAAGTCTAGGCCAATCAACTGCTAGATGGGTACTGGCCTCACCCTCAGACGCTCCCCGCACAACTTACACAAAGGGTGTAGTTGACCTCCGAGGTCCCACAGTAATGCGTTATTAGCAACTTAGTCAACTAGGTCCGCCCCATTACAGACATGTGGTTGCACGTTAGACCCAGTTCAAAGGCTTGCAAGGTGAAGTCCTTAGGGTGACCAGGGCAAGACTACCCAAGAACCAAATCAACATCCCCAATGCCACAATCGGCCCACCCGATTATTCTTGCCACATGCCCTGGCCGAAATCGCTTATCAAACCCCGCTTGATTACCATGCACCACGTGCCATCAACATCACATGATACCTTTCCAAAACAGGTTCAATATATCATTAAGTCAATATTAACATTTGTTTGTCCAAAATCATGTTAGGAGCACGAAAGTGTGTCTAAGCATATACTACAACGGTCTAAAACCCATGTTGGCAATTTAATAATGTCCAACTAGTAAACCACAACTAGGGTGACAAGGGGTCATGGCACATACTTAAATAATCAAGGTGTCATACAGCAAATTGGTACTTATCTAATCCCCCATATTTAAATAAAGTATTTTCTAATTGAACTAGCGTGCAATAGGTTAAATCAAAATAGATTTCGAAATAGGATCAACATGGTCAAAGCACAACTTGCCTTCAAAAAGTACTTGTTCTTGGTCTTGAGTTGGATCCTGAGTCAATACTTCTCCTTCGAATCCTTCCGGCACTTCAACGTCTACTCGTAAAGCGTGCAAATAGCAATACACAAATAAACAATAGGCAAAAAGTGTCCAAATATCCAAATAAAATCCATGAACAGAGAGAACATAATTTTATGAATTTTTAGAAACTGGAATCGTCAAATTTGAAGTTAAAATGCAAAAGTTATGATTATTTAAAGTTTAAATAATCATTTAAATAATTTTACAGAGAAAAACTTTAGTCCAAAAATTAAATAAAATTCATATTTAGGTAGATCTCAATTTTATACAAATTTAGAAATTTGAATCACCCAAATCGGAGTTGAAACGCAAAAGTTATAAGCGTTTGAAGTTTGAATCAAAATCTGAAATCATTATTTCGAATTAATAAATCATTTTCTTTTTCGGAAATTAATTATTGGCGCCGTTAGCGACACGTGGCAGCTTCTCGATTGGCTCGCTGACGCCACCGGCCCATGGACGTGGTCCACGCCGGCTCGGGTCCACCGTGGACTCGGCCCACGAATCCACGCGGTCGCCGACATGTGGGTCCGCCTCGGGTGGACGCCACCGCCGACGTCACGGGCTCACCATGGTGCCGGCTGTGGGACCCACCGTGACGTCATTGCCGACGCCGGCGCTTATCGGGACAACCGTGACATGCGGGCCCGCCATGACGCCGGCCGTGACGCCATGGTGCGCTTTGGTCGCCGCCGACATGCGGGCTCACAGCGGCCGGGCTACACGACGCCACGTGCGGACGACGCCGATCACGCGCGTCAGCCTTCCCGACAGTGGCGCAATCTCTGACGTTGATTTGAAATTCAACGCCCAGATTAGATCTGAGTCTCATGCGTTTGGGTTAACGATTTGATCTCGACCGTTGGATCTAGATCCGACGGCCGAGATTGATCTGGAATCGCACGTGGTTCTCACCGGGAATGACGTGGCGCAATCTGGCCCTTGGATGAAGATCCGACTACCGGTGGAGCTCGAACGACGGCGATGGCTTGCGCGGCGCTGCTCACCGGCGCGGGGGACGACGACCTAGCCGACGGCGTTTCGGGCGCTCCGGCGGAGTGAGAGGTACCCACGGGTGCGCCTTGGTTTGGGGGTCTCTGAACTGGGGTCAACGGCGACGGAGGACGGCGGACGGCGGAATTTGATTTAAAACCGCGGCGGCTCCTTCTCCCTACTCCGGCGAAGCTCTGGCGGCGCAACCACGGCGCTCAGGCGACGTTGTCTAGGCTACGGTGCGCAATGAAGCGGCGATCCCGACACGGTGGCGGCGCAATAAATAGGGCCCTCGCCGCCCGTGAAACGCGCTGAATCCGAGAATCCTCTCCGCGCATGAGTCCGGCGGCGACACACGGTTAGGGTGACGTGGCACGCGACAAACCGCTGGATCGAGATCCAACGGTGACGCGAAGTTTGGGTCCGGCCTGACTCGCGAACTGGCCGCCTCGGTCTGCTCGGGCTCTGACGTGGCTCAATCATGGCCGCTGGATCGAATCCAACGGCCACGCTGGTTAGGCTCTACGAGCGGTTCTGGCCGAGTCACGTGGCTCGCCTGACTCGAACTCGAGTCCGACTCGGCTTGGCCGGATGAACAAGACAAACCCACTCGCATTTTCCAGCGATTTAATAATTAAAATAATTCCCGATAATTCATTTAATTCATTAAAAATAGCAAATGACTCAGAAAAATTCCAGAAAAATTCTGGAAAATATCTTGGATCATTTTGGACTCAAATAAAATATCTCCAACAAAATTTTATTTGCAAAATTAAATTCTTTAATTATTTCAAAATGGAATAAATTCAAATAAATTCCAAATAAATCCAAATAAATTCCAGAAAATTCCAAAAATTCACCAAAGTGCCAAATCACACATGAATTTAAGAAAAGCAAAATTTTGGGGTGTTACAACTGCTCACTTCCCTCTGCATGTTTCATAGTAAACATGAAAGCTACTTTTATAACTATCCGGTTAGGAAATAGTGTTTGGTAACCCCAAGGTAAACTATTACACATGTAGGGAATATGACAATCTCAGGTCTAAGGATCATACATCTACTATGTATGAGATACACTGATGACACATAAGAATGTAACATTCTCGTAGTGTCCCATTGTGGGTCTATCTAACACATGTTCTTCAACATGCGTCCACAATGTATTGATGATATCTCCATATCCCATGATCTATGAAACATGATCATCAAACAATACATGTGCTAATCTATTCATCGTTGTCCTATACGATGATATCCGATCAGAGATATTTATCGAATTATATCAATAAGTAAAGAGCTTCATAAACAAGTCACACACTTGTTGATCAAAACAATGATATACATTCATTGGACCAATAATCATATTATTATTCATAAACATAGTCATGTTACAATCATCCATATGATTGCCTCAAGGGCATAACACTAATATAAACATGAAGTTGCAAAGACATTGTAGCATAAACATGGCTTTAAATAATATATGTGTATAAAATACAATGCTCATTACTTTTTCATTATTTTTCTATTTTTTTCATTTTGAAGAAACACAAAAAAATATGTTACAAAATATTTCAAAGTTTTCACAAAATCCCCCTCAAAACAAACCCATTGGGTGAACCACCCCAAGTTCTCCCCGAATAAAACCAAAACAAGAAGAAGACAAAGGTTTTGTGAAAATTTCTGCCAATTGATGTTCAATATCCACATGATGAAGCACAATATTTTCCTTTTCTACATGATCTCTAAGAAAGTGAAATCTAATCTCAATATGTTTTGTCTTAGAATGTTGCACAGGTTGCACTAGTGTTATCACACAAAAGAGGAATACTATCCAAATAAGCCCCACAATCTTTAAGTGTAGCTACTGTCGGTGTATTCTACACCAGGGTGCCCAGCGGACAGGTGGCGTCCAGGCCACGCCGCTGGCGGTCAGCAAGGTGGTCGCCTAGCGGACAGGTGGCGTCCAGGCCACGCCGCTGGTGCTCAGCTCCCGAGGCCCCCTAGTGGTCTGCGCCACCACACAGAGGATCAAAGGCATTTAATGCGTATCATGCGCATTAAATGGGGGTAATGAAGTCCATAGTGTGACGGCGCATGTTCCCAACACACGCATTTATTACGGGTGACGTCATGACAAAATCCCCCCTAGCGAGCGGGCGGAGCCGGCAGGCACGCGGGGCCCGAGGCCGGGGTGAAGTCGGCTATGTCAGAGCATTAAGTGTGACGCAAGAATAGTGACAGGTGCATTAAATGTGGTATGGCAGTGTAATGAGTGTGGTACACTGATGTAAGCTCCCATGCGCCCCAGCCAGCCCAAGTATAAAAGGAAGCCGGGGTGCATGGGAGAGAGGGGGTTCGATTGATTCGGTTTGGTTCTTTAACCTCTGAAGAGCGGTTCCGTATGTTTGGATTGTCTCAGTTTCCCCCACGAATACAAGCAAGAGAAGATAAGCAGGACTATGGCTATTACTCGTTAGGAGGGCCCGAACCTGGGTAAACCCAAGCGTCCCCTTGCAAGCTTCGCCATTGATTCCTTTTCTCCATCTTTCGAGCGATCTCCACGAAAGCCCCCTGTTCGAACTTCATATACACCCGATCCGGAGGTGTCTGTTGGCTCTTACGCCGACAGCTACTATCCAAAGAATTTGAGAACAACAACTAGCAGTAGCCACATATTCATATTCAACATTGATTGTGCAACAGAAGATTGTTTTCTATATGACCATGCAATAAGAGAATTACCCAAGAAGTGACATGAACTAGATGTACCTTTTCTATCAATTCTACATTCTCCAAAATCAGCATCAGAAAAAGCTCTTAAACTAATGCATGAGAAAGTAGAAAGCCAAATGCCAAAATATTGAGTACCGTGGATATACTTAAAAATTCGCTTGACAGCTTGTCGATGTGAATCACGTGGGGAAGCTTGAAAATGAGCACACAACAAATTGTATATCCAGCCTTTATGCAGTGAGGTACAAAAGTGAACCGATCATGCTTCTATATTCCTTTTGATCAACCGGTTCACCATCTTCATCCAGATCAATTGTGCAAGTGCCTCCCATGGGTGTCATGATTGGTTTGCAGTTTTCCATCCCAAAGTGATGAAGCAAATCTTTTGTGTAGTTACTTGGATTGTAACATCCCAAAATTTTGCTTTTATTAATTTATTGGGTTATTTGAATTTATGGAATTTTTTGGAATTTATTTGGATTTAATTTGAATTAATCACTTTCTTGAATTATTTAAATATTTAAGAGTTGCATATAAAGTTTTGTTGGAAATATTTTATTTGAGTTCAAAATGTCTCAAAATATTTTCCAGAATTGTTCTGGAATTTTTTTGAGCACTTTTCTATTTTTCCTGATTTAAATGAATTTCTAGAATTATTTTAAATAATAAAGATGAAAATAAAATTCGTAAAACCCTAACGGGATGAGACCGTTGGATCCAACCCATTAACCGCTAACCCTAAACCGCAACCCATTAAACCCGATAGCCCAAACCTTAACCTTAGGATCCAAACCGCCGGATCGCGATGCAACAGTTGCCGTTCGTCTACATTGTGCGCGCGTGTGGGACGGTGGATCTGAGCCGCACCCAATCCGTAGCGCCGCCAGACTCCGTCGTTGAGCAAACGCTGCCGCGGAATCCGGGCAGGACACAGACGCCTATGCGCTATAAATACCACTGTCCTGTTCGCCACGCCGCTCTCTTTCTGTTGCCCTAGGTCTCGTCGTTTGCGTCGCTGCCACCTACGCTGGATTGCTCACCGAAGTTCGAAGGCTACCACCGTGTTTTTCTATAGTTTTGGTCGCCGTCGTCGTTGTTCCGCCGCAGCTAAGGTCGGATTTGGGTTGCTCGCAAGGAGGCGCGTGCAAGGGGACCACTCACTTCGCCGGAGTCGCGCGGAAACACTGTAAGGGTGGTCGTTGTCCTCAGCCCTGGCCAGCCAGCCCCACCGCGACATCACCGGAGTCCCGAGCTTCGTTGACCGTCAGATCTCCATCGAACGGCTCAGGATCGTCCACGTAGTACTGTTGTCTCCGTTAGATTGGATCTACGCCATTGGATCAAGATTGAACGTTTAGGATCGTGCCACGTAGCTTAAACCAGTACGATAGTGTAGATCTATTTTGAACCTTTGGATCTAGATCATAAGGCCCAGATTGGATCCAGTATTACTGATTAGATCTGTTTTAGACCGTTAGATCTAGATCGTACGTTGAGGATTAAGCCACGTAGCTCGGGTCAGTGGAGCACTAGATCAAATCTAGGCCGACGGATCAAAATTGTACGGCTTAGATTAAATCGTGTAGACTCGGTTAGATCTAATCCTAGCCGTTCAATCCGTAGCGGGCGGTCCGGATGCACCCACGTGTCGCGGACTGGGTTATGCCACGTCGCCCTACTTGCGGCGAACCCGATTGAATCTCGACCGTCGGTTTTTGAACGGACGCGTGACATCGCACCGAAGCCAAGCCAATCCAAGAATGCCACATAGCGCGCAGGAGCCGAGACGCTGCGACTAAGCGCCCGATCGTCGCTGACGTCTGCGATGATGTTAGCATCGGGCCCACCTGTCAGCCTCTGTACCCGCGCGTGGTGACATCAGATATGACATCATCGATGGGGCCGCATGTCAGTCGAGCCAGCTGTGCCATGATGAAGTCAGTAGTGACATCATCTCTGTGGGCCCACGTGTCAGCGACATGTGTACGTGTGAACCGGTTCCACGATGGACCAGAGCCGAGCGTGGACCGGGCCTATAGACCGGATGACGTAAGCATGACACAATAAATCAATTTTCCTTTAGAAAAATAAATCGGCCGAAAATCAAAGTCATTGCTGACGCAAGCATGACGTCATATTTCCGATTTTTCAATAGAAAAATAAATGAAATAATTCAGTTTATTCTTTTTAATTGATTTTCAAACTTCAAAATGCTATAACTTTTGCGTTTTAACTCCGATTGAGGTGATTCCAGATTTTAAAAGTTTGTAAAATGGAGATCTATTTAATGGTGAATTTTATTTAATTTTTGGACTTAAGTTACTGTCGGAACCCGAATATGCAAATCTAGACCCTCTGTATATTCAGCACTAGTCCAGGATCTCTCTAGTGCACACAGTCTCAACATCGGTAAATACCACAATTGTAACACCCCGGCACCTCACGTGCCCGAAGTGCTACCAAACCTATCTAAAATTTCCACCAAAATTTTTTGCAAGACCTCCCCTGCTAAATGGACAACCAGTCAGCAGGCAAAGAGATGACAATTATACCAATTTAAAGCAACAACTAAGAACTAACCATCATGACCCGCTAAGCACATACAAAGGGTCATGGTATCCAAAAGAAGAATTCTAGCAGTTTAACTTCTAACATCGATTAACCTTTAACATCAAAGAGAGCAAAAACTACAACAAGTTATTACATTGAATCCCAACTAGTTGCCAAAGTGAACCACTTAAGCAAACTCAATTATTGAACATGTCGTGATCGCCTGAAGGTGCAGCTAAGTCCCAAACCCGGTGAGTCGCTCTCAGAGTACCTAAAAACATTAAACAAACAAGCGTGAGTCCAAGACTCAGCAAAGTGCATCCAACAATTTAATTCATAAACAATAAAGCATTTATATCATCAACATGCTCGAACTTGTTATACCAAAACAACAAATATAATAATATTGCATCAATATTCTTACCTCATTTCTTACTTCACATACATACCTCATTAACTCTGGGGAGGAGTCCACAACTCGATCTCGAAACCTCACATTTCCATTAGGACAATACACACTAGCAATGCAATGCAACATGAATGCTTTTTTCGATGCACGTACCGGTACTGTCGAGTGCACGCCCGTCGGTGTGCACCCTCACGTCCCTTCCATCCCGTGGAAGGTGCCTACTCTTACTGTCTCGCTCCCATTCACCTTGATGAATGGAACTACGAGGTAGGACTTTCGTGTTCACTACGTGTGAACACAGAGGCTCGTATCAGAATGGGTCGCCTCTTCCATTATGAATTCACAAATGCAATTAACACCATTAACTTGCATCTACATTCATTCTATCTTTTCACATGGACATAAATGAATACATACATAGCAATCCATTCTCATGTTCATCAATATAATCATCAAGTCAACCAAAACATCAACATAACCATCAATTTCATTAGCATTTAGTGTTTCTCATTCCACATGACATAAACACAAATGCACCATCATGACTAGCACAACATATTCATAATCATTAGCAAGAACAAAATCCTATCATCATACTAGGAATGCACTTGCCTTTACCCACTCGGGACTGAGTGGCGAGAAGCTTCAGCCACTCCCAAGGTCACAAATCCTGCAATAAACAATTATGCATTCAACTCAAACAATGCAAACCATCTCAAGCAGGAAAATAAAAATAACTCTTTCGCTCAACGCGAAGCTCGCTTTACACGTCCTCAACTAGACCCATTAACTTTTCTTACGCAATCAAACTCCATTTCATACTTTAATCAACACTAAAATACCCACAACATTACATATTAACATTTCTATTCGATTCCTCAAAATAGCCGTTTCAACTCAAAACTTCCTTTCACGGGCGGCAATAGCGCAAATTCGCGTAACTTCCAAATGGTTCAACCAAAATTTGAGTTCTTATACTCTAAACGACCACAAGGGAATAAACTTCCATTATCACAAAGTCATTCAAGTAGGAGCCATATTAAAGGCCCTCAAACTGAGCTCCAAACACTTAATCAAAACTCTGAATTTTTAGCAACTCTAGTTTTCGGATAGCAATTTCAACAAAGCATATCTTTTGCTTCACTCAACCAAATTGAGCAAACTTAGACTCCAGTGTGTTAGTTTAATTTGGATTTCTTGATTGCTAAGTGTGAAGTATGTGTTGCAAAGCCCTTAGGCATTGTGAGCAACCATACCAAGTTATTAATAATTAATAAAGTTTGGATTTTGAGTTATACCTTTTTACCCCCGCATAAGTTCCTGTTTTACTTGTCTATTCCTGTTCCCTCTCATCTCTAAATCTTAGAGTAATCAACAGATCGTGAACACTCGCGGCAATTGAACTGCCCGAAGGCTTCGAAGGAGAGGTCTTGACCAAGGAACAAGTCTAATAGTAAGAACAGGACCTTTTCCAGGCAAGTTGTGCTTTGACCATCTTGATCCCACTTTCTAAAACTATGTTTATTTAATTTAGTGCATGCTAGTTTAATTAAAATGCTTTTAAATTATTCTGGGAATAGTTATACGACCTATTTGATGTATGTCACCTTGTTTATAATAATTGTATGTTATGAATCATTTGTCACCCTAGGTTATGGAATAATAGTTGGACATTAATAAATTGCCAGCAGGGGTTGAATAGATCGTATGCAGTATGCTTAACCCTGCAATGTGTCAAAGACATTGTTTTGGAATAATTAAATGTTAACTTTGACTTAATGAGATGTGGAACATGTTTACGAAAATGTGACGTGTTATCGATGATGTTGATGGCACGTGGTGCATGGTAATCAACTGGGTGATAAAATGATTTAGACTAAGGCAAGTGGTAAGATTATTCGGGTGGGCCATTAGTGGCACATGGGAGGTCGTATTTGGTTTTTGTTGATTTCGACAGAATTCTTGGGTAGTCTTGCCTTGGTCACATTAAGGACTTAACCTTGCGAGAATTTGAATTGAGTCTAACATACAACCACATGTCTGGAATGGGATAGACCTAGCTAATTAATTTGTGATATCTAGATTTCGGTGCTATCATGGTGGTGTGAGTCCAAGGTGTACGGGTAGTCTCACATGGCGCAAGAGGGGGGGCCCTGAGTGTGGTAACCATTCCCTTCAGTGTTGAAACCTTAGCGGGCAGTACTGGGTCTAGAAGGAGCATTGTAAAGGCTTTGTTACGGTCACTCGCCTTGGTGTTGTTTGACTGTATCTTGTAGGTAAAGTGTATAACCTCTGTAGAGTGTACAACCTATTCGAATAGCCGAGTCAACGGTATTGAACAATGCTCGGGGATTATAGTCAAGGGTTAGATTTTCAGTAAAATAACTTTGGGTACTTGGTTTGGAAATGATGAACCTGGTTAAGGATGATAAATGTGTTACATGGAAATGTGTTGTACAAGTTACTATTTTTATTGTTTTACCGCTTTCCAATTTCCTACTATATTTTATGAATGTTGCTTCATTGCAAAAGAACCACTATAGCCTGTCATTTGGAATAAGCCATGCATCTAGTTATTAGACTTGAATTATGTGCATGACTTGTTGAGTGCTTTAAGTACTCACCCTTACCACACACAAAACATCAGCTGAGGAGGAATTGACGCCAGCGTTGGAGGAGTACCAGGAGGAGCCGATGAATTAGGGAGCAAGCCCAGTCTATTGTCTGTGGCATATTGGTTAGCGCCACAAGTTATTTATTTCTGCTGCAGTTTATTTAGTTAAGACTTTGTTCTGCGAGGCATACTTTTGTAAGTTAACCATAAGGTTGACTTAACCACTTTCGTTATAATAAAGACTTTATTTATTTCCGCTGTGTATGATTGTGATATTCATCAATGTTGAGACTGTGTGCACTAGCGTGATCCTGGGCTAGTGCTGAAAACACAAAGGGTCCAGATTTGCACATTCAGGTCCTGACATTGTTGAACAAAAGTACCTTCCTTCGTTTGTTTGATTTGATGTCCTAAAAAGTTTGTTAACTCACCCATCATAGTCATCTCAAATTCCTTCCTCATGGTTTCTGGATCGGGTGACTCCCTCATTTAAATCTACAATCATCTGTTCAGGTGGTTGCCTCCTCTAAATGTGCAAAGGAGCTGTAACTTCATAAACATCCTTCTTCATTTTGAGCATGTACAAATGATGTTGTAGCTTGAGGATCCTTAGCTGTAGGTGATGTAGTAGTAGGTGCTAAAGGTGGTACAGCTAGTTGTGCAATAGTAGGAATCAACACCTCATCATCGTCGTCCTCATGAACAAAGATACTCTCCCCCTGAACATATGGACCTGTACCTGCATCATTTGGACTAGTGCTTGGACTAGTCTTATCAAAAGTAACTTCACAAGTCTCTAAAATTGTTAGTCTTCAAAACAAGCACACGATAGCCATATGTATGAGCAAGATATTCAAGAAAAATGTCATCAGTTGATCTAGCTTCAAATTTATCAAGATGTCCAGATTTCAGGACAATGCATTCATATTTCTCAAAACACACTTTAAGATTTTCACCAATCATTTGTGAGACAGAAAGCAAGTTACATTTCAAGTTTTCAACAAGAGCCACATCCTTAAACATAAACTTATCATTTACCTTCACTGTACCTTTAGCCACAACAGAAGTGGAAGAAGCATCTCCAAAATTAACACTTTCAGCACGAGATGCACGAGTGAGGGAGAAAAACCAATTCTTATCACCGGACATGTGGCGTGAGCATCCGGAATCCACTAGCCATATATTATCCTTCCTCGCGCGAGAAGCCTACATAGAAATAGAAAATATCGAGGCCTTAGTATTGGGGTTAAAATAAAATGTTTAGGAATTCAGTATTAAGACACACGAAGCACAACAGTAGGCATAATACAAGTATTGTTATGCACAAAAATAGATTTGTCCTTTCCCGTGTTTCTAGCAACAAAAGGTGTTTGCTTCACCCTAGGCACATAATGAAAAGCAAAGTGTGTCTGTCTAAAATTAGACCTAGCCTTAGCCATTTCTTTCTTTTGTTGCTTAGCTAATCTAAAACAAAAATTTACTAGATGTCCATCTCTACCGCAGTGAGTGCAATTATACTTAACATGATATTTAGCTTTAGAAGTAGAAGCATCATTCGCATTCATCATAGTAGAAGATAAAATTCCAGCTGAGTTAAAAGGAAGTTTCTTATAACCCTTTTTAAAAATCTCAAACTTGCCATTACAAAGAGCCTTAACAATAGTGAGAGTTCGAGTTTTATATGAAGCATAAGGGTCGAAACCTAAACCTCTCTTGTTTGTGCTAACCTTATATTAGTCCAAAATCATGTTTAAGTTTTTCTTCCCTTTAGTGAAACGTTCTAAAGACTCTTGCAAGTAATCAACCTTTTGAGAAAGAACAGAACAATTATTGCAAGTAACATCCACTTTTCTTTTGTGTTTATGCCAATCAGAGCATGAAACAACCTCATAAGTGAACAAAGCATTGGTCATTTGATAAAATCTAGCATTAGCATCATGCAATTTCAATTCTACTATAGAACATTTAGAATATGGAGTTGGATCATGCAAATCAACAGTAGAACAACTAGCATTTTTAACAAGTTTCTCACTTTTCTTATGTTCAGTCTTAACTTGTTCTAACAAGGAAGCATGTTCTTTTCTAAGTGAAGTAAGCTCATCATTAATTAAGTCACATGATTTGTAAGCATCATCATCAAGAATCAAATTTTTAAGTCTAGCAATTTCAGCATTCAATGATTCAACAATAAAATCATGTTTCTTAATTTTCTTGTCACGTTTATTAAGCAATTTTCCAAAACGAGCAACAGCAATAGCTAATTCATCATATGAAGGATCTACCTCATTGAAGTCACTGTCATAATCATCCTCGGTGAATCTATCCTTACTGCTTGACATGAGACACAACCTCATCAAATCACGCATGCTTGGAGTTGCATCATCCTCACTGCTCTCAGAATCTACATCGCTCAAACCAACTTGCTCAAGTGCAGCGAGAACACGATGCACTATCTTGCGATTCACAAAGCTCCTCTTCTTGCTATCACATGGAGAGAACTTCTTCTCTTTCTTTTTGTCCTTGTCCTTCTCCTTCGATGTTTTACCTGCAAGTTTATGACAATTAGGACAAATATGGTTGAGATCACCACACTCATAGCATCTTGGAGGATCACCACCAACTCTCTTACTCATTCTCACATTCTGTAAAGCTTTGTTAAAACGAGAAGAGAGTAACGTGAAGTCTTCTTCTGGGAATTGCTCAAGCTGTTCATCGGTTAGTGAAGACAAGGAAGACAAAGCAAAACTTAACGAAGAAGAGTTATTGTAAGACATGTTAGGTTGAGAGATCAAAGCAATTGACTTATAATCATTCTTCCTAGCAAGAACATTTAATTCATGAGTTTTCAGCTTAGAATAAAGAACATCTAATGTAAGTGTACTCATGACAGTTGATTATCTAATAGATGTTACTTTCATCTCCCAAATTGATATGTCTAAAGTACCAAGTAATTGTCAAGCATTTGAAGCAACAGTATAGCTAACTCCAATAGCATGTAGATTGCTACGAATTTTATTAAAGCATGCAAAGAAATCATCTAATGATTCACCAGACTTCATCTCAAAGCGCATGTATTCTTTCTTATAAATATCTTGATGTACCTCTTTTACCATTTTTGAACCTTCATGGTAATCACGAAGAGATTTCCATACCTCATATGCGGACTTGAGATGAATCACATGGTCAAAGTCGCTCCTTCCTAATCCTTGGATAATCAAATTTCTCGCCTTGCTATTAGCCTCCACATGTGCTTGATTTGTGTCATCAACTTCATTATTCTCGGGTACTTGATAAGGCTTGCACACATTCTCCCAAATTGCAAAGCCCTGAGCTTGAATTTATGCCTCCATCTTTGTTTTCCAAAATTGAAAATCAACACCATCGAAAACATAAGGTTTTGTCGAATACCTATCCATTGCTACGATTTCTAATCACCGGTTAAGATTAATTAGAAAAACCTTGCTCTGATACCACTTGTAGGATCGATATAGACTAATATAGCAATCAGAGGGGGGGTGAATGATTGTGCATAAGCTAAAACAAATTTTTATTAATTCTCAAAACACCCCTAAACAAATTATAAAAAACTGCTTCGGTTTCAGCAAAAACAAACTGACATTCATTCACTAAAAAATTAATTACTGAAGATCCAACTGTTGGATTAATGTAAAATTTAAACTGTCAAAACTAGAGTCAATTTCAAAACTAACACAAGAAGAATCATCTCAATTGGATCTAAGAATCAAAAGTTATGATTTTCACAAGCTAACTGTATCAGATAATGATGAAAATTGATCTAACCCTCATTACGAAATTAATCAAGATCTATAAGGAATTAACCAATCAAACTTTTTAGATCAATAAATTGATGCCCTAGAAAGGTTTTGATTAGATCAAATCAAAATTATCACGTGAAATGATGAATCAATCTAGAAACAAAACAAGCGTGCAAATGAAAAACGAAAACAGAAAATACTGTTGCAATTTCATGATATTGTAACACCGAAAAATATTGTAGCGACAAAAGTATTGTAGCATGCAAAAGTACTGTAGTGACGCGGAATTTTTTCTAAACGCTGCCAAAGCTCTTGTATTGGTTTTCTTTTCTACCACGCGTACAAAAATCAGGAGGACCCCTCCTATTTATACTAAACAACCCTAATCAGTTGTATTCAAATACATGCATGCATATCCACCTGGCCCAATATATGCACACAGCCCAAAACTCACATATGCACGCGTACGGCCCACCTGCGGCTATGTTGTGTCATCCTCGACTTCATGTGCACTGTTCTCTAGTTCAAACGTCTCGCATGGCATCCTTGAACACAAGGACCTTGGTTCCTCCCTGATCCTGGTCCTAAACCTCAGTTCCTCCATGAACCTAGTTCCTGTCTCATCACCGACCACGTTCGACCTCAAGCAACACTTGCACAAGAACAAACATGAAACCGTGTACGAGCACAAATCCACGACTTGATTCAAGATCAGTCCATGCAACCACTCACACGAGCGCATTGCATCAAGCAAAACCATTACCATGCTATCACAAGCATATTAATTAATCATCTAAAATAACACATGCATAAGCACCACACATGACATGAGCACAACCACTTTGCAATACCAAATTTATCACCAAGCCAATTTTTTAGCACATGATTTCACAGTTCCTTTGGAACCGTCTGAGATGTTGATTTTACATTTTTTTAGTAATTTTGATTTATTGACTAGCCTCAGGAAATGCTAGCCATGCCCTCTGAAACAAAAGATAGTACAGAGCATCACCAGTATATTATTATGACATACATTTTAGAAATGAACTCGATCACATCACATATTACAACATACAACGCATCCATTTTTGAAATCAACTCTAATCACACATTACAATGTACAACGCATCCATTTCAGAAATCAACTCACATATATAAGAGCCAATTGAATTCAGAACTAGAACTAACAAATTCACAGCACAAGGTTCAAAAATTAATCCAAATGGTATCTAACAAATTCACAACTCATCAAGCGAGACTTGAGTGGTATTCGCCTTTTGGATTAATGACCTCACAATTCAAGAAGGCACAGAGTTGTCCTCGAATACCCAGCAGGTCAGCCTATTCCAACATAGATTCAACACATTGCCAAGCCTGGCGATGGGAAGAGTAAAGCCTTTGTGTTTATATAAATTAATAAGTGAAAACAATTGTTTCAAGATTGACAAACCTCTATGTCATTGGTCTTCTTTGAACCAATGAGGAGTAGCATATTTGGCAAACATAGAATCCACATAGGTTAGTGGCCTGTGGCTGCTAGTGGCACTGCCAAAATATAAATATGTTAATTAGTTCGAAGGTTTCATTATAGTGTGTGTGTGTATGAAGGATTATTGCGTACTAGCGGATACCGAAAAGTTATAAGTATGCTTCAGCTTTGTTGGGTCTTTCATGTGTGGCCCTCCATGAACTTTGTAGACAGTGAACGATCCGTCAAGTAAATTTTTGATAGGCACAAAGTCGTGTGTGCCACCCTTTTTGGAATCAAGGTAAATTACTTGGTTATGTCTTCGTATAATTACTAGAAGAACCTAGTGAAACCAACACAGATATGTCGCCATGGTCATTCAACCTAATTTCAAGCTACGTTATATAGTACAAATCAACAAGTATAGCAATTGGATGAAGCACTTACCTCGGGCTGTGGGGTAAGAGTATGAAGTTTTTGTCCCATTGAGCCAGCAATACTTTTTTTCACGTACTCATGGACGACTTGTATATTTTCGTCCATGGTTTGCTTGGACACCATGTGTGGGTCGAAGAAACCCACCGGTTCTTCCCTTACTTTTGCCTTTGTGACCATGTATCTACATATACATATATATATAGAAAATCAAGGATCATATATATATGCAATTTATCGGTACGACACGAATCTACACCGTGATTGCACACACTTACAATGTCCAGCATCTCATGAGTCTAGCATTTCAGCAGTTCCAGCATGGATGACAACCTTGTGTATTTAAACTTGCAGCCCGGGAACAAAGGTTTCTCTGAGTCGTCCATCAAACCCCGAAATTTTACATACTCCTACTCATCACAGTTCCCTTTTGCATCCCATAGCATCTAATCCAGACTATCATCGTGAAACCTATCCTTATTGAAAGCACAGTCGATATCATCCACTGTATTGTTGACTCCATCGACGATGTTAGTACTACTTGTTGCCTGCATAATCTGCTCTTTACCGTGATTGGTCCAACATGTATACCTCCTTTTGAAACCCCGTAGAATCAAGTGTGCTTCGATCTGTGCTGGGTTTCAAAACATCCTCAGATTCTCGCAGTCAATGCATGGACAAGGCATAAATTCCAACCCCCCTTGTTCAACATATCTTCCTCTGTAGCTCTTCTAAAAGCAAAAACTCCATTAATGTACTCGACACTCGCACAGTTCTCAGCATACATCCAGCTTCGGTCCATCTACGCTACGTATGTAACAATAGCTGTTAAATAATGAATGAAGTATACTAGGAGTGCACACGCACAAATATGCTACATATAAGCTACTTTAAACTTGCTGGTTAACTAAAAAATATAGTTCCTTACATCATAAAGAACAAATGAATATATAAACATATATATATATACTCCTGGGAGTAATTACTCCCTATACCGTATCTCACAATATAGGGAGTATCTCGCGCAACGGAGGGTATGTACATGTAATATACAAGTATATAAGACCATCTAGGTGGTATTTACATTTTTTCAGAGGTGGTATGTACACTTTTTAGACATACTCCTTTTTATGTGCGTATATGAAGGTATTTGCAAAATAGGCTAAAAACTATTTACTCCCTTGCAATTTTTTCATGTGGATCTCATTGGAATATCTTATAATTAGTATATGAGTGTATCCAAAGTGATAACGGAGTATTTCAAGTTCGTTTGGGTGGTATTTCAGAGATGGGAGTAATTACTCCCGGGAGTAAAAAGTATTTTCCATATATATATATATATATATATATATATATATATATATATATATATATATATATATATAGAGAGAGAGTGAGAGAGAGAGAGGATGGCTAGTGTAATATCTATAGTACAGATCCTCCTGCTATAGAGTTGTGTTTGCAAAATTCAAAGATTTAAACTGTTGATCCAAACTGCAGATTCTGCTCATCTCATTGAGATCTCACTACCCACCAAATTTTATATTTTTTGAACTTTTTCTCCTATTTATTTTGTATTTTTCAAAATCCACGATCTAATTAGTTGTGGGGCGTCCAATGAAGCTGGTTTTTGAAAATACAAAATAAATAGCAGAAAAAGTTCAAAAAATATTAAATTTGGTGGGTAGTGAGATTTCAATGAGATGAACAGAATGCACGATTTGGATCAACAGTTTCGTCTTCGAATTTTGCAAACACAACCCTATAGCACGGAGGATCTGTACTATCGATAGTACACCAGCCATCCTCATATAGAGGATGGCTAGAATACTATCGATAGCAAAGTGAACTTGTACTACCCACGTTCTAAGCCGTCCGATCGCACAACGTATGGTCCAGATGAATCAAGGTGGAAGGCCACTTAAACCATTTTACACAAAATACCCACATTGATTCCTCTTTTGCGAATACATCCTTCCACCTTGATTCATCTGGACCATACGTTGTGCGATCGAACGGCTTAGAACGTGGGTAGTACAAGTTCACTTTGCTATCGATAGTATTCTAGCCATCCTCTCTCTCTCTCTCTCTCTCTCTCTATATATATATATATATATATATATATATATGTGTGTGTGTGTGTGTGTGTGTGTATGTATAAGCTACAGTTAAACTCAGCATCCTCAATTCTCTCTTTACATAGCTAGCTACATCTTGAGTATAATGCAATTAGAACCAATTACTACTTTAGATTGAAGAGAACAAATAGATCTACACCAAGCTAGATCTAAAAACCATCTTCATTTCCCTCTTTACCAAGCTAGATCTTAAATATAATGCAATTTTAAACCAATTACTAACCTTAGATGACTTATAACATAAGGATCTACAATCACAACTCCAAATCCAGGGTCACTTTCCACTAGATCACCTCTCAATCGCAGTCACCTACAAAATAACTCGGGAAACCCTAAAAATACAGAGACGGTCGGGGCTCTTTGTTGTTATTTAGCTGAAATGATCATCACAGATAGTTTTAAAAAAACCGTCTGTGATGAGCCTGCACAGCACAGACGATTTGTGGCTAAAACCGTTTGTGATGTGCACCTCATCACAGACGGTTTTAGCCACTAACCGTCTATGATAAGACCACCACATCGTATTTCCCACCAATTTAAACTGATCGATTGAATGCATATGCGATATGTTGAATTCAGAACGTCGACTCTTTGTTAATCCCGTGAATTAAACCGATCGATCAGTCGTAGTCTCTTCATCTTCACGAAGATAGGCCATCAAGCGCCTATATATATTAAACCGATCGATCATATGCATACATGAGCTGATCGATCAGAACATTTCTAATCAGACTATCGGCGCTAGTGTCTCTCTGATAGTCTCTCTTTTCGTCTCCTCTACAGTCTTTTGCACGTGCGATCGCTCCTATGGCATCGCCTCCTCCTTCTCCTGCGCGCTCTGACTCCTCTGTGGAGTCAAGGTACGTACCGTTACTGCCATCACCTTTGGTGGCGCCGCCTCAGCCCCCGACGCCGCTACACTGCCACGTCCCTCCTGCCACCTCAGCCCCAGGCGCCTCCACCACCACCGCAGCCCTCGCACCACCACCAGGAAGTGCGCGCGAGAGGACGAGGAGGAGGAGGAGGTCACTGTCTTCTGTTGGGGGACCGGCGCCTCTTTTTCGTCATTGGAGGACGAGCCACGTGCCGCCTCCAGCGACGATGACATGAACGTCGTCGATGACTCCAGCAACTCCTTACCCTCAGGTAGCAGCGGCGAGTGGTGATAGCGCACACCGCACGTTATATTGTAATTAATTATAATGTATTTATGTTATAATTATATTATGTTAACATTTTGTATATATAGCCATGTTTTTGTTAATTATGTTATCTTATGCTAGATTATTATTTGATCATTTCATCCGTTTCATCTCCTTCTGTTTGATGTTTTCCTTGCTCCTTTTTGAATTATCAGTACACGCGTGCCGGTTTGGGGCTATAGAACATTGAGAGTGATGTAATGGACATCACTGACGGTTTAAAAACAAATGTCTATGATGAGACCCGGGCACATCCCTGACGGTTTTAAACAAAAACCGTCTGTGATGAGGGCACACATCATAGACGGTTTTATCCACGAACCGTTTGTGATATGTCCCCCATATCATAGACGGTTTGTGTATAAAACCATCTGTGATGTGAGGGACCTCATCACAGACAGTTTGTGGATAAAACCGTTAGTGATGTGCCCCTCGCCATAGAGGTTTTTTGTTAAAACTATCAGGGATGTATCTGGGACTTATTACTGACGGTTTTTTAAAACCGATGTCTAATATAACCTTTTTTTGGTAGTGTCTTAAGCTTTTGCATTAAACTCATTTTGTCATAGTTGATCCATGAATAATCTATCCAACATGTAGTTTATTAATTTGGACTCGTTTTTGTGGTAGTTAGCCACAAGACAAAGGTGCGTACCTACTGGTTGGATTATAGCCATAGATTGGTATAGACAGACCATTTGCATTTTACTCGTGTAATGAATCCACGTGCAGATAGAAAGCCTAAGCGTGTAGTTTCTGGTGCTTTATAAATTCCGAAGGTTTTGTCCTCCATGTTGGTTCCCATTTCCATTCTGTATCCTATATTTTTTTATTCTTTGTAAGATATCAATTCCTAAGAATTGTCTGAAATATATGAATTTGCGTAGGATCTTCACAACTTCGTCCACCTGATCTATATAATTTCTACTATGAAATTCTTTTTGTCCAAACAGAAACTCACTTCGAAAGTTAATAAAATGAACGCGCATGCATGCCGAAGGACTTCCGAGTTACAAGCGTATGAATGCGCTCTCCTCTTCGTCAACCCAGGCATCAAATGATCAAAGCCAAAACAGGACTTCTTTTGGAACGTATCTATCAAGAATACTCTAATCTTCAGTTGTCTATTTCGTGGCAGCTCTACGGCGACATCGACGGTCAGCGGCACTCTATCATGGCAAGCTGATCGCCCTTCTACATGGTCCTCATCAGGTACTCGATCCTGATTAAGACAAATTAAGCTAGCTGGAGGTTGAACATGCCAATGTTAGCTTAATCTTGTTGCTTAGTAATTTGTGAAATATTAAGTTTGTTGGTTGTTGACGTAGTGATAATTGATAGGGCTATTTTACAATGCACTGTAAAATTTCTCAATTGATATGGTAGTAGAGTTTACTTATACTTCATCTGGTAGTAGCTAGTGGTAGAAACACCTTTAACAAATCAACGATTAGATGTGATTTCTACTACACATTCTATACTACCAGTATAATGCACCGTAAAATTTCTCAATTGATATGCATGTAGTTTGCGTTGTGCCATATGGAGCATCCAGCCGAGTCATGTATGCATGGAGCAATTGATTACTGCGTAGGTGTATTAGTAGTGTGTGTTGGACCAGGTACTAAGAAAAATGGCTTAAGAAATAGATCTAAGCAGTCGAAGTAGTGCGTTTGAGTCCTTGTAACCACTTGTTTATGATATAAGTTGAAGAAGAAGAGGAAAAACGCTGGGGGCAGCTAGCGCATGCAGCGCAAAACTTTCTTGCATCTCTGTGTTGTTTGTTCGGCTTTCACAGTGAAACATGTGTGTGTTCTCTCCAGGGGTTAGGCCAGCAGGCAATGGACATGCAAGTTCAGCATCTGCAGAGTGTTATTCGCCATTGAACGTGAACGACGAATATGACGGTGGCATGACCCAGCAGTAGTCCTGGAGCATATTGGGGATCGAATTGCCACTAGGGAAAGGAAGGAGAAAGGAAAAACCCAACGAATTAATATACAGTACAAATCCTAGATTTCCCGGCGTTTCACTCTAGTCAGCATTTAGGTCTTGTTTGGAAGGCCTAATCTCGGCCGGGATCCATATGGATAGGAGAGCCTTCCAAACAAAGCCTTAAAGGGATAAGAGACAGCTGGAGCCCAAGGACAGATGGGATTCGGCCAAGAGCCGAGGAGACTAAGGGGAAGACTGAAAGAGGCGTGGAGGCTCGTAGCATGAGATTCTCGGAGGAGCCTCAAGTATAAAGCAACGCATGCATTGCTTATCCTGTTTGCTGTACAACGACCCCTTGCTCTACACTGTGGCTACTGGGTACAATTAAGGAACATGATAAGCCATGTGCAAATTTTTGAGTTTTCGTAATAAAAATTGATTTGGCACAGCAAACTCAAGTATCATAACATCCATATTGGTCGCTGGACATGTCCATTACGAAATTAATTAATTTGCTAAACATGGTAGGCAGAAGCATCCTTAAGAACTTAGCCTTGACCAGCCCAGGGGGAAATTGCAGCGACCAAGTCAAAATTAAGTAGTTTTTGGCACAATATATTAATGAAGCTTTCATTCAGCAGCAAGACCAAACTTGAAATCTAGATAAACTATTGAACTATCCAGTGAGGAGAAGACACCACGATTAGCCTGAATTATGTGGGACTTGACACACAGTACGTGTGCATCTGCATCCGGAAGTCCAGGCTATCCGCGAACGAGGGCGGGGATACATGCTGGGGGTCGTCAACTGCCGTTTGTTCCTCTCTTAATGCTCGCAGTCTTAGGTAGCTTTATGTCGCAACTTAATTACTTGCTTGTAATAGGACCTTTCTTCCTGCCTGGTTCTAACCGGCGTGCCAATTGAGCCACCGGAGACGCTATATCTTTTTCACTTAGGAAGATTTGATTATTTACCATAAAGTTGATGTACATTTGATGATTTACCACGTCATATCTTATTGATATGTGGCCCTTAAACCCAAATGTCAGTGAGACATGGCGTGGCAAATTATCAAATGCACATGAACTTTGTAGTAAATAATCAATTATTCCTTCTATTTAATGTAATACATGCAAGCCTTTTGCGTGTTTTTGAACAAAAAATTCTGAATTTTTTAATATCAAACGAAAAAGAATAGTCTGAATTTTGATTTATTTTTCAGAACAGTCCGAATTTTCAACTTATACCTGCTCCTGTTTGACCATTGCCTAGTAATCACGCAATCATTAGAAATTTAAATGCGTGTTGATATGATGAGCTAGCCTGTGGAAACCGTATATGGAAGACGACAATAGTATAACGACACGGTATATGTGTTCGTCGACACAACAGAGACACAAAAATATTTTACGTTCTTTTTTGCATAAAAATTGAAAGCTGGTACCATGGTGTTGTGCATTTTCTTCCTAAGGAAATAAGAAGGTATTTCTAAAAGGCAACATATCCAGTGCAATTAAAGTTTTCGTGCAACCACCATGCAACCCTACTAAAAAAGTTTCAAAAAATTCTAAAAAAAATCATGGATGTACATCTCAACTTATCCCAACTACATATAAAATTTTATAATCAAATACATCCTATACTAGAAGTTGCAAAAAAGATAAATTTTGTGCTGTCTACTGTAGCAAGATTCCAAGCGAAAATTTGTCTTTTTTGTAACTTTTAGCATGGTACGTATTTGATTATGAAATTTTATACGTAGATGGGGTAAGTTGAGATGTACATCCATGATTTTTTTCAGAATTTTTTGAAACTTTTTTTAGTAACGTTGCACGGTAGTTCCACCAAAATTTTGCACCAGATATTTTGCCTTTCTGAAAAGGCACAAGTGGTAGTTTCCAGGAAAGATGCTGACAGGACAGAACAAGAACAAGGCCTAAAGGTCGTTGTCATGCCCTAAAGTTTGGATGGAACTAAGGACCTTATTCTAAATTAATGATACATAGTGAGGAGATTATACTTGTGGGTAGCTCTGCTATGGGCACCACGGTATGGAGCACATGCTAGGCTTCAATCTTAAAATATGGACATTTAACAGGATGTTAGGATTGAATTTATAACTTATCGTATACAATATTTTGTTGATTACGCAAATATAAGTTAATCCAGAATTGGTCCTCGTGAAATAATTTTTTAGTTTGATCACTAATGTACAAAAATATGTAGTTTGCTTGTGTGAAATTGGTATTACTAGGTGTGTACTTACGTGACATAATTGTCAATTGAAGTGATGCCTTGTAGACCGCGATAATATCCAAAACAAGTTGGATTCACAATTTTGTTGAGCTGTCATCCAGGAAATGTATGGTTGTTGGTGTGGAAATTCCACCTCTAGGAAAAAAATTAGCCAATATTTGTTAGAAAATATTAAAATATTTGACACTATGGAAGCATATATCCTCGTAATCAAGTATTTAAGCATATACATAACAATGAACAGTAACAGGGGCAAACAACTAGCAATGATTGCTCAAGTTGATATGAAAAATTAGTTCTCGGATGTTGGACTGCCTTAATTAAAAGACCTCCTCACTAGTAGGGATGAGATCACAGGTTTATTTGTGACAACCTTACCATAGTTGTTATCAATTTTTAATACTTGATTGTTTAAAGAAACCTAAACGATTGATTGTCTTCAATTAATATGCAAATAACAGTGAATCAACAACTTGGAAGCTTACTGACATGAACAAGAGTAGATTAAAGAGCTAGAGCCCGCCGACAACAGGGTAAAGAAGGGACAGCTAGCAACACAAGCAATGACAAAACAATAAGCTAATGAATCACAGCATGAACATATATGAGAAGATATCAATTGTGCTCATCAAGTATATATATATGAAAACTGAGTATTAAATTGCGTTGTCACAAATAGTCTCTCTATAGACCAATCGTCATCGAACTATTGGCTCCCCACATGCAAGGTCCCCAAGACTTTAAGTCTAGCTAGCCCCTTTGCACAAATTAAATAGAATTCAAAGATAGAGCAGTGAATTATACTCACAAAAGCCCCAACTGAAAAGTCAACATAGCCGGCTAGGCTCATCAATGACGATGTCTCAGAAAATGATATTACCGCTGCAATGCCACATAAATCACCGACGAACATTCTGGAGATACAAAGCCGCAATTCTCAAAGTGAGGCAATTCACCAAGAGACCCGAGATGAAGCTAACACAGCTCAGGACCTCAGAATCAGCACCCCAGCCAAAGGAATGGATTTGCCGAACAAGAACAAATGGTTACGAAGGACCGGGTATACACAAAGCAACACCACAGCCGAACCAATCCTCCAACAAAACCGGATCAAGTAGCCAGCAAGCAGAGCTTGCATGCCAGGCAACCGAGACAATCTCGTGTAACTTGCTTCCTCCAAATCCTCAAGCGCAATCCATGGGCCAAAGATTAATCCTTTGCCTCAACTCGGGTTACACACGATTGCAGCATCCATGAGTTGAGACAATGATAGATCAGTGCCGAGGATAGTACCAGATCACCAGAAAAGCAAGAACAAAGCCACAAATTCAACCAAATTGAGAGGATTTGATAATTAGCAAAAGGAGAAATTGTGAGGATTTCACCGTGTGTTTGAGAGAGGAGCTTGCCTTGCTTTAAAGCAGCATGGGGTAGAGGACGAACGGCAACGGATGTCAGAAGACCCGCTCCACGCTGCCGTGCACAGGGTCATTGAAAGGACCGGGATGTCGGCCTAGAGGGGGGTGAATAGGCGATTACAAAATTATACCCAATTTAAATTAGTCTATCAGAGATAATGCGGAAGTAATTGGGATAATTAAGTTTTGCAAATTAAACAATTCAACCCGAGACAGGTAACCCGGACACTCCGGATATATTATTCGGATACTCTGGTATATCCGGATACTCCGGATCAATGTACCGGATACTCCGGGTTGACTGTTCGCCGTAAGCAGTAGGACAATAAATTGAAGCGCTTCTTTGATTCTAGTGATACAAATTACTCTACTGCAATGAATCAAGTATATAAGCAAGAATAGATGCAGTAGATACAATCTAATTGATCTAATCACAAGAATC
Source organism: Rhipidocladum racemiflorum (assembly GCA_036346355.1). Lineage (NCBI taxonomy): Eukaryota > Viridiplantae > Streptophyta > Magnoliopsida > Poales > Poaceae > Rhipidocladum > Rhipidocladum racemiflorum. Next base: position 47,373,420 of record CM070577.1, on the reverse strand, counting down.
GAGAGCAAATTAAGCGGATGAGCAAAAGAGGAAACCGAAGTAAGGAAGGAGACACGAAGATTTTATCCCGAAGTTCGGATCCTTGAGGGGATCCTACGTCTCCGTTGAGGCGGCTCGGTCACACTTGAGCCGGGGTCTCTTTCAACCCTCTTCCTCCCGGTGTTGCACAATGCACTCGTCGGTCTTCACTTCTTTGATTCCTTTCCTTGCGGAGGCGGAATCGAACCTTCACAAACCTTCGGTGGCCTTCCACACAAAGCTTGGAAGCTCACCGGCAACTCCTAGCCGTCTAGGAGACCTCAACCTCCAAGAGCAACAAATGCTCCCGAAGAACTCACTTAGAGTCCACCTCAAGTGCTCAACACACTAATCACACTCAATCCGATCACTACCCACTCTCACACCCAAACCTTTACTCAAAAGGGATCACTAAGATCTAGGGTTAGAGGGGCTTTTGGGAGCTCAAGATCACTAAGAATAACACCTCAAAGCACCAAGGAACCAGCTCCACTTCTCAAATCAATCCTCAATCCAAACACCTCTCTCCACTACCCAACCCTTCACAAAAGGGGATCACTAAGATCTAAGGAGTAGGGAGGAGTATTGGGGGCTCAAACACTCACAAAGAACACCTCTAATACCCAGCAAAACATCCCCCAACGGCTCCTTTGAAGTGGGCAAGAAGGGGGCCTTAAATAGAGGAACCCAAAAAACTAGCCGTTTGGACCGAACTGGGCAACCCGGAGACTCCGGATATTTAACCCGGACACTCCGGATCATCCGGATACTCCGGATTGTCCGGATACTCCGGATACTCCGGATACTCCGGATTGTCCGGATACTCCGGATAATCCGGAGACTCCGGACATTTAATCCGGATACTCCGGATCTCCCAGCAAAGACGCAGCAAATTCTGGATTTAAAACGGGCATAACTTTTGATCCCGGACTCCGATTTCGACGAATTCAGACTTTTCGGAAAGCTAAGAACGAGGGCTACACAACTAACAAGGTCTCACTATCCAAATCCCAAAGGATAAAATCAGATATCACAAAGAATCCAAGAGAGACCTACAACCCTCACTTTCCGGCACCACTAACACTTCTATCCCTCACACCAACCCACCTACACTTAGGTGAACAAGGTGTGACTTGGGTTTCTCAACCTTAGACAAGGATAGACCACTTTTGAGCACTTGAGACTTATCTAAGTGATTTGAACGATTGCATCCCTCTTAATAGTACGGCAATCCTTAGACTCAAATTTAACACAAAATCTAAGTCTTACACTAAGCTTACATGCCGACTTCTTCCGGATGCAAGGTGCATGATGACGCTTCCACAAAGATTGATGACGCCCTTCGTCTTGTCAACCTCGACGCGATTCACCTCATGAGACTCTCGTCCTCTCCGACCTTGACCTCGATCATCACCAAGACGATCCTCACGCCAAGTCGTTCTTGACTTAGTCCTCAGCTCTTGGTGACACCGCCGTCTTATTTGACTTTGACTCGCTTGTCATCCTTCAAACCATCTTGGTCATCATACACACAGCTTTGGGACCTAACTCTTATCAAAGCACTCAGCAAATATATTAGTCCCACAAGCTTAAAAGATATATTGAATAAATTGATAATAACAAGTGTTTCATATCAAGAAGCATAATATGAATGGAAACACTTGACAATAGAAATATTCTCTGCTAAGTGCAACATGATGAATATATGATTGATCTAACTGCACTAGAGAGATAATTGCCAATATGAAGAATCAATTAAATCATGGCAAGGACCACATACTTTGCTTAAATGAAGCACATGATAGAATATACACGAATTACACATGTGCAAACAATATTTGGAATGAGAGTAAATAATGTGATCCAATTCTAGATTAAACTTCACTAAGAGAGGTGCATTAGAAGATACACAACTAAGACATGTATGCACCAAGTCAATATGAAGCAATGAAGTTTAACTCTAGTTAACACAAGCATATTAAAAACAAAGCACATAATGAACTCAAATGAATATATATATGCACAAGCAATTATGACATGAATCAATGTGCACATATGAAATCAACAAGTTACTTAGAGTTCAATATGCATTTGCTAAAGAGGAATGCAATGACAAATATGGAAGGAATACCGAGATTGCATACCTCATTTTTGCTTAACCATCCCAATTGATTTTCCTCTAAAATAGATGAGACTAATATTCAACTAGGCAATAAACATGTTAGTCTCATAACAATATAAACATATTAGAGGTTTGTCATTTGTTAAGCACTAAGTTAAGCATTTGTACAATTACATTGATTGACATTACATGCGTTTGTCATTAATCGTTTATCATTAATCACCAAAACAATATAAGTGCCTAGATGCACTTTCAATCATGCTGGGTGAAACGATCGCCGCCGCCATGCCCTTGACCCACTCCCCCTTCGGCTCACTATGCTGCTCGCTCAGGATAGGGCACCACTCGGTGCCTTATCTCAGCGACTTGGCCTAGTTGGGCTGGCTTAGCCCGAAGGGCCATGTCAGTCCAGTTGGCTTTGGGCCAAGCCAACCCAGCTGGCCCATTATTTTTTTTCTTTTTTTTTTAAATTTGGGGAAAATCCAAATACACCAACTAGGGATGGCAAAATTACCCGTGGGTACCCGACCCGATGGGTCCGGGTATGGATTTGCTTTCAGACCCGTGGGTTTCAAATTTCGGGTTCGGGTTCAGTTCTGCACCCATGGGTACCCATGGGTACCCGAATTAATTAATATAAATTAAAAATAATGAAAAGTTAATTCAAGATTTTCAAGCATCGTTCGAGATGTAAGATGCGGTAACTTTCATGATTATATACACCATATATTTTTCCTTTAAACATAGAAATTACAATAAACATATAAATTACAAATGAATTGATTAACAATTGATGGTTGAAAATTTGATTGCGAGGTGAATTTAATTTCGGGTTCGGGTACCCGTTCGGGTTCGGGTACCCATCGGGTTCGGGTATGGGTGTGGGTATATACCCGTGAGAAATTTCGGGTTCGGGTTCGGGTATGAATTTCGGGTTTCGGGTTCGGGTCTGCGGGAAGTTTACCCGCCCGAACCCGCCCGATTGCCATCCCTAACACCAACACAACCTGCCCCAACAATGCTAAGATTTGGTTCACGTTAAAATGGTGCTATACTGAAATAGCATTCATTTGTTTGTACTTGAATACCTTGGCAATTTTAACGGGTCTAATATTTGATGACAGATTCACACACAGGGGCGGAGCTAGCCCAGGCCTAAGCCCCGGTCTGGACCAGCTGATCTTAGATTAAATATCTATTTTCAATAATTTTTTAATAATTTCTCATAGAATTTTAGTAGGCTTTCGGTACCAGGCCTCGGGCTACAACCTACTCTGCCCAGGGCCTAGATCCGCCCCTGCTCACACACACACAACAAGAAGATGTTGCTTGTGTTGCTGGTATTTGATTTTTCATCGCTTTTAATTCGTTTTTCAACCCTAATGTGGCAAAAACTGGAAAGCCAAAATTGACCGCTCTAGTATTGATTAGCACATAATTCCTGAAGAGAAAATAGTTACCTGAGGCTTTCAACCAAACACATTCTCATATATATGTACATTACAAAAGGTGCATGCATTGAGACCAAACAGTAGTTTAACATTTATATTACTGAGATTTATCATCGCATATGTCAATCAATATATCACCAGTTGAGATGGTATACTTAAAGGATCTTGTATTTTCAAACTCTTCCATGGATTTAAATGTGTAAAATATAGCGTTTCGGATTTGTGGTACATGAATGGGTTCTCCCAGCGATGCTTTTTATTTAATAGACTTGTTTGACCGCTATGCATCTTTGGTGCCACGGTGTTGGTTGACCAGGTCTAGATCCTTACACGTTTATCAGCCATATATATGTATACTAGTTACATGCCCGTGCGTTGCTACGAAAAACAAAATTGATAACGAAAAATAAAGATTAAAAAGTAAAAAAAATTATTTCACAAAATCAAACATCTATCTTTAACGCTTCGTTTCTTGCGAAAGCTGGCTAATTAAAGCAACGCTTCGTTTCTTGCATAGAGCAATTAAGTAGGGCAATTAAGCAGGACAATTAAGCGGCAATTAATGATGTGGGAAGAACGGACCACTGCCACCAAGTGCTGCTTTAGAATAGTAGAGATAAGGCCTTGCTTGTTACATCGATTTCAAAAGAACAATTTTTATTATTTAAACTTTTTAAATTTATTTTTATTACTAACCCTCGCCAACTTTGTTTTTAAATATAACTTTTTTGCCGTGTGGATAAATAGCACTGTCACGCCATAGGGTAAGTCAAGCTTTGAGCCCAAAAAATAGCCAAATTGGCGTGGTACGATTTGAGTACACGAGAATTAATCGCGTGGTAGTATGTTTTTATCACGCTACCAAAAGGGTTAGAAATAGAAATAAAGTCTGTAAGAGGTCATCAAGAAATTTTTATTGAAAAAAGGATTAATTAATAAAAGAAGTTCCTTCCAGAACGTGATCCCTGCATAATTTTCATATGATTGATGTCGTTATCAATACAAGTTGCACAAATCTTGAAGCAAATAAATGGATAAATAATCACCATCCACCTTTCATTCATACTTTAATAGTTATGCAATTTTAAAAAAGAAAGACATAGAAGCACCTCTCTAATAAATAATATCGAATTGATATGCACATTCAGATAAACACATGATAATTTTTTTTTTTGCACAAATGCATCTTTGGGATTGATTCATGTCATCTGACATGAGCTCAAACAGTGCTCTCAATTGAGAATTTGAGATACATCGAACTGCGTCTCGAAACAGAAATAAATCCCTTTCAGCTAGCAAGGTACATTCTAGTTCCATGTTCCGTTACAAAGAAGTCAAGGGGGCTAGTATGCAGTGAATCATTAGTAACCACCTACATTTTAATATTTGCAAAATTTGCCGTCAGCTCTATAATATTTTTACATGGAGAGTGTCAAACCTAACAAGCGTGTGTGAAGACACTAGAGAAAAGAAAAGACAAGCATAGGAAAATTTCAGGCGGTTGGACCAAGTATAACCAAAAGTGCAGGAATAACAAGCTGCTACTATATTTCAGACCCCGCCTATTTCAGCATTGGCGAGCTTTGCTTTGTTGCCTTCTTCCAACTTGGAAAGTTCTACCCTGTACTGCTTTTTTGCAAGGAGAGCTGCAGGAGAAGAACCCAGAGAAACTTTGGAACCGGAAAAAGGGTCATTCTTTTTGCAGTTCTGGCTCAGGCAGAGAGGAGATGATGAAGAGGCGGCTGTTCTTGCTGCTGCTCTTGTGCGTCGCTGGGTCAAGGATCGCTTCTGCCGACACCAACGCACAAGATGGTATGCTTGATAGCTTTTTTCTTTGGAGAAGCTCTGCTCTTCTTGCCTTCTTGGTTATTGTATTTTTGAGGGCAGGTGAAACATATTGGTCTATATGTTTCCATGCAACTAGTTTGAGTTTTTTTTTTTCTTGTTCTTGCTTGATCTTGATGTCCAATTTCAGTGGTACTACGGGGCCAGGTTTTATATTGTTAGGATTTCCAGCTACTTAATTGGCTTGGGAGTTCTTTTTTTTTTGTAGAATTTAGTATTCAGATGAATTAGGGATTGAAATCTTGAGTTGTGATGTGCTGATTAATTTGATTGGATGGATTTTTCGTTTTGGGGAGGTAATTTGTTCGGATGGATGGAGTGGAAATGGCTCCATGGAAACAGGACGAAGAAGAAGAAGAAGAAGATGCTTTCCTGTTCTCTTGGTGTCATTATTCAGTTTATAGTCTTACCTCTTCTACGTCTTGTGTTCTTCTTGTTTCCCCAGACTTTTTTGTTCTGATAAAATCAGCATATCGAACTTTTTCGTACTCTTATTCAGTTGCATTATGATATATATGCACGAACATGGAATTAGTGAAGCCTGCATTTTCATAATGCCAAACACTATATTTTCTTGCTAACTGATATTTTTCATAATAGATTTTTATGTACTTGCATTGAAAATTTGGCCTTGTTACTTTGTTAGTGTTAGTGAAGCCTCTATGAGATATGAGCAATTTTGCAGAAGATATTATTGCCGATTTCAACCTAATTTCAATTAATGCCTCGCAATCTCCTAATTACTCCCTTTATCTAAGTTTATAAGATGCATTTCTTCTTTGCACATACACCAAGAAGATATTACAAGTGACTAGATTACTCCTAATTACTATCACTAAGCACTAAACGAATATAGAAAAAATAAAGTAAATATAGATATTTACTAGGGGGTTATAGAGAGAGTATCACACTCATTTTGTATTTATTATCACTATGCATTAAATGAATATAGAAAAAATAAAGTAAATATAGATATTTACTAGGGTTATAGAGGGAGTATCACATTAATTTTGTATTAGAATATAAAATACGTCCTATATTTATGGATAAAACTATTTAAAAAATACATCTTATAAACTTGAATGGGGAAGAGAGGGTTATAAAATTGGACAGAGAGAGTAAATTATTATCCAGTAGCTGGTCATAAAGTTGTTTGACAAGTTGTTGTCTCCATCTCCCCCTTGCAGCGGCTGCTCTCAAATCCTTGATGAAGAAATGGACAAATGTGCCTGCTAGCTGGGGGAAATCTAACGATCCTTGTGGCACAAAATGGGATGGAATTCAATGCAATGGCAACTCAAGGGTCACATCACTGTGAGTCGAGTTGATCCCAGAAATGTTAGCTGCTGTACAAGATTCTGCTTTCGATTTTCCCTAACTCTCGTCCAACATGGCAGAAATCTATTCGGTATGAACATGGCAGGCACTCTGAGTGATGACATAGGAAGCCTGACAGAGCTGAAGATCTTGTGAGTGCTACCATATTTTGTTTTATGAAAACTGTCCTGCATTTTTCATAGTTGTGGTATAGAACTTCTGAGCATTCCAGATTAGGTTGAGTGTTGAGATAATTCATGCTATTGATGCCTCAATGCCTTTTCCTGTTTTATGTGTAGTACCTCGGCCCGTTAATGTAAAGACCCACGTGGAGCGGTGCTAGGATTAGTCTCACATTGCTTGACTAAAGTGAATTATAGTAGTATATAATGCATATTGGGTCTAAAGATAGCACCTTCGGGTTAACCCTTTTACACGAAACGAGGACGAAAGTGTAAACGGGGTGCTATGCATGTGTGGTTCTACCCCACGGTTAGTTAGGCTTGGAGCGCATTTTGGGTTAGGATGTTACATTATGATTAGGCAAGAAAGTAATATTAGGACACTAAATCACTGGCCGATGAATGCACTGCAGGGATCTATCCTCAAATAGAGACCTTGGTGGTCCACTGACAGCTGCTATTGGGAAGTTGGTTCAGCTTGATACGTTGTAAGTTGCAACCGTTCATTATACTGAACAAAGGAGGCCATGCTCTACCTATGAACTATACAATCTTCCGTTCCCACCTTAAAATACTGACTTACTATCTTCGGTGTAACTTGAAATATTTTGTAGAGCATTAATAGGTTGCAGTTTCAGCGGTACTATTCCGAGCGAGCTAGGCAGCCTGACAAACCTCAGATTCTTGTAAGATAATTTTTCTTCCTTTCAACATTTCAGATTATTGTTTGCAAGACGTCTCACTGTCATATCTTGATTCCATGTCCATCCTCAGCGCTCTGAACTCGAACAAATTCACGGGCAGCATCCCACCCTCGTTGGGCAAGCTCTACAATGTTACATGGCTAGACCTAGCTGATAACCAATTGATCGGCCCTCTCCCAAACTCCAGGGACAACGGAACTGGATTGGACCAGCTACTTAAGACAGAACACTTGTGAGTGCCATTGGTAAAACCAGCTTCTTGCTAATCATCTTTATTACTTTGGCTATCACTCATTCATGCGTCTCTTCTTCCCTTTCTAGCCATCTCAACCAAAATATGCTGCAAGGTTCTATTCCAGAATATCTGTTCAACTCCGGCATGCACCTCAAGCATATGTAAGTTCCACGGTTCAGGTCTTGCCTTCTGTACTATTTGGAATGTAATTTGTCTGACTATGATTTGTTGTGTCCAGTCTTCTGGACAGGAACAGGTTTAGTGGACCGATTCCGGCATCTATTGGGGTAATTCCAACACTCGAAGTGCTGTAAGTGTGCAGAGAACTTGCTCTAGAATTCCTTTGGGCAGTTAGGCTGTTTGTAGCAAGCTAATCATCTCGGCGTGCTCTCTGTAAACAGCCGTCTAAATAACAACAATTTCATGGGCCAAGTTCCTGCTATGAATAACCTGACTAAGCTCCATGTTCTGTAAGTTATGGCGCCAACCATTTCGAAAATCTTATTTAGCAGGGATAAGAACTATTGTGTCACTTGTAACATTTTTTCTTGAAAATCTCCAGGATGCTGTCAAATAACATGCTAAGTGGACCGATGCCTAATTTGACCGGAATGACCGGGCTCGAAAATGTGTAAGAACTCAGTGCAAGCTCAATCGGCATTTCAATATGAACTTGCTCTCTCACTATGATTAACGAGTGATATGGCACTATCCACAGGGATCTAAGCAACAACAGCTTTGCACCTTCTCAAGTTCCAAGCTGGTTTACAGAATTTTCAGGATTAATGACCCTGTAAGTTACTGTACTATCTGAATTCAGTAAAAAAGCCGTTTTAGAGCTGTAAATGATAATATACTGTTTCCTTTCACGGTGCAGTACAATGCAGTCAGTCCAGCTTTCCGGGCAACTTCCACAGAAGCTGTTCAGCTTGCCTGAGTTGCAACATGTGTAAGATAACAGAAAAAAATAATTAAAAGGATCTGTCTTCTATGCTATGTTTTATTTTACAAACTTGTTAAAGCCTGAAACTATTTGCAGGATATTGAGTGATAATCAACTGAATGCCACGCTTGACATGGGCAACAACATCAGCAAGGAACTGGACCTTGTTGATATCCGGAACAACAGAATCACCTCAGCTACAGTGTACAACAGCCTGAAAGGCCAAATTCTCCAGTGCGTATCATGCTCATTTCAAGACTTATATTCATGACAAGGCAACGCATTGCATTCTCTTGAAATCCTTACTCCCTATGCTTTCTTGCTTCTTTTCTGCTTCAGGCTTGCAGGAAACCCACTCTGCAGTGGAGATTCTCTTCTGTTGGACACAACGCCTTGCACGGGGCTAACTGAACCTCCATCCAAGCCTCCTTCCAATGATGTCCAGTGTGCAAATCCTTTTGTTGAAACTATCGTCTTCAGAGCTCCTTCCTTTGGCGAGGTCAGCAGGTATCTTCTTGACCTGCACAGCAACCTCTCGAGCCAGCTGAGCAACTGTACCCCGAACCGGCTAGACTTGGTACCGTACTACAACGACGATGCGTATCTGAATGTCGATATCAGAGCTTGCCCAGTAAAACAGAAGAGGTTCAACTACTCCCAGGTGCTGAACTGCTTCAACCTGACACTTCAGAACTACAAGCCACCGGAGATTTTTGGACCTTACTATGTGAAGGCACATCCTTACCCGTTCCACGACAAAAGTAATTGAATAACTTCTTCAGTGATGTTTTTCATGCTACCAAATGGGCTAGGCTGACATGTAGCTGTTGGTGTTGCAGCTTCTCGATCTGTTTTGATTGGTGTTGTGACTGGATCTGTTCTCCTGGTCGTCGGGCTTGCACTGATCGGAATTTACGCCATCCGGCAAAAGAAACGGGCTCAGAGGCTTGTCTCCCTCAACAATCCTTTTGGTAATGCATGCACCGACCTCATAGTTTCAGTACAGATTGCATCATCTCATGTTGCTTTACCTCGTTTTTGATCTTTCTGTTCATGTTTTCGCAGCATCATGGGGATCAATGGGGGAAGACATTGGTGAAGCACCAAAGCTCAATAGTGCTAGAAGCTTCACACTGGAAGAACTCAGGTTGAGCACCAACGACTTCCGAGAAATCAATGCAATTGGAGCAGGAGGCTATGGAACGGTAAGCAAACAATCCTTAGGTGAACTGAAAGTACAGCATTTCTTGCTTCTCATCTTTAGGACAGTTCTATAATCTTTTTGGTTCCTATAAAAAAAGGTGTACCGAGGAAAACTTCCGGATGGGCAGCTTATAGCCATCAAGAGGTCCAAGCAAGGGTCCATGCAGGGTGGGCTTGAGTTCAAGACAGAAATCGAGCTCCTTTCAAGGGTTCATCACAAGAATTTGGTTGGGCTAGTTGGTTTCTGCTTTGAGAAGGGCGAAAGGATGCTTGTTTACGAGTTCATACCTAATGGAACTCTTAGTGAGGCGCTGTATGGTATGTTCTTCCATCTCATTGTCTCGCAAGTAACCTTCAATTGTACAAAATGTGTTTCTTTTTTTACTAACTTCTGAAACAAAGAAGTACAAATGTTACTCCACAATATCTTCAGATCATACATGATCTTTTCCCCATAATTATCAGCTTGATTGATCACAATTGGTCACTGTAGGTATGAAAGGAGTACAATTTGACTGGAGTAGGAGACTTAAGATAGCTCTGGATTCAGCTAGAGGGCTAGCTTACCTCCATGACCATGCCAATCCTCCAATCATTCACAGAGATGTGAAGTCCACCAACATTCTCCTGGACGAGAAGCTGATCGCAAAGGTCGCAGATTTTGGGCTTTCCTTGTTGGTATCAGACAGTGAGGAAGGCCAACTCTGCACAAACGTCAAGGGAACACTGGTAAGCTTCTTATCACAACCATGCCATTTCATTGAAACTTGAGTATATATTCATCATTTCAGTCCAAAATCTTAAAACACTTGACATCAATGCAGGGCTACCTAGACCCAGAGTACTACATGACACAGCAGCTCACAGCGAAGAGCGATGTCTATAGCTTCGGCGTGGTACTGCTAGAGCTCATAGTGGCTAGGCCACCGATATACGAGAAGAAGTACATTGTCCGCGAGGTGAAGACAGCATTAGACATGGAAGACAGCATGTACTGTGGGCTGAAGGATGTGATGGACCCAGTTCTTCAGAAAATGGGAGACCTCCCCGGTTTCCCAAGGTTCTTGAAGCTGGCATTGCAATGTGTAGAAGAGGTAGCAGCTGACCGGCCGTCCATGAACAACATTGTGAGGGAGATTGAGGTGATAATGCAGGACAATGGGCTCACACCAGGCTCGATGTCAACAAGCTCTTCGTTCAGTGTCGACTCGAGAGCGATGAAGGTCGCGCCAAAGTATCCATTCTCCAACGCATCTACGTCTTCTACGACGTTTGGTATGGATAGCAGGGCCTTTGAATACAGTGGGGTGTTCCCTTCTTCTCACGGCAGCTTGAAGAACAGAAGCACGTAGGAATGCAGAGGGTGACTTTCCATTGTTGACTTGCTGCGTTGTGTAAAGCAAGTAAAGATCACAATACAATTAAGCAATCGGATCAAATCAATTTGTTTCATTCTTTAAGTTATTCTATAGATCGTTCATGTATGTACTATAAATACTAGGCTCAAAATGCAGGTGTTCCTAGGGTCAAAACCAACAAGTGGTATCACAGCGTGAGGAGCATGCCGAAGCATTGCCAAGGTGCACACAATCTAAATCATCGACTCGACTTCTCGGTGTGGGATCTGCGTCGTCAACTCGATTTCTCGATGGAGGTGCCGTCGACGGGGTGATGGCGAAGGACAATATCATATCGCTGCAATATTCATTGCTCACACAGAGCAACTATACCTATACCGTGTTAGGAATATGACTCAATCTAATCTAATCTTAACAAAGTCGGAATCTTTGTCTTCCACGACTTGACTCCTTGGTTATAAATAGCCACCCCTATGTCTCCCGTGGTTTTTTACCCGCAAAGGTTTTCCACGTTAAACATTGTGTCCCCGACTCGTGTGCGTGTGTGTGTGATCATCTAACAAGTGGTATCAGAGCCTTACCTGGGTTTTGGATTGCGCCGCTGTGGCTGCACTTCGCATCGGCTTCGATTTGCTTCAGTGCCACCTCCGCCCAGTGGCGGACCCATAAAAAAAATTAGGTGGGACGAACTTGAGCAACAAACTTAACTAAAAGTAGAAATATACCGCATAGACAACATATTTGTATTCCAATCACACACGTTAGAGTGTAAACAGTAAATGAACGACATAGAAGAAGATTTAAGATGATACCTCTCACATGAAGAGTAAACACCAATTTTCAACCATATAATTCAAAATTCATCAAATGATCAAAAGATAATAGATATTCCTATCGATTTAACAAATAGATCAATGAGGACTAGTGAGATATAATAAAGTGATTATATACTAAAAAGTGATTAATACTATGTAAATACATACCACTACTTAAGCACTAAGCGTGTCTTAGTTGTCTAGGCCTTTGTTGGCAAGTCCATTCTCCGGTTTTTGATGGCTTGAAACCTATTCTTAATGTTATCACAATCAAGTCATTTAAAAATGCCCTTATCAATGTAGCGCAACATAAAGTCATTGAGCCAATCATCAGACATTTTGTTGTGAAAATCGGCCTTGGTTAAGTGCATAGCCGAGAAGGCTCTTTCAACCGAGACCATTGCCACTGGTAGGATCAATGCCAACTCAATGAGGCGATAGACCAATGGAAAAGCCAGATGTTTTTTAGTTTCAACCATCTTCACGGTCAAACTTCCAAGATCATGACAAGTAATGAAATCATAAACTCTTCGCACATGTATAATGAAGGTCTCAAGTTGATCCGGTAGCTGGGGTGGCCGCCCCACCATGCCTAAAGGGAGGGTCCGCCCCTGAGCCTCCGCCGACGCCGAGCGTCGGCCAACCTTCGGCCTCGGCGTCCCCCGAGCTCGCCTCGGCCGTCATCTTCCGGCCGCCGGTTCGCCTTCGTCGCGCACCACGACCGTGGTCCCCGTCGGCCCGTCTCCGGCAACCCCTCGGCTTCCCGTCGAGCTACAAACCGTCGACCCGGTCGGCCGACCGCGCTGCATCATCTTTTGCTTCGACTTCCGCACGGCCGCCACCATCACCTCGGCTTCGGAGCCGGTCTCCCGACGTCTGCTCCTCACGCACCGGTCCGTCACTTGTTCCAAATCCGGTCATTGATCGGCCGGCCTCCAGTGCCGGAGACGTAGCTTTTGAACGGACTTGCAACGTCCAGGCTTTCTTGTGAAAGCTTCAAGCTCACATCCTCAGCAAGTCTGCACGTGAAGCCTCCTGGGTCCGTTTCAATTCGCGTGAAGAAAAAACTCTATTCAAGTCTCATTTCAAATCCGTTTGTGTTCTTCGCGTCCGTAAGAGCAAAGTTTCGGTAAAAGAAAAACAAAAGGGATTTCGGCAAATCAGAAAAAAAGGGCTGAATTTGCTATCTGCATCCGAGGTGTAGCAGACTTTCACAGATCAATTCCTTCGCACATCCAAAACGCACTAGGGAGTTTACTTTTCAGAATCTACCATATTATTATTTGATCTGCAATTTTATTCTCATTATGTCGTCCACCAAAGTTAACATCGAGAAGTTTGATGGCAAGATCAGTTTTGCAATATGACAGGTTCAAATGAAAGCTGTTCTTAAACAGGTGGGTGTCAGAAAAGCATTATCAGCTAAACCGGCGACAATGATAGATGAACAATGGGAAGAACTTGACCAGAAAGCCATTTCCGCCATTCAGCTCAGTTTGTCTACAGATGTTTTGCGTGAAGTTATCAGCGAGACCACTGCCACACAATTGTAGAAAAAAATTAGAAGACTTGCACATGAAGAAAAGTCTCGTCAACAAATTGCGCCTCAAAGAACGTCAATATACAATTCGCATGGTGGAAGGTACCTCTATTCGGTCTCATCTTAATGAGTTTAATTCACTCATCATTGATCTTGAGAAATTAGAGATAAAAATTGATGATGAAGATAAAGCTATTCTGTTGGTCGTCTCTTTGCCTGCTACCTTTAAATATTTCAAGGAGATTATGCTTTATGGTAATCATGACACCCTTAGTTTTGAGAATGTTAAATCAAATTTGTTATCTAAGGAGAAATTTGATATTGATTCTCGTTCTGAAGTTAAGGCTGAGGGTTTAATTGTTAGAGGTAGATCACAAAATAAAGGCAATACTACTATACCAAAGTCTAGATCTAAGTCAAGAGGGTCAAGAGGACATAAATCCAACAATTTTTTCTGTTATTGCAAGACTCTTGGTCATGATATTTTCAATTGTTTCAAGTTAAAAAAATACGATAGACAAAGATAAAAGGTCACAATCTAAAAAACCTGCTGAGGCTAATCTTGTTGAAAAAGAATCTGATGTTGAGGCTCTAATTATCACTTCCAACTTGAGGAATCGAACTGCTTGGATTATTAATTCAGCTAGCACGTTTCATATTTGTCCATTTAAAGAGTGGTTCTCTACTTATGATTCTGTTGGTAGTGCTGATGTTGTGAGTGCGGATGAGTCTCCACTAGAAATTGTTGGCCTCGGTTCTTTTCAAATTAAAACCCATGATGGCATTATTAGAACCCTCACAAATGTTCATCATATTCCCAGAATGAAAAGAAATCTTATTTCTTTAGGCACTATTGAATCTTTGGGTTAAAAATATACCGGTGAAAATGGTGTTCTTAAGATTTCTAAAGGCAACCTTGTTGTTATGAAAGCCAATCGAATAAATAGTCTTTATTACTTGCAAGGTTCTACAGTTACAGGTTCTGCAACTGTTTCAACAATTGCATCAAATTCTCACATCACTAAGCTTTGGCATATGCGCTTGGGTCATATAAGTGAGAAAGGTATGCATCTTTTATGCAAGAAAGGACAATTAAATGATATTGGCAAACTTAATTTATGTGAACATTGTGTTTTGGCAAATAAAAGAGGGTCAGTTTTACTGTTTCAACTCATCAGTCCAAAGGAATTCTTGATTATGTCCATTCTGATCTTTGAGGTCCTTCTAAATTTTTTTTCTATTGGAGGATGTAGCTATATGATTATCTTCATTGATGATTTTTCTTGTAAAGTTTGGGTTTATTTCTTGAAACATAAGAATGAAGCCTTTTTAGTATTCAAGAATTGGAAAGCTTTGGTTGAAAATCAAACTGGCAGGAAAATCAAGAAATTTAGAACTGATAATGGATTAGAATTTTGTAGTGGTGAGTTTAATCAGTTTTGTGCTAATCATGGTATTGCAAGACATTTGACAATTCTAGGTAAACCTCAGCACAATGGTGTGGCAGAGCGTATGAATCGCACTCTTCTGGAAAGAGCCCGTTGCATGCTTTCAAATGCAGGTTTATGGGACAAGCGTGCTTTGTGGGCTGAGACTGTTTCAACAGCCTCTTACTTGGTTAATCGCTCTCCAAATTCAGCTATTGATTTTAAGATTTTAGAAAAGGTTTGGTCAGATAAACCAGTTGATTATTCAAACTTGAAAATATTTGGTTGTCCTGCTTATGCTCATGTGAGTGATGGAAAATTAGAGCCTAGAGCAAGAAAATGCATATTTGTTGCATATGGTTCAAGTGTCAAAGGATATCGTTTATGGTGTTCTGATGCTTGCAAATTGTTCATTAGTCGTGATGTTACTTTTTGTGAAGGTGCTTTACTTTCATCTGGTAGTGATAGTGATGGTTGTTCATCCACACATGAATCTGAAATTTAATCCAAAACTGAATCTGAAATTTAATCCAAAACTGAATATGAAATTTCTGAAGATGCTGCAAGAAATGCAAAATTTGAGGTGGTCTTACCTACCATTGATAATTATTCATCTAGTGGTTCTAATTTACAACCAATTTCAGCATCTAGTGGTTCTACTTCACAGCTAGTCTCAGCATCTCCTAGTACTAATGATCATTGTATTGCTAGAGATAGAACACGAAGAAATATTCAATTGCCTGCTAGATATTATGACACTGATGATATGGCCTGTTATGCTCTTCTTGCTGCTCAAGATATTTGTGATATTTTTGAACCTTCTTCTTATTCTAAAGCTATCTCATGTGAAAATTCTTCTAAATGGTTGACAGCTATGAATGAAGAAATTTTGAGCCTTCATAAGAACAAAACATGAGATTTGATTGAGCTTCC
Organism: Rhipidocladum racemiflorum; assembly: GCA_036346355.1. NCBI lineage: Eukaryota > Viridiplantae > Streptophyta > Magnoliopsida > Poales > Poaceae > Rhipidocladum > Rhipidocladum racemiflorum. The sequence continues at coordinate 47,357,327 of CM070577.1, read as the reverse complement.
AAAAGGTAAGAAACCTTTAGAGTGCAAATGGATTTATAAGAAGGATGGTATTACTGGAATTGAACCTGCAAGGTGGAAAGCCCGTTTAGTGGTAAAAGGTTTCGACCAAAGAGAAGGTATTGACTTCAATAAAGTTTTCTCTCTTGTTGTTCGTCACTCTTCAATTCGGGTTATACTTGCTTTTGTTGCTTTATTTGACTTGAAATTAGAGCAACTCAATGTTAAAATTGCTTTCTTACATGGAGATTTAGAAGAAGAGATTTTTATGACACAACCTGAGGTTTTGCTACTCCTTGAAAGGAGAATTTAGTTTGTCATTTGAAAAAGTCTCTATATGGTCTAAAACAAGCTCCAAGGCAGTGGTATAAAATGTTTGATTCTTTTATGATTGCACAACACTATTCTCGTTGCAATTATGATAACTATGTTTACTTCAAACAGTTTTCAAGTGGTTCCTTTGTTTATTTGCTGCTCTATGTTGATGATATGCTCATTGTTTCTCATGACAAGTCACTGGTTAAACAATTAAAGGCTCAATTTAGTCATGAATTTGAGATGAAAGATCTTGTTCCAGCAAAGAAAATTCTTGAGATGGAAATTCAGTGTGATCGTAAAGCTGGTACATTATTTCTATCTCAAAAAAATTACATGAGAAGGTACTTGGCAAATTTAATCTCAGTGATTGCAAACCAGTTTCTACACCTTTTGCCTCTCACTTTAAATTATCTTCAAGTCAGTGTCCTACTAATGAAGAAGACAAAGACTATATGTCTCGTGTTCCTTACTCTAACACAGTTGGTAATCCCATGTATGCTATGATTTGCACCAGACCAAATTTAGCTCATTCTGTTAGTGTTGTTAGCAGATTTATGCATAATCCTGGCAAAGAGCATTGGAATGCAGTTAAGTGAATTCTTCGTTATTTGATAGGGACTTCAAATTTTGGCTTGATGTTTGATGTCAGGACCCGAATTTGCAAATCCGAACCCTCTGTGTATTCTGCACTTGTCCAGGATCACGCTAGTGCACACAGTCTCAACATTGGTAAATATCACAATCATACTCAACGAAATAGTAAAGTATTTTATTTAATTAAGCCAAACTGGTTGCTCGACCTTATGGTCAAGTTACAAAGGTACGCCTCGCAGGGCGAAAAATTATTAATAGAAATAACAGTAGCGAAAAAATTAGATAACTTCGTGGCACCATCCAGTATACCACAGGCAACTGACTGGGCTCGCTCCCCTAGTTCGTTGGCTCCTCCTGGAACTCCTCCTCCAGTGCTGGCGTTGATTCCTCTTCAACTAATGTCGTATTGTTGCAAGGGGTGAGTACTTGGTACTCAGCAAGTCATGCACTGAATGCAAACTAATATTCTACATGCATGGCTTATTACAAAGGATAGGCTAACAGGTTCATTTGTAGTAAAGCAACATGTGTAAATACAGTAATAGATCGCAAAGCAGTAAAACAATAATAAATAGAGTACTTTCACAATGATTACACAAGTAAAGCATTTTCCAATCCTAGGTCCAATTTATCATTCGAAACCCAAGCATTTTCCAAAGCCAAGTTATTTTTATGAAAGTCTAACCCTTGACTGTAATCCCCGAGCAATATCCAATACCGTGGACTCGGCTATTCGAATAGGTTGTACACTCTGCAGAGGTTATACACTTTACCCACAAGATACAGTCAAACACCACAAAGGCGAGTGACCGTAACAAAGCCTTTCGGAAACTTCTACCTTAACAAGTGAACCGCCCCGGTTGCCATACACTATCACTTCCCTCAGCAAAGGCGAAGTATAGGACCGACATACCGTTGGACGGGTACCATGCCGCAGCACCTGGTACGCTCCCCGTACAACTACACCTAGTATAGTTGACACCCCGAGGTATCACATGCAAATTATCAGTAACCTACTCAACTAGGTCTGTCCTATTTCAGACATGTGGTTGTACGGTGAACTCAGTTCAAAGGCTTGCAAGGTTAAGTCCTTAGGTTGACGAAGGCAAGACTACCCAAGTAACAAAACCAAATCGACATTCTCGATGCCACTCTTGGCCCACCAGAACAATCTTGCCACATGCCCCGGTCTAAATCAGTTAAACACCCAGTTGATTACCATGCCCACGTGCCATCAACGTCATCAACAACACATGGCACTTCTCAAAAGCATGTTCCATATCTCATTATGTCAACATTAATATTTAATTATCTAAAATCATGTCATGGCTACATGGTAGGGCTAAGCATACTACAAACGTGCTAACTAACCCATGTTAGCAATTTAATAATGTCCAACTACTTAGCCAAGCTAGGGTGATAAGGGTTCATGGCATACAATTATTTACGTCAAGGTGGCATACAGCAAATTGGTATTTAACTAATTCCCAGAATTAATCAAAGCATGTTCTAATTAAATTAACATGCAAAAATTTAAAACAAAATAATTTTCAAAAGTGGGAACAATATGATCAAAGCATAACTTGCCTTCAAAAAGTACTTGTTCTTGGTCTTGAGCTGGCTCTTGGGTCAAAACTTCACTTTCGAAGCCTTCGGGCACTTCAACGTCTACTCGTAACGGATAAATAAACACCAAAATAAATAAAAATAGAGAAAAACTCATGTCCAAAAATTAAATAAAATTCACCATTAAATAGAGCTCAATTTTATAAAAATTTAAAAATTAAAATCGCTCAAATCGGAATTAAAACGCAAAAGTTATAGCCGTTTGAAGTTTGAAAAATCAAATAAAAGAATAAACTGAATTAATTCATTTATTTTTCTATTGAAAGATCTGGATTATGACGTCAGCGACGAATTTGGATTTCCACCGAATTATTTTTCTAAAAGAAAATCGAATTATGACATCATGCTTGCATCATCCGGTCCATGAACTCGGTCCATGGCTCGGGCTCGGTCCACTGTGGACCCGATCCACGGTTACATGTGTCACTGACACGTGGGACCCACTGCTGATGTTAGCATGGCTCGGCCGAACGCCTCTGACTTCCGGGTCCCACCTTGATGTCATCATGACATCATCGTGCGGGTGGGCCAGTCGCTGACACGCGAGCCCTACGCTGACGTCATGGTGATGTCCGCGACGACCGACATCGCCCGTGTGGACCGCGACGCTTCGGCTCCCAGCCACGTGGCACGATCTGGGCCGTCAGTTTGAAATCCGATGGTCCAGATTAGATCCAATCCGCTACAGTGGATCCTATGTGGTTTAATCTAGGCCGTATGATTTAGATCGGACGGCTGAGATTGGATCTAGCACGGTGCATTGCAGAGCTACATGGAGCAATCTAAGCCGTCTACCCTAGATCTAACGGCTGACAACGGATCTAGATCTATACGCTAGATCCAATCTGGTTCGTTAGATCTTGATCCTACGGCTAGGGTTGGATCTAGTTCATCACCGGGATGGGGCTACGTGGCTTAATCTGATGCGTTGGATCTAGATCCAACGGTCGATATTAGATCCAAAATCGTAATGTGAAATTTTGCTCGGGCGATGTGGACGAACCTGGGCGGTCGGATCTTGATCGGATGGCTGGTAGAGCTCGCGGGCGTCAATGATGCCGCGGCGGAGCTAGGCCACCGGAGCGGAAGAAGACGACCTGGCCAACGGCGTTTCCGCGCGAGTCTGGCGAGGTGCGTGGTCCTGCCCGAAGCGTCTCGTCACGAGGATCCCAGATCTGGGCACCGCTGCGGCGGAGGACGACGGAAACGGCGGGATGGCGGAGCCCTAGAGCAACTTCGGCGAGCGATTGCGGTGAGGCTATGGCGGCCGGAGCTCGATGACCTAGGTCAACGTGTGCGCATGGAAGAGGGGATCACGACGCGGGTGGCAGCGCATTAAATAGCCCCCTCGATGTTCGTGAAATCCGCAGAAAATGTTGCCCACTCGCACGCGGCGGCGGAATCCGGCGGCGGCTCGGACTGGCGACGTGGCACGATCCTGGCCATCCACGCGGCTCAATCCGACGGCCTCCGTCATGCGTACACGCGGGCACAAATACGGCCATCGGATCTTGATCTAATGATCCATCGCGCGTGCACACGTGGCTCATCCCTGGCAGTTGGATCTTGATCCGATGGTTGGTGCAAACGTGGTTTGGTCCGGCTCTGTTCGGGCTCGAGTCAGACTCGAGTCAGACTCGGGTCGGATGAACAGTGAAACCCATTAGGGTTTATCCAACGATTTAATATTCAAAATAATTTCTAGAAATTCAAATAAATCGGGAAAAATAGCAAAATGCTCAGAAAAATTCCAGGAAAATTCTGGAAAATAATTTGAGACATTTTGGACTTAAATAAAATATTTCTAACAAAATTTTATTTAAAACTTTTAATTATTTAATTATCTAAAAAAAGGAATCAATTCAAATGAAATCCAAATAAATTCCAGAAAATTCCAAAAATTCAATTAACTCAATAAATTAAATAAAAGCACAAATTTTGGGATGTTACATTTGATAAGAATAAAGTGAAGACAAATGCTGTTCTTGGGTTTGTTGATTCTGATTATGCTGGTGATCTTGATAAAAAAAGGTCAATTTTTTGTTATATCATCTCTTTATGTGGTTCTGCAGTCTGTTGAAAAGCATCCTTATAGCCTATTACTTCTCTTTCTACTACTGAAGCGGAATATATTTCAGCTACTGAAGGCATTAAGGAAGCTATTTGGTTGCAAGGTCTGGTTTTCTGAACTTGGCATTAAACAGGATACTCTTACTGTTTATTGTGATAGCTAGAGTGCTATTTGTTTGACCAAGAATGATATGTATCATGCCAAGACCAAGCACATTGATATCAAGTACCACTTTATTCGCGACATTGTTGCTGAAGGACATATTGTTGTGGAAAAGATACGCACTGATGATAATCCTGCAAACATGCTCACCAAGTCTCTCACTAATACCAAGTTCAAGCGTTGCCTTGACTTGGTTGGTATTCTTGGTGCTTAATTTCCCTTCGGGGTTCCTTGGAGACAAATTTTCATTATGGATTTTGAGTCAAGGGAAGGTTTGTTAGGAATATGACTCAATCTGATCTAATCTTAAGAAACTCGGAATCCTTACCTTCCACGACTTGGACTCCTTGGCTATAAATAGCCACCCCTATGTACATGTAAAGATTGAACCATCATATAGTGATCTTTGTCTCCTGTGGTTTTTTACCCGTAAGGGTTTTCCACGTTAAACATTGTGTCCCCAACTCGTGTGCGTGTGTGAGTGATCTAACCTAGATGTAACATACCTTATGGTGATTGAAGATGCATGTTAACCTGCAGGCACAAGGTGTGTGGGACTCCATAACAAATGATGTTGATGATCGGAAAGAAACGATGGCCCTTGCGGCCATCTATCAAAGCGTACCGAAGAACGTGCTCCTAACATTGGCTGAGAAGGACTTTGCCAAGGATGCGTGGGGGACTCTCAAGACGATGCCCATGGGCACAGATCATGTTAAGGAGGCAAATATTCAAACTATGAGGAGTGACTTCGAGGTGATTCACATGAAGGAAAGCGGGTCGGTGGATGACTTTGCCATGAAGTCGTTGACGATTGCCAATGGCATCCGAGCATTGGGCAAGCAGGTGGAGGAGACCACCATCGTCCGCAATTTCTCCAAGCAGTTCTGACAAAAATTTTATCGATGGAAGAGTCAACGGACAGGTCCAATTTAGTGATTTATCCACAGTGGAGATTAAGGGGAAGGATCAATCCTTCTCTAGTACAAAAACGGAGAACAACATGTGCTCTTCGAGATATACTTCATACCGAGCCTTTACAATAACATTATAACCCTTGGGTAGCTTGTAGAAGATGGTTGAAGGGTGGTACTGTACCATGCACGGCTGTGGGTCTACAAGCGCAACGGCAGACACCTCATGAACATGAAAAAGATCTAAAAATAAGCTATATAAAATAGGGTTTGCTAATTCTCAATTGCCTAAAATTTTCTTATCTCTCAGTCACCTAAGATTGCACAAGACTGAACCTAAAATTACAGTGCTAAGTAATATGCAATTGTAGTACCAATTTACTACAATTTTTAGTTCTATTTGTTATTGTATTTGTAGTATTTAGCTAGGTTTAATATATTTTTGACTAGTTTAGAGATTTTTTTGTTTTTGTATTTTGCAGGGTTTCACCTAGGTTTACTTTATTTTTGTCCATGTTAGAAATTTTTTATTTGTGTTTTTGTATTTTGTAGAGGTGAGGGATTGATAAAATATAGTAGCCATCGGATGCAAATCCTATGGTTAAAACAAAGTGACTGAGATTGATAAAAAACTAGGCAATTTATCAATAGACAGTCCCATATAAAATTCAGTTGGAGACAAAAAAAATTCGATGTGTCTAATGGCCAGTTTGTAGGATCCTGCATGGTGGTGGCATGCATAGTTAGGGCAGATAAACTTCCATGCCCTAAAGCAGATGGCAACTGTGTGAAGGTTGTTTGGTGGGCAAGCAAACTAGAAACATGTTCCCTTCATAGGCGCACCATCGAGCGGAGAAGATGTTGGAACATGTACATGTGGATTTTTGCAGTCCCATAACTCCACATATACATGCTGGTAATAAGTACTTCATACTCTTTATTGATGATTTCATCAAATATATATGGCTAAACATCGTCAAGAACGAGCGTGACCTCAAGTTGAATGTCCTTAGATCAGACCGTGGTGGAGAGTTTCTGTCACACAAGTTTGGCATGTTTTATGACACTGAGGGGATAATGCAACACTTCACGGCACCATACTCACCACAACAAAATGGTGTTGTGGAAGGCCGTAACTGTACCATGTTGTCTATGGCAAGGAGCTATACAGCATTGTCTATGGCAAGGAGCTTATTCAAGACCAAGCATGTGCCTATAGTAATGTGGGGGGAGGCGATATGACATGCGATGTACCTCCTTAATCGTGTGTCAACCAAGGTCCTAAATGGTGTCATTCTATATGAAACCTGCGAGTGTTTGGGTGTGTCGCGCATGCCAATGTAGTAAAGCCGCAATCGAAGAAGCTCAACAGTCACAACACTGCCTTAGTGTACCTTAGCGTGAAAATTGATAGCAAGACTCACTAACTTTATGATCCTCCTCAAGTGAAACTCCACAAGATCATGATGTGGTGTTTGAGGAACGAAAGGAATGGCCATGGAATGATGACATCAACAACAATGTAACTAATGTTCCTTAGATGAAGTTTACTATCTTTGACAATACAAGTGTTGGTGAGACGGGTCTACACAAGGGGCAGCAGGAGGCTGCCCCACCGACCCAGTAGCAACGGAGTCATTGGGCTTGACACAATTTGGCTCGCTAGGCATAGTGACATTGAACACTATCCCTAGCATGAAGGAGTTAGAGAGCACGGGTAAGATGACACCCGTGGGTACACCAATATCCATATGAAGCAGAACAGATATGGGACCTATCTCATCTGCATCAGTAGATGATGAGAGTGGGCCTCACAGATATCGAAATCTTGATAACATCTACATCATGACTGAGGAGATCAATGGCGTGGATGAGGTGTATGTAAGGACCCTGAAATCCAAACTAATTAATTCCCTCATTTAGAGTCTAATTAAAAGAATGGCATGCAATTAATTAGATTAATCAGTGCTTTGCATAGAGGTATAGAGTGACTATTGTGCCCTTTTGTATCCATTAGAACCCAGGGGCAAGAAAGTAAATTGGAAACACAATGAAGAGATAAGGGTAGAGCACAGTGTCACATCATTCCCTTCCCTTTTATTCTAGCCGAGCACCAGAGCAACTAGCCATAGCCATTCCCTTCACTCTCCCCTTCCCAACCAAGTGCTAGCACAGACTCAGCCATTCCCATCGCTAGTTCCACAACCAAACCGAGAGAGTGAGAGGGAGGGAGCAAGAACCAGAGGAGCAGCCGGTTAGTTGTGGCGATCTGTAATTGGGTTAGCTAATTAGTCAACGGTTAGTTTAAACATAAAAAAGATGCTAAATAGCAGGGAGTAGTTAAATTAATAGCCAAAACTAAGAATTAACTTTGTCCCTAATTAATATTGCTACTACTAGTGCTTGGACGGCATAAATCTTGTTCAAAATTAATACTCTATACTTTCAAAACAAGAACTGAATCAACTGGACCAACCCTAGTTATCGAGCAAGGACGTACATTTCAATACTATACCAGGCAAGCTTCCTTGATCATAAATTTATAAAATGTTTTCTAAATGCTTTTCCTTATTATAAATGTCATCATTACATTGGAAAATTATCTTACAATTGGAAAACATTAAAATTGGGCATGGTAAGAAGTTTGGATTGGAAAATGGATGGATTGATGGGTTAAAAGATGGATGTGATGTTAGTTTGGTCATATACATGAAATGGGATAGATTGTGTGAGTTATTATGGTGGGTAGAGGGCACCGATGAGAAGGATTGCCATGCCAGTGGGGTCCTCTACATAGCTTATAATATAAGGTCAAACAACTAACACTTGGGCAATGAGCAGTAAATTAGTATCGACCATAGTGTGTGAAATCGGCCAGAAAAGGTTGTTCTAAGAAGGTATTAGAATCTTCACATTGGGTTAGAATTATAAGGGCGTACCTCTTGGATATGCCGGTAGGCCTGTGGAGGTACAGGTCCCGATTTAGGGCGGTATATTTGAAGATTGGATGAGCAGCTCTGATGTAACACCCCAAAATTTTGCTTTCCTTAAATTCATGTGTGGTTTGGCACTTTGGTGAATTTTTGGAATTTTCTGGAATTTATTTGGATTTATTTGGAATTTATTTGAATTTATTCCATTTTGAAATAATTAAAGAATTTAATTTTGCAAATAAAATTTTGTTGGAAATATTTTATTTGAGTCCAAAATGTTCCAAAATATTTTCCAGAATTTTTCTGGAATTTTTCCGAGTCTTTTGCTATTTTTAATGAATTAAATGAATTATTGGGAATTATTTTAAATATTAAATCGCTGGAAAATCAACTCGGGTCGGTTACTGTTCATCCAACCGAGCCCGAGTCAGACTTGAGTTCGAGTCCGACCCGAGCCAGTTGACTCGATCAAACCAGCTCAAAACCCTAACCGATCCCAACCGTTGGATCAAGATCCAACGGCTGAGATCCGCCTGCACGGCTCGAGCCGCATCCGGCCGGATCCGATCGCATCCACGCGATCGTGGCCGCTGATCGCGCCACGTGGACGGCCGTGAGTCATCGCTCTCCGCCCGACTCCGAAGCCGGAGAGCTCCGCCGTGACCGAGCAGACACGGCTAGGGTTCCGATTTGCACGCACGCCGAGGCCGTGATTTAAAGCGTGAGACGCCCCCCGAGGTTGCTCTCATCCTTGCGCACTGCTTCCCGAGCCATCTCGCCTGAGCCGTCGCCGTTTGCCCGCACGAAGTTCGCCGGAGTTGGAACTCGCTGCGCCGCTGTTTGCGCCGCTTTTCCGCCGCCGTCCGCCGCCTTCCGCCGAAGGAGCCTCAGATCCGGATCCTCGCGACGAGACGCACTCGGCGAGGACTCATCTCGCCGGAGAGGCTCCGTGAGCGCCGCGTGCCCTTGGTCGCCGCCCCGCCTCCGGGCACCAAGCCCCGCCGCGACGCCATCGTCACCCGCGAAGGTTCTCACCGTCCGATCAAGATCCGATACCACGGTGAGCCCACGTTCTCCCCCAAACCCTAGAAACCCGATTAGATCGAACCGCTGGATCAAGATCCAACGGCCCACGACGCCACGTCTTTGTAGTAGTGTTATTATAGGATTAGATCTCGACCGTCCGATCTAGATCGAACGGCCCACGATCATCGAGTAGATTCAACGTGTTAACCCCTGGATCTAATCGCGCCGCCGAATTTCAAACCAACGGCCGGATTGCGCCACGCGTCGAAGATGGACCGACGCGGTCAGCCAGACGCTGTGTGTGAGCGCTGTCTCGACACGCCGGGCCTCGATGTCGAGGGCTCACACGCCACCGCGCTGGCGTGAGACCTCAGATCGACAGCGGGTCCCACCGCCACCTCACCGAAGCCGTGGACCGGGTCCACCGTGGACTAAACCGCGCCGTGGCTGAGCCCATGAGCTACTGACGTCAACCAGCCAATCAGAGCTGACACGTGTCCATGCTGGCGCAATAATTAATTTCCTAAAAGAAAATGATTTATTAATTCGAATTAAAGATTTGATTTTGTTCCAAACTTCAAACGCTTTATAACTTTTATGCTTCAACTCCGATTTGAGTGATTCAAATTTCTAAATTTGTATAAAATTCAGATCTACTCAAATATGAATTTTATTTAATTTTTGGACTAAAGTTTTTCTCTGTAATATTATTTAATTGATTATTTAAACTTTAATAAATCATTACTTTTGCATTTTAACTCCGATTTGAACGATTCCAGTTCCTAAAAATCCAGAAAATTATGTTCTCTCTGTTTATGGATTTTATTTGGAGTTTTGGGATGTTTTTGCCTATTGTTTATTTGTGTATTGCTATTTGCACGCTTTACGAGTAGACGTTGAAGTGCCTAAGGATTCAAGGAGAAGTGTTGACTCAGGATCCAACTCAAGACCAAGAACAAGTACTCTTTGAAGGCAAGTTGTGCTTTGACCATGTTGATCCTATTTCGAAATCTATTTTGATTTAAACTATTGCATGCTAGTTCAATTAGAAAGATACTTTGTTTAAACATGGGGGTTAGATAAGTACCAATTTGCTGTATGACACCTTGATTATTTAAGTATGTGCCATGACCCTTGTCACCCTAGTTGTGGTTTACTAGTTGGACATTGTTAGATTGCCAACATGGGCTTTAGACCGTTGTAGTGTATGGCTTAGACCTGCTACGTGCTCATGACATGATTTTGGATAATCAAATGCTAATATTGACTTAATGATATATTGAACCTGTTTTGGAAAAGTATCATGTGATGTTGATGGCACGTGGTGCATGGTAATCAACTGGGGTTTGATAAACAGTTTTCGACCGGGGCATGTGGCAAGAGTAATCAGGTGGGCCAGTTGTGGCATTGGGGATGTTGATTTGGTTCTTCGGGTAGTCTTGCCCTGGTCACTCTAAGGACTTAACCTTGCAAGCCTTTGAACTGGGTCATACTTGCAACCACATGGCTGGAATGGGACGGCCCTAGTTGACTAAGTCGCTAAGGACTCACTTGTGGAGCCTCAGTGGTGTCAATTACACCGCTTGTGTGATTGTGGGGAGCGTGTCGTGGCTGTGGCCAGATACCCATCTAACGGTGTGTTGGTCCCATACTTCGCCTTGGCTAAGGGAAGGGATGGTGTAGAGCACGAACCTGAGAGGACCACCTGTGTTGTTTGAGGCTTCCGAAGGCTTTGTTACTGAACTCGCCTTTGTGGTGTTTGACTGTATCTTGTGGGTAAAGTGCATAACCTCTGCAGAGTGTAGAATCTATTTAAATAGCCGAGTCCACTGTGATCGACATTGCTCGAATTACAAATAAGGGTTAGACTTTCTGAAAATAATTTGGATTTGAAAGGTTGGTTTGGTTTAATAATGAAGATGATGAAAATGTGGTTTAGGATGGGGAAAAATGTTTATTAAACTTCTTGAAAAGTTATTTACGCTTTACTTATTTCTACTGCTTTCGAATCTACTTATATTACTTGTCAAATGTCAAGCATCGCAAATATACCTTGAGCTATTCCTTTGTACCAAGCCATGCATATAGTATATTAGCTTGCATTCTCAGGCATGACTTGCTTTGAGTACCAAGTACTCACCCTTGCCTCAACACAATACCAGTTGAAGAGGAGACTACGCCACTTTCTGAGGAGGAATTCCAAGAGGATCCGTCTACTTAGGATGCGAGCCCGGTCGGTTGCCTCGTGGTATACTGGATGGCGCCACGATGTTACCTTATTTGATTTTCCGCTGCTATTATTTCTCTTTTAATAAGTTTCGCCTTGCGAGGCATATATTTGTAACTTGACCATAAGGTCAAGTAACCAGTTTGGTTATTTAAATAAAGTACTTTGATAATATCGATTGGTATGATTGTGATATTTACCAATGTTAAGACTCAGGTGCACTAAGCGCTGCTCCTCGACTAGTGCTGAATACACAGAGGGTCCGGATTTGCAAATTCGGGGTCCCGACAGAGGTGGTATCAGAGCCAGGTTGACTGTAGGCTCAACCCTAGCTAGAATGGTCGTAGTGAGGATAAAACCTATTTTCTAAAGCTAAAAAGTTGTCAAGATAAGAAATGACATCTCAACTTATCCCCTTCTCTCTTTTCTTGTCTCTTGCTGAAATTCTTCCTTACCTTGTCACAATTCAAAAATTTCGAATTCTCACGTAAGCACTCTTGTGACAGATGGAGGAAGAGTTCAACTACGTTGATCTGGGAGTTGGTCACGCTGCAGAACTTTGGCATATGCTACAAACTCTCGGAGAATTTGAGAAGCCGCAATACAAAGTGGAAGTGATCGGACAAGCTGTGATTGATCAAGGCTTGTGACGTGAGGATTGAGGTACCGCTAGGAAAAAGGGCCCAGGCAATCGCTCGATACACCGTGACCGCCAGAGATCTACAATACAGATGGGTATCCAAGAAGTATCACGACGAGCAATGCGGCACATTACCCGTATTCACGCCAGAGAATTGAGAGTACGGTGTTCCGCTACCATCCGCGCAAATGATAACCTTCTTGACCAAGGCGATTCAGATGAGGATGCCACTTGCCATACAGCTTGGCACGATTTGTCGCCGCCAGGAGGATGTACTAGATAATACAAGCAAGGAGCTACAGAAGGCCCGCAAGGAGATCACGACAGAGAAGAACAGATGGCGGGAAGCTCAAGAGTATGTGGCACACCTTCTACGAAGGATTGACGAGTTGGAGATGACCTTGTACGTACCAGACCCAGAGCCATGTAACACCCCAAAATTTTGCTTTTCTTAAATTCATGTGTGATTTTGCACTTTGGTGAATTTTTGGAATTTTCTGGAATTTATTTGGATTTATTTGGAATTTATTTGAATTTATTCCATTTTGAAATAATTAAAGAATTTAATTTTGCAAATAAAATTTTGTTGGAAATATTTTATTTGAGTCCAAAATGTTCCAAAATATTTTCCAGAATTTTTCTGGAATTTTTCCGAGTCTTTTGCTATTTTTAATAAATTAAATGAATTATCGGGAATTATTTTAAATATTAAATCATTGGAAAATCAACTCGGTCGAGTATCGCTCATCCGACCGAAGTCGGAACCCGAAGTCGGACTCGAGTCCGACCGAGCCGATTGACTCGATCAAACCACTCAAAACCCTAATCAATCCCAACCGTTGGATCAAGATCCAACGGCCGAGATCCGCCTGCACGGCTCGAAGTCAGATCCGGCCCGGATCCGATCGCGCCCGTGCGATCGTGGCCGTTGATCGTGCCACGTGGACGGTTCTCCGTCTTCGTCCCCGCCGAGTCCGAGCCGGACTCCGCCGCCGTGCCCGCCGCCGTGAAGAACTAGGTCTCCGTTTTCCGCACGGACGCCGAGGTTATTTAATGACCGGCTCACACCCTGAGGATCGCCTTGACCTAGCGCGCAGAACCCTGAACAACGCCGCTCGAGCCGCCGCCGTTGAGCCGCAATCGCTCGCCGGAGTTGTCTCTTCCCTCCGCCGGGGTTCCTTGCCGATTGCGGCCATCTCCGTCGTCCTCCGCCGCCGTTGTGTCCAGAACCGGACTCCTCGCGTCGAGGCGCACCCGGAGCTACCTCTCACTTCGCCGGAAGGGTCCCGCAACGCCCGTTACGTGGTCATCGTCTCAGCTCAATCAAGCGGCGCCGCCGTGAGCCATCGCCGACTTCAAGCTTCCGCAGCTCGCCGGATCTTCATCCAAGGGCCCAGACACGCCACGCCATCTCACGGTGAGATCCCGCTCCAAATCCTAGATCCAATCTCCACCGCCGGATCTAGATCCAACGGTCCGAAATCAATGCGTTAACCCAAACGCGTCAACACTAGATCTAATCCGCCGCTGATTTTCAAACCAACGGCCGAGATTGGCGCCACGTCGGGAAGTTGGACCGACGCGGTCGGCCAGCCCACGCAGCGTGCAGTGTAGACGCCGACACGCGAGGCCCGCGTGTCGAGGGCCCGCATGTCGCTGGCTAATCCAGCCAAGCGCCGACGCCACCCATGACGCCACAGTTGGGTCCCACATGTCGCACCGCGGGCCGAGTCCCCGCCGACGCCACCGATGACGCCACCCGAGTGGTCCCACCGCCGGGCCTCACGTGGAGTCGTGGACCGAGTCCACGTGAGACCCGAGCCGAAGCGTGGACCGAGTCCATGGACCGACCGACGCCAGCCGCCCAATCGTAGGCTGCCACGTGTCCATGCCGACGCAATAATTAATTTCCGAAAAGAAAATGATTTATTAAATCGAAATAATGATTTGATTTTGTTTCAAACTTCAAACGCTTATAACTTTTATGCGTTTAAACTCCGATTTGAGTGATTCAAATTTCTAAATTTGTATAAAATTCAGATCTACCCAAATATGAATTTTATTTAATTTTTGGACTAAAGTTTTTCTCTGTAATATTATTTAATTGATTATTTAAACTTTAATAAATCATAACTTTTATGCTTTTAACTCCAAATTTGACGATTCCAGTTTCTAAAAATCCAGAAAATTATGTTCTCTCTGTTTATGGATTTTATTTGGAGTTTTGGGATGTTTTTGCCTATTGTTTATTTGCGTATTTGCTATTTGCACGCTTACGAGTAGACGTTGAAGTGCCTAAGGATTCAAGGAGAAGTGTTGACTCAGATCCAACTCAAGACCAAGAACAAGTACTCTTTGAAGGCAAGTTGTGCTTTGACCATGTTGATCCTCTTTCGAAATCTATTTTGATTTAAACTATTGCATGCTAGTTCAATTAGAAAGATACTTTGTTTAAACATGGGGTTAGATAAGTACCAATTTGCTGTATGACACCTTGATTATTTAAGTATGTGCCATGACCCTTGTCACCTTAGTTGTGGATTACTAGTTGGACATTATTAGATTGCCAACATGGGTTTAGACCGTTGTAGTATACTGCTTAGACCTGCTACGTGCTCATGACATGATTTTGGATAATCAAATGCTAATATTGATTTAATGATATATTGAACCTGTTTTGGGAAAGTATCATGTGATGTTGATGGCACGTGGTGCATGGTAATCAACTGGGGTTTGATAAACGCTTTTCGACCGGCATGTGGCAAGAGTAATCAGTGGGCCGCTTGTGGCATTGGGGATGTTGATTTGGTTCTTGGGTAGTCTTGCCCTGGTCACTCTAAGGACTTAACCTTGCAAGCCTTTGAACTGGGTCATACTTGCAACCACATGGTGGAATGGGACGGCCCTAGTTGACTAAGTCGCTAAGGACTCACTTGTGGAGCCTCAGGGTGTCAATTACACCGCTTGTGTGATTGTACGGGGAGCGATCGTGGTCGTGGCCAGATACCCATCTAACGGTGTGTTGGTCCCATACTTCGCCTTGGCTAAGGGAAGGGATGGTGTAGAGCACGAACCTGAGAGGACCACCTGTGTTGTTTGAGGCTTCCAAAGGCTTTGTTACTGAACTCGCCTTGGTGGTGTTTGACTGTATCTTGTGGGTAAAGTGCATAACCTCTCGCAGAGTGTAGAATCTATTTAAATAGCCGAGTCCACTGTGATCGACAATGCTCGGGAATTACAAATAAGGGTTAGATTTTCTCAAAAATAACTTTGGTTTGAAAGGTGGGTTGGTTTAGTAATGAAGATGATGGAAATGTGGTTTAGGATGGGAGAATGTTTATTAAACTTCTTGAAAAGTTATTTATGCTTTACTTGTTTCTACCGCTTCGAATCTATTTATGATACTTGTCAAATGTCATTTCGCAAATATACCTTAAGCTATTCCTTTGTACCAAGCCATGCATATAGTATATTAGCTTGCATTCTGCGGCATGACTTGTCGAGTACCAAGTACTCACCCTTGCCTCAACACAATATCGCTTGAAGAAGAGATCGCACTACTTTGGAGGAGGAACTCCAAGAGGATCCGCTCTACTTAGGGGAAGCGAGCCCGGTCGGTTGCCTGTGGTATCTTTGGATGGCGCCACGGGTTATTTGATTTTCCGCCGCTATTATTTTTCTCTCAATAAGTTTCGCCTTGCAGGCATGCATTTGTAACTTGGCCATAAGGTCGAGTAACCACTTTGGTTATTTAAATAAAGTACTTTGATAATATCGAATGGTATGATTGTGATATTTACTAATGTTAAGACTGTGTGTGCACTAGCGCTGCTCCTGGACTAGTGCTGAAAACACAGAGGGTCCGGATTTGCAAATTCGGGTCCCGACAGAGGTGGTATCGAGCCATACTTGACTGTGAGGCTCAACCCTAGCTAGAATGGTCGTAGTGAGGATAAAACCTATTTTCTAAAGCTAAAAAGTTGTCAAGATAAGAAATGACATCTCAACTTATCCCCTTCTCTCTTTTCTTGTCTCTTGCTGAAATTCTTCCTTACCTTGTCACAATTCAAAAATTTCGAATTCTCACGTAAGCACTCTTGTGACAGATGGAGGAAGAGTTCAACTACGTTGATCTGGGAGTTGGTCACGCTGCAGAACTTTGGCATATGCTACAGACTCTCGGAGATTTGAGAAGCCGCAATACCAAGTGGAAGTGATCAGACAAGCAGGATTGATCAAGGCTTGTGACGTGAGGATTGAGGTACCTGCTAGGAAAAAGGGCCCAGGCAATCGCCCGATACACTCAGACCGCCAGGAGATCTACAATGCAGATGGGTATCCAAGAAGTATCACGACGAGCAATGCGGCACATTACCCGTATTCACGCCAGAGAATTGAGAGTACGGTGTTCCGCTACTATCCGCAAGAGCGATAACCTTCTTGACCCGAAGGCGATTCAGGATGAGGATGCCACGGTTACACAGTTGGCACGATTTGTCGTCGCCCAGGAGGATGTACTGGATAATACAAGCAAGGAGCTACAGAAGGCCTGCAAGGAAATCACGACAGAGAAGAACAGATGGCGGGAAGCTCAAGAGTATGTGGCACACCTTCTACGAAGGATTGACGAGTTGGAGATGACCTTGTACCTGACTGCACTCCAGAGCCAAGATTGAGCCACACGAGCCGCATCCAGAGGAGTCGATCTCGATGAGGACATCGCTTCTTCGACTACCATAGAGGGCACAGCTTGTCGGACATGGCGATCAAGCTACGCTTATGCCACAAAGACCCGCACTCTGTGCCGTGGAGGTTTTCTCGATGAGTGAGCATAGGTTCTATAGTGAGACTCCTTCGCCGAGTCGCGTCATAGAATAAAGAGTCACCCTTTAGGCGTTAGACTCCAGAGTTAGTTCGATTTGGATTTGCTTTGTTTGCTGAGTGTGCAGTATGTGTTGCAAGGCCCTTAGGCATTGTAAGCAGCCATACCAAGTTATTAATAATAAAGTTGGACCTTAAAGTTACCCCTTTCGCCCCGCATAAGTTCCATATTACTTGTCTATTCTTGGTTCCCTCTCATCTCTAAACCTAGAGCAAATCGGCTGGATGGTAAACACCCGTGGAAACTTTGGAAGCAATGGGAGCGGTTCTCGCCAGAGAAAACCCCAATGATGGAGCACCAGCACCGCCACCGATATGCAGAATTTCGAGCTTTTCTTGCTGCCTGACTCGCTTGATGCATGCTATGATGCAACAAATGCAGCACGCCACTGCCAGGCCATCGCTAATCAAGTTAATCAGTGACCACGCCGTAATACGAGACTATCGAGTTCATGAGAACTCACCCACCCACTTTCTTCCGGGAATGCCAATCCATTGGAGGCCCATGATTGGTTAAGATCAATCGAGAGGAAGCTACACATAGCTCAATGCATAGGAAATGAGAAGGTACTTTACGCTTCTCATCACCTGGAAGGAACAACACGAATGGTGGGAGAACTTCGTGCTACGCAAGAGAACCCTCAAGATATCACTTGGGAAGAGTTCACAATGCATTCCGACAAGATCACGTGCCTGAAGGAATCATGGACCTTAAGAAGGAGGAGTTCAGAGCATCAAGCAAGGTAATCACCAAAGGGCCGACTACCTGAACAAATTCACACAGCCTAGCACGCTACGCACTGAGGACGAGCGACAGATAAATACAGCATACCTCGTTTTATGAAGGGACTTAACTCAGATTGCAAGTAGGGTTGATCACCCACACCTTTCCAGATTTCCAAGAGTTGGTGAATAAGGCGCTTATTCTTGAGGACAAGCGCAAGGAACTGGATGAGAACAGAAGCGCAGATGCAACAAAGAAGGATCACGCCAGGAACGCAATACCGAGAGTTGCACCAAATCAATTCTTCGCATTCCAACCACGCACGCGACAAGGACACCATCCTCAAAGACCAAGACCGCCAATCGTAACTACTGCACCCACTTCCGCTAGAAATGCTACCCCAGCACAAGAAGGAACAAAGTGAGACGCCGCTACAATCAAGCAACGAGCCAGACACTTTGCCAACAGCTTGTCCAAAGAAGACAAAGCAGGAGTGACCCAGCCGCTTCAACCTAGGAACCACCCCAGCTAGGACGCCAAAGATCAGAGCCACACCCTGCATCGTGGTGAGAGGCCGAGTCAACCATGTCACCGCAGATGCACCGCAAAATGCTACTGACGTCGATCGGGTAAGTTACTTGTTAACTCAAGACTGCAATGCTTTGTTTGACTCGAGCTTCAGATTCGCTTGTTTAAGGCTTTGCTACTAGAAATGATTTGAGAATTGCAAGACTTAAGTGCATGCTTTTAGTTCAAACCCCTGGTTTCGAACTCCGAACGAAAGTAGGATGTTCCGGGGTGAGAATACTAATAGATGGAATAGAGTTCCTAGCAAACCTTATAATTTTGGAGACCCAGACCTTAGACGTCATATTGGGAATGGATTGGTTATCCAAGCACAAGGCCGTATTGGATTGTGGACAGAGGACTATCTCAGTTGAGAGCCCGTGTGGGAAGAAAGTAGAATTTCAAGCCACTGCAGTTAGAGATGGCCAGTTGATGGTTAACAGTACCAAGGCAATCAGCATAGAGGATGTCTCAGTAGTGAATGAGTACCCCGATGTTTTTCCCGAAGATCTACCTGGTATGCCGCCAAATAGGGACATAGAGTTTGTGATAGAGCTTGTACCGGGTACAGCACCGATAGCAAAGAGACCCTATCGGATGTCCACCGAGGAGTTGGTAGAAATGAAGAAACAGCTAGAAGAGTTAATGGAGAAAGGATTTATCAGACCGAGTTCGCCGTGGGGAGCACCGCTTTGTTTGTCAAGAAGAAGGACGGGAGTTTCAGGATGTGCATTGACTACCGTGCACTCAACGAAGTCACCGTGAAGAATAAGTATCCGCTACCCAGGATTGATGATTTGTTTGATCAGTTGAGAGGAGCCGGAGTTTTCTCCAAGATTGATCTGAGATCGGATACCATCGCTTGAAGATCCGATCGTAAGATATTCAAGATCGCATTCTCGCCAAGATATGGACATTACGAGTTTACGGTTATGTCCTTTGGGCCGATTTAATGCGCCACCTTATTTCATGAATATGATGAATAAGGTGTTCATGGAATATTTGGACAAGTTTGTCGTCGTGTTCATAGATCGATATCCTAATCTACTCCAAGACAGAGGATGAACATGCCGAACACTTAAGGCGAGTTTTGGAAAAGTCGAGGAACAAAGCAACTTTTCGCCAAGTTCAAGAAGTGTGATTTTTGGAAGGACAAGGTAGAGTTTCTTGGACATGTAATGACCGCAGAAGGAGTCGCCGTAGATCCAAGCAAGGTAGAAGCTGTGTTACATTGGGAGCAAACCAAAGATCGTGACCAGTTCGGAGTTTCCTTGGAATGGCAGGATACTACCAAGCTTTCATCGAAGGCTTCTCGACAATTGCGAAACCTCTTACGCAATCACTGAAGAAGGAAAAGAAGTTTGCATGGACGCGAATGTGAGAAAGGATTTCAGAGTCAAGAAGCGATTGACATCAAGACCGGTGTTAGTTCTACCGATGTTGCTCAAAGCTTCGATATTTATTGTGACGATCGCGCCAAGGACTTGGATGTGTCTTGATGCGAGAATGGAAAGGTCGCCGCTATGCATCAAGGCGCTGAGGCCGCATGAGGAAAATTATCCGACACATGACCTAGAGTTAGCCGTAGTGCATGCCTTGAAGATATGGCGTCACTATCTCGATCGGAAACAGATGTGAAGTATATACGGATCATAAGAGTTTTAAGTACATATTCACCCAATGGATCTCAATATGAGGCAGAGGAGATGGTTAGAGTTGATCAAGGACTATAATGTTGGGATCCATTACCACCGGGAAGGCCAACGTAGTAGCCGATGCCCCGAGTCGGAAAAGCCATACCGTGAGTACGCTGCTAGCCACAAGTCGGGATGAGTTATGTGAGGATTTTCTAAAATGAAGATTGAGGTAGTACCTAGCGGATTCTTGGCCACATTAGAAGTAAAGCCTACCCTAGAGGATCAGATCCGAGAAGGATGTATGATGATGACGAGATCCGCAGGATTAAGTCCATCAAGAAGGAAGGCAAGGCGAGAGGACTTCAAGTTGGATGAGCAAGGCACGTTGTGGATGAAGGATCGCATTTGTGTGCCTAACAAAAAGGAGTTAAAGCAACTGATTTTGGAAGAAGCCCATGACTCTAAGTACTCAATTCATCCTCGAAGCGCCAAGATGTATCAGGATCTCAAGGAGAGATTCGGTGGCCGAGTATGAAACGTGAAGTTGCCGAGCATGTTGCATTGTGCGACGTATGCCGTAGAGTTAAGGCAATGCATCGTAGACCAGCAGGATTGCTACAACCGCTGAAAATACCTCGAGTGGAAGTGGGAGGAAATCGGAATGGATTTCATTACGGTTTGCCAAAGACTCAAGGAGGTTATGACTCCATATGGGTTATAGTGGATCGCTTGACTAAAGTAGCCCATTTTATCCTCGTGAAGACCACTTACTCGGGAGATAAGTTAGCGTAATTGTACATGATCAGATTGTCTGCTTGCACGGAGTGCCAAAGAGGATTGTATCGACAGAGGTACCCAATTTACCTCAAGGTTCTCGGGAATAAGTTGCATGAAGCCATGGGAACCCGCTTGAACTTCAAGATGCCTTATCATCCATGCATCGAGACGGACAGACCGAAAGAGTCAACCAGATTCTCGGAGGATATGTTGAGAGCTTGTGCATTAGCTTATGCTACCTCTTGGGATAAGAGTTTGCCGTATGCCGAGTTTAGTTACAACAATAGTTATCAAGCTAGTTTACGATGTCACCTTTGAGGCATCAGATGGTCGACTCGCTTGGACGCCATTGAATTGGAATGAGACCGGCGAGCCGTGTCTTTGGGCCTGATATTCTTCAAGAGGTCAAGAGCAGATCGCCATGATTAGGGAAAGGTTGAAGATAGCCCAATCTCGACGAGAAGAGTTATGTCGACAATCGTCGCCGAGACTTGAGTTTTGAACCGTAAGACTTTGTATACCTCGAGTTACGCCTCTCGTGGGAGTTAAGAGGTTCCATGCCAAAGGGAAACTCGCACTCGTTATGTTGGACCATTTAGGATTTTGAGTCGCAGAGGCGAAGTTGCTTACCACCGGAGTTGCCACAATCGTTGGTGAGTGCATGATGTATTCCATGTGTCCAGCTTGAAGAAGTGTCTCCGAGTTCCCGAGGAATGCACACCGCTAGAGTCAATTGAGTTGCAAGGGACTTGACTTATAAGGAGCATCCCATGAGGATTCCGACACAATGGATCGAGAAACTAGAAATAAGTCAACCCGCTTTCAGAGAGTTCAAGGAGCAACCATGGAGAAAGCGGCGACTTGGGAGCGTGAAGAGGATTTGAGGAAGGAATTTCCAAACCTATTCTCAGAGTGAGCCCCTGAATCTCTGGACTAGATTCTATTAAGGGGGAGGTTTGTAACACCCCAAAATTTTGCTTTTCTTAAATTCATGTGTGATTTGGCACTTTGGTGAATTTTTGGAATTTTCTCGAATTTATTTGGATTTATTTGGAATTTATTTGAATTTATTCCATTTTGAAATAATTAAAGAATTTAATTTTGCAAATAAAATTTTGTTGGAAATATTTTATTTGAGTCCAAAATGTTCCAAAATATTTTCCGTAATTTTTCTCGAATTTTTCCGAGTCTTTTGCTATTTTTAATAAATTAAATGAATTATCGGGAATTATTTTAAATATTAAATCGCTGGAAAATCAACTCGGTCGAGTATCGCTCATCCGATCGAAGTCGAACCCGAAGTCGGACTCGAACCGACCGAGCCGCTTGACTCGATCAAACCAAATTAAAACCCTAATCAATCCCAACCGTTGGATCAAGATCCAACGGCCGAGATCCGCCTGCACGGCTCGGAGCCGTGATCCGCCCGGATCCGATCGCGCTCGCGCGATCGTGGCCGTTGATCGTGCCACGTGGACGGTTCTCCGCCTCGCCCCCGCCGAGTCCGAGCCGACTCGCCGCCGTGCCCGCCGTGAAGAACTAGGTCTCCGCTTTCGCGACGGACGCCGAGGTTATTTAATGACCGGCCACACCCCGAGGATCGCTTTGACCTAGCGCACCAGAATTCCTAGACAACGCCGCTCGAGCCGCCGCCGTTGAGCCGCAATCGCCGCCGGAGTTGTCTCTTCCTCCGCCGCGGTTCCTTGCCGATTGCGGCCATCTCCGCTGCCCTCCGCCGTTGTGTCGAATCGACTCGCGCCGAGGCGCACCCGAGCTACCTCTCACTTCACGGAAGGGTCCCGCAACGCCGTAGCCGTGGGCATCATCTCCAGCTCCGTCAAGCCAGCGCCGCCGTGGGCCATCGCCGGACTTCAAGCTTCCTCAGCCGGCGGATCTTCTTCCAGGGGCCGCGAGTACGCCACGTCGTCTCACGGTGAGATCCCGTTCCAAATCCTAGATCCAATCTCCACCGCTGGATCTAGATCCAACGGTCCGAAATCAATGCGTTAACCCAAACGCGTCAACACTAGATCTAATCCGCCGCTGATTTTCAAACCAACGGCCGAGATTGCGCCACGTGTCGGGAAGTTGGACCGACGCGGTCGGCCGCCCACGCTGGCAGCGTGTAGCGCCGACACGCCGGCCCCGCGTGTCGAGGGCCCGCATGTCGCTGGCTAATCCAGCCTAAGCGCCGACGCCACCCATGACGCCACAAGGTCCCACATGTCGCACTGCGGTCGAAGTCCCCGCCGACGTCGGCCGATGACGCTACCCGAGTGGTCCCACCTGTCGGGCCTCACGTGGAGTCGTGGACCGAGTCCACGGTAGACCCGAGCCGAGCGTGGACCGAGTCCATGGACCGACTGACGTCAGCCGCCCAATCAGAGGCTGCCACGTGTCCATGCTGACGCAATAATTAATTTCCAAAAGAAAATGATTTATTAAATCGAAATAATGATTTGATTTTGTTTCAAACTTCAAACGCTTATAACTTTTATGCGTTTCAACTCCGATTTGAGTGATTCAAATTTCTAAATTTGTATAAAATTCAGATCTACCCAAATATGAATTTTATTTAATTTTTGGACTAAAGTTTTTCTCTGTAATATTATTTAATTGATTATTTAAACTTTAATAAATCATAACTTTTATGCTTTAACTCCAAATTTGATTTATTCCAGTTTCTAAAAATCCAGAAAATTATGTTCTCTCTGTTTATGGATTTTATTTGGAGTTTTGGGATGTTTTTGCCTATTGTTTATTTGCGTATTTGCTATTTGCACGCTTTACGAGTAGACGTTGAAGTGCCTAAGGATTCAAGGAGAAGTGTTGACTCAGGATCCAACTCAAGACCAAGAACAAGTACTCTTTGAAGGCAAGTTGTGCTTTGACCATGTTGATCCTATTTCGAAATCTATTTTGATTTAAACTATTGCATGCTAGTTCAATTAGAAAGATACTTTGTTTAAACATGGGGGTTAGATAAGTACCAATTTGCTGTATGACACCTTGATTATTTAAGTATGTGCCATGACCCTTGTCACCTTAGTTGTGGATTACTAGTTGGACATTATTAGATTGCCAACATGGGTTTAGACCGTTGTAGTATACTGCTTAGACCTGCTACGTGCTCATGACATGATTTTGGATAATCAAATGCTAATATTGATTTAATGATATATTGAACCTGTTTTGGGAAAGTATCATGTGATGTTGATGGCACGTGGTGCATGGTAATCAACTGGGGTTTGATAAACAGCTTTCGGCCGGGCATGTGGCAAGAGTAATCAGTGGGCCAGTTGTGGCATTGGGGATGTTGATTTGGTTCTTCTGTAGTCTTGCCCTGGTCACTCTAAGGACTTAACCTTGCAAGCCTTTGAACTGGGTCATACTTGCAACCACATGGTCGAATGGGACGGCCCTAGTTGACTAAGTCGCTAAGGACTCACTTGTGGAGCCTCGTGGTGTCAATTACACCGCTTGTGTGATTGTGCGGGGAGCGTATCGTGGTCGTGGCCAGATACCCATCTAACGGTGTGTTGGTCCCATACTTCGCCTTGGCTAAGGGAAGGGATGGTGTAGAGCACGAACCTGAGAGGACCACCTGTGTTGTTTGAGGCTTCCGAAAGGCTTTGTTACTGAACTCGCCTTTGTGGTGTTTGACTGTATCTTGTGGGTAAAGTGCATAACCTCTGCAGAGTGTAGAATCTATTTAAATAGCCGAGTCCACTGTGATCGACAATGCTCGGGAATTACAAATAAGGGTTAGATTTTCTCAAAAATAACTTTGGTTTGAAAGGTGGGTTGGTTTAGTAATGAAGATGACGGAAATGTGGTTTAGGATGGGGAGAATGTTTATTAAACTTCTTGAAAAGTTATTTATGCTTTACTTGTTTCTACTGCTTTCGAATCTATTTATGATACTTGTCAAATGTCAAGCATCGCAAATATACCTTAAGCTATTCCTTTGTACCAAGCCATGCATATAGTATATTAGCTTGCATTCTGTGCATGACTTGCTGAGTACCAAGTACTCACCCTTGCCTCAACACAATATCAGTTGAAGAAGAGACTGCACCAGCTTTGGAGGAGGAACTCCAAGAGGATCCGTCTACTTAGGAAGCGAGCCCGATCGATTCTGTGGTATCTTTGGATGGCGCCACGAAGTTATTTGATTTTCCGCTGCTATTATTTTTCTCTGAATAAGTTTCGCCTTGCGAGGCATGCATTTGTAACTTGGCCATAAGGTCGAGTAACCACTTTGGTTATTTAAATAAAGTACTTTGATAATATCGAATGGTATGATTGTGATATTTACCAATGTTAAGACTGTGTGCACTAGCGCGTTCCTGGACTAGTGCTGAAAACACAGAGGGTCCGGATTTGCAAATTCGGGGTCCCGACAAGCCAGTACTCGAGCTACACGAGCCAGATCCAGAGGAGTCAGATCTCGATGAGGACACTGCTTCTTCGACTACCATAGAGGACACAGTTGCTGGACATGGCGATCAAGTTACGCCTATGCCACAAAGACCTGCATCAGTGCCGTGGAGGTTTTCTCGATGAGTGAGCATAGGTTCTATAGTGAGACTCCTTCGCCGAGTCGCGTCATAGAATAAAGAGTCACCCTTTAGGCGTTAGACTCCAGAGTTAGTTCGATTTGGATTTGCTTTGTTTGTCGAGTGTGCAAGATGTGTTGCAAGGCCCTTAGGCATTGTAAGCAGCCATACCAAGTTATTAATAATAAAGTTGGACCTTAAAGTTACACCTTTCGCCCCGCGTAAGTTCCATATTACTTGTCTATTCTTGTTTCCCTCTCATCTCTAAACCTAGAGCAAACCGACAGATGGTGAACACCCGGGGAAACTTTGGAAGCAATGGGAGTGGTTCTCGCCCAGTAGAAAACCCCAATGATGGAGCACCAGACCGTCACTAGATGTGCAGAATTTCTGAGCTTTCCTTGCTGCCTGCACTCGCTTGATGCATGCTTTTAGTTCAAACTCCTGGTTCCGAACTCCGAACGAAAGTAGGATGTTCCGGTGAGAATACTAATAGATGGAATAGAGTTCCTAGCAAACCTTATAATCTTGGAGACCTGCACCTTAGACGTTATTTTGGGAATGGATTGGTTATCCAAGCACAAGGTCATATTGGATTGTGGACGAAGGACTATCTCGATTGAGAGCCCGTGTGGGAAGAAAGTGGAATTTCAAGCCACTGCAGCTTAGAGATGGGCAGTTGATGGTTAACGATACCAAGGCAATCAGCATAGAGGATGTCTCGAGAGTGAATGAGTACCCGATGTTTTTCCCGAAGATCTACGGTATGCCGCCAAACAGGGACATAGAGTTTGTGATAGAGCTTGTACTGCACAAAGACCGATAGCAAAGAGACCCTATCGGATGTCCACCGAGGAGTTGGTAGAAATGAAGAAACAAATAGAAGAGTTAATGGAGAAAGGATTTATCGACCGAAGTTCGTCGCCGTGGGGAGCACCAGTTTTGTTTGTCAAGAAGAAGGACGGAGTTTCAGGATGTGCATTGACTACCGTGCACTCAACGAAGTCACCGTGAAGAATAAGTATCCGCTACCCAGGATTGATGATTTGTTTGATCGGTTGAGAGGAGCCGGAGTTTTCTCCAAGATTGATCTCGAGATCGGGATACCATCGATTGAAGATCCGATCGGAAGATATTCAAGATCGCATTCTCGTCAAGATATGGACATTACGAGTTCTACGGTTATGTCCTTTGGGTGACGAATGTGCCGGCTTATTTCATGAATATGATGAATAAGGTGTTCATGGAATATTTGGACAAGTTTGTCGTCGTGTTCATAGACGATATCCTAATCTACTCCAAGACAGAGGATGAACATGCCGAACACTTAAGGCGAGTTTTGGAAAAGCAGAGGAACGAGAACTTTTGCCAAGTTCGGCAAGTGTGATTTTTGGAAGGACAAGGTAGAGTTTCTTGGACATGTAATGACCGCATGAGGAGTCGCCAGAGATCCAAGCAAGGTAGAAGCGTGTTACATTGGGAGCAGCCGAAGATCGTGACCCAGATTCGGAGTTTCCTTGGAATGGCAGGATACTACCGCCGCTTTCATCGAAGGCTTCTCGACAATTGCGAAACCTCTTACGCAATCGGCTGAAGAAGGAAAACAAGTTTGCATGGACGCCAATGTGAGAAAGGATTTCAGAGTCAAGAAGCGATTGACATCAAGACCGTGTTAGTTCTACCTGGATGTTGCTCAAAGCTTCGATATTTATTGTGACGCATCGCGCCAAGGACTTGGATGTGTCGATGCGTAATGGAAAGGTCGCCGCTATGCATCAAGGCAGTTGAGGCCGCATGAGGAAAATTATCCGACACATGACCTAGAGTTAGCTGCCGTAGTGCATGCCTTGAAGATATGGCGTCACTATCTGATCGGAAACAGATGTGAAGTATATACGGATCATAAGAGCCTTAAGTACATATTCACCCAGTCGGATCTGAATATGAGGCAGAGGAGATGGTTAGAGTTGATCAAGGACTATAATGTTGGGATCCATTACCACCCCGGGAAGGCCAACGTAGTAGCCGATGCCCTGAGTCGGAAAAGCCATACCGTGAGTACGTTGCTAGCCACAAGTCAGGATGAGTTATGTGAGGATTTTCAGAAAATGAAGATTGAGGTAGTACCTAGGGGATTCTTGGCCGCATTAGAAGTAAAACCTACCCTAGAGGATCAGATCCGAGAAGGACAGAAGGATGATGACAAGATCCGCAGGATTAAGTCCATCAAGAAGGAAGGCAAGGCAGAGGACTTCAAGTTGGATGAGCAAGGCACGTTGTGGATGAAGGATCGCATTTGTGTGCCTAACAAAAAGGAGTTAAAGCAACTGATTTTGGAAGAAGCCCATGACTCTAAGTACTCAATTCATCCTGGAAGCGCCAAGATGTATCAGGATCTGAAGGAGAGATTCTGGTGGCCGAGTATGAAACGTGAAGTTGCCGAGCATGTTGCATTGTGCGACGTATGCCGTAGAGTTAAGGCAATGCATCGAGACCAGCAGGATTGCTACAACCGCTGAAAATACCTGAGTGGAAGTGGGAGGAAATCGGAATGGATTTCATTACCGGTTTGCCAAAGACTCAAGGAGGTTATGACTCCATATGGGTTATAGTGGATCGCTTGACTAAAGTAGCCCATTTTATCCCCGTGAAGACCACTTACTCGGAGATAAGTTAGCGAATTGTACATGATCAGATTGTCTATTTGCACGGAGTGCCAAAGAGGATTGTATCTGACAGAGGTACCCAATTTACCTCAAGGTTACGGAATAAGTTGCATGAAGCCATGGGAACCCGCTTGAACTTCAAGATGACTTATCATCCACAGACGGACGGACAGACCGAAAGAGTCAACCAGATTCTGGAGGATATGCTAAGAGCTTGTGCATTAGCTTATGCTACTTCTTGGGATAAGAGTTTACCAGATTCTGGATACAATGGATCGAGAGACCAGAAATAAGTCAACCCGTTTTTGTAGAGTTCAGTGGAGCAACCATGAAGAAAGCGAAGCGACTTGGGAGCGCGAAGAGGATTTGAGGAAAGAGTTTCCAAACCTATTCCTTTAGTAAAGCCCTGAATCTCGGGGACGAGATTCTATTAAGGGGGGGAGGTTTGTAACACCCCAAAATTTTGCTTTCCTTAAATTCATGTGTGGTTTGGCACTTTGGTGAATTTTTGGAATTTTCTGGAATTTATTTGGATTTATTTGGAATTTATTTGAATTTATTCCATTTTGAAATAATTAAAGAATTTAATTTTGCAAATAAAATTTTGTTGGAAATATTTTATTTGAGTCCAAAATGTTCCAAAATATTTTCCTGAATTTTTCTGGAATTTTTCCGAGTCTTTTGCTATTTTTAATGAATTAAATGAATTATTGGGAATTATTTTAAATATTAAATCTCTGGAAAATCAACTCGGGTCGGTTACTGTTCATCCGACCGAGCCCGAGTCAGACTTGAGTTCGAGTCCGACCCGAGCCAGTTGACTCGATCAAACCAGCTCAAAACCCTAACCGATCCCAACCGTTGGATCAAGATCCAACTACCGAGATCCGCCTGCACGGCTCGAGCCGCATCCGGCCCGGATCCGATCGCATCCACACGATCGTGGCCGTTGATCGTGCCACGTGGACGGCCGTGAGTCATCGTCTCCGCTCCGACTCCGAGCCGGAGAGCTCCGCCGTGACCGAGCAGGACACGGCTAGGGTTCCGATTTGCACGCACGTCGAGGCCGTATTTAAAGCATGAGACGTCCCGAGGTTGCTCTCATCCTTGCGCACCCGCTTCCGAGCCATCTCGCCGAGCCGTCGCCGCTGCTTGCCCGTCTGAGTTCGCGGAGTTGGAACTCGCTGCGCGCGGTTTGCGCTGCTTTTCCGCCGTCGTCAGTCGTCTTCCGCCGAGAAGGAGCCGGATCAGGATCCTCGCGACGACGCACTCGAAGGAGGACTCATCTCGCCGGAGAGGCTCCGTAGCGCCGTGCCCTTGGTCGCCGTCCCGTCTCCGGTGCACCAAGCCCCGCCGCGACGCCATCGTCACCGCGAAGGTTCTCGGCCGTCCGATCAAGATCCGGCGATCCACGGTGAGCCCACGTTCTCCCCAAACCCTAGAAACCGATTAGATCTGAACCGCTGGATCAAGATCCAACGGCCCACGATCGCCACGTCTTTGTAGTAGTGTTATTATAGGATTAGATCTGGACCGTCCGATCTAGATCGAACGCCCACGATCATCGAGTAGATTCAACGTGTTAACCCTGGATCTAATCGCGCCGCCGAATTTCAAACCAACGGCCGGGATTGCGCCACGTCTTGGGAAGATGGACCGACGCGGTCGGCGCCGTGCAGACGTGTGGCGCGTGTCCTGACACGCTGGCCCCGCATGTCGAGGGCCCACACGTCGGCCGCGTTGCGTGAGACCCGTCTTGACAAAGGGTCCCACTGTCGACCTCACCGAAGCGTGGGACCGGTCCACAGTGGACCAAACAGCGCCGTGGTGAGCCCATGAGCGGTGGCGTCGACGCCAGCCAATCGGAGCTGACACGTGTCCATCTTTGGCGCAATAATTAATTTCCGAAAAAGAAAATGATTTATTAATTCGAATTAAAGATTTCAGATTTTGTTCCAAACTTCAAACGCTTATAACTTTTGCGTTTCAACTCCGATTTGAGTGATTCAAATTTCTAAATTTGTATAAAATTCAGATCTACTCAAATATGAATTTTATTTAATTTTTGGACTAAAGTTTTTCTCTGTAATATTATTTAATTGATTATTTAAACTTTCATAAATCATTACTTTTGCATTTTAACTCCGATTTGAACGATTCCAGTTCCTAAAAATCCAGAAAATTATGTTCTCTCTGTTTATGGATTTTATTTGGAGTTTTGGGATGTTTTTGCCTATTGTTTATTTGTGTATTGCTATTTGCACGCTTTA
Organism: Rhipidocladum racemiflorum; assembly: GCA_036346355.1. Lineage (NCBI taxonomy): Eukaryota > Viridiplantae > Streptophyta > Magnoliopsida > Poales > Poaceae > Rhipidocladum > Rhipidocladum racemiflorum. The sequence continues at coordinate 47,326,738 of CM070577.1, read as the reverse complement.
CGAGTAGACGTTGAAGTGCCGGAAGGATTCGAAGGAGAAGTGTTGACTCAGGATCCAACTCAAGACCAAGAACAAGTACTCTTTGAAGGCAAGTTGTGCTTTGACCATGTTGATCCTATTTCGAAATCTATTTTGATTTAAACTATTGCATGCTAGTTCAATTAGAAAGATACTTTGTTTAAACATGGGGGTTAGATAAGTACCAATTTGCTGTATGACACCTTGATTATTTAAGTATGTGCCATGACCCTTGTCACCCTAGTTGTGGTTTACTAGTTGGACATTGTTAGATTGCCAACATGGGCTTTAGACCGTTGTAGTGTATGGCTTAGACCTGCTACGTGCTCATGACATGATTTTGGATAATCAAATGCTAATATTGACTTAATGATATATTGAACCTGTTTTGGAAAAGTATCATGTGATGTTGATGGCACGTGGTGCATGGTAATCAAGCGGGGTTTGATAAATGATTTTCGGCCAGGGCATGTGGCAAGAGTAATCAGTGGGGCCATTGTGGCATTGGGGATGTTGATTTGGTTCTTGGGTAGTCTTGCCCTGGTCACTCTAAGGACTTAACCTTGCAAGCCTTTGAACTGGGTCATACTTGCAACCACATGGTCGAATGGGGCGGCCCTAGTTGACTAAGTCGCTAAGGACTCACTTGTGGAGCCTCAGGGTGTCAATTACACCGTTTGTGTGATTATGCGGGGGAAGCGTGTCGTGGTGTGGCCAGATACCCATCTAACGGTGTGTTGGTCCCATACTTCGCCTTGGCTAAGGGAAGGGATGGGGTAGAGAACGTACCGGAGATGACCACCTGTGTTGTTTGATGATTCCGAAAGGCTTTGTTACGGGAACTAGCCTTTGTTGTTTTTGACTGTATCTTGTGGTTAAAGTGCATAACCTCTGCAGAGTGTAGAATCTATTTAAATAGCCGAGTCCACGATCGACATTGCTCAAAATTACAAGTCAAGGGTTAGACTTTACGAAAATAATTTGGATTTGAAAGGTTGGTTTGGTTTAATAATGAAGATGATGAAAATGTGGTTTAGGATGGGGAAAAATGTTTATTAAACTTCTTGAAAAGTTATTTACGCTTTACTTATTTCTCGCTTTGAATCTACTTATATTACTTGTCAAATCTTTGTTTCTTGCCAAATATACCTTGAGCTATTCCTTTGTACCAAGCCATGCATATAGTATATTAGCTTGCATTCTGTGCATGACTTGCTGAGTACTAAGTACTCACCCTTGCCTCAACACAACACCAGTTGAAGAGGAGACTACGCCGGCTTCGGAGGAGGAATTCCAAGAGGATCCGTCTACTTAGGGATGCGAGCCCAGTCAGTTGCCTGTGGTATACTGGATGGCGCCACGATGTTACCTTATTTGATTTTCCGCTGCTATTATTTCTCTTTTAATAAGTTTCGCCTTGCGAGGCATATATTTGTAACTTGACCATAAGGTCAAGTAACCAGTTTGGTTATTTAAATAAAGTACTTTGATAATATCGATTGGTATGATTGTGATATTTACCAATGTTAAGACTGTGTGCACTAGCGCGTTCCTGGACTAGTGCTGAATACACAGAGGGTCCGGATTTGCAAATTCGGGGTCCCGACATCTGATTTTGAGAAGGAGTTCAACTGGACACCTGATGTACTGTAACACCCCAAAATTTTGCTTTCCTTAAATTCATGTGTGATTTGGCACCTTGGTGAATTTTTGGAATTTTCTGGAATTTATTTGGATTTATTTGGAATTTATTTGAATTTATTCCATTTTGAAATAATTAAAGAATTTAATTTTGCAAATAAAATTTTGTTGGAAATATTTTATTTGAGTCCAAAATGATCCAAAATATTTTCCAGAATTTTTCTGGAATTTTTCTGAGTCATTTGCTATTTTTAATGAATTAAATGAATTACTGGGAATTATTTTAAATATTAAATCGCTGGAAAATCCAACTCGGGTCAAGTACTGTTCATCCGACCGAGTCGGACTCGAGTCCGACCCGAGCCAGTTGACTCGACCGAACCCACTCCTAACCCTAATCAATCCCACCCGTTGGATCAAGATCCAACGGTGAGATCCGTCCGACCCCGAGCCGTGTCGGGCCGGACCGTCGCCGCGCGATCGTGGCCGTTGGTTGTGCCACGTGGGCGGCCACGATTTCATCGTCTCCGCCGAGTCCGAGCTGGACTCCGCCGCCGTGTCCGCCGCCGTGAGAGCTAGGTCTCCGTTTTACGCACGCCGAGGCTATTTAATGCCCGGCATACCCGAGATCGCCATCCCACGCGGTTCGAAACCCTAGCTCGCGCCGCTAGGATCCCCACCGTCTCGCCGTTATTGCTCGCCGGAGTTGGAAATGCATTCCGCCGCGATTAAACGCCGATATTCTTGCCGTCAAGTCGTCCTCGCCGTCATCAAGCCGGATCCGGATTCCCCAAGGCGAGAGGCAGCGTTGTACCTCACTCAGCCGGAGCGCGCCGAAGCGCCCGGCCGGCAAGGTCGTCGTCCGTCTCAGTCAAGCCAGCCGCCGCGTGCCATCGCCGTCCACGAAGCCGTGCGCGTTGGATCGGTCGGACGGCAGCGGTGAGTTCACGTGTTTCCCAAACCCTAGAAACCCGATTAGATCTGGACCGTTGGATCAAGATCCAGCGGTTCCACAATCGCCACGTCTTTATGCGAGGCGATTATAGGATTAGATCTGGACCGTCCGATCTAGATCGAGCGGCCACGAGCATCGAGTAGTTTCAACGTATTAAACCCTGGATCCAATCCGCGCCGTTGATTTTCAAACCAACGGGCGAGATTGCGCCACGTGTCGGGAAGTTGGGCCGACGCGGTGGCGCCCGCAGCGCGTCGTGTAATGCCCGACACGCGGGGCCGCGTGTCGAGAGGCCCGCATGTCGCTGGCTAACCCGCCAAGCGGCGTCACCCATGACATCACAGTGGGTCCCACTGTCGGGCCGTGGTGAGCTCACGGACGTCGGCGATGACGCGTCACCCGAGTGGGCCCACATGTCGATCACGTGGCCGTGGGCCGAGTCCACCATGGACCCGAGCCGGCGTGGGACCGAGCCTATGGACCGGTAGCGTCGGCCAGGCCAATCAGAGCTGCCACGTGTCCATCTTGACGCCAATAATTAATTTCGAAAAGAAAATGATTTATTAATTCGAATAATGATTTCAAATTTAGATTCAAACTTCAAACGCTTATAACTTTTGCGTTTCAACTCCGATTTGAGCGATTCAAATTTCTAAATTTGTATTAAATTAAGACCTACCTAAATATAAATTTTATTTAATTTTTGGACTAAAGTTTTTCTCTGTAAAATTATTTAATTGATTATTTAAACTTTAAATAATCATAACTTTTGCGTTTTAACTCCAAATTTGACGATTCCAGTTTCTAAAAATCCAGAAAATTATGTTCTCTCTGTTTATGGATTTTATTTGGAGTTTTGGGATCTTTTTGCATAGTGTTTATTTGTGTATTTGCTATTTGCACGCTTTACGAGTAGGCGTTGAAGTCTTGGGAGGGATTCGAAGGAGAAGTGTTGACTCAGGATCCAACTCAAGACCAAGAGCAAGTGCTTTTTGAAGGCAAGTTGTGCTTTGACCATGTTGATCCCATTTCGAAATCTATTTTGATTTAAACTATTGCATGCTAGTTTAATTAGAAAGATACTTTGGTTTAAACACAGGGGTTAGATAAATACCAATTTGCTATATGACACCTTGATTACTTAAGTATGTGCCATGACCCTTTGTCACCCTAGTTGTGGTTTACTAGTTGGACATTATTAAATTGCCAACATGGGTTTAGATCGTTGTAGTATCTTTGCTTAGACACCTTTCGTGCTCATGACATGATTTTGGATAATTAAATGTTAATATTGACTTAATGATATATTGAACCTGTTTTGGAAAAGTATCATGTGATGTTGATGGCACGTGGTGCATGGTAATCAAGCGGGGTTTGATAAACGATTTCGGCCAGGGGCATGTGGCAAGAGTAATCAGGTGGGCCAGTTGTGGCATTGGGAGTGTTGATTTGGTTTTTCGGGTAGTCTTGCCCTGGTCACTCTAAGGACTTAACCTTGCAAGCCTTTGAACTGGGTCATACTTGCAACCACATGGCTGGAATGGGACGGCCCCTAGTTGACTAAGTCGCTAAGGACTCACTTGTGGAGCCTCAGGTGTCGATTACACCGTTTGTGTGATTGTGCGGGAGGCGTATCGTGGCTGTGGCCAGGTACCCATCTAACGGTGTGTTGGTCCCATACTTCGCCTTGGCTAAGGGAAGGGATGGTGTAGAGCACGAACCGGAGAGGACCACCTGTGTTGTTTGAGGCTTCCGAAAGGCTTTGTTATGATCGCTCATTCGCATACTTTTGTATGGCGATTCACGGCTGACGTGGTGAGTGGATTGTATCTTGTGGGTAAAGTGCATAACCTCTGCAGAGTGTAGAATCTATTTGAATAGCCGAGTCCACGGTACTGGACAATGCTCGGGAATTACAGTCAAGGGTTAGATTTTCTGAAAATAACTTGGATTTGAGAAGTTGGGTTGGTTTAACAAAGAAGATGATGGAAATATGGTTTAGGATGGGGAAAAATGTTATATAAACTTTTTGAAAAGTTATTTATGCTTTACTTGTTTTTACTGCTTTCGAATCTACTTATATTACTTGTCAAATGCTTTGTTTACATAAATATACCTTAAGCTATTCCTTTGTACCAAGCCATGCATATAGTATACTAGCTTGCATTCTGTGCATGACTTGCTTTGAGTACCAAGTACTCACCCTTGCCTCAACACAATACCCGATTGAAGAGGAGACTACGCCCGGATTTTGAGGCGGAACTCCAAGAGGACCCGTCTACTTAGGAGGCGAGCCCGATCAGTTGCACGTGGTATCTTTGGATGGCGCCACAAGTTTATTTGATTTTCCGCTGCTATTATTTCTATGTTAATAAGTTACGCCTTGCAAGGCATATATTTGTAACTTGGCCATAAGGTCGAGAAACCCTTTGGTAATTTAAATTCAGTACTTTGATAATATCGATTGGTATGATTGTGATATATACCGATGTTAAGGCTGTGTGCACTAAGCGCGTTCTGGACTAGTCTTGAATACACAGAAGGGTCCGGATTTGCAAATTCGGGAGTCCCGACAGAGGTGGTATCGAGCCATACTTGACCGTAGGCTCAACCCTAAGCTAGAATGGTCGTAGTGAGGATAAAACCTATTTTCTAAAGCTAAAAATTTGTGAAGACAAGAAATGACCTCTCGACTTATCCCCTTCTCTCTTTTCTTGTCTCTTGCTGAAATTTTCCCTTACCTCGTCACGATCGAAAAATTCCGAGTTCTTACGAAAAGCACTCTTGTGACAGATGGAGGAAGAGTTCAACTACGTTGATCTAGGAGTTGGTCACGCCGCGGAACTTTGGCACATGCTACAAACTCTCGGAGATTTTGAGAAGCCCCAATACCAAGTGGAAGTGATCGAGACAAGCGAGGATTGATCAAGGCTTGTGGCGTGAGGATTGAGGTACTGTCGAGGAAGAGGGGCCAGGCAATCGCCGATACAACTGCCTTTGCTAGAAGATCTACAATGCAGGCGGGTATCCAAGAAGTTTCCACGACGAGCAATGCGGCACATTACCGATATCCACGCCAGAGAGTTGGAAAGCACGGTGTTCGTTATCATCCGCGGCGATAACCTTCTTGACCGAAGACGATTCAGGATGAGAATGCCACGGTTACACACGGTTGGCACGATTTGTCGTCGCCAGGAGGATGTACTAGATAATACAAGCAAGGAGCTACGAAGGCCCGCAAGGAGATCACGGCAGAGAAGAACGAGATGGCGGGAAGCTCAAGAGTATGTGGCACACCTTCTACGAAGGATTGACGAGTTGGAGATGACTTTGTACGGACCGGACCCAGAGCTAGTACTCGAGCTACACGAGCCGATCCGGAGGAGTCAGATCTCGATGAGGACACCGCTTCTTCGACTACCACGAGATGACATAGTCATTTGGACATGGCGATCGTTTCGCCTATGCCGCGACACCGTACCGTGCCGTGGAGGTTTTCTCGATGAGTGAGCTTAGGTTCTATAGTGAGACTCCTTCGCCGAGTCGCGTCATAAAATAAAGAGTCACCCTTTAGGCGTTAGACTCCGTGAGTTAGTTCGATTTGGATTTGCTTTGTTTCTTTGAGTGTGCATTATGTGTTGCAAGGCCCTTAGGCATTGTAAGCAGCCATACCAAGTTATTAATAATAAAGATGGACCTTAAAGTTACCCCTTTAGCCCGCATAAGTTCCATATTACTTGTCTATTCTTGTTTCCCTCTCATCTCTAAACCTAGAGCAATCAACAGATGGTGAACACCCGTAGGAACCTTGGAAGCAATGGGAGTGGATCTCGCCCAACAAAACCCCAATGATGGAGCACCAAAGACCGCCACTTGGATGTGCAGAATTTTGGAGCATTTCTTCTTTGCTCGAGACCCGATTGATGCATGCTATGATGCAACAAATGCAGCACGTCCTTTGCTCGAGGCCACTTTGCTAATCAAGTTAATCGGGACCACGCCGAGAATACAAGACTATCGAGTTCATGAGGACTCACCCACCCACTTTCTCTGGGAATGCCAATCCATTGGAAGCCAGATGATTGGTTAAGATCAATCGAGAGGAAGCTACACATAGCTCAATGCATAGGGAATGAGAAGGTACTTTACGCTTCTCATCGGTTGGAAGAACAACGGCCAGAATGGTGGGAGAACTTCGTGCACGCGAGAGAACCCTCAAGATATCACTTGGGAAGAGTTCACGGTGCATTCGACAAGATCACGTGCCTGAAGGAATCATGGACCTTAAGAAGGAGGAGTTCAGAGGGCCTTTGAAGCAAGGTAATCACCGGTGGCCGAGCTACGAACAAGTTCACCACAGCTAGCACGCTACGCACCTGAGGATGTAGCGACGAGATAAATCCAGGCAGTCTCGTTTCATGAAGGGACTTAACTCGGGATTGCAAGTAGGGTTGATCACCCACACCTTTCCAGATTTCCAAGAGTTGGTGAATAAGGCGCTTATTCTTGAGGACAAAGCGCAAGGCTGGATGAGAACGAGAAGCGCAGGATGCAACAAAGCAAGGATCACGCCAGAAACGCATAGCGGCGCTTGAGAATTGCACCAAATCAATTCTTGATTCCAACCACGAATGCAACAAGGACACCCTCCCGGCACCAAGACACCATCGATCGAACTACGGACCCAGCCCCGCTAGAAACGCTACCCCAGCAAATGGCGAGGAACAGTGAGACACCGTTACAAGCGCAACGAGCCAGGACACTTTGCCAACTGATTGTCCAAAGAAGACAGCAGAGGCGACCCATTCGTTTCAACCTAGGAACCACCCGGCTAGGGCGCCCGACTGTGAGCCACACCCTGCATCGTGGTGAGAGGCCGAGTCAACCATGTCACCGCGCGAGATGCAACTTTGCCGAGAATATGCTACCAGGCGTAAATCTTGGGTAAGTTACTTGTTAACTCGATGCACCCAGATTTTGTTTGACTCTGAGCTTAGCATTCGTTTGTTTCGCAAGGCTTTGCTACTAGAAATGACTTGAGAATTGCAAGACTTAAGTGCATGCTTTTAGTTCAAACCCACGGTTCCAGAACTCGAGCGAGTAGGATGTTCGAGGTGAGAATACTAATAGATGGAATAGAGTTCCTAGCAAACCTTATAATTTTGGAGACCCAGACCTTAGATGTTATATTGGGAATGGATTGGTTATCCAAGCACAAGGTCATATTGGATTGTGGACGAAGGACTATCTCGATTGAGAGCCCGTGTGGGAAGAAAGTGGAATTTCAAGCCACTTGCAGATTAGAGATGGGCGATTGATGGTTAACGGTACCAAGGCAATCAGCATAGAGGATGTCCCAAGAGTGAATGAGTACCCGATGTTTTTCCCGAAGATCTACGGTATGCCGCTGACAGGGACATAGAGTTTGTGATAGAGCTTGTACAGATGCGGCACCGATAGCAAAGAGACCCTATCGGATGTCTACCGAGGAGTTGGTAGAGATGAAGAAACAGCGAGAAGAGTTAATGGAGAAAGGATTTATCGGACCAAGTTCGTCACCGTGGGGAGCACCGAGTTTTGTTTGTCAAGAAGAAGGGCGGGAGTTTCAGGATGTGCATTGACTCACCGTGCACTCAATGAAGTCACCGTGAAAAATAAGTATCCGCTACCCAGGGTGATGATTTGTTTGATCGATTAAGAGGAGCCGAGTTTTCTCCAAGATTGATCGAGATCGGGATACCATCGATTGAAGATCCGATCGGAAGATATTCCGAGCGCATTCTCGTCAAGATATGGACATTCTGAGTTCTGATTATGTCCTTTGAAATTTAACGAATCGCCCGACTATTTCATGAATATGATGAATAAGGTGTTCATGGAATATTTGGACAAGTTTGTCGTCGTGTTCATAGACGATATCCTAGTCTACTCCAAGGCAGGAGGATGAACATGCCGAACACTTAAGGCGAGTTTTGGAAAAGCTAAGGGAACAGCAACTTTTCGCCAAGTTCAGCAAGTGTGATTTTTGGAAGGACAAGGTGGAGTTTCTTGGACATGTAATGACCCCTTGAGAGGGAGTCATTGTGGATCCAAGCAAAGTAGAAGGCGTGTTACATTGGGAGCGTAGAAGGCGTGACCCATTCGGAGTTTCCTTGGAATGGCGAGGATATTACCGCCCGTTTCATCGAAGGCTTTTCGACAATTGCGAAACCTCTTACGCAATTGCTGAAGAAGGAAAAGAAGTTTGCATGGGCGCTTGAGAATGTGAGGAAGGATTTGAGGCGAAGAAGCGATTGACATCGGCCGGTGTTAGTTCTCTAGGATGTTGCTCAAAGCTTCGATATTTATTGTGACGCATCGCGCCAAGGACTTGGATGTGTCTTGATGCAGAATGGAAAGGTAAGTAAACTTATGCATCGAGGCGATTGAGGCCGCATGAGGAAAATTATCCGACACATGACCTAGAGTTAGCCGCCGTAGTGCATGCTTTGAAGATATGGCGTCACTATCGATTGGAAAGCAGATGTGAGGTGTATCACGGATCATAAGAGCCTTAAGTACATATTCACCCAGTCGGATCTGAATATGAGGCAAAGGAGATGGCTAGAGTTGATCAAGGACTATAATGTTGGAATCCATTACCATCCGGGAAGGCCAACGTAGTAGCCGATGCTCTGAGTCGGAAAAGCCATCACCGTGAGTGCGTTGCTAGCCACAAGTCGAGGATGAGTTATGTGAGGATTTTGAAAGATGAGGATTGAGGTAGTACCTAGCGGATTCTTGGCGCATTGGAAGTAAAGCCTACCTAGAGGATCGGATCCGAGAAGGGCGAAGGATGATGACGAGGATCCGCGGATTAAGTCCATCAAGGAGGAAGGCGAGGCGAAGGACTTCAAATTGGATGAACAAGGCACGTTGTGGATGAAGGATCGCATTTGTGTGCCTAACAAAAGGAGTTAAAGCAAGCGATTTTGGAAGAAGCCCATGACTCTAAGTACTCGATTCATCACTGGGCGCCAAGATGTATCGAGGATCTGAAGGAGAGAGATTCAGTGGCCGAGTATGAAGCGTGAAGTTGCCGACCATGTTGCATTGTGCGGCGTATGCCGGAGAAGTCAAGGCAATGCATCGAGAAACCAGCGGGATTACTACTGGCTGAAAATACCTGAGTGGAAGTGGGAGGAAATCGGAATGGATTTCATTACCGGTTTGCCAAAGACTCAAGGAGGTTATGACTCCATATGGGTTATAGTGGATCGCTGACTAAAGTAGCCCATTTTATCCCCGTGAAGACCACTTACTCGGGAGATAAGTTAAGCGAGTTGTACATGATCGGGATTGTCTGTTTGCACGAGTGCCAAGGAGGATTGTATCAGACGAGAGGTACCCAATTTACCTCAAGGTTACGGAATAAGTTGCATGAAGCCATGGGGACCCGTTTGAACTTGATGCTGACTTATCATCCATGCAGACGGATGGAGCCAGGCAAGAAAGAGTCAACAGATTTTGGAGGATATGCTAAGAGCTTGTGCATTAGCTTATGCTACCTCTTGGGATAAGAGTTTGCCGTATGCCGAGTTCGATTACAACAATAGTTATCGAGGCTAGTTCTGAGATGTCACCTTTTGAGGCCTTTGTATGGTCGACCACTGTCGGACGCCATTGAATTGGAATGAGAGGCCGTGGCGCCGTGTCTTTGGGCCTGATATTCTTCAAGAAATTTGAAGAAGCGGATCGCCATAATTAGGAAAGGTTGAAGATAGCCCAATCTCGACAGAAGAGTTATCTTGACAATCGTCGCCGAGATTTGAGTTTTGAACGAGAAGACTTTGTATACCTCGAGTTACGCCTCTCGGGGAGTTAAGAGGTTCCATGCCAAAGGAAACTCGCACCCGTTATGTTGGACCATTTAAGATTTTGAGTCGCAGAGGTGAAGTTGCTTATCAATTTGGAGTTGCCCACGATCGTTAGCGAGGGTACATGATGTATTCCATGTGTCCCAGTTGAAGAAATGTCTCAGAGTTCTGAGAGCAGACAGCTAGAGTCAATTGAGTTGCATGAGGATTTGACTTATAAGGAACATCACTGTGAGGATTCTAGACACAATGGATCGAGAAACTAGAAACAAGTCAACCCGTTTCTGTAGAGTTCGATGGAGCAACCATGAAGAAAGCGAAGCGACTTAGAGGAGCGAAGAGGATTTGAAGGAAGAATTTCCAAACCTATTCCTTTAGTGAGCCACTGAATCTCGGGACGAGATTCTATTAAGAGAGGTTTGTAACACCCCAAAATTTTGCTTTCCTTAAATTCATGTGTGATTTGGCACCTTGGTGAATTTTTGGAATTTTCTGGAATTTATTTGGATTTATTTGGAATTTATTTGAATTTATTCCATTTTGAAATAATTAAAGAATTTAATTTTGCAAATAAAATTTTGTTGGAAATATTTTATTTGAGTCCAAAATGATCCAAAATATTTTCGAATTTTTCTGAATTTTTCTCGAGTCATTTGCTATTTTTAATGAATTAAATGAATTCTTGGGAATTATTTTAAATATTAAATCGCTGGAAAATCCAACTCGGGTCAAATCTTGTTCATCCGACCGAAGTCGGACTCGAAGTCCGACCGAGCGATTGACTCGACCGAACCCACTCTAACCACTAATCAATCCCAACCGTTGGATCAAGATCCAACGGTGAGATCCGTCCGACCAGGCCGAAGCCGTGTCGGGCCAGGACCGATCGCGCCGCGCGATCGTGGCCGTTGGTTGTGCCACGTGGGCGGCCACGATTTCATCGTCTTCGCCCGAGTCCGAGCTGGACTCATTCGCCGTGTCCGCCGTGGAGAGCTAGGTCTCCGTTTTTACGCAGACGAGGCTATTTAATGCCCGGCATACCGAGATCGCCATCCCACGCGGTTCCGGAAACCTAGCTCGCGCCGCTAGGATCCCCACCGTCTCGCCGTTATTGCTCGCCGGAGTTGGAAGTCTGTTCGCCGCGATTAAACGCCCGATATTGCTTTGCCGTCGTCGTCCTCGCCGTCATCAAGCCCGGTCCGGATTCCCCAAAGGCGAGGCAGCGTTAGGTACCCCTCGCCAGCCGGAAGCGCCCGAAGCAGCCGACGGCAAGGTGCGTCGTCCCGTCTCCGGTCAAGCCCGCGCCGCGCGTGCCATCGCCGTCCACGAGCCGTGCACCGTTGGATCCAGATCGGGCGGCAGCGGTGAGTTCACGTGTTTCCCAAACCCTAGAAACCCGATTAGATGCGGACCGTTGGATCAAGATCCAGCGGTTCACAATCGCCATCGCGTCTTTATGCTTGATGCGATTATAGGATTAGATCTGGGCCGTCCGATCTAGATCGAGCGGCCCACGAGCATCGAGTAGTTTCAACGTATTAAACCCTGGATCCAATCGCGCCGTTGATTTTCAAACCAGCGGGCGAGATTGCGCCACGTGTCGGGAAGTTGGACCGACGCGGTCGGCGAATCGCAGCGTGCGTGTAACGGCCCGACACGCCGGGGCGCGTGTCGAGGGCCCGCATGTCGATGGCCAACCCAGCCAGCGCCGGCGTCACCCATGACGTCCGCGGTGGAGTCCCACTGTCGGTAGCCGTGGAACGAGCTCATTGGCGTCGGCGATAGCGTCACCAGAGTGAGCCCACATGTCGATCCACGTGAGCCGTGGACCGAGTCCACCGTGGACCCGAGCCGGCGTGTCTGAGCCTATGGATCGTGGCGTCGGCCAGGCCAATCAGGAGCTGCCACGTGTCCATGCTTACGCAATAATTAATTTCCGAAAAAGAAAATGATTTATTAATTCGAATAATGATTTCAAATTTAGATTCAAACTTCAAACGCTTATAACTTTTGCGTTTCAACTCCGATTTGAGCGATTCAAATTTCTAAATTTGTATTAAATTAAGACCTACCTAAATATAAATTTTATTTAATTTTTGGACTAAAGTTTTCTCTGTAAAATTATTTAATTGATTATTTAAACTTTAAATAATCATAACTTTTATGCGTTTAACTCCAAATTTGTGATTCCAGTTTCTAAAAATCCAGAAAATTATGTTCTCTCTGTTTATGGATTTTATTTGGAGTTTTGGGATCTTTTGCATAGTGTTTATTTGTGTATTTGCTATTTGCACGCTACGAGTAGGCGTTGAAGTCTTGGGAAGGATTCGAAGGAGAAGTGTTGACTCGTGATCCAACTCAAGACCAAGAGCAAGTGCTTTTGAAGGCAAGTTGTGCTTTGACCATGTTGATCCCATTTGAAATCTATTTTGATTTAAACTATTGCATGCTAGTTTAATTAGAAAGATACTTTGGTTTAAACACAGGGTTAGATAAATACCAATTTGCTATATGACACCTTGATTACTTAAGTATGTGCCATGACCCTTTGTCACCCTAGTTGTGGTTTACTAGTTGGACATTATTAAATTGCCAACATGGGTTTAGATCGTTGTAGTATCTTGCTTAGACACTGCTTTCGTGCTCATGACATGATTTTGGATAATTAAATGTTAATATTGACTTAATGATATATTGAACCTGTTTTGGAAAAGTATCATGTGATGTTGATGGCACGTGGTGCATGGTAATCAAGCGGGGGTTTGATAAACGATTTCGGCCAGGGGCATGTGGCAAGAGTAATCAGGTGGGCGGTGTGGCATTGGGAGTGTTGATTTGGTTTTTCGGGTAGTCTTGCCCTGGTCACTCTAAGGACTTAACCTTGCAAGCCTTTGAACTGGGTCATACTTGCAACCACATGGCTGGAATGGGGCGGCCCTAGTTGACTAAGTCGCTAAGGACTCACTTGTGGAGCCTCGAGTGTCGATTACACCGTTTGTGTGATTATGCGGGAGCGCGTATCGTGGGCGTGGCAGGTACCCATCTAACGGTGTGTTGGTCCCATACTTCGCCTTGGCTAAGGAAGGGATGGTGTGAAACCTGACCGAGAGGACCACTGTGTTGTTTGAGGCTTAGAAAGGCTTTGTTATGATCGCTCATTATACTTTTGTATGGCGATTCACGGTGACGTGGTGAGTGGATTGTATCTTGTGGGTAAAGTGCATAACCTCTGCGAGTGTAGAATCTATTTGAATAGCCGAGTCCACTGTGATCGACAATGCTCGGGAATTACAGTCAAGGGTTAGATTTTACGAAAATAACTTGGATTTGAGAAGTTGGGTTGGTTTAACAAAGAAGAATATGGAACTATGGTATAGCAAGGGGAAAAATGTTATATAAACTTTTTGAAAAGTTATTTATGCTTTACTTGTTTTTACCGCTTTGAATCTACTTATATTACTTGTCAAATCTTTGTTTACATAAATATACCTTAAGCTATTCCTTTGTACCAAGCCATGCATATAGTATACTAGCTTGCATTACGTGCATGACTTGTGAGTACCAAGTACTCACCCTTGCCTCAACACAATACCAGTTGAAGAGGAGACTACGCCCGGATTCGGGCGGAACTCCAAGAGGACCCGTCTACTTAGGGGCGAGCGAGCCCGGTCGATTGCCTGTGGTATCTTTGGATGGCGCCACGAAGTTTATTTGATTTTCCGCTGCTATTATTTCTCTTTTAATAAGTTCTGCCTTGCAAGGCATATATTTGTAACTTGGCCATAAGGTCGAGTAACCCTTTGATTATTTAAATAAAGTACTTTGATAATATCGTTTGGTATGATTGTGATATATACCGATGTTAAGACTGTGTGCACTAGCGCGTTCCTGGACTAGTGCTGAATACACAGAGGGTCCGGATTTGCAAATTCGGGGTCCCGACATGTACCACCGATTTCAAGGAGTACATTTGGCAGGTTGTTAGGAGTACAACTATAACTGCAAGTTGTGGGGTAGCTTGGGATAGGTGTCCCCAGCTCGAGTACAGGGTTGGAGATTTAATACTGGATTAGTGATAAATGCTTTGGGCATCACAGGATGGTGTCACTATGGGTAAAGTAGTACAAACCTGCGTAGGGTAAAATCATGAATTCATACCAATCTCTTGGATTGGATACTATGGAAGCTAAATCTGTCTCATATACAGTGTTGTTAGGAATGTCTTTTAGAAGAATTAAAAATGAACAACCCTTTAAGAAAATTTTTTTTTTGTAAAAACTAGACTTGAGGGAAGGTGATAATTTGGTGGATTAAATTGGATTGAGAGAAAAAATTCATCTAATGGATTCTTTGCTATTAATGCTTGCTGAGTACTCCTGTACTCACTCTTGCTTAAATCCCCCTCTGCTTAGAAAGTGAGCATTGGGGGAGTTTGGCGATGATGACCTAGACCAGATGCTGCTTGATGGAGATGGAGAATACACCGATGAAAGGCATTACGAAAATTTCCAGCGCATGTAGGAGGTCCACATAACACTATTGTACCCAAACTGCCGACAGGGCCACAAAAACTTGCGTACCACACTAGAACTGATGCGATGGAAGGCGACAAATGGATTGTATGGTAAGGGATTCGATGAGTTGTTATGCCTCATAAAAAAGTTGCTTCCAAAGGGTAACACGCTGCCTGAACTACGTACGACGCCAAGCAAATTGTCTGCTGTGGGATGTCCGAGACCGGGGTCCCTCAGAGAAGCTCATACCTAACTGGGCCAGGACGGTGCATCGGGCCTAGAATTCTAAAGCGCCGTGAAGAGCCCATAGCCACGGCCCGACTTCTTCTCCAAGGCAGCTGGTCGCCTCCTCGGCGAAGCTTCGCGCCGCGTCAGGACAATCCCGCCTAAAGTAAAGCCTGTGACCTGGCGCCTGCAGCCTGCAGCCACCAGACCCTGGCGGATCGGCAGGTGAGGGTCGGGAAAGAGGCGACCAAATCCTCTGGACGTAGTTGGGTTCAGCAGACAGAGACAAACAACGTACTCATGAGTCCACCTGGCCCAGGGCCAGGTGGCGCCCTCTTGTAACGTGCCCTTCCCCCAGTATATAAGGGGGGAGGGAACAACCCTGGAAAAGGGGGGGGATTAGAAGAAAAAGGGAAGAACACACCCATATATCCAAGAACACAGGACTAGGGTATTATCTCCTCCGCGAGAGCCCGAACCTATCTAAAGAGTTGGCCCTTGCATCCTGTGTTACCATCTGGCTTCGACCACGCACGAGCCCCCCCTCGAATCACAAAATCTCATTGCCGGCGGAACCAATCGTCGACAGTTGGCGCGCCAGGTAAGGGCGGTGTGCGAAGGTCTCCGTCAAGCTCGATGGCAACCACAATCGGAATCCCTACAGTTTTCCCCCCAGATCAGGTTTTCCATTTTGGAAGCCTGGCCTTCATCGCTGATGACCTCGGGAGTCTCTCCCTCCTTGAGGCGGACGCCTCGCCGCACGAGGAGACCCCCGGGGAGTCATCATTGCGACCGCTGCCTGGATCGGGGTGTTCCGTCGTCCCGTGCTCGCAAACACCAAGCGGGGGGCTAAAACCCCGGTTCCCTCAGGCAGTGGGCGCAACATGCGCCGAGTTCCGGGTGGTGGGGGTCCTCACTGCCAAGCCACTCGGAACCGTCGATCGCCTCGAGCTATCCCCGGCAGGCTCTTTCAGTTCGTCGGTCGGGTCGAAAGAAAGCTTGGAGAGCTACTGGAGTTTCCGCCGAGTCTGCGTGATCGGAGGCTCGCGTGCGAAATCGCAGCAGCGCCACGGCGACTTCGAGGCTGCCGAGTATGACGCCGGGTGCAAGCCAGAGCTTGACGCACGGGTACAAGCCCTTCGGGGTCGCGCCCGCGATGTCAACGAAGACATTCTGCAGGTCAAAATGGGAGACCAAGCCGTTTTCCATAAACCACAGCAGAATATCATCGCGTCCGAAACGCTCCTGGACACCTTGAGCCCGATGCTGGAGGTCGATAATCCGGCTACACCGATCGTGGCCCAAGTAAAAGCCATGGTGACGGCGGCAGTAATCTAGCAACAAGCTCAGACCGATCAACCGGCGAGGGCGCGCTCACACGCTCCGACCGGAACTCAAACGGCCAGCTGTCGGCCGAATCGAGAAACTCCCCACCGGGGGCATCGCGTTCCTCACTGCGACGAAGACCTGCGCCACAGCCTCAATCGAGACCTCCGCTCCGACCTCAACGCGAGACGACGTGATTGGGAAAGAGACGAGCAGCGCCGGCACGCCGACAAGTACGAGCGCTTTGGCGTACTCCCAGCGCATCGGGGCGCTCGTCGGGCCCTCTCTCCCCCACCTCGCTCACCATCCACGCGGCGCGATGAGGTCATCGAGGGGGTTCGTGTGTTCACCCCCACCTGCGCCGAGTGGTTTGGCCTGACGGGTTTAACCCCAAAGGCATCACCAAATTCGACGGCGATAGGGACCCGAAAGCCTGGCTGCAGGTATAAGCACTAGCGGTTAGGGCCGCAGGGGGAGATCAGAACGTGATGGCTAATTACCTGCCAGTCACTCTCGCCCCAGGCCCAGGCGTGGCTCACCAGGCTCCCAGCTAATTCTATTCATTCTTGGGGAGATCTGTGTGAGCAGCTCATCTCAAATTTCCAAGGTACGTATGAGCGCCCCGGTACCCCCTGGGATTTGTACCAGCTACACCAAAAGAAGAATGAGTCCCTGCGAGAGTTCGTCAAGCGCTTCATGCACAGGAAGAGCACAGTTCGGGATGTCACGGACGCGGTCGTAATCGCCGCCTTCCAGAAGGGGGTCAGCGACCCCGACCTCATTAAGAAGATGTCCCGGAAGCCTCCAACTTCGTTCCGCGAGTTGTTCGCCTTAGCGGATCGCTATGCGTCGGCCTCCGAAGCCTTGGCCGAACGCCACGACGAGAGAGGGGATCACGCTGACTCCTCCAGGCGAAAGGAGAAGAAGCGCAAGGGCCAAGACCTTGTGGCGACCGCCGAACGGGGCCAAACGCGCGCCCCTAAGACCGATAGGTACGACAAAGTGATGAACTCGCTTTGTCCCTTCCACCCAAAAGGAAGAAACGCCGCCAAAGATTGCTTCACCCTGAAAAGATTCGCCCGGGAGACCAAGAGGCAGCTCGAACGCAGGCGGCGAAGCGGTCGGAAAGCAACCTTCTCTTGAAGCCGAGGAAGACTATCAAGAAGCCGAGCTGGAGCTCAATTATATCTTCGGGGGCTCGGCCGTGTATGAGTCCAAGCGGAAGCAAAAACTTACCGCTCGGGACATCAACGCGGTTGCACCGGAGACCCCCCGATACGTACGGTGGTCTGAAGTTGCGATCACTTTCGACCGCTCGGATCACCCTGACCAAGTCCCGTTTCCCGGAAAGTATCCCCTCGTCTTGGAGCTAGTTGTTCGTGGCGTCAAGCTTAAAAGGGTGCTAATTGACGGGGGGAACGGCCTCAACGTCTTCTTCAGCAAAACTCTCGACGATATGGGAATCTCCAGGTCGGAACTGAAACGTGGGTCGTCACCGTTCCATGGGGTGATTCCCTGTAGGGGAACGCGGTATGCTACACTAGCACAAATTAAAATTTCTACCGCAAACCAGAAAAGCTACTCGCAAGAAGGGGATCATAGATCTATTACCACTAGACGCGCAGTTGCGGAATCCTTCGCACGTCGTTGTAGTGGATCGTTCTCGTCGCGGATCGTCCTCGCCACAGATCGTCCTCGCTGCAGATCGTCTTCTCCACACTGCAGTAGCAGCAACGTCACCACAGCAGTCCACACGTCCGGGGATGGAACGCCGTGCGTCGGTGTGCAAGCACCGGGTCGCTCGACAGGGGCAACGAGAGGAGGTGGCTAGGGTTTCTGGCGAAACACCTCTAAACCGCACGAAAGTGTCTTCTGCGTCTAGCCTCCTCCCCTCCTTATATAGCCACGAGGTGAAACCCTAGGCAGTCAGGGCCCATCTACGTGCTAAGCCCACGAGGTCCATTAATAACAGATCCAATCCGAATTAATACGTCCCAGCCTGTTAAGTGTGTGACCCTGTAGGTTCATACGCATTTGGACATGGATTCGAAAAACCCTTTTTCTAATCCAATAGTCGGTAGCGGCTCCTTGCAGAGCATGCCAACTCCCAAACGCATATGATTAAAGTACTGATGTAATAATCCCTTTGCCAAACTATATGAAGATCGAACTAAAGGCGAGAAGCATGTCATCCTTTGACAGTTCAATCCATCTCTCGTATCCATGATATATTAATAAGTTGTGATTGATTTCTCAATCACGGCATGGCCATGCACTTCCTTAATCATATCACACGAGTGGCCTAGACATATATCTCCGTTACATTGGAGTGGCAAATTCCATCTTGACTGCTCACTTCCCTCTGCATGTTTCATAGTAAATATGAAAGCTACCTTTATAACTATCCGGTTAGGAAATAGTGTTTGGTAACCCCAAGGTAAACTATTACACATGTAGGGAATATGACAATCTCAGGTCTAAGGATAATACATCTACTATGTATGAGATACACTGATGACACATAAGAATGTAACATTCTCGCAGTGTCCCATTGTGGGTCTATCTAACACATGTTCTTCAACATGCATCCACAATGTATTGATGATATCTCCATATCCCATGATCTATGAAACATGATCATCGAACAATACACGTGCTGATCTATTCATCGTTGTCCTATACGATGATATCCGATCAGAGATATTTATCGAATTATATCAATAAGTAAAGAGCTTCATAAAAAAGTCACACACTTGTTGATCAAAACAATGATATACATTCATTGGACCAATAATCATATTATTATTCATAAACATAGTCATGTTACAATCATCCATATGATTGCCTCAAGGGCATAACACTCGGGTTCATCATCTCTCATCGCGGGATCGAGGCAAATCCGGAAAAAATCAGGGCCATCATGAGGATGGCACCCCCTCCAGCCAGAAGGACGTCCAGAAGCTCACTGGGTGCATGGTGGCGCTTGGTAGGTTCATTTCTCGACTGGGGACTCGAGGGATGCCCTTCTTCAAACTCCTCAAGAAGCAGGATCGATTCGAATGGACGGTGGAGGCGCAACAAGCTTTCGAGGAGCTCAAGGCGTTCCTCTCCACCCCTCCGATCCTGGTTTCACCAATACCGGAGGAGCTTCTCCTACTTTACGTAGTGGCAACGACCCATGTGGTCAGCGCCGCGATAGTTGTGGAGCGGGAGGAGCTAGGGCACCGCTACGGGGTGTAGCGCCCGGTCTACTTCGTCAGCGAAGTGTTGGGCGAATCCAAGATAAGGTACCCTCAAGTACAGAAGTTACTCTACGCCGTGCTGGTTGCATCTCGGAAATTGAAGCATTACTTCCAGGGGCATCATATTTCGGTAGTGACCTTCCCGATAGGAGATATTCTCCATAATCGGGAAGCTACTGGTAGAATTTTAAAATGGGCGGTCGAGCTTGGAGCCTTTGATATTTCGTTCAAGCCGCGCACCGCCATCAAGTCGCAGGCCCTGGCCGACTTCACGGCCGAGTGGACCGAGCTACAGACCCCCCTCGTCGAGCGGGAGCTGGAGTATTGGACGATGTACTTCGATGGGTCTCTCATGCTCAGCGGCGCGGGAGCCGAAATTTTGCTCATTTCACCCAAGGGAGATCAGCTCAAGTACGTTCTTCGCATCCATTTCCCGGCCTCGAATAACGTCGCAGAATATGAAGCCCTCGTTCATGGGCTCCGCATCGCCATATCGCTCGGTATCCGGCGACTGGCGGTTCACAGAGACTCCCGATTAGTGGTTAGCCAAGTGCAGAAGGACTGGTCCTGTGTCGATCAGACTATGGCGGCATACTGTCAGCAAGTCCGAGAATTGGAGAACAAGTTCGATGGATTGGAGTTAGTTCACGTCCTACGCCGTAACAACGAAGTGGTGGACGAGTTGGCGAAGATGGGAGCCACTCGGGCGGAGGACCCAAGTGGCGTGTTCACCCAGGAACTTTATGAGCCCACGGCGATCAAGCCACAAGAGCTGAGCAAGATCCCCGAGGCAGAAGTCCTAGTTACCAACCCCGACTGGACGACCCTGTATGTGGATTATCTCTTGAGAGGCGAGCTTCCCGAAAACTCCACTCTAGCTGAGCGTGTTTCGCGACAAGCCAAGTCCTACATGGTTATCGGAGAAGAGCTCTTTTGAAGGAGCGCCTTTGGTGTCCTCAGGCGATGCGTCCCGGAGCAAGTGGGAAGAGAATTGCTCAAGGAAATCCACTTGGGAGCGTGTGGCCACCATGCCGCGTCGAGTGCTTTGGTCGGAAAGGCATACCGGCAAGGCTTCTTCTGGCCCACGGCGGTAACAGACGCCAAAGAAATCGTTCGCATGTGTGAAGGTTGCTAGTTCTACGCCCGGCAGATACATCGCGGCGTAAGCGCAAACCATCCCTATTTCCTGGCCCTTCGCAGTCTGGGGGCTCGACTTAGTCGGACCCCTCAAAAAGGCCCAGGGCGGCTTCTCCTACCTCTTCGTAGCCATCGACAAATTCACCAAGTGGATCGAAGCCAAACCAGTCGCCACGATCACGGCGGCTAAGGCCAAGGAATTCTTCCGAGATATTGTGGTCAGATTTGGCGTACCTAACCGCATCATCACGGATAATGGCACACAATCCCGTGGTGAAGAATTCCAAGAGTGGTGCGATGACATGGGAATAAAAATCTGCTTCGCGTCGGTGGGTCATCCAAGAAGCAATGGGCAAGTCGAGCGGGCCAATGGTTTGGTCCTTCAGGGACTGAAGACCAGGATTTTCGATCGCCTCAAACCATACGCTGCGCGATGGGTGAGAGAATTGGCATCAGTGCTCTGGGGCTCAGAACACCCCCAGCAGAGCGATTGGACAATCTCCCTTCTGATGGGTGTGTAAAGGGATGCCCGAACTTCCGTCAGGTGGAGGATAAGTCGATTAGGCGGAGCGAGACACTCACGATCCGGCTTCTTGATCGACACGATCAAAAACCCCTGCAATCGCAGCACCACACGTCCTCACGGTTATCAACCGCGGCGCTGCCCGGCTGACCTCGCCACGAAGGCTAATCCCTGCCAATGAATCGAGAACACAAGCAAGAACAAGAAAGATGCACTGAATTTGAAAATTGAGGATGAATCTCACGAGTTGGGGTCTCACAAACCGATGAACGGCAATACTGTTCAAAGACAGAATTAATCTAAGCAAAACCCAAAGCAAACCCTAGCGGCGGCTACTGGATATAAAGGCTATGGGACGTCCTAGAAACCCTAGACGTGTCCGTGATGGACTCCAACACGATACATGGGCCAACGGCCCAAATTGGTGACGCAGCACCCTGGGACAGATTCTGTCCGCCAGCTTGAAACGTTGATTCCCGTCGACTCCGAAGTCCAAATGACCTGAAACCAGTGCCATTGTAAAGCTTATCTCCTTAGCTTTCCATGCATATGTGGATCATCAAAATCGAGCCCGTTTGTGGCCTGGGCGGCGATTTTAGTGAACGCTGCTCCTGGTGGCCGAGGTGGTCGACTCCGAGATGAATTGAACCTCCAACTTGACTTGGACACCCTCCTTGCCTCCCTCTTGGTCCTTGCTGGTTTCCAAGGCCTTCATGGTCCTCTCCAAAGTTCCTAAGTACAATATAATCAATAATATCATTAGGTAGCATACCATCCTCACAAGTATCTGCACGGGCACTTAGGAAGGAGCTCACCTGTTGATTCAATTGTCGTGCTCGTGCTCTTGTGATGGGTCCTTGCATCACAACTGGAGGGGGCTCGGTCGTATGCATAGGAGTGATGTCCTCATCATCCTCCCCCTCTTGAAGTGGAGTCGTCCTCGACTCAAGCCCATCTTCTTCTCCCATGAACGGTTTCAAATCTGCAATGTTAAATGTGGAACTAATCCCAAATTCGGGCGGCAACTCAAGTTTATATGCATTATCATTTATTTTCTCAAGTATCTTGAAAGGACCATCAGCTCTAGGCATTAATTTAGACTTTCTCAATTCTGGAAAACGATCCTTTCGCAAGTGTAACCATACTAAATCGCCCGGTTCAAGTTTTACTTCCTTTCTACCTTTACTTCCCGCAGTCCTATACCTTTCATTCATCATTTCAATATTTTCTTTAGTCTTTTCATGCAATTTCAGAATAAATTCAGCACGTTCCTTAGCATCAAGATTAACTCGTTCACTAGTAGGTAAAGGTAATAGATCAATAGGAGCATGGGGATTGAAGCCATACACTACCTGAGAAGGACTGGCCTTGGTGGTGGACTGTACCGCCTATTATAAGCGAATTCAACATGCGGCAAACATTCTTCCCACATCTTCAAATTCTTCTTCAAAACAGCCCTCAACATAGTGGATAATGTACGATTTACTACCTCGGTTTGGCCGTCGGTTTGGGGATGACATGTTGTTGAAAACAGCAGCTTGGTCCCCAATGTATTCCATAGAGTTCTCCAAAAGTGGCTCAAAAACTTGGCGTCACGATCTGAAACAATAGTAGAAGGCACACCATGCAAGCGAACGATTTCTTGAAAGAAAAGGTTAGCAATATTAACGACATCGTCGCTCTTATGACAAGGAATAAAGTGAGCCATCTTAGAAAATCTATCAACCACCACAAAAATACTATCCCTCCCCCTCTTGGTCCTAGGCAATCCTAAAACAAAGTCCATAGATATATCCTCCCATGGAGTGCTAGGAACAGGAAGAGGCATATATAAACCATGTGGATTCAATCGTGACTTAGCCTTTTGACATGTAGTGCGGCGGAATACAAACCTCTCAATGTCTCGCCTCATCTTCGGCCAAAAGAAGTGGGGCAGACAGACGGCCTCCGTCTTCTTGGCACCAAAATGACCCATCAACCCTCCTCCATGGGCCTCCTGTATCAAAAGAAAACGAACGGATCCAACCGGAATACATAGGCGGTTAGCTCTAAACACAAATCCATCGTTTATCACATATTTGTCCCATGTTCTTCCCTCTTTGCAATGCAGCAAGACATCTTTAAAGTCATCATCATGAGCATATTGTTCTTTAATTGATTCCAATCCAAATATACGACAATCAAGTTGGGACAACATGGTATATCTCCTAGACAATGCATCGGCAATCACATTATCCTTCCCTTTCTTGTGTTTGATAACATAAGGAAAAGGTTCAATAAATTCAACCCATTTAGCATGTCTACGATTCAGTTTCACTTGATCGCGAATATGTTTTAGCGACTCATGATCAGAATGAATAACAAATTCTTTGGCCCAAAGATAATGTTGCCACGTTTCTAAAAGATCGCACAAGAGCATACAATTCTTTATCATACGTGGAATAATTCAAAACAGGACCACTCAATTTTTCGCTAAAATAAGCAACATGTGTTTTCTATGTTGCATCAAAACACCACCAATTCCAATCCCACTAGCATCACATTCAAGCTCAAAGGTCTTATTAAAATCAGGAAGTTGGAGTAAAGGTGCATTAGTAAGCTTATCTTTCAAAAGGTTGAAGGCATTCTCTGTGGTTCCCCAATGGAACACAACTCCCTTCTTCGTCAATTCATTCAATGGAGCTGCAATGGTGCTGAAATCCTTCACAAAGCGGCGGTAAAATCCGGCAAGTCCATGGAAGCTCCGCCTTGTGAAATCGTCGTGGGCGTTGGCCAACTCTTAATCGCGTGCACCTTGGCTTCATCAACCTCAATTCCCTCGGAGTCACAACATAGCCAAGAAAGCGACACTCGTTCGGTGCAAAAAGTGCACTTCTCGAGGTTACCAAATAAGCGTGCGATCGCAAAGCATCAAAAACAGCACGTAGATGATCAAGATGTTCATGTAATGACTTGCTGTAAATCAATATATCATCGAAATAAACCACCACAAATTTCCCAATGAAAACTCGTAAAACCTCGTTCATTAAAGCGTATGAAGGTGCTTGGTGCATTAGTTAAACCAAAAGGCATGACTAACCACTCATACAATCCAAACTTGGTTTTAAAAGCTGTTTTCCATTCATCTCCCAATTTCATTCTTATTTGGTGGTATCCACTCATAAGTCAACCTTAGAGAAAATTATAGAACCACTTAACTCATCAAGCATGTCGTCTAGCCTAGGAATAGGATGACGGTACCTTATTGTGATATTGTTAATGGCTCTACAATCTACGCACATGCGCCTAACCGCCATCTTTCTTAGGAACCAAAATAACAGAACAAAGACAAGGACTAAGGCTCTCACGTATATACCCGCGGTCCAAAAGATCTTGGACTTGGCGCCGAATCTCCTTAGTCTCCTCGGGGTTGGTCCTATAAGCACTCGGTTTGGCAAACTCGCTCTGTATCAAATCAATTTGGTGCTCAATCCCTCGTAGGGGTGGGAGTCCTGGAGGTATCTTGGCGAGGAAAACATCCGCATACTCTGCAAAAGGTTAGGGACAGAGGAGCCAAAGTCTTCAAGCAGATCATCCAATGAAAACAAAGCATCTTTGCATATCACAAAGATAGCACAAAGCATCATTACTAATTGCAGCAAGATCAGATTTAGTAGCAAGCAAGACGGGATTCCTCAATTTTATTTGGTTGGCTACATGCTGAATTTCAGATTTTGCATCAATGGGTTTCTTGTCATTAGCAATCCGCTCCCTATCGATTTAACAATTTCAGCGGGGTCAAAGGTAGAAGTGTAATTTTCTTTCCCTTATGCATAAAAGTGTATTTATTACTTCTACCGTGGTGAAGTGCATCGGTGTCATATTCCCATGGGCGACCCAATAAAAGAGAACAAGCTTGCATCGGCACCACATCACAATCAGCAAAATCAGAATATGAACCAATGGAAAAATGAACCCGAACTGTTTGTGTTACCTTAGCTTTGCCGTAATCATTTAGCCACCGAATGTGGTATGGATGTGGGTGCGGGCGTGTGGTCAAGTCAAGCTTCTTGACCAAATCTGTACTCACCAAGTTATTGCATTTGCCGGAGTCAATGATCACGCCTTGCGCTCGTCGGTATTGATGACGAAGAAAATCTGGAACAAGTTGTGGCGCTGCTGCTGCTCGGATTGCTCCATCTCAGGCGCTAAGGACACGCTGGACAATGATGGACCTGTCGCAGCGGTATCCTCGGCGCCAAAGGTGGCTTCGCCATCAACCTCGTCGTTGTCCACCCTGGTGTCGCCGATCTCGTCCTCAACATCGGAGGTGCCGATGTAACCTCCGTCATCGGTGGCGATGTATGCCCGCTGGCCGGGCATTCTCTCTTGATGTGGCCAATCCCTTGGCACTTGTGGCAGCCGAATTCCGTCGATGTACGGCCTGTGGAAGCGACGGAGGAGCTTGGCGGGTCGACTTGCTTCTTTATGCAGCCAGCGCGGGTGGGTGGTACCGTCGCTGCCGTCGTGTGTTCGGCAAAGGTGGCGTTGCGCTGGTCGAAAGGTGGAAGCGAGCACTGTCTTTGCTTGTCCCGTAGTCGTTCGGGCGTGAAAGTGCTACCGGCATTGCTCTGCTCTTGGAATGGCGTCCTGCAATTCCTTCTCTGCTAACATAGCGAGATGAAACAAGCGATTGACAAGTGGTATATTCTTTATAATCAACAATATCCTGAATTTCTGGACGCAACCCACCATAAAAACGAGCAATTTTATCCTCGTGTTCCTCTACTACCCCACAACGTAACATACCCTTTTGAAGCTCTTGGTAATATTCTGTGCAGATACCATACTACCTTGATCTAATCGTTGCAATCTCTTGCGCATATCACGTTGGTAGGAAGGAGGGACAAATCTATTACGCATAGCATCTTTTAATCTCGCCCAAGAATCAGGTTGTAGCGGGCATTTACTAGTTCATTCCACCAGATTATAGCAAAATCTTTAAATTCACTAGTGGCTTGTCTAACCCTATGAATCTCGGGAACTAGATGGGTGTTAAATTTCTGCTCAACCGTCATCTCCCAATCTAAGTAAGCATTAGCATCATAAGCTCGTAAAAGGAAGGGATGGTGAATTTTACCTTAGCGAAAGGATCATCATTGCGGTTCTCGTTATTACCTCCCCATACCGTGATTGCGGCGAAGACGGTCATGCAGACAGGCATCCCGTTGAGCAGCACGCTCCCTGGCGGCACGTTGCTGCTCATCTTCATCTTCCTCAAAATCACCATCCTCATCGTGGTCGTTGTTGTCGTGGTTGGCGCCGTTGGCGGTTGCACCTCCTTCAATGGTCATTTGGAGGCGTTTTCGGCGACATCCATCCTCTCGGTGAGGGTGGAAACTCGCCGATCGATGCTCTCAAGGGTCTTGTTAAATGCGTCATGGCATGCTCCTTGAACATCATTTTTATCTCGTCCATCATGGTCGACAATTACGAATGAAGGACACAGGTCTTCGGCCAGTAACATCGTCATCCTCGTTCCTGCCCTTCTTGCCACCTGTCATGGTTAGCGCAGAAAAGGGCGTAAGGAAACACAAGCACAAGTGTTATGAGCCCTATGAACTACTAGGTGGGATCTCACGCTCTCAAGCAATCTTACCAAGTTCTTACCCGGTTCTTACCAACACAAATGAGGACGGTGCAACCGGTGGTCGGTTCGTGACACCGTGAGGGTGTGATGAAGCGATTGCAAGGGTCAATAACCTGTCTTGATCGAAGGATTTATATGTGGAGTCAGAGGAAGGTTATATGGATGGGTGGCACACAATGCAAGAATGTATAGTAATGCTGAATAAATGTCCAAAGTACTTGCCCTAGTTCTTTGGTCTAAATGTGGCCTTAGTCTAGCCGCGCAGTAAAATAAGGAATAAGTAGAGACAAGCAACAAGGCGTCAGTATATGAACAGATATCGAACCGCATCAAACACTTCTACTTCTATCGTGCACGGTAGAAACACCTACCTTGGCTCCTGCCCTTTTTTTTTTTTTTTTTTTTTTTTTTTTAGGCTCTACGCCTCTATGCCTCTTTCACCATTTTTTATTTTTCTTTGATTTTTCTGATATTTTTCCTAGGCTCAGGAGCACAAAGGTAGATAGTACACAAATTTTCAGCCTGAACAGATGTAAGATGAAACCGATATGAAATAAGAAGTGTTTTCCGAAAAGCGTGCTCAAACTTCGGCGGCCGAGAACTCAATCTTCCGAGGGAATTTACGCAAAAATAATTTCGCAAACCCAACAAAGTTGGGGAGAATCGGATGTAAAATTTTCTTCGATGTCCGTGAAAAAAAAATCGCCTAATTCGAGTCCAGTATGCAAAAGTTATGGCCGTTTCACGGAAGGACTCGAATCGGGGTTTTCTAGGAAGCACCTCTCCAAACTCAAGGGCGTATGGAGTGGATATGAGCGCGATGATCTGTGGTGGCGGAGTTACGTGATGAGGGGTGGCGATATGGCTAACAGGAGGTGGGGGGATTAGGGTCTATGAAGGAGAAACCCTAACACAACTAGGACTCGAATCGAGGAGAACCACAAAACAAACCGATTCCAACAAGGACTCAAAATACGATTGGATCGGTTGTAGGATATGGAATGCGGCGGAGGTGAGACACGACTAAATTAAGTTCACGATCTAAACCAGCAACACGACTCGATTACGGACACAAACTCGATTACTACGGACTCTGAAACCGAAATTGTGCAAAGGCTAGACGTGGTTCTAGGTATGGTAGACTATGAACTGCAATTTTTTTTTGGCTTTTTAGTGGACTATAGAATGACGCAAAACTAAATCAAACTACGGGGAGAAGGCGAACCTGACGGTAAACCTTGCTCTGATACCACTTGATGGGTGTGTAAAGGGATGCCCGAACTTCCGTCAGGTGGAGGATAAGTCGATTAGGCGGAGCGAGACACTCACGATCCGGCTTCTTGATCGACACGATCAAAAACCCCTGCAATCGCAGCACCACACGTCCTCTGGTTATCAACCGTGCGCTGCCCGGCTGACCTCGCCACGAAGGCTAATCCCTGCCAATGAATCGAGAACACAAGCAAGAACAAGAAAGATGCACTGAATTTGAAAATTGAGGATGAATCTCACGAGTTGGGGTCTCACAAACCGATGAACGGCAATACTGTTCAAAGACAGAATTAATCTAAGCAAAACCCAAAGCAAACCCTAGCGGCGGCTACTGTATATAAAGGCTATGGGACGTCCTAGAAACCCTAGACGTGTCCGTGATGGACTCCAACACGATACATGGGCCAACGGCCCAAATTGGTGACGCAGCACCCTGGGACAGATTCTGTCCGCCAGCTTGAAACGTTGATTCCCGTCGACTCCGAAGTCCAAATGACCTGAAACCAGTGCCATTGTAAAGCTTATCTCCTTAGCTTTCCATGCATATGTGGATCATCAAAATCGGAGCCCGTTTGTGGCCTGGGCGACGATTTTAGTTAACGCTGCTCCTGGTGGCCGAGGTGGTCGACTCCGAGATGAATTGAACCTCCAACTTGACTTGGACACCCTCCTTGCCTCCCTCTTGGTCCTTGCTGGTTTCCAAGGCCTTCATGGTCCTCTCCAAAGTTCCTAAGTACAATATAATCAATAATATCATTAGGTAGCATACCATCCTCACAAGTATCTGCACGGGCACTTAGGAAGGAGCTCACCTGTTGATTCAATTGTCGTGCTCGTGCTCTTGTGATGGGTCCTTGCATCACAACTGGAGGGGGCTCGGTCGTATGCATAGGAGTGATGTCCTCATCACCTTCTTCCTGGTCTATGGCTCCGAGGCGGTTTTGCCAACAGAAATGGAATTCGGATCCCTGAGGGTCCGGAATTATAAAGAAGCCGAAACGGAGGGAAGCCGATTGGAGGAGCTTGATCAACTCGAGGAAGCCAGAAATGTTGCAGCAATTCGGTCGGCCAGATACCTCCAGGGTCTTCGGCGCAACCACTCCCGCAATGTCCGAAGTCGTATCTTCTCCAAGGGAGATTTGGTCCTTATGAGGAATCAAAAAAGTGAGCATAAGCTCTCCCCGACCTGGGAAGGACCTTACATCGTCGAGGAGGTAGTCCGCCCAGGAGCCTATCGGCTTAGGCGCGAAGACGGCACAGTCTTGTCAAACACTTGGAACGCCGAATAGCTACATTGCTTCTACGCTTAAGCTATGTATCCAGCTCCCATGCATTAAATGAATTTGCCGACTATCTGGTTCTTTGATCTATCTCACTATACTGTCACCAAGTCAATCCCGAGTGGTTATCACCCTGCTAACGTAGCGTCTAATCCAAAATTGTGCTGATACAAATTATGCGGAAACGCATGTTCGAGGTAAGGCCGCGACAAGCGGCAAGATCCGGACGTTTGTATCAGCACACGAAGAAGGAAAGACGAAGCTAGAAGAAGGCACTAACCGCTCGAGAACGACGGTTTGCAGTTTCATAAATACTTTTGGACACAGAAATCCGAATCACTAGTCCCTAATCGGTAGAAATTCGACCCGCCAGCACCTCGTGTAGAGGCTGAAGCTATTGATTAGAGCAAATAGTCTACAGAAAAACGATTAAACACAGAACTATATAAACGGCATCGATCCCATATTTTATTCCATAGTATCAGTAATTTACATTGCTAATCCTTTTTTCTTTTTTCTTTTTTTCTCGCGCTAAAAAAAAGGAGGGGGAGCCATGTGCTGCAGGGAGACCAAGTGCAGGGAACCAGGTGGATGGAACCGGTGCGAGGTGCCAGTCTTTGTAGGGAGCCCAGTGCGAGGAGCAGTGCGAGGAGCTAAGTGCAAGGAGGCCTGTGCAGAGCTAATTGCGGCCAGCGCCGCGGCCCAGGGCCTCGCGGATCAAGTCCGCGACCACCTAAAGCGAGGGCCTCAACAGCCGTGGCGTCACGGCGCTCGCACCCCAGCATGTCCTTGATGATGTCCGCTACCTCTTCCAGCACCGGCGCCGCCTCAATCAGGGCAGCAACGGCGCGGGTATCCCTGGCATCCGCCTTCTCCTCCTCCCGCTCCATCACCGCAAAGTCAAAGTTCAGCCACAGCTCCGCGTCTTCAGGATCACTGTACATGTCATGGAAACGGTGGCGAAAGAAAGCCGACATTTGAAGTGGCAGTTCAGAAGATCTTCAAGAAGGAAAGGGAGAAGCTTAAGAAAGGGATGATCGCTCTATCAGCGGTGACATCCTATTTATAAGCCAACCCCAGCTTCCAAAATCGAAGCGCCTCCATGGGCATTCAAACGCGCCCCCCAATAATCAATGAGGCACAAAAAACAAGGCAGCTACGCAAATACCAAAGAAGATCAACACGTTGAACAGAATGAAGAGATATTTCGCCAGACACGTGTCAGGTTTAGTTCAACTTGGTTCAACTTAATTTAGCCTTCCCGCTCATTTGGCCCAATTAAGCGAGAAGTCGGGGGCTAGACACCAGCCACTCGGAAAAGCATGCCTGGGGCGAGAAGGCAACGACGTAAGCTTGGGGGCTGAACCACTCAGCCAGAAGGCTACGACCTAAGTCTCGACGCTCGAGGGCCACTCGGAAAAGCGTGCCTGGGGCGAGAAGGCAACGACGTAAGCTTGGGGGCTGAACCACTCAGCCAGAAGGCTACGACCTAAGTCCCGATGCTCGAGGGCTGGACACCAGCCACTCGGAAAAGCGTGCCTGGGGCGAGAAGGCGACGACGTAAGTCCTGGCGCTCGGGGGCTGAACCACACAGCCATGAGGGCGACAAGTGTTATCCCAAGCGCTATCCAACCCAGCAAAGTGCAAGTGAGACTAGTCATATGAAAATACCGAACAACGCCTCAAACAAGGGGGTCAGCATTCGGCACGAATATTCACAGCAAATTCAGAATTCAAGATTCTCCAGCAAAGCCTGTGTTGTACCGGAAACCTCTTCAAGGAGTGCGTTGGCCTTGTCTTCGTCATAGGCAAAACCCTCTTTAACAGCTTCAAGGTCAACTCTCGGATAATGAGATTTGACCACTGCCAACGCTTGATTAGCACTCATGGTCGCCGACTCCATTGCGTAAGCCTTGATCCTGTCAGTTCCTCCCGAGAGAAGCGGAACGGCATCATCTCCCTGGCTCGGTTCGGCTCCCTCGATACGCAGAAGGTACAGGACTGGCTCGCAGGTGACGCGGAGCTCGGTGCGGCTTCGTTCGGCAGCGGTCAACTTCTCCTTGTATTCTGCACCAAAGCCAAGTTGTCACCAGAAAGCGCACCCGGCTCGAAGCACGTCTAATTCGAATTGAGAAGTTTACCCTCCAGTTCTCGCTGTGTCTTCTCTAAGCTAGCCCGAGTTTCAAGGTTAGAACTTTTTGAAGCCTCCAGCTGTGTCCTGAGCTCGGCGATTGTCGAGTCACGCTCTGAAAGCACGAAAAGTCAGACACGTTTCTGATCGTTCAAGAAGAAAGCACCTGCCCCAGGCCCGTGGAGGTTCATACCTTGCAGTGACCACTCAAGCTCCAACTTTTCCTCGCGAAGGCCCATGCATTGAGCCTCAAGTTCATGGACTTCCTTCCATCGCATTCGGCTGAGCTCGGTTAGCTCGTCCTCGCACTTTTGGTGGTCCTTGAGCTTAGGCAACACCTTCCAGAAGAAGTCTGACCTCTTTTCGGAGCGGGTTCCCATATCCTGGGCATCACAGCGGACCACCGGCAAGGAGTCAGCGCTTCAAAGATATATTGAGGAAGGGGAGATCGAAGGACTCACCCGAACCAGCCGGCTACACTTCACCGTGAGCTCATACAGCTCCATTCGGGCAGCTACCTCTGCCTTTTCATCCTCCTCCATTCCATCCCAATCGGAATCTTTTCCCCACCACATTGTCCGAGTCGGTGGCTCCGGGAGAGGACCGAGCGGAGGGGGTTCTCGATGAATCTGCTCCACTTCGGGGGCTGACGGACCGGCAGGGTCTTCGCGATCAGGACCTCCGAATGGCCCAGCAGTTGAATGCGTCTCCTCTGCCGGCGCATCCCCCGCCGGTGAGGCAGCGCGCGAAGCAGCCCTCCCAGGAGAAACTGACCCTGGAGCCTCCCTCTCAGAAGATGCCTCCACTGGAACGTCCGTGGAGGGAGCCCTGACTCACCAAGAGGACAGTATGTTGGCACACATGCAAAGAGACAAGAACAAGAGTCAAGGGGTAACAAACCTTTTGGACTTCTTGAATTTCATCCCTGGCTTCCTACGGACCCCAGCACCACGCGGAGGAGAGCCTAAGTCTGCTCCAACATTCGGGGCAGGTGCTGGCTCGGAAGATGGAGCTCCTGAACCACGGATCCCAGCACCACTCGGAGGAGAGCCTAAGTCTACGTGAACATTCGGGGCAGGTGCTGGCTCGAAAGATGGAGCTCCTGAACCTTCCTCGTCAGGGCTAACAGCAGTTGATGGCTGTCGGGACCCCGAATTTACAAATCCGGACCCTCTGTGTATTCAGCACTAGTCCAGGAACGCGCTAGTGCACACAGTCTTAACATCGGTATATATCACAATCATACCAATCGATACTATCAAAGTACTTTATTTAAATAATCAAAGGGTTACTTGACCTTATGGCCAAGATACAAATATATGCCTTGCAAGGCGAAACTTATTAAAAGAGAAATAATAGCAGCGGAAAATCAAATAACTTCGTGGCGCCATCCAGTATACCACAGCAACTGACCGCTCGCATCCCTAAGTAGACGGGTCCTCTTGGAAATCCTCCTCCGAAATGGCGTAGTCTCCTCTTCAAGCGATATTGTGTTGAGGCAAGGGTGAGTACTTGGTACTCAGCAAGTCATGCACAGAATGCAAGCTAATATGCTATATGCATGGCTTGGTACAAAGGAATAGCTCATGGTATATTTGCGATAAATGACTTTTGACAAGTATTAAAAGTAGATTCAGCAAAGAGAAATAAGTAAAGCATAAATAACTTTCAAGAAGTTTAACAAACATTTTTCCCCATCCTAAACCACATTTCCATCATCTTCATTGTTAAACCAACCCACCTTTCAAATCCAAGTTATTTTCAGAAAGTCTAACCCTTATTTGTAATTCCCGAGCATTGTCGATGCAGTGGACTCGGCTATTTAAATAGATTCTCAACTCTGCGAGAGGTTATGCACTTTACCCACAAGATACAGGTCAAACACCACAAAGGCGAGTTCCGTGAACAAAGCCTTTCTAAGCCTCAAACAACACAGGTGGTCCTCTCCGGTTCGTGCTCTACACCATCCCTTCCCTTAGCCAAGGCGAAGTATGGGACCAACACACCGTTAGATGGGTATCGGCCACAGCCACGATACGCCTCCCCGTACAATCACACAAGCGGTGTAATCGACACCCTGAGGCTCCACAAGTGAGTCCTTAGCGACTTAGTCAACTAGGGCCGTCCCATTCCGACCATGTGGTTGCAAGTATGACCAGTTCAAAGGCTTGCAAGGTTAAGTCCTTAGAGTGACCAGGGCAAGACTACCGAAAAAACCAAATCAACATCCCGATTGCCACACTGGCCCACTGATTACTCTTGCCACATGCCCGTCAGCGTTTATCAAACCCCAGTTGATTACCATGCACCACGTGCCATCAACATCACATGATACTTTTCCAAAACAGGTTCAATATATCATTAAGTCCATATTGGCATTTGATTGTCCAAAATCATGTCATGAGCACGTAGCAGGTCTAAGCAGTGTACTACGTCGGTCTAAACCCATGTTGGCAACTTAATAATGTCCAACTAGTAATCCACAACTAGGGTGACAAGGGATCATGGCACATACTTAGATAATCAAGGTGTCATACAGCAAATTGGTATTTATCTAACCCCCATGTTTAAACAAAGTATCTTTCTAATTGATCTAGCATGCAGTAGTTTAAATCAAAATAGATTTCGAAATAGGATCAACATGGTCAAAGCACAACTTGCCTTCAAAAAGTACTTGCTCTTGGTCTTGAGTTGGATCCTGAGTCAACACTTCTCCTTCGAATCCTTCCGGCACTTCAACGTCTACTCGTAAAGCGTGCAAATAGCAAATACACAAATAAACACTAGGCAAAAACATCCCAAAACTCCAAATAAAATCCATAAACAGAGAGAACATAATTTTATGGATTTTTAGAAGCTGAATCGTTCAAATCGGAGTTAAAATGCAAAAGTTATGATTTATTAAAGTTTAAATAATCAATTAAATAATATTACAGAGAAAAACTTTAGTCCAAAAATTAAATAAAATTCATATTTAGGTAGATCTCAATTTTATACAAATTTAGAAATTTGAACCACTCAAATCGGAGTTGAAGCATAAAAGTTATAAGCGTTTGAAGTTTGAATCTAAATTTGAATCAATATTTCGAATTAATAAATCATTTTCTTTTTTCGGAAATTAATTATTGCGTCGGCATGGACACGTGTCGGCTCCTGATTGGTGGTGGCGTCGCCCGGCTCATGGGCTCGACTCACGGCGCGGTTCGGTCCACGCAGTGGACCGGTCCACGCTCCACGTGAGGCCCGACATGTGGGACCCACGTGTCGAGGACACGCGCTACATCGCCAGACTGGCCCGACGCGTCGGTCCATCTCCTCGACACGTGGCGCAATCGCGGCCGTTGGTTTGAAAATCAACGGCGCGGATTAGATCCGGGGTTAACACGTTAAACTACTTGATGATCGTGGGCCGTTCGATCTAGATCGGACGGTCGGATCTAATCCTATAATAGCACCAAGCTACGGCGCGTGGCGATTGTGAACCGTTGGATCTTGATCCAACGGTCCGAATCTAATCGGGTTTGGAACACGTGAACTCACCTCAACCGTCCGATCTGGATCGGCGGTCCCTCGAGCTCGCGAGTCCGGCGATGGCACGCCAAGCTTGGGCACCGGAGACGAAACGACGACGCAGCCCGACGGGCGTTCGGGGTTGCTCGGCCGAGATGAAGGGTCCTTCGCCAGGTGCGTCTCGGCGAGGACTCGGATCTGGGCTCCTTCTCGGCGGAAGACGGCGGACGGCGGCGGAATCGAGCAAAAGCTGCGGCGGTCACTTCCTCCAACTTCTGGCGAGCTCGCCTGCGAATAAGCAGCGGCGGCTCGAGCGAGATGGCTCTGGAACGTGCGCAAGGATGAGGGCAACCTCGGGGGCGTCTCACGCTTTAAATAGCCTCGGCGTTACCGTGCCTAAGCGGAAACCTAGTTCTTTACGGCCAAGCGCGCGGCGGAGTCCGGCTTCGGACTCGGCGGGGACGATGAAGCTCAGCCGTCCACTTGGCACGATCAACGGACTTGATCGCTCTGACGCGATCGGATCCGGGCCGGATACGGCTCGAAGCACGTGCAGGCGGATCTCGGTAGTTGGATCTTGATCCAACGGTTGGGATTGATTAGGTTTAGGAGTGGGTTTGGTCGAGTCACGTGGCTCGGTCGGACTCGAGTCCGACTCGGAGTTCACTTCGGTCGGATGAACAAGATACTTGACCCGAGTTTGATTTTCCATGATTTAATATTTAAAATAATTCCTAGTAATTCATTTAATTCATTAAAAATAGCAAATGACTCAGAAAAATTCGGAAAAATTCTGGAAAATACTTTGGGTCATTTTGGACTCAAATAAAATATTTCCTACAAAAATTTATTTGCAAAATTAAATTCTTTAATTATTTCCAAATGGAATAACGTCAAATAGATTCCAAATAAATCCCAATAAATTGCAGACAATTCCAAAAAGTCACCAAAGTGCCACATAACACCTGAATGTCAGAAAAGCAAAATTTTTGGGGTGTTACAAACCTCCCCCCCTTAATAGAATCTCGTCCCCGAGATTCAGGGCTCACTAAAGGAATAGGTTTGGAAATTCTTTCTTCAAATCCTCTTCAAGGCTCCCAAGTCGCTTCGCTTTCTTCATGGTTGCTCCACTGAACTCTACAGAAACGGGTTGACTTGTTTCTAGTTTCTCGATCCATTGTGTCCAGAATCCTCACGGGATACTCCTTATAAGTCAAATCCTCTTGCAACTCAATTGACTCCAGCGGTGTCTGTTCCTCAGGAACTCGGAGACACTTCTTTAATCGACACATGGAATACGTCGTGTACTCACGCTAACGATTGTGGCAACTCGGTGATAAGCAACTTCGCCTCTGCGACTCAAAATCTTAAATGGTCCAACATAACGGGGTGCGAGTTTCCCTTTGGCATGGAACCTCTTAACTCCCCTGAGAGGCGTAACTCTGAGGTATACAAAGTCTTCTGGTTCAAAACTCAAATCTCGGCGACGATCGTCAGCATAACTCTTCTGTCGAGATTGGGCTATCTTCAACCTTTCCCTAATCATAGCGATCTGCTCTTGACCTCTTGAAGAATATCAGGCCCAAAGACACGGCGCTCGCCGTCTCATTCCAATTCAATGGCGTCAGGCGGTCGACCATACAAGTGCCTCAAAAGGTGACATTTGTAAACTAGCACGATAACTATTGTTGTAATCGAACTTCGGCATACGGCAAACTCTTATCCCAAGAGGTAGCATAAGCTAATGCACAAGCTCTCAACATATCCTCCGAATCTGGTTGACTCTTTGGTCTGTCCATCCGTCTGTGGATGATAAGGCATCTTGAAGTTCAAAGCGGGTTCCCATGGCTTCATGCAACTTATTCCGTAACCTTGAGGTAAATTGGGTACCTGTCTGATACAATCCTCTTTGGCACTCCGTGCAAGCAGACAATCTGATCATGTACAATTACGCTAATTTATCTCCCGAGTAAGTGGTCTTCACGGGGATAAAATGGGCTACTTTAGTCAAACGATCCACTATAACCCATATGGAGTCATAACCTCCTTGAGTCCTCGGCAAACCAGTAATGAAATCCATTCCGATTTCCTCCCACTTCCACTCAGGTATTTTCAGCGGTTGTAGCAATCCTGCTGGTCTCTGATGCATTGCCTTGACTCTCTGGCATACGTCGCACAATGCAACATGCTCGGCAACTTCACGTTTCATACCCGGCCACCAGAATCTCTCCTTCAGATCCTGATACATCTTGGCGCTTCCAGGATGGATTGAGTACTTGGAGTCATGGGCTTCTTCCAGAATCAGTTGCTTTAACTCCTTTTTGTTAGGCACACAAATGCGATCCTTCATCCACAACGTGCCTTGCTCATCCAACTTGAAGTCCTCTGCCTTGCCTTCCTCCTTGATGGACTTAATCCTGCGGATCTTGTCATCATCATACATCCTTCTCGGATCTGGTCCTCTAAGGTAGGCTTTACTTCTAATGTGGCCAAGAATCCCCTAGGTACAACCTCAATCTTCATTTTCTGAAAATCCTTACACAACTCATCCTGACTTGTGGCTAGCATCGTACTCACGGTATGGCTTTTCCGACTCAGAGCATCGGCTACTACGTTGGCCTTTCCGGGATGGTAATGGATTCCGACATTGTAGTCCTTGATCAACTCTAGCCATCTCCTTTGCCTCATATTCGAGATCCGATTTGGGTGAATATGTACTTAAGGCTCTTATGATCCGTATATACTTCACATCTGCTTCCAATCGAGATAGTGACGCCATATCTTCAAAGCATGCACTACGGCAGACTAACTCTAGGTCATGTGTCGGATAATTTTCCTCATGCGGCCTCAAGCGCCTTGATGCATACGCGATTTACCTTTCCGTTACGCATCGACACACATCCAAGTCCTTGGCGCGATCGTCATAATAAATATCGAAGCTTTGAGCAACATCAGGTAGAACTAACACCGGTGCCGACGTCAATCGCTTCTTCAACTCCTGAAATCCTTTCTCACATTAAGGCGTCCATGCAAACTTCTTTTCCTTCTTCAAATATCGCGTAAGAGGTTTCGCAATTGTCGAGAAGCCTTCAATGAAACGGGCGGTAGTATCCTGCCATTCCAAGGAAACTCAGAATGCTGGTCACGATCTTGGTGCTCCCAATGTAACACAGCTTCTACTTTGCTTGGATCTACGGCGACTCCTTCTGCGGTCATTACATGTCCAAGAAACTCCACCTTGTCCTTCCAAAAATCACACTTGCTGAACTTGGCGAAAAGTTGCTGTTCCCTCAGCTTTTCCAAAACTCGCCTTAAGTGTTCGGCATGTTCACTCTCTATCTTGGAGTAGATTAGGATATCGTCTATGAACACGACGACAAACTTGTCCAAATATTCCATGAACACCTTATTCATCATATTCATGAAATAAGCTGGCGCATTAAATCGGCCCAAAGGACATAATCAGAACTCATAATGTCCATATCTTGACGAGAATGCGAGTCTTGAATATCTTACGATCGGATCTTCAAGCGATGGTATCCGATCTCGAGATCAATCTTGGAGAAAACTCCGGCTCCTCTCAACCGATCAAACAAATCATCAATCCTGGGTAGCGGATACTTATTCTTCACGATGACTTCATTGAGTGCACGGTAGTCAATGCACATCCTGAAACTCCCGCCCTTCTTCTTGACAAACAAAACTGTGCTCCCCACGGCGACGAACTCGGTCTGATAAATCCTTTCTCCATTAACTCTTCTATCTGTTTCTTCTTCTCTACCAACTCCTCGGTAGACATCCGATAGGGTCTCTTTGCTATTGGTGCTGTACCCGGTACAAGTTCTATCACAAACTCTATGTCCCTGTGCAGCGGCATACCTGTAGATCCTCGGGAAAAACATCGGGTACTCATTCACTCTTGGGACATCCTCTATGCTGATTGCCTTGGTACTGTTAACCATCAACTGTCCATCTCTAACCTGCGATGGCTTGAAATTCCACTTTCTTCCCACACGGGCTCTCAATCGAGATAGTCCTTTGTCCACAATCCAATACACCCTTGTGCTTGGATAACCAATCCATTCCCAATATGACGTCTAAGGTCCGGGTCTCCAAAATTATAAGGTTTGCTAGGAACTCTATTCCATCTATTAGTATTCTTACTCGGAACATCCTACTTCCGTTCGGAGTTCGGAACCAGGGTTTGAACTAAAAGCATGCACTTAAGTCTTGCAATTCTCAAGTCATTTCTAGTAGCAAAGCCTTGCGAAACAAACGAATGCGGCTCCAGAGTCAAACAAAATCACAGGTGTATCGAGTTAACAAGTAACTTACCCGATCTTACGTCAGTAGCATTCTGCAGTTGCATCTGCGGTGACATGGTTGACTCGGCCTCTCACCACGATGCAGGGTGTGGCTCACAGTCTTTGGCGTCCTAGCTGGGGTGGTTCCTAGATTGAAGCGGCGGGGTCGCTCTGCTGTCTTCTTTGGACAAGCTGTTGGCAAAGTGTCTCTGGCTCGTTGCGATTGTAAATATGCGTCTCACTTGTTCCTTCTTGTGCACTCGAGTAAGCGTTTCTAGCGGGGGCTGGGGTCTGATAGTTCTGATTGGCAGGTCTTGGTGCTGGGGATGGTGTCCTCGTTGCATTCTGTGGTTGGAATCTGAAGAATTGATTTGGTGCAACTCTCAGGCGCTGTTGCGTTCCCTGGCGTGATCCTTCTTTGTTGCATCCTGCGCTTCTGTTCTCATCCGGTTCCTTGCGCTTTGTCCTCAAGAATAAGTGCCTTATTCACCAACTCTTGGAAATCTGGAAAGGTGTGGGTGATCAATCCTACTTGCAATCCCGAGTTAAGTCCCTTCATGAAACGAGACTGTATGCGGATTTATCTGTCGCTACATCCTCAAAAAAGGTGCGTAGCGTGCTATTGTGTGAACTTGTTCAGTAGTCGCCATCGGTGATTACCTTGCTTCTGCTCTGAACTCCTCCTTCTTAAGGTCCATGATTCCTTCAGGCACGTGATACCTTGTCGGAATGCAACCGTGAACTCTTCCCAAGTGATATCTTGAGGTTCTCTTGCGTGGCACGAAGTTCTCCCACCATTCAAGCGGTTGTTCCTTCCAGTGATGAGAAGCGTGAGTACCTTCTCATTTCCTATGCATTGAGCTATGTGTAGCTTCCTCTCGATTGATCTTAACCAATCATCGGCCTCCAATGGATTGGCATTCCCAGAGAAAGTGGGTGGGTGAGTCCTCATGAACTCGACAGCCTTGTATTACAGCGTGGCCCCCGATTAACTTGATTAGCAAAGTGGCACGAGCGATGGACGTGCTGCATTTGTTGCATCATAGCATGCATCAATCGAGTCTGAGCAGCAAGAAATGCTCCAAAATTCTGCACATCAATCGGCGGTCTTTGGTGCTCCATCATTGGGGTTTTCTGGCGGCGAGAACCACTCCCATTGCCTCCAAAGTTTCCACGGGTGTTCACCATCCGTCGATTTGCTCTAGGTTTAGAGATGAGAGGGAAACAAGAATAGACAAGTAATATGGAACTTATGCGGGCGAAAGGTGTAGCCTTAAGGTCCAACTTTATTATTAGTAACTTGGTATGGCTGCTTACAATGCCTAAGGGCCTTGCAACACATAATGCACACTCAAGAAACAAGCAAATCCAAATCGAACTAACTCGGAGTCTAACGCCTAAAGGGTGACTCTTTATTCTATGACGCGACTCGGCGAAGGAGTCTCACTATAGAACCTATGCTCACTCATCGAGAAAACCTCCACGGCCTGGGTACGGGTCTTTGTGGCATAGGCGCTAAACGACGCCATGTCCAAAGAAGCGTGTCCTCTATGGTAGTCGAAGAAGCGGGTCCTCATCGAGATCGACTCATCTGGATCTCGG
Organism: Rhipidocladum racemiflorum; assembly: GCA_036346355.1. Classification (NCBI taxonomy): domain Eukaryota; kingdom Viridiplantae; phylum Streptophyta; class Magnoliopsida; order Poales; family Poaceae; genus Rhipidocladum; species Rhipidocladum racemiflorum. Next base: position 47,285,573 of record CM070577.1, on the reverse strand, counting down.
CTCGTGTAAGCTCGAGTACCGGCTCGGAGTGCAGTCCGTACAAGGTCATCTCCAACTCGTCAATCCTTCGTAGAAGGTGTGCCACATACTCTTGAGCTTCCCGCCATCTCTGTTCTTCTCCGCCGTGATCTCCTTGCGGGCCTTCAGAGCTCCTTGCTTGTATTATCTAGTACATCCTCCTGGCGGCGATAAATCGTGCCAACCGTGGTAACCGTGGCATCCTCATCCCGAATCTCCTTCGGGTCAAGAAGGTTATCATTTCTTAGCGGATGGTAGCGGAACACCGTGCTCTCCAACTCTCTGGCGAGATACGGGTAATGTGCCGCATTGCTCGTCGTGATACTTCTTGGATACCCATCTGCATTGTAGATCTCCTGGCAAAGGTCAGATTGTATCGAGCGATTGCCTGGCCCTTCTTCCTAGCAGGTACCTCAATCTTCACATCACAAGCTTTGATCAATCCCGCTTGTCCGATCACTTCCACTTGGTATTGGGGCTTCTCAAAATCTCCGAGAGTCCAGTAGCATATGCCAAAGTTCTCAGCGCGTGACCAACTCCCGAGATCAACGTAGTTGAACTCTTCCTCCATCTGTCACAAGAGTGCTTTACGTAAGAACTTCGAATTTTTTAAATTGTGACCAGGTAAGGGAAAATTCCAGCAAGAGACAAGAAAAGAGAGAAGGGATAAGTCGAGATGTCATTTCTTATCTTGACAAACTTTTAGCTTTTAGAAAATAGGTTTTATCCTCATTACGACCATTCTAGCTTAGGGTTGAGCCTCACAGTCAAGTATGGCTCGATACCACCTCTGTCGGGACCCGAATTTACAAATCCGGACCCTCTGTGTATTCAGCACTAGTCCAGAACGCGCTTAGTGCACACGGTCTTAACATCGGTATATATCACAATCATACCAATCGATACTATCAAAGTACTTTATTTAAATAATCAAAGGGTTACTTGACCTTATGGCCAAGATACAAATATATGCCTTGCAAGGCGAAACTTATTAAAAGAGAAATTATAGCAGCGGAAAATCAAATAACCCGTGGCGCCATCCAAGATACCACAGTGCAACTGACCGGCTCGCATCCCTAAGTGAGACGGGTCCTCTTGGAAATCCTCCTCCGAATCGGGCGTAGTCTCCTCTTCAACTGATATTGTGTTGAGGCAAGGGTGAGTACTTGGTACTCGGAAGTCATGCACAGAATGCAAGCTAATATGCTATATGCATGGCTTGGTACAAAGGAATAGCTCATGGTATATTTGGCAGAAATGACTTTTGACAAGTATTAAAAGTAGATTCGGAAGCGGTAGAAATAAGTAAAGCATAAATAACTTTCAAGAAGTTTAACAAACATTTTTCCCCATCCTAAACCACATTTCCATCATCTTCATTGTTAAACCAACCCACCTTTCAAATCCAAGTTATTTTCGTAAAGTCTAACCCTTGATCGTAATTCCCGAGCATTGTCCAAAGACTGTGGACTCGGCTATTTAAATAGATTCTCAACTCTGCAGAGGTTATGCACTTTACCCACAAGATACAATCAAACACCACAAAGGCGAAGTTCCAGTAACAAAGCCTTTCGGAAGCCTCAAACAACACAGGTGGTCCTCTCAGGTTCGTGCTCTACACCATCCCTTCCCTTAGCCAAGGCGAAGTATGGGACCAACACACCGTTAGATGGGTATCTGGCCACGACCACGATACGCCTCCCCGTACAATCACACAAACGGTGTAATCGACACCCTGAGGCTCCACAAGTGAGTCCTTAGCGACTTAGTCAACTAGGGCCGTCCCATTCCAGCCATGTGGTTGCAAGTATGACCCAGTTCAAAGGCTTGCAAGGTTAAGTCCTTAGAGTGACCAGGGCAAGACTACCCGAAAAACCAAATCAACATCCCGATTGCCACACGGCCCACCTGATTACTCTTGCCACATGCCCCGGCCGAAATCGTTTATCAAACCCCGCTTGATTACCATGCACCACGTGCCATCAACATCACATGATACTTTTCCAAAACAGGTTCAATATATCATTAAGTCCATATTAGCATTTGATTGTCCAAAATCATGTCATGAGCACGTAGTGTGGTCTAAGCAAAGGTACTACGCCGGTCTAAACCCATGTTGGCAACTTAATAATGTCCAACTAGTAATCCACAACTAGGGTGACAAGGGATCATGGCACATACTTAGATAATCAAGGTGTCATACAAAGAAATTGGTATTTATCTAACCCCCATGTTTAAACAAAGTATCTTTCTAATTGATCTAGCATGCAGTAGTTTAAATCAAAATAGATTTCGAAATAGGATCAACATGGTCAAAGCACAACTTGCCTTCAAAAAGTACTTGCTCTTGGTCTTGAGTTGGATCCTGAGTCAACACTTCTCCTTCGAATCCTTCCGGCACTTCAACGTCTACTCGTAAAGCGTGCAAATAGCAAATACACAAATAAACACTAGGCAAAAACATCCCAAAACTCCAAATAAAATCCATAAACAGAGAGAACATAATTTTCTGGATTTTTAGAAACTGGAATCGTTCAAATCGGAGTTAAAATGCAAAAGTTATGATTTATTAAAGTTTAAATAATCAATTAAATAATATTACAGAGAAAAACTTTAGTCCAAAAATTAAATAAAATTCATATTTAGGTAGATCTCAATTTTATACAAATTTAGAAATTTGAACCACTCAAATCGGAGTTGAAACGCAAAAGTTATAAGCGTTTGAAGTTTGAATCTAAATTTGAATCAATATTTCGAATTAATAAATCATTTTCTTTTTCGGAAATTAATTATTGCGTCAGCATGGACACGTGTCAGCTCTGATTGGGCTGGTGGCGTCGGTAGGCTCATGGGCTCAGCTCACGGCGCGGTTCGGTCCACGGTGGACCCGGTCCACAGCTCCACGTGAGACTGACATGTGGGACCCACGTGTCAGGGACACGCGCTTACACGCGTACGGCGCTGACCGCGTCGGTCCATCTCCTCGACACGTGGCGCAATCGCGACCGTTGGTTTGAAAATCAACGGCGCGGATTAGATCCAGGGTTAACACGTTAAACTACTTGATGATCGTGGGCCGTTCGATCTAGATCGGACGGTCCAGATCTAATCCTATAATAGCACTGCTACGGCACGTGGCGATTGTGAACCGTTGGATCTTGATCCAACGGTCCAGATCTAATCGGGTTTGGAACACGTGAACTCACCTCAACCGTCCGATCTGGATCTGACGGTCCTCTGAGCTCGCGGAGTCCGGCGATGGCACTCCGCTGAAGCTTGGGCACCGGAGACGAGAACGACGCAGCGAGCCCGACGGGCGTTCCGGTTGCTCGGCGAGATGAAGGGTCCCTTCGGGTGCGTCTCGACGCGAGGACTCCGGATCTGGGCTCCTTCTCGGCGGAAGACGACGGACGGCGGCGGAATCGAGCAAAAACCGCGGCGGTCACTTCCTCCAACTACGGCGAGCTCGCACGGGCAAACGACAGCGGCTCAGGCGAGATGGCTCGGGGGAACGGGTGCGCAAGGATGAGGGCAACCTCGGGGGACGTCTCACGCTTTAAATAGCCTCGGCGTTCGTGCCCTAGACGGAAACCTAATCCTACACGGCGGCGGGCGCGGCGGCGGAGTCCGGCTCGGTCTCGGCGAAGACGATGAAGCTCAGCCGTCCACGTGGCACGATCAACGGCCACGATCGCCGCGGCGCGATCGGATCCGGGCCGATCTGGCTCGAACCGTGCAGGCGGATCTCAGCCGTTGGATCTTGATCCAACGGTTGGGATTGATTAGGTTTAGGAGTGGGTTTGGTCGAGTCACGTGGCTCGGGTCGGACTCGAGTCCGACTCGGGTTCCGACTCGGTCGGATGAACAGTACTTGACCCGAGTTTGATTTTCCAGCGATTTAATATTTAAAATAATTCCTAGTAATTCATTTAATTCATTAAAAATAGCAAATGACTCAGAAAAATTCTGGAAAATACTTTGGATCATTTTGGACTCAAATAAAATATTTCCAACAAAATTTTATTTGCAAAATTAAATTCTTTAATTATTTCCAAATGGAATAAATTCAAATAAATTCCAAATAAATCCAAATAAATTCCAGAAAATTCCAAAAATTCACCAAAGTGCCAAATCACACATGAATTTAAGAAAAGCAAAATTTTGGGGTGTTACAATGGCCCAGCCGGGGAAGGGACAGGAACCTCCTCCACCGATGTTCTTTCCCTCTTAGAAGACTCCGGCCCCTCAGCCGAAGAATCCTCAGCCGAGAGATGCCGACAACCGGAGCATCAGAAAGGAAGGCTTCACGCTCCTAAAAAGTGAACAATCACATCATCAGAACCTCAAATCAGACGAAAACAACCAAGCGACGTATCGAAGGTGAGGAATACTCACACGAGGAGGAGCCCTCTTCGCCGAGAACTTGCCCGGACAACCTCTATTGGTTATCTCGACGCTTGGAGCGAAGAAATCTATCAACTGCGCCCCCAGGACGTCTCTTGGCAGCGGCGCATTCAACTCCCGGGTGGGATCCTAAGTCCCACCATACCGAAACCCAAATGGATCCGTTCCTTCAAGGGCTGCACCCGGCCCTTAGCAAAGCTGATGGCGACCCCGATGCCGGTCAAGCCCCGGTTTTTCAGATCATCGATCAGCGTCAGAAGTTCAGTGACTTGATCCAATCCGGGCCCCTGCGGGGGATCGCTCCAACATTGGAGGACTACAGGGGCGCGGCCGGTGAAGGGAGCGAGGAAAGGGTCTGCGTTGGCGCAATAGAACCATTCCCGCTTCCAACCTTTGAGGGAGGTTTTGAAGGGGATAAAGAAGTAATGCATCTTCAGGCCCTCTCGCGATTGGAACTCAACTCCCCCAATGGCACTAGGAGAATTTCGATTTGGATGGGGTTTGAGTAGGAAGAGGGAGCGAAACAAATTGAAGTGAGGACGGATCCCAAAATACGCCTCACAGAGTTGAACAAATATGGCGATTTGAAGAATGGAGTTGGGGTTCAGTTTGATCAATTCAATCCCGTAAAAATGAAGAAGCCCCCGAAATAAGGCGCTCCCCGGAACACTAAACCCCCGCCAAAAGAAGGACTCGAAGACTACAATTTCATTGGCTCGAGGAGTAGGGTAGGGTTCACCTACCGCCGGTCGGGCGGAAATCAATTCCAGAGGAGGAAGAACGCCAACGGCGACCATCTCCTCCAGGCGAGCCCCCGTCGACACGGAGGCCTCCCACCCTGCGGCCGCCAGTTCTGTGCTCGCTTCCGGCGACGAAGAAGAGGACATCCTCGCGAAGCAGGGTCTCTGGGGAAAAGTTCTGGGTGCGAAACCGGAAACCCTAAGCTACCAAGATCGCCCAAGGAGTTTTGGAGATCTCGCGACTGTACCGATAAAGGGGCAAAGATGTCTTTCCCTCAACAAGGGTTTCCCCGTGTATAAGAAGTGAGTCTCAGTTTTCGCCTCACGGCGGGAAAAAGCAAGGGCACCCGTGCTTAATTCTGAGCCAGATCTAGGGCACGCCCCACGTTGGGCCGAGAGCTGTGTCGCGCAAGCCGCGGCCAGGTGTCAAATCTGGCTCGAGGTTTGGGATAGAGTGCGCCCCGTGACGGGCCTAAGCGCTGGTCGCCACAGAAGATTGGGACTAAGCACTCTCTGAACATCCTCTAGCGACACACCCCATAATTTGGGGTCAAAAGCTGGTCACCGCCGCACGGCATGATCGGGTACCGCGGGAGGATTTAATAAAGATGGCCTTGAGAATGCGCTCCATGAGAGCCTAAAGCTGTGCACCGTAAACGGGCGCGGGCACTGCTCTAAATGGCCATGGTATGCCCCACGAGGGTCAATTGAGCTCTACGAGCCAGTTGCCGCACACCGTAAACGGGTGCGGGTACCACTCGGCCACGAGCCAACCAACTATGGTATGCCCCCACGAGGGTCTATTGAGCTCTGCGAGCCAGTTGCCGCACACCGTAAACGGGTGCGGGTACCACTCGGCCACGAGCCAACCAACTATGGTATGCCCCACGAGGGTCAATTGAGCTCTGCGAGCCAGTTGCTGCACACCGTAAACGGGTGCGGGTACCACTCGGCCACGAGCCAACCAACTATGGTATGCCCCACGAGGGTCAATTGAGCCCTGCGAGCCAGTTGCTGCACACCGTAAACGGGTGCGGGTACCACTCAACCACGAGCCAACCAACTACGGTATGACCCATCCCTCTATATGCCCTGCGAGGACCGTTAACGAGCATAAGCGCTACTCGGACATGAGATGGGAAAACATTGGCAACAATCCCGGCAATTAACAAGTCCTTTATGATCTTTTTTCCCATAAAAATCTTTCTAACAGGACAAGAAGGGGAAATCCGATCTTAAAGCACTTGGGGGCTGCTGTGGGATGTCCGAGACCGGAGTCCCTCAGAGAAGCTCATACCTAACTGGGCCAGGACGGTGCATCGGGCCTAGAATTCGAAAGCGCCGTGAAGAGCCCATAGCCATGGCCCGACTTCTTCTCCAAGGCAGCTGGTCGCCTCCTCGGCGAAGCTTCGCACCGCGTCAGGACAATCCCACCTAAAGTAAAGCCTGCGGCCTGGCGCTTACAGCCTGCAGCCACCAGACCCTGGCGGATCGGCAGGTGCGGGTCAGGAAAGAGACGACCAAATCCTCTGGAAGTAGTTGGGTTCGGCAGACAGAGATAAACAACGTACTCATGAGTCCACCTGGCCCAGGGCCAGGTGGCGCCCTCTTGTAACGTGCCCTTCCCCCAGTATATAAGTGGGGAGGGAACAACCCTGGAAAAGGGGGGAAACAGAAGAAAAAGGGAAGAACACACCCATATATCCAAGAACACAGGACTAGGGTATTATCTCCTCCGCGAGAGCCCGAACCTGTCTAAAGAGTTGGCCCTTGCATCCTGTGTTACCATCTGGCTTCGACCACGCACGAGCCCCCCCTCGAATCACAAAATCTCATTGCCGGCAGAACCAATCGTCGACATCTGCCCTTTGGGGTTAGAGGTACAGAAGATACATGCATACTGTAACGATTGTATCCTTATCGCAATAAGTACGATGATTTGGAAGCTTGTTTGGTGTGCAAAACTTCACGGTATAAGACCAGGCGTGATGACCCAGGTGAGGAAGAGGGGCAACGTAAGAAGAAGAGACCCCCCACTAAAGTGGTGTGGTATTTCCCTATAATCCCCAGTTGAAGCGTTTATTTGTGAGCAAAGCATAAGCCCAGATGATGCGCTAGCACAAAGAAGATCGTAAGGACGACGGAAGTCGAAGGCACCCTGCTGACATCTCCTAGTGGAGGAAAGTCGATAGAAAATACCTGGACTTTCCTGAGGATGCAAGGAACATAATGTTTGGGTTGAGTACGAATGGGATGAACCCGTTCGACGGGGTGAGCAGCAGTCACAGCACTTGGCTCATGACTCTATTTATCTACAACCTTCCTCCTTGGTTGTGTATGAAGCGGAACTACATTATGATGGGCCGAAGCAACTTGGAAACGACATCAACGTGTACCTCAAACAATTGGTTGAAGATCTGCTAACGTTGTGGAACGATGGTGTACGTGTTTGGGATGAGTACAAAAGAGAGCACTTCACCCTACGTGCATTGCTATTCGTAACCATCAACGACTGGCCTGCACTTTGTAACCTATCAGGCCTATCTATCAAAGGATATAAAGTATGCATCCAGTGCTTAGAGGATACGGACAGCAAGTATTTGCAAAACTCCCGAAAGGTTGTGTACATGGGCCACCATAGGTTCCTCCATAGGAAGCGTTCGTTACGAAGGAAGGGTGAGAATTTCGATGGGACAGAAGAGAAACTTAAGAAGACCCTGCATCACAGTGGGACACTTGTATTTTCTCTGGTAAAGGATCTGAAAGTAGTATTTAGAAAGGGTCCTAGGAGTAAATCTGTCTCGACTGAATAAGCTAATACGAAGTCCATTTGGAAGAAGAAGTCAATAATTTGGGACTTACCTTACTGGAAAGACTTATAGGTCCACCACTCACTGGACTTCATACATATCACGAAGAATGTCTGCGTGAACCTGTTAAGCTTTCTAGATATGTACAACAAATCAAAAGATACACTTCAAGCACGAAAGGACCTGCATCTACTAGGACTCAGAAACGACCTACATCCGAAAAAGAGAGCGAAAGGACAATATTACCTCCACCCCGCGAGCTACACTCCGAGCAAGAAAGAGAAAAAACATGATTAATTCCTTGAACAATGTGAAGGTCCCTTCTGGATACTCCTCGAACATAAGGAGACTCATAAACACAAAAGAGAATAAAATCATACACCTGAATCCCATGATTGTCACATGTTGATGACACAGTTGCTCCTAGTGGTGGTGAGAAGTATTCTGCTGGACTGGGTACGAGGGACAATCATAAAGTTATGCTCGTTGGCATAGAGGAGGTGATTTGAGTTTTGTGTCGATTACATTGATGATCTGAATCCGATTGGCATCCCTGTATCACACCATGAGGGGAGGCTACGTGGAAAAGGGACTCTAGGGAGAAAAGAATTCTTTAGCGACGATCTAGTTTCATTTAAACAAGCACATTTCACAATCTTGAAACAAGCAACTGTAGTGGCTCAGTATGTCCATGATCATGAGATGATTCTACGTGACCAATACCCAAAGAAGTCAGAAAAGTGGATTGCACTAGAGCAAATGGATTGTTTCGGTGGTTGGTTACAAAAGCAACTAATAGGCAACTAGACAAACAATGAACAATTGAAACTCTTGGCTTGGGGACCATCCACTACAATTGTATCATTCCATGGGTATGAGATAAATGGGTACACATTTTACATGACTACCCAGAATAGCAAGAGCACCAACCAAAACAGCGGCGTCCCTATAGATGCCTTGAACAAAAATGGAAAGATGGACACCTACTATGGTTACATAGAGGAGATCTGGGAGTGCGAGTATGGACCTTTAAAAGTCCCTCTGTTTTGGTGCCAATGGGTCAAACTGACAGCCGTTGAGATCGACGAGTACGGTATGACAACCGTGGACCTCAAGCAAGTGGCCTGTAGGGATGAACCATTCGTGTTCGCTAATGATGTGACACATGTATTCTATGTGATGGACATGAACAGCAAACCGAAAAAGCAGAAGGACAAGCCTACTAAAAGCAAGAAGCAGAAGGATAATCTTACCAAAGATAAAAAGCAAAAGCAGAAGACTAGTAGTAGCGATCAGCCAAGGCGCCACGTGGTTCTTCTAGGTAAAAGAAGGATTGTCGGAGTTGAGGACGTCACAGACGAAGAAGAGCACAATCAGTTTGACGAGCTACCTCCTTTTTGGGTGGACATAGACATTAGTGTCCTGAATGATATAGAGGAATCTCCCTACGTACGACATGATCATAATGAAGGATCACTTGTAAAACGCAAAGTATGTTAGCAAATAAGTTCAACCGTGTTGTATAAACTCGTGTATGAATTATGAATATGGTTATTTTCCCACTATTCATCTTTTACTAATCTCTCTTTCTCTTTCTCTTGGGAACATTAATGTTAATAGATCCTTTTTACTACTCATAATTCATAATTCATATAACCATACTATTCACCTTGGAAAATGTAGGGACAGATGCAGAGCACATGGCTATTAGGTTATGGCCACCGATCCATGCCATCCTTTTTTATTGGGACTGCCAAATGGCCAGTGCATGTTCCCCTATAGATTTACTAGGTTCACTGGCATAGATTAGAGATCATGTAAATTAGAGAAAAATAAAAAGATATATGAAGAATATTTTATTGCTTATATTTTTATTAAGCAAAGAAGCAATTTTTGATGAATATATATATATATATATATAATAGCAAAGATGGTGCAATATTTGATGCAATAATTACCTGTTTAATTAGCTGTTAAGCATTAACTAACGGTGCGCAACATTTGAAGAGTTTTGTCCTGATTAAATCAATAGACTTGTATGTTACTAACAGTTTTGGAATTGATATACATCACACCTGTTTTATACTGTTGATGGATCCAATAAGGTCTTGATGGATTAGTTGCCTCCGAAAATAATACTCGGATATAAAGAAATATGACATGGAAATTAGATAGTAAAATATCCCTATTCTAACCTGAAACCACAAACTGTTTAATTATAGGTATGTCAGGGGAAAACTATTAACTTGTAGGTATATATTGATTTGGTTTGGTCTACTACTCAATTCTTTTTGATAATATAGTTCATATTGTGATCTGTCGCTTGTAAGAAAAGCTATAATAACTCCCTTCAAAAAAGAAAAACTACAATAATAGCTAACAAAACGAAAACAAATAGGTGATCAAACATAGTACATATTAAAATTGGTTCGGTTTACTCATTATTTGGTTTTCATCCTAAAGAATAAAAACTTCATGCTCATTAGTACAATACTTTAGCAATTATTGCATACAGATTCCCTCAAAGAAATTATTGCATACAGAATATATATGATAGCTCTTTTAACTGGTGTCATTTCACTTTCTTAATTATTTCATTCTAATATTCAGCGTGGAGCTAGTAATTTCGGTTGAATTTGTTGGTATCTTTACAATCTTACAAACACATAAATTTGTTTATAACATATGTTAATGTAGAAACTACTATTGAATGCTATACCATAAGAATCGATTTCAACGGTATAGCTCCAGCTGCCCTCTCCTTCTACTCCCTCTCCCTTCTGCTTCCTACTCACCTCAGATGTCTCCCTACTTCATCTTCGCCGTTGCCATCATTCCTCGTTAGTCGCCAATAAAATCTTCACTCTTAGATCTATTAATGCAACGAAAATGATGGGATGCACACCTTTATGAAATGCATTGGGATGTTCCAAATTTGAATTCTGAGATGTATATGTATATGCCAATTTTATAGCAAATTTGAATTCTGAGATGTATATGTATCATGTAAAATGTAATGTATATGCATTTTGAAATGTATAATTATATGTGAAATGTAATTTATATGAATTTTGAAATGTATAAGTATATGTGAAATGTGTAAGTATATTTCTTGATAGTATTACGAACATCTTCCTCTACCACAACGTCCTTGTCGCCGTCGCCCGTCATCCTCTACCCCCTCTTCCCCACCGCCCTCCTTGTCATTGCTGCCCATCCTCCTTGATGGGAACGGTGGCCCAATCTTTTGACAGGTAGTAACAAGTCGATTGATGGAGGACTCGACGTTGATGATCCGGCTTCCAATTAGACTAATCCGAAACCTGCAATCGCTACACCATAGCTCCGTAGGTTATCAACCATGCACAAACATGGTTGACCTCACCAAGAAGGCTTATCTGATGAGGACATCACTACCATGGATACGGCCATACTTACAAACCCAATGGAAACCAACAATATCATACAAGGGCCAATTACTCGAGCTCGGGCACGACAATTCAATTACCAGGTGAATGCGTTCCTCGGGTTGCATACAGATAATTTAATGAATGGAATGCTATTTAATCCTCGTGATGATTTTATTGTCCTTAGGAACCAAGGAGAAGGACTTCCAAACATCAAGCATGAAGCCAATTCTTCCGGTGCACAAGTTATACTTGGATTCGGCCTCCGGGACAGCACCAACTTAAAATGACCATAACTTTTGATCCACAAGGGTGTTTGGGGTCTATGAGTACTGGTTTGAAAGGTTTCGACGTCCTCTTTCCAACGGATCCGACCCCATCCCTAAATTCCGTCCGAGTCGACGGGAATCTGCAAAACAATTGGCGTCACTTTTCCAAATCGAGAAGACGTGGGCTTTGGGCCTTGTAATAGAGTTGTAGTTGGTATCCTACGCTTTGGACGTGTTTCCCACGCCCCTACCTCTTATAAATAGCCAGACATCGGCTCCTTAGGGTTTTGGGTTTTATTTGATTAGTTTAGCCAAGTGCAAACTTGATCCTCGCGAGTTGTCTTGGACACCACCTTGTCAAGATCGTCAATAAGACTCCACTTTGTTTCGCTTCGATTTTATCCGCAATTTCAGATTGCTTATCCTATTGTTCTTGCTTGTTCTTCGGTTGCTTGCAGGAATTGAACTTCGTGTTCAGGTTGATCGTGCCCACGGCAAGATCAATAACCCGCTGGAGTTGGTTTAGCGATTGCTAAGGCGCATCGTCGTCGTACGGTGTAGTCGGATCGTCAAAGTCGACTCTAACAAATCGATCGTGTGTTTCTCATCGAAAGATCGGGACACCCATAGTGCCATCACGGCGCCATCAAGTGGTATCAGAGCAAACCAGGTTGCTCGGTGAGAATTCTTTACCCTAGATTAGTAGATTGATATCTTTCCTATAGTCCAGAGAAGCGCCATCAGATTGGATCTCCCCATACCAAAACAATTTGAGCCTCGCATTTTCCTTTCCAGTGAATGCAAAATTGAAGATTTGTTCAATGTCTAGTCACTAGTTGCTGACTCTAGGCTAGCAAGGACTGTGACTCAAAACTGCGGTCGGCGACAGTACAGTTCCACAGCAGATGAAAGAAAAAAAAATCAGCGCGAAAAAAATTCGCGAAAGAAGGGAACTATCTCAAAAGACTGGTGATCTTGTGAAAATAGGTTTGGCACATAAAAATTTTCGGATCTGTTCCAGACTTTTTTTTTTTTTTTTTTTAGGAACGATGCGACTGCTTTTCTTTCAAGTGCTATGCAAAGCGGAAGACGTCGTGTGACGATCGGCGGCCAGGTGGCGTCATCAAGCCGACGATCGGCGAATGGCGACCAGGTGGGCGACGATGACGGCGACCGATCAACTAATGTGGGCGACCAGTGGGCGACCAAAGGCAACTGGGCCGAGGCGACCGGGAGGCAACCATCGGCTAACAGTGGGCGGCGACGGTCGCGGCGACTCGGGAGGCAACCAATGGCCTAACAGTGGGCAACTGGGCCAAAGCGGCGACTGGGAGGTAACGATCGGCTAACAGATGGGCGACGGTCAGCGACGATCGGCTAACAGAGGGCAGCCGGTCGGACGACCAAGTGGGCGACGATCGACGATTGGATGAGAAGAAAGCTTCGGTCCGAACTCCTTTTTTTTTTTTTCAACAGTTCGGGACCGACACGGAACACAACTCGAAACGGAACACAACTCGAAACCGCTGTGGGAGACAAAATTTTCTTCTGACCTGGAACTAGACTAGAATTCAGCAACTCGACACGACGATGCAACCAAAAATTCAATAACGCAGTGCATTCACTGATTGGATTATTGCTAACCTTTTGCTACTAAATTAAGCATGTCCAAGCTCCACTTTCTACCCGTACAGGCGTTCGATCCCTTGGCAATCGCTCTACACAAACTTCGGAGAACCTTTGACAACGCCAACGGCCGACAACGCCTTCTGCATTGTAAGAACTTGTAAGAACTTGGGTCATCGGCTTGAGCGCTTGAGAGACTTGCCACCTAGTAGTTGATAGGAACATTATACTTGTGGTTTTTGTTTCCTTGTCATCAACTAACCATGTCAGGTGACGAGAGTTCACTTCATCACTCTCCACGAACCAAGGGCATCATTGCTCACTTCCAAAAAATGACGAGAGAAGCCACCGATGGTCTTAGCGAGGATGTACGGCTCACTAATGAGCGTATGTCAATGCAAGAAGACCGTCTCTGATCCATCGAGGCCGCACAAGGGATTGCTAACACTACTCTTGCTACTATTTTGGCTAGACTTGATACTTTTGCAGCTGCTGCATCTGGTGCTTCCAATCCACCTCCCCGTCGTCCAAGCAACAATTCAGCTCCACAGGAGGCCCCAACAGATTTAAAAGAACAGAACGAAGAGCACGAATATGATGACACCATCGATGCGGAGGAGGTCAACCCCATTCATTACGATAATGATCGTGAACCATCAACGGCTACGCTTCAATCAAGGTATGCGACGTGATCCTCCACGACCAAGGAACGAGAACGAGATGATGTTTTCCTAAGGTAAATTTCAACATGCCACCATTTGAAGGTAAATATGACCTGATGGTTACCTTAGTTGGGAATTACTTGTGGATCAAAAATTTGCGTGCCATGATTTCCCTGAGAATAGAAGAGTTAGAGCTGCCACAAGTGAGTTCACCGATTTTGCTTCTGTTTGGTGGAGAGAACATTGCCGTGCTCATCCAAATAATATACCCACCACTTGGGAAGCCTTGAAATTGCTAATGAGGCATAGATTTGTTCCTTCATACTATGCTAGAGATTTATTGAATAAATTGCAACACTGACAGAAGGTAAGAATTCGTGGAAGAATATTACCAAGAATTGCAAATTGGCATGTTGCGTTGTGGATTAATTGAGAATGAGGAAGCTTCTATGGCTCGTTTCTTAGGTGGTTTAACTCGAGAAATCCAGGATATTCTAGACTATAAGGATTATAATTCGATGACTCGGTTGTTCCATCTTGCTTGCAAAGCTGAACGTGAAGTGCGGTCGTCAATCAAGGGCCAAGACTAACTTTTCTCGCAGGTCGAACTACTTGCGGACACCGCGCACCTGCTGCCCCCTGCCGGCCGTACTACCACGCCGACCTCTTCCATCAACAGAACGGCGCCCACCACCGCAAATTCGGCACCACAACCAACGCCGACGAAAAATGCCACACAAGCTACTACAAATAGTTCGTCGTCGCTTGGTCGCATCAACGGACGCACTAAAGATGTTCAGTGCCATCGCTGCAAGGGTTTCGGTCACATGATGAAGGAGTGTCCGAACAGGCGTGTGCTAATAATCCGTGAAGACGGCGAGTATGACTCAGCAAGTGATCTTGATGAAGAAACATATGCTTTGCTCAATAACATGAAGACGGCGATCCAAATGCCGAGCACGACGGCGAAGTGCGTGAGCTGGTGATCTTGACCAATATTTGAGTATTATTGCACAACGTGTGCTTAGTGCTCAGATTGCTCGCGCCGATCCAAATCAACGCCACAACTTGTTTTACACAAAAGGCGTCATCAAGGAGCGATCCATTCGAATAATCATTGATGGGGAGTTGCAATAATCTAGCCAAAGATGGACATGGTGGAGAAGCTAGCACTCTCCACTAGACCACACCCTCAGCCCTACCACATTCAATGGTTCAACAACAAATGCAAACTCAAGGTAACTCGCATGGTAAGAGTACATTTCGCTTTAGGTTCCTATCATGATTATGTTGATTGCGATGTCGTACCTATGCAAGCATGTTCTATGTTATTAGGTAGACCGTGGCAATATGATAAGGATTGTTTACATCATGGTAGAACAAATCAATACTCTTTTGTGCATAAAGAAAAGAAAATTGTGCTACACCCAATGTCGCTTGATGCCATTGTAAAGGATGAAATTGCTAGATCTAGCAAAGAGAAAAATCGAGAGAATTCTAAGAGTGAAAATCAGATTGTCACCAAAGGACTTGAACAACATAAACAGAGAGAATCTAACCTTGATTGTGCTAAGTCGAATGAGATTAAATTGAAAGGAGCTTGTTTTCTTGCAACAAAATCTGATTTGAATGAGTTGGCTGTTTGTAGGTCTACATGCTATGCTTTGGTCTGCAAAGAAACTTTGTTTTCTCTAGAGGAGATGTCCCTCTCTTTGCCTCCTGTTGTCACTAACCTTTGCAGAATACACCGACATCTTTCCAAAGGACATCCTCAGGGCTGCCGCCAATTAGAGGGATTGAGCATCAAATTGATCTCATTCCAGGGCATCCTTGCCCAACCGAGCACCTTACATGTAACCAACCCTGAAGAGACACAAAAGATACAACGCCAAGTTCACGAATTGCTTGATAAAGGGTACGTGACGTGAATCTCTTAGTCCTTGTCTTTGTATCAGTCATTTTAGTACCTAAGAAAGATGGAACATGGCGCATGTGTGTGGATTGTAGAGCAATTAATAATATCACCATTAGATATCGCCATCCTATTCCTCGGTTAGACGATATGCTTGATGAACTAAGTGGCTCTACTATGTTCTCTAAAGTGGATTTCGTAGTGGGTATCACCAGATTCGCATGAAGTTAGGAGATGAATGGAAAACAGCATTTAAAACTAAGTTCGGGTTATATGAGTGGTTAGTAATGCCTTTCGGGTTGACTAATGCTCCTAGCACATTCATGAGACTCGATGAACGAGGTTTTACGTGTTTTCATTGGAAAATTTGTGGTAGTTTACTTCGATGATATCTTGATTTATAGCAAATCTTTAGAGGATCATCTTGAACATCTACGTCGTTTTTAATGCTTTACGCGATGCACGCTTATTTGGTAACCTTGAGAAGTGCATCTTTTGCACGGATCGAGTATCTTTTCTTGGCTATGTTGTTACTCCACAGGGAATTGAAGTTGACCAAGCCAAGGTTGAAGCAATACAGAGTTGGCCGACTCCTAACACGGTCACACAAAGTGCGGTTTTCTAGGACTTGCTGGATTCTATCGTCGCTTTGTGAAGGACTTCAGCACCATCGCTGCACCCATGAATGAGCTCACCAAGAAGGGTGTACCTTTTGCTTGGGGCAAGCCGCAGGAAGATGCCTTCAACATTCTCGAAGCTAAGTTAACCCATGCACCCTTACTCCACTTCCAGACTTTTCTAAGACTTTTGAACTAGAATGTGATGCTAGTGGAATTGGTTTGGGTGGTGTTCTGCTACAAGAAGGAAAACCTGTTGCTTATTTTAGTGAGAAATTGAGTGGGCCAAGTTTGAATTATTCTACTTATGATAAGGAGTTATATGCGCTAGTTCGAACTTTAGAAACATGGCAACATTATTTATGGCCCAAGGAATTTGTTATACATTCGGATCATGAATCGTTAAAACATATTAGAAGTCAAGCTAAACTGAACCGTAGACATGCAAAGTGGGTTGAATTCATTGAGTCATTTCCTTATGTCATCAAACACAAACAGGGAAAGGATGATGTCATTGCTGATGCCTTGTCTAGGAGATATACCATGCTCTCACAACTTGACTTCAAAATTTTTGGTTTGGAAACGATTAAAGAGCAATATGTGCATGATGATGATTTCAAAAATGTGTTGCTCAATTGTAAAGAGGGAAAAACTTGGAACAAATTTGTCCTCAATAATGGGTTTGTGTTTAGAGCAAACAAACTATGTATTCCAAATAGTTCTGTTCGCTTGTTATTGCTCCGAAGCGCATGGAGGAGGATTGATGGGACACTTTGGTGTGAAAAGGACGGAGGACATACTCGCTACCCATTTCTTTTGGCCCGAGAATGAGGCGAGACGTGGAACGTTTCATCGCCGCTGTTCTACATGTCAACAAGCTAAGTCACGACTTAATCCCCATGGTTTATACATGCCTCTGCCTGTACCTAACGTGCCTTGGGAGGATATTTCTATGGACTTTGTTTTAGGACTCCCTAGAACAAAGAAGGGGAGGGATAGTATCTTTGTCGTTGTGGATAGATTTTCTAAAATGGCACACTTCATACCTTGTCACAAAAGCGATGACGCTACCAACATTGCTGACTTATTCTTTCGTGAAATTGTTCGCTTACATGGTGTGCCTAACACAATAGTTTCAGATCGTGACACTAAATTTTTAAGCCACTTTTGGAGAACTTTGTGGGGTAAATTGGGAACTAAACTTTTATTTTCTACTACTTGTCATCCCCAAACTGATGGACAAACTGAGGTCGTTAATCGAACTTTATCTACTATGCTTAGGGCTGTTTTGAAAAAGAACATTAAATTGTGGGAAGAATGTTTGCCTCATATTGAGTTTGCTTATAATCGGTCTATGCATTCTACTACTAAGATGTGCCCTTTTGAGATTGTATATGGATTTGTACCTCATGCTCCAATTGATTTGTTACCTCTACCATCTTCGGAGAAATTGAATCTTGATGCTAAACAACGTCTTGATTTGATTATGAAACTGCATGAGACAACTAAAGAAAACATAGAACGATGAATGCTAAATATAAACTTGCTGGTAGTAAGGGAAGGAAACATGTAACTTTTGAACCAAAGCGATTTAGTTTGGTTGCATTTGCGAAAAGATCGATTCCCTAATTAAGAAAATCTAAGTTGATGCTGCGAGTGATGGTCCTTTCAAAGTATTGGCAAAGATTAATGATAATGCATACAAGCTTGAATTGCCTGCAGATTTTGGGGTTAGTCCCACATTCAACATTACCGATTTGAAACCATACTTGGGAGAGGATGATGAACTTGAGTCGAGGACGACTCAAATGCAAGAAGGGGAGGATGATGAGGACATCACTACCATGGATACGGCCATACTTACAAACCCAATGGAAACCAACAATATCATACAAGGGCCAATTACTCGAGCTCGGCACGACAATTCAATTACCAGGTGAATGCGTTCCTCGGGTTGCATACAGATAATTTAATGAATGGAATGCTATTTAATCCTCGTGATGATTTTATTGTCCTTAGGAACCAAGGAGAAGGACTTCCAAACATCAAGCATGAAGCCAATTCTTCCGATTGCACAAGTTATACTTGGATTCGGCCTCCGACAGCACCAACTTAAAATGACCATAACTTTTGATCCACAAGGGTGTTTGGGGTCTATGAGTACTGGTTTGAAAGGTTTCGACGTCCTCTTTCCAACGGATCCGACCCCATCCCTAAATTCCGTCCGAGTCGACGGGAATCTGCAAAACAATTGGCGTCACTTTTCCAAATCGAGAAGACGTGGGCTTTGGGCCTTGTAATAGAGTTGTAGTTGGTATCCTACTGCTTTGGACGTGTTTCCCACGCCCTACCTCTTATAAATAGCCGGACATCGGCTCCTTAGGGTTTTGGGTTTTATTTGATTAGTTTAGCCAAGTGCAAACTTGATCCTGCGAGTTGTCTTTGACGACCACCTTGTCAAGATCGTCAATAAGACTCCACTTTGTTTCGCTTCCAGTTTTATCCGCAATTTCAGATTGCTTATCCTATTGTTCTTGCTTGTTCTTCGGTTGCTTGCAGGAATTGAACTTCGTGTTCAGGTTGATCGTGCCCACGGCAAGATCAATAACCCGCTGGAGTTGGTTTAGCGATTGCTAAGGCGCATCGTCGTCGTACGGTGTAGTCGGATCGTCAAAGTCGACTCTAACAAATCGATCGTGTGTTTCTCATCGAAAGATCGGGACACCCATAGTGCCATCACGGCGCCATCATTATCCCTGCATGCGAATTGAGAACACAAGAAAAAATGAAGAAGTAATATGAAATTGTGAATTATATTAAGCACACGAGTTGGGGTTGCACAAACTGATGATCAGCGAAAAACTGACAGAGTGTCTAGTTGTATTATAAGCGAAACCCATCTATTCTAGTGATGGCTACTGAATATATATGAGAATGAGTGCAAGGGAGGCAGCCAAGGGAATAGCTATGCAACCTTAGGTCGTACAAGGCCTTTGGGCCCAAGTGGAGGTGTTGCAACACCCTGCAGATTCTATTTGTCATATAGTTTTGATGATTCTTGTTGATCCAGAAAGTGTTTGAATGTGAAACCACTTCCATTGGAAAGCTATCGTCGTGGGCTTTTCCGTAGAGTCCAAGAACGCCTCAATCGGATTTTGTATCACCTAGTTATGGTCATTTTATTGACATGCTGTCCTGAGACTCCGAACCGAATTTGGAGTCCGATTTGAGCTCGACTTTGATTCCGTGTAAACTTGGGCTTCAAGGGATGATGTCCAGGCAAGCTTGTGATGCTTCTCCCATATTCTTAAGCAACAAGACAGTAATACTGCGGGATCTTTTTCAAGTTTTAGAATTTCTCGTATGGGTAATTGGTGGACCTGTCTATTGATCTGCAGGATTTTCATTTCAGTTTTGTATGGGAGAAAATTATCTTCCTTATTTTCTCCCCACTCCCCCACCTAACCAACCCACAATCTCTTTTTCCACCCCAAGCCGACAGCACCTCTTCTCCAACCAAAACATTGGTTTCTTCTCCATCCCAAAGAAGCCTTCTCCTCCATGAGCAGCATCAAGGTGAGGACGACCTCCTCCTCCCATGTCCATCCCTTGGCTCATCGCCCCCTTCCTGGCCAAGCCTAGCTCCAACTGGCACCCTCCTTGCTGCAGCAAGCAGCACGGCTCTCCCCTTTCCTCCCTCTACTTTGTTTTGGAGGTAAGCTTTGGAAGTTGCTTTGTGCTCAGCTATGGAGGCCCTTAACTGGTTGGTGGACTTCTAGGGTTCTTAGGTTCGAAATTTTTGGAGGGAAACTAGGTCAATGTTGGAGGGAAACTTTTCTGTCTTTCGAGTAGATTCTTTGCCTATTTTATAGCGTCGGTTTGAGGTACTTAGATTCACCTCATGCTTATTTCGCTGTAGAAGAAGTTGTATATTATCCTTCCCCCTTTAATTTGAGTACAAGAACACTAAAATCCACTAAGCCAATTAAAATTTATGCCATTTTTAGTGTTGACTGTCCAGAATGTGTGGTCAGTGGAGGCTGAAATGTTCAACTGAAGATTAGACCTAGTTATAGGCCAAATTAGTTTTTTCGTTTGCCTAGAGAAAGCTAGGAAATTTCCTGTAGATTTATAAAATGTATTCATTTACTTGATTTGGAGTAGTAGAACGCAACTTATGTTGTTGTGAAGTTGCTGTCCAGAATTGAGCTTTTGCTGAATGTTCAGAGTTTCAGTTTGATGTTCAGAGTTTGATGTTCATGCTGAAGGGTATGTGAGTGTTGAAATGGAAAGTATTTGCTATTGTTTCATTCATTTCTTTCCATTTGTGCATTCATAATGGAAGAGGTGACCAATCCACCGTGGACCCGGTCCACGGGTACACGTGTCGCTGACACGTGGGACCCACTACTGACGTCATCGCTGATGTCAGCACGCCTCGACCGAACGGTACTGACAGCTGGGCCCCACCATGACGTCATCATGACGTCACGGATGACGTCATCGAGCGGTTGGTGCAGTCGCTGACACGCGGGCCCGTGCTGACGTCACGCGTGACGTCAGCGACGACCGGGCGTCGCCCACGTGGACCGCGACGGTTCGGCTACTGGACACGTGGCGCAATCTGGGCCGTTGGTTCGAAATCCAACGGTCCAGATTGGATCCAACTCACGCG
The DNA here is from genome assembly GCA_036346355.1 of Rhipidocladum racemiflorum. Classification (NCBI taxonomy): domain Eukaryota; kingdom Viridiplantae; phylum Streptophyta; class Magnoliopsida; order Poales; family Poaceae; genus Rhipidocladum; species Rhipidocladum racemiflorum. The sequence goes on along the minus strand of CM070577.1, from coordinate 47,264,433 downwards.
TAATGGGTGTACGCGATTTAATCCGGCTATTTGCCAATAACGGCTATTTGCTTCCTGTAGCCTATTTAAATAGTTCAGATGCTCACCAAAAACAGAACTTTTACATCTCTTTGACATCTAGCATCCCAAAAGCTCAAAAGTCCTCAAAGAGACGAAGCTCAAACTCTGAAAGTAAAATCCTACACTCTTACAGCTCCAAGTGAAGTCTAGTTTCAGTAGTGTCTAGTGAACCAAGAGACAGGGCTTGTGGATGGTCTATTACTCTTGGAACTAGCTGTTCCTAGACGGTTCTGTGGTGGTTGTAGTGCGACCTGTCCAACTGTGATTGTGGAAGGACACTATCATTGTGAGAGGTTTGGACTCACCTCACCGGAGTGGTAAAAGAGTCACATTAGTGACAAAACCAGAATCACTCTGATTAGTTCTTTGGTGGAGCAAAACTTCTGAGGAAGTGCTCTAACGGGGATGTAGGAGTTTTATCTCTGAACCCCGGTGAAAATCTCTCTTGTCTCTGTGTTTTGTCTGTCTATGTTTTTATCTTTACTTCTTGATACTTGTTTACTGTCATTTGGTGCTCAATCTATTTTACCTGTCTCAAATCTGTGAACCATGTAACACCCCGGCATTTAATATGCCTGAATGCTACCAAACATAAGCTAAACAACATCTAAATACCATGAATTAAGGTAAATTACAGCAAAGGAGTAAATGCTAAAACCCGAGATTTCGGCAGCATCTCCTTTGTTTTAACATGATTTGAGGGAGCAACAACAGTATAGCAATATAAGTCAATATGGGAGACAACTAAAACAGCAATAATTATAGATTTAACGACAAAATAAGTCCATTTGCAAGCATTTAATGTCTCCAAGAGTCAAACGAACCATAAGACTCTCATATAGCAAAGCTAAACTTTAAAGCAATAATCATCATACGCAATTTATTATCAAAGACTAAATTAATGACTTGTGGAATCAAATGAGTGAAGCTACGTGCGGAAATGTGACTATTTCCCTTCCCCGCATGCTGGTCTCATGGAACCTAAAACAACAAGAAAACACAAGCGTGAGTTCAAAACTCAGCAAGCATATTGCAATGGTACAACAAGAACAATTACATGGCAATAATATCTCACATCATGTAAACCATCTCATTCATGTTCACGAAGCATAATCATCATTATTATGTATGCAATGCGATGCGATGCTCATATCTCCTTGGAAACTCATACCGGTATGGTTGAGTACACACCCGTTGGTGTGCACCCTCTCCTCCCTTCCATCCCGAAGATGGAGGGTGCCTACTCCTCGCTTCCGTTCACCGCGGTGAATGGAATCACGATGTAGGACTTACTCATTGGCTATCCGGAATAGTCATAACTTTCTCACCGACCTTCCCCGGACTAGTTATGACTTTCTCACCGCCCGGGCCATGTAACATGCCATGTATGCAAATATGCCAACATCATAATTAACTTGTACATTAACACATGGCATCATAACATAGTAAACATGCTCATCATAACATTGGCAATCATTAAAGCATGGCAAGTGATCGTATCATATAATCAATTTCATCCAACAAGCAACCTACAAATCGCTATCCATTACAATACACTTGCCTCAACCACGGGCAACGGGCGGGAAGTAGAAGCACTCCCGGGGTCGCACCACCTACACATAGGTACCACACACTCACAATCAACTCCACAAAACAGTACGCAAACCCTCATCTACCCCGACATTGCCAACTACTCGCAAAACCAAAAAACAGAGGTTCTGTCCCGTCGGGACAGCAGCCTTCCAAAAGGCATAACTTGGGTTCTGGGACTCCAAATCAATTAAACGAGTACATCCTCGCGTAGCTTAGGACATTTCCTAACTTTTTATAAGTATATGGAAAGACTGATTCGGAATCTAAAGTGGTTTAATCTACAGAATACCGTGATCTGTTCCAATCACGTCAACGATTTTAACACGCTCGGTAAAACAGCCATAACTTTCAAACGGCTGATTGGAATTGGACGTTCTTTATACACACAAAAAGATATTGAAATTATCTACAACTTCTTCAACATCTGTACGTCCAAATTCCGACTTTAAATTGGCGAAAAACCAAACCCTAGGTCGACTGCTCATGCTGTCCAAAACAGAGAACGTGACAACTTCTAGATTTCATCTAATCTACTCAATTCCAGCACCACCAATTGATCTAAAAACATGATAATAATCTTTATAACAGTACCTAGCCCAACCCCAAGGAGTCCCATGGCCATACCTTCGCCCGACGCACGAAAACCCCAATAGATCTCCTCCCGGATCGCTCCTCGCTCCTCGCTCCTCTCTCCTCGCTCCAACGGATGGATCCTCGAGGTGCAGGGGTGGGGAGGCTACCCTAGGGCAGCAAGGGGGGTGGAGGATAGGTGGTGGAGAGGTGGGGAGCCAAGGGGCAAGGGGAGGGGAGGCGCACGACCAAAGGGGGGGAAAGAGGGGGGGTGGCGGCTAGGGCTCAAGGGGGAGGAGTGGGGGCGCAATAAGGGCAGGGGGAGCCCCTCTTACCAACCCTAAATAGGATTTCTAATCCTAAATGAACTCATACTCCATCCCACCAAAGCCCACAACCCCTTCTTTTAGGCCCAAACTCCCCCGGAAAGGCCCAAACTCCTGGAAATGGCCCGGAAACGCAATTAAACCTCATACCATATGGTTTTAACCTCTGATACCATATTTCATAATGTTTTTTGAGCTCAACATTCACCTTTTATAATGTTACGACACTCCTTGGTGTCACAAACCATATGCTTAATAGATCTTAAAAGGTTTTAAAATTGCCTATTCACCCCCCCTCTAGGCCATACCGATCCTTTCAAGTGGTATCAGAGCTAGGTTTTACCCTGTTCGAGCTTAATTAGCTTGGGTAATGGCCGAGGGTAATGGGTCTGCTACTGTCAGTGTAGGAAGAGTTCCTGTTTTTGATGGCACTAATTATGCTTACTGGAAAATTCGCATGAGGTGTTATCTTGAGGCTGTAGGTTATGACGTGTGGAGAGTCACTGAAAAACCTTTACCTCCACGGGTCATACCTGAGGGACAGTCCTCTTCCTCAGAACCCACACCTGGGGAAATTAAAAACATGCAATATGATGCTCAAGCTAGAAATGCTATATTCTCCTGTCTTAGCATAGAAGTTTTTGATAGAGTGAGCAATCTGTCTACTGCTTATGATATTTGGACCACTCTACAAGAAATTCATGAAGGCACCTCTGATGTGAAAGAAGAGAAGTATTTTGTTGTTAGAGAAAAGTTTGATCAATTCAAAATGCTTCCTCATGAAAATGCTAATGATATGTTCTTTAGACTTAATCCTATTGTCAATGAACTCAAAGGTCTTGGAACTAAAGTTGATGATGTGGAAGTTTGCAGGAAAATGATAAGAGTGCTGCCTCGTGCCTATCACAGTTTGATTACTTATCTATCAAATAGTGGAGATCTCAAAAAACTAACACCCACTGAGTTATTGGGGAAGATCTCTGCTCATGAAGTTACTCTGGCTGAAGAAGATGCACCTAAGAAGAAATCTATCGCTCTCAAAGCCAAAGAAAAGGTGCAAGAGTCATCTAGTGAAGAAGATAATGATTCAAGCTGTGAAGAGGACGAAGATGTCAAGAAACTGGCATTACTCATGAGATCGGCAAACAAAATCATGAGGAGAGTTAATGCCAGAGACAGAGGAAAGGTATATAATCAGTTTTCTAAGAAAAACCCTTTCTCAAATATCACCTATTTTGAATGCAATGAAAAGGGACACATAGCTGCTCGATGTCCCAACAAGAGCAAGAAAAAAGGCAAGGGCAAAGATGAAGAAATCAATGAAAATACTTATAACAGTCGCAAGAAAGTTTATCACAAAAAGAAGTTATCCAAGAAACACTAGAAAAAGGGGAAGAAGGAGGCACATATTGGTGAATGGGTTACCGACGAAGAAAACTTAAGTGATGAATCCTCTTCCTTCTCTGATGATGAAGAAAGTTCAAGGTCTAAGGGGTTGGCTGGACTGGCTTTGGATGAGTCTACTCCACCTTCACCTTCTCTGTCATTTTGTCTAATGGCAAGAGGTGATGAGGACAAGGTAAATGACTCTCCTTCTTATGATGAGCTAGTTGAGATCATTAAAGAGCTTAATGATGCCTTGTGTGCTAAAACTTCTAAGGATAAAGCTCTTAAGAAAACTATTGCTAGTCTAAATGATAATAATGACTTGCTTGTCTCTAAGATCAAGATTCTTGAATCTAAGTATGAAGAAGTGCAAGACAAGTTTCACTGTTTGGAGACTAGCCATAATGAACTCATTGATGTTTATGATAATCTTACTCTTGCTCATAATACTCTAGTCATCAATCATGATTTACTTACAAATGCTCATGATTCCTTGAAAGTAACCCATATATCACTTGTTAAGACTCATGATGATTTGCTTGACAAACACTATGAATTAGAAGTAAGTAAGGAATTAACTACGAGCAAATCAAAGATTGGTTCTACTCGTGATACTTCTATTACCTGCGATTTGGCTTGTAATGAAATTTCTGCTTCTAGCTCTTCCTGCACACTTGATGATAATCGTAGCAATGCTTTGTGTGCTAAAAGACTCATGTTGGAAAATCTTGAACTAAGGTCAAAAATTGCTAAGTTTGACAAAGGACTAGAAAAATGCTTTCTTGGAAGTGTCATTCTTGATAAAATTCTTGGAGAGCAAAAAGTCACCTTGGGCAAAAGAGGCATTGGATATAAGATAGACAATATGCCCAAGAAAGATGAATTGCCAAGATCCAAAACGAATTTTGTCAAGAAAGGCACTAAGTGTCACTAGTGTCATAGATTTGACCACAGTTCAAATGTATGCATGTTTGCTAGCACACCAGAAGCAAAGGCAAAGAGAAACTGCATGGTTGATGCACACTACATGTTATTCAAAGATTTTAGGGGAAAAATGAATGTGAAGTTTGTTGGTCCCTCGAATCTAGATAGAAAGCTTAAAGCTGTTTGGGTGCCTAAGTCCTTGCTTGTTAATCCTTTTGGCCCCAAAATTGTTGAAACTAACATCCATGGACCCAAAAGCATTTGGGTACCTAAAATCAAGAAATGATTATGTATGTTTAGGTGAACTACAAAAGTGGTGGTCATCATTGGGTAATTGACAGTGGATGTACTCAACATATGACCGGCTCATCAAGGATGTTCACCTCAGTTGAAAAGGAAAGTAATTCTAGTCACAAAATCACTTTTGGCGATAATAGCAGGAGAAAGGTAAAGGGAAACGGTAAGATTGCTATCTCAAATGATCATTCAATTGACAATGTGCTTCTTGTTGATTCCCTGAACTTTAATCTTTTATCGGTAGCACAGTTGTGTGATCTCGGATTCCATTGTACTTTTTCTCTTGATGGAGTAACTATTGTTGACAAAAATGAAAAGCTTATTTTCAAAGGTTTTAGATTTCAAAATCTTTATCTAGTTGATTTCAATTCTAACTCCTCATGCATCTCGACTTGTCTGTTAGCAAAAGCCTCTCTTGGTTGGCTTTGGCATAGACGTCTTGGGCATGTAGGCATGTCTAATCTGAAAAAGCTTTTTAAAAATGAGCTAGTGGTGGGTTTGAAAGATGTAAAATTCGAAAAGGATAGATTGTGCAGTGCTTGTCAAGCCGGCAAGCAAGTTACAAATTCTCATCCTACTAAAAATATTATGTCCACCACTAGACCCCTAGAGCTGCTGCATATAGATGTGTTTGGCCCAACCTCTTATGCCAGTCTAGGTGGAAACTCATACTGTTTAGTCATTGTGGATGACTTCTCTCGCTTCCCTTGGGTATTCTTTTTACCAAATAAAAGTGAAGTTGGAAAAATCTTTAAAAGTTTTGCAAAAAGGGCCCAAAATGAATTTGATTGCCCCATTAAGAAAATCAGTAGTGACAATGGAACTGAGTTTGTTAATACTAACGTCATTGACTTTTGTGATGAGTTAGGAATAAAACATGAGCTGTCAGCTACATACACTCCTCAACAAAATGGTGTAGTTGAAAGGAAAAACAGAACACTTATCGAAATGGCAAGAACCATGTTGGATGAATATGGAACACCAGATGCTTTTTGGGCTGAAGCCATCAACACAGCATGTCATGCAATCAATCGACTCTATCTACATAGACTACTCAAGAAAACATCTTACGAGCTGCTGGTAGGAAGAAAACCAAATGTCACTTACTTTCGTGTGTTCGGTTGCAAGGTCTACATTTACAAAAAGAGGACACACTTAGGTAAATTTCAGAGAAGGTGTGACACTGGTATTATGCTAGGTTATTCTTCTAAATCTAAAGCCTACAGAGTTTTTAATAATTCAACTAGTTTGGTTGAAGAAACCTATGATGTAAAATTCGATGAATCTAATGGCTCACAAGGTGAGCATGAAAATTTAGCTGATGCAGGAGAAGATGCCTTGATAGAAGCCATGAAGAACATGGAAGTTGGTGAAGTAAAACCCAGAGAAGACAATGATAAGAAACCAACAACTTCCATGATGCCTCAAAATGGATCACAACAAGAAAAGGATGAAAAGAATCAAGAAGGATTGAATCTGATAAAGAGTCATCATACTATTGCCAAAGATCACCCCGTGGATCAAATTATTGGGGATTTCAGTAAGGGTGTTCAAACTCGATCTAGGCAAGCTTCTTTTTGCGAACATTACTCTTTTGTTTCTTGTGTTGAGCCCAGAACTATAGATGAAGCCTTAAATGATGCTGATTAGATTATTGCCATGGAAGAAGAGCTTAACAACTTCAAGAGAAACAAAGTATGGGACTTGGTGGATCGCCCAAAAGACCACAATGTCAAAGGAATAAAGTGGGTTTTCAGAAACAATCAAGATGAAAATGGAGTTGTCACTCGAAATAAAGCAAGATTAGTGGCTCAAGGATTTACTCAAGTAGAAGGTTTGGATTATGGAGAAACTTATGCTCCTGTTACTCGACTTGAAGCCATACGGTTCCTTCTAGCCTTTACATGTCATTTCAATATAACTTTATTTCAAATGGATGTGAAAAGTGCTTTTCTTAATGGAATCATTGAAGAAACTGTTTTTGTTGAGCAACCTCCTGGTTTTGAAGACTTAAAACATCCAAATCATGTATATTTGTTATCTAAGGCTTTCTATGGACTAAAACAAGCCCCAAGGGCATGGTATGAGAGACTTAGAAACTTTCTACTGAATAAGAACTTCAAAATTGGAAAGGTTGACCCAACACTATTCTCAAAGGACTTCAATGGTGCATTAATGATTTGCCAAATCTATGTTGATGATATCATTTTTGGTTGCACTAATCACTCTCTTTGCAAGGAATTCAGTGAACTGATGGCAAAGGAATTTGAGATGTCAATGATAGGGGAACTCACTTTCTTTCTTAGATTTCAAATCAAGCAATTAAAAAAGGGGACCTTCATATCATAAGAAAAATACACCAAGGATCTCCTCAAGCATTTCAAATTGGATGAATGCAAGCCACTCAAGACACCTATGGCAACAAACACACATCTTGATCAAGAAGTGGGAGGTAAGTATGTTGATCAAAAACTCTTCAGATCCATGATAGGATCTTTACTTTACTTGACAGCATCTAGGCTTGATATCATGTTTAGTGTCTGTATGTGTGCTAGATTTCAGTCGGCACCTAAAGAAGTGCATCTTAGTGCCGTAAAGAGGATTTTTAGATATTTAAAGCACACTCCAAGTATGGGCTTATGGTATCCTAAAGGTGCTTCTTTTGAACTTCTTGGCTATTCAGACTCCGATTATGCCGGTTGCAAAATAGATCGAAAAAGCACCTCTGGGGTTGTCATTTGCTTGGAAGGTCTTTAGTATCTTGGTGCTCCAAAAAGCAAAACTCTGTAGCACTTTCCACTGCCGAGGCTGGATATGTGGCTGCTGGCAGTTATTGTGCTCAGATTTTATTCATCAAACAAATATTTCTTGATTACGGCATTAAGTTTGAAAATGTATCTCTTCTTTGTGATAATGAAAGTGCAGTGAAAATGTGACACCACGGAGTGTCGTAACCTTATTTATGTGAATGATGAGGTAAAAAAACATTATGAAATATGAAATTTAGGTTAAAACCATAAGGTATGGAGGTTATTAGCGTTTCCGGGCCGTTTCCGGGAGGTTTTGGGCCTAAGAGAAGGGGTCGTGGGCTTTGGTGGGATGGAGTTTGAGTCCAATTGGGAGTAGGAGTCCTGGTTGGGGGCCTTTCCCCTGCCTCTTTTGCGCCCCCACCCCTGCCCCTTGCACCCCCAAGTGCCCTAGCCGCCTCCCACACCTCCCCACCTCCTCCTTGGGCGCCTCCACCTCCCCCAAGCCTCTCCCCTTGCGCCACCACCCTCTCCACCACCTCTCCACCTCCCTTGCTGCACCTAGGTGAGTTCTTGACCTCACCACCTCGAAGATCAATCCGTTGGAGCGTGCTCCGCGACGAGGAGATCCGGCGAAATTGGAGCGAGGAAGGAGATCGCGCGAACCGGGAGATCTATTGGGTTTTCGTGCGTCGGGCGAAGGTATGGCCATGGGACTCCTTGGGGTTGGCCTAGGTACTGTTCTTAGGGTCATTATCATGTTTTTCGATCAATTGGTGGTGCTGAAATTGAGTAGATTGGATGAAATCTAGAAGTTGCCACGTTCTCTGTTTCGGGCAGCATGAGCAGTCGACCTAGGGTTTGGGTTTTCATCAATTTAGAGTCAGAATTTGATCGTATGGTTGTTGAAGAAGTTGTAGGTAATTTCAATATCTTTCCGTTGGTATAAAGAACGTCCAATTCTGCCCAGCCGTTTGAAAGTTATGGCTGTTTTACCGAGCATGTTAAAATCTGTGACGTGATTGGAACAGATCACGGTATTTTGTAGATTAAACAACTTTAGAGTCCGAATCAGCATTTCCATATACTTAGAAAAAGTTAGGAAATTTCCTAAGCTACGTGAGGATGTACTCGTTTAATTGATTCGGATTCTTAGAACCCGAGTTATGCCTTTTGGAAGGCTGCTGTCCCAACGGGACAGAACCTCTGTTTTTGGGTTTTGCGAGTAGTTGGCAATGTCGGGGTAGATGAGGGTTTGCGTACTATTTTGTGGACATGATTGTGAGTGTGTGGTACCTATGTGCAAGTGGTGTGACCCCGGGAGTGCCCTCTACATCTCGCCAATCCGTCGCCTGTGGTTGAGGCAAGTGTATTGGAATCGGTAGCGGGTTATTGTTTGCTAGATCGGTTGTGATTGAGATCTATTACATGATATGTTCACATGCTATGCTTTAATGATTGCCATTGATATGATGGATATGCTTACTATGTTATGATGCCATGTGATAATGTACAAGTGATTTATGGTGTTGGCATGATTGCATACATGACATGATACATGGCCCGGGCGGTGAGAAAGTCATAACTAGTCCGGGAAAGGTCGGTGAGAAAGTTATGACTATTCCGGAGAGGCAATGAGTAAGTCCTACATCGTGATTCCATCCACCGCGGTGTGGGGAAGCGAGGAGTAGGCACCCTCCATCTTCGGGATGGAAGGGGGGAGAGGGTGCACACCGACGGGTGTGTACTCAACCATACCGGTATGAGTTTCCAAGGAGATATGAGCATCGCATTGCATACATAATGATGATGATAATGATTTGTGAACATGAATGAGATGATATACATGACGTGAGTTGTTGTAGCCATGTAATTGTTTTTGTTTGTACCATTGCAATATACTTGCTGAGTGATGAACTCACGCTTGTGTTTATGTTGTTTTTTTTAGGTACCATGACACCGGCATGTGGGAAAGGGCATTAGCTACACATCTTCACGTAGTTCCAGTCATATTTACCAACCCTGAGTCATGATCATAATAATAGTGCCCTGAACTAGGTGTATGGAATAATTTTAATGTGTTGTTGATCCTCTTTGCTTAGCTATAGATGTTTGTGTGGTTGGTTTTGGGTTAATTGTTTATGATGATGTTTTATCCATTATATATTGCTGCTTTAGATGTCTTATGTTATGAAATATTTTGCTATGATATTGCTATTGTTCAAATCATGATAAAACAAAGGAGATGCTGCCGAAATTTGGGGTTTTAGCATGTGCGCCTTTGCTGTAATTTATGCTTAATTGTGGTATTTAGATGTTGTTTAGTCTATATTTGGTAGCATTCGGGCACACTAGATGCCGGGGTGTTACAGAAAATAGCAAACAATCCGGTCCAACACTCACGAACTAAGCATATTGAGATCCGGCATCATTTTATCAGAGATCATGTTGTTAAAGGTGACATTATGCTTAGTCATGTTAGAACTGAGGACCAATTGGCTGATATTTTCACCAAACCATTGGATGAGGCTAGATTTTCAAGGCTGAGAAATGAATTGAATATTATTGATCTTTCCAATGTTGCTTAAGTCTTGTCTTTTTTTACTATTTGCTTGTTGGTATCTTTTGGAAGTCTTTGGAGTTTTTCACATTAAGGGGGAGTCAAGAATGTCCCTCAATGCATCTCTTGTTACCCACTTATGTTGACAAAAATTAGCAGTGCTAATGCAAGTAAATTATTTCTTTAAGAATATTTTCTAGTTTAAATAATAATAATAACAATAATAAAAACTTAAAATTATCTAGCCACTCAGCACATGAGTTCTCTTTATCAAGCTTGAATTTGTCCATAATCATGCTTAAAAGGAGGAACTCATACAAATCAAGGATTTAATTTTTTTTTTACTTTTTGTCTCTCTTGATGTTTATTGATTGCTTTTAAAGTTAAGATCTTTCTTTGATCCCTCTTACTTGCTCTTATTTCCTTCTTTCAAGAGGATCTTGAAAATCTCTAAGGGTCTAGCTATTTCTCTTTGCTAACTAAAATTTGCTCTTTCACGACGGACTTGGTTACAACAGTGAGTTTCTCATCTACAGCAGACCACTTCTGCTCGGGATGCATTCACGACAGGCTAAAGAAAATCAGTCCGTTGTAAATGTCCTTTCTTGCAAAATTGGTTCGGCAAAAGTAAGAAACTTACTGTTTTTCACAAAAATCGGTCCTGTGTGCTCTTGCAAATTTTAGTTTCTATTCCTTTTCCTTGATTCAAAATTGTTCTCTTCATTTGAAAATTTTGCTTATCTAAACTTGAAAAATCTATTCAAAATCTCTTCTGAAATTAGGACTTATCCTTGCTAATCTCTCTTTGCTTATGAAACCCATTCTCTGCCTTGAATCCTCTTTCTTGGGTTTCACCAACCAGAGTAAAGTGAGGAAGTTGTCTTTTTCACCTGCCAACCAATCTCATAAAGAACGAAGCACCTCCTTGAAAAGTTACTGTCTTCTGAAGCAGTAACTTTCCGTTGGTTACCTCCCTTCTCTCCTCTTTTCACTCAAAAATACTCAGAAATTACCACTTTCACTTCGGTACTTCATCTCCCGAGCAACATTCCTCTCTCCATCGAAGCAAACCCTAACTGGGTGGCAGCGACGGTGCTCCAGTTTGCTCGGAGAAGTGCTTCTAGGACGTGGTAAGCTTTCTCCTTCGTTTTGCTCAAGCCCTAGACTTAGAATTCTTGGTCTTAAGGTCCTTCTTCTCTTCTTTGTAGACCTAGTCAGTTCTTGCGCCTATCTGTGGTTTAAAAGGCAAAGTAGGTCTGTTGTGTGTTTGACGAAATGCCTAGGAGAAAAGACAGATAAAAGGAGTCTGATGGATAGATTGGGTGAAATAATGAAAAAGAAGAAACAAAAATCCACCTTTTCGACTCAGTCTTCACAAGGGGCAGTGCATCTAGAAGATACTCACACTCCTGGCAAGGTTACTAAAGTCACAACATCAAAGCCACCTAGAAGAGATAAGCAACCTATTGTGTCTGAGCTTGTTTATGCTTCTGAATCTAATGATGTTGAGTATGAGCCAAGTGGCGATTTTAGTTCTGAAGAAGAAAACCTTAGTCCTGAGATTGATATGATAATTGGAAATGAGTTAGCAACTCTTGGAGGAAAAAGGTTGAGGTCAATCAGGCTTGTAAGTGAAAGAAACTGGTTCCCTTTTGATAAACCCCCACTAGATGAGAAGTTCATCACACTTCTTCAGAAAAAACATCTTTTTGGGATATAAGAACAGATGTGACAAAAAGGGAAAGTCAATTTCTGCCTTGAGTAAACATCAGTTTGTAGATTGGAACCAAATCTGCTCCATAACTGGATCATATCATATACTTGATTGTGTCAGATCTACTTCTGGATTACTTGAAATGGTGTCTGGTAACAATGCCTTATGGAATGAAGATAGAATCATAGAATTCTATTCCTCTTTGCTTGTAAACAAAAGAAGACATTACATTATATTCTCTATAGATGGAAAAAATCAGAAAAGTGAGATCACCACACTTTGAATCAGCAATTGGAGCTTCAGGTCCTCAGGTCAATAGAACAAGAATTTATGACAAAATGTTCCCTAGAAATAGATGGAGACAGATTGGTGACATGCCTGATCTTCAGCTTTCTGCACATATCTATAGAGACATCACAGAAGAAAATTTCAACGCAAACAGAGCTAGCAGTTTGTCCGGAGAAGCCAAAATACTCCTATTGATCCTAAGGCATACAATATTCCCAAAATCTGGATATAAAGAAGGTATTACTCCAGTGTTGGCTTGGCTGCTACATCTAATCCTCTCCAAGCAACCCATTGATCTAATAGATTATATTTTTGGAGAAATGGAGGAAGCAATTTACAGAAGAATGGGAAGTCCATTGCCTTTTGCTCAACAAATATCCAAAATGTTGCTAGCACAAGGGATAATTTCGCAGCAAGAAAGTAGTAGATCATTTACCTGTCAACCCCAAAAATACAAGTTGCTTAAGCTACCCACTGATATGGCTGCACAAGGACCAAGGGTACCGCCTACACTAGATGATCCAAGTGATCATGGGGAAGACAGTGATGACAGCCCTGCTCATGATGGAGATGATCAACCTGTTCCAAGCCATCACAGTCCAAATCATCACAGTATTAGTCATCATACTCCAAGATACAATACACCCAGCTATCATAGCCATCCTCTTGTTACTCAGTCATCATTTCCAGTTGTACCTCCTCAGCCTGAAGACATTGAGGATACAGAAATTCTTGGAGATAGTTCTCAAAAATCCCTGCAACAGTTTGTTGAACGAGATGCAGCAACCCAAGTTTACCTTAGCTCACAATCCTATCATGAGGCAGATCTTGCACACAGCCAAGGTGGACACTTTAGTCCTGGTCATATTTCTCCAGCTTCAAGTCATCATGCTCTACCCCCAGCAGAGCACTCAGTCATGGGCTTTCCTTCTCATCATGATGACAATTCTGAAGGAGATGAACTTGGAAAAATTGATAGACTGCGAGAACTTGCTGCTGCATCAAGGTTTGTACAAGATCAGGAATTCAGGCCTGCAGCACATGATCATGAAGCAGGTGGTTCTGCTTTACCTCATAATATTTCAGCTCCACAGCACTCCAATCACACTGCTCATGAGCATGAAGAAGAAAATCCTGATGTTGGACAACATTGTGCATGGAATGAGCAACATCCTGATTGGTTCAATCTTTTTGAGACAAGATACAACACTGATTTGAAGGATGCCCAAGAGAGATTTGCTGAAGAATAGAGGCTAGCTGCCTTGAGGCACATTGAGCATATGACTGCTCTTCAGCAATACCATGATCAGGTTCAGCAAACCCATGAGTTGATGAACAAGATATATCAAGAACAGGGCATAATAAAGGATGAGAATTCCAAAAAATTTTGATATGCTCAAGAACAATCAATGGGATCTAAGAACATGGCTTACTCAAGTAAACACCAATCAAAACTTGCTCAAAGATAGGCTGTATGACATCAATAACAAGCTGAATGCTCAAGAAACTAAATTCAATCAGTTTGCTGATTTTTCTGAGCGTTTGTTCAAAACCCATGATGATGCAGTCCATGGGGTAGAACACACTCTTCGTGGATATATAGATCACTTTGATGCCTCAATGACAAATTTGGTCTCAAATCAAGAACAGCTTGGTGACATCATCTTTGACCAGACTATTCCAATTATTGACTCAGTTCATGAACTTCAAGAAGATTTTCGGAACTAGACAGTTGAATCTCAGCCGGGAGATCCAAATTATCCCAGTTGGCATGATAGAGCTATGGCATCTCCAAAACTCTCAGCAGAAGAACACTTAGAGCAAGCAGCACCAACTCAGTCTTCCCCAAGGCACAGTGTCAGCCACCGGGCATCAACTCTGTTTAAAAGAACCTTCGCCAGGCGCAAGAAGTGATATTCTTTTTGGCGTTTGATGCCAAAGGGGGAGAAATTAGACTAGAAAACAATCCTTAGAGTAGAAGTAGAAAACAATCTCTTTGGTCTGTTGTTCTGAAAGTGTTTGTGCTTATTCTTATCTGCTCTTTTTGCTGTTAATGCTTGCTGGGTTTCCCTTAATCATACTATGATGTTATTGCTTAACTTTCTGAGAATAGTTGTTTTTAAGCCTAAGCACATCTTTAGGGGGAGCATATTCTATCAAAATTATGTTTTTGTTCTATTAGACTAACAATCTTTTGCAGAAGAAGAAAAGGTTTCTTCTAAAAATCAAGAGTGTTGTCATCAATCACCAAAAAGGGGGAGATTGAAAGCATCTAGGCCCCCTAATGGTTTATTTAAACTGATTGTTGTGTTTTGGTGCTTGATGATCAACTAAATTAGTTTTATTAGATTTCATCGGAAAGGAGGATCAAGATTAAGGTTTCCTTGTTCCTAGTTCTTTGACTTGGGAGTTAATTCAAGTCTTTTAGATGTGTTGTTCTAGGTTTCAACCGTACTATAGAGAGGGATTATGCATAAGTTCAAAATCTTGGTTCTTAGGAATTTGAAAGAATTGATCTAAGCTCCAAGTAGTCTCAATAAAAATCTTTTCTTCTAAAAATCAAGAGTGTTGTCATCAATCACCAAAAAGGGGGAGATTGAAAGCATCTAGGCCCCCTAATGGTTTATTTAAACTGATTGTTGGGTTTTGGTGCTTGATGATCAACTAAATTATTTTTATTAGATTTCATCGGAAAGGAGGATCAAGATTAAGGTTTCCTTGTTCCTAGTTCTTTGACTTGGGAGTTGATTCAAGTCTTTTAGATGTGTTGTTCTAGGTTTCAACCATACTATAAAGAGGGATTATGCATAAGTTCAAAATCTTCGTTCTTAGGACTTTTTATTGAGACTACTTGGAGCTTAGATCAATTCTTTCAAATTCCTCTAAATATCTGGTTTTGAGTTCATATCCCTTTCGAGTCAAATACTAATGCTTCCTTAATTGAACTCAAACCAAGCGTTTCCCTTTTACGCCAGACCAAGTTTTTGGGTCCCGTGCAGATAGCCTCTTCCTTGAAACCAATTTGAGTGCATTAAGTTTACAACGGACCAAAAAAAAATCTTCCTGTCACTTCAGACCACCTTTCTTGGTCCAGATTAAACATAAAACTTACTGGTTTTTGCTGTTGAAACCAATTCTCTTCTTGTTTCATAACCAGTAAGTTTACCTTCTACGACAGAACAAGTTTTCGGTCTGTCGTAAACTTGTCCTTCATTGTCTCACAACGGACCAGTTTTTTGCTCAAAGCATGTGTACGACGGACCAACTCTTCTTTGTCCGACATAAATGCATTTTTCGCTGATTTGGGTCCGGAGTACATTGAGCCTCTTGTATACATTGTCAAACCTTGTCAGATACAATCATTTTGAGTTGTCTTTTCAGTCTGACATTGGCAAACGGCTACTTTTTGCCAATAACGGCTATTTACTTCCTGTAGCCTATTTAAACAGTTCAGATGCTCACCAAAAACAGAACTTTTACATCTCTTTGACATCTAGCATCCCAAAAGCTCAAAAGTCTTCAAAGAGACCAAGCTCAAACTCTAAAAGCAAAATCCTACACTCTTACAGCTCCAAGTGAAGTCTAGTTTCAGTAGTGTCTAGTGAACCAAGGGACAGGGCTTGTGGATGGTCTATTACTCTTGGAACTAGCTATTCCTAGACGGTTCAGTGGTGGTTGTAGTGCGACCTATCCAACTGTGATTGTGGAAGGCCATTATCATTGTGAGAGGTTTGGACTCACCTCATTGGAGTGGTAAAAGAGTCACATTAGTGACAAAACCAGGCTTTCTGATTAGTTCTTTGGTGCAAAGAAAACTTCTGAGGAAGTGTTCTAACGGGGATGTAGGAGTTTTATCTCTTAACCCCGGTGAAAATCTCTCTTGTCTCTGTATTTTGTTTGTCTATGTTTTTATCTTTACTTCTTGATACTTGTTTACTATCATTTGGTGCTCAATCTATTTTACCTGTCTCAAATCTGTGAACCATCTGCTTAATAGATCTTAAAAGGTTTTAAAATTGCCTATTCACCCCCCTCTAGGCCATATCGATCCTTTCACCATGGCTAGTGTTTGTACTATCTTCATTACTCTGCTCTTTATGGATAACTATTTTCACATGTTCCTGTTGAATATATATCTTTGTCATTTATCATTTTATTCCATCCTGTTATTGATGTCATGCGATTAACTGCAGCAATCCGTAATACTAACAACAAAATGCTGCCCTACCCGACAGAAGTGACAACAGACTGGCACCTACTTTATTGGACATAACTAACACCATGCCGCAACCTCCTTTACCATACGGAATTGACAACACCCTATCACATGGTACACTATACCGAAAATGACAACACACTGCCACCTGCTTCATCAGACTGAATTGACAACATGCTGTCACCTACATTGTCAGGTAGAAGTGACAACCCACTACCACCAGCTTCGTTAGACCGAATTGACAACACGATGCCACCTGCATCATCACACGAAGTGACAACACATTGCCACCTACTATCTCAACTAAATAGACAATACGCTCCCACCTGCATCATAAAATCAATTTGACAAAATACTCCCACCCACCAGCATTGTCATACTGAAGTGACACCACAACGCCAACTCCTTTTTCACATATCCATGCCAACTCAACCACCCACATCAAACACGTCCTATAAATACCCAATGCGTCATGATCAAAGTTCTTCACTCATTGCAATGACAGATAAAGGAGGCAACTCTAGGCGTGGGTGGGTGATTGGGATAGACATGGTTTCAAAGCTGCGACCCTTAACTCAAGGGCACAAAAATCTATGGTCCCCTCAAACCCAATCCCCCTAGCCCCTGATCTTCCCCTTAGAACATGAGACAACCACACTGCTAGAAATCCACTGCGTGAGTTCGCACATGTCCCCGAGCATTGGCCGAAATGCAAACACAACCTCGATGTCGTAGTGCAGGTTTGCGACAAGTGTAATTTAAGCTCAAGATGTCGTTTTAACCGATGATTTCTATTCATGGTAATTACTACAACTCTTACATACCATTCCACACATATCTCGCTATATCGCCCACTAACACATACTCTTACTTGCAGATCACTATTGAAATTCA
Organism: Rhipidocladum racemiflorum; assembly: GCA_036346355.1. Lineage (NCBI taxonomy): Eukaryota > Viridiplantae > Streptophyta > Magnoliopsida > Poales > Poaceae > Rhipidocladum > Rhipidocladum racemiflorum. Next base: position 47,246,858 of record CM070577.1, on the reverse strand, counting down.
CCAAATGGGTGGACTCGCCGTATTGCTTAAATACCCAAGTTTACATCCACACATTGCCATGATGCCTTGACAAAATGGGAGAGGACCTTAACATGGCGAAGAACGACAATGAAGAGCTCCGTAGGCAAAAACGATGACCTCCGTTAGCAAAGGGTCAGGGAGAGGAACAATAAGAAGGTGAAATACCCCAACCCATTAATGTGAAGGCCCATCTGACCCATGTGGAGCGGTGGTGGGATTAGTCCCACATTGCTTGTATAAAGTGAGTTGTAGTAGTATATAATACCTGTTGGGTCCAAACATATAACCTCCGGGTTAATTCTTTTACACGAAGCGAAAGTGAAAGTATAAGTGGGGTGCTATGTATGTTTGGGCCCACCCCACAGTGGGCTGGGCTTTGAGAGAATTTGGGCTAGGGTGTTACAGATTGTATCATAGCATCAACCTTCACTGCACAGGAGCATGTGAGGGCGTGGACATATGGCGCATGGTGCATGTGGGCCCAGAGTGGTCACATGGCATGGCATATATGCCGGCACTAGACGCATGGCTGTGTACCGAGGGGTGGTTTTGGGTATCTGTCGTGTTTACAGTGTGCTACCGATGGCATCAGCCCTTAAATGGGGTGAGTGTAATACCCTAGCTCTTTAATATGAAGGCCCATGTGGCCCACGTAGAGCGGTGGTGGGATTAGTCTGTAACACCCAAAAATTTTATTTTTCTTAAATTCATGTGTGATTTGGCACTTTGGTGAATTTTTGGAATTTTCTGGAATTTATTTGGAATTTATTTGAATTTATTCCATTTTGAAATAATTAATGAATTAAACTTTGCAAATAAAAATTTGTTGGAAATATTTTATTTGAGTCCAAAATGTTCCAAAATATTTTCCATAATTTTTCTGGAATTTTTCTGAGTCTTTTGCTATTTTTAATGATTTAATTGAATTTCTGGGAATTTAATTGGATTAATTAAATGCGAGTGGGTTTTACTGTTCCTCCGACCGGACCCAAGTCCGAGTCAGACTCGAGTCCGACCCGCTCGGCCGAACCCAAACCCGCTCGGCCGAACCCAAACCCGCGTGACCGTTGGATCTTGATCCAACGGCCACGATTGAGCCACGTCACCTGAGCCTGAGCCCGACCGAGCCAGCCAGCTCGCCCGAGTCAGACCCGAACCCAAACCCACGCACCGTTGGATCTCGATCCAACGGCTGTGCGCGTGCCACGTCACCCTCTCCGTGTCGCCGTCGGACTCGCGCCGCAGCGGAGTGAGCCTCGATTTCGCTGCGTTTCACGACGCCGAGGCCCTATTTAATGCGCCGCCACCGTCTGCGTGACGCCGACTTCCGTGCGCACCCGTAGCCCTAGACAACGTCGCCTGAGCCGCCGCCGTTTAGCCGCAATCGCTCGCCGTAGTTGCCGTAGCGCTCCGCCGCGGTTAAGTGCTGTTTCCGCCGCCGTCCGCCGTCCTCCGCCACCGTTGAGGTCAGATCTGGAACCGGGAGGTCAAGCCGCGTCGGAGGAGACCTCTCACTTCGCCGGAGCACGCCCGTAGCGCCGTTGCCGTGGTCGTCGTCCTCAACTCCGGCCAGCCAGCGCCGCCGCAAGCCATCGCCGGGCCTCGAAGCTTCTCCACCGTCCGATCCAGATCCAACGCCCCAGATCACGCCACGTCACCCGCCGGTGAGATCCACGTGCTAAACCCTTATCCAATCTCAGCCGTTAGATCTAGATAAATGCGGTCGGCGTTAAGCCGCGTTATCTGCGTTAGATTGATCTCAACCATTGGATCTAGATCCAACGGTCCAGATTGACCACGTTCACCCCAAGCGTCGTCACCAGATTCGATCCGGGCCGTTGATTTTCAAATCAACGGCCGAGATCGCTGCACGCGTCCCAGAAGGCCGATCGCGGCCAGCGCAGCAAGCACTCCAGCGTGATGCCGACATCGCCGGGCCAGCGTGTCACGCTTAGCCGCAACCGCACCATGACGCCAAGACGGGCCCACCTGTGCCGCCACCTCCGTGCGGCGCCGACGCCAAGAATGACGCTACCCCGATGGGTCCCACCTCGACCGACGTGGCCGTGGACCGGGTCCACAGTAGACCCGAGCCAAACCATGGACCACGCCCATGAACCTACCGACGCCGCCAGACCAATCAGAGGCTGCCACGTGTCCTCGCTGACGCAATAATTCATTTCCGAAAAAGAAAATGATTTATTAATTCGAAATAATGATTTCAGATTTTGTTTCAAACTTCAAACGCTTATAACTTTTGCGTTTCAACTCCGATTTGAGTGTTTCAAATTTCTAAATTTGTATAAAATTGAGATCTACCTAATGATGAATTTTATTTAATTTTTCGATTAAATTTTTCCTCTGTAATATTATTTAATTGATTATTTAAACTTCAAAATGCTATAACTTTTGCATTTAAACTCCGAATTTGACGATTCCAGTTTCTAAAAATTCATAAAATTATGTTCTCTCTGTTTATGAACTTTATTTGGATGTTTGGACACTTTTTGTCTACTGTTTTATTCATTTGTTGCTATTTGCACGCGTTACAAGTAGACGTTGAAGTGCCGGAAGGATTCGAAGGAGAAGTATTGACCCAGGAGCCAGCTCAGGACCAAGAGCAAGTACCTTTTGAAGGCAAGTTATGCTTTGACCATATTGACCCTATTTTGAAACCTATTTTGATTCAACTTATTGCATGCTAGTTCAATCAGAAAATACCTTATTTAAGTGTGGGAAATTAGATAAATGCCGATTGTCAGTATGACACCTTGATTAATTAAATATGTGCCATGACCCCTTGTCACCCTAGTTGTGGTTTACTAGTTGGACATTACTAAAATGCCAACATGGGAAATTAGATCGTTGTAGTATATTGCTTAGACTCACTTTCGTGCTCATGACATGATTTTGGACAATCAAATGTTAATATTGACTTAATGATATATTGAACCTGTTTTGGAAAGGTATCATGTGATGTTGATAGCACGTGGTGCATGGTAATCAACTAGGGTTTGATAAATAGTTTTCGGCCAGGGCATGTGGCAAGATTGATCGGGTGGGCCGGTTGTGGCACCGAGAATGTTGGTTTGGTTCTTCGGGTAGTCTTGCCTGGTCACCCTAAGGACTTCACCTTGCAAGCCTTTGAACTGGGTCAAACATGCAACCACATGTCCGTAATGGGACGGACCTAGTTGATTAAGTTGCTAATAACGTGCACTGTGGGACCTCGGAGGTCAACTACACCCTTTGTGTAAGTTGTGCGGGGGCGTGCAGGCTGCGGCCATGTACCCATCTAACGGTTGGTTGGCCTAAACTTCGCCTTAGCTAAGGGAAGGGTTAGTGTGCAACAACCGGGAGGACCACTTGTCTTTGTTAGAAGTTTCCGAAAGACTTTATTCGAGGAACTTCGCCTTTGTGGTGTTTGACTGTATCTTGTGGGTAAAGTGCATAACCTCTGCAGAGTGTAAAATCTATTCGAATAGCCATGTCCGTGGTATTGGACATCGCTCGGGAATTACAGTCAAGGGTTAGACTTTCTCAAAAATAACTTGGACTTGAAAGGTTGGGTTGGATTAATAATGATGTTGATAGAAATGTGGATTAGGATGGGAAAGATGTTTACTAAACCCCTTGAAAAGTTATTTATGCTTTACTTGTTACTACTGCTTTCGAATCTACTTATGATACTTGTTAAATGCTCTTACTGCAAATATACCTTGAGCCACTCCTTTGTATTAAGCCATGCATATAGTATATTAGCTGCATTCTGTGCATGACTTGCTGAGTACCAAGTACTCGCCCTTGCCACAATACAACACCAGTTGAAGAGGAGACTACACCAGCTTTGGAGGAGGAGCTCCAAGAGGAACCGTCTACTTAGGGAGCGAGCCTAGTCAGTTGCATGTGGTATACTGGATGGCGCCACTAAGTTATCTTATTTTCCGCTGCTATTATTTCTCTTTTAATAAGTTTCGCCCTGCGTGGCATATATTTGTAACTTGACCATAAGGTCGAGCAACCAGTTTGACTATTTAATTAAAGTACTCTATTAGTATCGAGTGGTATGATTGTGATATCTACCGATGTTAAGACTGTGTGCACTAGCGCGTTCCTGGACTAGTGTTGAATACACAGAGGGTCCGGATTTGCAAATTTGGGTCCCGACAGAGGTGGTATCAGAGCCATACTGACCGTAGGCTCAACCCTAGCTAGAATGGTCGTAGAGAGGTTAAAACCTATTTTCTAAAGGTTAAAAGTTCGTCAAGATAAGAAATGACATCTCAACTTATTCCCTTCTCTCTTTTCTTGTCTCTTGCTGAATTTTTCCTTACCTTGTCACGATTTAAAAATTTTGAGTTCTTACGTGAGCACTCTTGTGACAAATGGAGGGAGAGTTCAACTACGTAGATCTGGAGGTTGGTCACGCCGCGGAACTTTGGCGTATGCTACAGACTCTCGGAGATTTTGAGAAGCCGCAATACCAAGTGGACGTGATCAGACAAGCAGGATTGATTAAGGCTTGTGACGTGATGATTGTGGTACCTGCTAGGAAGAAGGGCCCAGGCAATCGCCCGATGCACTGCACTGCCAGGAGGTCTACAATGCAGATGGGTATCCAAGAGGCGTCACGACGAGCAATGCGGCACATTACCCGTATCTACGCCAGAGAATTGGAGAGCACGGTGTTCCGGTATCATCCGCGCAGCAATAACCTTCTTGACCCGAAGGCGATTCAGGATGAGAATGCCATGATTACACAGTTGGCACGACTTGTTGTCGCCCAGGAGGATGTACTCGATGATACAAGCAAGGAGCTACAGAAGGCCCACAAAGAAATCACGACAGAGAAGAACAGATGGCGGGAAGCTCAAGAGTATGTGTCTCACCTTCTGCAAAGGATTGAAGAGTTAGAGACGGCATTGTATGCACCAGAGCCGGAGCCAATGCTCGAGCTACACGAGCCAGACCCGGAGGAGCCGGAGCTTGAGGAGGACACTGCTTCTTCGACTACCACAGATGACACAGTTGCTGGACATGGCGATCGTTTTGCGCCTATGCCGCAGCGTCCGTACCCAGGTCGTGGAGGTTTTCTCGATGAGTGAGCGTAGGTTCTTTAGTGAGACTCCTTCGCCGAGTCGCGTCATAGAATAAAGAGTCACCCTTAGGCGTTAGACTCCAGTGTTAGTTCGATTTGGATTTTCATTGCTTGCTGAGTGTGCAGTATGTGTTGCAAGGCCCCTAGGCATTGTAAGCAACCATACCAAGTTACTATTGATTAGAATAATAAAGTTGGACTTTAAGTTACACCTTTCGCCCCGCATAAGTGTCGGGACCCCGAATTTGCAAATCCGGACCCTCTGTGTATTCAGCACTAGTCCAGGAACGCGCTAGTGCACACAGTCTTTAACATCGGTAAATATCACAATCATACCAATCGATATTATCAAAGTACTTTATTTAAATAACCAAAGGGTTACTTGACCTTATGGCCAAGGTACAAATATATATGCCTTGCAAGGCGAAACTTATTCAGAGAAAAATAATAGCAGCGGAAAAACAGCGAAGGCAACATCGTGGCGCCATCCAGTATACCACAAGCAACTGACTGGGCTCGCATCCCTAAGTAGACGGGTCCTCTTGGAAATCCTCCTCCGAAGCTGGCGTAGTCTCCTCTTCAACTGGTGTTGTGTTGAGGCAAGGGTGAGTACTTGGTACTCAGCAAGTCATGCACAGAATGCAAGCTAATATACTATATGCATGGCTTGGTACAAAGGAATAGCTCAAGGTATATTTGCGAAATGACTTTTGACAAGTAATAAAAGTAGATTCGAAAGCAGTAGAAATAAGTAAAGCATAAATAACTTTTCAAGAAGTTTAACAAACATTTTTCCCCATCCTAAACCACATTTCCATCATCTTCATTATTAAACCAACCCAACTTTTCAAACCAAAGTTATTTTTAGAAAAATCTAACCCTTGATTTGTAATTCCAGGCATTGTCGATCACAGTGGACTCGGCTATTTAAATAGATTCTAAACTCTGCAGAGGTTATGCACTTTACCCACAAGATACAGTCAAACACCACAAAGGCGAGTTCCAGTAACAAAGCCTTTGGAAGCCTCAAACAACACAGTGGTCCTCTCAGGTTCGTGCTCTACACCATCCCTTCCCTTAGCCAAGGCGAAGTATGGGACCAACACACTGTTAGATGGGTATCGGCCCACCACGATCGCTCCCCGTACAATCACACAAGCGGTGTAATCGACACCCTGAGGCTCCACAAGTGAGTCCTTAGCGACTTAGTCAACTAGGGCCGTCCCATTCCGACCATGTGGTTGCAAGTATGACCCAGTTCAAAGGCTTGCAAGGTTAAGTCCTTAGAGTGACCAGGGCAAGACTACCGAAAAACCAAATCAACATCCCCAATGCCACAACTGGCCCACCTGATTACTCTTGCCACATGCCCCGGTCGAAATCATTTATCAAACCCGATTGATTACCATGCACCACGTGCCATCAACATCACATGATACTTTTCCAAAACAGGTTCAATATATCATTAAGTCAATATTAACATTTGATTGTCCAAAATCATGTTATGAGCACGTAGCAGGTCTAAGCAGTATACTACAACGATCTAAACCCATGTTGGCAATTTAATAATGTCCAACTAGTAAACCACAACTAGGGTGACAAGGATCATGGCACATACTTAGATAATCAAGGTGTCATACAGCAAATTGGTATTTATCTAACCCCATGTTTAAACAAAGTATCTTTCTAATTGATCTAGCATGCAATAGTTTAAATCAAAATAGATTTCGAAATAGGATCAACATGGTCAAAGCACAACTTGCCTTCAAAAAGTACTTGCTCTTGGTCTTGAGTTGGATCCTGAATCAACACTTCTCCTTCGAATCCCTCCGGCACTTCAACGTCTACTCGTAAAGCGTGCAAATAGCAAATACCCAAATAAACAATAGGCAAAAACATCCCAAAACTCCAAATAAAATCCATAAACAGAGAGAACATAATTTTCTGGATTTTTAGAAACTGGAATCGTCAAATTTGGAGTTAAGGCCTTAAAAGTTATGATTATTTAAAGTTTAAATAATCAATTAAATAATATTACAGAGAAAAACTTTAGTCTAAAAATTAAATAAAATTCATATTTAGGTAGATCTCAATTTTATACAAATTTAGAAATTTGAATCACTCAAATCGGAGTTGAAGCATAAAAGTTATAAGCGTTTGAAGTTTGAATCTAAATTTGAAATCATTATTCGAATTAATAAATCATTTTCTTTTTCGGAAATTAATTATTGCGTCGGCATGGACACGTGGCCGCCGCGGATGGGTCGGCTGCCGTCAGCCGGTCCATGGACGGGGTCCACGCTCGGCTCGGGTCCACCGTGGACTCGGTCCGCGACTCCACGTGAAGGCCCGACATGTGGGCCCCTTTCGGGTGGCGTCATCGGCCCGGCGTCGGCCGGGGCTCAGCCACGATGGCGACATGTGGGACCGCAGGTGACGTCATGGGTGGCGTTGTCGGCGCTGGCAGGGCGGCCGGCCGACATCACGGGCCTCGACACGCGGGCCCGCGTGTCGGCGTCCTGCCCCTGCCAGCGTGCGTGGGCGGCGACAGCGTCGATCCAACTTCCCGGAAACCGTGGCGCCAATCACGGCCCGTTGGTTTGAAAATCAGCGCGGATTAGATCAGGGTTGCTGCGTTGAAACTACTCGTTGATCGTAGGCCGTTCGATTTAGATCCGGGCGGTCGAGATCTAATCCTATAACACTACTCGACGCGTGGCAATTGTGAACCGGGTTGGATCTTGATCAGCGGTCGAGATCAATCGGGTTGGGGACCGTGAACTCACCTCAGCGTCCGATCTAGATCGAAGCGGTTCCGCAGGAAGCTCTTGAGTCGGCGATGAATGCGGCGAGCTTAGGCACGGAGGCGAGAGCGATGAGCGAGCCCGGCGGCGTTTGGGGTTGCTCACGGCGAGATGAATCCTTCCTTGGTGCGTCGTCCGTCCGGTGGTTCCGGATCCCAGGCTCCTTCTCGGCGGAAAGGCAGCGGCCGGAATCGAGCAAAAGCGGCGGTCACTTCCTCCAACTTCTGGCCCGAGCTCGCCTTACGAACTATTGGCGGTGGCTCGGCGAGATGGCTCGAGAAACGGGTGCACAAGGATGAGGGCAACCTCGGGGGCGTCTCACGCTTTAAATAGCCTCGGCGTTCAGCGGGGGACACGGAAACCTAGTTTCCCACGGGCCAGGCCAGCGGAGTCGGCTTCGGTCTCGGCGAAAACGGCGCGGCCCGTCCCGTGGGCGATCAGCGCCCGCGATCGCCGACTTGTCGGATCCGGGCGGATCTGGCTCGAGCCGTGCAGGCGGATCTCGTAGTTGGATCTTGATCAAGCGGTTGGGATTGATTAGGGTTTTAGTGGTTTGATCGAGTCACGTGGCTCGGTCGGACTCGAGTCCGACTTCGGGTTCGACTTCGATCGGATGAAACGATACTTGACCGAGTTGAATTTCAGCGATTTAATATTTAAAATAATTCCAGTAATTCATTTAATTCATTAAAAATAGCAAATATTTCGAGAAAAATTCGAAAAATTGGAAAATACTTTGGATCATTTTGGACTCAAATAAAATATTTCCAACAAAATTTTATTTGCAAAATTAATTCTTCAATTATTTCAAAATGGAATAAATTCAAATAAATTCAATTAAATCCAAATAAATTCGAGAAAATTCCAAAAATTCACCAAAGTGCCAAATCACACATGAATTTCAAGAAAAGCCAAATTTTGGGGTGTTACAAACCTCCCCCTTAATAGAATCTAGTCACAGAGATTCGAGGGCTCCTGAGAATAGGTTTGGAAATTCTTTCTTCAAATCCTCTTCGCTCCCAAATCGCCGCTTTCTTCATGGTTGCTCCACGAACTCTACAGCGGGTTGACTTGTTTCTAGTTTCTCGATCCATTGTGTCCGAGAATCCTCACGGGATACTCCTTATAAGTCAAATCCTCTTGCAACTCAATTGATTCTAATGATTATGCATTTCCTCGGGAACTCGGAACACTTCTTCAAGCTGGGATACATGGAATACATCATGCACTCCTGCTACTTGGCCCATGTAGCAACTCCGGTGATAAGCAACCGCCTCTGCGACTCAAAATCTTAAATGGTCCAACATAGCAGGTGCGAGTTTCCCTTTGGCATGGAACCTCTTAACTCACGAGAGGCGTAACTCACGAGGTATACAAAGTCTTACGGTTCAAAACTCAAGTCTCGACGATTGTCGGCCATAACTCTTACTGTCGAGATTGGGCTATCTTCAACCTTTCCCTAATCATGGCGATACTGCTTGACCTCTTGAAGAATATCAGGCCCAAAAGACAGCTCGCCAGGTCTCATTCCAATTCAAAGGCGTCAAGCGAAGTCGACCATCTGATTGCCTCAAAAGGTGACATCTGTAAACTAACTTTGATAACTATTGTTGTATGCTTGAACTCGGCATCACGGCAAACTTTTATCCCAAGATGTAGCATAAGCTAATGCACAAGCTCTTAACATATCCTCCGAATCTGGTTGACTCTTTCCGGTCTGTCCCATCCGTGCATGGATGATAGGCATCTTGAAGTTCAAGCGGGTTCCCATGGCTCATGCAACTTATTCGGAACCTTGAGGTAAATTGGGTACCTGTCCGATACAATCCTCTTTGGCACTCCGTGCGAAGCGAGATAATCACGATCATGTACAGATTACGCTAATTTATCTCAGGAGTAAGTGGTCTTCACGGGGATAAAATGGGCTACTTTAGTCAAGCGATCCTATAACCCATATGGAGTCATAACCTCCTTGAGTCTTCGGACAAACCGTGTAATGAAATCCATTCCAGATTTCCTCCCACTTCCCTTTCGGTATTTTTAGCGGTTTGTAGCAATCCTGCTGGTCTCGATGCATTGCCTTGACTCTACGGCATACATCGCACAAGGCAACATGCTCGAAACCTTCCACGTTTCATACTCGGCCACGAAATCTCTCCTTGAGATCTGATACATCTTGGCGCTTCGAGGATGAATCAGTACTTGAGTCATGGGCTTCTTCGAGAATCGATTGCTTTAACTCCTTTTTTGTTAGGCACACAAATGCGATCCTTCATCACAACGTGCCTTGCTCATCAACTTGAAGTCCCTGCCTTGCCTTCCTCCTTGATGGACTTAATCCTGCGGATCTTGTCATCATCATACGTCCTTCTCGGATCGATCCTCTAGGGTAGGCTTTACTTCTAATGCGGCCAGAATCCGCTAGAGTACTACCTCAATCTTCATTTTAAAAATCCTCACATAACTCATCACGACTTGTGGCTAGCGTACTCACGGTATGGCTTTTCCAGGCTCGAGCGTCGGCTACTACGTTAGCCTTCAAGGATGGTAATGGATTCCAACATTGTAGTCCTTGATTAACTCTAACCATCTCCTCTGCCTCATATTCGAATCCGTGGGTGAATATGTACTTAAACTCTTATGATCAGTATATACTTCATACATTTTCCGTCGAGATAGTAGCGCCATATCTTCAAAGGCATGCACTACGGCTAACTCTAGGTCATGTGTCGGATAATTTTCCTCATGCGGCCTCAAGCGCCTTGATGCATAGCGGCGACCTTTCCCATACGCATCAGCACACATCAAGTCCTTGGCGCGTCGTCACAATAAATATCGAAGCTTTGAGCAACATCGGTAGAACTAACACGGTCTTGATGTCAATAGCTTCTTGACTCTGAAATCCTTTCTCACATTAAAGCGTCCATGCAAACTTCTTTTCCTTCTTGGCAATTGCGTGAGAGTTTTAGCAATTGTCGAGAAGCCTTCGATGAAGCTTGGCGGTAGTATCCTGCCATTCAGGCTCAGAATCTAAGGTCCACGATCTTGGTACTCCCCAATGTATACACTTCTACTTTGCTTGGATCTGGCGACTCATACTGCGGTCATTACATGTCCAGAAACTCCACCTTGTCCTTCCAAAAAATCACACTTCTTTGAACTTGGCGAAAAGTTGCTTTGTTCCTCGGCTTTTCCAAAACTTCGCCTTAAGTGTTAGGCATGTTCATCCTACTGTCTTGGAGTAGATTAGGATATAGTCTATGAACACGACGACAAACTTGTCCAAATATTCCATGAACACCTTATTCATCATATTCATGAAATAAGGTGGCGCATTATCGACCAAAGGACATAGCTTGTAAACTCGTAATGTCCATATCTTGATGAGAATGCGAGTCTTGGAATATCCTCACGATCGGATCTTCAAGCGATGGTATCCGATCTCGAGATCAATCTTGGAGAAAACTCCGGCTCCTCTTAAGCTGATCAAACAAATCATCAATCACTGGGTAGCGGATACTTATTCTTCACGGTGACCTCATTGAGTGCACGGTAGTCAATGCACATCCTGAAACTCCGTCCTTCTTCTTGACAAACAAAAGCGGTGCTCCCCACGGCGAACTTGGTCGATAAATCCTTTCTCCATTAACTCTTCTAGTTTGTTTCTTCATCTCTACCAACTCCTCGGTAGACATCCGATAGGGTCTCTTTGCTATCGGTCTTTGTGCAGTACAAGCTCTATCACAAACTCTATGTCCTGTCTGGCGGCATACCGGTAGGTCTTCGGGAAAAACATCTGGGTACTCATTCACTCTTTGGGACATCCTCTATCTTGATTGCCTTGAATGCTGTTAACCATCAAGCTGTCCATCTCTAAGCTGATGGCTTGAAATTCCACTTTCTTCCCACACGGGCTCTCAAGCGAGATAGTCCTTCGTCCACAATCCAATACTGACCTTGTGCTTGGATAACCAATCCATTCCCAATATAACATCTAAGGTGCAGGTCTCCAAAATTATAAGGTTTGCTAGGAACTCTATTCCATCTATTAGTATTCTCACCCGGAACATCCTACTTCCGTTCGGAGTTCTAACCAGGGGTTTGAACTAAAAGCATGCATTTAAGTCTTGCAATTCTCAAATCATTTCTAGTAGCAAAGCCTTGCGAAACAAGCGAATCAACTCGAGTCAAACAAAGCTGTGCAGTGCGAGTTAACAAGTAACTTACCCGATCACGGCGTCAGTAGCATTCTGCGGTGCATCTGCGGTGACATGGTTGACTCGGCCTCTCACCACGGTGCAGGTGTGGCTCACTGGTCTTTGGCGTCCTAGCTGGGTGGTTCCTAGGTTGAAGCGAGCGGGTCGCTCCTGCTGTCTTCTTTGGACAGCTGTTGGCAAAGTGTCACGGCTCGTTCTTGATTTAGACGTCTCACTTGTTCCTTCTTTGCACGGGGTAGCGTTTCTAGCGGGGGGGGTCGATAGTTTTGATTGAGTCTTGGTCTTTGGGGATGGTGTCCTTGTTGCATTCTGTGGTTGGAATCAAGAATTGATTTGGTGCAACCCTCAAGCGTTTATTGCGTTCCTGGCGTGATCCTTCTTTGTTGCATCCTGCGCTTCTGTTCTCATCCAGTTCCTTGCGCTTGTCCTCAAGAATAAGCGCCTTATTCACCAACTCTTGGAAATGCGGAAGGTGTGGGTGATCAACCCTACTTGCAATCTGAGTTAAGTCCCTTCATAAAAGCGAGGTATGCGGATTTATCTGTCGCTACATCCTCAGTGCGTAGCGTGCTAGTGTGTGAACTTGTTTAGGTAGTCGGCCAGCGGTGATTACCTTGCTTTAATGCTCTGAACTCCTCCTTCTTAAGGTCCATGATTCCTTCGAGGCACGTAATCTTTGTCGGAATGCGGTGTGAACTCTTCCCAAGTGATATCTTGAGGGTTCTCTGCGTGTACGAAGTTCTCCCACCATTCGTGGTATTCCTTCCAAGCGATGAGAAGCGTGAGTACCTTCTCATTCCTATGCATTGAGCTATGTGTAGCTTCCTCTCGATTGATCTTAACCAATCATCGGCCTCCAATGGATTGGCATTCCCGAGAGAAAGTGGGTGGGTGAGTCCTCATGAACTCACGGCTGACCTTGTATTAGCGTGGTCACGATTAACTTGATTAGCGATGGCCTGGCGATGACGTGCTGCATTTGTTGCATCATAGCATGCATCAACGAAGTCCTGAGCAGCAAGAAAGGCTCCAAAATTCTGCATATCAATGGCGGTCTTTGGTGCTCCATCATTGGGGTTTTCTGTTGGCGAGAACCACTCCCATTGCCTCAAAGTTTCCACGGGTGTTCACCATCTGTCGATTTGCTCTATTTTTAGAGATGAGAGGGAACAAGAATAGACAAGTAATATGGAACTTATGCGGGGCGAAAGGGGTAACTTTAAGGTCCAACTTTATTATTAATAACTTGGTATGGCTGCTTACAATGCCTAAGGGCCTTGCAACACATCTTGCACACTCAGCAAACAAAACAAATCCAAATTGAACTAACTCTGGAGTCTAACGTCTAAAGGGTGACTCTTTATTCTATGACGCGACTCGGCGAAGGAGTCTCACTAAAGAACCTATACTCACTCATCGAGAAAACCTCCACGGCTTTGGAGTGCGGGTCTTTGTGGCATAGGCGTAACGATCGCCATGTCCGACAAGCTGTGTCCTCTGTGGTAGTCGAAGAAGCGATGTCCTCATCGAGATCGACTCCTCTGGATCGGCTCGTGTAGCTCGAATCTTGGCTGCAGGTGCAGTCCGTACAAAGTCATCTCCAACTCGTCAATCCTTCGTAGAAGGTGTGCCACATACTCTTGAGCTTCCGCCATCTGTTCTTCTCTGTCGTGATCTCCTTGCGGCCTTCAGCTCCTTGCTTGTATTATCTAGTACATCCTCCTGGCGGCGACAAATCGTGCCAAGCTGTAACCGTGCGATCCTCATCCTGAATCTCCTTCGGGTCAAGAAGGTTATCGCTGCTTGCGGATGATAACGGAACACCGTACTCTCAATTCTCTGGCGTAGATACGGGTAATGTGCCGCATTGCGGCGTCGTGATACTTCTTGGATACCCATCTGCATTGTAGATCTCTGGCGGTCGGTGTATCGAGCGATTGCACAGGCCCTTCTTCCTAGCAGTACCTCAATCCTCACGTCACAAGCCTTGATCAAGCACCTTGCACGATCACTTCCACTTGGTATTGGGGCTTCTCAAAATCTCCGAGTTTGTAGCATATGCCAAAGTTCATGGCGTGACCAACTCCCAGATCAAGCGTAGTTGAACTCTTCCTCCATCTGTCACAAGAGTGCTTTACGTAAGAACTCGGAATTTTTAAATTGTGACAAGGTAAGAGAAAATTTCAGCAAGAGACAAGAAAGAGAGAAGGGGATAAGTCGAGAGGTCATTTCTTGTCTTCACAAATTTTTAGCTTTAGAAAATAGGTTTTATCCTCACTACGACCATTCTAGCTAGGGTTGAGCCTACAGTCAAGTATGGCTCTGATACCACCTCTGTCGGGACCCCGAATTTGCAAATCCGGACCCTCTGTGTATTCAGCACTAGTCCAGGAACGCGCTAGTGCACACAGTCTTTAACATCGGTAAATATCACAATCATACCAATCGATATTATCAAAGTACTTTATTTAAATAACCAAAGGGTTACTTGACCTTATGGCCAAGGTACAAATATATATGCCTTGCAAGGCGAAACTTATTCAGAGAAAAATAATAGCAGCGGAAAAACAGCGAAGGCAACATCGTGGCGCCATCCAGTATACCACAGGCAACTGACTGGGCTCGCATCCCTAAGTAGACGGGTCCTCTTGGAAATCCTCCTCCGAAGCTGGCGTAGTCTCCTCTTCAACTGGTGTTGTGTTGAGGCAAGGGTGAGTACTTGGTACTCAGCAAGTCATGCACAGAATGCAAGCTAATATACTATATGCATGGCTTGGTACAAAGGAATAGCTCAAGGTATATTTGCGATGTGACTTTTGACAAGTAATAAAAGTAGATTCGAAGCGGTAGAAATAAGTAAAGCATAAATAACTTTTCAAGAAGTTTAACAAACATTTTCCCCATCCTAAACCACATTTCCATCATCTTCATTATTAAACCAACCCAACTTTTCAAACCAAAGTTATTTTTAGAAAAATCTAACCCTTATTTGTAATTCAGAGCATTGTCGATCACAGTGGACTCGGCTATTTAAATAGATTCTAAACTCTGCAGAGGTTATGCACTTTACCCACAAGATACAGTCAAACACCACAAAGGCGAGTTCAGTAACAAAGCCTTTGGAAGCCTCAAACAACACAGGTGGTCCTCTCAGGTTCGTGCTCTACACCATCCCTTCCCTTAGCCAAGGCGAAGTATGGGACCAACACACCGTTAGATGGGTATCTGGCCCACGACCACGATACGCTCCCCGTACAATCACACAAGCGGTGTAATCGACACCTGAGGCTCCACAAGTGAGTCCTTAGCGACTTAGTCAACTAGGGCCGTCCCATTCGACCATGTGGTTGCAAGTATGACCCAGTTCAAAGGCTTGCAAGGTTAAGTCCTTAGAGTGACCAGGCAAGACTACCGAAAAACCAAATCAACATCCCCAATGCCACAAGCTGGCCCACTTTGATTACTCTTGCCACATGCCCCGATCGAAATCATTTATCAAACCCGATTGATTACCATGCACCACGTGCCATCAACATCACATGATACTTTTCCAAAACAGGTTCAATATATCATTAAGTCAATATTAACATTTGATTGTCCAAAATCATGTTATGAGCAACGTGAGTCTAAGCGTTATACTACAACGATCTAAACCCATGTTGGCAATTTAATAATGTCCAACTAGTAAACCACAACTAGGGTGACAAGGATCATGGCACATACTTAGATAATCAAGGTGTCATCTGACAAATTGGTATTTATCTAACCCCATGTTTAAACAAAGTATCTTTCTAATTGATCTAGCATGCAATAGTTTAAATCAAAATAGATTTGAAATAGGATCAACATGGTCAAAGCACAACTTGCCTTCAAAAAGTACTTGCTCTTGGTCTTGAGTTGGATCTGAATCAACACTTCTCCTTGAATCCCTCGGCACTTCAACGTCTACTCGTAAAGCGTGCAAATAGCAAATACCCAAATAAACAATAGGCAAAAACATCCCAAAACTCCAAATAAAATCCATAAACAGAGAACATAATTTTACGGATTTTTAGAAAGCTGGAATCGTCAAATTTGGAGTTAAGGCGCTTAAAAGTTATGATTATTTAAAGTTTAAATAATCAATTAAATAATATTACAGAGAAAAACTTTAGTCTAAAAATTAAATAAAATTCATATTTAGGTAGATCTCAATTTTATACAAATTTAGAAATTTGAATCACTCAAATCGGAGTTGAAGCATAAAAGTTATAAGCGTTTGAAGTTTGAATCTAAATTTGAAATCATTATTCGAATTAATAAATCATTTTCTTTTTTCGGAAATTAATTATTGTGCGTCGGCATGGACACGTGGCAGCCTCGATTGGTGGTGGCGTCGGTAGTCCATGGGCGTGGTCCACGCTTCGGCTCGGGTCCACCGTGGACTCGGTCACGACTCCACGCGTGAGGCCCGACATGTGGGCCCACTCGGGTGACGTCATCACGGCGTCGGCGCTCACCACGGTCGACATGTGGGACCCATCTGGCGTCATGGGTGGCGTCGGCGCTCGGCTGGGGACGGCCGACATGCGGGCCCTCGACACGCGCGGGCCCGCGTGTCGGCGTCCACGCAGCGTCGTGGGCCAGCGGCCGCGTCGATCCAACTTCCCGACACGTGGCGCAATCACGGCCGTTGGTTTGAAAATCAACGGCGGATTAGATCCAGGGGTTAACACGTTGAAACTACTCGTTGATCGTGGGCCGTTCGATTTAGATCGGACGGTCCGGATCTAATCCTATAATAACACTACTCCGACGCGTGGCAATTGTGAACCGTTGGATCTTGATCCAACGGTCCGAATCCAATCGGGTTGGGGACACGTGAACTCACCTCAACCGTCGATCTAGATCCGGACGGTTCACCGAGCTCGCGGTCCGGCGATGGTGCGGCGAGGCTTGGGCACCGGAGAGGCGAACGATAGCGAGCAGCCCGACGGCGTTTGGGGTTGCTCGGCCGAGATGAATCCTTCCTTCGGTGCGTCGTCACGGTGGTTCCGGATCTGAGCTCCTTCGGCGGAAGGACGACGGACGGGCGGAATCGAGCAAAAACGCGGCGGTCACTTCCTCCAACTACGGCGAGCTTCGCCACGGTAATGGCGGCTCGGCGAGATGGCTCGAAACGGGTGCACAAGGATGAGGGCAACCTCGGGGGGCGTCTCACGCTTTAAATAGCCTCGGCGTTCGCGGGACACGGAAACCTAGTTTTCCACGCGGCCAGGCGCGGCGAGTCCGGCTTCGGTCTCGGCGGAGACGGCAGCGCACTGGCCGTCCCACGTGGCACGATCAACGGCCACGATCGCGGCGCGATCGGATCCGGGCGGATACGGCTCGAACCGTGCGGGCGGATCTCGGTAGTTGGATCTTGATCCAACGGTTGGGATTGATTAGGGTTTTGAGTTTGGTTTGATCGAGTCCGTGGCTCGGTCGGACTCGAGTCCGACTTCGGTTCGACTTCGATCGGATGAACAGTACTTGACCGAGTTGAATTTCAGCGATTTAATATTTAAAATAATTCCCGATAATTCATTTAATTCATTAAAAATAGCAAATGACTTCGAAAAATTCGGAAAAATTCTGGAAAATACTTTGGATCATTTTGGACTCAAATAAAATATTTCCAACAAAATTTTATTTGCAAAATTAATTTCTTCAATTATTTCAAAATGGAATAAATTCAAATAAATTCCAATTAAATCCAAATAAATTCCAGAAAATTCCAAAAATTCACCAAAGTGCCAAATCACACATGAATTCAAGAAAAGCCAAATTTTGGGGTGTTACAATAAGTTCCATATTACTTATCTATTCCTGTTTCCCTCTCATCTCTGAAACCTTGGAGCAATCGACAGATGGTGAACACCCGCGGAAACCTTGGAGGCAATGGAAGTGGTTCTCGCCCAGCAGAAAACCCCAATGATGGAGCACCGGCCGCCATGGACATGCAGAATTTTGGAGCATTTCTTGCTTTGCTCAGACATAGTTGATGCATGCTATGATGCAACAGATGCAACACGTCCTTTGCTCGAGGCCACCGCTAATCAAGTCAATCGGGGACAACGCCGTAACACAAGGTATCGAGTTTATGAGGACTCATCCACCCACTTTCTCCGGGAATGCTAACCCGTTGGAAGCCGATGACTGGTTAAGGTCAATTGAGAGGAAGCTACACATTGCTCAATGCATAGGAAATGAGAAGGTACTCTACGCTTCTCATCAGTTGGAAGGAACAGCCGCCGAATGGTGGGAGAACTTCTGCGCCACGCAAGAGAACCCTTAGGACATCACTTGGGAGGAGTTCACAGCTGCATTTCGTCAGTATCACATGCCTGAAGGAATCATGGATCTCAAGAAAGAGGAGTTCAGGTCACTGAAGCAAGGTAATCAGCCAGTGGCCGAATACCTGAACAAGTTCACACAGATTGCTCGCTACGCACCTGAGGATGTAGCGACAGATAAAGCCAGACAGTCTCGTTTCATGAAGGGACTTAACTCAGGACTGCAGGTGGGATTGATCACCCACACCTTTCCATATTTCCAAGAGTTGGTGAATAAGGCGCTTATTCTTGAGGACAAGCGCAAGGAACTGGATGAGAACAAGAAGCGCAGGATGCAGCATCAGGGATCGCGTCAGGGAGCGCAGCAACGTTTGAGGGTTGCACCAAATCAGTTTTTCAGATTCCAGCCGCAGAAGGAGTCGCCGTAGATCCAAGCAAGGTAGAAGCTGTGTTACATTGGGAACAGCCGAAGACCGTGACCCAGATCCGGAGTTTCCTTGGAATGGCAGGTTACTATCGCTGTTTCATTGAAGGCTTTTCGACAATTGCGAAACCTCTTACGCAATTGCTGAAAAAGGAGAAGTTTGCATGGACGCCGGAGTGTGAGAAAGGTTTTCAGGAGCTGAAGAAACGATTGACATCAGCGCCAGTGTTAGTCCTACCGGACGTCAATCAAAGCTTTGATATTAATTGTGACGCATCGCGCCAAGGACTTGGATGTGTCTGTCTGCGAATGGAAAGGTCGTCGCTTATGCATCAAGACAGTTGAGGCCACATGAGGAGAATTATCCGACGCATGACCTGGAGCTAGCTGCCGTAGTTCATGCCTTGAAATTATGGCATCACTACTTAATTGGAAACAGATGTGAAGTATACACGGACCATAAGAGTCTTAAGTACATCTTCACCCAATCAGACTTGAACATGAGGCAGAGAAGATGGTTAGAGTTGATCAAGGACTACAATGTTGGAATCCATTACCATCCCGGGAAGGCCAACGTAGTTGCCGATGCTCTGAGTCGGAAAAGCCATACCGTGAGTATGTTGCTAGCCACAAGTCAGGATGAGCTATGTGAGGATTTCTAGAGAATGCAGATTGAAGTCGTACCGGAAGGATTCATGGCCGCATTGGAAGTGAAGCCTACCCTAGAAGATCATATCCGAGAAGGACAGAAGGATGATGACAAGATCCGCAGGATTAAGTCCATCATGGATGAAGGCAAGGCAGAGGACTTCAAGTTGGATGAGCAAGGCACGTTATGGATGAAGGATCGCATTTGTGTGCCGAACAAAAATGAGCTGAAGCAATTGATTCTAGAAGAAGCCCATGACTCCAAGTATTCAATTCACCCAGGAAGTGCCAAGATGTATCAGGATTTGAAGGAGAGATTCTGGTGGCCGAGCATGAAGCGTGAAGTTGCCGAGCATGTTGCATTGTGCGACGTATGCCAGAGAGTCAAGGCAATGCATCAGAGACCAGCAGGATTGCTGCAGCCGCTGAAAATACCTGAGTGGAAGTGGGAGGAAATCGGAATGGATTTCATTACCGGTTTGCCTAAGACTCAAGGAGGTTATGACTCCATATGGGTTATAGTGGATCGCTTGACCAAGGTCACCCATTTTATCCCTGTGAAGACCACTTACTCGGGAGATAAGTTAGCAGAGTTGTATATGAACAGTATCGTCTGTTTGCACGGAGTGCCAAAGAAGATCGTATCGGATAGAGGTACCCAGTTTACCTCGAGGTTCTGGAATAAGCTACATGAAGCCATGGGAACCCGTTTGAACTTCAGTACAGCTTATCATCCACAGACGGATGGCCAGACTGAAAGAGTCAATCAGATTCTGGAGGATATGTTAAGAGCGTGTGCATTGGCTTATGCTACCTCTTGGGATAAGAGTCTGCCGTATGCGGAGTTCAGTTACAACAACAGTTACCAAGCAAGTTTGCAAATGTCACCATTTGAAGCACTATATGGTCGACCCTGTCGGACGCCATTGAACTGGAATGAGACAGGTGAACGCCGTGTCTTTGGGCCAGATATTCTTCAAGAAGCTGAAGAACAGATTGCCATGATCAGGGAGAGATTGAAGATAGCCCAATCACGACAGAAGAGTTATGCTGACAACCGTCGCCGAGACTTGAGTTTTGAACCAGAAGATTTCATGTATCTCAGAGTCACACCGCTCAGAGGAGTTAAGAGATTCCATGCCAAAGGAAAACTCGCGCCGAGATTTGTTGGACCATTTAAGGTTCTCAGCCGCCGAGGTGAAGTTGCTTATCAGCTAGAGTTACCGCAATCACTAGCAGGAGTGCATGACGTGTTCCACGTGTCCCAGCTGAAGAAGTGTCTTCGAGTGCCTGAGGAGCAGACACCGCTAGAGTCAATTGAGTTGCAAGAAGATCTGACTTACAAGGAGCATCCCGTGAAGATTCTGGACACCATGGATCGAGAGACGAGGAACAAGTCAACCCGTTTCTGCAGAGTTCAATGGAGCAACCATGCGGAGAGTGAATCAACTTGGGAGCGCGAAGAGGATTTGAAGAAAGAGTTTCCAAACCTATTTCTTTAGTAATCCCTAAATCTCGGGGACGAGATTCTGTTAAGGGGGAGGTTTGTAACACCCAAAATTTTGCTTTTCTTAAATTCATGTGTGATTTGGCACTTTGGTGAATTTTTGGAATTTTCTTGAATTTATTTGGATTTATTTGGAATTTATTTGAATTTATTCCATTTTGAAATAATTAAAGAATTAAACTTTGCAAATAAAAATTTATTGGAAATATTTTATTTGAGTCCAAAATGTTCCAAAATATTTTCCAGAATTTTTCTGGAATTTTTCTGAGTCTTTTGCTATTTTTAATGATTTAATTGAATTTCTGAGAATTTAATTGGATTAATTAAATGCGAGTGGGTTTTCTTGTTCCTCCGATCGACCGAGTCCGAGTCGGACTCGAGTCCGACCAGCGCCAATTGGTCGGTAGAACCGCTCGTAGAACCCAAACCAGCGTGGCCGTTGGATCTTGATCCAACGGCCACGATTGAGCCACGTCACCCGAGCCCGAGCGGCCGAGCGGCCACGGCTCGCAGTCGAACCGAACCCAAACCCACGCACCGTTGGATCTCGATCCAGCGGTGTCTGCGTGCCCACGTCACCCTCTCCGTGTCGCCGTCGGACTCCGCCGACGCAACGGAGTGGGCTTCGGTTTTCGCGCGTTTCACGGACGCCGAGGGCCCTATTTAATGCGCCGCCACCCGTGACGTGATGCTGACTTCCGTGCGCACCCGTAGCCCTAGACAACGTCGCCTGAGCCGCCGCCGTTTAGCCGCAATCGCTCGCCGTAGTTGCCGTAGCGCTCGCCCTTGCGATTAAATCTTTATTTCCACCGCCGTCCGCCGTCCTCCGCCGCCGTTGAGGTCAGATCCGGAACCGAGAGGTCAAGCCGCGTTGGAGGAGACCTCTCACTTCGCCGGAGCACGCCCGTAGCACCGTTGCCGTGGTCGTCGTCCTCAACTCCGGCCAGCCAGCGCCGCCGCAAGCCATCGCCGGGCCTCGAAGCTTCTCCACCGTCCGATCCAGATCCAACGCCCCAGATCACGCCACGTCACCCGCCGGTGAGATCCATGTGCTAAACCCTTATCCAATCTCAGCCGTTAGATCTAGATCGTACGGTCAGCGTTAGCCGCGTTATACGCGTTAGATTGGATCTCAACCGTTGGATCTAGATCCAACGCTCCAGGAAGGCTGACCGCCGTGGTCAGCGCAGCCAACGCACCCACGCGCGTGACGCTGACACGTCGGGCCCGCGTGTCAGTGGCTTAGCCGCAACTGCACCGTGACGTCAGCAATGACGTCACCCCAGTGGGTCCCACCTGTCAGCCGCACGTGAGCCGTGGACCGGGTCCACGGTAGACCCGAGCCAAACCATGGACCACGTCCATGAACCGGCTGACGTCAGCAGACCAATCAGAGGCTGCCACGTGTCCTCGTTGACGCAATAATTAATTTCTGAAAAAGAAAATGATTTATTAATTCGAAATAATGATTTCAGATTTTGTTTCAAACTTCAAATGCTTATAACTTTTGCGTTTCAACTCCGATTTGAGTGTTTCAAATTTCTAAATTTGTATAAAATTGAGATCTACCTAATGATGAATTTTATTTAATTTTTCGATTAAAGTTTTCCTCTGTAATATTATTTAATTGATTATTTAAACTTCAAAATGCTATAACTTTTGCATTTAAACTCCGAATTTGACGATTCCAGTTTCTAAAAATTCATAAAATTATGTTCTCTCTGTTTATGAACTTTATTTGGATGTTTGGACACTTTTTGTCTACTATTTTATTCATTTGTTGCTATTTGCACGCGTTACGAGTAGACGTTGAAGTGCCGGAAGGATTCGAAGGAGAAGTATTGACCCAGGAGCCAGCTCAGGACCAAGAGCAAGTACTTTTTGAAGGCAAGTTATGCTTTGACCATATTGACCCTATTTTGAAACCTATTTTGATTTAACTTATTGCATGCTAGTTCAATCAGAAAATACCTTATTTAAGTGTGGGAAATTAGATAAATGCCAGATTGCTGTATGACACCTTGATTAATTAAATATGTGCCATGACCCCTTGTCACCCTAGTTGTGGTTTACTAGTTGGACATTACTAAAATGCCAACATGGGAAATTAGATCGTTGTAGTATATTGCTTAGACCTGCTACGTGCTCATGACATGATTTTGGATAATCAAATATTAATATTGACTTAATGATATATTGAACCTGTTTTGGAAAGGTATCATGTGATGTTGATAGCACGTGGTGCATGGTAATCAACTAGGGTTTGATAAATAGTTTTCGACCGGGGCATGTGGCAAGATTGATCGGGTGGGCATTGTGGCAGGAATGTTGGTTTGGTTCTTCGAGTAGTCTTGCCCTGGTCACCCTAAGGACTTCACCTTGCAAGCCTTTGAACTGGGTCAAACATGCAACCACATGTCCGTAATGGGACGGACCTAGTTGATTAAGTTGCTAATAACGTACCTGTGGGACCTCAGGAGGTCAACTACACCCTTTGTGTAAGTTGTGCGGGAGCGTCTGAGGCTGCGACCAGTACCCATCTAACGGTTGGTTGGCCTAAACTTCGCCTTAGCTAAGGGAAGGGTTAGTGTGCAACAACCGGGAGGACCACTTGTCTTTGTTAGAAGTTTCCGAAAGACTTTGTTACGGGAACTTCGCCTTTGTGGTGTTTGATTTGTATCTTGTGGGTAAAGTGCATAACCTCTGCAGTGTAAAATCTATTCGAATAGCCGTGTCCGCGGTATTGGACATCGCTCGGGAATTACAGTCAAGGGTTAGACTTTCTCAAAAATAACTTGGACTTGAAAGGTTGGGTTGGATTAATAATGATGTTGATAGAAATGCGGATTAGGATGGGAAAGATGTTTACTAAACCCCTTGAAAAGTTATTTATGCTTTACTTGTTACTCGCTTCGAATCTACTTATGATACTTGTTAAATGCTCTTACTGCAAATATACCTTGAGCCACTCCTTTGTATTAAGCCATGCATATAGTATATTAGCTGCATTCTGTGCATGACTTGCTGAGTATCAAGTACTCACCCTTGCCACAATACAACACCAGTTGAAGAGGAGACTACACCAGCTTTGGAGGAGGAGCTCCAAGAGGAACCGTCTACTTAGGGAGCGAGCCTAGTCAGTTGCCTGTGGTATACTGGATGGCGCCACGAAGTTATCTTATTTTCCGCTGCTATTATTTCTCTTTTAATAAGTTTCGCCCTGCATGGCGTATATTTGTTACTTGACCATAAGGTCGAGCAACCAGTTTGACTATTTAATTAAAGTACTCTATTAGTATCGAGTGGTATGATTGTGATATCTACCGATGTTAAGACTGTGTGCACTAGCGCGTTCCTGGACTAGTGTTGAATACACAGAGGGTCCGGATTTGCAAATTCGGGTCCCGACATAGTCCTACATTGCTTGCATAAAGTAAGTTGTAGTAATATATAATGCTTGTTGAGTCCAAACATAGCACCTCCGGATTAACCCTTTTACACGAAGCCAGGATGGAAGTGTAAGTGGGGTGCTATGCATGCGTGTACCCACCCCACGGTGGGCTGGGTTTTGAGCAAATTTGGGCTAGGGTGTTATAGCAGCCCGCTGCGATGGTGACTACCACACTTATTGCTGTTGCGCCAATTTGAGCTGCAGTTGTGCTTACTACTACCGTGACCACCAACCTCATCCACACTGTCCTGACGATCAACACTCTATAATGGTGTTGTATGATTACCCATTTAAGCATTAACGTCCTCCGCCTATAACGCAAAATCCATCCCGTGCTTTTCCAATTCCAAAAGACACACTTGTATCATAGATATTGTTTATGTTCATGGTTCATCCGTGCCGACATTTCTACCGTACAACGTAGCAAGGCAAACATGGGCACCACATCGAACTATATGCGCCATGTCATCCCCACCTATATTACGAAATGCTATGTCTCTTTATTCATTACTCTACTCTTGTATGGACAACTATGTCCACATATTGGTGTTATAAATATATCTTCGTTGTTTACCATTTCATTCCATCATGTTACCGATATCATGCGATTAATAGCTATGACCCATACTACTAACAACAAAATTTGACTCGACCTAACCGAGGTGACAATACACTGCCACCTGCTTTATCGGACATAACTGACACCACGCTGCAACCTGCTTTACCAGACAAAATTGACAACACCCTGTTGTATGCTACATGATATCGAAATGATAGCACACTACCACCTGCTTCATCATACCGAATTGATAACATGCTACCACCTGCATCGTTATACCGAAGTAATAATACACTGCCACGTACATATAATCCTAGTGCAAAGCATGATATAGAAAAGGATGAAAGAGACATGACGCATACAGTTCGATTCGTTGCCTATGTTAGCCTTGGTACTTGTATGGTACAAATGGTGATATGGACGAACCATGAATAGGAATTACAGCTAAGATACATGTGCGCCTTTTAGAATGGGAAATAAGTTATGCTGGTTGTCATAAACCCTATACGAAAAGATCCATCGGTGCCATCCCCTTTGATTTCGCGAGGCTTAGAGCCTTGGCTTTCTTCCAATTACTTCTGTAAACATCCACCTAGTAATAGACTTTAGGGATGATCTTAGGCTCCTAAAACAAGCTGTGCCAGCTTGCTCCTTCATCTTCTTTCTATGTTCTTGATGCTAATCGATGAGCTTCCAAAAGTGTGCTTCTTCAGGGCGATAGGGCAAGAGCTTTCATTTGTCTTCCGTAAACTCAAGCGAAGGTTTCCAACGGGTGAATCACTCGAGCACAACTGGGTAGTGCAGCCACAATATGAGCTCGAAGAACACCCTATCATGCTTGTCTGGCATATTGATCCATTGAAACAAAGTAGCAACTATCCTCTTCCTAGTGTTGTGCGTGGATAAAGATAGATGTTCAAAAAAACACATTATGGAATGTACATATGTGTCATTAACTTACCATGAGCTCCTTGTACGTGTAGAATGCCTGGCCGATAGTGCTTGGATGTCTTGACTAGATTGTCCATGTTGGAGTACCACAATCGCAGTTTGGACGTGTAAACTCTGGTGGCACAGGTGCATCATTGGAAGAAATATTTAGGTAGCTTTCTGCCTTCTTGGTAGCCCACTTCCACTTTCGAAGAATCGCTGCGTAGTCCAACATCGTCAACCCGGCGATGTAGGGGATTGTTGGGTGTGGCAGTGGTACGGATGTAGTGTTCGCTGTGGAGGTTAGCCTGGTGAAGTGTTGATCGTGGGCCTAGAGTGGCCGCCTTTTTATAGAGAGGGCAGACTCACTATCGTCAATTGAATTGACGATAGAGATTGTCGCTATTTCAACTGGTGACAATCATTTTGTCGTCATTTGGACTGACGATAGGTTGTTTGTCGCCATTGAGATTCTCTATTGCCAGCTACATTAATTAGCGTCATAGAGTCCACTGGATTCCATGTCACCCCATCGCCACTTTAAATGGCGACAGCTCCTCTGTCGTTATTTTGAATGGCGACAGAAATATATTTCTGTAATATTTATATTCAACATATTTTTTCTGTAATTTTTTCTTTGTATTATTTTTTTTAAAAAAATTCCCATATCCTATGTGGGCTGCTCAACAAGTCGCCAGGTCTGCTTTAGACCATGTTTGGATCCCTGGGCTAATTGTTAGCTGGCTAAAAATTTGTTATAGTCTATCCAAACTCCAAACAGGAAGACTAATAGGTGGGCTAATTTTTAGTCAACCTCTCAGCTAGCAATTAGTCCATTAGCTGGTGGGGCACTACAAGAAACAAGGAAAAATTCGTGGGTTTTTTTAAATTCGTGGGCCAAAAAAAAAAACCACGAATTTATATATTTTAATTCGTCGGTATAAAAAAAACCCACGTATTTAATTAAATTCGTGGGCCGAAAATAAACCCACAAATTTATCTTTTAAATTCGTCGGTTTGAAAACTGGCGCACGAATTTACTTAAATTCGTCGGCACTCTGGCCCACGAAATCAAGCCTCTGTTTTAACCTAGCAGCTCTCTCCCTCTCTCTTCGCCAGTCTCACCACCCACGCGCCCAGCAATCTCTCTTCAGTCGCCTCTCACCCACCCGAGCGTTCCCACGCCGCCGCCGCCCCGCCCGCCCGCACGCGGCGGCGCCCCGCCGTCCCCGTCCGCCCAACGGCGCCGCGCCCCCAGGCCGCCGCCCCAATCGCCGACCACCCCGGCGCCGCCCGCCGACGCCGCCCGCGCAGCGCCACTGCCCGTCGATTCGCCCACCGGCACCGCGCCCCCAGGCCGCCGCCCCCATCGCCGACCACCCTGGCGCCGCCCCCATCGCCGACCACTCCGGATTTCAGGTAATTTACTTTGGAAATCGTATGGAAGTTAAAAAGCTAGTTTTCTTAAATATTCAGTCCGAAACTCCCGATTTCAGTTAATTTCAGAAGCTGAGATTATATCATGCATGTTCAAGACTGACTTTGGAATGGCAGAAGAAGAATAAGCTGTCAAGTAGTTGTATACTTGTATGTATGAACGATAACGATTCAAACAAAGGAAACTGCAACAATCCATATATGAAAATATCAAGCTTGTACAGCACTCAGTATATATCTGATACATCAGGTGTTCGTTCGAAAGTCTCGCTTATTCAAGATACAGCAAACCAAACCATGACATTAGGGAAGGGAAACACACAAGTCTCAAACTGACATGACTAACAATCGAATAGAACCTTATTTGCTCTCTAAGACCTGCATGGTTTACTTACTAAGTGTCTTTTCTGAATAAGTATTTTGATAAGGATCCAGTTCAAACGAAATAAAACTAGTTCCTATGTGTTTATTTTGATGAATAGAACCTAATTGTACAAAAATACTTAAGATGTATTATTGAATGTTGGTGTTCCTCCATATGTGCTAGATGTGCTTTAGATGTTAAAGCCTAGTCCAGAGACCCTCACCATAATATGTACTACTATAATCAGCCTACGAATGTTTACCAAAGTATAGACTATTGCATTATGAAGAATTAATCTTATTTGTGTTCAGCCTAATTAGTCTTGAATTACCACACTGATGTGTAGTGTTAATCCATTTATGTGCTTTGTTTCCTTGTCAATTCTAAGTGGTGTCTTCAACTTGCTCCTTCAATATTGCATTCATAAAGTTAGGCTTACCAATCTATCTTGTAATGTACTACAATCGATGATGATGATGATTCTTTTGTTAGTCACACGCTTCATTTGATGATTGTGCTCTGCAGGAAGTCTTGAGGATTAGAGCGAGAACATTCGATGACCCTCAAGCTGTATCTAATGATAGAGTGAAAGGACAGTTGAAGGTCACTAGAGCATTTGGTGCAGGCTTTCTAAAGAAGGTAGCTTTATAGAATTTTTTATGCCCATTGATAGTAATTTGTCCCACTTCTTTATGTCAAACAATGATGTGCCTAGTCTCCCTTAATTGTTTAACTAAGCGGGATTACCCTCTTATTATTGCCCTTCAATCAATATACTGATATTAAAAATTATGTTTTCAATATAATGCCCTGGTAGTATGAACAGAGGGTTCGTTTACTAATTAAATTCGTTTCGGCTCGTTTCCAACATGAACAGAGGGTTCGTTTCGGCTCTTCCTTTAGAATCAGATGGCCATGTCTCCCATAATGCCCACATTGGTTTGTGTTAGTTTTGTGGTTGAGTGAATGAATCAGTAAAGCTTTTGGTTATTTATCCAAAGAATTGTGTTGTTCCGACGTTTTTATACTAAAATCATGTCTGTTTTGGTTATTTATCCAAAGAATTGTGTTGTAACCAATGGATAGTGGTTTCTTGGTTCTGATGTATGACATTCTTTCCCTTGTGCAGACTGAGAAGGCTTTCTTGGCGCAGCCAAAGGTCTTTGTCCGGTGAGCTATGCTTGGTACTCTTGAAATACAACACATGTATCTTTACTGATTGTTATGGCAGTTATGGAATATGATTAAAATACAGGGGAGAGAAAATAGAGAGTGTGATATATAGAGTGCTGTTGGAGAGGAAGGAGATATAGAGAGTCAAATTTTTGGAGAACTCTCCAAATTTGACTTTTGGAGAGTGTTGTTGGAGATGCTCTAACTATGGATTATATTTGACATCACATTATTCTTTGTAACTGTAATTCCTAGAACAGATGTATATGAAGTGGCTTGTAGTTGATTAGTTACTTATCACTTGTGTTTGCATTAAGGATCTGCTAGAATGTTTCCTTCTGGTTTGAGAGATTATTGATATATATATATTATCACTGCAAATGTTTTTTTGTCTGCTGAGTGGATGTCCTATTTACTAGAGAGGTCATGCCGAAATTTTGTACATTTCGGTGACTTAGTTTTAAGCCGGTTTTAAAGAGTTAAAAGGTTGGTTTCAGTCTTTTAGTAGAGGTAATAAGTCTTTTAGCTGAGTGGATGTCCTATTTATTAGAATGTTGGTTGTTGCATGGGGCTTGTGACGTGCGAGCGATCCAACGTGATTTCGGCCACATAACCCTGTTGTCTTTGTCACCTAAGCCACGGTCGTACGTTGACATCGTTTCATTTGTTTAGGTTTGAGAATGGGTGACGATCGAAGGGCGATGTATGACGGATGGAGGAGTGATGGGGGGCACTCAAGGGAATGGGGGCAGATCACGGATGCTTTCTTGAAGCAAGCATTCTCTGGAGGAGCTGAATATGTGTATTGCCCGTGTACCCTCTGTGAGAATAACAGCTACTATAGCAAGGATATAGTGCAGTATCACATTTGGAAAAATGGGTTCATGCCTAACTATTTGGTGTGGCACCGTCATGGAGAGGCCGTAGGGCAGGCCATTGAGTCGGACCATGGGGAGGATCACGACCGGATGGAAGAGATGCTGGATGATCTTGGCAGGGGGATTGAATTTAACTCGCGGGAGGGGTCACAGCCGGAGGAGGTTAAGGAATTTTATAGGCTCCTTGACGCCTCGGATGAGAAGCTGCATGACTTGACCAATGTGATCGTCCTGCAGGCGGTTACACGGCTTATGTCGATGAAGTTGAAGTTCAACTTTTCGAACAAATGCTTCAACGCTTTGCTTGAACATATTAATGATGTCCTTCCGCCTAACCACAAGATGCCAAAGGATTTGTACCAATTGAAAAAGTTGATGGCCGGCCTTGGGATGAATTACCAGAAGATTGATGTGTGTGAGAATAATTGCATGCTGTTCTGGAAGGATCATGACAAGGATACTCATTGTATGCATTGCGGTAAGTGTAGATCCATTGAGGTGGTAGATGAGGAAGGGGTATCAGTGACTACAAAGGTCGCGACTAAACAATTTCGGTACATGCCGATCACGGATAGGCTTAAACGGCTGTACATATCAAAAGAAACAGCGAAACATATGTGGTGGCACAAAGAAGGTAAACGTGAGGACAAAGATCCGGATATGATGGTGCATCCGTCTGATGGCGAGGCATGGTAGGCATTGGACCGATTCGATCCTGCATTTGCAAGTGACCCTAAGAGTGTTCGTCTTGGTTTGTCCACGGACGGTTTCACACCTTTCAGCACAAGTGCTAGCCCCTACTCTTGTTGGCCGGTCTTCATCATGCCATACAATCTTCCACCTGAGATTTGTTTGAAAGAGGGGTTCATATTCCTTGCTCTTGTCATTCCAGGTCCTAAGCATCCAGGGAAGGATCTCAATGTGTTCATGCGGCCCTTAATTGACGAGCTGAAAAAGTTGTGGCGAGGGGAAAAGGCATACGATAGCGTTGCTGGTAGAGAATTTACCTTACGAGCCGCATACCTGTGGTCGGTCCATGATTTGTTGGCATATGGCATTTGGGCCGGCTGGTGTGTTCATGGTCGCCTGTGTTGTCCAATTTGTATGGCTGACTCTGATGCATTCAGGCTCACGCACGGTAAGATCACATTCTTCGATTACCATCGACGGTGGATTCCGGCGAGGCACCATTTCAGGAACGACGTCAAAGCATTTCGAAAAGGAAAGAAAGTTAAAAAAGGGTCGCCGAAACGACTCACAGGAGAAGAGATAGCTGAATGGCTAGTCGGCTTGAACGATCTACGGAAGTGGGTTTCACTGGCTATGGAAAGGAGCACAACTGGACTCATGTTTCTTTTCTTTGGGAGCTGCCTTACGCGAAAGCTTTGATTCTGCCGCATAACATAGATTTGATGCACCAAGAGTGCAATGTGGCAGAAAGCATCATAAGCATGGTGTTTGATGTAACCGACAAAACAAAGGATAATGTGAGTGCTAGGAAAGACATGGGTGATCATTGTGCTAGGCCGTGGCTCGAGGTTAAAGTTGGTTTAAATGGAAATGAGAGCCGGCCACGAGCTCCATACTGTGTGAAGCCAGAAGACCGTAAACAGATTTTGAGGTGGTTGAAAACTCTAAAGTTTCCTGATCGCTATGCATCTGACATAAAACGGGCTGTGAATGTCAGCATCGGTAAGCTAAACGGGCTAAAGAGTCATGATTACCATATCATCATAGAAAGACTTGTTCCGGTAATGTTTCGTGGCTATTTCGATAATGAGTTGTGGAGGATGTTAACCGAGCTCAGTTACTTCTACAGGCAGATATGCGCTAAGGAAATCTCAAAGACGTTGATGCAGAAGTTTGAGAAGGGAATTCCATTGCTTGTATGCAAGTTGGAAAAAACTTTCCCACCTGGTTTTATGAATGTGATGCAACATCTTCTGGTGCATCTGCCTTGGGAAGCGAAGGTTGGAGGTCCTGCGCAGTTCAGATGGATGTATAGTCAGGAAAGGGAGTTGAAAAAGATTAGAGCTACAGTGCGCAACAAGGCAAGGGTAGAGGGGTGTATCGCAGAGGCTTATGCAAGTAAAGAGATCACAAACTTCTCAACAAAGTATTTCGCACTCAAGCACAACGTGAATGCCCCTACGAATCGGTACCGTGCCGTGGAAGAAGAACCGTTGTGCGAACTAAAGCTTTTTCAATGCAAGGGTCAACCTGTTGGGTCGTACACTGCACACCATGTTGAGTATGAGGAGTGGAACTTGGCCATGCTTTACATGTTCACTAACATGGTAGAAGTTGAAAAATATTTTGAGTAAGTGACTTTCTGAATTATGTTTTCAACATTTCAGTGTAGAGTCCTTTTTAACTCGGGAATAAACGACGTAGAGTGTTTGACAAAGAAAATTGGAAGTCAACTCGACAACCCACAACTAAGCAATTGGATAACCTACGTCGTGATGGGTTGCAAGGCGGCCTAAGCTTCGTGCAATGGTTCCGTCAGCATGTAATATGACTATTTATTCATTTTTTAAAAAAGAATTGTTGTAGTAACCTAATATTAGACTAACAGTGATGCATATTGCTATATAGTGTATGCGTGATGCCTCCGTCCCTAAGGATCTCCGACAGCTCTCGCATGGTGATGTGACGGCAAGGAGCTATAGTCGCTATGATGTGAACGGGTTTCGTTTTCGAATAGCGAAATTAGAAGCTAGTCGTCCACTTGCGGCCACTTCAAACAGCGGAGTAGTCACAACGTCATGTCATCCGATTCCAGCGGTGATATATTAGACTACTACGGTGTTGTACAAAACATAATTGAGTATACCTTTGGGGGTGCCAAAGATCTGAAGGTTGTGTTTTTTGATTGCCATTGGTTCGATCCACACAACGGCACACGTGTCGATGACTTTGGGATGGTGGAGGTGAAGCATAGTTCGCGGCTTCAGGGTCACATCAATAACATTGTGCTTGCACATCAGGTTGAGCAGGTGTACTACCTTAGCTATCCTCACCCTAGTTTGAAGGCTTGGTGGGTTGTATTTAAAGTTAATCCTGAAGTATATCCTCCTAAGGATGTTTCGTATGTGGAAAGCAACGTAGAAGATGATGTGGGTGATGTATATCAAGAAGAAGCTATGGGGGATTCTTTCCTTGTCTCCGACGGGGCAGGACTCGATCAATTACCTACCGATGCCATAGACTTAATAACAGATGAACCAGGCCCTTCACGAAAACGCCCTCAAAAGTCAGTAAGGATTGCACGTCTTCAAGCACGTCTCAATGAAATACGAGTCGCAGAAGCAGATTCCGACGCCGACGACTTTTGATATGTATATTTTGTAAGATTATTGTTGTCTCATTCATTTTTTACAAGTTATTGTTGTCTCATTCATTTTGCAAGTTATTGTTGTCTCCTTCATTTTTTACAAGTTACTGTTGTCTCCTTCACTAACTCTTGTCAAATTTGAACAGATAAGCATGTTCAGGCATCAGGTTGACAAGCTTAAAGGCAAGTTCGGTAGTCGTCCTCCGGAAGGTCGAGGAGCGGGGGTTCTGATGCTCAGACTCGGCGGTGGGCAAGGCCATATTTGCTGGAGCTTCGCAGATTAGACAGTGGCAGGAGCAGCTCCAGCGGTGCTTTGATGAGCAGGCACAAGAACAGGCGCAGGAGCAACCTCAGGAGGATGAGGGGCAGGTGGGGGTTGAGGATGAGGGGCAGGTGGGATGTGAGGATGAGGACATGGGTGAGGCGGACGACGAGGAGGTTGACGTTGGGGGTGGTGGCGGTGGGACGACAGATACAGATGCAGACGCCGAGGCCGAGGCAATCAGATGCAGATTTAGCGGCGACCTTAGACCCGATTGAAGAGGGCGGGTCTTCTTCGGGTACCATCAGTATATGTGTAGTATTGGATTATCATTTAATGTCCATATTTACATTGTAATGTCTATAAACTAATGATTTGCATTTTAGGTTTCAGAAACTGTTTGATTCGTCCGAGATGCAACTCGGCCGATAGGAGGTTGATAGAGCTACATGGGAGCAGGTAACAGTTATATCTTTCATGTCTTTTCTTTTAGCATGTGCTAAGTGACAATTGCCTCGTAGCCGATAGGAGGTTGATAGAGCTACCTTTTGATGCATCTTTGTCTGGTATTTTGTTGTAGGCAGGGGAAAGAGCCGGGTTGGGTCGACGGGCCACATTACAAAGGTTAACGCCGTCTTTGAGCCCTTAGCCGCTACTACTACCCTGGCATGGTTGAGTCAAAGCGGATAGATTCGCAGCCCACAACTGGAAGCACTGGGCGTTGAAGGAGAATGTGGAAGGAGGCGAAGACACCCATACATGTCAGGGCGCAGTGTGGGCTGGCTTCTGGGTGAGTTTGCGTTATGTATTTACTCTATTTGAGTATTGCTTTAAATGTAAATACAATTTGACAATGTGTGATTATATGTAGGAGAGGTTTCGGCTTGAGAACGAAGATTTATTACAGCCTTTGAAGAAGGCCAAAAGCGTCTTCAACAGGCGGCACAAAAGGTTGTCGGAGATTCGTTCAGCAATGCAAGGATTCAAGCTGTCATCAATTTTTACAAGAGGGTGAAGAAGGTGAACATGAGAAGAGGACCAGAGGCGAGGAGTATACACCTGACAGAACAAGAGTATCTCGAGAGCTCGGTCGATTGGATAATGAAGGACATGGAGGCTTGGAGGTGGATGTGCCGGTACTGGGCGTCGGAGGATTTTCAAGAAAAATCAAATAGAAATCGAGGGAACAGAAGAAGTAGATTGGGGAAGCACAAATACGGCGCAGACGGACACATTGGCCTAGAGCAACGAATGGTAAGTATCGGTATTATAATTGTTAGTGAATTTGTCACTATGTTTCTAACTTTGCACCGTAGGAGGCTGAAAGTGGGAGTACTCCCTCTTTTGTGGAAGTTTACATCCGGGGGCACAAAGGCGAGGATCCACAGAACCCGGATGTTTTGTGCGACGACGGGGCTAGTGAGAGGATGGTAAGTATAAATGAAACAATATGTTTTGTGCAAATTTAAATCCGGGAGCACCAACATGCTGTTTTGCAGGCGTCATATGCAGAACAAATGACACAACGTCATGGGACGGAGTTTGATTGGAGGCCGCGCCGGTCGATGTGGAAGCCTTGTACCACGCTGGAGGGGGCCTAAAGCATGGGAGTTTCGTTAATAAAACTAATTTTAATTGTTTTTGCTCTATGAATAAAAAAATATTGCATGGTCACATTTCAGTATATATCGTTTGTAGGTGGGCCATGGGGGACGGAGTTATCGAATGCGATCATCTTCCACGAGACTCGGTTTCCTCACAGGGGAGTGCTCACTCGTCGAGGTCCGCACGGGAAGCACAAGCGCGGGAGGAGGCTCGTGAAGCGCGAGAGGAGGCTCGTCAAGCGCGAGAAGAGTCTCGTCAAGCACGAGAGGAAGCTCATGAAGCGAGAAGACTCGTAATACATGAAAATGTATCTGCAGTACAATCTCAACTTTGAACAAATCGATCATTTGCACATCTCAGAATTAAAATCTAACAAACAATCTATATGCAAAGAATCGTCACAATCTCTTGGACCTAACGTGCTAGTGTTTCGCCCTCCTATTATGCCCCAGGTAAAGATACTCGAGTTCATTACTCTAACTCACTTAGCTAATGAAATCGCGATTCTCACAAACTTGACTATTATGTCATAGGGCTCCCAGCCACCTCATTTCTGCATGTTTTCTCCTCACATGCAGCCACCACCACAAGGAGAAGCATCACAGGGTGCTCAGCCTCCCCCGACGTCCTTCATAAACCCTACTGGGATGCAGGCACCACCCCTAGGAGATGCACCTCAGGTTATATGAAATTCTCATGCATTCTTTATTTTTAAAAAACTCTATTCTGTATGCTTGATATCACAAACTATGATCCATAGGCCTCCCAAATTCTCCTCGTCCTTTCTACATGTTCACCCCACAGATGCAGCTACCTTCTCAGAGGGAGAGGAACCACAGGTAAAGATAGATCGGTTCAATTCGATATTCAAAATTTGAACGAAAGATTTAAATGTGGCATAATGTACCTAACTATGCCTTACAGGGCTCCCAGCCTCCAAACCCGTTCTACATGTACCCACCACCTATGGCAGGTCAAGGAATGCCTATGTACTTCAACCATTGGGCCATGCAGCCACCTCAGACGACACCACAGGTATGGATGTCAAAAACATTCTAAGTTTGCGAAACGAGCTAAGTTTGTCAATTGTGAGCTAAACCAAGTCAAATTGAGTAAATTGAGCTACCTTTACAAAACTTAGTCAATTATATCACATTTAGGCAAATAAAACTCAATTCTGTCAAAGTTCAGCCAGACTTAGTCAACTTGAGCAAATTCAGCTATGCATGCAAAACTTAGTCGATTTTACGACACTTAGGCAACTCAAGCTTAAACCTTGCACAAATCATCTCAATGTTTGCTAAGTTTGCGAATTGAGTTAACTTTGTTATTTGTGAGTCAAGACTAGTCAAATCCTGCAAAATTGAGGTATTTATGCAATAATTATTCGATTCTAGCTCATTTAGGCAAATATAGCTTAAATCATTCCAATGTTTGCTAAGAATGCAAAACATGTGGAAATTGATAATTGTGATGTAAACCCTAGTCAAATTGAGGCAATCGTTCAAAACTGAGTCGATTCTACCACATTTAGCCAAATATAGCTTAAATCTTATCAAATTCATCTCAGTAGTTGCTAAGTTTGCGAAACAAGGTAATTCTGTCAATTGTGATCCAAACTTAGTCAACTTGACAAAATTGGCCTATTCGTGCAAAACTGATTCGATCCTAGGACATTTAGCACAAATCATTTCGATATTTGCTAAGTTCGACGATATGTTACTTGTAACACAACCTAGTCTTGAACTTGCAGGTTTTACGGGTCACTCCCTCCAAAGACGTACTAACGATTTACATCATAGAAGACATCATAGTCTCGCCCTCGGCGGTGGTGGTAGCGCTCACAACTCCAACAACCCCGAGACATGAATTGCATTGTGAGTCGGATTGGTGTATTATCGTTGGACTTTATGACTTCGCTGCCGGATTTGTATTGTGATGGATACATTGTAATGTGGATTGTAATGCATAGTTTACAAATTGCCGTTGGATGTGTGATTGATTATCTAAGGATCTGCTAGAATGTCTCCTTCTAGTTTGAGAGATTGATATATATATTATCACTGCAAATGTTTTTTTTTGTCTGCTGAGTGGATGTCCTATTTACTAGAGAGGTCATGCCGAAATTTTGTACATTTCGGTGACTTAGTTATTCGTTGTGGAGTTTGATTCTTGAATCATGTTGGTAATACTCTTGAATTGTTCGCAATACTCTTGAATCTTGAGTTGTCGATATATATTGAGTGTTTGATTAAATGTATAGATATTGATATTGAGTGTTTGATTGAATGTTGAATGAGATGCGTACCGATCGATATATATTGATTGTTTGATTGAATGTATAGATATTGTATTGAGTGTTTGATTGAATGTTGAGATGCATACTGATCGATATATATTGAGTGTTTGATCGATATAGATATTGAGTGTTTGATTGAATGTTGAATAAGTTTGATTGAATGTTTGATCGATATATATTTGAATCTTGTGATGGACTTATTGTGATGTGTTGAATAAGATTGAATGTGAAGATGCTTGTGTTGAATGAGATGCATATCGATCCATATATATATATATATGCGTGGTCGATATAGATATTGAGTGTTTGATTGAATGTTGAATAAGTTTGATTGAATGTATTGAGTGTGATGCATATGGATATATATATTAAGCGTCAGTTAAATTCGTGGGTTTGTGCCTGCCCACGAATTTAACTGATAAATTCGTGGGTTTCCTAGCCCACGAATTTAAATTATAAATTCGTGGGTTTTCCTGGCCCACGAATTTAACTGATAAATTCGTGGGCTTTCCTGGCCAACGAATTTAACTTAAATTCGTGGGCTTCCCTGGCCCACGAATTTAAGTTAAATTCGTGGGTTTTCCTGACCCACGAATTTACTAATTAAATTCGTGGGGCAAGAGAAACCCACGAATTTACCAATTAAATTCGTGGGCCAGGCTGAAACCCACGAATTTAACTTAAATTCGTGGGCACCGACGAATTTAATTGATTAATTTCGTCGAGTTAAATTCGTGGCCTAAATTCGACGGTTTGCACACGAATTTATAGTAAATTCGTGGGTTTCTGGCCCACGAATTTTCCCCTGATTCCTGTAGTGGGGGGAGCTAATTTGAGCTAATAGTAGGTAACACACTGGGAAAAGTCTGAAATACCCTCGCGCTGGCCTTATCCTCACTTCTTCACCCGTGTGTCCGCTCGCCAGTCCGTTATGAGGGGCAAACATGACTTTTCTAAGAAATTAACCCAACCATTAGTCATGTATCCAAACAGCCCTAGACTAATTTTAGATGGGTTAATTATTAGCTGGCTAACAATTAGCTCTAGCCATTAGCCAACTAACAATTAGCTTTAGCCCATCCAAACATGGCCTTAATCTGCTTCGCGGAACGGGGCGTGAGGCACTGATAGTAGTAGCAAGCTAGGTCCTCTCAGCCCCAAACATGTTGGATCAAGAGCAGGAAGCGGGTCCTGAAGAGCAACAGAAAAGGGTTCAACAACCTTGTCGTTCTAACGGTCTGGCAGCTTTGGAAGGATCGGATGCAAGGGTGTTCAACGCAGCAACCTCAACGTGAAGCAAAACACTTCAGGCTATCAGCGAAGAATGGATGGCGGGGGTACAGCCTGGGGGTCGTCGACTGTCGCTGTTCCTCTCCTAATGCTTTCCGACGCTGAAAGGACAGAACCAGACAAGGCCTCAAGGCCGTTATCATGCCCTAAAGTTTAAGTTTGGATGGAACGCTTACTCTAAATTAATGATACATAGTGAGGAGATTATACTTGTGGGTACCAGGATATAGAGCACAAGCTAGGCTTCAGTCTTAAATATGGACATTATAACTTACCGTATACAATATCTTGTTGATTACTCAAACATAAATTAACCAAGAATTGGTCCTCATGAAATAATTTTTGAGTTTGACTATCAATGTATGAAAATATGTAGTTTGCTTGTGTGAAATTAGTATTACTAGATGTATACTTACATAGCGTAATTATCAATTAAAGTGAAACCTTGTAGACCGCGACAATGTCCAAAACAAGCTGGATTTGCAATCAGGGAAGTATACTTGCTTTCACAATTTTAATGGACCATCATCCCGGATGTCGTGTTGTTGGTGTGAAAATTCCACCTCTAAAAAAATCAGCCAACAT
Source organism: Rhipidocladum racemiflorum (assembly GCA_036346355.1). NCBI lineage: Eukaryota > Viridiplantae > Streptophyta > Magnoliopsida > Poales > Poaceae > Rhipidocladum > Rhipidocladum racemiflorum. The sequence goes on along the minus strand of CM070577.1, from coordinate 47,207,655 downwards.
TTGTTACAAAATATTAAACCCTATGATCAACTAATATTGTTCGGGTCTTGACAAGGGAAGATGTAGGCTGTGTATGATCTAATCCATTTTGTTAGTATGAGGATATGTTTGGTCTTCAACCTGCTCCAACATTGCTAAGATTTGGCTCATGTTAAAATGGTGCTATATGAAATAGTATTCATTTGTTTTTTACTTGAAAACCTTGGCAATTAATTTTATCGAGTCTAATGTTTAATGACAGTTTCTCTCTCACACACACCCCAAGAAGATGTTGCTGGTATTTGATTTTTCATCATTTTGAATTCTTTTTTAACCCTAATGTGGCCAAAACTGAAAAGCCAGAATCGACCGTTCTAGTATTGATTATTAGCACATAATTCCTGAAGAGAAAATAGAGCCACTGGTATTTTCAAACTCTCCCGTGTATTTAAGTGCAGAAAAATATAGCGTTACGGATCTGTGGTACATGGACGGCTCTCTAAACGATCGATGCTTTTTTATTTAATAGAGACTTGTTTGACCATTATATATGCATCGCTTATTAAATATTTAATAGAGACTTGTTTGACCATTATATATGCATCATTGGTGCCAACCGTGTTTCCTTTCTGAGATTATTGGTGCTACCGTACCAAGTTGAGATCCGTACACGTTCATCAACCTATTATTATTTGACTTCTTCTTTTCTCCGCTTAGGAAATGTCAAAAGGAGTGCGTTTCCAAAAGAATAATTTTTATTATTTGACATTTTAAATTTATGTTTACTACCAACCTATCCTAACTATATTTTTTATAAATAAAACTTTTTTTTTGGCCACGTTAAAAAGACAATGCCACGCTACATTAAAAGTGTGTTTTGTTGATGGAATGAACTTGAATAGGATGGGATGGTTCTGTACCATTTGTTTCCATTATTTTAGGGGAACGGAAATGGTTCAGTATTTAGAGGGAATATTCGTTAAATTTGTATCACTTGATCCAACACTAGTTACATGCCCGTGCGTTGTTACGAAAAACAAAATTGATAATGAAAAATAAAGATTAAAAAATAAAAAAAATATTTCATAAAATCAAACATCTATCTTTAACGCTTCGTTTCTTGCGAAAGCTGGTTAATTAAAGCAACGCTTCGTTTCTTGCATAGGGCAATTAAGCAGGACAATTAAGCGACAATTAATAACATGGGAAAAACGGACCACTGCCACCAAGTGCTGCTTTAGAATAGTAGAAATAAGATGATTCTATTCAAACAACTAAACACACGAATAAATTTTTTTAAACCACCTATACAAGTATATCACTTAGCAGGACGACCAAATAGACGTAAATCAAGCGCTGTCACGCCGCGGAGGGCCGGGCGACCAAAAAAATAAATAATAATGCCACGCGTGCGACCGCAGCGATCCGTTTCCGTTTCCGCATTGACGAGTCTTTCTTGCCTCCTTACAACTTGGAAGGAGCAGCTGCAGGAGGAGAACCCAGAGAAACAATGGAACCATAAAAAGGGTCATTCTTGTGCCGTCCTGGCTCAGGCAGGGAGGAGATGATGAAGAGGCGGCTGTTCTTGCTGCTGTTCTTATTCGTCGCTGGATCAAGGATCGCTTCTGCCGACACCAACGCACAAGATGGTAAGCTCGATAACTTTTTTCTTTCGGAGAAGTCCTGCTCTTCTTGCCTTCTTGGTTCTGTTTGAGCTTCTTCTTTTTTTTTTTTTTCTCTTGTTCTTGCTTATCTCGATGTCCAATTTCAGTAGTACTACGGGGTCGGGTTTTATTTTGTTAGGATTAATTGGAAATCTTGAGTTGTGATGTGCTGATTAATTTGTTTGGATGGATTTTTCGTTTTGGGGAGGCAATTTGTTCGGATGGATGGAGTGGAAATGGCACCAGGAAACAGGGCAGAGAAGAAGAAGAAGATGCTTTCCTGTGTTCTTGGTGTCATTTTTCAGTTTATAGTCTTACCTCTTCTACGTCTTGTGTTCTTCTTGTTTCTCCAGACCTTTTTGTTCTGATGAAATCAGCATGTCGAACTTTTTCGTACTCTGTATTTGGTTGCGTTATGATATATATGCGCGAACATGGAATTTGTGAATCCTGCAGTTTCATGATGCCAAACACTATTTTCTTGCTAACTAATATTTTTCAGAATATATTTTTATGGTACTTGCATTTGAAAATTGAATTTTTTTTTAATAATACATTTTTTATTTAAAATTGCAAAAATATACCATCGATTTTTTTTTTCCAGAAATATACCTCTGTAGCTCGTTGGTTGGGCGACAGTTAAATGTAGCTCAATGAACGGGCGACAGAAGCTTCTATAGCTCAATGAAAGGGTGACATTTAAATATAACTCAACCATTAAGCTACAGAGTAAATATAGCTCAATGAAAGGGCTACAGATAAGTGGACTGATTTTTAAAGCTCCAAATCGAACGAAATAAATTTCTAAATTTGTGTTAAGCTATAAGGGTTCGTAACATCCAGAAATAAATGTGATGTCGCACAAAAAAATAAATTGTACAAATTACCTTCAAACACGATATCCTAATACCCACCGAAAAGGCATACATGTTATAGTATGTTTAGACTATATTACTTATGGTTATTGCGCGATTACAATTTACATGCAAAGCAAGGTGTAAATAGAATATTTTCCCACAATATGGTGGTTCATATATCAAAGACTGAATCTGCCTCATTCTTTCGGAAAAATAAATTCAAATACGATATTTCACGTGCTACCGAAAAGCATTCTGCGTTTCATGAAATAGATGAATCTTATAGCCATTTGGTTTATTTAATTCAGTTCATTCGTAAATATTTTTTCGAAAATTGGACATCTAAGACCCTAGGAATAAGTGATATTTAGGAGCCATGGTTTATATACCTCTTTCATAAATCATAAAAGGGTCTTTATGTAAACTAAATGTATACAATTTAATTTTCCATGCAACATCATACTTTTTTTTACATGTTACGAACCCTTATAGCTTAACAAAAATTTAGAAATTTATTTCGTTCGATTTCGACCTTCAAAAATCACAAAACCCTAATCCAATTATCTGTAGCTCAACCAAAGAGCTACATTTAGCTCTGTAGCCTAATGGTTGAGCTATAGAAGCTCTGTCGTCTGTTGGTTGAGCTATAGAAGCTCTGTCGCCATTTGAATGAGCTATAGAAGCTCTGTCGCCATTTCAATGAGCTATTGAAGCTCTGTCGCCATTTGAATGAGCTATTGAAGCTCTGTCGCCCGTTAGATCAGCTATACAAGCTCTGTCGCCCTACCAACGAGCTACAGATGGATATTTCTGAAATAAAAATTTTTGATGGTATACTTTTATAATTTTGAATAAAAAATGTATTATTAGAAAAAAAAATTCTTTGAAAATTTGGCCCTGTTACATTGTTAGTGTTAGTAAAGCCTCTATGAGATATGTGCAATTTTGCAGAAGATATTATTGCCGAGTTCAGCTTAATTTCTGCATGTCACAATCTCTTAATTAAATCATTATCCAGTAGTTGGTCATAAAGTTGTTTGACAAGTTGTTGTCTCCCTCCTCCCCTTGCAGCGGCTGCTCTCAAATCCTTGATGAAGAAATGGAAAAATGTGCCTGCTAGCTGGGGTAAATCTAACGATCCTTGTGGCACAAAATGGGATGGAATTGAATGCAATGGGAACTCAAGAGTCACGTCACTGTGAGTAGAGTTGATCTCAGAAATGTTAGTTGTTGTACAACATTCTGCTTTCGATTTTCCCTAACTCTCGTCCAACATGGCAGAAATCTATTCGGTATGAACATGGCAGGCACTCTGAGTGATGATGTAGGGAGCCTCACAGAGCTGACGATCTTGTAAGTGCTACCATACTTTGTTTTGTGAAAACTATCCTGCATTTTTCAGAGTTGTGGTATAGAGCTTCTGAGCATTCCAAATTAGGTTCAGTGTTGAGATAATTCATTCATTCTATGTATGCCTCAATGCCTTTTCCTGTTTTATATGTAATACCCTGGTCCCTTAAAGTGAAAACCCACTTGGCTCACGTAGAGCGATGGTGGGATTAGTCCCATATTGATTATCTAAAGTGATAGTATTATATAATGTCATATAATGTCTATTAGATCCAAACATAACACCTTCAGGTTAACTCTTTTACATGAATGAAGCGAGAACAAAAGTGTCAAGATGCTATGCATGTGTTGGCCTGCCCGACGGTGGACTAGGCTTGGTGTGGATTTTGGGCTAGGGTGTTACATTATGATTAGGAAAGAAGGTAATAATATTAGGACACTGAATCACTGACTAATGAATGCACTGCAGGAATCTATCCTCAAATAGAGGCCTTGGTGGTCCACTGACAGCTGCTATTGGGAAGTTGGTTCAGCTTGAAATCTTGTAAGTTGCAGCAGTTTCCATTACTGAACAAAGGAGGCCGTGCTCTACCTATGAACTGTACAATCTTCAAGTTCCACCTTAAACTACTGACTTACTATCTTCGGTGTAACTTGATTTTTTTTTGTAGAACATTAATAGGATGCAGTTTCAGCGGTACTATCCCAAGCGAACTAGGCAGCCTGTCAAACCTCAGATTCTTGTAAGATTATGTTCTTCCTTCCAACATTTCAGAGTTTTGTTTGCAAGATATCTCTGTCTGTTGGATTTCATTGTGATATCTTGATTCCTTGTCCATCCACAGAGCTCTGAACTCGAACAAATTCACGGGCAGCATCCCACCCTCGTTGGGCAAGCTCACCAATCTTACATATCTAGACCTAGCTGATAACCAATTGACTGGACCTCTCCCAAACTCCAGGGACAACGGAGCTGGATTGGACCAGCTACTTAAAGCACAACACTTGTGAGTGCCATTAGTAAAATCAGTTTCTTTCTAATCATATTTATTACCTGGCTATCACTCATTCATACGTCTCTTCTTCCCTTTTTAGCCATCTCAACCAAAATATGCTGCAAGGTTCTATCCCAGAATATTTGTTCAACTCCAGTATGCAGCTCTTGCATATGTGAGTTCAAGGTTCAGGTCTTGCCTTCTGTATCATTTGGAACGTAATTTGTCTGACTGTGATTTGTTGTGTCCAGAATTCTGGACAGGAACAGGTTTAGTGGACCGATTCCGGCATCTATTGGGGTAATTCCAACACTCGAAATACTGTAAGTGTTCAGAGAACTTGCTATAGAATTCCTTTGGGCAGTTAGGCTGTTTGTAGCAAGCTGACCATCTCGACGTGCTCTCTGAAAACAGCCATCTAAATAACAACAATTTCACGGGCCAAGTTCCTGCTTTGAATAACCTGACTAAGCTCCATGTTCTGTAAGTTATCACTCCAACCATTTCGAAAATCTTATTTAGCTGGGATAAGCACTGTTGTGTCACTTGTAACATTTTTTTCTGGAAAATCTCCAGGATGCTGTCAAATAACATGCTAAGTGGACCGATGCCTAATTTGACCGGAATGACCGGGCTTGAAAATGTGTAAGAACGAAGTGCATGCTCAATCGGCATTTGAATATGAACTTGCTCTCTCACTATGATTAACGAGTGATATGAACTATCCATAGGGATCTAAGCAACAATAGTTTTGCGCCTTCTGAAGTTCCAAGCTGGTTTACAGAATTTCCAAGATTAATGACCCTGTAAGTTACAGTGCTATCTGAATTCAGTAAAAAGGAGGTTTTAGAGCTGTAAATGATAATATACTCTTTTCTTTGACGGTGCAGTACAATGAAGTCAGTCCGGCTTTCCGGGCAACTTCCACAAAAGCTGTTCAGCTTGCCTGAGTTGCAACATGTGTAAGATAACAGAAAAAAATAATTAAAAGGATCTCTGTCTTATAAGCTATGTTTTATTTTACAGACTTGTTAAAGCCTGCAACTATTTGCAGGATATTGAGTGATAATCAACTGAACGCTACGCTTGACATGGGCAACAACATCAGCAAGGAACTAGACCTTGTTGATATCCGGAACAACAGAATCACCTCAGTTACAGTGTACAACAGCCTGAAAGGCCAAATTCTTCGGTGTGTATCATGTTCATTTCAAGACTTGTATTCATGACAAGGCAATGCATTCCATTCTCTTGAAATCCTTACTTCCTATGCTTTCTTGCTTCTTTTCTGCTTCAGGCTTACAGGAAACCCACTATGCAATGGAGATTCTCTTCTGTTGGGCATGACGCCTTGCACGGGGCTAACTGAAACTCCACCCAAGCCTCCTTCCAATGATGTCCAGTGTGCAAATCCTTTTGTTGAAACTATCGTCTTCAGAGCTCCTTCCTTTGGCGAGGTCAACAGGTATCTTCTTGACCTGCACAGCAACCTCTCAAGCGAACTGAGCAGCTGTACCCCAAACAGGCTACGTTTGGTACCGTACTCCAACAATGATGTGTATCTTAATGTGGATATCAAAGCTTGCCCAGAAAACCAGAAGAGGTTCAACTACTCCCAGGTGCTGAACTGCTTCAACCTGACACTTCAGAACTACAAGGCACCTGATATTTTTGGACCTTACTATGTGAAGGCACATCCTTACCCATTCCACGACAAAAGTAATTGAATCACTTCTTCAGTGATGTTTTTCATGCTACCAAATGGGCTAGGCTGACATGCAGCTGTTGGTGTTGCAGCTTCTCGAGCTGTTTTGATTGGTGTTGTGACTGGATCTGTTCTCCTGGTCGTCGGGCTTGCGCTGATCGGAATTTACGCCGTCCGGCAAAAGAAACGGGCTCAGAGGCTTGTCTCCCTGAACAATCCTTTTGGTAATGCATGCACCGACCTCACAGTTTCACTACAGATTGCGTCATCTCATATTGCTTTACCTCGTTTTTGATCTTTCTGCTCATGTTTTCGCAGCATCATGGGGATCAATGGGGGAAGACATTGGTGAAGCACCAAAACTCAGGAGTTCTAGATGCTTCACACTGGAAGAACTCAAGTTGAGCACCAACGACTTCCGAGAAATCAATGCAATTGGAGCAGGAGGCTATGGAACGGTAAGCAAACAATCCTTTGGTGAAATGAAAGAACAGCATTTATTTCTTCTCATATTTAATACAGCTCTATAATCTTTTTGGTTCGTATAAAAACAGGTGTACCGAGGAAAACTTCTGGATGGGCAGCTCATAGCCATCAAGAGGTCCAAGCAAGGGTCCGTGCAGGGTGGGCTTGAGTTCAAGACAGAAATCGAGCTCCTTTCGAGGGTTCATCACAAGAACTTGGTTGGGCTAGTCGGTTTCTGCTTCGAGAAGGGCGAAAGGATGCTTGTTTACGAGTTCATACCCAATGGGACTCTAAGTGAGGCGCTATATGGTATGTTCTTCCATCTCATTGTCACAAGTAACTCGTGCCTTTTTTTTTTTTTTTGGCTAACTTCGGAAACCAAGAAGTACACATGTTGCGCCACAATATCTTCAGATCATACATGATTATTCCCCCCATAATTATCAGCTGGATTGATCACAATTGGTCACTGTAGGTATGAAAGGAGTACAATTGGACTGGAACAGGAGACTTACGATAGCTCTGGATTCAGCTAGAGGGCTGGCTTACCTCCATGACCACGCCAATCCTCCAATCATTCACAGAGATGTGAAGCCCACCAACATTCTCCTGGACGAGAATATGACCGCAAAGGTCGCTGATTTTGGGCTCTCCTTGTTGGTATCAGACAGTGAGGAAGGCCAACTCTGCACAAACGTCAAGGGAACACCGGTAATTAAGCTTGTTATCGCAACCATGCCTTGCTTGCCATTTCATTGAAACGAGTATGTATTCTACATTTCTGTCCAAAATCTTAAAACACTTGACATCAATGCAGGGCTACCTAGACCCAGAGTACTACATGACGCAGCAGCTCACAGCGAAGAGCGATGTTTACAGCTTCGGCGTGGTACTGCTAGAGCTCATAGCGGCTAGGCCACCGATATACGAGAACAAGTACATTGTCCGCGAGGTGAAGACGGCATTAGACATGGAAGACCGCATGTACTGTGGGCTGAGGGATGTGATGGACCCAGTTCTTCAGAAAATGGGAGACCTCCCCGGTTTCCCAAGGTTCTTGAAGCTGGCATTGCAATGTGTAGAAGAGGTAGCAACTGACCGGCCGTCCATGAACAGCATTGTGAAGGAGATTGAGGTGATAATGCAGGACAATGGGCTCACACCAGGCTCGATGTCAACAAGCTCTTCGTTCAGCGTCGACTCGAGAACGATGAAGGTCGCGCCAAAGTATCCATACTCCAACGCATCTACGTCGTCTACGACGTTTGATATGGATAGTAGGGCCTTTGAATACAGTGGGGTGTTCCTTTCTTCTCACGGCAGTTTGAAGAACAGAACCACATAGGAATGCAGAGGGGACAATGGCATAGTTATCGATATCGTGTCCCGTACTGGTACCAGCTGGTACGTACCATTTCAGCCCCTGAACTGGTACAAAATAGCACTATATACTGTACCGATCTCAATACCGGTCATACCTATTTGATACTGGTTAATACCGGCTTCAATACTGGTCAGTACTGGTCTTATCAGCTTCGATACGGTCAATACCAGTTAAACCGGTAAAATTGATAATATAGTCTATTGAATTATAGGTTGTATTTAATTGTACTAATATGTATTTGGAGTAATATTATAAGTGAAATTTTATGTACATATAATTAAATATATGTATACTTGTGAATATGTATTATTATATTAAATTCGAAACAGTATGTCTGTATGGACCAATATTGGAAGGTACTATTTTAAGAGCCAATCGGTATAATCTTCCATACAGTTGACAAGTATATGGACATTAGTCCAAGATGTACAGGATGGAAGGTCGGTTACAGAATACCAGATTGTACAAACTGTGAAGAGTAGGGCGCTACTTATTTACAGCATTAAGGAGCGGGATTGTACTAAACTGTAGAGATTATTAACTTACAATTCTTTTTGTCTTGAGAGAGAAAGAACCTGTTGATTTCTTCAAAAGTATCTAGCTCTATAATATGTAACATCAATATAAAATAAAATTATCAACGCTATCTTTGCACAAGCCATGTCGCGACAGTATATTCAGCTAACATATGCAACAAGCTATTTGACACACAGCACTGCTTTTACTTATAGGGTGGGGGAAAAAAGCTCGGCGACGGGCTCTTCGTTTGTTTGGATTACGCTCGTTAATTAGTTTAAAATTAAAATGAGTTAGTTTTGAATGAAACCGCTCGTTAATTAGTTCTAAATTGAAATGGGTTAATCTTGAATGAAACTCAATTACACTCGGGACTCCGATCGGCTCATTTCTATTATTGCTTCTAAACCATAAATAAGATTATTATCTCATTTTCGAAGCTTAGTTAGACTCTAAACCAGAAATAAGACGATATTAAATCAAAACAAGACAATTTCGAAGCTCAATTATGCTCGGGCTTGGGACCATTTCCACCCTACCTAGTCGATATGTAGAAAATGGTGAAAGCTTCCAGATTGAAGCACCCGATTTTTTTTACTTCAGCATACCGACTGTAACGTCTCAAAATGAACACCCCCATAACTTTTCGAGTTAGACATGCATACGCTCATTTGTTAATCTAGTATGGTTCTTTGTACCGAAGCAGTCATTCACCGTAAACATTTGCACAAAAAGTACATATCTTGCGCTCACACACCAGTGAGCTACGTATGTGTATTGTATGGTTGGAACCCTGCGATTAGAGCTAACGCATCGCAGTCGGTAAAAGAATTGGATTACAGCACCGTGTGAGGGCTTTTGATGCGTCTGCACAGCTACTCCGTCACAGGCACTGGCCCTCGTCACTTTATATTAAGGCAGACTCCATCAGGGTTCCACTAGGGGCTCGGCAGGCTCGACGACCGGTGGCACCACGTCCACCTTGTACCGGAGGCTCTGTCAGAGGCAAATCAAATGAACAATCATTAAAATAGAATATTACTAGTTATATGCCCGTGCGTTGCTACGAAAAACAAAATTGATAACGAAAAATAAAGATTAAAAAATAAAAAAAAATACTATTTCATAAGATCAAACATCTATCTTTTAACGCTTCGTTTCTTGCAAAAGCTGACTAATTAAAGCAACGCTTCGTTTCTTGCGTAGGGCAATTAAGCAGGGCAATTAAGTAGGACAATTAAGCAGGACAATTAATGTGACGTGGGAAAAAACTCTCACTTTATAGCTACTACTGTCTGTAGAACGGACCACTGCCACCAACTCTCACTTTAGAATAGTAGAGATACTGACATAGCTCTCTGCAGTTGTCCAGTAAACTCTTTTTTTTTCTTTACGATTTCTAAAATTTTTGTGCTTCCTAAATCTTTAGCCAACCTTAATATCAATTATCTAGGGGTTTCTGCTAATATTCAGCCAAAAGAGGCCATACCACCCGACGACCGGTATTCCGGTACGGCCAGTACCGGCGGTAACTGTGGAAATTGAACCCTGTGTTCGGATGTTCAATGAGGTCATGACATGACACACTTGCCTCTTTAAGTAGTCATTATCAAGCAATTCACGTTAACATTATTTATTTAGTTGAGCTAGAAATGCTAGTAGTCTTGGAGATGACCCACCATGGACAATAGAAGATGCTTCCTCATCAGGTAAGGGACTTATTCAAGGAAAGTACAGAAAATAGGAAATAGCTTAAACTCATGAAGCCTTTGGAAAAGTAGACCATAAATGAGGAAGAAACTACAGGATTTCTCTCTTATCGGCATGACCTTAACGACTTGGAATAATAAATGTAGATTCATTAAATACCTTTTTGAAGAACGTCGAATATGAGTTGTCCCATACAAGCTTGTACGATCCCGCACAAACAGTGCTAAAATTACCCTGTGTAGGTCAAACCAAATGTGAAGCATTTAAAAATACAGGGGGGGGGGGGGGGGGGTTGCATTGTTACATTATGGCTGCTAAAAGCTTAGTCAAGCATAGTCTTTGGTTAGAGGGTTTTTACAAGGGGAAAGGATGAAAGTAAAAGCATGCAATCCATCAGAAATCACTAGCATGTACATCAGGAATAAGACAAACATCACCCTGGTTACCTAATTGTTCCCTAGTCAACCAGTTAGGGATTGGACACCTAGCAAAGTACTAAATAGAACCATATGTTTCTGAATTTTGACATGTAATATTCTTACTGAGTCGCAAAAATATATGCCCATACCCGTGAATTATATTGGGTAGGTATTAGCTTTGGGTAGTGGATAAAGGGACTCGGATCAGATGCAGTACTTACGTAACTGCACACGGACTGCACACATTTTTGATTGTCTGATAATGAACCAATGATCTGGAACAAATGAGGGACATTTTTATTTTTGATTGGGGAATTACTTTTGAACACATGATACAACAGCCAAGAAGCCATGCAGTCCTCTCACTACATGTTATGAGTTATGACTGCACTGGATCTCTCTCCCGGACAAAGGGTCCCCCTGACACCAGCTCAGACATAAAACTGGCTCAGAACAATTATATTCTGTCCCTCAAGAAGCTTATGGCTCAATCCCCTTAAATCCTTACAAGGCAGACCAATATAAACATTTCACAGAAACTATGTTTATATTGTGAACATAAGCTTAACACTCAAACCTAATACTGTTAAATCTTATTTTCAAACCTTTTTCTGGACCTGACTCATTTTAAATGAAAACTATTGATTGGACTTGAAAAATAGGACATTTTAATTCAAACAGACATAATCATTGAAGTGAATTCACCTGATCAGCTTCATATCGTCGGTAGGGAAGAATTAACTGCAAAACATACAGTATATTAGAGAAGGAAGTTGACACAATGTGGAATATTTTTCAGGATCATGCCATTGCTGTATAACAGTATTCTTTATTACCTTGTATAGAGATTGCTAGTATAGTATATTGCCTTGTACGGAGATTGCTAGTGCAATATTTTGCCTTGTATAGAGCTTGTTAGTATCCCTTATTGTCTTATATAGGCTTTCCTTTTGTACCCGCATGTACGTGCATATATTCTGGGCTATTGGCCTTATCACGAATACAAGAGTTATTCATAACATGGTTTCAGAGCAAAGTTAGGGTTAGGGTTTCACAGGCGTTGCACTTACGCCATCCACCCCTTCTCCTTGTTGGCTGGCCGCCGCTGCTCTTCCTACGACTTCCCGCTGCCGTGGTGACCACACAAGCTTTGCGACATTGTCTTCTCGCCGTCCGCACGACCTCCGGCTGCACCATGGTTATTAGAACGTCGTGAAAACAACGTTCAAACGTCGTGTAAACGAGAGAACGTGCCGCAGCTTCGGAACGTCTGAGCGTTCTGGCGACGACAAGTAGAACGTCCGTGGAACGACGTGTAAACGTCTAGAAGACTAGAACGTCCAATTCGGACAAAACGGGCGTTCTAGATCGTTTTCTGGTATGAAATTAGTGAGAGGCGGGTTACTTGGAGAAGGGCGCCGAATCGGGAGAAGCTAACCCTAGCCATCAGTGGACTGGAGACTGGAGAGGTATCGGGAGAAGCAGTGGAGGCGGAGAAGCAGTGAAGCCAACCCTAGCCAGCGCCGCGCCGCCAGCAAGCACCGCGCCGCCGCCGCAAGCGCCGCGCCGACGTCCTCAGAACGTCGCGGCTCGCTGTCGCCTGCGCCCGCAAGGTCGCCCGCCGTCGTCGCCCGCAAGGTCGGGACTCGGGAATCTCTCTGTCTCTCTTCATGCCCCCTCTCTGTCTCTCTCGGCTCCCCCTCTCTGTCTATTGAATGTTGATGGCAGGCTTTTATTGAATGTTGATTGTAGAATTGCAGCCGAAATCGAAATGGCAAGTGCAAGTGGCAGTGGCAGTGCACCTCCCCCTCCCACAGATTATAATCCATTGGAAGGAGAGAGGAGGGGGATCATCAAAAGGGTATGTGATACAAAGTTACAAACCATATTTACTTATTAAATTGAATTATAATTCTTGTTATAGTAATTCATATGTTGCAATGTGCAAGGAAAATGGATACATGGGAGAAAGATGCATGGCATATGGCCTCAAATTATATGGAAAAAGACTACAAAATCAAGGTACATATGTGATATATCTTTGCTCTCATAGTCGTTTTACAATGGTGCCTAAAACTACGTTTCAACGTTCGTTTAAACGTTTAAAAGTTAAAAAGGGGGTGGGTCGTTTCGTTCTCGTTTTACGTTTTAATAACCTTGGGTTGCAAGAGCTCCGACCTCCTCCGCCTCCGCTACCCCTGCACTGAGGTCGTTGCTCCACGGCCGCTACGTCGCACCGCTTGAAGCCCACCGCGCCGCCCACTGATGAGCTGCTCTGCTATTATGAGTTGCTCCACGGTTGCTCTGTGATGAGCTGCTCTACTATGAACTGAGTCAACTGATTGGTTGTAGTATTTTAGTACTATGCTGAACTGTTGATGTGCTCTAAGTGACTAATTATGTATGTGCAATTGTGCATTTGTGTAGGTGAGGTATTATGGCAGATGTAGACCAACAAGCAGTCGTTGCAGCCGCAGATGCCGACCCAAATGATCCAGCCAATGATCCTAAGCAGAGGGCTAAGTTGAAGGACCCAGCATGGAAATATGGGTTTTGGCCTGATTTAGCGAAAAAAGATGTTGTCCAATGTAAGCTATGCAACAAGCAAGTCCATGCCGGAGTAGGAAGATTGAAGCGACACCTTGCCGGCGGGTTTGGAGATGTGGAGAAATGTGCTAAAGTAACTGCATTAATCAAGAAAGAGATGCACGATTACCTGAAGAAGAAATCAAGGAAGTTCAAAGCCACGGAGGTAGATGAGGGTCAGGGTGATGATGGATCCAATGATGTTGAAGAAGAGGTCCATTCAAGCTCTGGGACAGCTGCTACAAGAAAGCAATCATCGACTTCTTTTGTAGTGCCTGGGCCACCACAGAAGCGTACCAAATCAGTTGCTTCTATGCTTCGACAGACACCGAAAGAGGTTGTTTCTGAGAGGCACAGTTCATGTAATTCTCAACAGATGCACAATTGTTAGCAAATTTGTTGGAAGCTAAAATTGATGCTATTAGGAGAGAATATGTGGTCCAAGCATGGTTATCACGGCGCCCCAGCGAGGCGAGTCGCCTTCGGGGCGCCTAGACGCCTATGCGCCAGTTAGGCGACCATTGGAGGGGAGGGCAAGAGGCTACAGCTGAGCAGAGCAAAGTTGCAGAGGAGGCCAAGAGGGAGCAAGAGTAGAGTGCGGGAGAGGAGCAAGAGCAGTGGGAGAGAAGCAAGAGCAGAGGAGAGGGAGCTATACCACGGGGAGGCGCAGGCCGGTGACGTCGAGGGAGCCGGGGAAGCCGACGGCTGAGGCGCAGCTCGAGGCAACGGCGGGGAGCCGAGGAAGGCGGTAGCGGGGGAGCTAGGGAAGTAAGAGCAGAGTGTGGGATAGGAGCAAGAGCAGAGTGGGAGAAAAGCAAGAGCAGAGCGGGAGAGGGAGCCATACCACGGGGAGGCGCAGGCCACGGCGACGTCGAGGGAGCTGGGGAAGCCGACGGCGGAGGAGCAGCCCGAGACGACGACGGGGAGCTAGGGAAGGCTGCGGCGGGGGAGCTGGGGAAGCTGACGGCGGGAGATCCCCGGTTCAGGTGAGGCGAGCTAGCGCACCAGCGGCCGACTGGAAGCCTAGGCGGCGCCTTAATAACCATGGGTCCAAGTCATCACAAACAATGGATCTAACTACATGCAGCAAATAGAATTCTAATGGAGAGGATTCCTACTTTATTTTGGACCCCTTGCACTGCTCATTGCTTGGACCTGATGCTGAAGGACATTGGGAAGATAGAACAATTCAGTAATTGCATTGCAAAAGCAAAGAGGATAAGCAGATTTATCTATAGTCATGGAAGGATTCTTGATGCAATGAGGAGTAAGACAGGTGGTAGGGATCTTGTGAGATCCGCAGCAACTCGTTTTGCTACATCATTCCTCACCTTGGCCAGCATGTATAAGCATAGGCAAGCTTTGAAGAGTCTCTTTGTTAGTGAAGAATGGAATGGGAACAGGTTGTCTACCACAGGACGAGGGAAGGCAGTTGCAGAAATTATGCTTTTTTTATCATTTTGGCATTCTGTTGAAAATTGCATGAGAGTTTCACAAGCACTTTTATTGCTTTGAGGATTGCTGACGGTGATGAGTGTTATGAATAGCACTTGTATTCATGATGAGGCCAATGGGCCAGTATATATACATGTACAAGAGGGTATAAAGGGAAAGCCTATATTAGGCAATATCTATACAAGGCATAACAGGATACTGTCTAACATCCCCCCCCCCCTCAAACTCATGGTGGATCTACAACACTGAGTTTGGAAAGGTAAAAGTTATGATAAGCTCTAGTTTGTGTCTTCGTGAAGAAATCTGCTAACTGGAGCTCTGAAGGCACATACTGAAGAACCACAACCTGATCCTGTACCTGTGACCGCATATAAGAAGCATCAACACCAATATGCTTGGTGAGTTCATGTTTCACTGGATCTCGAGCAATGCTGATAGCACCCGTACTGTCAGATAAAAGAGGAGTCGGTGTAGAAACAGAAACACCAAAATCCTCAAGTAACCATCGTAGCCAAGTAACCTCTGCTGTCAAAAGAGCCATAGCCCGCAACTCAGCCTCAGCACTCGAACGAGAAATTATTGTCTGCTTCTTAGTCTTCCAAGCAATGAAAGAACCACCAAGAAAAACACAGTAAGCAGAAAGAGACCGACGATCAGAGTGATCACTAGCCCATGTAGCATCAGAGTATGCCTGGAGTCAGAAGAGTGGAGCGTGGAAAGAAAAGACGGCGAGAGATAGTTCCACGAAGATATCGTAGAACACGAAGAAGATGACTATAGTGGAGCTGAGTGGGAGCAGAAACAAACTGACTCAAGATATGGACTGAATACGAAATGTTAGGACGAGTGACACCAAGGTAAACAAGACTCCCAACAAGATGGCGGTAGCGAGTAGGATCCTCAAGATGTTCACCATGAGTAGGTCGAAGGTGAACATTAAGCTCCATGGGAGTCTCAGCTGTACGCTCATCAGTGAGAGAAGCACGATCAAGAAGATCCTGGATATACTTCTCTTAGGAGAGAGAAGCCTTCAGATGTAGAAGAAACCTCAATCCCAAGAAAGTATCGAAGAGGACCAAGATCGGACGTGAGAAACTGCTCACTGAGACGAGCCTTTACAAAGGCAATATACTGAGAATCATCTCCAGTAATGATCATGTCATCAACATATAGAAGAAGAGTCGGACCACGAGAAGTGTGAACAAAGAGCGCAGGATCATGAGCACTTGCAGAAAAACCAGCTGCAGTGACCACAGAAGAAAAATGCTCAAACCAAGCACGAGGGGCTTGCTTAAGTCCATAAAGAGAGCGATGAAGCCAACAGACCACGCCCTCAGGAACAGAATACCCCAGTGGTGCCTGCACATAGTCCTCCTCATGCAGCTCACCATTAAGAAAGGCATTCTTGACATCAAGCTGAGAGATGGATCACTCACGAACAGAAGCCACAGCAAGCAGAGTGCGAACAGTGGTCATGTGAGCTACAGGCGCAAAAGTCTCATCATAATCACAACCATGCTCCTGCTGAAAACCACGCGCCACAAGACGGGCCTTGTAGCGCTCAAGAGAACCATCAGAGTGAGTCTTAATCTTATAGACCCACTTGCATGTAATGGGACGGACACGTGGAGGAAGTGGTACAAGATCCCACGTACCAGTGCGTTCAAGGGCAGCAAGCTCCTCCGCCATCGCATGCTGCCATTCCTGATGAATGACAGCATCACGGTAAGAAGTCGACTTAGCCAGAGCTGCACCAACAAAGCCAAGGCGCTCAGGAGGCCGAATAGACTGTCGATCGCGAAGAGCATAACGAGGAGACACTGAAGAAGATGGCTTATCAGAAGATGGCACATCAGAAGGCTCCTCAGCTCGCGGACGACGAGTGTAGTATAGAGGATAAGAAGGAACAATATCAGAAGAAACTTGTGGAGGAGAGGTCGGTGGTGAAGAAACCGGCGATAAAGGAGACGCCGATTGTGATAGAGGAAAAGTGACAACTGGAGGATCAGGAAAAGTCAGGAAAGACAGTGGCTCAACAAGAGATGTAGGAAAGGAAGAACGGGGTAGAAGGGACGAGACTCATCAAAAGTGACATCCCGTGAGATCCGCATCCGTCGTCCAACAGGATCCCAACAACGATATCCCTTATGCTCAGCACTGTATCCCAAAAAGACACTCCACAGACTGAGCAGTCAACTTGGTGCGTTCACGAGGTGCAAGAAGAACATAGCACACACACCCAAAAAGGCGAAGTTCAGAATAATCAGGAGGCATGCCACAAAGACGCTCAACTGGAATCCCACCCTTAATTGCAGAAGAAGGTTGGACGTTGGTCAAGTAGGTGGCAATGGAAACAGCCTCAGCCCAGAAGTGAGGTGGAACAGCGGAAGCAAGCATAAGAGCACGAGCTGTCTCAAGAAGATGATGCTTGCGCTCAGCCACACCATTCTGAGCATGAGCATCAGGACATGAAAACTGAGAAAGAGTGCATTGCGTAGCAAGAAAAGCTCGAAGAGCTCCTGACAGATACTGTCTTGCCGAGTCGGCACGAAGAACACGAATGGGAGAATCAAACTGAGTGCAAATTATAGTGCAAAAGTCTTATAAATGGATAAAACCTCATTACGGGAGGACATAAAATATATCCAAGTGTGGCGAGAGAAATCATATATAAAAAGAATATAATATCGATGACCCCCTTTTGAAACAAAAGGAGCCGAACCCCACACATCAGAATCAACAAGATCAAAAGGACGCTGTGATATAGACACTAGAATGGTAGGGGAGTTGTAGCTGTTTGCCAAGCTTACAACCCGTACAATGTAAAGAGGTACCACCAGACATAGAGCCTCAAAGACCACGACGAACTAAAGAAGACATACGCGAACCACAAAGATGGCCCAAACGGTGATGCCACTGAGCAAAAGTCCCGGTAGAAGAAGCAATGGATGCTGAAGTGGTAGAGGAAACAGAAAGACTGGCAGAGACAGCGGAAGGTAGATGAAGCCAGTCAAACTCCCAAAGACGCTGAGAGTCATAGCGGCGAGGGCCAGTCCCAACTAGAGCCCCCGTGCGACGATCCTGAACACAACAAGAGTCAGAATCAAGAATAACCCGGCAACCATGATCAGTAAGCTGGTCAGCGGATATGAGCTGCATGGTCAGTTTGGGAAAGTAAGAAACAGCAGGAACATGAAAAGAGGACGACAAAAGATTGCCTCGTCCTGCAACAGAAAGAGAAGTACCAACTGCGGTCTGCACAATGGTAGGAGCAATAAGAGGACTAATGGAATGTAAACTCGTGGGATCAGATGTCATATGAAAAGAAGCTCCAGAGTTAAGAATTCATGGTGTGATACCTGATGAGGAGGGTGGTCTTGATGGAGCCGTGATGGCAATATGGGTGTCCCGATCTTTCGATGAGAAACACACGATCGATTTGTTAGAGTCGACTTTGACGATCCGACTACACCGTACGACGACGATGCGCCTTAGCAATCGCTAAACCAACTCGGCTGGTTATTGATCTTGCCGTAGGCACGATCAACTCGAACACGAGGTTCAATTCACGCAAGCAACCGAAGAACAAGCAAGAACAATAGGATAAGCAATGAAATTGCGGATAAAATCGCAAGCAAAACAAAGTGGAGTCTTATTGACGATCTTGACAAGGTGGTCGGCTGGCAACTCGCACGATCAAGTTTGCACTTGGCTAAACTAATCAAATAAAACCCAAAACCCTAAGGAGCCGATGTCCGCTATTTATGAGAGGTAAGGGCGTGGGAAATCACGTCCAAAGCGTAGGAGACCAACTACAACTCTATTACAAGGCCCCAAAGCCCAAGTCTTCTCGATTTGGAAAAGTGGCGCCAATTGTTTTGCATTCCTGTCGACTCGGACGGAATTTGGGGATGGGGTCGGATCCGTTGGAAAGAGGGACGTCGAAACCTTTCAAACCAGTACTCATAGACCCCAATCACCCTTGTGGATCAAAAGTTATGGTCATTTTAAGTTGGTGCTGTCCCGGAGGCCGAATCCGAGTATAACTTGTGCACCGGGAGAATTGGCTTCATGCTTGACGTTTGGGAGTCCTTCTCCTTGGTTCCTAAGGACAATAAAATCATCACGAGGATTAAATAGCATTCCATTCATAAAATTATCTGTATGCAACCCGAGGAACGCATTCACCTGGTAATTGAATTGTCGTGCCCGAGCTCGAGTAATTGGCCCTTGTATGACATTGTTGGTTTCCATTGGGTTTATAAGTATGGCCGTATCCATGGTAGTGATGTCCTCATCAGGTCTCTCACTGGAAGACTAAGTAGCAGAACCAGCCGAACTTGTCTGTGTAGAGGCAGCCATGCGACGCAGTAGTATAAGGATCTCCTGAGCGGAGTCAGAACCAACAGGAGTCTGTTGTGGAGGAGTCTGATGAGAGGATGCCTGAGCCTCCATTGCTCTTAGGAAGACGGCCACTTCGACGAGCAAGATCCTTCTCCCGGTAGTAGAACTGCTCCACATGGCCATTTTTGTCGCAGTAGGTGCAGTGAAGACCTCTGCCCCCAATAGCCGAAACTGGAGTAGGCGCCACTGATGGAGTAGAACGAGGCGCCGCCAAGACCGAGGGAGACACCAGTAGACCCGCGCCATGAAGAGCTCCACATGGCCATTTTTGTCGCAGTAGGTGCAGTGAAGACCTCCGCCCCCAGTAGCCGAAACTGGAGTAGGCGCCACTGATGGAGTAGAACGAGGCGCCGCCAAGACCGAGGGAGACACCAGTAGACCCGCGCCATGAAGACGAGTCTCCTCGGTACGAATAGCTGCAAGAGCCTCCAACGGAGTCACACGAGGATGACAAGCAAGCAGCTGGGCATGAATCTGCTCAAATTGAGCCCGAAGGCGTGTCAGGAAGTCGTAGATCCGGCGAAGCTCCAAATGAGAGTGCTGACGTTGACAGCACTGGCAAATGCGGCAAACATCTGGTCCCAAGGAATCAATCTGACGCCACACCGAAGACAGCTGCGCATAGAACTCATCCACAGTAGAATCACCCTGCTGTAGGACTGCTCCTGTCGCACAACAGCAAGGTAAAGAGAGTCACCAGCAGGCTCATAGCAGTCGCGAAGATGCGCCCACATCAACTGTGCCGAAGACAAAGCAATAATGTCAGCAGTAAGATGCACTTCCATGCTAGCAATCAAAATAGCAGAGGCCCGAGCATCTTCATCAATCCATGTCTTGTGAGCAGTAAACTGAGTCTGGAAAGACTCCATAGCATCAGCATAATCATCAGAGGCCTTCTGGCGAGCAGCATCATCGGCCTCCTTGGGAATGACAGGCCTGGCAGGGGGAGCAGGGCGAGGCGGACATGATAGCTCACCGGTAAGAAAATCCCATAGACGTTGACCACGCATGTGAAGACGCATATGAAGATCCCAGTCTCGATAATTGAGACCATCGAAGATAACCGGGCAACGAAGAACAGAAACAGTCACGAAGAAGAGCCGATAGAAGACGCCGTTTTTTTTTACGAACCAGACTAATCAACTCAAGCCACACGAGCCAGGCCGAACCAACTCAAACCAGAGCGGTTGGCCGGAGCAGGACGAGTGTGGCGGCGAGTGAGTCGGCGGGGAAGATGACGGCCGGCGGCCGAGCGACAGCTCGATCGGTAGCGAAAGGCAGCACCGTTTGAGGTCAGTCACGAACAGGCCGGCAGTGAAGAAGGCAGGCGGCGAACGAGGTCAGTGGTGAAGACCGGGTCGGCTGCTCACGCGGCGTACTGCAATGGAACTCGTCCTCGCTACGCAGAGGGCAGATGCGGCGGGGCGGCGTGAAGATCGAATCCAGAGCTTGCGATGCCGAGGCACAAACACAGGACGAGATCGATCGATGGAGAGAAGCCAGCGTCGAGGCATGGCAACTGAGGTCGACGGACAAGCAGATTTGAATCTGCTAAGTCTGCCAGCAGTTCCAACCGAGGAAGACGGCGTTGGAATCAGCCGAAGAAGACGAAGAACTGACGGGAAGAGTCGGTGGAAAAAGATGACGCAAGTGCAACGCCCGGGAAAGAGGTAACCCTAGATTGGCTCTGATACCATGTTATGAATAGCACTTGTATTCATGATGAGGCCAATAGGCCAGTATATATACATGTACAAGAGGGTATAAAGGGAAAGCCTATATTAGGCAATATCTATATAAGGCAAAACGGGATACTATCTAACAATGCCTGAGATCAGTGCAGCCATGGATGTGGCAAAGACAAGCATAAAGGAGTCTTTGCAACAGAAGCAATATTTCTTTCCTTTAGAGCCTTGTTCACGCAGCTTTTGGAACCTAGTTGACATCTTTCAGTTGTATTAAGCACCAATGGGTTGATATCAATGCTGAATCTATTCATCGAGGTGGTACCGGCGGTGATACTCAACTTGGGGCCCTGTTGATGAAGCCATTGGTGCTTCTCATGGTCAAAGAGGTCGCAATCATCCTAGGAGAGCTCGTGGTGATGTGGTTCCTATTGGGGCTAGTGACTGGCCTATAGGCCCCCATATCACTTATGCTCAACGTTCTAAGTCAAATGTTGGTAGTACCATTGAGCATGACAATGAAGATGATGAGCTAATTTGTGAGGTTGATGATGATGTCGAAATGGATGATGCTGAGACTCCACCATCTACTCATGCTGGTGGAGGAAGTCGTGAAGAAGATGAATTTCAATTGGACGATGACTTGGATGGCTAATTTGAATCATGAATGACTTTGTTACTTTTGCTATTTTCAGATTTAGGACTTATCTATCAATTATTGTTGTCATTCAGAGCTTGTTTCTTATTAAACTATGCACTTATGCTTAATTATTGGCTGGTGGTTGCTAAGTGCCTCATTATATTTTCTTGTTCTGAAGTGTGAAATATGAATGCGATAATTCATGTATCTCCTGTAATTTGAATTACTGGCCATGATTATGTTATTTAGGGGGTGTTTGGCACAGCTCCAGCTCCACCAGATTCGTGGAGTTGGTGGAGCTAGGTATTCCTAGCTCCACCAGATTCGTGGAGCTGAAGCTGTGGGTATATTAAGAGTGTTTAGGTGGATCATTTTGTTTATATTTTAGAATAAAATTATAAATTTAAGTCACTTTATTTCAACCTACAAGTTTCAGCTCCGAGGTGGAGCTGGGATCTGGAGCTCTGCCAAACAGGGCCTTACTTGCTATCATACTATCAATATTTTGTTCATCACATTTTCTTAATTGGTGCTTCTCAATTTCAAAGAAATACATTCATCAAGAAAGATATGTTCATGTTGGGAACTTGAGATCAAAACAAGTGAGTCATCATCTTGCAATATGCTTATGTTGTTATTTTCTTCATTTCATGCTTTAAAATATGTACGTGTTCAATTATTGGTACAACTCATCATATTACATACCCTGTTCATATACTCCCTAATCTGTGAACTAGTCGCGATAGTCGAGACTAGTCGGTCGACTAGTCGGTCAAGTCGACAAGTCGATCCTCAGGCGATTCGACTCGACTTTACGACTTAATAACATTGACACCAACCAAGAGTAGACTGGCTAGTGCTGTGAGTTCACCCCAACCCTCATGTCTCCTATTTGAGTACCACCCAATACCAAATTTTGAACCATCGTTCCCAGTTGCTGGTTGACCCCAGTTTGACTATTCCTGGTTTTTCTCCAATTTGTATCAAAACCACGTGGTTCGACCGGCTTTCACCAGTTTGAAAGGGAAAGGATGCATGAAAGATACAAAACAAAATTCAGGCTGTTGTTTCTCCAGTTTAGCTGCCATGATAGGGTGTACAAGGTGACACGTATATGAGTTGTAGGTTGCTTGCTCTTTGAAGTGATATTTGGGCTAGCACTGGACATCACGAGTGTCAAATTCCGGCCAGAATGACCAGGCGGTTGCAATTTGAGCTGGAGCAGAATGATATCTTCTATAACATTTCTGATGGCATCTTATGTTCCAGTCATCACAGCCAGAATAGAACAGAATTGGTAAGCACGCTTTAAAACAAATGAAAAGTAAAATGAATCGAAAGATACAAAATCACATACAACTAGGTCAGCATTCCAGACAAGTAAAATCCAAAAAACAATTTTTGAATTGATTTGAAGTACAATGCTTCCAATTCCAAAACTGTTAGTACTAGTAACTGACCAACAATCATCACCAGCACCCCATTAGAAACTAACTCTAGAATCCTAGAAGCAAACCATGATAAACATAACCACTAAACTTCATTCTGCTAACTAAATTATTATCACCAATATCGATGAATGAGAAATCATAGGCTCATAGCAGACAAGATCTTCAAGATATTTCACAAAAAACATAGTCATATTGTCCTAGAGAATAAAGGAACTTACAGTTTTCTCCCCCGATGGGCTTATGTACTCCACATGAAAGCCAACATCCTGTCCAAATCAAATCTGTCACTAAACAAATGTAAACAATCCATGCACAGATGCACTACCAAAACATTTCAAGAGACAAGTGTTAAACATCAAACTTCAAACTGTAGCAGTCTCTGTTAAGGTGAAAGTACAAGTATCATATGCAATTCATTTTCGTAGTCCAAGCATAGTTGTCACGGTGGTCTGGCTAGGCGCTGCAAGCCCGGACCACCGAACGCCTAGGCGATGATTAGACGACGAAAATAATAAATAATATCTTATATGACATAGAATTATGTTGCATATACTGAAATATACCTCGTGTTAGACAGTAGATATTGCCTTATATAGGTTTTCCCTCTATACCCTCATGTACGTGTATATATACTGGCCCATTGGCGTCATGTTGAATACAAGTGCTATTCATAACATGGTATCAGAGCCAAGCTAGGGTTAGGGCTTTCTTACAGGCGTTGCACTTGCACTCCACCTCTCCTTTAGCTTTTCGTCGCCTTGCCCCGAGTGTCCTCCGGCGTGCCTCTTCTCCGGCGCGCCTCTCCTCCGGTCCTCGTCGGCTCCCGTGCTGCTCCATCCCAGGCGCTCCGACCTCTGTCTTCGCCTCGGCCGGCCCGCACCCCGTGCTGCTGCCGCTACTCGCACGGGGAAGAGGATTGAGCGCTGCTGACCACGGGAAGGAGATCGGGCAACGACGATGTTGCTCGCACGGGGAAGGAAATTGCCTGACCTCCAGCCGCTGTCTCAGCCTCCTCGCCGATCTACTCCTACCAGCTGCCGACTTGGCCTCCTCGTCTAACGTCGCCACTGCACAGGGAAGGAGAACGGTTGTTCTCCAGTCGTCGTCTCGGCCTCCTCACCGATCTACTCCGGTCGGCCGCGGTCTCGGCCTCCTCGTCTCCGGCGATTCAGTGACTCGTCAACCTTGTCCCTCCGGCTGGCTGCCTCTGATCGGACTTGACGAACACTTGTGTTGTTCGGTTTCAAGCCCAACTGTTTTAAGTCCAAAAATTCACGTCCGAAAGAAAGAGGCAACTTTTCGTTAAAAAAAAATGTCGTCGTCTTCTGGTTCTTCGGGGACTGTTTCTGTTCCTCGATGCCCAGTTATCTTCGATGATCTCAATTATCAAGACTGGGTTCTTCATATGCGCCTTCACATGCGTGGTCAGCGTCTTTGGGAGTTTCTTTCTGGCAAGCTACCTTGTCTGCCTCGTCCTGCTCCCCCTGCAAATGATGCTGCTCGACAGAAAGCGTCAGATGATTATGTTGATGCTGTGGAGTCTTTTCAGACTTAATTCACTTCTTATAAGACATGGATTGATGAAGATGCTCGTGCCTCCGCTATTTTGGTTGCTAGCATGGAAGTGCATCTCACTGGTGACATTGTCGCTTTGTCTTTGCCACAAATGATGTGGGCACATCTTCGCGATCGCTGAGCCTGCCGGCAACTCTCTGTACCTTGCTGCTGTGCGACAGGAGCAGTTACTGCAGCAGGGTGATTCTACTGCGGATGAATTCTATGCGCAGTTGTCCTCGGTGTGGCGTCAGCTTGATTCTTTGAGTCCGCAGGTTTGCCACTTCTTGACATGTCTTCGACCTGAATTTGAGCAAATTCGTGCCCAGCTACTTGTTCGTCATCCTCGTGTGACCCTGTTGGAGGCCCTTGCAGCTATTCATATTGAGACTCTACTTCGTAGTGCGGGTCTGCTAGTATCACCTTCAGTCTTGGCGGCACCTCATTCTACTACTCCGTCAGTGGCGCCTACTCCAGTTTCGGATGCTGGGGGCGGAGGCCTTCACTGCACCTACTGCGATTAGAACGGACATGTGGAGCAGTTCTACTACCGAAAGAAGGATCTTGCTCGTCGAAGTAGCCGTCCTCCTAAGGGCACTGGAGGCTCAGGTGTCTCCTCTCAGCGGACCCCTCAGTGGATTTCTGCTGACTCTGACTCCACTTAGGAGATTCTTATGCTCCTACGTCGCATGGTTGCCTCTCCACCAACAGGTTCTGCTGGTTCTGCTACTCAGGCTTCTAACGAGAAACCACCTTCCTCATCAGGTATAACACCATAGATTCTTGACTCTGGAGCTTCTTTTCATATGACATCTTGCTGCTCCCATCACTGTGCATACTGCAGATGGTACTTCTTTTTCTGTTGCAGGACGAGGCACTTTTTTGTCTTCCTTTTTTTTATGTTCCTAATGTTTCTCATGTTCCCAAACTAACCATGCAGCTCATATCCACTGGCCAGCTTACTGATCACGGTTGTCGTGTTATCCTTGATTCTAACTCTTGTTGTGTTGAAGATTGCCGCACGAAGGCTCTGGTTGGGATTGGCCCTCGCTGCCATGACTCTCAGCGTCTTTGGGAGCTTGATTGGCTTCATCTTCCTTTCGCTGCCTCTGCCAGTCTCTCTGTTTCCTCCACTGCTTCAACATCTGTTGCATCTTCTACTGGGTCTTTGCTCAGTTGCATCACTGTTTGGGACATCTTTGTGGTTTGCGTCTGTCTTTAATTCGCCGTGGCCTTTTAGGCTCTGTATCTGGTGATGTCCTTTACATTGTACGGGTTGTAAGCTTGGCAAACAACTACAACTCCCCTATCCTTCTAGTGAGTCGTGTCCCAGAATCCTTTTGATCTTATTCATTCTGATGTTTGGGGTCCGGCTCCTTTTGTTTCAAAAGGTCATAAATATTATATTCTTTTTCTAGATGATTTTTCTTGTCACACTTGGATATACATTATGTCCTCTCGTAGTGAGGTTTTATCCATCTAAAAGACTTCTACCACTATGATTCACACTCAATTTGATTCTCCCATTCGTGTTCTTCTTGCTGACTAAGCAGGGTAGTATCTGTCAGGAGCTCTTTGAGCTTTTCTTGCTACGCAGAGCACTCTATCTTAGTTTTCATGCCCTGGTGCTCATGCTCAAAATTAGGGCTGGGCAAATAAACCGGAAACCGAAAACCGAAATCGTTAAAACCGGAACCGAAACCGAAAAAACCGACACCGAATTATTCGGTTGTTGATTCGGTTAGCTGTAGGAAATAACCGAACTTTTTCGATTAATTCGGTTTTAACTCTCGATTAACCGAACTAACCGAATTATTCGCGTGATGTCAATTTGAATTGAACTTTCAATATTTTCATATGCGTTCTGATACTTGGGTGACCGCTCACCAGGACAGCACTTTTGCCACCGGTTGTAATGGCACTCAACGAACAGCTCGTCAACTAAGCAAATAGCGTCTGTGTCGAAAAGCCTAATCAATCTATTAAACCAAGCAAATAGCGCTTGTGTCGAAAAGCCTTGGAAACCGAAACCTCACCTTCTACTGCATTCAAATTGAACTTTGATCTGTTCAATTTATGTCACTAAACCAAGTTCCGTTAATTCGGTTAAAAGCGAAACCGAAACCGAATTATCGGTTAACCGAAGTATCGGTTACCGAAATTTTCATATACAATTCGGTTTCAGTTTTGGAATAACCGAATTTCCAAATAAACCGAAAACCGAAACCGAAATTTTCGGTTAAACCGAACGCCCACCCCTACTCAAAATGGTGTGGCTGAGCGCAAGCATCGTCATCTTCTTGAGACAGCTCGTGCTCTTACTACATCTCTTGTTGAGCCACTGTCTTTCCTGACTTTTCCTGATACTCCAGTTGTCCCTTTCCTTTATCACAATCGGCGTCTCCTTTATCGTCGGTTTCTTCACCACTGACCTCTCCTCCAAAGGTTTCTTCAGATGTCGTTCCTTCTTATCTTATATACTACACTCGTCATCCGCGAGCCGAGGAATCTTCTGATGTGCCATCTTCTTCTCCTGATGAGTCACCTTCTTTAGTGTCTCCTCTTTATGCTCTTCGCAATCGACAGTCTATTCAGCCTCCTGAGCGTCTTGGCTTTGTTGGTGCAGCTCTAGCCAAGCCCACATCTTACCGTGACGTTGTTATTCATCAAGAATGGCAGCATGCGATGGCAGAGGAGCTTGCTGCCCTTGAGCGCACTGGCACATGGGATCTTGTACCACTTCCTCCACGTGTCAGTCCCATTACATGCAAGTGGGTCTATAAGGTTAAGAATCGCTCTGATGGTTCTCTTGAGCGCTACAAGACTCGTCTTGTGGCGCGTGGTTTTCAGCAAGAGCATGGTCGTGATTATGATGAGACTTTTGTACCTGTGGCTCACATGACCACTGTTCGTACTCTACTTGTTGTGGCCTCTGTCCGAGAGTGGTCCATCTCTTAGCTTGATGTCAAGAATACCTTTCTTAATGGTGAGCTATATGAGGAGGTTTATATGCAGCCGCCATCGGGGTATTCTGTTCCTGAGGGCATGGTTTGTCGGCTTCGTCGCTCTCTTTATGGGCTTAAGCAAAAGCCCCTCATGCTTGGTTTGAGCGTTTTTCTTCTGTGATCACTGCAGCTGATTTTTTTGCAAGTGCTCATGATCCTGCGCTCTTTGTTCACACTTCTTCTCGAGGTCGGACTCTTCTCCTTCTATACGTTGATGACATGATCATTACTGGAGATGATTCTCACTATATGGCCTTTGTAAAGGCTCGTCTCAGTGAGCAGTTTCTCATGTCTGATCTAGGTCCACTTCGATAATTTCTTGGGATTGAGGTTTCTTCTACATCTGAGGGGTTCTTTCTATCCCAAGAGAAGTATATCTAGGATGTTCTTGATCGTGCTTCTCACTGATCAGTGTACAACTGAGACTCCCATGGAGCTCAATGTTCACCTTTGGTCTACTAATGGTGAACCTCTTGAGGATCCTACTCGCTATCGCCATCTTGTTGGGAGTCTTGTTTACCTTGGTGTCACTCGTCCTGACATTCCGTATCCAGTCCATATCTTGAGTCCGTTCGTTTCTGCTCCCACTCAGCTCCACTATAGCCATCTTCTTCGTGTTCTACGATATCTTCGTGGAACTATCTTTCGCCGTCTTTTCTTCCCACGCTCCAGCTCTTTACAGCTTAGGACAAACTCTGATGCTACCTGGGCTAGTGATCACGCTAATCGTCGGTCTCTTTCTGCTTACTGTGTTTTTCTTGGTGGTTCTCTCATTGCTTGGAAGACTAAGAAGTAGACAACAGTTTCTCGTTCGAGTGCTGAGGCTGAGTTGCGGGCTATGGCTCTTTTGACAGCGGAGGTTACATGGCTACGGTGGTTACTTGAGGATTTTGGTGTTTCTGTTTCTACACCGACTCCTATTTTATCTGGTAGTACATGAGCTATTAGCATTGCTCGAGATCCAGTGAAGCATGAGCTCACCAAGCATATCGGTGTTGATGCTTCTTATATGCGATCACAGGTACAGAATCAGGTTGTGGCTCTTCAGTATGTGCCTTCCGAACTTCATTTGGCTGATTTTTTCACGAAGACACAAACTAGAGCTCACCATAACTTCTCTCCAAACTCAGCATTGTAGATCCACCATGAGTTTGAGGGGGGGGTGTTAGACAGTAGATATTGCCTTATATAGGTTTTCCCTCTATACCGTCATGTATGTGTATATATGCTAGCCCATTAGCCTCATGTTGAATACAAGTGCTATTCATAACAATATGAAAGGAAATTAGAGTTGACAAGCAAGCAAATAAGTAGTTCCAAAGAGAAAGGCGTAGTTAGTTCCAAATAAAGCAACAAAACATACAACTAGTTCCAAATAGCGACGGAGAGTCTATATGGACACTTTATCAGCATTTCGTCATTCCAAATAGTGACGGAGCTTAATGGAGACGGATGTATATTTTTGCTATTTTTTGAGCTATTATTTCTATAAAAAATTCATATTATTTAAAAGGCAACTCAGATAAAAACTCTGTGCACCTTGCGTCGCGACTGGCCAAGCGATAACAAAGAATCCAGAAATAGAAAGGTCGCACACTACCGATCACAATTCACAACACGAAACGCTGCCGCTACAAGGAGAGTCTAGTCGGATCGAGTCGTTGAGATGAGAGGAATGAAGCGAAGAAGTAAACATGGGGCTCGAGAAGCAGATCCTAAAAGCCGACACCGACCCCAAGTTCGTCAAGGGCTAGAAGGGGGCTGCTGCAGCTCCCGCGATAGAGGGGGGTTGGAAGGGGGCTCCGGAAGACAGATCGAGAAGGAAGGAGCAGAGGGGGATCTCACCGAGGTCTGGATCTAGAGGCGCGGAGGTGGTCCGACGGTGGAGGTATGGAGGCGGAGGCGGTCCGGCGATGGAGGCGCGAAGGCGGAGACGCGGCAGAGGCGGTCCGACGGTGGAGGCGGAGGCAGTCCGGCAGTGGAGGAGCGAAGCCGAAGGCACGGTAGAGGCGTTCTTCTCCTCTCCAGTCTTGTGCTAGGTATGTGTATGTGCAGTGCCTCAGCCCTCGCCCTTATTCGCCTTAGCTCACAGGCCGGCGCCCGCCCAAATCCAGTCACCGCGATGCCCAATCGCCCTAATCCTCGCCTGGACGCCTGGGCGGGCGCCTAACCCTCCCCAGGCGAGGTGGCCGGCCTAGGCGTCCTCCGCCGGCCAACTGGACGACAAGGCGTCACCTTGATAGCTATGAGTCCAAGTATGAAGGCTGGAAAGGAATGAGAAATTCAAGAACCTCTCCCATTAAAAACAATATAATTTGACTTTTTTTTGACAGGAAAAGCAGTAGGAGCGAAAAAATGAATTAAATAAATAAGTAATTGAATAAGTTACAGAGAGAGACACCTAGAAGGGAGGAAGAGAGTTTTGAGTGAGTAGGGAGGAGACGGGGTGCCTTGGATTAAGGCTTACAAAGTATTAAGCCAGGAGACTATGAAGGGTCTAATAGATGCTTTTATCGTAACTAGGTGCAATCTGACCTCAACAATGAAGTCAACTTTCCAGTCATTGGACTCGTTAATTTGATGGAAGATATTTCTATTCAATTGTTTCCAAATGTGCCAAGGGCTGAAGATGAAGATCTCCATGAAGAGAGGGTGAGCATAATTTTGCTTGGCCGTTTGAATCCTTTGGAAGATGTCTACCGAGAGATCCCATTGAATCCTAGGATGTACCAGCATTATTTGCTAAAGCAATAGGTGAAGAATAGATGCATAGTTGTTTCTTGTTCCATTTCGAGGCAGAGATTACAATAGGTGTCATATCCTATGTACCATCCCCTTCGGGTCAACATAGTTTTGGTATTTAAGCTGTCTTGAAGTAGCAATCAGGCGAAAACTCGTAACTTGGGGACACATTTGGTGTGTCAAATCCATTTGAAAGGGGCCGGGGTAGAGATGGCCTGAAATAGATGCCTTTAATATTTTTTTGCCGTGTAGGAGTGACCCCACATATAAGTCTACTGGTCATTTGTCATTGCAGAGCAGTTTAGATCTTGTAAGGGTGATGAGCTCCTGAAGTTCTGCAAAAGCCTGCCCCGAAAGAGGTAAGTTAAAATGATTTACCCAATCAGCCTCATGAAAGAGAGCACACCGAGATATCAACATCCTTGGCATAAGAAAAAAGGGGTTGGGACTTGTTGCTCGGAAGATGATTGTTCCACAAGTCTTTCCAAAAGCTGATTGTTGTTCCAGAACCAATGGTCGTGGTTGCAATACCGTGAAATTAGTCATTCATTTTCATGGTATCCTCATTTTCATGGTATCCCTCCACCAGAAGGATCCAAGGCTTGTGGAGGAGTGAGGGATGCAATTTTGATAGTATTTACTCCATATGAAGATGAACCCAAGGAGTGTCCTTGTTATAGAAATTGTGGAGGTGTTTGAACAATAATGCCCTGTTTTGGATGTTAAATTTAAGACTCCCAAGCCTCCTTTGTTTTTCGAAGTGCCAACTCTATTCCATGCTACCAGAGATGGGCTTCTTTTTTGTAGATCATCAGATCTCCTCCATAAGCAGTGTCTTCGAGCTGTATTGATACGGTTAATTACCGTTGTGGGTAATTTGAGATTACACATATAATAAGTCGGGAGAAGAGACATGACAGAGTTCAACATCGTAAGTCTTCCACCGTAAGAAAGAAACGTTACATTGCCTGAGCCGATGTTCAATTTTGTCAATGAGGGGAGCAAAGTCCTTTACCTTTGGCCTTGAAGTTCCTAGAGGCAATCCAAGATAAGTGAAAGGCATTTGTCCTTTAGAGCATCCGAAAGTGTTTGCTAGAATGATGAACCGGTCTGCGTCCACGTTGATTGGATACAGACAATTTGTGGCAGTTGACTTTGAGGCCACTGGAAGCCGTGAAGGTACTTAGAAGATTCTTCATGCAAATAAGTTGTCTTGCACAAGCTGTCACGACGAGGAGGGTGTCATCTGTGTACTAAACTATGGGGTAGTCCGTAGCACCCTGCACTGGGATAGGTAACTGAATGATGCCTCTTTGAACAGCTTTATTTACTATTGATTGAAGGAGATCGATAGCTAGAACAAAGAGAAGTGGGGATAAAGGATCTCCTTATCTTACTCCATTTTTCAATTGGAGCTATTTGCATGGCACTCCATTTAAAAGTATAGAGGAGTAAGCCGATGAGAGGATCTTCTGGATCCAAGTGATCCATCTGAGTGGGAAGCCTTTTTGCCTCATCATGGCTATGCTGACAGAGTGCTCAATTGTGTCGAAGGCCATTTCGAAATCTAATTTAATGATCAAAATTTGTCTTGCACTTTGGTGGTACTAATGGATATATTCAAAGGCCCAGGCTAGACAATCCTGGATAGTTCTGGTCTTGATAAATCCATATTGATTTTGGTGAACAAGCTGGAATATAACATTATGTAACCTGCTTGCCAGGAGCTTTGTGATTAATATCAAATTGTAATTTAGCAGAGAGATTGGCATAGTCATTGACTATTTGGGGAGATGTTTCTTTGGGACCAACACTATAAGGGAGCCATTTATGCTCTGGATGCTAAAATCTGTCGCCGGAACCACAGCTAGGCAAGGTAGGTGGCTTCCACCAGCCATCATAACTTGTTGTGGTTTGCCGGACATGTGCTTCCATGATCCTGGAACAGCTGCAACCCCACTGATAAAGTTGTGAGTACTGCCACTATCGATGAGAGCATGAAGGCAGCGCCCTTGTAGATGAAGTTGCACCTGCATCGTGTTGCCATGCTTGGATCCTCGGACAGCCATTAGGGACAAGGAAGGTTCTTCCGTTTCCAACCTAACGGCCACCTCGTCCCCTTCTTCCTCATCTTCCAGAAGTTCCAGATGAAATAGATGCCTGCATCGATGACCCCGCGTATAGACCTCGTCACAATTATAACAGAGGCCTTTGGCACAGCGATCAGCCAATTGATCGGCACTGAGGCGCAGGCGAGATGACACAGGTGCTAAACTATGAAGAGTGCTATTTGTTTGAGAGGTCTGTGTCCCAAAGCGGTTAAGGACCCCTGCTGGTGCCCCTGACTGGGCTGGGGCGGTGTGTTTGAGCTCACCCAATCGTCCGCCGCTCGTCGTCGTATGTTAGATGGCGTGATAGTAGTGAGGGCTGCGCCCTTGCTGAAAGGTGGTCTTGAGTGGCTTGCCGATGCTATGCCCACCTGAGCTGCTTCTGCAAGCCATGCATCCTTTCTGTCTTCGGCATCCCTGCCGAAACCAATAGCTTCTGGCAAATCCCGCGGTCGATCGCGACGAACATCAGCAGCCAAGGCGACTGATAGCCCGGCGGTAAATGTTTCGATCTGATCAATACGTCGCATGCGCAAGGTGCGCGCGAGCAGACACTGAAATTCTCTAGCATACTTGTCCACCCTCATGCTGCCCTGTTTCAGATTAACCAGGTCACCGAGAGGACCCATGCTTTGAGTGGCGGGTGAATCGTTTGGAGAAAATCTAAAAAAAATCTTCCCACATGATCCAGCACTCCTCCTGTTGCCAATTATCGAGGGTCTCCAATGCTTCGCCACGAAGATGTATGCCTGCAACTTCCACCCACTCTTCCTCAGGGATGCGATGGAAACGAAAAAATCTTTCGCACTGGCGCAACCATCAGAGAGGGTCGTCTGCTCCGTCATACTCTGAAAGATCAAACCGAGGCGGGCGAGGAACCCAACGGCGATCAGAGTCCTCTTCTCGTCCTTTCCCTAGTGGCCGCCGGCGAGCGTCTTCCTGCTCGAAGCGGGATATGAGTCACTGGCGCTCCATGGCTGGCTGGCGCTCCCCATGCTTCGAGAGCCACTGGTGCTCGGAGGTCTCCTGGTCCGGAAGGGTGTTGTTGCCTGCCAGGCCTGAGCTTGACGCCTGTCCACTTGTCTGGACGTTCCTGAGGATCTCCTCCAGTAATCGGTGAGTCTCCTTCCCAGCGAGTTCCAGCGCCGCAACTCTCTCCTCCAACGTCTGCGTGGTAGCCATCTTGCCGGGATCGCTTGAATCTGATACCAACTTGTTACGAGCTAACCCCAGATGAGTTAGCTCGTAAGCTCGAGTGCCCGGCCGGAGGCCGGAACGAACGCTGTCCGCCGACTTGGTAGCCAGCGCAGCGCACGATTAGATAGGTTGGCTGTTATCGAAGCCACCGCCTGAAGCTTGGAATTGCGACACAATCAACGTGCCCTTTCTCTCTTCTTACCTTTATATATATAGTCTCCAAAAATCCGTAACAGACTCTGCTAAAGATAAAAATCTGAAAGAGGAATTCCTAATTTAAATTTGCTATCTATAAGACATGCTAAATTATTACTTTCCTATTTCTGCTGCTTCCTATAATAAACCTGATCACATGACTGACGCATAACAGATAACTTATTGCCCCAATCCTTTAGGTGACTTCCTAGGTTCTTGAGCTTTGTACTGAAGGTTTTAGCTGCGTCGGAGCCAAGAACCTGGGTGTTCCAAGATCGTTGCACCAGATTAAAGAACTCCGGGTGGTTGGTCCAAAAATTTTCAAACCTGAACAAATTAGACTTAGGAATGTTTGTTTTGATGCTTATAAGGCATGGAGAATGGTCGGAGATGTTCTTTGCCAATGCCGCCACTATGGTATTAGGGTAAACTGAGGTCCAATCCTGGGAGGTAAAGAATCAATCTAGTTGCTGCAACAACGGATCTTCCTGCATGTTGCTCCAAGTAGAGCTACGGCCTTTTAAGAGGTGATTCAATTAGGCCTAAAGCACTGATAATGCTGTTGAATAACATGATATCTAGTGTGTTGCCTCCTGGCTTGTTTCTGTTTTGAACCGAACGGATGAAATTGAAGTCCCCCATGAAAATCCAGTTTAAATTTTGACAGAGATCCAGCTGGGAGAACCAAGTTATAAACTCAACTCTTGTCGACCTAGCACAAGGGCCGTAGATGTTGGTGACAATCCAAGGGGGCGCGTTGTGATTGGACGTGAAGCTGATAGTAATGGCAAAAGAGCTTTGGAAAATGATTGTTCCAGTGAAGTTAGAGCTTAACCAAGCTGTCAGAATACCTCCAGAGGTTCGAGTGGAAGGGGAAAAAGGCAAACTAATCAATGTAATGAGGCAAGAACAATTTGAGGAACGGGTGCTAGATGGATTCTTTTTTCATTTCTTGGATGCAAACTATTAAACAGCTACTTTCTTCCACCTTAGCTCTAATTGCTCTCAGCATTTCATCTGAGTTCATCCCTCTAACATTCCAGCAAAGAATATTGCAGCTTCTGTTAGGGTGCAATACAAAGGCTAAGATTAGAAAAAGTTGAGAAACACCTGACTGCCATGGTCCGAATGTTGTAGGTGATGTGCAAGTAAGACATTATAAACCTTGCGAAGCACAAGTCTAGATGTGAAGGTATGCGCAGAGATACAAAGAGTTAGGCGGAGGGAGCAATGCTTAAGAAAGGTAAGGATTAAACAGTTCCAAGTAGGGACGAAAACGGTACGAAAATGATCGGTAAATGACTGTTCCGTTTCCGTTTCCACATTTTTTACCGGCAACAGAAACAAAATCGAAAACCCTGGAAACGGATACGGAAACAGAAAGTGACGGAAACGAATGCGGAACAGAACGGAGCAGATACAGAAATGAAAGCGGAAAATTCCACAAGAACATAGTAGAGAATTACAATATACATGAGCACAAGAACAATATAGCTCATTCCACCTCCAAGGTGGACACAAGAATAGAGCTATGTTCACTGATATCATTAGAAAATTTTTCTCAAGCTTGTCGGTTGAAGGCACATTATTTGTCTCCCATATTAGATCATGTCCTCATCCATATAATTATCATTCATAACCTATTGCTCCACCAACTACAAAGGTTTAACACCCTAAAATTTGTATATTATTATTCGAGGTTCATTTATGATTTTTTGAGATTCATCTTGGATTTTATGTAGTTTATAAATACTATTTTGCTATTTTTTAGATTTATAAAATTAATTTATTTATAAAAAATAAAAACAAAATTATGCTGAAAATAATTTTTCTAGGTTCAAAATGTTCCAAAGTATTTTTAGATTTTTTTTGGAATTTTTTAACTCTATTTAATATTTTATATAAAACCATTTGTATTTATGAAATTATTTTAATTCGAAAATAAATATAAACTCTCCTCATTTTTGGGCCAAGCCCATTTCCCTTTCCGGCCCGTTTCCGTTTTTAGTTTCCGGTTTCACATACGGAATTTCCGTTTCTGTTTCCGTTTTCGCCGGAATTGGCTCTCCCGTTTCCGTTTCCATACCGGTATTTTCCGTTTCTGTTTCCGAAAAAGGGCTTCCGTTTCCGTTTTTCTTCGGAAAGGTCGGGAACTTTCCGTTCCGTTTTCACCCCTAGCACCGAGTGTTTGGGAATAACAGGAGTTCAAAAAGACATCAAAAACAGAGAAGCCAAAAGTAGGATAGAGTCCAAGTAGGGCCAAACTCAGTATTTCTAAGCATTGGAATGATCTCGTGCATTATCATTAGAGACCTTGCAGAATTTATCCACCGATACCTCCGAAGAAGGTATTCCGCATAGGTCCACAACCCATTGCTTTATTACGTGAATTGGTAGTTCTGAAGTAGTTGAAGATTGATGCATGTTGAGCATGAGGTTCTCCTTGTTGTTCTGAGCAGTGTCATGGACAGTTGGCCTTTGGGAAAATTTTCCTTGTGACCGCCTACATGACTGGTCCAACTTAAGACCACCATGAGGGCACTGATCCTTGGACTTCGCCTCAATGAATGAGTAGAAACCGGCATCTTACCCTTTGAGGCTCTTGCTCTTGGCGTACCAGTTGGATGTGTTGAAGATAGAATAGAGAATTGTCGGCTTGAAGCTGGCACACATTCATGTTGGTGTCAGGGTCCTCTTGGGTTACATCTCCCTGAGCGGCAAAACTATGTTCATCAATATCCAAGATGGTGACGTAGCTCTTTTTGCATAGACGGTTTTCTGCGTGGAAGGGTGTCAGGCAGAAGTGTTGGGCTGGTGTTAGAAGCACTGAATGAAAGGCCATGTGGCATGTTTTCTTGGGCTTTAACCCAGCAAAATCAATATGCACCAGGCCCAGCGGAATCGAATATCTCGTTTGGCCAAGCTCACAGGGAATCTGATAGGACAGGAGAAACCTCCATATTTGTCGTAAAATCTTCTACAAATGTGCCTGTTGATGAAGGATGGCACTGTGGGACTGACACTATTCTCAATGCCAGTATTGACTTGGTCATCTAAAGTGTGCAGAGATGAGATACTCTGCGAGAAAGGTCCTTGTGCTAATGACTCACTGTGTGAGTCTTGATGAAGAGCAGAATTGTCATCAGAAGTGTCGAAGGTTAGGAAATCGACGGTAAATTTGTAACGGGTACCTTCTGGGTTCGCAGAATCAACAGGCACAGACACAGACAAAGCAAGATTTAGACAGGTTCCGGCCTCTTAGAAGAGTAATACCCTACTCATGTTGTTTTGCACTATCGGATCGCTGAATGCGGAGTACAAATCTGGGGGTGTAATCTCTGGTTACAAGATGGGAAAACTATAGCTAGATCTAATCTTACGACTAAGGTCTAGTAGGTGCTCTCCTTGGGTTTCTTCTTGCGTATGCTCTAATTGCTCCTTTTCGGGTCCCCTTTCTCCGTTCATCTCTTCTGTATTTATAGCTGGGTGCACCGTCTTCTTGAGATGTCACCGGATGAGGACTCATCGTTCCCGATCTAGAATCTTCGTTCCGAGATACTCGTAGGGAAACTGATCTTCCTTATATGTTTGGTGTACTCGATTTGGTCTCCTCGTTACGGGAGCAAGATCGAGTCTTTCCTGACGTAAAGATACCCTTTTCGTTAGCTTTTTCTCCCGTAGAGATAGGGCTCTTGGTGTCCGGGGTATACGGTATAATTTTCGTCTTTCCGATGCGCGTGCATATCCCATATTTAGATATTCAACAGTAGCCCCCGAACTCTGTTCAGTGATGGGTCCGTGTCAAGCGTTAGGTCGATTATCGCCTAGCCTTGGCTTGGACGGATAATGTTGCACATGCTTGTGGTCGAATGCATCGAGTAGGATTGGACTGCTGAGATCGAGTAAGACGATGTCGGGTTGACAGCCCGATCGTCATCCTTCCCCGCATTCCCCGTGTACCTGCCCACTGCTCGATATCGACCTTGAGAACTCGATGCTGAACAGAGTTGAGACTCGGTTCAAAATATCACCGTGTTGGGAATGCGCGGCATTAAATGCGACAGTCTGCAAAAAGCTGCGACGTTTCGCGCGCGTACTCAGCTTTCCAACTACTCCGTTTGTTACGACGTGTAATGGGGGGTGGAACCGCCCACTACCAGCTAAAGGAACTGTATATATTCCGTCTTCGAGAAGGTGGTCGTTACATGCGTTTTCAAAGAACTCTGTCTTCTCTGCCATTTTCTTCGCCTTCTCCGTCCACAAGAAATCCTTTCCCCTTTGAAATGGCGGCCGGATCCCGCGCAAAAGCTACCGGAGGCGGCGCCCTGTCGAAGGAGGTGGAGACCGGCGAAGCTGTGACACCACGGAGTGACGTAACCTTATATAATGTGACTGTTGAGGTCAAAAACATTATGAAATGTGGAATTCAGGTTAAAACCATAAGGTATGGAGGTTAATAGCGTTTCCGGGAGTTTGGGCCTTTCCGGGGAGTTTTGGGCCTAGGGAAAGGGTCGTGGGCCTTGGTGGGGGAGAATTTGAGTCCATTTAGGAGTAGGAATCCTGTTTGGGGGGCTTCCTCCTGCCCATTTAGTGCGCCCCCACCGCCCCCTTTGTGCCCTAGCCGCCCCGCCACCTCCCCTCTCCCTCTTGGTGCGCCCCCACCTCCCCCCTAGCTCTTCCCTTGCGCCACCACCCCCTCCACCACCTCTCCACCTCCCTTGCTGCACCTAGGTGAGTTCTTGACCTCACCACCTCGAAGGTTCATCTGTTGGAGCGCTCCGCGACGAAGAGATTCGGCAGAATTGGAGCGAGGAAGGAGATCGCGCGAACCGGGAGGAGATCCGTTGGGTTTTCGGTCGTCGGGCGAAGGTATGGCCACGGGGATCCTTGGGGTTGGTCTAGGATCTGTTCTAAAGGGTATTATCTTGTTTTTAGATCCATTGGTGGTGCTGGAATTGAGTAGATTAGATGGAATCTTGAGTTTGCCACGTTCTCTGTTTCGGGCAGCATGAGCAGTCAACCTAGGATTTGGGTTTTCGACAATTTAGAATCGGAATTTGGTCGTACGGCTGTTGAAGAAGTTGTAGGTAATTTCAATACCTTTCAGTGGGTAAAAAGAACGTCCAATTCCGCCCAGCCGTTTGAAAGTTATGATCGTTTTACCGAACGTATTAAAATCTGTGACGTGATTGGAGCAGATCACGGTATTTTGTAGATTAAACAACTTTAGAGTCCGAATCAGTCTTTCTGTATACTTAGAAAAAGTTAGGAAATTTCCTAAGCTACGCGAGGATGTACTCGTTTATTCGATTCGGAGTCTTAGAACACAAGTTATGCCTTTTGGAAGGCTGCTGTCCCGATGGGACAGAACCTCTGTTTTTGGGTTTAGCGAGTAGTTTGCGATGTCGGGTTAGAAGAGGGTTTGCCTACTGTTTTGTGGACATGTTTGTGAGTGTGTGGTACCTATGTGCAGGTGGTGTGACCCCGGGAGTGCCTTCTACTTCTCGCCAATCCGACACCTGTGGTTGAGGCAAGTGTATTGGAATGGGTAGCGGGTTGTAGTTGCTAGATTGGTTGAGATTGAATTTGAATACATGATATATTCACATGCCATGCCTTAATGATTGCCAATGATATGATGAATATGTTTATTATGTTATGATGCCATGTGTTAGTGTACAAGTTATTTATGATGTTGGCATGTTTGCATACATGGCATGTTACATGGCCCGGGCGGTGAGAAAGTCATAACTAATCCGGGGAAGGTCGGTGAGAAAGTTATGACTATTCCGGAGAACCAATGAGTAAGTCCTACATCGTGATTCCATTCACCGCGGTGAACGGAAGCGAGGAGTAGGCACCCTCCATCTTCGGGATGGAAGGGGGGAGAGGGTGCATACCGACGGGTGTGTACTCAACCATACCGGTATGAGTTTCCAAGGAGACATGAGCATCGCATCGCATTGCATACATAATGATGATGATATTGATATGTGATCATGAATGAGATGATAGACATGATATGAGTGGTTGAAGCCATGTAATTGTTTTTGTGTACCATTGCAATATGCTTGCTGAGTGTTGAACTCACGCTTGTGCTTTCGTGTTGTTTTAGGTACCTTGAGATCGGCTTGCGGGGAAGGGAAATAGTCACACTTCTACACGTAGCTTCACTCAATTGTCCCACAATTCGTTCAATTGGGTTTTGATAATAAACTAGTGTGATGCTTAATGCTTTATGGTTTAGCTTTGCGTTATGAGAGTCTTTTTGTTCGTTTGGCTCATGGAGACATTGAATGTTTGGAATTAGACCTATTTGGTCGTCATACCTTTAATTATTGGTATTTTAGATGTCTCTCATATTGCCTTATATTGCTATGCTATTGTGTTTCCTTCAATTCTTGTTAAAACAAAGGAGATGCTGCCGAAATTTCGGTTTTTAGCATTGTGCCTTTGCTGTAATTTACTTGTAATTGTGGTATTTAGAGGTTGCTTAGTCTATGTTTGGTAGCATTCGGGCATATTAAATGCCGGGGTGTTACAGAAGTGGTGTTCAAGGACGAGGGGCTCAAGAAATATTGGCAGACCTCGATCATGTCCGAGGAGTGCCTTGGTGACATAGAGGAGGAGGGCCTTATTCCCCCTCGCGCACTGGTCAACTGGCGTCCTTCTGCGGGTGAGCCGTACCCTACCCCGCAGAATCAAGATGAAACGGTAGTCTTTGCACCTTTCTTTTACTGTGGCTTGAATTTTCCTCCTGCTTTTCTTCTTTTTGTCCTGGATTTTATTCGGTCCAGCTTTTCAACTTGACGCCCAATTCGTTCACGATGTTGAGCATGTTTGTGAATCTCTGCAAGGCGTACCTGGACATCGCACCTAGCCTCAACCTTTTCCGCCACTTTTATATTTTGGCGAGAGTAAAGCAAGAGGTGGTGGGAGGTGCCGGATTTCACCTTCGATCTGGCAGATCCTACATCTCGGTTCCTGTCATCTCTTCTTGAAAGGCCGACTGGAAGAGAAAGTGGTTCTATATCACTTCTCTAGACACCGTCAATTGTCTGATTGCTTACCGCAGCCTTTTGATCCACCCCACCGAGCTTTGGGCCCGTCCTCCTCCTTAGACCGCCCGCAATGTACATTATGTTCAGGAGATCGCGGAGCTAGCGAAGCGGGCTCTGACTGGCTGGGATGTGGGGTACGATTTCGTCACCCGGCAGATTAGTCCCCTCAAGAGCCGCGATCACCTGGCTTGGGACTATGATGGGATCGAAGATGCTACTCGGGACTCCCATGCCAGTA
The DNA here is from genome assembly GCA_036346355.1 of Rhipidocladum racemiflorum. NCBI lineage: Eukaryota > Viridiplantae > Streptophyta > Magnoliopsida > Poales > Poaceae > Rhipidocladum > Rhipidocladum racemiflorum. The sequence goes on along the minus strand of CM070577.1, from coordinate 47,166,290 downwards.
AGGATTGGTGATGCATCATCCATTTTTGCTCTGGCGGCATTGTGCTGATACTTGGTTTTTCCTCACAGTTTTGCTGCCTACAGGCATCGGTGCCCATCTGAGCAAACTGTTTCATGGTTCCCACCCGGTCCACAGCGGCATAGTAGGTTTTTCCAAAATTCTTCCCAGACCACAGGTGAGTGCTGCTTTTGGGCTATACAATGCATCGCTCGTGCATATGTTGCCTGCTGCTAACCGACATCACTTGTAGGAGCCGATGTTTGGAGATGAAGGTGAATTATCGGAGGGAGCCATCGACCTTGAAGGTGATGGTTCGGACCCTACGGCTGTTACCTTCGAAAGGGATGAAGCCACTCTGGAGGCTCCATTGATCGTTCTTGCGCCCGAGCAGGGGCCACCTCCAGCTACCTCTGGTGGGGACGAAAATGCTGAAGGCTGAGAGCCCGAAATCCCTCATAATGAGGAGTTTTTGCTCCCAGAGCTCCCTCGGCCCCCCAAACGGACTCGAACAGGGTCGCCCGCTCAGGTGATCTTCAATTCCTTACTTGGATGTTACGAGTTAAGCCCCGAATTCATTTGACAACTGGTGGATGAACAGCGGGATGCTCTGAGGGACGATCTTCAGAGGTCGAACTCGTCCCCCCCCCCCCCCGACGTCGCCTCGAGCAATGCTTCCTTCGACTAGTACACGGGTATCTTCGACACTGCGTGACTTATCGCCTGGACCTTGTCGGGTAATGACACGCTTGATCCGTAGGTTGACCTGGTGGAGGTCGGCGCGTCTCCAGCCGCGGCCCCCTCCCAGGCCAGGCCATTGGAATCAAATCCCTCGAGGAAGAGAATATGAATCCAATATCCTATGGCCAAGTGAGTTTTGTCTTCATTTGTTTTTTTTCTTACTGTCGTTCTGACAGCCGAAATCGTCTTGCAAGGGGACGACGGATGGTGGTACGTCGGGGACATCTCTTGCCCCTGCTGAGGCCATGGTCGGCACCACAGCTTCCCTGGCTCCCTCATCTTCGACCCCAACTCTCGCCCTGCCTCCAGCTCTTGCTCGAGACTGGCCCGAGGCAAAGGATGCTTTGCTTGGGCTCAGGTCTATTTTCGAGCGGGCCTGGCAACAGCTCATGATCGCCCACCAAGAGGCTTCCGACGCGAAAGCTGAGTTAGCGGATCTCCGAGTTCACCTAGAGAAAGCGATTGTCGAGAAGGGGCAAGCCGAAGCCCGGGTGGAGACCTTGCGTGCCCGATTGCAGTCGGACCCCTACCAATACACGACGGACGCGGCTCGAGAGGCTGCTGCATCCACGCTTGGCATGGTGAAGAGTCATCATCCGGACCTTGACTACCGCTGCTTGAACGAGGGTTTCGCGGGCAACCCGGCCAAAGCCACCGACCACGTAGAATCCTTTAGAGGTTTAGCCGCAACGTTAGTGGATATGATGAGTATGTCATTCGAGGATGTGGATGACCAAAGCCGCCGACCACGTAGAATCCTTCAGAGGTTTAGCCGCAACGTTAGTGGATATGATGAGTATGTCATTCGAGGATGTGGATGACCAAAGCCGCCAACCACGTAGAATCCTTCAGAGGTTTAGTCGCAACGTTAGTGGATATGATGAGTATGTCATTCGAGGATGTGGATGACACGCTCCCAGATCCATAACGTGCTTGACTTCTTTTTGCTTTTTGTAATGTTGCACGTATACCAACGGTAAAGACATTGTTTGCCTAGTGTGTGTTTGCCTTGCCTTCTCCTTATCGATGAGAAAAAGGGTCACACATCGTAGGTGCAAAATTGCTTTAGTACTTTTGGAACTCTTCTCGGACTATCCCCTTAGTTGCTGCACTGGGACTTGTATCTGCATACTTTCTAGGCGCTTTCATTAGGTCGAGATACCTTCGAGCAAAGACTCAAGGCGTCGGATAATGAAAAAAAGAAAAGACTATGTGTTAACCCGAAACATACAGTTTTTGCACACCTGTATCGACGCCTTTTACTTAAGCTGCGTAGCTCACTCGAACCCATCGGACCACGCGTGAAAAGCTGACTAGAGACCTCGTCTCCCGCTGGCCGTTTGGTGTTAGATACCTGACGATCTGTTACCCGTATGCATGCGGGATAGATTCTGCTCGTTGTCGGGCTTAGACACGGCAGTGCTTTGGTCCTGTTTGCTTACTGTTCGCGCCAAAAACGTGAAGGGGGTTTTAGGCCTCGAACACACAAGACAAACACCGGGTTTGCAGAGCGTGCCAGTCGATTTGACCTGAAATCGACAAGGTAAAATTTGTAATTCGATCAAAGCCGATAAACAAAGATCTATCGGCTTTTAAGCTAAAAAAACCGATTAGGAGATAACTAGATCAACCGATTCTGATTGATCCTGATATAAGGTAAAATCGGCCGAAGGCGATGCGCAACAAAACGAAGCAAATCAAACCTGGGTAAAATCGGCTAAAATCAACAATCGGCGATGCGCAGCTATGTTGATTCCGTCGACTTGCAAAGAAATCTATGAAGCTAAAGCAATGTAAAAGAAAAGGCTGTAAAAAGTAAGTGTTGTTGGAATTGATTGATTTCTTTACTTGAAGCCCTTCTTTTATAACACGCCTGACCGATCCGAGTTGTGCATGGATACGGTACCTTTATCCGTATCGGCCTCTTATCCGATTTTCTTCCCTTTTAGAAACGGTCTCCTTCTCCAATTCGTTTTCCGATTTCTTTTCCATATCTTCTCCGTCTTAGACCGATTCCAATACATATCGAATTTTGGTGCAAACATATGCCCCCCATTTTTGAAAGGTAACTTGTTATCTTTCAAAAATCCTTCGCTTTTAAAGTGGTCGGCTTGTTATTTAGGATTTACCTCATTAACTTCCCCATTAATGGCGCCGCAATGCCCTCGGTGCGTTTTAATGCAACAATCGCTCCGCTCTCGCCTTCTTTCATCGCGGTATAAATATGGGGTCCCCACGGTCATTTTCATACTCGCTCTCGCTCATCTTGCAATCGGCTTTTCTTCGCGTCAACCCCTATTCTGTTGCATCTACGAAATGGACGCATCCTGTACTCATTCGATCCCGGGTAGTGACCATCGCTTTTCTTAGGCCCAATAGGAACTTTAGAAACCGAGCATCAAGTTATTGATGATGAGATCCCTAGACTCCCATTGTCGGCTCCTGACCACAATATAGAAGAATGGGGCAAAAGTTTTAGGTCCTGGCCGACGGTTCTTAAGGGTTGGAGATCTTGGTTTATTAGAGTGTCGGCCCAGAAGAGGGTAGAATGGGAGAGAATGGGTATTGCCGAAAGCCTTCCCCTATCTTTAGCTGCCCCAGAGCCTAATGAACCTTTGGTGGCAGCGCTTGCTATTTTTGGTCGGATTCCTTCAATGCCTTCCTCTTTCCGATGGTCCTATCGGCCCAACTCTCTTAGACACACCGAATTATCGCCACTGACCAGATGGAGTTCGAGATATCGGCTTTCTGGGAAACCTGGACATAAGTTGACCCGTAAGAAAGGGAAGGTTGGTTCAAGTATATTCGAATAACAACAAGGTAAGTACCGTATCGGACGAGGAACATGTTGCCTTCCTCAACCTATGGTTAGGACCGATTCCTCTTTTGTGGTGCTTCCTTGGGCCCAACTCAGATCTACCAATATATGGTGGCAGCTTGGTAGAAGGTCATCGGCTAGCTTTAGGGAAGTCATTGTTGGGGGCCATCTATCATATGATGCATATCATTCGCTGTCGGCTTTTCACTGGTAATGGTCGTTATGTTGTTGGTAATATCGGTGATCCTCTATGGTTCATTCAAATTTGGCTCTACTGTGTCTTCGGCCGTCTCATTATCCCTGATCCTTCAGAGGAATCGGTCTTTCCTACAGAGGATTACCCTGAGGATGCAACCCCTAGGTTTCAAGCTAGCCGATCCCCAGGTGAAAAGTTCATCATGTATTCCTCTGATGAACAAAAAATGTCTTCGGCTGGTTTCCATAAATACCTGTCTTTCTTCTTAAACCTTAGTCAGGCTTCTTTCAATCGTCGGGATTTCTTTTCATATAACCAATTATCTAGTCTTCCTTGGCCCTCCTTCTTTCGTTTGAATTCCGATAGTTCCTCGATGCCTCAGTCAACTCTCGATCTCCTTCCTTTGTTGATTTCCCCTTGTATTCTTCATGTCGGCTTAAGTACCCGTAATGTAACATTTCACCGAGCTTACGAATTCTACCATCCTTAGTGTATGCAAGTCGATTAGGTTTCGGTCAAACAATCCCTTGCTTCCAATTACTTGGACGGATAAAACCTCAAAACAAAGTCACTAACCTCACTGCCGCGGAACTTATAATCGAACTGGCCGATGAATTCCACGTAGTGGACCTACCTTTCCTTGTGTTAAACACGCGTCAGGCGAGGCCAATTTACCTCATGGTGGGCCACCGTGGCGGAATCTCTCTTGCGGGCGGTCCATAAAGGATGTTGTTTCTAAATTTCTTCACGGCTTTGAAGAAGCGTCGGAGGTTTCTTCTGATCGACTCAAGTTACGGTCATACTAACTCGCCCTTAGAGGTATTTTATTTTTGATGTGTTTTCTGTTGTTAAAAGAATTGTCATCGGCTTGACCATCCCCTTTCTTTTTTCTCAGACTAGCAAAAGATCGACTCCTGCGTCCGTGGCATCGGTTGACGAAGGATCAAGGCAACAGCGTCCATCGACTGCCCTTGCTGGTTTATCTTCTGGGACGTTGGGCGTTGAGAGCCCTTCATCGTTTCTGGATCTTGCTACGCAAATGCACTCCAAAGTGAGTATTTTCAAATAGGTGCAGATTTATTTTTTCCTGTCGGCTAATCCTGATCTTATCATTCTTTTAGGAAGGAAAGAAGAGACGCAGGTCGTAATAAAGCGACCATCTAGATCTGTAACGACATCTCCCACCGGATCGGCTACCGCAGTAAGTCTTATTCCAAGTATGCGTCAGTGTCGGTTCAAAATGGATGTCTTGATACTCTTCTTTCAGAGACCCTCCCTTGCCGACATCTCGCCGTTACGCCTAAAACACCAATGATTTCCCTATCGGCTTCTATCCTCGCTGCCGATTGCTTCTCAACTCCCAAGTCCGCTGTGGTTTCTCCATCAATCCTACCTCAACACCCATTGTTCTTTCCAGTGGTGACCCAATTCCGACGTCGGAGATAAATCCTGCAGACCTTCTCGCTTTGATCCTGGATGATCTAGATGACCCGGAGGTGATGGTTATGGGCGACTATCCAGTAGAGGTTCGGGTGATTACGGATGCATCTGCCAGGCATCATTTCAGTAACTTCTATGCCAGGATGCAACAACGACTTAATTCCCTCTGAGCGAACGGTTCAGAACCCGGCGCAGCTCTTGGCCGATACTCCAACCTCTGCGAATCGCTATGGCCGCGGTTGAAGCCGATCTACCTCGGCGATCGAAGCGATTTGTCATTTGGACGATCAAGGAAGTGGTGGCAGCGGCGAACGTGATAGCCCGAAGAATTGCTCGGCAAGCCGACCAAGAACACCTTGACAAGTTGGTAGCCGATGCCAAATCTAAGAAACAAAGAAGATGATCTGACGCGACCAATGCCAAGCTCTTGAAGAGCAGACTAAACTTGAATTGGCCAAGAAATCCTTGGAAGAACAATCGCTAAAATCTCCGTGAATCGCCGATCGTCACAAGTGCATTGTCATTCTTTGCTCGCTTGACCAAACTTGAACCTTGGGTGAGATTGTGGCCCAGTGAAAGGCACAATCAACCAAATTAAAAGTTATCCCTGGTCTCACTGCGAGGACAAGCGTATAGTGGATAGCGTTCAAGAGACAATTGGCAAAGCGCCGCTCTATCGGGCTTGGGAGCTCATTTGCGGCTTCATTGTAATCTTGATTAACTTTTGTGAAACACTAAGATCCGATCTAAGTCTATGGGCTACCTTTTGGATGATGTGCCAGATCGGTGTGTAGCCCGATCTTTTATTTTTAATAGTTGCGTTTTCTCAACTACTCTGCTTCTTTATCAAGATGTCACCCAAACACTAGGGTGATAACTCTTCAGATATTTTCCATTGATCGCTTTAGGTAGGACGAACCCGTCTAAGGATTCCAGTATATACGAATTCCCGTCAACCGGCCGATTGATCTTATAAGGCCCTTCCCATGTTGGAGACCATTTTTGAATCGGTTATCCTTAGACCCAATCGGCAACACGGTTTTCCATACTAAATCGGCTTGATTGAATGATTTAAAAATCACTTTTTTATTATGCGACACGGCAACCATCTCTTTGTTCCTTTTAAGCCGATCTAACGTGATCGGCCTTAGCTCACTAAATCATCTAGATTGTCAAGCATCGCTGTTTGTATTCATCGGTGATACCTTATCTTGCTCGTGTAGCCTTATTGAGCCGATATTGATTTCAACGGGCAAAACGGCTTCTTGTCCGTATACCAACTGAAAGGGTGACAATTTAGTTGATCCGTGATGAGATAGCCGATAAGCCCATAAAGCCTCCGATAGCGTTGAATGCCATTTCCTTGGCTCTTCCTCAATTTTCTTTTTATCAGCTTTATCAATGTTTTGTTTGACGATTCGGCCTGTCCGTTGGCCTGAGCGTAGTAAGGGGAAGAGTTGAGTAATTTTATCCCAAGACCTTCCGCAAAACCTTTGAAATCGTTGGACATGAACACGCAGTACTCGATCGGTAGTGATTGTTTGTGGAATCCCAAACCGATGGACGATGTGTTCATTTACAAAGTCGATCGACTCTCTACTAGTAACCTTCTTGAGTGGTACCTCAACCCATTTTGAGAAATAATCCGTGGTCGCAAGGATGAATTTATGTCCTTTCTTTGGATAGCGGAAATATTTGGCCGATTATGTCTATACCCCATCCTCTAAATGGCCATGGCTTGATGATCGGATGTAAAGCCGATGTCTTTGATCGTATGTTACCAAACTTTTGACACGTTTGGCATCCTTTATAATATTTGAAGCAGTCTTCTAACATCGTCGGCCAAAAATACCCTGTTCGTCTCAGTATCCATTTCATTTTATGAGCCGATTGATGCGATCCACAAATGCCTTCATGGACTTCACCCATCGCCACTTTGGCTTCCTCGGCTCCCAGACATCTTAATAATAAACCTTCCATAGTCCGAAAGTACAATACGTCTTCTAGTAGAACATATTTGAGTGCTTTGCGCCTGACCTTCCGCTTTCGATCGGCTTGGCTGGATCGACAAATAATCCTTTATCTCTGTTCTCCATCGACAGGTGAACACATAAAATCGGCCAAACGCTTAGCTCGATTGGTCCCTGTCGCTTTCAATCTTGTACCACGATGCACATTGTGCCAATCGATTTGCTTTATTATTAGCTTCTCGGGATATGTTCTATGGAAAATGTAGTGAACATCTCGATGATCTGGATGCATTGATGTAAATCTTGAGTTAACGCACCGTCGTTGCATCGGTATTCTCCTCCGACTTGTCACGATTAACATTGAGTCCCCAAAAGCTTCGGCGTCTTTCACTCCGATGCTTTCTAACAATTGTAGGCCCGTTAGTAATGCTTCGTACTCTGCTTGGTTATTTGAACATCGGCTATTTAACCGATACATGAAGTCATACTCCTGTTTCCTAGGTGAAACTAATATCACACCGATACCTTCGCCTTCTTGGCAAACAGACCCATCAAAATACGCCAAGGAGTTACACTAGTTGTTCCTACTAATGTTTCACTTCTGTGATAAAATCGGCCACACTTGTCCTTTCACAGATTTAGCCGACTCATAGGTTAACTCGAACTCCGTTAGGGCATATGCCCACTTACCAAGCCGACTTCACAGGATTGGCGCCGATAAAATGTATTTAACTACGTCGGTTTTGCATATTATAACGCATTTGGAAGCTAGCATATAATGTCTTAGCTTGGTGCAAGCAAAATACAATGATAAGCATAATTTTTCTACTAGGGGATACCTGGTTTCTGCATCTAGAAGACGTCGGCTTAAGTAAAATATTGCTCGTTCCTTCCTATCGGCTTCTTGTGTTAAAAGCTGCTCCAATCGAATCACCTTCACCGATATATATAGTCTAAAAGGTATAGTGTTTTGGTGCAGTCAATCTTGGTGGACTCATCGATAACCTTTTATGTCGTCGAAGGCTTTTTCTTGATCGGCTCCCATTTGAACTCTAGGTTGTCTTTAATTTTCAGCAATGTGTGAAAGCACGAATACGCCCGACAAGTTTGAGATGAAAGCGTCGCAAGTAGTTGATTTTTCCAATCAATATCTCGCAACTCCTTTTTGCTTGCTCGGTGGTTTAGTATCGGCTATGGCTTTTACTTTGGCTTTGTTTACTTCAATTCCTCCTTCGTGTACCGTAAACCGAGAAATTGTCCACCGACACCCAGAAAGCACATTTGAGGGGGTTCATTTTAACCCATGCAACCTTGTGCTTTCGAACATCTTTTCGGATCGGCTAAATGTTGCCGCCTTCTTTGGATTTTACCACTACGTCGTCAATGTATATTTCCACAGTATTGGGATCAAATCATGGAAAATATGGTTCATAGCACGTTGATAAGTAGCACCGCATTTTTAACCGAAGGTCATAACTTTCCATTCATATAGCCCTAAAGCTCCGGGACATCCGAAAGCCGTCTTGGGTATATCGGCCGGCCATGAATATCGATTGTATCCTGCGTTCCGTCAAAAAGCTTATGATTTTATTCCCGGATGCAAATCGATAAGCATATCGGCTATAGGCATCGGTGTACTCTCTTTGGTGTAGCTTTGTTTAAATCTCTAAAATCGACACATACCCTAAGTTTGCCATTTTCTTCTTCTTTACAGGGGCGATGTTTGAGACCCATTCAAATGTCGGCAAGGCCGGATAAACTTTGCTTCTAGCAATCGCCCTACTTCTTCCTTTATAGCGTCATACAATGTAGGATTAAATCGCCTAAGTCTTGTTTGAATGGCCGATACCCAGGTTTTATTGGTAGCCGATGCTCAACTAGTCATTTGGCTTAAGCCTGGCATTTTCGTAGTACTCCCACGAAGCAATCTCTATATTTCTTGAGTATTTCGACCAACTCGCTTTATAACGGGTTCTAGTTTGGCACTTACAAACGTTGGTCTTTATTATCACCTTCCCCAATGTTGACTTCTTCGAGCAAATCGAGAGGTAAATCCTAACCCTTTTCTTTCTTCTTCAAAATCCTCAACATGACTTCTTCGTATTCTTCTTGCCGATAGCTTACGGCCTTTTCCTGCGGCTTTGCTAGTGTCTTGTGCTCCATCTTCTTACTACTGCCTGGTCCGATCAAACGTGTTGGGTTTAACGCCGATCGGCTTGAATCCTCGACTTCTCAACGCAGATAAAATCGCAATTGTCTAAGGCTTTCCACGATATACATTCGGCTTCCTCGTGTAGCCAATTGGTGTCGAGGAGCTAGCCATGGCGATATGAGCCGATGTGTCGGCGATGCGACTTCTCTTGTATCATCGTTCCACCGCACCAATTTTTGGTGCATAGTTGATGGTATACGGCTTGGCATGGATCCGATCCCACCCGAGGAGCACAGTAATTGCCTTTGGCCTCAATCACAAAAAATGCAATCGGCAAAGTTTTATTACCGATCGTCGATTCCGACACCATTACGCCTTTAGCCTCGGTTGGGTCTCCGTGAAGTCATTTAGCACCATATTGGTTTTGATCAAGTCTTCATCGGCTTTACCCGATTTTAAAGTACTTAACGGCATTAGATTGATCATTGTTGCCCCGCCATCGACCAACATACGAGATATCGGCCCGCCATTAATATACCCTTTCGTATATAATGGTTTGAGATGCCGATGCATGTCTTGTGGTTTTTCGAACACGTCTGGTGCTCCGAGGCATAATTGGGCGAACACTTCTTCAGATTCTTCGGTTTTGAATTCGGCAGTAGAGCGAATACCATGTTTATATCCATCGGTGGCGTATCATCCGTATTATTGGAGAATCTGGATTCGATCGATTGGTCTGAATCACTATCGATCCGTCCCTTCTTTCTCCACTCCTTTCTCAAAATTGGTACCGGTCTTAACTTATTGAACATCCGATCCCTCTCGCTCTCCTTTTCGGCCTCCCTTTCTTCTTGTGTTTTCAATCAAGCCTTCTGCGTTGTGATTTCTTGAGACACAGAGGGCACCACCTAGGTTTAGGTTCTATCGGCTTTCGTATTTTTCCTAAATTGCTCATCTCGCGTCGATTCCATTCTACCTGTGTTAGCCGATAGTTCCTGATTTTGGGAGGACTCGCCTTGCTCTGATGTTGACAACCTTTCATGGATCGGCCTACTGCTTCTCATATCTGTATGATTGTATATCGGTCTAGACAACCTATCTTTTCTGACCGGTTTGGCCGATCTGTGACGAGTGTTGCATAGGACAAGACGCAATTGTTGGTAAGGTCATCCCTTTCTCCCGACAAAGCGCCAAAAGGGACATTGTCGATGTCTTTCTTCTTGATGGTTGGCCGACATGACATATCGCCGCCAATGCTCGTCCCTCTTTTGCCTTAGTCGATGAGGATTCTGGTGGTGTTGAGTGTCATACCTCCGACTTATCCTTTCATATTTCCCCAGGAGTTGTGAAAAGGTCGGCTTTGGTTTGAAATCGGCTTTTCTCGGAGCCCTCTCAGCCCGATACCATTCTGACCTCCAAGTCCCTCTTGGTTTTATCGTTCTTGAGTTTTGTCCATTCCTATCGGCTTCTATTTGTATAGAACCGATAGTGATCTATCTTGCCTCGTCTCGTGACACAATTCCCTTAGTCGGCTTATCTTCTTCCGCAGCCTCTTTTCTTTTCGTGAACATTGAACCATGTTGACTTGAAAAGGGCTCACATCTATTTGCATAGCCGATTCTTCCGCAAACTTTAGCCTTTGCCATCGGTGATGGCCGATTGATCTGTTCAAAAATATTGCGATCGTTAGTATTATGTGAAAACGAATGGTACCATTTGCAATACCTTCGCTTCTTAATTTCTTGGTGATGGTATGACGTGTCCCTCCTAAGAACTTTATGAGTTTTTCTTGCGGTAGTAAATCAAATATCTTGTCACATTTTGACACGTCATATGAATACTTGATTTCGCCCTATTTTTGTCGGCAGCAGAGGGCATACGAAAGTGGCTTTTTAGAACCCTTGGTCCACTCGGCTATGTTTATTTCTCGCCTCCTGAGGTGTCGCTTGAATTGTAATCTACCATATTTACTTTGGCCTTTTCATTACCGTTTGGCCTAAATCTATCTTTAAATCCTTTACTCTCTGCATATCGGCTTTCATGTGCCGTCTGCGATGGAGTAAGTGGCCTAAGTCGAGGAACTCTTGGCAGATAATTTCTCTTTAATGGAGGGATTAACCCTTGGACGCTAGATCGGCCAATTGATCATCGGGTAGTGTCACATCAGAAGCACCTATTCGTGACGCCCGAAATCTCTTGATATAATCGTAGACCGATTCGCCGTACTTTTGTCGGATCGAACTAAGATCGAAATCCTAAGCTCCATAGTTCTAAAAGAAGTACTCATGGAATCGGCTTTCTAAATCGTTCCATATATGAACCGAATTAGGTGGTAGATTTGTGAACCAAGTAAATGCGATGCAGATAACGATAAAGGAAACAATCTAATTTTTAACCCATCTGATCAGGTGCCTCCCCACATTGAGCCATGAACCGTCCGATATGCTCAATTGTGGTAAATAATCATCACCGAGAATTTAGCAAAGTCGTATCCTAAAATTGTGGGGGTATGGCATTCGGTCTATGTAATCGGGATACGGCTTCCTATAGCCGATCACTCTTCCTCTGCAATAAGCCAAATCGTTCTCTCAAAACATTGGCGATTTGTTCCGCCTAATTAACATTGTTTCGGCCAGTGGCGCAGGACATTGCCAATTTTCATTCGTGCCGCCCCGAGTGCAAACTCGGTCTCGTCATCGCACCTCAGAGGTCTTGGCACTGTCATAATCACGGTTAAAACCTAACGATCGGGTATGGGTGCGCACGCACTACTCTATATGGCGCTTGTTTCATGATTGTGGCTCCCGTGATCATGAACGACTGCTTCGATCGGTGACAAGCCGATATCCGATGCTATTGGAGGCCCATCCGACCGATTTGATGCGTTTATTTTGGCCCCATCCGTATGCCCATGGTAGTGTGTGAATCCATCTCTCTGTATGCTTGGTTTTAAAACAAGAGTGAGTTGGCATCATAATAGGTGTATGAGCCGACACGTTCTTGTGTTGGTGTTAGCGTTATGGAATATCTTGGATGCGTAGGGATGGTTTGTGGTGGATCTAGCAGGTTTCCAGCAGCCTAATTCCTGAGCAATTGTTTTCACACTATTTTCTATCATTGGCTTTAATGTGGATACTAGAGCCGATGGTTAATCAATGCGTGATGGATGATTGCTCGATCATACTTGATAAATCGGCTTGAGCGGGTGCGTATCGGCTTACCGATTCGGATGACGAATCTCGATAGGATTGATGCTTGGGAGTGCACTCTTTTGAGTAACGCCACAACGCGTTTCGAAGCACCGTAGCATCATTTCCTCCGAGCCGCCTTTCGGTCTTCGATTTCTTTCCGTTGCTCGGGGTTAAATCGGCCATCCGAGGCGCGATTATAGCATCGATGTTGATATCGGCGGTGACAGCGGGCTTGTCGGTTGGCGACATTCTTTTATTGGTCCCACGGCGTGCCAAAATATGTTCGCGCCAAAACGTGAAGGGGTTTTAGGCCTCGAACACACAAGACAAACACCGGGTTTGCAGAGCGTGCGGTCGATTTGACCTGAAATCGACAAGGTAAAATTTGTAATTCGATCAAAGCCGATAAACAAAGATCTATCGGCTTTTAAGCTAGTCGGCAAAAACCGATTAGGAGATAACTAGATCAACCGATTCTGATTGATCCGGATATAAGGTAAAATCGGCCGGAAGGCGTCAACAAAAGCAAGCAAATCAAACACTGGTAAAATCGGCTAAAATCAACAATCGGCGATGACTATGTTGATTCCGTCGACTTGCAAAGAAATCTATGAAGCTAAAGCAATGTAAAAGAAAAGGCTGTAAAAAGTAGGTGTTGTTGGAATTGATTGATTTCTTTACTTGAAGCCCTTCTCCTTTTATAACACGCCTGACCGATCCGAGTTGTGCATGGATACGGTACCTTTATCCGTATCGGCCTCTTATCCGATTTTCTTCCCTTTTAGAAACGGTCTCCTTCTCCAATTCGTTTTCCGATTTCTTTTCCATATCTTCTCCGTCTTAGACCGATTCCAATACATATCGAATTTTGGTGCAAACACTTACGTAACAAGTACGTGCTCGAATGAATATAGGCAAAGATCTGTATGCCTAGGGCTAGGCTAGAGGGAAAGTGGAGTACCAGAAAGGAAAATAGTACTTGAGGGTTTATCGGGTTACTTGTATCCCGAGGTTCCCTTACTCGATGACCTTGGAGGTCGACTCTCGACTCTTTTGAGTGGAGCGTTCGGGTAATATCGGATTCTCGCCATAGCGGCTACACCGAGTAGAAAGCTGGACCTTGGCGGTACTTTCGCGTGGCATGCCGACCGTCGGAATTGCATTAACTTGGCGTCTCCTCGTCTACCCCACTAGCACAGAATGCGAGCGGGCGCTTTGGCATCCCAAGCGTCGCGTCTTATCCGTTCCCCATGCTATAAATAGACAGGACTCACGATGAAGTTTTTCCAATTCACTTCCCTTCCTCATTCTCCCGATGCTTAGGGTGCAAGGGAACTCTTGCTTAGCTAGAGAAGTAAGGTTTCTATGGCTTCCGACGCATCCTCCTCCTTCCTCTGAAGGAAAACTCGAGTCCACCCAGCCCTTGCCCCTCTGGTCGTGGTGATCCTCGTTCGGATCCTTACTTCCGTCCTAGAAGATGGGACCGATTTGGATGTCTACCGCCCAGGAGGCAGGAGAGAAAGATCAACGAGCGAGGAAGAAAACGGTTCCATGTGAGGAAAATGTCCGTGGGTTATTGGCGAGGGACATAGGGCGCTTCTCCCCCTTCTCTCTCTCCAGGGCACGCGAGGAGACCCGGGTAGAGTTCCATTTCCTGGAACTTCATCTCATGCGCGTGATCTGGAGAAAGAAGCGCTTCCTCCCCTCTCTCGATCCAGGGCACGCGAGGAGAGTCGGGCGGAGTTCTATTTCTTGGAACTTAATCTCTTGCGCGTGATCCTGGAGAAGAGGTGCTTCTTCCCCCTCTTACTCCTGAGCCGACGGCCAAAAGCAGGGTGAGCTCGAGAAGGTGAAGTTTCCGCTTCTGGGATTTCATCTCTTCACTGTGCTCCGAGGATTGCCGCCGCGGGAGCAAGGGAGAGGGAGAGTAAAGGGGAGGCTTAACAGAGCCTTGCCGGAAGGTCTTTTTTCTTCCCCCTCTTACTCCCGAGCTGATAAAGGCACATGAGAAAAAAGCGAAATTTCAGCTTCTGGAATTTCATCTCTTCCTCATGCTTCGAGGATTGCCACTACGGGAGAAGGGGAGAGTAAAGGGGAGTGCCGGAAGGTCTTCTTTCTTGTCGAAGCGAAGTAACGATTACGAGAGAGAATAGTAATTGTAACTATCTGTTGTGTAACAACCATCTTTGATGGTGTTAACTGAAATGGAATTGTACTCATCTGATTATTGCAACTTTGTTTTGTCTGCAATGTTTCTCCTTGTATTTCCTTGTTTGATGAAATAGAGTTAATTATTTGTGTAGCCCCCGACCCTCTACTCGATGGCCGCATCCAATAGAGGGTTGAGCTTAGCTTAGTGATTTTATGATGTAGCCCCCAAGTCTCGACCTGATGGACGCATCGGCTCGAGACTTGAGCGTAAGCATAAAAAACGCGCGATGCAGCCCCTGAGTCTCGACCTGATGGACGCATTGGGTCGGGACTTGAGCATAGGCATCAAAAACGCGCGACGTAGCCCCTAAGTATCGACCTGAAGGACGCGTCGGGTCGGGACTAGAGTGTAAGCACCGAAAAAACGCGCGATGTAGCCCTAGACCTGATGGACGCATCGGGTCGGGACTTGAGCGTAAGCACCGCAAAAACACGCGATGTAGCCCCTGAGTCTCGACCTGATGGACGCATCGGGTCGGGACTTGAGAATAAGTATCAAAAACACGCGATGTAGCCCCTGAGTCTTGACCTGATGGATGCATCGGGTCGGGACTTGAGCATAAGCATAAAAAAAAACGCGCGATATAGCCGATCGGGCGACCGGGTCGAGCCATGCATTGTCGTGGTTTCCGTCATCTCTGCCGCTTGCTGGATCAGGCAGTTGTCCTGGTAACGCTTCGTTTTTCGCATGGCTCCTCTTTATCCGTTTGACTTACTGATTAACACAGCTCGTTCATTTTTGTCGCGGAACACGAGCAAGTGTTTCGATATCCCAAGCGTCGCGCCTCATCCGTTCCTGGTGCTATAAATAGACTGGACTCGCATTGAGAGCTCTTGCTTAGTTCATCCCCCTGCTCTCCCAACTTCGGCTACGTAAGTGCAAAGACCTTTTAGCCTTGAGACTTTCCATAGCTTCCGACGCGCATTCCTCGCTCTCCTCCGAAATGTCAGATCCTGTGCCCCTGGCTATGGTTTTTCCCGCCCGGTCCGCCGCTTCCGCGAATGCGGACAGTGGGATTGACTGGGACGCCCTTGCACGGGAGTTGTCGGAGGAAGACCAGCGAGCAGAGGAAGAGGCGGTTCCATATGAGGAAGTTACTAGCGCGCTGCAGATCATAGTTGACGAGGTAGGTGCTTCTCCTTACTCTGGGGCTGATGGTGCGAGGGGAGAGGGTGAAGCTTCTCTTGAAGCTCATCTCTTGCTCATGCTCCCCATGCCACTGCCGTGGGAGCAGAGGGAGATAAAGGAGAGGCTCAACGAAGCCCTGCCGGAGATCCCTCGTCGCCACTGCGAAGTGCCGACTCCGAACAGCAACAAAGGCTATCTGCAATGTAATACTTATGTTTTGATAACTGAATTTAAATTTTGTACTTACCTGGACATTACGAACTTTCTTGCTTTGTTGTTCTGTTCTCTCGTTCCCTTGTCGATGGAATGGAGTTGAACTTCTGCCCGATTATCGACCTGACGATTGCATCGGGCTGAGAGTAGAGCTTTTTTTTATTATCGCTAAGTGACATAGCCCCCAAGTCTCGACCTGATGCATGCATCGGGTTGAGAGTAGGACGTAAGTGTCAGAAACGCGCGCGAATGTAGCCCCCGAGTCTCGACCTGATGTTGGCATTGGGTCGGGATTTGAGCGTAAGCACCGCAAAAACGCGTGATGTAGCCCCGAGTCTCGACCTGATGGACGCATCGGGTCGGGACTTGAGCGTAAGCACCACAAAAACGCGCGATATAGCCCCCAAGTCTCGACCTGATGTTGGCATCGGGTCGGGACTTGAGCGTAAGAACCGCAAAAACGCGTGATGTAGCCCCAGAGTTTCGACCTGATGTTGGCATCGGGTCGGGACTTGAGCGTAGGCACCGCAAAAACGTGCGATGCAGCCCACGAGTCTCGACCTGATGGATGCATCGGGTCGGGACTTGGGCATAAGCATCGCTTCGGCTTCTATGTGATTTTAGTTCTCACAGTGTTTTGGGCGCCGCTTCGACATCCATGCCTAACGCCGTTTGCTGTTCTTTCTGGGAATTTGGAACGGCTTGATGTGACGTGGTCGCAGGGCTATAAATAGACGAGTCTCGTTGTACTTTTCCCCACCAGTCTTTCTCTGCCACTGCGCTCCCTTGCTTCCGCATTTATAGCACGAGTGCACTCATGGCTTCCCCTCCTCCTTGCTCTCCTCCCGTGATCATCATCTCATCGGACGACGACGACGAGTTCGACTGCGATGCCCTCAAACGAGAGGCAGAGGAGGACATGGAGGAAAGGAGGGCGAGGGCAGAGAAAAGGGCAACCGGTGGGCCGCGGACCCCAGCGACCCGAAAACCACCACGGAGGGGATGCCCCCCCGCCGCGCTCCCGAAGAAGAGGCTTGACGCCGCCCCTCGTCCAGGGCCTTTCTCTTACGCAGTGGGAGGGCATTGTGGCCGCCGCCGACGGACCAGGGGAAGGGGGAGATGCCCGGGAGGGCGAAAAAGTCCCTTCCCCCGCCGGTAGCTTGGACTCCACCGGCGCCTCGAGGCCCAGACCGATCAAGCTGCCGTTCTCATCGTCTGCGCGCGACCGAGTTTTCACTGACCCCTCCCAACGACGGAGGAAAATCTCGGGGACGATCTCGTCCTCCTTCGAGTCCCTGTAAGCGAGGGGCAGGCGTGACGATGACTCGCATCGGAGCAAAAGCTCGTAGGGCGTCTACCTATACTTAGAAAATATTTTGTTAATGTAAATTAAATTATGAAAATGAAAATGTTCACGTTTGACCTGGCCGTTACTCTGTGGATGAGCAATTGAAGCGAAGCAGAGTTTGATTCCTAGCTCTTCGCAAAAGACCGTAAAGGCATTGCTCTTGAACTGGGAACCATCATCTGTTATTACTCGATTTGGAATGCCAAATCGAGTAACTATGCTCCTCATGAATTTCTTGGTCGCTTCTGATGTGATGTTCCTGATCGGTTCGGCTTCGATCCACTTGGTGAATGTGTCGATGGCCACAAACAAGAACTTGTAACCTCCTTGAGCTCTTGGGAAGGGTCCCAAGATGTCCAAGCCCCAGACGGAGAAAGGCTAGGATAGAGGAATAGTTTACAATGTTTGGGCTGGTCTGGTGGTTTGCTTGTCGAAAAATTGGCAACGTTCGCACTTTTTTTACCAGCTCGCAAGCATCCTGGAGGGCAGTTAGCCAATATAATCCTTGTCGGAAGGCCTTTCCGACCAGGGTGCGTAGGACGCATGATTGCCACAGAAGCCTCCATGGATATCGAGCAATATTTTATTGCCCTCTTCCTGAGTGATGCATTTCATCAAGATTCTGTTACTCCCCTTTCGGTAGAGCTTGCCATTTACCAATGTGTACAGCCTGGCCTTACGAGCAATTTTCTCGGCTGAAGCATCATCGTTAGGGATCTCTCGACCTTCGAGGTAGGCTTGGAATGGGGTCATCCAAGTCGGCTCGCGTTCAAGTAGTGCCGCTTCCGCGTCTGCATGTTCCTCCTCGCTGACTCGACTAGGCTGCTGGTCGAGTTGGGCGGCTTCTGTTCCTGTTTGGAGGGAGGCAAAAGGTTTGAGGAGCTTCTCTACGAAGACCCCTAATGGAGCAGGCAATCGGGACGAAGCGAGCCTGGCAAGTTCATCGGCTATGGAGTTGTCACCTCGACGGATGTGTTTCACCTCCAAGCCTTCAAACTTGTGCTCTAGCTTGCGAACCTCACTTAGGTATGCTGCCATGTTGTCATCCGCACACTGGTAATCTTTTTGCACTTGGTTTACAACTAGCTGTGAATCCCCTTTCACGAGCAGTCATTTTATCCCAAGAGAAGCGGCTATCCGAAGCCCGTTGACCAATTCCTTGTATTCTGCAACGTTATTCGAAGCTTGAAAATCGAGTTTGATGACATACCTAAGTTCCTCACCTGTCGGAAATTTGAACAAGATGCCGGAGCCCACGCCTTGCAGGTTGAGCGAGCCATCAAAGAAAATCGTCCAGTGGTCATCGGAGGTTTCAGGCTTCTTCTCCTCGACGTGCGTCCATTCTGCCACAAAGTCCACTAGGATTCCGGATTTGACGCTGGTTCTTGGAGCGAAGTCGACCCTGAACTCATTGAGCTCGACGGCCCATTGGCCTACTCGTCCAGTGGCTTCCCGGTTTCGGATTACCTCCTTGAGCGGAAAAGTCGTCATCACGGTAATTTTGTGTGCCTGGAAGTAGTGCCGCAGCTTTCTGAACATCATCAAGACTGCATAAAGCATCTTCTGGATCTAGGGATATCGAAGCTTTGCGTTGTGCAGAACTTCACTCACATAGTAGACTGGCCTCTGTATTTTCATCTTTTTGTCGAAGCCATCCCACTCGACTACTAAGACAGTGCTTACTACTTGGGGAGTTGCTGCAACATGCAAGAAAAGATCTTCTCCTTCGTTAGGGGATACCAAGACAGAGGGAGAAGATAAATACCTTTTTACCTCTTGGAATGCTTCCTCGGCCTCTTTAGTGCACTTGAACTTTTCTTGCTTTTTGAGCATTTGTAAGAAAGGGAGCCCTCGTTCGCCCATTTGAGAGATGAACCGGCTGAGAGCTGCAATACATCCTGTGAGCTTTTGTACCTCTCTTAGTGTCCGCGGTGAGCGCATCTGGTCAATGGCCTCGATCTTGCGCGGATTGGCCTCGATGCCTCGACTAGATACCAGGAACCCAAGAAGCTTTCCGGATGGGACGCCGAACGTGCACTTTTCGGGATTTAGCATCATTCGATACTTCCTGAGATTGTCGAATATTTCTCGGAGGTCCTCTACCAGCGAGTTTTTAGTTCTAGACTTTGCTACAATGTCATCGACGTAAGCTTCAACATTGCGCCCGATCAGGGATTTCAGGCAATTTTGTATACATCGTTGATATGTAGCCCCGGCGCATTTAAGTCCGAAGGGCGTCTTTACATAGCAAAAAACACCCAACGGGGTGATAAAAGAGGTCTTTTCCTCATCCCCTGTGGACATGCCAATTTGGTGATACCCCGAATAGGCATCTAGGAAACTTAACAATTCACAACCCACCATCGAATCTATAATCTGATCGATGCGGGGGAGAGGGAAAGGATCCTCGGGACATGCTTTATTGAGGTCGGTGTAGTCGACGCACATCCTCCATTTGCCGTTGGGCTTCTTGACGAGGACTGGATTGGCCAGCCACGTAGGATGCCGAACTTCTCGGATGAATCCGGCCTTCAAGGAGTTTTCCAATCTCCTCCTGTATAGCCTGCTCGCTGTCTTCCGCAAAGCGGCGCTGCTTCTGGACCCCGGCTTGATGTTGGGGTCCACTGCTAGTCGGTGCTCGATCACCTCCGTGAGGACTCCAGGCATGTCGGATGGTTGCCAAGCGAAGATGTTGTGGATTGCCTGGAGGAAGGTGACGAGCTTGAGTTCCTATTTGGGGCTGAGGTTGGCGCCCACCTTGACCTTCTTGGAAGGCTACGGCCTTGATCTCCCCGCCGCCTTTTCTGACAGGCTCGCTATCGATGGTGTTGACTGATGGAGCGCTGGCGGTGCTCTGGTGCTTCTGGCGCTTATCCGTACCGACGGGGTTGGTAGGGCGAACCTCTTCGACCATCTCTAAGCTCTTCTTGTCGCATCTTACTGCAGAACATGCGTCACCCTTTATGGTGAGGATTCCCTAGGGCGCTGACATTTTTATGGTCTGGTAAGCGTAATGTACCACTGCAATGAATTTTGCTAGCATGGGGCGACCCAGGATCACATTGTGCGCGGTTTCAAAGTCCACAACGTCAAAGAGATCTTTGGTACAGAAATTTTCCGGCATGCCAAACGTGACTGGTAGCTCGATCTGCCCAAGCGGTATTGACGATGAATGCGGAGTTGTGCCGTGGAAAGGCTCTGCTTCGGCTTTGATCTTCGTTCGGGAAACACCCATCTTATCCAGTGTCTTAGCGAAGATGAGGTTCAACGAACTTCCTCCATCGACTAGGGCTCGCGCCACCCGGATGTTTAGTATGGTGGGCTCGACCACCACAAGGTATCAACCAGGTTGGGGATCACAGCTGGGTGATCTCGTTGGTCGAAGGTGACTGGTGCCTCTGACCATTTGAGAAATTGAGGAAAAGGTGGAGTTATCAGACTAACCTCCCTTTCAACTGCCTTGTACTGTCATTTGGACTCGTACGTGGCAGATCCTCCGAAGATATGGGCCACCGTGTGTTCAGCTTCGTGATACTCGGGCTCATCTTCGTTGGCCTTTTCCTTGGTTTGCTCGAGGCCGCGTTCGGCTAGGGCTGCCTTCAGCTTCTCTTCAACCTTCTTGCCAATACCTTGGCACTCGTCAAATTCATGTTTGTCTGTATGATGAACGGGGTAGTATTTCTTGCCACCGCGGCTCCGACCCTTGTTGTCACCGATGTTCCGTGCTTTGCTCCTATCGACCGCGGCTATGGTAGAATCACTCTTCCGCTTTCCTCTATGGCTCTTGTTCTTCTTGGCCCCTTGTTTGGACGACTCAGGCTTGTCGTGCTCAGACTTGGGGTTGTCGAGGAAGTCGCGAGCCTCAGCACGGATGGCGTACTTATCAGCCAACTCGAACAACTCACGAGTGGTTCGAATCTTTCGAGTGGCGAGCTTCCCTTTAAGCTCGCGGTCCTTGACTCCGTTTTCGAAGGCCATAATCACATCTTCGTCGGAGATGTCGGGGATCAAGTTGCGCTTGTTCTGAAGCGCCTGATGAAGTCGTGCAACGACTCGGTGGGTTCTTAGATTACCCGATACAAGTAGTTGCGGTTCCCAGGGCGTTCGTATGTGCCCTAGAAATTAGCGATGAACAGTGCTCGCAGCTCGGCCCATGAGGATATGGACTGAGGAGGGAGGTTGAGTAGCCAGGATCTTGCTGCACCATCGAGGGTAGTGCGCAAGTAATTGGCCATCATCTTCTCGTTCCCGCTGACCGCCCTCATGACAGTAGTGTAGATTTGCAACCATTCAACCGGGTTAATTTTACCAGAGTACTTTTCGACAGGCCCTGGCTTGAACTTATCCGGCCATCTGACGGCTCGGAGCTCAGGAGTATAAGCTTGGCATCCTTCGTCGACATCCTCGGGCAATGTCTGCCGCTGGTGATATCTCCTCTCTGGTCGAGGACTTCTGGTTCTAACCGGTGATCGGCCGGCCGGCTGGAAGTATTCACTTTGGCATCTTTGTGGAGAAAAACTCTCTTTCTCGCTCTTCGCGAGCTCGTTCTTCCCGTCGATCGCGTAGTACGAGGCGCAAGTCCCGCTGGTTGTGGGGAATACGATCTCGGAGATCTTCTGGGCGCTTCGGGTAGTTATGTCGGAGCGTCCCGGAAGTATGATGGCTCGAGGCAGCTGCCACTGTTCTCGAGTCTGGGCGACTGCGGTATGAGGGTCGCGGCGTGCAACTCGACGCGACCTGCTGATGGGTGCGCCCTGGCCTCGAGTTGGTTACTCAGGCGGTTTGGGCCTACGCCGCATCAAGAAGTGCTCTCATCTGGTCGAGCACGGAAGTCATCGGGTTCTCTGGACCCGATGGAGGGAGTTTTTTTAACAACATGTGGGCACACTGGATGTTCACTTCAGGGGTGATGAAGACATCATTGCCGCAATGCTGTTGAGAGGTTGACCCTGCAACACGATCGGACCCATTAGGGTGGTCGTGTCCTTGTAGGTCATATATCTTATTGGCAACTATCGCCCCTGGGCGAGGCGTCGCCAAGTTGACCTGATCGAAACGCTTTGTCAAATTGGCCATCATTCCGGCCGCAGTTATAGCATTGGTGTCTCGTCGATGGTCCATCGTGCCTGGGGCGACGACGTATGCTGCGAAGGCTGCTAGTGGGTCTCTGGGTGTTTTCAAAGGAGCTTGGAGCCCTAGGTTGCCCACGGCCTCCGCTTGGGGTCCTCTTGAGAGTTTTCCGCAGAGGCGGTATTGTCGTTCCTGGCCACATACACGTAGCGATTTGCTTGATTGCTAATGTCGTGGCTACTGCTATCCTCGCCGCTACTAGAGCTGTCGCTATCCGTTTCAATGCACTTTAGGAGATTATCTCCCATAGGATCGAAATCGAGAAAGGACACTACTCGGCTTAGATCCCAAGATCGGGACTCGATGAGGCCAAGATGCTCGAGCGTGCCTCCGAGTCCCCACTGGTAAAGCATTGTTCCGAATGCGATCTGGGAGCCGACGATGGGGACTTGGACGATGAAAGTGTTGGAGTTGACGGCACCGCTAACGTTGTTGTCGACTCCATAGGAAACACTCGTCATCATCGTAGTTGATCTGCAAAAACAGTTAAAGGCCCCTACCTGGCGCGCCAACTGTCAGGTTAGGAAATCGACGGTAAATTTGTAACGGGTACCTTCGGGGTTCGCAGGATCAACAGACACAGACAAAACAAGATTTAGACAGGTTCGAGCCTCTCAGAAGAGTAATACCCTACTCCTGTTGTTTTGCACTATCGGATCGCTGAATGCGGAGTACAAATCTGGGGGGTGTAATCTCTGGTTACAAGATGGGAAAACTATAGCTAGATCTAATCTGGCGACTAAGGTCTAGCAGGTGCTCTCCTCGAGCTTCTTCTTTCGTATGCTCTAATTGCTCCTTTTCGGGTCCCCTTTCTCCGTTCATCTCTTCTGTATTTATAGCTGGGTGCACCGTCTTCTTGAGATGTCACCGGATGAGGACTCCGTATCATTCCCGATCTGGAATCTTCGTTCCAAGATCCTCGTAGGGAAACTGATCTTCCTTATTTATTCGGTGTACTCAATTTGGTTTCCTCGTTACGGGAGCAAGATCGAGTCTTTCCTGACATAGAGATACCCTTTCCGTTAGCCTTTTCTCCCGTAGAGATAGGGCTCTTGGCGTCCGGGGTATACGGTATAATTTCCGTCTCTTCCGATGCGCGTGCATATCCATATTTAGATATTCGACAAGAAGGGTTAGAGATGACTGATCCTCATTTGCTTGCTGCCCTAATTGGCCCATCAAGGCGCCTGGATCCATTGATCCCAGTGTGGGTCATTGTTAGGTGGCGGGATGATGTGGTTTTTTGGAGGTTTGTTTTGTTGGTTTTCCTTTGGAAGTTCTGGCTCAAGTCGATAGAATTGGTTGGCATGGAGGTACATTGGCAGTTCCTCGTCACCCGGGAAGGCGTCAAGAAAGTCACAGTTTAGGATGAAGACCGAAACTGTCCAAGATTCGCCTCATCCACCGAGTGTATTGCCTTTCTTGATAACAAGGCGACGGGAATGGAGGTTGTGTCTTGGGCAAGGACATTACAGATCACTCTGCCTTGAACTTGGTCATTTTCATACCAATATAGAAGTTTCCCAAATGTTGCGTCTTCGTGAGTTTTGGGTGGTCCGGCGAGGATCATATCTGCACAATCCCGGCGGAATGTACCGCCTTCATCAACTTGCATTCCATCCGGAATGAAGCGATCCGGCTTGACAATCTCGTCGTCTGCCATGGATGAGGTTTGAGAGAGAACCTGTTCTTGGTGAGACACACAAGAGAGTGTCGCCGTAGAGAGGGACACAATCAGTGGAATTTGAAGGCAAAACATTTCTGGGAACCGCTTCGGTATTGTGGTGAACTGTCCCTAGACGGTGGGCCAACGGAAGATACAATTTTGGGACAGACCTCCAGATCTTGGACTTGGCTCTACTCGAGATTATGCGATGCTTTAGAATATGACCATATCGGTAACATCCTTTGCATCTAACATAATTAATGCAATTGGCTAAAAGATCTCCCTCCCCGAGGCAGCGGGAACAACGAAGAACGGAATGATTACTCGGGAGACTTAGGGTGGTGAACGGGTTTGAATTCTTCAGACGAACACCTCCAACACCATGGATGAGGGAATGAAGTTGATGTTCAACCGAGGATCTTTGTTCCGAATGGATCACAAGCGGGAAAGAACAACTAGGTCTGCCAGAGGCAATGGACAAACTCATGGATCCGACTTTAACTTGATGGAAAAAGTTTGAACGTTCTTGCACCAAAGTCGGCTAGAAAGTTGATTTGTTACTTATTGAAAACAAAATAATGGGTTGTTCCTATTTTGAGAGGACCAAAATTATCTGGTTTCAAAATAAGGACAGTTATCACAATAATATCCTTGGTCCTAAATATCAATCTTTTAGGCTTGAGCTATTTGACTGTTCCTTTTACTAAAGTTAAACAAGCCACTAGTTTTCTTACAACTGTTTTCCCTTCAAAGACTAAAGCTATTGAAAATTCGCAGAAGCAGAGCTCAATGATCAGCACAGCAATAAATCATCTCCAATTAGCATAAAAGGATTATGTCTACCCTGGAATAGGAAAAGAAAAACTATCCTGTACACTTAAATGAAAGATGAATGTACAGAATAGGGATCAGTTTTTAGGAATCCTTTTTTTTAGGGAGGGATTTGAAACAGTACCAACACCATGTTGAGGGCACCTTGTTGCAGAGAGAAGTCCCATGCAATATATGAGTTGACAGCCTCCACGCTCAAAATAACCTGAAGAACATGAATGACAAAATATAAGCATCTTGAGGCCGTCCAAACAAAAATAATCAGCTACTAAATGTTCTAAGTTACTATTCAAAGTTCTTAGACTACTACAAAACAAATCTCCCTTTTATATTGTTTATCAATACATCAGGGATCAGGCAAATAATTATGTCCAACTAGATCGGTACCTCATGTGTCTTTCCCGCTGGAATAATGGTTTCTGTGTATACATCGTTATTCCTACCAAAATAGTGGAGAAGAAGGTAATAATTCAGTTCTGCACACGTCTTCAAAACTTTTCCTAGTTTTGTAGTAAGCTAAAACGCTAAATGAGTACTGCAAAATGCATCAAATTTCTACTGAAAGGAGAAAATACCTTGAATTGGCACCTGCCTCCTCGGCAGATATGAAGAATGGAGCGTTCACAAAAACCTCACTGCAGTGGGTGGCCTCAAAGTTAACAAAGTGTTAAAAATCATAAATAGAAATAATAGCATTTCGACATAACATATATAAAGATCCAGTCAGGCAATGCGAACCTTCGTTAGATCAGCATCTAACTGCCTAAGTTAAAATAGACTCTTGTATATTAGTTACAGGTTACACTTGGTTATCCTCAAGAAGAAATCACATTTTGCTGGATTCAGTAAACACCAAATAGCTCCAAGAAAATAGGGCCAGCAGCCAAGATGTTAAAAAGTATTACAATAATGGCTTAACAAAAGATCAACTGATAATTCTCCTCTCAATGGCAATACGGCATACAGTTAAAGAATGTCTCAAACTAAAATGCTCCAAGCAAAAAAGAGAAACAAGTAAAAAATTGAATATTTCAAAACCGTGCAAAGAAACAGGAAGCCCGAACTTGGTTATTACTTGAAAACCACAGGACAAAAAATGTATAATCTTAGATATATCTTGCTTGCAAACTAAGCCTGCCAGTTTGGTACTCAAGGGAAAGTGAACATAAAATGAGTAGATGACCATGAATTAACAATTTAAATGCATAAATGTTAAGCACTTGTATTGATCATGGGAAGTTGGGAACAGTAGTAGTCAACATGCTATGTATAAAGCACAATTACTAGATGAGGTTGATAATGAAATTATTGTTACCCTATGAATTTAGTGAACTTCTCAAATTCCTCAGTGTAG
Source organism: Rhipidocladum racemiflorum (assembly GCA_036346355.1). Classification (NCBI taxonomy): domain Eukaryota; kingdom Viridiplantae; phylum Streptophyta; class Magnoliopsida; order Poales; family Poaceae; genus Rhipidocladum; species Rhipidocladum racemiflorum. The sequence goes on along the minus strand of CM070577.1, from coordinate 47,139,903 downwards.
ATAACCACAGCCTGCTGCAACACAGCAATGTCATCCTTTTCTCTGTTCAATTTCAATAGATAGATAATTTCTGAATTAGGGGATCGTGATGCAGATGCAAACAGAGCTAGTTCCTGCAAGTATCTAGTAAAACAAAAGCAATGTAAATTCTTCCGGATAGAAGTTAATTCAGTAAACTCACATTTTCCTCTGTCCATATCGTGCCAAAGAGAGATGTAGATACAACCGAATTGCAATCACCAGTTTTGTAAGAGTGTACAGTGCTGGCCCATATCGTTCTCTTTGCTCTACCATAGGTCTGAAGAGATTCAAATTGAAAGAAAGGGAAATTGTGTCATCAATTTTATTTATGTCCTCCATATACCACATATTCAATACGCAGGCCACTACATGTTAATTCATGTTTTGATAAAAAAAAAATACATACATACCCATTATCATCATTTATTTGTCGAATAAAGTCCAATAAAACCTGCAATATTCAGTACAAGAGATTGGATGTAAAATTATGTCTTCATTTAACATGGCATGCTAAAAGGAGTAGTCAGTACTTAAGGGAACAATCTACATTTTGATAATGACATATCAATATCTGATGGGATCTTTCCTCGCCCGAAAAAAAAAAATCTGATGGGATCTTAAAGAAGTTTGCAGTAATCCAATGTAACCACAACACTAATTTTCTTGTGAAAAAGAAAAATGGCATAATGAAGATGGTGACTATGACTGCAACTAAGCTAACCTGTGGAACACCAACCAAGTACCTAACAAGCGTCTTATATACACCTGTTGCAGAACCAAGTTGTGCTAATTGCACCCGCCTACAGAACATAATGGAAAAAGATCATAGATTTATTGGTAATGAGTATGTATAGACCGATAACTGAAAGGAGAACAACCTTTCCATTTGTTGTTTCCATAGCAATGCATATCGATCACGAATGCTTCCACCAGCACTAACTAAAGCATCGACCGCAGCTTGTTTATTTCTCTCTGAGCGTTCTCGCTGTTGCCTGATTAGTGTACCCCGGAAATCTTGTGGCATGTATGTCATAACTGCAGATATTATAAATGCAGATCAAATACCAATAATGCGCTTGAGATGTACTTGCACGCCCAAAAGGCAAATATGGAACCAAAGTATGACGTAATCAAGGTGAAGGAAAAACTATTGTTATACTGTACAATTTTAAGTTGCGGATATCGATTCTCCAAACAAAGGACAGGAAAGTCATTTACGTAATGCGTCAGGAAATATAAAATGAAAGGAAAGAACAACGACCTGTATTGAAAACATTATCGGCATTTTTTAGTTGAAACTGTTCTAACTTCTTCAACATGTCCTTCAATTTAGTTTCAACATCATCTAGTATAGAAACTGTCTCAGCATCTTCTGGTGTGGACTTCTGTTGAAGCTGGTCACATGCACATGCCAAATGTTAACTTCAAACAAAATAAAGGTAGAATTCTTCCTTGCAGACAGATCAAAAGCTGAACTTGCTGCAACGGGACAACGAGATTTGTTAATCAAAAATAGAATTTCTTCCATTTGTTCTCTGTTCTTCCACAAGTTCTCATCAATTTTATGGGCAGGTATGCCACCTGCTTCTTGTTCCAAGAGCTCCTCATCTTGGATATGCAAAATGGATGGAATTATCATGTCAAGACAATGTTTGCTTCCGAAAGATTATCCAATATTTAAAGCTCCAGAATTTGGCAACAAAAAAGTCTTGGTTGATGTTTAGTGTCAAGTGAAAAGCTACATTCTTAGTCATTAGGTTCGAAAATGATTGAAGCCTACATTCTTAGTCATTCGTGAAGCTTTAATCAACAGTACACATGGATGAACAAGCACAATTCACAAGAAACTGTAGCATGAGATCTTCCACTGCTAATTTATGCTCATAGTTATCACGGCGATAAGGCGAGGTGAGGTGCCTGACCACCTTCACACCTTTTAAGTGTCCGAGGCATGTGACGAGGTGACGCCATACTCGCATCCCTACCCCCGGCGTGTGGGACCTTTCTGTGATCAATTCATTGTAGTCATGGCGTCCGTTCAAGGACGCCTCATCGACGCCTTAGCGTCGTGGCGGTCCTAAGCGGACGCCACGGCCGACGCCACGCCGAGGGCCCGTATGGCGTCCGAGTCGTCGCCGAGGCCTATGGCGCCCGCCGTAGCTCCAAGCCCTAGCCGCCTGGCCTGCACTCTCCACTTCGGCCCACTCGACAGTGCAGAGGAGTCCAAGACGGAGCAAAATCCAAACCCTAACCTTCAGCCCGTGCGCCCTCGAGCTCCAGCCCCCGCTCCCGCTCCGCCGACCTCCACCTCCGACGAGCTCCGGCCGTGCGCCCTCGAGCTCCAGCTGGCTCCGCCAAACCTCGACCAAGCGGCTTGCTCGCTTGCGTGTGCCTTGCTCGCCGACCTCCACTCGACGCCTTGCTCACGACGCCGACTCTCACTTGTCGCTCGCCGTGCGCCTTGCTCCGCCAAACCTCGTAGCTCCAACCCTAGCCGCCGACGCCGACCTCCAATTCCTCTGCCGTGCTCACTTGCGGCGACGCCGACTCCAGAGTCCAGTCGATCTCCTCTCCTCTCCTCTCGCTCTTGTCTCGATCTCCGTGCTCCACCGGCTCGATCTGCTGGCGATATGATGATGCTCGCTCGATGATGCTCGCTCTGCGATCTCCAGGCTCCACCAATCTCCAGTCTGTCACGACCGCTTATTTTAACTCTGTTGGCTAGGTGGTCATGGCGAGGCGAGTAGCACGCAACCACCGAAACGAACTCCTCTCTGCGGTGCATATGACCCATTGACAGATCCAAAACGAAGGCCAAAAGCAATGATCCAGGGTTGGAAGTATGGGTATTGGGGACGAGATTAAGCAACCGGATGTTGTCGCGATGCTCTTGTGTCAAGGAGGATAATGAGGGATTAAGAGATACAAGGAGCATCTTGCGGGAGGATTTGGTGATGTGCAAAAATGTGTGAACACCACCACAGCCATCATGAAGGAGATGAGAGATACTTTGTTGAAGAACAAGAGGGCTCGACCTATCTTTCTAGATGATGATCATGAGAACGAAGAAGTCAATGAATGTGGCAAGGAAAGCGAACCTTCTTCACAGCCCATTGCGCAACCAAGTTTGGGGACAGCAGCCAAGAAAGGCAAAGTACTTTAGCGTTCAAGGTTCCAGCTCCAAAGAAGCCAATTAGTGCCATGCTTCGACTGACGCCACGTGAGGTGGTAGAGCAAAGGCATTCCAAGGGACCTTCTCAAACAAGCATCCAGTCGTCTATGAGGACCAAGGAAGAAAGAGAAGCTGTTAATCTTGAGATAGCCAAGATGTTCTATGAGTGTGGCATTCCTTTTAATGTTGCACGCTCACGGCTTGAGATAGCCGTGGAGGCCATTTACCTGATGCAGAGTTACGGTACAAGCCTCCTAGCTACCATGAGTTGCGTGAGCCATTGCTCGAGAAGGTTGTCAAGGAGGCAGGCAACATGAGGGAGAAGCATGAGAAGCTTGGAAGGTATATGGTTGCGACCTCATGTCGGATGGATGGACCAGGACAGTGAGGCGCCATTTGATCAACTTCCTTGTCAATAGTCCCGAGGGACTTTCTTCTTGGAAGTCTCATTAATGCTTCCAAGGAGGTTCATGATGCACAAATGCTTGCCGCCTCTCGGAGAAAGAAATTGAGAAAATTGGCAAAGAATATGTTGCTCAAGTGATCACTTGATAATGGTGCTAACTACAAAGGTGAGCAGGCTTCTAATGGAGAAGATCCCACTATGTTTTGGACTCCTTTGTCTTACGCATTGCTTGGACCTTATGTTGGAAGACATAGGGAAGTTGAAGGAATTCAAGAAGCCTATTGCACAAGCCCGCCATCTCACCACATTCATCTATAGGCATTCAAGGCTTCTTAGTGCAATGAGGAGAAGACAGCGGGATGGATATTGTGAGACCACTACTAGGTTTGCTACGCTGCTTAACATTGTCAAGTTTGAACAAGCATAGAGAAGCATTGAAAAGCCTATTTGCAACCCGCAGATTGGACTTCAAACCAAGTTAGCCAAGGCAGTGGAAAGAAGGCATATGATGTGGTGTTTGGCAAATCCTTTTGGCACCAAGTGGAGGATTGCGTTAGAGCTTCACTACCACTACTTAAGGTGCTAAGGGTGGTTGATGGTGATGAGATGCGCCGCCATGCCGAGGTCCAATGCTTGATGTCTATTGCGAAACATAAGATCATGGCATCTTTCTCCACTCAAAACAAGAAGTCTTTGCTCACTCGCATCTTGAGCATCATGGATGGGCGTTGGGACAACCAAATGGTCACCCCATTGTATGGTGCAGCTTCTCTTCTTAAACCCGGAAAGTTCTATGCTCTCCTAAAGAAGAGTAGTGAGAATGAAGATGCCATTGCTAAATGAGGTGTGATTTGAATGAATGTCTTTCAAAGATGGTGGAAGATCCAATCCTTCTAGACAAGATTGATAGCCAAGTGATTCTCACGAGAATCAAAGAGGAGTGTTTGCAAATAAAATGGCAATCCAACACGCAGACAAGGAATCTAGTAAGTGTTTGTAAATTTCCAGCATGCTTCTTTTTGTTTATAACATGCTAACTTCAACTTGTTTATCATTTCTAGTTGATTGGTGGCGTGCATATGGTGGCAAATGCATAGAGCTTCATAGGTTTGCAAGGCGAATAGTTAGTCTATGTGCTTCATCATCCTGGTTGTGGCGTAATTGGAGCACTTTTGAATTTGTAAGTTTTACTAGAAAATTATATGAATCATTAGGTTTAACCTCTTATTTTTATTGACCCTGTATCTTGGATGTTTTCTAGATGCATACCAAGAAGAAACCAGGTTGGAGCACAAGAGGTTGAATGATTTGGTCTATGTTTCATACAATAGCAAGATGACCTCTAGGTTTCAAAAAGAGGCGTGAGGAGGGGACCAAAGGCTATGACCCATTGATTTTGGAGGAGTTTGATTGGGACAATGAATGGGTTACCGCGTGACGCCCAAAGCCAATGCAATTGCAGGCCATGATGGCCTTACATGGGATGATGTTGATGAAGTTATTGGTGCATCGACCAATCTTCGAGGTTGCAATTTTCCTAGGAGAGCTCATGGTCGACCTATACGCTACGAGGCGTAAGAGGGGCAGCAAGTAGAGGAAGAAGACTTAGAAGAGGACATTCGATCCACGCACTAAGGGGAAGATGAGATGGAGGTCGATGATGAGGGGATGAGGAGATAGTGGTCGATGATGATGATGTTGATGACTATGGTGAAGATCCACTGATCTTGAAGAGGAGTGGAGGAGGAGAGGATGACACTACTAATACCGATAACGATTTGATGGATGATTATTGATTATGCGGTTATGCCTAGATGAGAGAGGGTTTGAGATGCAAAACTATGTTATTTTGTTAACTATGTTATGTCATTGTGGTCATGTGGCGCCAAACTACATTATTTTGTGAACTATGTTATGTATTAGACTTGGTGGTGTCAACTTGTCAACTATTTTAATGTCTTATTATGTTGCAATTTGGTTGTTTTTATTCGCCTTACATATATGTCTAAAAAGGCGCCTCGCCTCGCGCCTTAACCTCTTAAAAAGGTAAAAAGGTCCTGGCACGCCGCGGACGCCTTACCGCCGTGACAACCATGGATCAATTCGTAGCTTATGAGGTTCAAATTAGAATAATCCAATACATCTAAGGGCTAAAATGCAATATATGTAAACCTGGAGGACCGCATCGCAAAAGTTCGAAATCCCCCTACATAACCCTAGCATCGCAAAACTCTTACGCCGGCAAGGCTAGGCTAGCTTGCCAGCGGTCGTCACCACTACGCTACCTCTCGAGACTTCCCTTCACCACTCTCATTCCATCGCCATCTTCCACCAAGCGCCACTGCCTTTCTTCTCCTCCCTCCTTCACACTGTTAGCATGACACACTCCTCCCGTGCCTCACGCATCCAGCGGGGGCGACCAATCCGGCCTTCTTCCTTGGCTCCGGCCACCAGTAGATCCCACGGTAGCACGAACGGCAGAAGACAGATCCGACAGCAGCTTCGGCAGGGTTAGATGGGTCCGAAGTCAACACGGATGTGGTCGGCTGTGTCTGGCCTTCTTCCTCAACGATGGGATGGCGGCGGCCTACGGTAAGTTTTCCCTCTCCCTTAACTCCTACCTCAGCTATTCCCGATGCCATACTCCGCCTAAGCGACGCCTTGGCCGTAAGGGGAACGCCATAGGCATCTCCGGCAAGGCGACGCCATGGCGCAACGCCCTTGAACGGCCATACCGCTTAAGCGACTCTTAAGTGATGCTTGGATAACCATGCTTATGGTGGCATGCATCTTTGTCTTGCTTAGAAACCATGGTTGTCACGGCGGTAAGGCGTCCGCGGCGTGCCAGAACCTTTTTACCTTTTAAGAGGTTAAGGCGCGAGGCGAGGCGCCTTTTTAGACATATATGTAAGGCGGATAAAAACAACCAAATTGCAATATAATAAGACATTAAAATAGTTGACAAGTTGACACCACCAAGTCTAATACATAACATAGTTCACAAAATAATGTAGTTTTGCGCCACATGACCACAATGAGCAATCTGCTCGTGCTGCTCGGACGCCTTTAGCAGAGAGTTAAAAGAGCAGAGGAGAAGGAGATCGACCTGGAGAGCAAAGCAGAGGAGAGGAGATCGAGACAAGAGCAGAGGAGAGGAGATCGACCTGGAGAGCAGAGCAGAGGAGAGGAGATCGACCTGGAGGTCGCTACCGAGCTCTGGCCGAGGTCGAGCTGGAGCTCGGGCTGGAGGTCGAGCAGATCGAGACCTTGGAGGTCGGCGGCAAGACGGCCGAGGTCGGCAAGACGCAAGACACGCGCAGAGCGGACAGAGGAGCTGTTTGGCGAGGCGGCGACGGCAGACGCAAGTGAGAGTTTGGCAAGACGGCCGGAGGTTTGGCGCAGACACGAGCCGGAGCTGGTCCCCTTCTCCTCAACTCTATGGCGGCCGCCATAGACCTAGGCGACGCCACGGACGCCTCGGCGACGCCTCGGTGATGCCTCGGACGCCATACACGACCTCGGCAAGGCGTCCGCCGTGGCGTCCGCTCCGGACCGCCACGACGCTTAGGCGTCGCTTAGGCGTCCGTTCAAGGACGCCATGACAACCATGTTAGAAACAGACAAATTCATTTTCACCACTAAGCTCATCTTACTTTGCCACTGGCTATATCACTGACAGGTGGGTTTTGTGCCCATATGTCAATAAGAGAACTAAGTGGCAACAATGAAATTCACTTGAAATTAGTGGCCAAAACGAAATTTTCTCATTCAAAATTTAAGTTCTAAAACCTTGGAACACATCCCTGCTCCTAGTTTCCCGCTACTTCCCTTTCTAAAATAGTTACATTTGTATTCAATTTCTTCTAAATTATCTTTGTTTGTTTGTTTTTCCTAAAATTCAACTCACAGGCAATGGTGAAAGAAGAGGGGATAAACTAGGGAGAGGCCTAGCCTCCCTCGTGATCCAAGAATTTGCACAGACCCCTTTATAGTTTTAATTTTTTTTTTGTTTACTACTATAAGGGCCATGGTTATCACGGCACCCGGCGAGGCGAGTCGCCTAGACACATAGGCGACAGTTAGACGACCAAAACAAAATGGAATAATTGATTATTTGCCACAAAGTTGATGTGCACTTGATGATGTGCCACGCCATGTCTCACTGACATTTAAGCCCAGGGGCCAAATGTCAATGAGACATGGCGTGGCAAATCATCAAGTGCACATCAACCTTGTGGCAAATAATCAAATCTCCCAAACAAAATATAATGCACCAGCAACAGCCAAGTAAGCATCAAATCCATTAATATAAACTCCTCTCATCCTCTGTTCCTCACTCGTCAGCTAGTCAGCCCTTAGTCCTCACTTAGTGCCACCACCAGCAGCAGCAACAATCGCCGCCACCTCCTGGCCGTCCACCTCTGTCGCGCAGCGACACATCACCGGCGGCGGTGGAGGCGACGGAGGTGGACAGCCTGGAGGAGAAGGAGGTGGCGTCGAGCAGGCAACAGAGGTGGAGGGTAGGAGCTTACCGGATCTAGAGGCGACGGGTCGCGGCGAGGGCTAGAGGGGGAGGCGACGGCCGAAGATGATGGGATCTAGAGGGCAGCGACGCCGCAACAGGCTGCGGACGACGGAGACTACGGCGAAGGTCCTCTCAAGAGTCTCCATGCTCTAGGGTTTATTGCCAAACCTGACTCCTCTACTTTACCTTGGCCCTTTGCTCCTTTAATTGGCGTCATGTTGGCTCGGCGCCCGCTTGGCCACCTCAACAGCAACGCCTAGTCGTCCGCCGCGACACCTGGGCCAACTAGGCAGTCACTTGAAGAGCTCCAAGCGAGGCGATGGGTCCTGACGGCCTCCCCCGGCCACCGGACGCCTAGGCATCGCCTAGGCGACGCCGTGATAACCATGATAAAGGCCCCCTCATCAAATATAATTACACTATGTCACTATATGGGTTATTTTGTCCCCCTCTATCCCTAAGTCCTTGCTCCATCCTTCATTGTGGTAAGTATTAGGGAGAATTGATGATTTGCCCCGTTTTAGTTGGTGCAATTGATCATTTTCCCCTTATGTCTCACTAACATGCGGGGCATGTTGGATCATTTATCCAATATGTCTCACTGACATGTGGCCCTAGAGCCCGCATGTCAGTGAGACATCACGGGGCAAATGACCAATAGCACAAGTAAAGGAGGGCCAATCATCAATTATTCGTAAGTATTAAATGTTGATTGACACAAGTACACTGACTAGAGCAACGTAGAATTATGTGATCCAAACTTAACTGTTTTGAGCCTAGTCCCGACAAGTCATTGGTCCAAGTCTTTAGCAGCTCCAAAACAGATAGGTTTTATAACATCTACAGGATAGGTGAGCAACGGTTAGGGCACACCAAGGTCCGTTTGGCGTGACCAGCAGTGGAGCTAACAATATGCTCCAAATCTTCTACTTGTGTAAACATGTAAACTCCATTGTAGCAGTCCAAACAATGTGCAGAGGTACTACCATCCAATCAAGGGAAGCTGGCAAATATTTTTGCCCATTATAAAATGTTCAAATTGAGAAACATGATCCATTCTCACATTGATTGGACAGCTCACGGCAAGGTCTGCATGTTGACACTAAGAATGGGGTCTGCAACAGATAAAACCCCAGCTATATAGCCTTAAGGAGGCAGCTGCAACCAGGGTTAACCAAACTGATTTAGGGTTGAAAATCGAAGTCCCAGCGGTACTAGTTTACTATGAAAATCACCAAAATCGATGGGTTTCGAATTCAAAAAAAATCGAAAATCAACCGGTTTTCACGAAAATCGATCGATTATCACCGAAAACCGGGTCGGTTTTGACCGAAAATCGACCGGCCAATTGAGCCTTTTTTGGCGGGCGATTTTTGTCAAAAATCAAGCGATTTTCACCAATTTTTGACCGGTTTACGGCGCATAAATTTTTTCAAAATTTTTGAATTTTTTCAAAAAAAATTTGAATTGGACCGGTTTACCAACCGGTTTAGGGTTTCGAACCGGCTCGATACGGTTGGTTTTCACGAAAATCAACCGGTTTTGTTAACCCTGGCTGCAACCCAAAGGATACCACAAGTTTACATGCATTACTACCTCCAAACAACAATTGCAACCCTAAGGATACCACAAGTTCAAATGCAGTACTACCTCCAAACGACGATGGCAACAACAACATCAATAGTGTGGGTCAACAGACTTACAGACAACATCAAAGGTGTGACAACCTGTAAATTTGAAATTTCTAACAACATACATTCCTATTACAAAGCGGAGATGACAGTCATGACACATAATAAGGATCTCAAGCTAATGAGCAACCCTTAAATATTGTAAATTAGAGGGCCCCCTCTAAAACAAAAACGTCCACACAACTAGCAAGCTCAATAAAGAAGGTCAATGATAAGCAGGACTAGCACAGGATCAAATCTTTTTGACGGGTTCAGCTTGGAGGACTTAATTCTCAAGTCATTTAGCAGTTCATCCACGCTAATAAGCCTCAATTGTCATTAGTCTCAAGAATCTCAACCAACTTTCGCAAAACTAGAAGAGAAAAAAATCGAACCTGTTAACAATTATGAACAGCGTGCACACATCCTTACGCTTCATCAAGAACCGATTCTTTACTGCTTTAAGCAACCTCAGCAAGCAACTCGCTAATCCAGACAGGATTGCAGAGAGCTACACACCCCTAGAAGCAAAAATCGAATTCCTGGGATACCCATGCTTAGCTAACTACCCCGCACGGAAAGAACCGACACCCATTCGAAGAGTTCCCATTCCACCCCCGCTGAATAGCGGGAGATGAAGGGCGCTAGCAGCGGCGGGGCCCGCTGGGCCGAGAAGCGAGCGGATCGTGGCGAGATCCAAGGGCAGGGCGCTCACCGGGGGTGACGGGGGCGAGGTCCGCGGAGAGGCCGCGGAGCCGGGCGCTGAGCGCGGTGACGTCGTCGGGGAGCGGGGGCAGCGGGTACTTGTCGTAGTAGCTGGCGAGGTAAGCCCGCGTGATCGGCACCAGCCCCTCCGTCGCCATCTCCGGCGGGCCGCGGGCGTCAGTCGGGGCCTGGGCGGTGACGTGGGGGCAAAGGGAATGGGAGGGCAGGGAGCGCAGGGCACGTGAAAGGGACGTGCGGTTGGAGGGGAGGATGGGTCACCGGACGGTGGGTTTTGAAGGAGGAGGAGAAGGGGGGAAGAAGGCGAGGGTGGTGGCAGCTCCAAAAATCATCGACAAAATGGTTTGATTTTTGTGATTTTTGTTTGTGTCGGTGTGGTTCGCTTATTAAACCGTTCGATAAATTTGTCTGATTTTAAAAAGTTTTTAAAAATCAAAAAATTTTATACGATGTAGGATCGGTGAAAATCGCTCTATTTTTTATGAAAATAGATAAAAATCGCTCAAAAAATTAACTGCAAAATAATTTGACCGGTATCGATTTTCGGTGAAAATTGATCAATTTTCATTGAAAACAATCGATTTTTTATTTTTTTTATTTTTTTGTTCAAAATTTTTATTTTGAAATTTTTCGGTATTGACGATGTTGCCAATTTATGAAAATCGATTTTCAAGTGATTTTTTCGATATAAATATGTGAAAGTGGTCCCGTGCGTGGAGCAGTTGGTTCCTAATTGTGGACCACACTAGACTTTGCTTTAAAGTCTATTCGGTATTTTAAAAACTAAATATTTAACTATATGAATTTTACAATTCGATTCAAAAAACATCCTAATCAGGTTTTGCATACTAGTATTGCCCGCACGACGTGATGAGTTGACGGCTTTGTCATGTAGAATAACACGCTGGACAATTGTAGAAGAATGACATATAAGGTTCATTAGGGCTTATGTTCCAAATCGAAATAAAGAGAGGAGAGAACAGCTATGGAAGCATAATTGGGAACTTGGCGGGGAAAAGCACACGTGGGCCCCACTTGTCATTGGCCTAACTTGGTTAGCATGTCATCTTCCATAGCAAAACTACTCACTCATTACACCACACGGGTAATACCACTATGTGAAATCGTTTTAGGGTGTTATTTGAACCGCATTGCAAAGTTTGAGAGGGGTCAAATGTCTGGTTGTTTCGGGTGTTGGATGGACTTTGGACCAAAGTTCGAGGAGTTATATGGACTTCTTCATTTTATTAATTCACAGTCATTCAAAGGTTCCGTAGTCTCACTTATCTTTACTCTTTTAAAAGAAGGAAGTGGTGATGGTTTCTTTCGTGTATCTGAAGCATCTAGGCCCCAATTAATGACAATTGGTTTAAAAGACTAATAATTTCTCTTGAGAATATGAGAACAAGTTAACCGCAACTATGGCATTATATGCATGAGCAAAAAGAGGACAAGAGAAGAAGAGATTAAAGACTTGTAGTTGATGTACAAGAATAGATCATTGTCCTTTTTCTATTTTTACCGATCTCGGAGTTTTGGAGAAAAAGATCGGATTTTTAGATCAGTTGCAATACTATAAAGAGGGAAAGTTGATTAGTATTTTGACATGTCAAAAGGTTCAAAATTTGGCTCAAATACTTTTCAAAATTCATACTAAAAGCATTTATTTGGAGTTCAGACTTTAAATCGTGCATCTTTAGTAAAATCGGCACTACCGCCATTATATTTGCGGTAATGATACGAGGGTGCGCCCGACCTTCACGGCGTAGGATCGAAGATACTCGCGAAACCTGATGAATCTTGTGCGGCCAACCATTGTAAACACAACAACCTGCAGCACCGAGTTCGTCCAACCTCACGTTGTCCACTCAACCAAGTCAAGCGGATTACAATCCTCGCTGCAATCACAAAGAGCTTGCAAGAACAACGGGAAGGAATGCACAATCTCAAGTTTATTTCAGCTAGTGGCTTGAAATCTCAAGAATATGCATATAGCAAATCTATTATCAAAGTTTAACAACCTCCCCTTTGTCTCAAAAGTGGTCTCCTCTTATAGATAAGAGAGGAAAAGAAGCTAAGGAGATGGCTGCAGGTAAACCTTAATGTTTACATGGGAACCAAAGCCCAGAATTAATGGTGGCGCAACACCCAATGTATTGGAAACAATTTCTGGACGCCAAAGTGTTTTGATGATATCTTTGTGCTCGCTTGGAATTTGAGGGTGGGGCCAGATCCATTGGAAAGCTGAGCTCGATATCTTTCCAGGCTGTGGTCGAACACTTCAAACGGATTCCGTTAGTATCCTCTATGCCCGTTTTTCTCCAGGCTGGTCATTGGAGGCCGAACTGAGCTCTTCTGCATTCACATCTTGCATGTTGACTTGTCTATGCGCCTCTTGATCTTCCCTAAGGTGTTCACGCCTCCTTGTATTGTTTTCATACCTGAGAGTAATCAAATTACTTGAATTAGATAGCAGCTGACTCTCACAAGTAATGGGATTCATAAAAAGGAGCGAGTTCACCTGCTAATTGATTTGTTTAGCTCGTGCACGTGTTATTGGTCCTTGGAAAAGATTTGGAGTTTCTCGAACAATAGTAGGGGAAGTGAATGTTGATGGTGTTATGTTGCCGGTATCATCCTCCCCCTCTTGGAAAGGAGTCGCCCTCGACTGCTTCTTCCGCCCAAAGAATGGTGATAAATCAGCAACATTAAAGGTTGTACTCACATTGTAATCATCCCCGGGAAGCTCGATCTTGTATGCATTGTCATTGATCTTCTCAAGAACTTTGAATGGACCATCAGCTCGAGGCATCAACTTAGATTTGCGCTTATCTGGAAAGCGCTCTTTGCGTAGATGTACCCAAACCAGATCACCTGGTTCAAATAGCTTCTTCTTCCTTGTTTTGTTCACCCTTTCAGCAAAGTAGCGCGCCTTCTTCTCTATCTCTTCCTTGGTCTTCGCATGAATAGCTTTCACAAACTGAGCACACTTTGTAGCCTCCATATGAGTCCTCTCTTGAAGTGGAAGTGGCAACAAATCAAGTGGCGTGATTGGTTTAAAACCATACACCACCTCAAACGGGCACAATTGTGTTGTTGAGTAAACTGCCCTGTTGTGGGCAAATTCAACATGTCGAAGACAGTCCTCCCACTCCTTCAGGTTCTTCTTGATCATCGTACGCAGCAACATGGAGAGTGTGCGGTTCACCACCTCCGTTTGTCCATCTGTTTGTGGGTGACAAGTTGTAGAAAATAACAACTTTGTCCCCAGCTTTGCCCACAATGTCTTCAAGAAATAGCTTATGAACTTGGCATTGAGATCTGAAACAATGGTTCTTGGCATCCCATGTAGTCTCACAATTTCCCTGAAAAACAAATCAGCTACATTCGACACATCGTCGCTCTTGTGGCAGGGGATGAAGTGTGCCATTTTGGAGAACCTATCCACAACTACAAATACAGAGTCCCTCCCCTTCTTAGTCCTAGGCAATCCTAAAATAAAATCCATGCTAATATCCTCCCAAGGTGCATTAGGAATAGGAAGTGGAGTATACAAACCATGTGGATTAAGTTTGGACTTAGCTTTATGGCATGTGACACATCGCTGCACAAGTCTCTCAACATCTCTTCTCATTTTTGGCCAATAAAAGTGATCGGACAGCATGGCCAAAGTCTTTTCTCTTCCAAAATGCCCCATTAAGCCACCTGCATGTCATTCCTGCAACAATAGCAAACGAACAGACGAATCTGGAATGCATAGCTTGTTAGCGCGAACAAGAATCCATCATGAACATGGAACCTTTCCCAGCCTTTCCCATCTTTGCATTTAGAGTATGGTTCAGCAAATTCTTTATCTGAAGCATATAACTCTTTCAAACCCTCCAAACCAGGAACCTTGATTTCAAGTTGTGTTAAAAGCACATTCTTTCGAGACAAAGCATCAACAACAACATTCTCTTTACCCTTCTTGTATTTCACAATGTATGGAAATGATTCAATGAATTCCACCCATTTGGCATGCCTACGGTTTAGTTTAGCTTGGCCTTTCAAATATTTCAAAGCTTAATGATCAGAATGTATAATGAATTCTTTAGGCCAAAGATAGTGCTGCCAAGTTTCTAAAACACGAACCAAAGCATACAACTCCTTATCATACACAGGGTAATTCAATTAAGCACCACCAAGTTTCTCACTAAAGTATGCTACTGGTTTGCTCTCTTGCATCAAAACACCACCAATACCTATTCCACTAGCATCACACTCAATTTCAAAAGCTTTAGTGAAATCAGGTAAAACAAGCAAAGGAGCTTCAGTTAAGCGCTTCTTTAATTCAGCAAAAGCTTTTTCTTGAGAGACACCCCAAACAAACTCACTTCCTTTCTTTGTTACCTCATTCAAAGGGGCATCAACTGTGCTAAAGTCTTTCACAAATCTACGGTAAAAACCAGCAAGTCCGTGAAAACTTCTAACTTGACTAACATTTGTCGGAGTAGGTCAATTTTTAATTGATTCAACTTTTGATTCATCCACTTCTACCCCATTTCCGGAAACAACAAACCCTAAGAACACAACTTTATCTTGGCAAAAAGTGCATTTCTCTAGGTTTGCAAACAAATTTTCAGTTCTAAGCACTTCTAGCACTTATCTAATGTGATTGGTGTGTTCTTCCATTGTGCGGCTGTAAATTAAGATGTCATCAAAATACACCACAACAAATTTACCAATGAAGGCTCTCAAAACATGGTTCATTAATCTCATGAAGGTACTAGGTGCATTAGTTAAACCAAAAGGCATTACTAACCACTCATACAATCCAAATTTTGTTTTAAAGGTCAAGTTTCCACTCATCCCCTTCTTTCATCCTTATTTGATGGTACCCACTATGCAAATCAATTTTAGAGAAAATAACAGCACCACTCAATTCATCTAGCATGTCATCCAACCTAGGAATAGGATGGCGATATCTAATAGTGATGTTGTTAATTGCTCTACAATCTACACACATGCGCCATGTACCATCTTTCTTAGGGACTAAAATCACAGGGACAGCACAAGGACTTAGGCTCTCACGTACATACCCTTTGTCAAGAAGTGCTTGCACTTGTCGCTGAATTTCCTTGGTTTCTTCGGGATTGGTTCGGTATGGTGGACGGTTTGGAAGTGAAGATCCTGGTATGAGGTCAACTTGATGTTCAATGGCACGGGTCGGAGGAAGTCCAGCAGGTATCTCCTCCGGAAAGACATCTTTAAAGTCCTGCAACACACTTGATACAACACTTGGAAGGGAGGTTATGTCATTAGTAGAAAGTAGCACATCTTTGTACAAGAGTACAAAATATGATAAACAGGGGTTTGCATGCATCTCTCTTATTTCAGATTTTGTAGCTAACATTACTAGCTTGTTTCCCTCATCGTTTCCTTTTCCACTCCTATTTGGCTTGTGGCTCTCACTTACCAAAGTGGTTTTCTCACTTGTAGTCCTTTTCTCCTGTTGTTTAACACTCCCAAGGTTTACCTCATTCTTTTGCATTGTATCAACATGAATTTGAGTGGGAGTTATTGGTCTAAGAATAATTTCTTTGTTGTTCCACTTGAATGAATGTTGATTAGTGAGACCATTGTGATGACTTGCATGATCAAATTGCCATGGTCGACCGAGAAGCAAGTGACATACCGTCATTGGGACAACATCACATTCAACAGTATCACTATATTGAATTTTCACTTCTCCACCATCATTCAGCCATTGCACATGATATGGATGTGGGTGTCGCAGCTGCTTCAACCCAAGTTTTTCACACATTTCTTTACTAGCCAAATTGTGACAACTTCCACCATCAATTATTACCTTGCACACACGACCATTTACCTTTGCCTTGGTGTGAAAAAGGTTGCATCGCTGTTCATGTTCTTCCTTTTGCTGTACAATCAAGACTTTCTTGGTGACAATAAGAGATTGACCGGTCTCAAAGTCGCAATAAGTCATCTCATTCTCTTCATCTTCCAAATTAGTGATTGGAGTATCTTCTTCTTCACTTGCAGATTCATATTCTCCTCCTTCTGTGATAAGCATGGTGCGGTTGTTTGCCTCTCAGCCTTGGTTGCTTGATGCACTAACTCCACCACATTGCTATAAGGCTGAAATTCAGTGATGCGCTTGATGGGATAATTCAATCCAGCGAGGAATTGTGCCATGGTTTGTTCTTCATGTTCATAAACGTTGGCATGGATCATGGCCATCTCCATCTCTTTGTAGTACTCATCAATCGTTCGATGTCCTTGCTTTAATCCCTGCAGCTTATCAAAAAGATCACGCTTATAATGTCGAGGGACAAACCTTGCTCTCATCTCCACCTTCATCTCAGCCCACGATGCAACGGGATTCTCGCCATGCTCTATTCTTTGGTTTTGAATTTGTTCCCACCAAACTAGTGCATAATCATCAAATTCAAGCGATGCCATGGCAAGCTTCTTTTCTTCGGTGTAGTTGTGTAGGCGGAAGATCTTGTCAGCTTTCAACTCCCAAGTAAGATAATCCTCCGGATTATTGGATCCTGCAAACTTAGGCATAGAAAACTTTAGTTTGCCATACCTTTGCTCCTCAGGACGATCATTGTCATTGCGGTCGTTGCGTTGATTTCTTTCATTGCGTGGCTGCAAATTGAGGCGAATTGGTTCATGTGCAGCACCGCCACGACCCATACCACGTCCCCTTCCTAGACCACGATCATCACCACCTCTAACTGGCCCAAGGGGGGACGAATTGCATTAGCAGCACGAGCCCTTCGTGCAACAGCTTCATCATCGGTCTCATCAAGTGGAGCACCATCTTGGGCTTGTGGTCGCAGTTGTCGTACAATGTCATTAACTATGTTGGTGTGAAGTACGGCGAGTTGTTGATTCACATCAATTTGGAGATCTTGGATGGAGTTATTCAGTTCTTCCCTTAGCTGGTCATTTCTTATGTGGAGCTCTCGGCGTAATGTGTCTCGCAAGGCACAATACTCCGTCCAGGTTACTGGGACTTCAGGATCACGCCCATCATTCTCCACATTGTCTCCTTGACCAGCAAGATAAACACAATATGATGAGTGAGAAATTCTCTCAACCTCACATATCCTTACCAACGATGTTCTTACTCACCCTTTGCTGATTAACAGAGGAGCTCGCGCTTGAGTGGTGAGGCAACACGAAGTGAGGTTAAGCGAACTCACAACTGAGATTAAAGCACACAACGGATTATATGTGGAGCTTGGTAGGGAATGTGTATGACCTACACAATCTGAATTCCTGATGTTGTTTCAATAAGTAAATATCCAACCAAGAACACAATGCCTAGTTGCTGAAAACAAGATTTAAGTGATGAACACAGAAACTCACACACAAGGATGATGGAACCAGTCGCAATCAAAGGAGTGAGCTAGATAAAAATATGATGATAGCACAAACAACTCAATTGCAATGGTTATGGAAAGACGCTAGCTAGCTGCAATAGATGAAGAAGGGCATAAGATTGCACATCAAGAATGCGTTTCTCACAGTGGTGTAATAGATTTTAGTAATTTTTTTTCTTTTTTTTTGGCTCTCTTTCTTTTGGATGGCTGTGCTACTGATTTTCAGCAAAGATTCACAACTTTTCTTTTGATTTCATGCACCCGTGTGATAGCAACATATGGGTGCAGCCCTATGCAATTGAATAGCTAGTCTTGAAAGGTGCAAAGTTTTCGCAAAGGAAAGATGGGCTATCAAAACAGATTTGAAAATTTTAGCAACTTTGTAGCAGTCAGATTCAAATACATGTTCAACCATTTTTTATGCCGATTCAGAAAAACTTGTCTCTACCAAAGTTGGCGAGAAATTCATAAGCTTTTTAGAAAGTCTAAGAACGAGAAAATCCGAGTTCGTATGTGGGAGTTATGGCCAAAACAAAGGACTGGACAGAATGGATCAAAAAGTGACGCGAAGGAAGATTAACAGTTTCAGCAACAAGAACACGATTCTATGAATAAAAACTTAGTAAAACACATAAGAACAACATATTTGAGACTAAGGTTCAATATTTTTTGTGAGGCAAGTTTTTAGATTAGGTAGAAAAACACAAATCCAAACTAAGGGATGATATTTTTATGTGGCAATTTTCTAGCATATGGCTGAAAGGTAAATCTAGAACTAGGGGATAAAGATCCTACCGTGACAACCAGGGCTCTGATACCAAATGATACGAGGGTGCGCCCGACCTTCACGGCGTAGGATCGAAGATACTCGCGAAACCTAACGAATCTTGTGCGGCCAACCATTGCAAACACAACAACCTGCAGCACCGAGTTCGCCCAACCTCACGTTGTCCACTCAACCAAGTCAAGCAGATTACAATCCTCGCTGCAATCATAAAGAGCTTGCAAGAACAACGGGAAGGAATGCACAATCTCAAGTTTATTTCAGCCAGTGGCTTGAAATCTCAAGAATATGCATATAGCAAATCTATTATCAAAGTTTAACAACCTCCCCTTTGTTTCAAAAGTGGTCTCCTCTTATAGACTGTAACGCCCTAGTTTTCGCCTCCGGGAGAAAAGCTAATTTAAAGTAATTAAATTCAAAAATTAGAGTTTCTTTGGTGTTTATATTAACCTGGCATCCTTTTCCATCCAAAATCGGGATTCATTTCCCTTCCGGTCGAAAAATCGAATTTTCAGGTTCCCGCCGGTACCCGAAATTTCACCAGAGTCAAAAAAATGCTCCAAAAATCCAAAAATCACTTCAATTATATCCCAAATATTCCAAAATGATTTTAGGAACCATTCCCCGGATTTTTGGACCTTCGCTCCTATTTTATCTCGCGCGGCTTTTGTTTAATGCCCGCAATCCGCGCCTGAATATTTAATTCCACAAATTTCATCCAAATTCTGCGAAACCAATTTTATTGAGTCCCAAATATTCTAAGATGGCTCTAGAAATCTTTTCGAAATTTTTAGACCATTTTTCCTAATTTTTCTCTAGGGCGGTTTATTCGCGTAAATGAGAGCCAATAAGGGAGTATCACGTGGCGCTACAGTGCCCTTCTTCAACCTCTAGCCATGAAGAACAAAGAGAACTTCAAGCTCCTCTCCAATGGTGGTCTCTCACTTTAAATACTCACATCTTCCTCCACGCAACTCCAAATTGATCACGGCCGGTTCCGTTGGATCCGTATCGACGCCCTCTTGCCATTCCCCACCTTGATGAGCCACTAATCTCGCCGGAAACCGTCGCGTTAAAGAAAAACCGAAATGCACTTAAACGCTCATAACTCGGCTGTTTCAACTCCATTCTGCGTGATTCCACTTCCATTCTCTTCGTATAAGAATCCCCGTCCCGGTGGTATGAGTCTCCTTTAGCCTCTTCCACTCTTGCGCCCGTGAGATCAAGAAAACTAACGCCGGGTCGCCGTGTCGGTGTTCTTCGCGTTCGTGGCCGTAGATCTCTCCCCGGTGGGTCATTCTTCTTGTTACTTGATTCTTTGTGACCGTGAGGGAGTCTAGAATCTGACTCAACAATCAATTGTAGGATCCCTCATGTTTTGGAGATGGATTTCGCGTTTTTGTCGGTTCGGCCGGAGCTCCGTTCGTCGCCAAATTCGTCGCCTCCGGTGAGAATCAATCCAATTCTTTACTCCTCTAGGTCCCTAAGGATGTTATCTAGTGATTCCATGTTTTTATTTGGGTCATTTCCATGCAAAAATGGTGGAAAAATCCGGATTTTCGGATTTTTGGAGCTCTCTGTTTCTTTGGGCTCATGCCCGTGCGTGTGGGCTCGCCGCCGCCCCTTGCCACGCCGCCGCCAGCCGCCGCCGTCGCCCGTGCACCGCCGCCGCCGGCCGTGCACCGCGCCCGCCATCCGCTCCCACGCGTGCGTGCCATGCGCCCGCCGCCGCTGCCGTCGCCGGCCACGCACACTCCAAGCCTCCAAGCTCACCTCCATCCATGGCTTCCTTAGCCATGGCAAAAACCAAGCTTGAAGACAACCCCATGTCAATGACATGTGGGGCCACCTTGCCATAGACACAAACAATTCCCAAAAAATCAGAAAAAGGAAAAGGAATATTCCATGGAATATTCTCGGTTTTCCAATTTTTTGAAATTCAAACTTCGGACGCTCATAACTTCTCCGTCCGAACTCCGATTGACTTCGTTCAAATTTCTAAATTCATCTAAAATCAAGATCTACCTGCCAGTACTACTTTTGTAATTTTTAGATTTTATTTATTTTCTTGTATTTATTTATTGCCTCGATTTGCGCGTAGCCGAGGACCCCGACGCGACCGCCGACCCCGCCGCCGAAATTTCTACGTTCGACGACCTTCCCGCGACCGAGGCAAGTCTCCTTGATGCATGTTGATCCTACAATTTCTAAATGTTTTACCATGTTTTACAAACTGCATTGCTATTTATATAAAAGGATGATGTTAACGTTAGGCTATTAGTTATACCTGTTGTTCACGCCTCCTTGTTATTGTTATGCATGTTCCTTTGTCACCCTAGTATAGTAATCCACCATAATAACTACTTTGGATAAAAGATTCTTTATTTAAGGGAAAAGGGCTAGTTGGTAAACATTTTGATGGAGCAAACGGTATAGAATGCAATTTGGAGTTAGATGATTATTAGTGATGATGTGGAGGTAGTCATTATGAAAGTGACCTATGAGTGGTGGTAGTTGAAATATTACGGAGTTGGATTGTAATAGAGAATCGCAATATGATTAGTATGAATTGGGGAAGTATTGGAAGATGTATGGTATGAAGGATAATGGTCGGTAAAATTTAATAAATAATATTGAGGGCCCTGCTTGGGGATTAAACAGAATAGGTGGTGAATTATATTTCGGTAGATTCTACTCGGCATATTATGTGATTTAGCGATGACAATGCGAAAGATTACCATAGGTGATATTGAGAATGATACTCGATGATTTAGTCGATAATATTATCCAATATACTCGATGGAGTAAGAAGATAATATTGAGAATCATACTCGGTGGTTTTGTAGATGACTTTGTGGAATAGAGTCTCGCGATAACCTTTACGTGGAATGATAAATAATGTGGATTATAGGTGATTTGTTCGGTCAACTTGGTATCATTGCCTGTGGGAATAGCTGTCGTCAATGGATTAATGAAATCTTGGATTTATAGAATCTTTCTTGAAAGATGCTCGGGGATGAGATTATGGATTATTTTGCGGGGGGGGGATCAAGTAGCTCATCAAATTAATCGATGTATGGATAATGGGTAATCGATAATGAGACTTGTATTTTGGGGAGGTTGTTTCATATACAATGGTGATAGTAGCTTGATAGGATTTTGTAGGCGTGATGGCACACGATATAGGCTTTACTTGTTGGAGTACTAAATTGGACCGGATTATAAAGTACCATGATAATAATGGGGGAGTCTTGGTGGATCTCAGGAACTTTGGGGAGTGTAGAGTTAATTCTAACAGTTTTGATCAACATTGAGACTTGATAACTATAATATAAACTATTGGTGGAATAGAATAGTTCGGTAGAAGTGCTTAGAGTCGCAGTCGGTCAGTAGTCACCTATGGGTGGGAAATTTCATTTATCTCCTGAAACCTTGTGTTAAAAGTTATAGGCAAGGAGTATTGCCGTTGGTTTACAAAATAAAAATAAAATGAAAAATGGTTTGGACTTGGGCGGAATGGTTTGTTTGGCGGGTGCGGATGGAGCGCTAGTCTTCATTGTGCAAGTACCTCCCCAAGTCAGTTAAGGACCGACGCTTATGACTGTCTCCATTCTAAGCATAACCGTACAACCACATGTCAAAGTGGGCACAACCTGGCTGAATAATTTGTAGAAACCTAACTTAGACTCACCAAATGGTGGAATGTGAGCGCCGGATAGAGGCAATGTTGTTTTTCTCACACGGCGCAAGAGGGGGCTTCTGTACTGGGTGGATATAACCTTAACAGCGGTGAAACCTCAGCGGGTGGGTCAGGTTAGGCGTATACATTGTAAAGGCCTTGTCATGATATCCCTGCCGGCACACCTAAGGAAGTATGCTAGTAGCTTGGTACCAAGGGAATATCATGTCTTGTGGGTAAAGTTGTACACCTCTGCAGAGTTAAAACTATTCGAATAGCCGTGCCTACGGTCAAAGGCAAAGCTTGCTGAATGCTTTCATACTGGTAGACTTTGGTTTTTGGTTTCAAACTAAACAATGGTTTGTTTTGGGATCCGGGAGCGGTTAGAACTCTCGGGTGTGCTTCTGGCAGATAGAGCCAAGTAGGTGGATTGAACCTGTTTTTGTGACCCGTGGCAGATAGAGCCATGTGGATGGATTGAATCATGATCTTTTCGAGATGTGGCAGATAGAGCTTGTATATTAGTGAATGGTGGTTAGAACCTTCACTGAAATATTACATAATTCAATTATTAAAAAGAATTGCTCAAATATGCTTTGTGAAACTTATTAACAAGTATGATTTGATGAAACTTAGCTTTATGCAAAAGAACTGTATTAAGCTTCCTTTGGAAAGCCCCACATATGCATTTTCCCCAGACTTGCTGAGTACTTTATGTACTCATGTGCTACATTCTCAACCTGTCTCAGAAGGGTTTGAAGCTGTCAAAGGAGATCCTAGGACTAGGACGCGCTCCCCACTCGATTGCCTGTGGGCATTTTGGATGGGTCGCCTTGGTGTGTTCATCTTCCGCTGCTGTTGTTCAAGTTGTTCAGCCTGTTCAGGCCATAATGGTAAACCTTGACCATAAGGACTTCGCTTTTATTTGGTGTTATTCTTATTTAGTTTTATGTAATCGTGATGTGGCTGTTGATTCTCCACTGTTGGACTGTGTGTACTAGCTACTGATCTGGGACTAGTACAGAAATACACAGGAGATTCCGGATAGCCGATCCGGGGGCTCACATAGATAAGAGAGGAAAAGAAGCTAAGGAGATGGCTGTAGGTAAACCTTAATGTTTACATGGGAACCAAAGCCCAGAATTAATGGTGGCGCAACACCCAATGTATTGGAAACAGTTTCTGGACGCCAAAGTGTTTTGATGATATCTTTGTGCTCGCTTGGAATTTGAGGGTGGGGCCATATCCATTGGAAAGCTGAGCTCGATATCTTTCCAGGCTATGGTCGAACAATTCAAACGGATTCCGTTTGTATCCTCTATGCCCGTTTTTCTCCAGGCTGGTCATTGGAGGCCGAACTGAACTCTTCTGCATTCACATCTTGCATGTTGACTTGTCTATGCGCCTCTTGATCTTCCCTAAGGTGTTCACACCTCCTTGTATTGTTTTCATACCTGAGAGTAATCAAATTACTTGAAT
This sequence comes from Rhipidocladum racemiflorum, assembly GCA_036346355.1. Taxonomy (NCBI): domain Eukaryota; kingdom Viridiplantae; phylum Streptophyta; class Magnoliopsida; order Poales; family Poaceae; genus Rhipidocladum; species Rhipidocladum racemiflorum. The sequence continues at coordinate 47,116,050 of CM070577.1, read as the reverse complement.
TAGATAGCAGTTGACTCTCACAAGTAATGGGATTCATAAAAAGGAGCGAGTTCACCTGCTGATTGATTTGTTTAGCTCGTGCACGTGTTATTGGTCCTTGGAAAAGATTAGGAGTTTCTCGAACAACAGTAGGGGAAGTGAATGTTGATGGTGTTATGTTGCCCGTATCAGGTAGCACCGCAATCACGGTACTACCGACTTTTCTGTAGCGGTAGTCATTTTCCAGAGACAGTCGTTTTTCAGATTTTTCTTGTTTTCTCTGAGCTAGTATTACCGCCCTTAATAATGCAGTAGTACCGACACTCTATGCGGTAGCTAAAATCCAGAATGACATCCCCTGAGTTCATCTTACGAGCGTTACTACCGCACTGTTTATTACGGTACTACCGGACTATCAGTAGTACCACATATATAGTAGCGGTAGTATTTTTCCTGAATGGGGCGGTTTTTGAACTCATATGCACTGGTTTGAAAATCGGCACTACCGTCGTGCATAAAGCGGTACTACCGGAATTGCTTTAGTACCGAAGTTTGTTTGTTGGTAGCTAAATTCCAAAAGGTGTTGTTTTTAGATTCCTCTCGAGTTCATTGTCGGTACTACCACGTTTTGAACACCAGTAGCACCAAACTTCAAATAACATGCAAAATTACAGGGCATTTAATGCGCATAATTGACCGTTATAGACCCGTGTCAGACGAGCGGTACTAACGGCATTTAGCCGGTGGTACTACCTCTTTTGCTGAATTTTTCAGGGGCATGATTGCAACGACTATTTTTGTTGGCGGAGGCTATAATACCTCCCCAACTGCATTTGTAAAGTCTCTTGGACTCCCATTGAATACTCTTGAGCCCTAGCAATCTCTTCCTCTCATTCGCATTGAATTCTTCTTGTGAGAGGAGTTAAAAGCTTTTAATTGCATTGAGTGTGTTTGGGCCAATTGAAAACCATTTTACACTCAAGTGAGCATCTACTTTCTATTCTCTTGGAGGTTGCCGCCTCCTAGACGGTGTGGTGGAGTTGGATCGGTGATCTTCTCGATGGAGATTATGAGAAGGCCCGATCGATTGTGAAGGCACAGAGCTCGCCTACCCGGAGTGGGGAAGAGCGACCCCGAGTATACGAGGAAAGGCTCAATTGCGCAAAGGAGCCAGATTGAAGTGAGTCAAGCTACCTCAACGTGGATTACAGGAGACCGGCAAGTCTCCGAACACCACGGGATAAATTTCATGTCTCCAATTGTGGTTTGCTCATTATTATATCCTTTGTGTAATTTGCATTTCTAGTGCTTTTAGGTTGTACTCTAGCTAGAATTGATTAAGTATTTATACTTATCCTTGTTGGTGCACGATAGCGGAACTTAGAAATTTTACATCTTTGTTTGCAAAATTGTTGTTCCTAGTTACAATTATTTATTTATTGCAATTAGAGCCAAAAGTTTTTATAACCTCCTGTTCAACCCCCTCTAGTCGGTTATCCTTGATCCTACATGTGGTATCAGAGCTTGGTCTCTCATTTTTAGACTTTACCGTCTAGAGATAAAAGGATGGCTAGTGAGGGTGTATCCATAGGAAAAGCACGTTTCTTTGATGGCACGAACTATGCATATTAGAAGATTCACATGACAGTTTATCTAAAGTCCATAAGTCCTAGCATATGGAGAATTATTGGTGAGGGTTTCGCTATATCACTTGATCCAACCACCTCACTTGATTAAGATGAACGAAATGCTCACCTCAATGCTCAAGCAATGAACGCTTTGTTTGGAGCTTTGAACGCGGATGAGTTCAATCGCGTGAGTAATTTAGAAACCGCTCATGAGATTTGGACAACCCTCTCCGAAATTCATGAGGGCACGTCCGCAGTCAAAGGCACCAAACTACATATGCTTAGAATCAAGTATGAGAGTTTTATTGTGTTACCTCATGAAAACATCACCGAGATGTATTCAAGGTTGAACAACATAGTAAATGAGCTCAAGGGCCTTGGAGGTTCGCTAACCGATATTGATGTTGTTCACAAGTTTCTTAGGGCCCTTCCGGAGAAATACCAGACATTGATGACGCTCTTCCTCAACTCACCCGAGTTGATAAAATTAACTCCAACCGCACTCTTGAGCAATTTCATTACAAATGAGTTGTACAAGAAAGACAAGGAGGAGCTCATGGAGCAAAGTTCTTCCAAGAAAAAGAACCTTGCATTCAAGGCAAAGATGAAGTCAAGAGAAGATGCGCTCGATGAGTCCGAGAGTGACACCAAAGAAGAAATGGTACTCCTCATAAGAAGAATGAAGAGATTCATAAAGAGGCACTCAAATTCAAGTTTCCCTCAAAAATACAAGAAGAAGGAATACTCAAGTAATCAACAGTTTGCGAACGTTCATTGCTTCAAGTGCAATGAGAAGGGACACTTTGCCTCTAATTGTCCAAAGAAGAAGGAAAAGAATGATAAAGGAAAATCATTCAAAAAGAAGAAGTTTGAGGGAAAGAAGAAGCTCTTCAAAAAACTTCACAAAGATGGCAAGGGTGAAGCTTGAAGGGAATATGCCCTAGATCAATAATGGTGATGATTGTAACACGTCTTTGTTCATGTAATTATGATAACTTTGTTTATCGGTTCCCTGAATAAATGATGTGATTCTGTCCATTGGGTACGACCTAATTATGAAACACATTGTCAAGTGACATTATTCTAAACGGGTCCCTGACCCATATCATTACGAGGAGCGGTGATGATTTGATCAGCACATGTATTAGTTGATGGTAATGTTTCAAATACCATAGATATGAAGATATCGAATCAATAATGTGGGCACATGTTGAAGAACATGGGTAGTCGGACAAGACCCACTCCGAGACACTGTGAGTTGTTATCTCTTATAGTGCCATCAGCATATAGTCTCGAGTGGTACGCCTATATGGTCCTTAGACCTGAGATTGTCATGGATACATAGCATGCAGATTTGTATGCTTTGGTATCGTCAAACGCTACACTGTAACAGGGTAGTTATAAAGATGACTACTGGGTATGCCACGATACATCGCCAAGGGTGTGATGATCAAGATGGGATTTGCCCCTCCTAAATAATGGGAGAGATACCTCTGGGCCCCTCGTGTGGATGGATAGGGAAAGCGCACGGCCGTGCTAATATGACTAAGGAGTTAGTCATGGTTTGTATCCATCACACTATCGAGTGAAGTGGTCGAGATATCAAAAAGGGTGGCGCGCATCTCGCCTTGAGCTTGACTGTTATCGTGAGGCAAAGGGATCGGTATGTGAGTGTATCAAGGTTCAGCCGAATACTGATTCTGTGCATTCAGGGATCAATATGTACTACTAGGTGCCGCTGTTGATCAATGAATTGGAAACGGGTTTCCAGACTCATGTCTGACTTGCACTGAACCTAACGGGTCACACACTTAACGAGTTGGAATTGATTAACGGGTTTGTACATGGATGAGATCCACGTTGGAGGTAGATCCCTAGCGGGCTTTGGCCCACTAGCATGTCTATAAAAGGCGAGGCCAGGAACAGTGCGTGACACGGATTAGAACCCTCACACGTTCAGCCGCCTCATACCCCTCCTGCTCCCCAGAAACCCTAGCCGTGTGGCGAGGTGCTAGCACAACTCGCACGGCGTTCCTGCTCGGTACGTGTGGATACCGGTAGAGGCGCTGCCGCTCACGGACGCGCTGTTCGGTTGGATCTCCAGCTGCTTTCGGTGATCAATCTCGACTAGATCTATCCGGAACCACTCGGCGCAGGTCAAGGAGCACTCGGCGGATGTCGGGAACCACTCGGCGTTGATCGGGACGTGAACGACTACTTCCTCTACACGTGTGTATCTGCTTCCGCTGCATCGGCGCGTCAAGGGTAACAACTTATGATCCTCTATTCGCATGTGATGTTGGATGATTCGTGGTAGAAAATTTTGATTTTATGCTCGCGTAGCCTACCTGTATCCCAACAAAGCCCACATAGAAGAATGGGATTCCGAAGAAAAATATTCAGACTCCGATTCTTCCGATGAGGACACTTCATCAAAGAAGAAGAGCCTTGCCGGTGTTGCGATTAGAGAAGCGTCATCAACATTCGTCACTCCTCTATGGTAAAAGGATATAAGGTAATTCTAACGATGATGATGATCCCTCATATGAAGAACTCCTTGATATGTGTGACACCACGGAGTGTCGTAACCTTATTTAATGTGCATGATAAGGTCAAAAACATTATGAAATATGGTATTGGAGGTTAAAACCATACGCTATGAGGTTTAATCGCGTTTCCGGGCCGTTTCTGGGGTTTTGGGCCTTTCCGGGGGAGTTTGGGCCCAAGAGAAGGGGTTGTGGGCTTTGGTGGGAAGGAGTATGAGTCCATTTAGGACTAGAAAACCAGGTTGGGGCTGGTAAAAGGGGATCCCCCTGCCCCTTGTGCGCCCACCCCCCCTTTGTGCGCCCACAAGCCCCCCCTTGCCCTAACCGCCCCCTTCCCCCTTGTGGCCGTGCGCCCCTCCCCATTGCCGCATTGCCTCTCCACCTCTCCACCACCTCTACTCCACCCCCTTGCTGCCCTTGGGTAGCCTCCCCACCCCTGCACCTCGAGGATCCATCCGTGGGAGCGAGGAGCGAGGAGCGAGGAGATCGATTGGGTTTTCGTGCGTCGGGCGAAGGTATGGCCATGGGACTCCTTGGGGTTGGGCTAGGTACTGTTCTAAGGATCAATATCATGTTTTTAGATCAATTGGTGGTGCTGGAATTAAGTAGATTGGATTAGATCTAGAAGTTGCCACGTTCTCTATTTCGGGCAGCATGAGCAGTCGACCTAGGGTTTGGTTTTTCGCCAATTTAGATTCGGAATTTGGTCGTACGGCTGTTGAAGAAGTTGTAGGTAATTTCAATACCTTTCAGTGGGTATAAAGAACTTTAAATTCCGCCCAGCCGTTTGAAAGTTATGGCTGTTTTACCGAGCGTGTTAAAATCTGTGACGTGATTGGAACAGATCACGGTATTCTGTAGATTAAACCACTTTAGAGTCCGAATCAGTCTTTCCTTATACTTAGGAAAAGTTGGGAAATTTCCTAAGCTACGCGAGGATGTACTCGTTTAATTGATTTGGAGTCCCAGAACTCATGTTATGCCTTTTGGAAGGCTGCTGTCCCGACGGGACAGAACCTCTATTTTTGGGTGTTGCGAGTAGTTGGCAATGTCGGGGTAGATGAGGGTTTGCGTACTGTTTTGTGGACATGATTGTGAGTGTGTGGTACCTATGTGCAGGTGGTGTGACCCCGGGAGTGCCTTCTACTTCCCGCCAATCCGTTGCCCGTGGTTGAGGCAAGTGCATTGTAATGGACAGCAGTTTGTAGGTTGCTAGTTGAGACTAGATGAACTTGATTATATGACATGATCACTTGCCATGCTTTAATGATTTCCTATGATATGATGAGTATGCTATGATGCCATGTGTTAAATGTACAAGTTTATTATGATGTTGGCATATTTGCATACATGGCATGTTACATGGCCAGGGCGGTGAGAAAGTCATAACTAATCCGGGGAAGGTCGGTGAGAAAGTTTTGACTAATCCGGAGAGCCAAAGAGTAAGTCCTACATCGTGATTCCATTCACCGCGGTGAACGGAAGCGAGGAGTAGGCACCCTCCATCTTCGGGATGGAAGGGGGGAGAGGGTGCATACCGACGGGTGTGCACTCAACCATACCGGTATGAGTTTCCAAGGAGACATGTTTATAGCATTGCACTGCATTCATATTGATGATTTTGATGATTTGTGTTCATGTTTGTGATGTTTTACATGATTTGAGATATTATTGCTATGTAATTGTTCTTGTTGTACCATTGCAATATGTTTGCTGAGTTTTGAACTCACGCTTGTGTTTTCTTGTTGTTTTAGGTACCATGAGAACGGCATGCGGGGAAGGGAAATAGTCACACGTCCGCACGTAGCTTCACCCATTTTGATTCCACAAGTCATTCAATTAGTTTTGATAATAAACTGCGTGTGATGATTATTGCTTTAAGGTTTAGCTTTGCTATATGAGAGTTTTATTATTCGTTTGACTCTTGGAGACATTAAGTGCTTGATAATAGACTTATATTGTAGTTAAGTCTTTAATTATTGCTATTTTAGCTGTTTCTCATATTGCCTTATATTGCTATACTGTTGTTTCTCCTTCAATTCATGTTAAAACAAAGGAGATGCTGCTGAAATCTCGGTTTTTAGCATGTGCGCCTTTGCTGGAATTTATGTTTAATTATGGTATTTAGATGTTGTTTAGCTTATGTTTGGTAGCATTCAGGCATATTAAATGCTGGGGTGTTACAATATGCTTGTTGATTTAAATGATTATCTTGTCAAGGAGAAGGCGGAAAATAAAGCCTTGGGAAAAGAGTTCGCTTCTGTAAAGGACTCTTATAATGAGCTAAAAGTAGCTAATGAGTCCCTCTTTCTCAAAAATGATTCTAAACCAACAATTAGTAGTGGAGTCTGATGTGATTTATTTGATGCTATGCCTAGAATAAATGATTACTCTTGTTCTATTTCTAAATCTAGCATAGCTACCTCTTGTGATGATCTATTGTCTATACCTCCTAGTTCTTGCTCTAGTTTGTATTCTATTAAAAATGATCATAACATAGTTTTTGAGAACAATGAGCTCAAAAAGGAGGTTGCCAAGTTGAGCAAGAGTTTGGATAGGTGTTTCAAAGGTAAGGAAACACTCGATAAAATCTTGGGGAGTCAACGTTGCTCATATAACAAGGAGGGACTTGGATTCGTCCCTAAGAAGGGCAAGAAGATAAGCAACAAGGCTCCAAGGTTTGTCAAATCCAACATAAAATTTTGTCATAAGTGTCATGATATTGGGCATTTGGCAAATGATTGCCCATAGGGTAAAGCTCTAGGGAACAATGTTTATGATTCTTGTTATGTTTTAAAGAAAGATAGAAATGGTAGAGTAGTAGCTAAATTTGTTGGCACACATATACTCGGTAGCAAAAAGAATGCCATTTGGGTGCCCAAAGCTTTAGTTACTAACCTCCAAGGACGCAAACAAATTTGGGTACCTAAAAGAGCTTGATTTTCTTTTGTATATGAACTACAAGACCGGTGGATGGCATTGGGTGTTGGATAGCGGATGCACGCAACACATGATCGAAGACCAGAAAATGTTCACCACATTTGAAAGTGGAGGTGGAGACCACGTCAAGATTACTTTTGGCTACAATAGCAAAGGAAAGGTATTAGGTTTGGGTAAAATCGCTATTACTACTGACCTTTCTATCTCTAATGTTTTCTCTAGTTGAGACATTGAACTTCAATTTGCTATCCGTTGCTCAAATTTGCGATCTTGGTCTCATTTGTTCATTTTCTCGCAATGGAGTTAAGATTACTAAAGAAAATGACAAATCCTTAGTTTTCAAAGGTTTTCATTTTGGAAATTAATCTATTTCTAGTTGACTTCACCTCGAATGAGTAGTGTTTTCAAACATGCTTGATAGCAAAAACATCCTTTGGATGGTTATGGTATAGAAGACTAGCTTGTGTCAGAATGATTTAACTTAAAAAACTTTTCAAAAATGATTTAGTTGTGGGCTTGAAAGATGTGAAGTTTGAGAAGAACAAGCTTTGTAGTGCTTGTCAAGCCAGCAAACAAGTTGCTAGCTCTCATCCTTCGAAAAGTATCATGTCCACTTCTAGACCTTTAGAACTCTTACACATGGGTTTGTTTGACCCGACAATCTATAAGAGCATCGGGGGAAATTTCTATTGTTTGGTGATTGTTGATGATTACTCGCGTTTTACTTGAGTTTTCTTTTTACATGAAAAACCCGAAGTTCCAAAAATTTTCAAAAGTTTTGCAAAAAGTGCTCAAAATGAATTTGATTTTAAAATCAAGAAAATCCGTAGTGACAATGGTTCCGAGTTCAAGAATACAAAAATTGAAGACTTTTGTGATGAACTTGGAATAAAGCACGAGTTTTCGCAATTTGTACTCCGGAGCAAAATGGAGTAGTAGAATGGAAAAATCAAACATTGATTGAAATGGAAAGGACAATGCTTGATGAGTATCATACTTCCGATATTTTTTAGGCGGAAGCGATTAATACCGCTTGTCATGCTACAAACGACTTTATTTGCATCAGTTTTTGAAAAAGACTTCTTATGAACTTCTTGTTGGTAGGAGACCAAATGTTTCTTATTTTCGTGTGTTTTGGTTGCAAATTTTTTATTTTAAAAAAGGGTGTTCGGCTCTCAAAATTTTAAAGCCGGTGCGATGAAGGTTTTCTTCTTGGTTATTCATCCAATAGTAAAGCCTATCGTGTCTTTAACAAAAACTCTGGTTTAGTTGAAGAAACATGTGATGTTGAATTTGATGAGACTAATGGCTCTCAAGAAGAGCAAAAAAATTTAGATGATGTAGGTGGCAAGGCTTTGCAACAAGCCATGAAGCACATGACAATTGGAGATATCAAGCCAAAAGAAGATGATCATGATGCCCGACCTTCCTCAATTCAAGTTGAACCATCTACTTCGGCTACACCAAGTCAAGATAAACCCATTGAGATCGAAGATGAAGAAAGTGATCAAGTCCAAACTATACCTCGAAGGATTCACACCCAAATTTCCAAGGATCACCCAACTGATCAAATCTTGAGTGACGTTAGTAAGGGAGTTCTAACCCGATCTCGTGTTACTTCATTTTGTGATCATTATTCGTTTGTTTCTTCTATTGAACCCTCTCATTGTAACACCCCGGCACCACCCGTGCCCAAAGTGCTACCAAACCTATCTAACAGCTAGGAGGTTGCCGAACTAATTAAAAATTTCGGCAAGACCTCCCCTATTAAGTGGACATCCACTCAGCAGGCAAAGAGATGACAATTATATCAATTTAAAGTAACAACTATGAACTAACCATCATGACCCGCTAAGCACAAGCAAAGGGTCATGGTATCCAAAAGAAACATTCTAGCAGTTTAACTTCTAACATCGATTAACCTTTTACATCAAAGAGAGAGCAATAACTACAACAAGTTATTACATGAATTCAACTAGTTGCCAAAGTAAACCAATTAACATTTAAGTTCCTTTATTCTGTCGTGAGCATCAGTGGAAGTGCAGCTAAGCCCCAAACCCGGCAAGTCACTCTTCAGAGTACCTAAAAACATAAATAACAAGAGTGAGTCGAAGACTCAGCAAAGTGCATCAAAAGCCATGTTACACAAGTAAATCGACAATATGAGCATAATTCTTATCCAAGTCAACAAATACATAAAACAATAGTATCAATACATTTTACCTCCTTTACCTCATTTCCTTACTTCACACACATACCTCATTCAACTCTTGGGGGAGTCCACGACTCGATCCCAACACCTCATATTTCCATTAGCACAAATAAAGGTTATCGATGCAACGCAACATGAATGCATCTATTCTTAGCACTTACCTCTTTAAATATTTTGGATGAGTTCACGACCCAATCCCAACTCTGCACATTTCCATTTAACTCAAAATCATCATTATGATGCAATGCGGCATGAATGCCCTTTTCGATGCACGTACCGGTACTGCCGTCGGTGTGCACCCTCACATCCCTTCCATCCCGTGGAAGGTGCCTACTCTTACTGTCTCGCTCCCATTCACCTCGATGAATGGAACTATGAGGTAGGACTTTCGTGTTCACTACGTGTGAACACAGAGGCCCACATCAGAATGGGTCACCTCTTCTATTATGAATGCACAAATGCAATTAACACAATTAAATTGCATCTACAATCATTTCTACCATTTCACATAGCCAAATTTAGATACATGATCATCAACCATACTCACAACCAATACTTAACCTTCATATGCCTCTAATCGATCCACACACATGTGACATATGAATAAATCTATGAACTTAACATTTGCATCAACATAATTATCAACATGATGAAAATCACAAAGCAAAGCATGTTTCATTCCTTTTAGCATTTAATCGATATGACACGCTTGCCTTCTAATGATAGGAATGGAGTGGCGGGAAGAAGAAGTCTCTCCCGAAGCTACTCCATCTGGAAACATAAATACATACTCAATTCACAAGTTTTAGAGTCAACAAACAACAACAAACCACATAAATACTCCCTAATTCAAATTTGCCCCAAATCTGAATTTTCATACAAAACTGGTTTGGGTAGTCCTCTTTGCCAAAGCATAACTATTGCTATTCAACTCCAAATTGAGTAAACAAAGACATTTTAAACTTCTACTCAGAATTTGCTAACTATCTCTGGGCAATTTTAAATCCATATTCGGCCTCAAACTTGCTCTAATTAACAGATCAAAATTGAATCTTCTACTAGTTGCAATTTGGATAGAAATTGGTAATTCTTTCATAACTTTTTAATGGTTGAACCAAAATTCATGTTCTTGGACTCTAAATGAGCACAAGAGGATGTACTACAGTTACCCCATAGTCAATCATTCAATACTTGAATTTAAAGTCCTCAAATGGCACTCTGAAATTCAGATCAAAGTCTGAACATTCAGAGAATCACCAAACTGGACAGCAAATACTAAAAATTGCATAACTTCTAAATGGTATGGCCAAATTGGGTGCTCTTGAGCTCTATAGAATCTTGATAGCACTAGCTACAACTTCTCTGGCAACTAATTAAACAGGAGATGGATCCAAGATCCTCTAATCAACCTCTGAACATTCATCCCAAATTCTGAACATCCAGAAAAGCAAGTTTCTGGGCAGCAAGTTCAAAATAACATAACTTTTGATTCTTGAACTGGAATCTAACAAACAAGTACATTTTATCAAACTAGAGAAAATTTCCTACACTTCTCTAGGCAAATAAAAAAGCTCAATCGGATTACAAAAATCTCAAAACAGCAGTTGAACAATTCTGCTCGTAGTAAAACCTAATCAGGACAGTCGACAGTATTTTGCTCATAACTTTTAAACGGCTGGACGGATTTTCGAGTTCTTGTACTCCAATTAAAGATAATTCGATTACCTACAACTTTAGGAACATACGGACATCCAGAAAATGCCCGTAACTAGATCGAATCACAGCTCAAAGAACAACACAAAATCTGCTCGAAGACTGCACAGATTTCCCTCCACTTCTAAAGCCATTTCCCTCCAAAATTTTCAATCCCAAGAACCCTAGAACTACTCTAGGCAGTGAAGGACGCCCAGATCTGAGCTCCAAGCAAGAAATTTTCAGAGTTTGCTCAACTTACCAAGAGGGGAAGGAGCAAGGGAGGGAGCCGGCCGGCTGGAACAGTAGGGAGGATGCGCCAAGGGGGTAGCTCCATTGGAGGAGAGGAGCTCCATGGGAGGCCACCATGGTAAGGGGAGGAGCTCCAAGCCTTGCTGCTGGCTCCACATGAAAATGGGGGGAGGAGAACCCAAGAAACCGAGTGGGAGGAGGAGAAACCAAGAGCTACACTTGTGCTGTTCGGTTTGGGGGGGAAAACAAGGGGTTAGGTGATTAGGTGGGGGGTTAGGTCATTAGGTGAGTGAGGGCTCTCTCTCACACAAACACACCAGATGAAAATCAACCGCTCCACCGAACCACCAACAGATCATCCAACCTCTCAGACGAGAAAGAACTCTCAAAGAAACTCAGAACGAAACCCCGCGATGAAACTTTCTCGGAACTCCGCAACATTTCTTTCTCGAAACTCGACGACATTACACTCATGTAGATGAAGCTTTAAGTGATCCGGATTGGGTGAATTCAATGCATGAAGAGCTCAATAATTTTGCCCGAAATGACATGTGGATGCTTGTCGAAAGACCCAAGGAACTCAATGTCATCGCCACAAAATGGGTGTTTCCAAACAAGCAAGATGAAAATGGAATAGTGGTAAGAAATAAAGCAAGGTTAGTAGCACAAGGTTTTACCCAAATTGAAGGTTTGGATTTTGGTGAAACCTTTTCTCCCGTAGCAAGATTAGAAGCCATTCATATCTTGCTAGCTTTTGCTTCATGTTTGGATATTAAATTATTTCAAATGGATGTGAAAAGTGCTTTCTTAAATGACCAAATATCTGAGTTGGTATTTGTAGAATAATCTCCCAGTTTTGAAGACTCTAAGAATCCTAATCATGTTTATAAACTCTCTAATGCGTTATATGGACTCAAACAAGCTCCTAGAGCATGATATGAGCGTCTTAGAGATTTTCTAATTTCTAAAGGATTCAAAATTGGAAGGTTGATACTACACTCTTCACCAAAATAATTGATGGATAATTCTTTGTATGTCAAATTTACGTTGATGATATCATATTTGGTTCAACTAACGAAGACTTTTGCAAAGAATTCAGTGATATGATGTCTAGGGAATTCGAGATATCCATGATCGAAGAATTAAGCTATTTTATTGGATTTCAAATCAAGCAACTAAAGAATGGGACCTTCGTGAGCCAAATCAAATATGCAAAGGATCTACTCAAGAAGTTTGACATGGAAGATGCGAAGCCCATCAAAACTCCAATGGCATCAAATGGGCACTTTATCTCAATGAGAGAGGTAAACCGGTATATTTAAAGCTTTATCGTTCCATGATTGGTAGTTTGCTTTACCTTACCACATCTAGGCCCGATATCATGTTTAGTGTATGCATTTGTGCTCACTTTCAAGCTTCTCCCAAACAGTATTATTTAGTGGCCATTAAGATGATCTTGAGATATTTAAAGCATTCCTCAAATATAGGCTTATGGTATCCCAAAGGTGCAAAATTTGATTTAACTGGATTTTTTGATTCGGATGGTTGCAAGGTGGATAGAAAAAGCACCTTCGGGAGTTGTCAATTCCTAGGTAGATCTCTTGTTTCTTGGTTTTCTAAGAAATAAAATTCCGTTGCCCTATCCACCGCCGAAGCCGAATATATCTCCGCCGGTAGTTGTTGCGCTCAATTGCTTTGGATGAGGCAAACCTTGATGGATTATGGCATTAATTTTAAGAAGGTGCCTCTTTTGTGTGATAATGAAAGCACCGTTGAAATAGCCAACAACCTCGTCCAACATTCAAGAACTAAGCACATAGATATTCACCATCATTTCTTAAGAGATCATATGACTAAAGGAGACATAATTATTAGCCACATTCGAATCGAAGATCAATTGGCGGATATTCTTACCAAGCCTTTAGATAAAGCTCACTTTTGCAAATTGAGGAATAAATTAAATGTTATAGACTTCTCTATTGTCGCTTAAATGTATGCATTTTGGTTGAAACTTATTGGATGTTCATTTGATATTACTTGAATTTCTTACCTTTCGAGTTGGCAACACATTTAGGGGGAATATTATATCTTTTCATATATTATACATCCGAAAATATGAAAAATATCAAATAAGTGCAAATTAATCTTTGAAAGAGAAAACTAGATCATATTAGATCAAAAAATATTTAGAAATACTCTATTTTGATGCTTTACAAAACTTCCTTCAAAATTTTCAATTCCAAAATGTACACACATATATATACTCTCTCATCTCTTTTTATGCAAATGTGTGCATCAAAACCACACTTCTTACTTTAAACAAAGAAAAATGCATTTTAGATCAATTAGTTATTTTAATTTACCCAAAATTCAAAATTGATCTATATTGATCTATTTAGGACACTTATTAAGTCATGGGTCTTGGAACAAGAATCTTAACCTTTCTAGTCTTCTAAAACCACTTTTTGACTCAAACAAATTCAATCAAAATTGATCCTCTTTATTTTCATCTTTTTGTGCTCAAAAGTTGATTTTCAATTTCCCAAAATGTACACTCTTTAATAAATTGTCAAAATCCTTGTTGTTGATGCATTATTCTGTTATAAATGTCTCTATAATTATTTACTTGATTTGAAAATCTTTTTGATCTTTTGTTGATTCTTCAGTTCAGCCTTTTCTGCTAGGACCGGTAGTACTGGCGTTGTTTTTGTGGTCGCACTAGAGATACGGCAGTACCAGGGTTGTTAGCGCGGTAGTTCCGGAATACCGGTAGTACCGACGGTCTAAGAGCGATACTACCGCACTTGAAGTGGTGGGGCGGTTTCTTTTCTTCTCTTTTTCCTCTTCTTCTCCCAACCATTCTCATTTCCTCTCCTTCTCCCCGAGCAACGCCTCTCCCTCTCTCACTCCCGTGTGACTCCCCTCCTCATCTCCGGTGATTTCTTGGATCTCTCCTCCAAAATCTAATCTCATCTCACTCCGGGATTTCATATCCTCCAAAGGTGATCATCCATTTCCTTTTTCCTTTGAAGTTTCCTCTCTTTTACTTCAATCTAGGGTTTGCAATAATGTGTTAAAACATAATCTTGGGTCGAATCATTGGATGGAATGTGTAATGTTGCTCCCGTAGATATCAATCTTACATTTTGTTTCAGAAAAAACTCACTCATTCCTCAATTTGATCAAAACCTTATCTTCCAAATCGATAAAAGCGGTACTACCGCAGATTAGCCATCGGTAGTTTCGGCTGTTCAGTACTACCGTCGTTTGCGCAGCGGTAGCTCTAGAACTGTGGTACTACCGGCAGTATAATTGCGGTACTACCGTTTTTACTATGATTTCAAAATTTCAATTTTGCCACATTATTGACAAATTGCTAGGTATCTAGCTCCACTCCTTGTTTTATTGTGACATTACAGAATGTGACATTTTAGATTTCGGCATTACGGTACGACTTTATATCGCGTTTTCGGGCCGTTTTCAGGTGTTTGGGCCTTTCTGGGGAAGCTTGGGCCTTGGGGGATCTTTTTGGGCCGAAGGTGGGGGATCATTGGCCCATGTGGAGGAGGTTTTTCGGCAGCAGCCCTGGTTCCCTGCGCCCCACCCCCCTTTTGCGCCCCCACTCCCCTCCCTAACCCTAGCCGCCCCTTGCCCCCCCTTGCGCCTCCACCCTTGCTCCCCCCTTACACCTCCACCACTCCACCCCCTAGCCGGCCCTAGCAGGGATTCATCCCCTCTTTGCTGCCACACCCTCCCCTTCCGTTGATCTCTCAGTTGGGAAGCTTCGCAACCGAGAGGATCCGACGGATTTGGCGTGTGGAAGGAGATCGAGGCCGGGAGGAGAAGGTTTTCGCCGTTCGAATGGGTCTTCGAGGGAGGTAAGTGTTGGTAGATTATTTTGTAGGGTTGTGATGCTGGTTAGAAGGGAGAATCCATGCCTAAAATTCATGTATAGGTGCTGTTTCTAGATGGGATTAGGGTAATTGCAAATCTGTCCAATGTTGTGATCTCAGGCAGATTGGACGCTTGTGTTTAGGGCTCAATTTTTGCAATTTTAGAGGCGTTTCCTGATCGGCCGGCTGTTACAAAAGTTGTAGTTAATTCAATTATATTTAATTGGACACTAAGAACATTAAATTCCGTTTAGTCGTTTAAAAGTTATGGCTGTTTTACCGAGCGCTATCAAATCTGTGACGTGATTGGGACAGATCGTGTTCAACTGTAGATTAGACAATTTTAGAGGCTGATTCAGTTTTCGCGAATACTTAGAAAAAGATGGGAAATCTCTTAAGCTTCGCGAAAATGTACTCGGTTACCTTATTTGGAGTTTTAGAACTCAAGTTATGCTAGTTGGAAGCCCGCTGTCCCGTTGGACAGATTCTCTGGTTTTCGGGTTTTGGGAGAGGGTTGCGGAGTCGATGTAGTGGGTTGTCCTTGTGTTGTTTTGTGGACATGTTGTTGAGTGTATTATACCTATGTGCAGGTGGTGTGACCCCGGGAGTGCCTTCAACGTCTCGCCAATCCGTCCCGCGTGGGTGAAGGCAAGTGTATTGTAATGTTTGTGACTGAAATGGCACTATGTTTGCATTATGATGCGAGTTAACCGTTGATATTTTTGCTTGCCATGTTTGATTCTTGAATGAGATTAAGTGAATATGAATTGTTAGATGGTTATGCATTTATTGAATTAAGAACGTTTGCAAAGTTTATTCATGCTTATGGTATATTGGTGAGTATGTAGAGACGATGAGAATGATAAAGTGATGATTGTGAGTAAAAGGATATTGTGCATGACACCTGAACGATGGAAGGTAAACAGTGCATTCCTTGCATTCATGGCATGATGACTGGCCAAGACGGTGAGAAAGTCATAACTAATCTGGTAAGGTCGGTGAGAAAGTTATGACTAATCCGGAGCACCACTGAGAAAGACCTACCTCGTAGTTCCATCCACAGTCGTGAATGGGAGTGAGTCAGTAAGAGTAGGCACCTTCCACGGGATGGAAGGGAAAGAGGGTGCACACCGACGGGTGTGCACTCAGCAATACCGGTATGTGCTAAGCAAAGAGACACGCGCATTGCATTACATGAATGAAGTTGTTTAATGAGATGCTTATGATGTTCTATGAGATGTTTATGAAGATGTTTATGAAATGTTTATGATGATGTATGAAAGGTTAATGAAGATGTTTATGGATGATGTTATTGTTTACTCCATTGCAATACATTTTGCTGAGTGATGAACTCATGCTTGTTGTTTTATGTTGTTTTTTAGGTACCATGAACCCAGCTTTCGGGGAAGGGAGTTAGCGTCACATCTCCACATAATTTCATTCACCTAGACAACTACACACTCTCATTTTGTAGTTGTAATGATTATTTTAATGCGCTAAACATGGATTATGCTATCTTGGGTGCTTGGTTTTATTGTTCCATTCATATTTGTTCATGAAATGTTGGAGTTTAAATTACGGGCTTGAAATGATGCTATAACTCTTGTCAGTGATGTTTTAGATGTCATCTATTATGCTATTATGATGTGCTATTATTATTGATGCTTAAAACCATGGAGAAACAAAGGAGATGCTACCGAATTTCCGATTAAACAATTAGAGTAGTTGCTGTAATTTATTGACAATTATGTGTTATTGGTTATGTCTAGAGCTGTTTGGGTGACATTCGTGGCATACTAGGTGCCGGGGTGTTACAGTTGGTATCAGAGCGGGCTTCAGGTCTGTGGTGTATTAACTTAGTGAAATACCATAGGGTCAACTAAAATTTTGATGTGGGATAACCTAGAAACATGGCTCAGGTTGTACTTAAAATTTTGTCATAGGATAGCAACCTTAAAACTTGTGTAATTGGAATAACTAATTTAAAATTTGACATACATGGATGCACAGTAGGAAAGTGTATGGGTATAGTTGCTTTACGCTTAAATGTTATATTAAAGCCCTAATGGTGAATTCTACATTAGGTAATGTATGTTGCTATGCTTATGAAATAATTGATTGAGTTGTTCCTATTATGGTGATTAAGTGAGGTTGTGGTGCCGAAAGGTTTCAGTCACCTTTTGTTCATAGTAAGGTTGGGGTCTGACGGTATGGCCGGTTAGAGCCATCACCGAAGGACTAATAACCTCCTGTGGGGGAGAGTACTTGTCCTTTCTGTCGTAGATCGGGTAGTGACAGGAGTCAAATAGAAGAGCTTGGTGGTGGATTCCTTCAGATTTTCTTTACCGTTCTGACGATCGGTTTTGGTTGGTTTTCTTGGTTTTAGTTGATTGAAATCAAAGGAAAAGTGTTTGGTATTGGATTTTTGCGGATTGATCCTTCGGCGGTTTGTGGTTTTGTCTTCCTTGGTTGAAGACGAAGAAGAAGAGTTTAGTGTTGCGCCTTTTTGGTCGCCTTTTTGGCTTTGACACCGGTTTTGTTGGTTGCTTTGCAAGGAAAAGTATCGTTTTGTTCTTGTGTGTCTTACTCTGAGTTTAAAAGAAGTTATTGAAGTTGTGTACAAAAACTTAAGATGTGTCGATTTATGTTTTGTGCCTTTGTCAGTAAAGGTTTACTTGATTGCTTGGTTCCCTCCTGTGGGAGTCTTTAGGATTGAAATGTGTTTTGGAGATCTTTTGCATGATCAAGTGTGAGTCATATCCCATTGCAACTTTGAGAGTAAAGTTTCTTTGTGAATTTTGGTTGAGTTTTAAAAAGAAAATGCTGCAAACAAAGTAAGTAGTCTTTTGACTGAAATCATTTGTCGTTAGTGAGAATTGTTGTTTAGCATGTTATGTAGTATGTAACAATGTGGTTTATGGAAATGATGTACTTCTAAGTTAAGTTGTGAGTTGAATCAATTAAATGTAATTGTTATCTTTAGCTTAAGATTAAATAATCGTCTAGTGTTGTAGATTACTCTATAGCGAGAATTAATAAATGTGTTAATGTACATGCTTAGAATCTATTGCTATATCTTAAATGCATATGACCATTGACAATGTCTAATGCTCTAAATCTTAATGCACAGTTAGAATATCGAGATGATGTAAACTACTAACATGGTTAAAGAAACTTGGTTGGTTGTTTAAAGATGTTCTAATTTAATCGTGTTGGTTTGTGACCTTAACTTGGAAGTTGATTAGAATTGCTATTTATGTTGTTGCAAACTATTAGCATAATTGGAAGTATGCAGTTGTGTTCCTGAAATGCTAGTATTGATGCCAATTGAGAAGGTATAGGATTTGTTGTTTGATGATGTTTTAAGAGCATTGTGATCACCTAATTTATTAAGTTATCTTAAATAGTTGGAGTATGTTGTGTAGTGGCAAATTGTTACAGCTTTGGATAGGGTAATTAAAAGCAATGCTGTTGTTTTATGATTGTGCAAATAAGTGACATTGATGACTTAGAAGTGGTGTTAATTGTTTAGATTAATCGTTGAAAAACCATTGTTAAAATGGAGGACATTGTAACATGATGTGATGGAACGAACATTGGATATTATCTTAGAATCCTACTTACGAATTTTGTCTTGTGGAGATAACATTTATGTGTTGAAGTCATTTATTGATTGAATAAGTTTCGATTGTCGAGATGTTGACGCATAGGTGATATGAAATTTATAGGTTGATCATGCTAAAGTATTTGTTGAAGTACTTTGTTTAAAATATAGAATATGATGTTATATGATATGTTGGTCCGTGGGGATCATGTTGACGTAGTCTTGGATGGATGTCTTATGATAAACATCATAAATCTTATTTGTAAGTATTAGAAAGGGTAATTAGGAAAAGAATCTGCGATGTAGTTTTTTGTTAAATCCTGATGGGCCTTCTAATTGCGTAAACTAGTGAATTTGGAAATCTTTAATGGTAAGTGTAGTGGATTACTAGATATGGTGGGAATCATGCTGAGCTTGTGTTTAAAATTTTTGGACTGGTTTGGTTGTTTGCTATTTTGGTTGAATGCCTTCGGTCAAGGTGTTCCTTATGTTGCGTTTCAGAGTTTCCCTAAACTTGTAGTGATTGGTGCCATTCTTTGGTTTTGGCTAGAGTTGGAGTTATTTGGATAAATGTGTCTGGTGTTTGCGTGTGCTTCAAAAAGGTGGATTTCATGAATGTTCCATCAGTGATTTTTTGTTAGTGAAGTGTTCTCTTTTGGGAATGAGTTTCCCTTTCTATTTGAGATAATTTGTGGCGGTTGTGAGTGCAGATGTTTGACTTGAGAATTGATGTTCTCTTCCAAAATATTGATTTTGGTTGAAAAGCGATGTTTTACAAATTTAGCTTTCAATTGATGGTGGGTTATGATACGACGTGGTGTTTTCCTGTTAATGGTGCTGCCGTCATAGTTTATATGGATTATCGCAATCATTGATGTTATTTGTGTTTCAATCATGTAATACTGAGGAAGAAGTCTTTTGGTGAACGACTATTCGGTATTGTTGTTACATGATGAATGAATGGTGAAAAGGAAACATGACATCATTTATAGACATTTAATCATAAAAGAGTCGTTGAGCCAGGTCGGTGAGAAAGTCATATATGGATATATGACTAATCCGGAGTGCTCTTGAAAAGTGTGCATTCATGTCATGAATCGAGATTTCCATTGCTTTCTAGTACGAAAAGAAAGAATGAATAATTTCTGGTATTTTTGCTGTGGTATAGGAGATTTGTATTTCCTTTGCAATTTGGCTTAGGAAAATAAAATGAGTGCTCTTTGGTTGTTGTCGAATTCTTTCCAAAGTGAATGTTAGTGCATTGGATTCAAATTGATGCATGGGGATCAATTGAGTTCATGATTTATGGTTGAGCTTA
The DNA here is from genome assembly GCA_036346355.1 of Rhipidocladum racemiflorum. Classification (NCBI taxonomy): domain Eukaryota; kingdom Viridiplantae; phylum Streptophyta; class Magnoliopsida; order Poales; family Poaceae; genus Rhipidocladum; species Rhipidocladum racemiflorum. The sequence goes on along the minus strand of CM070577.1, from coordinate 47,095,986 downwards.
TTCAAGGATTGTACCCTTTGTTCTGATCCTTTGAGTGGAAGAATGTAAGGGCGAGACCTTCTAAGAAAGAGAATTCTAGTGTGGGTTGGTAATGACCTAAGTTATTAGGTGTTACTAATAGTTGGTCGTAAATTGTGTAAAAGTGAGGAGTAAAGGAAGGTTGTGTATGACTCAATTCAAACCATCTTGGAGAATTGTCTCGTGGATGTGTTCCTCGGTAGGGTTGATTAAATTATTACTGGACCACTTGGTGGTTTCTAGTAATTGCTTTTCCTTTTCGAAGTGTATTGGATCTTTTTGTCGCTGAACTTTGAGCGAGTTGTGTCAACCGAAGTGGATTGTTCAGTTGTTATTGTTTTTGCGTGTTTTAAGGACCGTGGTTATAAAGTAGGCTTTTCCTTTCGGTGGTAGTGGTGGGTATTGGTCTTTTTGTAAAAGATCAATCTTTTTCAAGGTTATAACCCCAATTGTTCAAGCAGTTGGTAGTCTTGAAGTGTTGTGTCTCACTTAGCTCGCGTCGTCTGGAAAACGACGAACCATAGTAGAGAGGTTGAGGTGGGAAAACACTTTTGTGCGTGGGAGCTAAAGAGGGTTCTAGAGGTTGGTGCCGTGTTCTTCTGGAGAGTAGCATCGGTTAAAGGGATCGGGCACTTTAGTGCCAAGGAATGCATAGAATGAGGAGTGTGAGACCGTTTTCCTTCGTTGTCTGTTTGGGAATTTATCCTATTGCTTGGGACGTTCTAAGTCCTTGTGTTAGTGCTTTGTGTTTCAAAGTTGAATAAGATTCTGGCAAGTTTTGATTGTGAGTTATCGTTAGAGCCGTCAGTCTCCGAGCCTTAGCTCCTTGCTTCTGAGTTCTGGCTAGTGCAGATCGTAGGGGCTTCTGAGCGGGTTCTGATAAGTGAACCTTAGCTCCCTTCGATTTGGTTGTTTGCAAAGTGGCGTGTCCTGGATTCGGGGTCGAATCCTGTTAAGAGGGAGAGAATGTGACATTTTAGACTTCGGCATTACGGTACGAATTTATATCGCGTTTTCGGGCTGTTTTCGGGTGTTCGGGCCTTTCCGGGGAAGCTTGGGCCTTGGGGGATCTTTTTGGGCCGAAGGTGGGGGATCATTGGCCCATGTGGAGGAGGTTTTTGGGCAGCAGCCCTGCTGCCCTGCGCCCCATGTAACACCCCGCCATCTAGTATGCCTGAATGTTACCAAACATAGACTAAACAACATCTAAATACCACAAATAAAGGTAAATTACAACAAAGGTGCAAATGCTAAAACCGAAAATTTCGGCAGCATCTCCTTTGTTTTTCCATGAATCGAAGCAACAGTGATAATAACGCATGATATAGCATGATAAGAGACATCTAAAACGGCAATAACAATTGATATAGCATCACTTATGTATAAAATAAGGAATTCAACCATTCCACAAATTATAACGAATCAAACGATGAACTTAAGCTCAAAACCAAGCAATACACCAAGTTTCATGGCACTATTCTTATTATCATGACTTCAAATGATTAAACTGTCTATTAAGTGTGAAGCTACGTGTAGAAGTGTAGCTAATGCCATTTCCCGCATGCCGATTTCATGGTACCTAAAAACAACATAAAACACAAGCGTGAGTTCATCACTCAGCAAGTATATTGCAATGTAGCATAAAGAACAGTTCAATGTTACTATACATCATGCTTAGCATCATAATCAGGTCCAAATCTCATCATACACATCTCATCACCATCATCATGAATGCAATGCAATGCAATGCAATGCACATGTCTCCTTGAAGCACATACCGGTATTGCCGAGTGCACACCCGTCGGCGTGCACCCTCTTTCCTCTTCCATCCCGTAGATGGAGGGTGCCTACTCCTCGCTTCCACTCACCACGGTGGATGGAATCACGAGGTAGGTCTTACTCAATGGCACTCCAGATTAGTCATAACTTTCTCACCGACCTTACCGGACTAGTTATGATTTTCTCACCGACCGGGCCACTTTTCATGCCATGTATGCAACATATGCCAATAACATAAACAACTAGTCATTGCATAGCATCATAACATACCATTTTCATCATATCATGGGTAAACACTAATCATGGCAAGATAGCATATCATGAAAACAATTTGCATCTATTCAAGACTAGCAACATACAACACGCTACCCATTCCAATACACTTGCCTTAATCGCGGGCGACAGATTGGAGAGAGGATGAGGGCACTCCCGGGGTCACACCACCTGCACATAGATACCACACACTCAAACCGTGCCCACAAAACAGTACACAATCGCTCATCTACCCCGACTTCGCAAACTACTCCCAAAGCCGAAAAATAGAGAATCTGTCCCCCAGGACAGCAGACTTCAAACTAGCATAACTTGAGTTCTAGCCCACAAAACAGTACACAATTCTCCACCTATCTACCACATCTCATTAAACTTAAGATGACACAAGGAAAGCGAATCACATCTCCTTTAACAACCTCTCTACCAACAAATCACCAACGGTGTCTTATTAATAACTGGGGTTCTAAACGAGAACCCCCAAAGAATCAATTACACAATATCGCATCTCTTCCAATTATTTGACCTTTTTCACAAAGAACCACAATTAACCAATGTCATTTACATACATAGTCCACATCGATAATAATTTCCTTTCCAAACACAAACCATGCTACATTTTTTTATTCTATCATCTTTCGGGCATATCTCATACCCAAGGACACTAACTAAGACAATGTTCATGGCATAATATTTTTCATCACAATTTCTATAACCTTCACTACCACCAAACGGTACTCTCAACAAAATTTAAACCACGACATCTATAACCTCCATCATGACCATCCTTTAAACCACAACCATAGTTCTACACCTAGCCCAAGCTAGGGCTGAAAATTATTACCAAACCACCATTGGTTCTTTTCCTAAGAGGGTCTCGCCCTCACATATTCACAATGGAACAAAGATTTGAAAACATCGAAAGATCACACTATTTCTTTTCCTAAGTTAAGTCGCAAAGGAAAAACTCCAATCTCAAATCAATGCGATACATTTCGCATCGGGGAGCACTCAACCAAAAGGGAGAGGCTTCACTCAAATCTTTAACATAAATTCTTAACAACCAAATACAACTCAACTCACTTTCACCAAAGCTAAACTTGTCATTTTAACCAAAATCACATTTGGAAGAGAAACTGATTCTCAAATCACACCCAAGAATCCACAACTGCCACAATAACTCTCAAAGAGAAAAGGAAACTCAATCATCTTACAACATAACCAAAATACCAGCATTTATCCATTCTTTCTTTTCATGCTAGAGAGCAATGGAAACCTCAATTCATGACATGAATGCAAACTTTTCAAGAGCACTCCGGATTAGTCATATATTCATATATGACTTTCTCACCGACCTGGCTCATCAACTCTTCTATGATAAACATCGCATTTTAACCAAAGTCAATATTTCAGAAGAGAACATCAATTCTCAAATCAAACATTTGCACCCACAATCGCTACAAATTCTTTCAAGGAAAAAAAGGGGACTCATTTCCAAAAGAAACACTTCACCAGCAAAATCACTCATGGAACATTCATAAGATCCACCTTTTTAGAGCACCTGCAAACATCGCACACATTTTCGAAATAAAGTCAACTCTAGTCACAATAGAGTTACAAGTTAAGTGCTTAACTCTAGGGTTTCCAACGCAACCCACCATATCCAGTTACTTCCTTTATATATGGTTTCCAAAGATAATTCAGTTGAACGCGAAAGAGCGCGATCCACTCAAAACTCTTGGGTGAAAATCCATACTCATAGCCTAAGCTAAACAAATTTGCCAAACCAAAGATTGGCATGACTCAATAACATACAATATTCCGGAATCCATCAGCCGGTTACTTCCAAAACTATTCTTTCATCCATATTTCCAATCATCGAAGTCAAATTCGTAACTTGACAAGATGCCACTTACTCAGGGGAGATCTATTGCATACTAATCAAGACGCCTTAACAAAAGGGCAGGCACTCCCATAAAGTTTATACATTCATTTAAATCCGTAAACCTTTAAAAGAAGGTTCGACTCGAATCCCCCCATTTTTCGCATTCCAATACTCTTAGCCATTAAGGATTTCATAATCACCAAAACCTGAGAAGTCCCACACTGTTGAACACAAGTTACAACATCTAATCTTGATAAAAACACTTCCTACTAATCATGTACCCACCACCGGTCATATGATCAACAAACTCTATCCAGGTCTATCTTATAACAATCAACAAGGAGAACCACGTTCTCACAACTTCAGCACAACGAACTTACTAGTTACCTCAACATAAGACTCACGCCAACTTCTTCTTTTGGTCTACCAACCACTATGACTCATCGTCCATACAACTGTTTATCCCAAGCTTAAAACACATCTCTTCATCACTTATTTTGGCATAAACAACAAATGCCTCTCGCACAAACCATAAGGTACTTACTCAATATCCCTAGTTCATTCACCCAATGAATAAGTCTAACCACTCAATACAATCTCCATTAGACATCTTTCATAACTACGGATCCCAGAAAGACATCTGTCAAGGACAATTTCAACCTTTCCTACAATCATTCCATATCCCTATTCTTTGATTACCCATCAATTAAGTCATTTTGCCGATTCACCGCTTACTCGATCCCTAAACAACAAACCCAACAATCCTCAAGTCTTTACACCATAACCTTACTATACTAATTTGTCACCCAGAAAATTCTAGACCTTCTCAACCGCACTCAACACTTACTAATCTCTAACTTCCGACAACTCCCATAACTCACAACGCTCTGCATAAAACACTAATCAACTTTCACTTTGGATCACCTATCATCTCGATTCATCATCTTTATCAACACAATAGTTTAGGTTGTCTTTAAACAACCAACACAATCACTTTAACAGAATTAATGACCCACATCATCTGAAAACTCTAACTCCTTGAACATCTACGTGGGTCACGCACTCCACTCTTAAGAAATCCACAGTTTCTCAAGAAAAGAACACCCCAAAATACACCTTTCTTTCCAGAAAACTCAACCATAAAACACAAGAAAAGTCAACTCTTTAAATTCCCAAATGCTGACATGCAGCTACTCCACAAATCTCGAGATCAACAACTTCCACGAAAGAAGATGGATGCAAGAGGGAAAACCAAACGATCAACCCAATCCTCTTCAGATAAAGCCTTAACACCAAACTCCAAACTTCCACGAAGCAAACGGGTTTGCAAGGATGATATCCCAACCAAGTCAAATGATGAGATCAAACATCCCCCTTACTCCTACAAAGACACATACTTCAGCCCTGACCACCAGGTCTGGCACAACACCACTAACTCTGCTAATCCCGGAGAAAGACAAACACAAGAATAAATCGAGAGATTTCTCCGTAAACTAATCAACAAAACCTGACGCCAAAACTGAGATGGCAATCCGAAATAGGCATAGCACTAAACTCTTCTTCTTTGTCTTCAACCAAAGAAGGCAAAACGAAGAAAAACGTCAAAATACCATCAGCGAAAACTCAACACCAAGCACCTTTCCTTGATTTCCAATCACTAAAAACCACAGAAACCAACCCAAACCGATCGTTAGAACGGAAAAAGAAATCCAAAAGGATCCACCATCAACTCTTCTAATCAACTCCAACCAACTTCCCGATCTACGACAGAAAGGATAAGCACTCTCCCTACGGGAGGTTAATAGTCTTTTGGTGATGGCTCTCACCGGCCACACCGAAACTGTGACACTACGGGATGTTGAGACACGGTAAAAGGTGAAATTAGAGAATGTGACTTTATAAAAAATAGAATTAGAGATTTTGACTTTATAAAAATATGAAATCGGAGGTTAAAACTTTACGGTATGAGGTTTAATCGCGTTTCCGGGCCGTTTTCGGAAGTTTGGGCCTCTCTGGGGGAGTTCGGGCCCAAGGGGGATGAGTCGTGGGCTTTAGTGGGAGGAGTTTTGGGCCCATGAGGGAGGGGGAGGCAGAAATTTTTGCCTTGGGGCGCCCTCCCCCTTGCCCTAGGCGCCTCCCTCCCCTCCCCTCTCACCCCAAGCCGCCACCCCCTCCCTCCTCCTCCACACGCCCCCTTCCTCCTTCCCCCTTGCACCACCACCCCTCTCCTCTCCTCTCCACCACCCTTGCTGCCCCTAGGGGAGTTCTCCACCTCACCGCCCCACAGATCCGTCCATTGGAGTGCTCCGCGATGAGGAGATCCGGTGGATTTGGAGCGAGGAAGGAGATCGCGCGAACCAGGAGGAGATCCGTTGTGACGGGTACCCAGGCCATGGGTACCCCCAGCCCTAGCGCTGGTGGCCGAACCAGGCCTGGCCGAGGCCTCGGTCAGCCGCCGGAAAACCGAAGCCATGACCAAGCCGCCGAAATCCTCGAACAGAGCATTTATTATGTATCGCGCATTAAATGCTGGATTTAATGGTGACGAATAGCACAAGTCCCCAACTCTCAGATTTACTAGCAACTACGCCGACCAGCAAGCAGTGGCAAGGGGAGCCAGCGTCGGTCCCATCAGCCCGCCACTTGTGTGACTAAGAGCATGCTTTTTCTTTTTCAAGCTACAAGTTGTAACCTCCTCCGCCTATATAAAGGGGAGGGAGCGAGCATGTAAGACAGACGGACAACCAAGGAATCAATACAATCAAACCCACACAAACTGAGTAGGGACGTTCACTCAACCAAGATACATCTTGTGCTCACCGAGTAAGTCGCCGAGGAGAGGGAGCGCGGCACTCTCTTACCTATACAAATTCATTGGCCGGTGCTCAAACACCGATATACGCCATGTAGGGCCTGCACGACGCTGCCGCCATCTTCCCGCTTTAGCTTCCTCGACGGTTCTCTTCTTTCTCCGACATCGCCATGCCGAGAAGCGCCGATCCGCTTTCGCTCCTCGACTCTGTTACTACCACGGCAAGGACAGATAGTGATCGCCTCGCTGGCATACTCCGCGCTAAGTGTCCACCGAGGACCCTCGACGCCTCTGGCCGCCAGAGACCTCCGGGCCGAGGTCCTCGCGCGACCCCACGCTGCCGGCGCCAGAGGCCCCATCACCTGCAAGCGATGCGCGGAGGCATCGAGCAGATGGCGGTCACACCCGCCATGACTCAGGCAATGGTCGGCCACGTGACTGACGACCACCACTGACAACTCCTCCACTACCGCTCTAGCGGAGGAAGAGACAAGAATGCACCACGCTATCGCGACTTCGACACCGCGCAAAGGCTGCTACTCCCGCCACGCCGAAGACTCTCCGCCAACACACCGAGAGGATCATCCGTGCTCGCCACGCCGACCTTCAACGACGCGACGAAATGAGGCTCAAAAGGCCGAAGCTCGACAAGCTCCAGGCGACTGAGCAATCCCCGCTCGCCTCCACTCAAGGCCTGGCGGCGTACAGCGCCAAGACGCCAGTCCACTCACCACCGGGGCTAGGGGACTGACGATTCATCGTTCTTTCCCACGGCCAAACATCGCCCAGAAGAAAGAATGCCGCCTCCGCTGCATTCCCGAGCCGACGATCCGCAGCCTAAGGCTACCCACCGTAACCTCCGGCCTCGTGGAGCGAGCGGCCGCGCAAGAAGACGCTGTATGGCCACGGATCGCAGCTGCTCGGGGCACCTCTTCTGATGGCTCATACTGCAACGCCACCGAAGGCCGCTGAGCGAAACAAGGGCACACTTCCGGACAACCCAGGCATCGCTAAGCACCTTTGGCAGACCAACGCTTGGGGGACGAACGCGACGCCGCACCACCCTCCAAACGCCGAAGAACAAGGAACGACCGACCGGCCGCATCGCCGATAATAGCCCGGGCGCGATCAGCACTCGAGCCCCGATGGCCCCGGCCACGGGCGTTCTGGTCAGAGAATTGCAGCCAGCTTCGCCAGATTCCGGCGCCGGCCAACATAGCTGGCACACATGGCTACAAACCCCGCAGGTGGTCGAAGATTACCGGCCGCATGTCGGGGAGCGACGGACACCTCTTTGTCATCCAATACCTCCCATCTACTTGGCGGACTCACCGCATGGCTCGAATATCTGCCCGCCAACATCATCCGGATCGGGCCGACTCAAGCACCACTTCGCTGGCAACTTCCAGGGCACCTACAAGCCGACCAGGGAATTCCTCGACTGGAAGTCAGTAGCAAGACCTGGGAAACCTCCGGACTACATCCGACGCTTTTCCCAAAGAAGGTAACGAAGCTCTCGACATCCGCGACGCCGATGTCGTGGGGGCATTCATCTACGGCACCACTTCCAAGACCGTCCATAAACCGGTGCGGCAGCCCGTGACTACCAAAGAACTCCTCGACATTGCCACCAACCACGCCGGGCGAGGAGGCCGTAGATGTCATTTTCGACAAAGGGAGGTCGGCGCGAGGAACCGCGCCGAGCCCAGCCTCCTCCGACCGCCCGACAAGCTTAAAGCGCCACGCAAACAGTCCGCGAGGACCGCCTGTTGCGCCGACTACCGGGAAAGCCGCAAGGCCTGCAACCCCGACCACTTCGAAACCGATGGAGAGTACGTGTCCGAACCACGGATACCCTGGCGTCAGCACAAGTATCGGACTGCAAGTCCTCAAGCCGTTTCCTTCCGAACCCCCACGACGCCACTGGCAAAGGAAAGAGGCAAGACTCGCACCGACCACCGAGATCGAGAGGCGACGGCTTCCCGAGACCGACGGATGCCTCATGATCTTCTACGACCGGCAAGAAGCTACGCCGACCGAGGCAGCCTCAAGCTCGCCTGGCCGAGGTGTTCGCAAGCCACCGCATTCCAAATACCTTCGGTGGTCTGAGTCCTCGATCACCTTTGACCTGGCCGACCACCCCACCACGCCCCGCAACCAGGGAGGTACCCGCTCGCCATTGATCCCATCGTGGGAACGGGTTACCGACTAAGGTGCTCATGGATCGCGGCAGCCTCAACATCCTTACGCTGAGACCCTCGACGCCATGGGATCCCCCGCCGAGCCTTCGACCAAGCAGAGCGCCTTTCACGGCGCTGCTCCCGCCGCAGCCCACCCGCCGGGCAGTCGACTCGCCTGGCCACGCCGGGAGCCCTGCTAACTTCCGCATCGAGACCTCACCTTCGAGGTCGTGGATTTTCCCCGGCCTCTACCACGCCATCCTGGGAGACCATGCTACGCTGGTTCATGGCGATCCCCAACTACACCTACCTGGTCGAAGATGCCCGGCCGCATGGGGTGATCATCAGAATCGTTTTTCCACTCGCCACAACCGCGAGAAAGATACATGAAGTTGGCCTCGGCGGTCGCCGCGATCCATCGAGCTCGCCGCCTCCGAGCAAGATTTTCCGAAGTCACCGCTCCCGATTTAGCAAGTCCGGACCGGGCTCTTCAAGTCCGCCGAGGACACGAAGACGATCGGTCGACCTGCAGGACCCGACTAAAACCGCTCGGATCGACCACGCTCTCGCCAAATAGGAAAGCGCCGCCGACTTCTTCAAGGCTAACCGACGCTTCGCATGGAAGCTCCTCCGACATGCCGGGATCCCTTAGGGAAGTCGCCGAGCACTCCCCGAACATCCGCCTGGTCTAGACTGCCGCCAAGCGTCGCGCTGGCTTCGATTTAAGGAAAGCGCAGAGCCATAGGGGAGGAAATAGCCAAGCTCTTGGCCGCAGTGGTTCATCAAAGAAGTTCGCCACCCCGAGTGGCTAGCAACCCCGTGGCTTGTAAAAAAAGAAGACTGGGAAATGGAGAATGTGTGTCGACTACACAAGCCTCAACAAGGCATGTCCGAAGATCCATTCCCTCCGCCTCGCATCGACCAAATGGTAGACTCCACCGCAGGTGCGAATCCCTGTCCCTTTCTCGGATGCCTACTCAGGGTACCACCAGATCGCGATGAAAGAAGACGACCACCACACGACTTCCTTCATCACTCCACGGCTCGCTCGCACGTGACAATGCCGCTTGGTCAAGAACGCGGGGCTACATACCAGATGGCATGCACCGCTTTTCCACCAGATCGGCCGCAATGTCGAGGCGACGCCGACGAAGCATCGCTGTCAAGACCAGGAAGACCAAATGACATCATCGCCGACCGAGGAGACTTTCGCCGAACCTTCGACGGTTCCAAGATCGCTTCAACCCCGAAGTGCGTTTTGGTACCCAAGGGGAAGCTACTCGCCATCATCTCCGAAGCGCATCGGCTACCGAGATAAGATCTCGCGATCTTAAGGATGGGGCCGATCAAGAACCTCAAAGGGGCCCAAAGGTCGACGGATGCCTAGCGCCCTAAGTCGCTTCACGCCCCGCTTCTGCGAACGCGCTTGCCCCTATACAAGCTCAGGAAATCCACCACTTCACCGACGGCGAGGCTCGTGGACGCTTTCGACGCTAAAGGTTTTCCGACCACCCTCCAGCCGGTCGCCCGCCGCCAGAAGAGCCTCTCCATTTTACATTGCCGCCACGACCCAGGTCGCCAAAGACGGCACTTGTAGCGGAGCGAGCGTAAGAAGGGCGAGTCCTTAAGGTCCAAGCGCCGGTCTACTTCATTAGCGGCACTCTCCGAGTCCAAGGCACGGTACCGCAGATTCGTAAGATGCTCTACGCAGCTCGATCACGGCGAAGTCCGGTACACTACTTCAACCAAAGACCACGCTTCCGCGGGTAACTTCCCTACCACTCGGCGCAGGTCATCCACAACCGCGACGCCCTAAGAATTGCCAAGTGGGCACTCGAGCTCAACGGCATGACATATCCTATGTCCTCTGACCGCCATAAAATCTCAAGTTCTAGCCGACTTCGCTGCCGAGTGGACCAAGCCTGTGCCCCACTCCGCCAAGACCCCGAGCATCGGCATGTACTTGACGGTCCTTCACCAAAACGAGCCGGGCCGGGTCGCTATTCTTTCACCGCTTCGGGAACAAGCTTCGCACGCCATCCGGCTTACTTTTCGACGCAACCAACAACGCCGCGAGCACGAGGCCCTCGTTCGCCTCTCCGCACGCCGCCGACTCTGAGCTCGCGTTATAAAGCGGCATGGCGACTCAAAACCTGGTCGCCGATCAAGTCATGAAGGTCGTAACCTCGCGACGATCGGATGGCAGCCTCATCGGCCGAGAGGTACGCAAATCGAGCAAAAGTTCAAAGGATTTGAACTCCATCATAGCTACAGCGGAACAACGGAGAGGTCGATCACCTGGGTCTCGGCCCGCAGAGGGCCGGCCCACGAATTTTCGCCTCGACCTACACCAAGCGCTCCATCCTGACCGACGCCCGGACGATCGCTAAGCGACCCGACAAGGGCTGAGCCGGTCGAGCCGGGTTGCAACGCCTGGATGACTCAAGACCGATTGAGGAATCCTCTCGGCCGACGTACGATCGACGGTTCCTCTCCCCGGACGACCCAACCGAGGCCCGCCGCTTCGCGCAAATCCTTCGTGACCGACGGCGACGACCTCTACGTATGAGCCCTCCGGATCCTCCGTATGTATCCCGGCCGACTAAGGAAGAGAGCTACCCGCCGACATCCACGCGCGGGTTTGCGACACCACGCTGGTCACGGCCTGGCTCAGAAAGCCTTCCACGTGGTTTCTATCGCCGACCGCCGTGGCCGATTCCGAGCAATCATCCGGACGCGGCGAAGGGTGCCAATTCTTCGCCGACAAACTCACCTCCCCAAGCAAGCCCTCCAAACAATCCCTATCACATGGCTCCTTCGCCGCTTGGGGACTCGACTGGCTCGGGCCCTTCAAGAAAGCGCCCGGCTTCACCCACTGGTTGCGATAGACAAGTTCACCAAGTGGATAGAAGCCTGCCGATCACAACAATCACTTCAATACAGCAAATGACTTCATCCGCACATCGCTTCACCGGTTTGGAGTCCCGAACTCCATCATCACCGACAACTAACGCAGCTCACGGAAAGGAGTTTCTCGAGCTCGCGATACCTTCCAAGATCCGGATTGGGCGTCGCCGCCACCCACGAGCAACGCCAAGTCGAACGCCGCGAACGGCATGATCCTCCAGTGCGGCCTGCGCTAATCTTCGATCGATCAAGAAGCACGCGGACGTTAGCGTACCGAGGTACTCTCCCCGTGACTTTGGAGCTTACGGACCACCCCGACCTGGCCGACCGGTTCACGCCGCTCTTCCCGGCATCTCGAGCGTAAGCCATCTTACCGACCGACGGACTACGCGCCCCAAAGGTTCAGGCCTTCAACGAGACCCGGCTCGAGTCCCGAAGACGCCGGCCGACCGCTCGATGAAGCGCCGAGATGTCGCCGCTGCTCGCTTCACCAAATACCAAGAGAGACATCGCGACGCTACCACGATCGCAAAGGTTAGAGGGCGAGCGCTCAACACACAGCGACTGTTCTCGCTGCCGCGTTCAGTCCAACAAAGGCAAGCAAGCTCTCCCTCCTTGGGAGGGTCCTTCATCAGTAGTAGAGGTCCTTCGACTGCACTTACGGGCCAAGGATCCCGATGGCAACATCTTGTCAAACGCCTGAACATTGAAAAGGTCTTCCTCACGACAGCTTGATCTCCTGACTTATCGCCCTCTCCAAACACAGCTTCAAATTTTTCGCACAATTTTGCCGCGACGCACGGCAAAAATAGCTTGGGTCGCCAAATCCGCAGCAGAGAGCCCCCGATCCGCCCTGACGCATTCCTTCAAGAAGCTGCAGCCCCTGCACTTCGTGACCTCTATGGTTCCCGGGAGCTCGGAGTCCGACACAGTGGGGACCGCCGAGAAGAGGCACGGGCAAAGACGATCGGGCGATCGGGCAAGACGGCCGCTTGCCAGCAGCCTAGATGTCGCGCCGACTCCAGTTCTTGGCGAGAAGGAGCGCGTGGTGACGGCGCCCGCTTCCAATTGCTCAGCGCCATGGCGGGCGGCGGTTCTCAGCCTCGACGATCATGCTTGTCGCGCTCGCTCTCGCCTCCTCCTCCGCCTCCTGCTCTGCTCCAAAGAGCTCCTGGGCCGACCCGTGCCGTCCGACGGCCGCCGCTACAAGACGCCAAGCCGCCTCTAACTCCTCCTCATCCTCCGCCTCGTTGAAGGGAGTCCTGGGGCCGATCTCATCGATCGGTGGGCTTCATCCTTAGAGCGGAATGAGAGAGCGAGGCAGCCATAAAAGCAAGTCGACAGTTATGCTGCTCAACGTTGCTGAATGAAGTCCTCACTTCACCTTCCGCCTATTTATAGGCGATCCAGCCAAACGGCGACGTGGATACCCGCCAAAGATTCATGACGACCGCACTTTTCAAACCGGCGGCGAGAAGCCAAGCGCTAAGCGACGCGGAACCGAAGCACCGCTAATTCCCGCTGAACAAAAAACCTCGCCATCATAAAGAAAGATAAGTGAGTACCTTCTTCTTGCACACTCGCGTATTACTCCTTCAAGTGGCGCGCGCGGCAACGAACAATCGCCTCGCCTCACTCGGGCTACAAGAGTCCCGCTGGTCGGTTGTCACAACCAATCGTCGGGTCCTCCCAAGACGGCCAACTTTCACCAAAGGTACCACGGCCCTTACCGCTGGCGCTACTACGGCGCAGTGCTTGGCTAAGAAAGGAAGTGCCAAGCGGTCGACCCACGATCGGGTCCAATACCTCCCACTGAGCCGCTCTCTCGATTTCCCAACTCTCTAACTTTTGTGATACACACACCGACTCAATGCCCGACCCTCGTGGGTCCCTAAGGCAAGAGACGGCGACGATATCCACCATACAAAGAAAAATGGGCAAGAGGTGAGGACAAGGCGAGCCTCGGGCTGGCCCTAGTTGGGTCGGCGACGACCCAATCGCTTTAACTCACGCCCGATCACACTCACGCCTTCCTCGCTGAACCTGCCGACGGGTGGCAGCCACCGCGCTGGATCAACGATTCAAGGTCCGATACGGGATCGAGTAAGGAAAGATTCTTTATGGATCGCCTTCGGGGGTCGGCGCCCGCCGATTGTCCGCTAGGGGACTCCTCGCGAGGGGGCCTGTGTTCCACCCGGATTACCGCCAGAAGCCCCACGCGAGCGGGCGCCGAGCCAACGTAAGGCAAGCGCGCTTTCACCTCTCCGTCCTCTACCAATGACGGGCGTAAAAAAGGGACGGACCCGGCGCCACGTGTCCGGCCAGTATGATTAGCCCATCATGGGCCAAAGGCACGACTCCGGGCGCCACGTGAACCGCCAGGGCGATTTCACCGCTGCGTGCGGCGGGCCGACCGGCGCCACGTGGTTCGCCAGGGCGACCATTACGCGCTAACCCGGCGCCACGTGCTCGCCAGGGCCACCATCAAGGCTACCAAGCGCACGACCGGCGCCACGTGTTCGCCAGGCGACAGCTGTCGCGCGCTTCAACCCGGCGCTTACGTGCTCGCCAGTATGTCAGCCCATCGCTACAGGCCTGGAGGCACGACCGGGCGCTTCACGGTACCCGCCAGTATGGCGATCAAATGCCCGCTACGCCACGTGCTCACCAGGGCGGTCACCCTGCGCGCCAACCCGGCGCCACGCACGCTTAGGGCGATCTACCAAGACTCAACCCGGCGCCACATGCTCGCCAGTATGCCAACATCACTACCGAAGGCACGACCCGGCGCCACGTACCCGCCAGTATGACCAGCCACGCCACGTGCTCGCCAGTGGCGACCAGCCCGCTACGCCACGTGCTGCCAGGCGACGCCCATCAGCAAGGCCACGCACGACCGCGCCATGTGTTCGCCAGACGCCCAGCCACCGAAAGCGCTCGGCGGCACGCACCGGCACAGATATATATACCACGATCGGACTCCCGATACCGCAAAGCAACGACTGCAGTGAACCCCCGACCGCTTCCTCCACCACCGGGGCTCTGGGACACCGCGGGGCGCCAATTCACCGGCCGAAGACTCTTCCCGATCAAACCCTGAAAACCCCCGACTCCGCCTCCCGACCACGGCTCGGGGTTAAGACTACGGTGCGCCAAGACCGACAAGAGACTGATCAGCCGATGGATCACGGCATCACTAAGACGGAAACAAGACCCCGGCACCTCTCCGACCGCACGGGGCCTCGGGGCTACCGACGGTACCAGTGCCATGGGTACTCTGCCGCCCGAAGGCGCGTGGGCGAACTGTGCCGGCCGAGGCCCGGCCGCACGCCGAAAACCGGCCATGACTAAGCCGCCAAATCCTCGAAGAACAAAGCAAGATTTATTATGTGATCGGGCATTAAATGCTGGATCGAATGGTGACGCAGCGCACAAGTCCCCAACTCTCGGGATTTACTACAAGCAACACGCCACCGCCAAAGGCAAGGGGAGCCGCGGTCGGTCCCATCAGCCCGCCACTTGCGGGTGACTAAGAGCACGCTCTTTCTCTTTCAAGCTAGGTAACCTCCTCCTCGCCTATATAAAGTGAGGGAGCGAGCATGTAAGACAGACGACAACCATGAATCAATACAATCAAACCCACACAAACTGGAGTAGGGACGTTCAGCCCGAACCAGTATACATCTTGTGCTCACCCGAGTAAGTCGTCGAGGAGAGGGAGCGTGCACCCCCCTCTTACCTATACAAATTCATTGGCCGGTGCTCGAAACACCGACACGTTGGTTCTTCGTTCGTTGGGCGAAGGTATGGCCACGGGAATCCTTGGGGTTGGTCTAGGTACTGTTCTAGGGGTTGATATCATGTTTTTAGATCCATTGGTGGTGCTGTAATTGGGTAGATTAGATGAAATCTAGAGTTTGCCACGTTCTCTATTTCAGGCAGATTGTGCAGTCGACCTAGGGTTTGAGATTTCGCCAATTTAGATTCAGAATTTGGTCGGCCGCCTGTTGAGAAAGTTGTAGGTAACTTCAATACCTTTCAGTGGACATAAAGAACGTCCAATTCCACCCAGCCGTTGGAAAGTTATGCTCGATTTACCGAACGTGTTCAAATCTGTGACGAGATTGGAACAGATCACAATATTCTGTAGATTAAACCACTTTAGATTCCGAATCAGCTTTTCCATATACTTAGAAAAAGTTAGGAAATTTCCTAAGCTACGCGAGGATGTACTCGTTTAATTGATTCTCTGTTTTTCGTTTTCGGGAGTAGTTTGCGATATCGGGGTAGATGGGCAATGGCGTACTGTTTTGTGGGCGCGTTTTGATTGTGTGGCATCTATGTGCAGGTGGTGTGACCTCGGGAGTCCCCTCCTCATCCCGCCAATCCGTCGCCCGAGGTTAAGGCAAGTGTATTGGAATGGGTATCGTTGTGAATGTTGTTAGACTTGAGTAGATGCAAATTGATTTATGATATGATGCTAAGATTGATGTTTGCCTATGACATGATGAACATGATTTCATATTGATCATGATTACGTGGTATTAAATGTTTATGCCAACCTTTACATGTTTATGTCATATGTGCATTCATAATGGAAGAAGCGTCCCATGCTGATGCGGGCCTCTGTGTTCACACGTAGTGAACACGAAAGACCTACCTCGTAGTCCCATCCACGTGTGTGCATGGGAGCGAGTCAGTAAGAGTAGGCACCCTCCATCTACGGGATGGAAGGGGAAGGGGGTGCACGCCGACGGGTGTGCACTCGGCAATACCGGTATGTGCTTCGAGGAGATATGAGCATTTGCATTGCATCGCATTGCATACATGATGATAATGATGATGATGAAATGAGTACAATGATATTGAGACATGAGAATGATGTGGTATATGAAATTATGGCTTGTACATGATGTTGAGCATGGTAGTGATGTTAACGTTGAATTGTTCTTTATGGTCCATTGCAATGTACTTGCTGAGTGACGAACTTACGCTTGTGTTTTATGTTGTTTTAGGTACCATGACACCGGCATGTGGGAAGGGGCATTAGCTAGACATCTTCATGTAGCTCCACACCTTTAGGCAGATTTATCAGCTTGAGTCATGATAATAAGAATAGTGCCATGAAACTTGGTGCATGGTTAAATTGTGTGCTTGTTTCCCTCATTTGCTTCGTTTAGCTCATGAGGTTGTTGAATTCGTTATTCTAGACTTATACAGTTGCTAGAATCCTCGTTATTGATGATTTAGATGTCATTCTTTATGCTTTATCCTGTGATAAAATTGTTGTTGCTCCAATTCATGGAAAAACAAAGGAGATGCTGCCGAAATTTTCGGTTTTAGCATTTACTCCTTTGCTGTAATTTACTTTAATTTGTGGTATTTAGATGTTGTTTAGTCTATGTTTGGTAACATTCGGGCATACTAGATGCCGGGGTGTTACAGTTAGTATCAGAGCGGGCTGTAGGTCCTTGGAATGTATATTTTTAGTGTCATGCTATAGTATACAAGTAAAATGTGATGTGGAATAACTTAGAAACATGGCTTAGGTTTTAACTAAAATTTTGTCATAGGATAGCAACATTAAAACTTGCAAAAGTGGAATAACTAATCTAAAATTTGACACACATGGATGCACAGTAGGAAAGGGTATGGGTATCGTTTCTTTACGCTTAAATGTTGTATTTAAGCTTTGATGTTGAATGCTTCATTTGATAATGCATGTTGCTATGTCTATGAGATAAACGATTGAATTGTGCTTGTTGTGGTGATAAAGTGGGGTTGTGGTGCCGAAGGGTTTCGGTCACCACTTTTGTTCATAGTAAGGGTGTGGTTTGACGGTATGGCCGGTTAAAGCCATCACCGAAGAACTATTAACCCCTTGTGGGGAAAGAGTGCCTACCTTTTCTATCGTAGATCGGGTAGTTGACTGGAGACAAATAGAAGAGTCGATGGTGGTTTTCTTCGGATGCTTTTCACCGTTCTGACGGTCGATTTTGGTTGGTCTTCTTGGTTTTTAATCAATTGAAATCAAAAGAAAAGTGTTTAGTCCTGGATTTTCGCGGATTGATCCGCAGGCGGTTTGTGGTTTTGTCTTCCTTGGGTGAAGACGAAGAAGAAGAGTCTAGTGTTGCGCTTCTTTTGGTTGCCTTTGCAGCTTTGATGCTTAGTTTGTTGATTGCTTTATGGGGGAGAAGCATTCAATTTATTCCTGTGTTTGCCTTTCTCCGAGGTCAAAAGTGTTATTGTGGCGTTATGCCAGACTTGGTTGGCAGGACTAAAGTCCTGTGGCCTTGTAGGAGTAAGTGGTTTTTGATTTCGTCATTCTACTGGTTTAAGAAATCATCTTTGAAAACCCTTCGTGTTTCGTGAAAGTTTGTGGTTTGGTGTTAAGGTTTTATTTGAAAAGGATTACTTGATCGCTTGGTTCCCTTTTAAGAAAATTGTCTTTCAACCATTTTCCTCTATGGGAGTCTTTGAGATTGAAAAGTGTTTTGAAGAATTCCTTTTGCATGACCAAGTTTGGGTTTGTCTCATTGCAATTTTGAGAGTCAAGTTTCCTTATGAATTTGGGATGAGTTTTAAAACTAAAATGCTGCAAACAAAGTAAGTAGTCTTTTGACTGAAATCGTTTGTCACTAGTGAGAATTGTTGTTTAGCATGATATGTAGTATGTACCAATGTGGTTTATGGAATGATGTATTGTTAAGTTAATTTGGGAGTTGAAATAATTCAATGCGGTTGTTATCTTTAGCTTGAGAATAAATAGGCTACTAGTATTGTAGAGTACTCTGTAGCGAGAATGATTAAATGTGTTAATGTATATGTTTAGAATCTGTCGTTTTTTCTTTAAAAAGTGCTTATGACCCCCGATAATATTTAAAGTTTTTAAACCCTGGTGCGTAGTGAGAACATTAAGATGATGTAAACCATTAACATTGTTATAGAAACTTGGTTGGTTGTTTAAAGATGTTTTAAATTAACGTGTTAGTAGGGAAATTTAATCATGATGGCTTGTGACCTTAACTTCGAAGTTGATTAGAGTGCTATTTTTGTTGTTGCAAACCATTAGTATTTGCAAGCACGCAGCTGTGTTTTTGAAATGCTAATATAGCAGTTGCGTGCCTTGCTGTTTGCTTCAACATGTGCGCGATTGGCGTCGTTGACGTTGTCGTTTGCAGGAACTTCGTATGGCTTGTAGACTTTCTCCCAAATTGTGAAGCCCTGTTCTTGGATGAACGCCTCCATCTTGGCCTTCCAAAACTGAAAATCAACACCATCAAACACACAAGGTTTTGTCGAATAACGATCCATTGATCTAATCACCGATTAAGATAGATTAGAAAAACCTTGCTCTGATACCACTTGTAGGATCGAAGTATACGAATATAGCAATCAGAGGGGGGGTGAATGATTGTGCGGAAGCTAAAACCAAATTCTTGATCTACTAAAAGTTCACCCCAAAATAGAACCAAATAATTGCCTCGTATTCGACAAAAATAGAATGACAGAGGTTTGGTAAAAGGCGAATTCCTGGAGATCCAGCCGTTAGATCGATCTGAAATTTGGACACAAGACTCTAGATTCCAATACGAATCGAACACAAAAAGAATTAGCTCGATCGGACTTACGGATCAAAATATATGAACCTAGCAAACTTGCTGTGACAGAAGATGACGAGAATTGATCTAACGTAAACTTGAAGGTTTAACAGAAACGACAAAAGTTTAATCAACTAACCTTAGAGAAACCCTAAATCAATTCTCTAGAAAGGTTTTGATGGATCAAATCAAGATAAAACTCAAAGAACAAAAAACCAATCTAGAAAAGAACAAGCATGCAAACAAGAACCAAAACAGGAAACACTGTAGCAACGCTAAGCATCAGAAAGCACGCAAGGATCTAGAAGAATTGATCTTTATTTCTTTTGTCTAAAGTACTCTCATCAAAAGAGTACAAACCCTAAAACTGAGCTTGAGGCTCTCAATGCGCTCAGCTCCGATTGATTCAATCGATCGATGCCCTTCAACAGGAGACAACCCCTCCTATTTAAAGGAGCAAAACACAAGGAGTTCTGAATACAATTCCTAATCTAGAAAGAGTATGTATTCAACACGACTCCTCTTGGCCCAACCTGGCCAAGTACAACTCTTGCACGCGTATGGCAACCCTACCATATTCACGTGACTAACACTTTGCACGCGTATGATCACCTGCCATACTCACGTGACTAACACATTGCACGCGAATGACCTCCTGCCATTCTCACGTGACTAACCATTCTTCATGTGCACCATTCTCTTAGCCCGAACGTCCCGCATGACATCCTTGACCACCAAGACCTCAGTTCCTCCCTGAACCTAGTCCCGAACCTCAGCTCCTCCATGAACCTAGTTCCGGTCCCGTCATCGACCACATTCGTCTTCGAGCAATACCTGCACATGAACAAACCACAAAACAATTCCGAGCACAAGTCCACGACTTGACTCACATCAATCCATGCAACTACTCACATGAGTATTGCATAAAGTCCACTTCAAAACAAGCATCATGAAATTCTCACCAATTTCATAATCTCAAGGTCAAACCAAAAACTAATTCCAAATCTTGCAAAACATCCAAACCGAGCAAAACACGTTCACAACGGACCAAAAATAAAAACCCTAGAAAAAAGTCCATTCACGACGGACAACAAAATCGGTCCGGTGTACAAGTGAAAGTCTCGGTTTCAAGAAGAAATCATTCCGGCGAAAACACGTTGACGACAGACTAAAAGAAATCAGTCCGTCGTACATGCGAAATCAATCCTCAAAAAGCCGTTCACGACTGACCAAAGAAATTGGTCCGTCGTACATGCAAAACTCACTGGTTTCTTGGAAAATTGAGTTCGACTCATGAGCTCAAAAGCACGTTCACGACAGACCCAAAAGCTTGGTCTGGCGTACATGGGAAAATGAGGTTGCCAAAAACATGTTTACAAAGGACCAGAAAAGTTGGTCCGTCGTAGATGGAAAACTTACTGTTTTCTTTAAGTTTGGTCCGGCGCCAAAGCGAAACTTACTGTTTCTTGTCAAATTGTCAAAACACATGAACAAACACATTTTGCAAATTCAAATCTAAGCCAATATTTCAGCACATGATTTCACAATCTCCCCCTTGATGAAAACATTGTCAACACCACTTAGAATTGAACATTTGGCATTCACTTTACAAAAGATTTTGAAATCCAAAGGATCAAAGACCAAAGTAAGAAAACACATAATTCCCCCTTTGACCAAAAAGCAAAACAAAATCTCCCCCTAACAATGAAAATGTGTGTGAATGTGCAATGTGCCCAAAATATCAAAATTCTCCAAACTTCTCAAATTTCTCAAATTTCCAAAAACAACTCCCCCTTTTTCTTCTCCCCCTTTTTCCTTAAACTTTTCAACGATTCCCAAATTTCTGCCCCTTTGACAATGGATTCATCAAGAGTACAAAAGAGAGAACATGTTCAAAATTTTTCTGAAACAATGATTTCACAAAGGGAAACAAGGGAGTGCCAAGATAGGAAAAGATGAGCTCATTCGATCATATAACCTTATATATCACATAATATGCAAAATACATGATCTTGAGTGATTTTGACAAGTTAGGGAATGACATGCATCTCAACCTCAATTCAGTCAACTATAGCCAAGTACTAAGCAAAACCTTTAATAGAAAAACAAAGGCTCAAAGTTGAAGCAACTAACAAATCAGGGCGAGCAAGTAGTTTCAACTCCAATCTAGTGGACCAAATTAATTTTTAAACAGTAAACTGCATGTGGCATGCTTGAAGCATACTTCTTTTATTTCCTTGAAGTGGCATGCTTGAAGTATACATCTTGTCTTTGAGGGAATGGCATGCTTGAAGCATACATCTTATCTTTTAGGAAAAACATCCTGAAGCTCATAACTTGAGGCTTTTGCTTTTAACAACCCTTTTTTATTGATTCCCTTTTCTTTTCATTGTTCTTTGATTATAAACATGCAAAAGTGATTAAAAGGTCTTATGAAAGAGTAAAGTTGAAATCACACTTGCTTCATACCCCAAATTTGTCAAGAGGATTCAATATCAAGCCTAGAAGAGTCAGATATCACAGAGTATTTAGCTATAGGCAATCAGTCCATGGAATTCCACAATGCCATTTTTAGTTCAAGTGAGACAATTATATTATCATATATTAGCTCAATTACATAACATATAAAGAAATATGATAAAGTGAGCTTATCAAGTGAAAGAACTTGGCAAGGAAACTCCCCCTCAAAATAAACCCATTGGATGAACAATCCCAATTTCTCCCCGAATGAAAGCAAAACGAGAAGAAGACAAAGGTTTTGTAAAAATGTCTGCCAATTGATGTTCAGTATCCACACGGTGAAGTACAATATTTTCCTTTTTCAACATGATCTCTAAGAAAGTGAAATCTGATGTCAATGTGTCCAAGAAAGAGAATTACTCAAGAAGTGACAAGAACCAGATGTGCTTTTCTTATCAATTCTACATCCTCCAAAATCAGCATCAGAAAAGGCTCTCAAACTAATGCATGAGGAAGCAGAAAGCCAAATGCCAAAATCTTGAGTACCATGGAGATACCTGAAAATTCTTTTGACAGCTTGTCGATGTGAAGCACGTGGGAAGCTTGAAAACGAGCACACAAGCACACAGCAAACTCCAGTTATCTCATCCTCAACAGTATCATCATCATCTTCATCAACAAAGATACTCTCTCCCTGAACATATGCACTTGTACCTACACTATTTGGACTAGTGCCTTTTGCGAAAACAGAGGTGGAAGAAGTATTTTCAAAGGAACACTTTCAACATAAGATGCACGAGTGAAGAAGAACCAAAACTTATCACTGAACATATGAAGTGAGCATTCGAAATTCACTAGCCACATGTTCTCCTTCCTCGCGTGAGAAGCCTACATAGAAGCAGAAATTGTTGAGGCCTCGATCAAGTTAGAAATAAGATGTTTAGGAATCCAGATCTTGAGACACACGACGCACAACAAGAGGGGCACAACACGAGTATTCTTATGCACAAAAACAGATTTGCCTTTTTCCGTGTTTTTAGCAACAAAAGGTGTTTGTTTCACCCTAGGCATATAATGAGAAGTAGAGTGTGCCTTTCCGAAATTAGACCTAGCATTAAACCTTTCTCTCTTTTGTTGTTTAGCTAGTCTAAAGCAAAAGTCTACTAAATGTCCATCTCTACCACAATGAGTGCAAGTGTACTTAACATGATGTTTTGCTTTAACAGTAGAAGCACATTTTGCGTTTATCATAGTAGAAGATAAAAGACCAGCAGATTTAAAGACAATTTTCTTAGGCTCATTGACAACTTCAAATTTTCCACTTTCAAGTGTTTTGACAACAGTGAGAGCATGTGATTTATGATGAGCATAAGAATCAAAACCTAAACCTTTGTTATGAGTGCTGACTTTTGATTGATCCAAGATCATGTTTAGGTTTTTCTTTCCTTTAGTGAAACGTTCTAATGACTTTTCCAAGTAATCAATTTTTCGAGAAAGAGTTAAACAATTATTACAGGGAACGTTCACTTTTCCTTTTTGCTTGCAACAAGTTGAGCATGAAAGAACCTCATGTGTAAGCAAATCTTCTGTCATTTGAGAAGACCTAGCATTTGCATCATGCAACTTCAATTCTAGTATGGAGCATTTAGAACATGGAGTTGTATCATGCAAATCAATGGTAGAACAACTAGCAGGTTTAACAAGTTTCTCATTTTTCTCATTTTCAGCATTGATTTGCTCTAACAAGGAAACATGTTCTTTCCTAAGTAACGTAAGCTCATTGTAAATTAAGTCACATGATTTGCAAGCATCATCATCAGGAATCAAGGTTTTAAGTCTAGAAATTTCAGCAATCAATGACTCCACAACAAAACCATGTTTCTTAATTTTCTTGTCACGTTTATCAAGCAATTTACCAAGACGAGCAACAGCAATAGCTAATTCATCGTAAGAAGGATCTACCTCATTGAAGTCGCTGTCATGATCGCCGTCGGTGAAGCTGTCGTTGCTTTTGGCCATGAGACACAACCCCGTCACTCATGCTTGCTTGGAGTTGCATCATCCTCGCTGTTCTCCGAATCCACATCGCTCAAATTGACTTGTTCAAGAGCGGAAAGAACCCGATGGACAACTTTGCAGTTGATGAAGTTCTTCTTCTTTCTATCACTTGGAGAGAACTTCTTCTTCTCTTTTCTTCTGTCGTTGTCCTTCTCCTCCCTTGATGCTTTACCTGTAAGTTTAGGACAATTTGGACGAATATGGTCGAGATCACCACACTCATAGCATCTTGGAGGATCACCACCACCTCTCTTTCTCTTTCTCACATTTTGCAAAGCTTTGTTAAAGCGAGAAGAGAGTAGTGATAAGTCTTCTTCTGGGAATTGCTCAATCTGTTCATCGGTTAATGAAGACAAGAAAGATAGAGCAAAACTTGAAGCAGCACCATTATGAGATATGCTAGATTGAGATGTCAAAGCAATTGATTTATGATCATTCTTTCTAGCAAAAACATCTAATTCATGAGTTTTCAACTTAGAATAAAGAACATCTAAAGTATGTGTACTCATGACAGTAGATTCTCTAATGGATGTAACTTTCATCTCCCAAATTGACATGTCTAATGCACCAAGCAATTGTCTAGCATTAGCAGCATCATCAAAGCTAACTCCAACAGCACGCAAATTGCTAAGAATTTTATTAAAGCGTGCAAAGAAATCATCTAGTGACTCACCAGGCTTCATCTCAAATCGCATGTATTCCTTTTTGTAAAGATCTTGACGAACCTCTTTAATAGTGTTAGAACCCTCATGGTAATCACAGAGACATTTCCATACCTCATATGCGGATCGAAGATGAACCACGCGGTCGAAGTCACTCCTTCCCAATCCTTGGATGATCAAGTTGCGTGCCTTGCTGTTTGCTTCAACATGTGCGCGATTGGTGTCGTTGACGTTGTCGTTTGCAGGAACTTCGTATTGCTTGTAGACTTTCTCCCAAATTGTGAAGCCCTGTGCTTGGATGAACGCCTCCATCTTGGCCTTCCAAAACTGAAAATCAACACCATCAAACACACAAGGTTTTGTCGAATAACGATCCATTGATCTAATCACCGATTAAGATAGATTAGAAAAACCTTGCTCTGATACCACTTGTAGGATCGAAGTATACGAATATAGCAATCAGAGAGGGGTGAATGATTGTGCGGAAGCTAAAACCAAATTCTTGATCTACTAAAAGTTCACCCCAAAATAGAACCAAATAATTGCCTCGTATTCGACAAAAATAGAATGATAGATGTTTGGTAAAAGGCGAATTCCCGGAGATCCAGCCGTTAGATCGATCTGAAATTTGGACACAAGAAACTAGATTCCAATACGAATCGAAAACAAAAAGAATCAGCTCGATCGGACTTATGGATCAAAATATATGAACCTCGCAAACTTGCTGTGACAGAAGATGACGAGAATTGATCTAACGTAAACTTGAAGGTTTAACAGAAACGACAAAAGTTTAATCAACTAAACTTAGAGAAACCCTAAATCAATTCTCTAGAAAGGTTTTGATGGATCAAATCAAAATAAAACTCAAAGAACAAAAAACCAATCTAGAAAAGAACAAGCATGCAAACAAGAACCAAAACAGGAAACACTGTAGCAACGCTTGATCAGAGCACGCAAGGATCTAGAAGAATTGATCTTTATTTCTTTTGTCTAAAGTACTCTCATCAAAAGAGTACAAACCCTAAAACTAAGCTTGAGGCTCTCAATGCGCTCAGCTCCGATTGATTCAATCGATCGATGCCCTTCAACAGGAGACAACCCCTCCTATTTAAAGGAGCAAAACACAAGGAGTTCTGAATACAATTCCTAATCTAGAAAGAGTATGTATTCAACACAACTCCTCTTGGCCCAACCTGGCCGAGTACAACTCTTGCACGCGTATGGCAACCCTACCATACTCACGTGACTAACACTTTGCACGCGTATGATCACCTGCCATACTCACGTGACTAACACTTTGCACGCGAATGACCTCCTGCCATTCTCACGTGACTAACCATTCTTCATGTGCACCATTCTCTTAGCCCGAACGTCCCGCATGACATCCTTGACCACCAAGACCTCGCCTCCTCCTGAACCTAGTCCCGAACCTCAGCTCCTCCATGAACCTAGTTCCGGTCCCGTCATCGACCACGTTCATCTTCGAGCAATACCTGCACATGAACAAACCACAAAACAATTCCGAGCACAAGTCCACGACTTGACTCACATCAATCCATGCAACTACTCACATGAGTATTGCATAAAGTCCACTTCAAAACAAGCATCATGAAATTCTCACCAATTTCATAATCTCAAGGTCAAACCAAAAACTAATTCCAAATCTTGCAAAACATCCAAACCGAGCAAAACACGTTCACAACGGACCAAAAATAAAAACCCTAGAAAAAAGTCCATTCACGACGGACAACAAAATCGGTCTGGTGTACAAGTGAAAGTCTCGGTTTCAAGAAGAAATCATTCCGGCGAAACACACGTTGACGACAGACTAAAAGAAATCAGTACGTCGTACATGCGAAATCAATCCTCAAAAAGCCGTTCACGACTGACCAAAGAAATTGGTCCGTCGTACATGCAAAACTCACTGGTTTCTTGGAAAATTGAGTTCGACTCATGAGCTCAAAAGCACGTCCACGACAGACCCAAAAACTTGGTCTGGAGTACATGGGAAAATGAGGTTGCCAAAAACATGTTTACAAAGGACCAGAAAAGTTGGTCCGTCGTAGATGGAAAACTTACTGTTTTCTTTAAGTTTGGTCCGGCGCCAAAGCGAAACTTACTGTTTCTTGTCAAATTGTCAAAACACATGAACAAACACATTTTGCAAATTCAAATCTAAGCCAATATTTCAGCACATGATTTCACAAGATGGTTCATAAATGATTTAGTTAGTGAAGTTTTCCCTTTTGAAATGAGTTTCTCTTTCTCTTTGAGAAAATTTGTGGTGGTTGTGTGTGCAGATGTTTAACTTTGGAGTTGATGTTCAGTTCCAAAATGTTGATTTTGGATAGTATGCGAGGTTTTGCAAGTTAGCTTTAAATGGATGGTGGGTTGTGACACGTTGTGGTGTTTTACTGTTAACTATGATACCGTCATAGTTTGTCTGACTTATTGCAATCATCGATGTTATGGGCGTTTCATCATGTGATACTGAAGAAGAAGTCTTTTGGTGAATGACTATTCGGTATTGTTTGTTACATGATGAATGAATGGTGAAAAAGAACAATGACAACGTTTATGTACAACTAAACCTTAAAGAGTCGATGAGCCAGGTCGGTGAGAAATTCATATATGGATATATGACTAATCCGGAGTGCTCTTGAAAAGTGTGCATGCATGTCATGAATCGAGATGTCCATTTCTTTCTAGTATGAAAAGAAAGAATGAAGAATTTCTGGTATTTTGGTTGTGGTGTAGGGGATTTGTGCTTCCTTTGCGATTTGGCTTGGATGTTGCCGAATTCTTTCCAAAGTGGTTGTTAACGCTTTGGGTGTGAGTTGTCGTGTGTGGTCCACTTGGGTTCAAAAGAATTGTACTTCTCTTGCTCTATAGATGGGAGTGAGGATATAAATGTTCTTGGTTTATGGTTGAGTATGCGAAATATGTGTACACTTGGTCTTGATAATTAAGTGTTATTGTGTGAGGGAGAGACCCTCTTAAGAAAGGAGCCAATTGTGGTTTGGTAAGGTTTTACGATCCTAGCTTGGGTCTAGGTGTCGAACCTTAGTGGTATAAGGGTGGTTTGTGATGGAAGTTGATGATGTATGGGTTTAACCTTTTTTAAGAGTATCGATGGGTGGAAGTGAAGTTGACGGTAGTTCGGTGATAATTGTCCTGCCGTGAGCAATTGTCTTAACTAGTTGTCTCTGGGTTTGAGACTTTCCTGGGAGAGGATGGAATGAAAGGTTAGCATGATCGTGTATCGGAAGGGCAAATGCGCCTTAATGAGTTATTCCTCTCAATGGAAATTCTCGGGAATGTAGAGAGGTCATTAAACAAATTGAGACCCGCTTTGATTATGTCATGATGAGTTTAATGAAGTGTGGTAGTCACGTTGGTTGTGATAGTAGTGTGAAGTGTTTTTCGTGAGGATTCAGACGTTTTGGGTTGATGGAGCCCTTTGTGGTTGAAACGCAGATTCTATTCGGGAATTGAAGTGAAGGTGGAACCGTGAGAGGTTGCACTATGTTGAGCTAAATCAACATTTTCTCGCCAAGTGTTGGTTTTGAGAACTCGCTTGTCGTTTGTTCCGGTATGTCTTTGTGTGAATGTTTTGGTGTTGCAAAGAAGTCTTTTGTCCCTTGGGGACTTTGTGGTTGATTTTGGCGTTCTTCGGATTCGAGGTCGAATCCTGTTTAAGGGGGGGAGAATGTGACACTACGGGATGTCGAGACACCGTAAAAGGTGAAATTAGAGAATGTGACTTTATAAAAAATGGAATTAGAGATTTTGACTTTATAAAAATATGAAATCGGAGGTTAAAACTTTACGGTATGATGTTTAATCGCGTTTCCGGGCCGTTTTCGGAAGTTTGGGCCTCTCCGGGGGAGTTCGGGCCCAAGGGGGATGAGTCGTGGGCTTTAGTGGGAGGAGTTTTGGGCCCATGAGGGAGGGGGAGGCAAAAATTTCTGCCTTGGGGCGCCCTCCCCCTTGCCCTAGGCGCCTCCCTCCCCTCCCCTCTCACCCCAAGCCGCCACCCCCTCCCTCCTCCTCCACACGCCCCCTTCCTCCTTCCCCCTTGCACCACCACCCCTCTCCTCTCCTCTCCACCACCATTGCTGCCCCTAGGGGAGTTCTCCACCTCACCACCCCGCAGATCCGTCCATTGGAGTGCTCCGCGACGAGGAGATCCGGTGCATTTGGAGCGACGAAGGAGATCGCGCGAACCAGGAGGAGATCCGTTGGTTCTTCGTTCGTCGGGCGAAGATATGGCCACTGGAATCCTTGGGGTTGGTCTAGGTACTTTTCTAGAGGTTGATATCATGTTTTTAGATCCATTGGTGGTGCTGTAATTGCGTAAATTAGATGAAATCTAGAGTTTGCCACGTTCTCTGTTTCGGGCAGATTGTGCAGTCGACCTAGGGTTTGAGATTTCGCCAATTTAGATTCGGAATTTGGTCGGCCGCCTGTTGAGAAAGTTGTAGGTAACTTCAATACCTTTCAATGGACATAAAGAACGTCCAATTCTACCCAGCCATTTGAAAGTTATGCTCGATTTACCGAACATGTTGAAATCTGTGACGAGATTGGAACATATCACGGTATTCTGTAGATTACTCTAAAGTAAATTACTACATTCACATTCCACGGACCTGAAGCCCGCTCTGATACCAACTGTACCACCCCCGCATCAAGTATGCCTGAATGTTACCAAACATAGACTAAACAACATCTAAATACCACAAATAAAGGTAAATTACAGCAAAGGTGCAAATGCTAAAACCGAAAATTTCGGCAGCATCTCCTTTGTTTTTCGATGAATCGAAGCAACAGTAATAATAAGGCATGATATAGCATGATAAGAGACATCTAAAACGACAATAATAATTGATATAGCATCACTTATGTCTAAACTAAGGAATTCAACCATTCTACAAATTATAACGAATCAAACGATGAACTTAAGCTCAAAACCAAGCCATACACCAAGTTTCATGGCACTATTCTTATTATCATGACTCCAAATGATTAAACTGTCTATTAAGTATGAAGCTACGTGTAGAAGTGTAGCTAATGCCCTTTCCTGCATGCCGATTTCATGGTACCTAAAAACAACATAAAACACAAGCGTGAGTTCATCACTCAGCAAGTATGCTGCAATGGAGCATAAAGGACAGTTCAATGTTAACATCGCTATACATCATGCTTAGCATCATAATCAGGTCCAAATCTCATCATACACATCTCATCACCATCATCATGAATGCAATGCACATGTCTCCTTGAAGCACATACCGGTATTGCCGAGTGCACACCCGTCGGCGTGCACCCTCTTTCCCCTTCCATCCCGTAGATGGAGGGTGCCTACTCCTCGCTTCCACTCACCACGGTGGATGGAATCACGAGGTAGGTCTTACTCAATGGCACTCCGGATTAGTCATAACTTTCTCACCGACCTTACCGGACTAGTTATGATTTTCTCACCGACCGGGCCACTTTTCATGCCATGTATGCAACATATGCCAATAACATAAACAACTAGTCATTGCATAGCATCATAACATACCATTTTCATAATATCATGGGCAAACACTAATCATGGCAAGATAGCATATCATGAAAACAATTTGCATCTATTCAAGACTAGCAACAAACAACACGCTACCCATTCCAATACACTTGCCTTAATCGCGGGCGACGGATTGGCGAGAGGATGAGGGCACTCCTGGGGTCACACCACCTGCACATAGATGCCACACACTCAAACCGTGCCCACAAAACAGTACACAATTGCTCATCGACCCCGACTTCGCAAACTACTCCCAAAGCCAAAAAACAGAGAATCTGTCCCCAAGGACAGCAGACTTCAAACTAGCATAACTTGAGTTCTAGGTCTCCAAATTAAGTAAACGAGTACATCATCACGAATCTTAGGAAATTTCCTAGCTTTCTCTAACTATTGGGAAAAGCTGATTCGGCCTCTAAAATTGCCTAATCTACAGATCAACCCGGTCTGTCCCAATCATATCACAGATTTGAACACGTTCGGTAAAACGATCATAACTTTCAAATGGATGGGCAGAATTGGACGTTATTGGTGTCCAATTAAATATATTGAAGTTATCTGCAACTGTGATACTATGGAATGTCGAGACTTTATAATTTGTGATAATAGGTTATAAAATATGGTAAAAGGTGATCAGTTGGGTGTTTTTGCAACTAGAACCCTGAGATTTCACGTTTTAACGCGTTTCGGGCCGTTTTCGGGCGTTTGGGCCGCTCCGGGGAAGTGTTGGGCTTGAGGGAAACTTCATGGGCCGGTTGGTGGGACTCACTTGGCCCATGTGGGGGTGAGGAGGGGCAGAAAATCCTGCTGCCCTAGCCCTCCCCACCCCCATGCGCAGCCCCCATCCCCTCTCCCCTCATTCCCCACTTCCCCTCATCTCCCCTCACCTCTCCTCTCCCTTCCCATCCGCCCCTTCCCTATGTGCTGCCGCCCCACCCCTCTCCTACCTTGTGGGCGCATCCCAAGGTCTCCTCCTCGCTGCCAAGGTGCTGTCCAAGCTGTTGGGAGGGGCTGCGATGAGGAGGATTGGTGGAAACGGCGCGTGGAAGGAAGTCGGGGGAGGAACGCGAAGGTTTGATCGTCGATTGGTGATTCTCCAAGAAGGTAATGGGGGGATCCTGTGGGGTAGATCTCTTGCTGCTGTAGAGGGGTATTATCATGTTTTTAGATCTAGGGAGGTGCTGCAATGTGGTAGAATTGATGAAAACTTGGATTGTATTCTCGTTCTGTTCGGGCAGATTGGGAACCCGATCTTGGGCAGGCGTTTTCCCCAATTTAGATTTTGAATCTGACCATACGGACTTTTAGGAAGTTTTATATAATTTCATTATCTTTCCGTGCATATAAAGAACGTTAAAATCCGCCCAGCCGTTTGGGAGATATGGCCGTTTTACCGAGCGCTGCCAAATCTGTGACGAGATTGAGACAGTTCGTGTTCAACGTTAGATTAAACAATTTTAGAGGCCGATTTGGCTTCTCCCAATCACTAGAAAAAGTTGGGAATTTTCCTAAGCTACGCGGGGATGTACTTGTTTATTCAATTTGGAGTCCTAGAACAGAAGTTATGCCCATTGGAAGTCCGCTGTCCCGTAGGGACAGATTTGCTGTTTTCTGATTTTAGGAGTTGTAAGAGAAATCGGGGTAGTGGGTTGTATGTGTGCTGTTTTGTGGACCCGATTTGAGTGTGTGGCACGTGTTTGCAGGTGGTGTGCCTCCGGGAGTGCCCTCAACCTCTCGTCACTCCGTTACTCGTGGTTGAAGGCAAGTGTGTTGCGTGGATTGTATGCTATATGTGTTGCTAGAATTGCTTGAGAGTATTTTGGAATAGATAACATGTTGTCTTGCCATGAATTACATGTTATAATTGATAGGATGTCCTTAGGCCATGATTTAAATGTTGTCAATGATATGGTGTTCTCAGGCTATGGTTAAAGATGCTTGTTGTTGACAAATGATTCACATGCCATGTTTTGAATGGTTACCGTCGAATGTTGAATATGGTCTTACATGCTGAGATGCCATATGTTGATATGCAATATTTCTATTTATGTATACGCTGCTGTCCATTTTGCATACATGGCATATTTTCATGGCCGGCCGGTGAGATAAGTCATAACTATTCCGGTAGGGTCGGTGAGAACCGTTATGACTAGTCCGGGGCTATTCGTTTGAGTAAGTCCTACCTCGTGATTCCATCACCGAGGTGAATGGAAGCGAGTGATAGGCACCCTCCATCTTCGGGATGGAAGGGGGAAAAGGGTGCATGCCGACGGGTGTGCACTCAACCATACCGGTATGAGAATTCCAGGAGACATGTGCATTGCATTGCATGAATGATATACATCAATGAAGATGTTTATGAGATGATGATGAGAGTACTCATGAGATGCTCATGAGATGATTATCATGTTGTTTTAAAGGATGTACATAATGTTAAATATGATGTGTTATGATATAACTGTGGAGACTGGAATGATGGTTTGTTGTCTTGATCCTTGTTGATCCATTACAATACACTTTGCTGAGTTATGAACTCACGCTTGTGTTTTATGTTGTTTGTTTATTTAGGTACAATGAAATCGGCGCGCGGGAAGGGAATGTAGCTACACTTCCTCACGTAGCACTCATAATCTAGATAATTCACCCATTTCTATGGAAACATGGCAATAAGTTATGTTGATTTTGGTGTATGGATATTATGTGGGTTGGTTTCCCTCATGTGCGTCATGTGGGTCTTTGGAGCGATTTGTTTTATCATCCTAGTCTTAGTTGATGCTTATTCCATGATTATCATTGCTTGTTGTTATTCTAGTGGATGCTCATCTGTTGTTGTCGATGCATATTGATATCTTGATTGATATATATATATTGATATGATATTGTGATGTTCAAATTTTTTCTAAAGCAAAGGAGATGCTGCCGAAATTTTCCATTTAATCATGGTATTAATTGTTGTATGGTCTATGTTGGTGACATTCTGGGCTTAGTAAAAGCCGGGGTGTTACAGCAACTTTCTCAACAGTCGGCCGACCAAATTCTGACTCTAAAATTACGAAAACTCATACCCTAGGTCGTGTGCCCAATCTGCCCGAAGCAGAACACTATGGAATCTCTAGTTTCCACCAATTCCCTCTAATTGCAGCACTACTTTTCGGTCTAAAAACACCAAAAAATTCTCTAGCACAGCACCTAGTCCATCCCCAAGGATCACCCATAGCCATACCTTCGCCCGACGAACGACGAACGTCGAATCTTCTCCTCCCGGTTCCCCCGATCTTCTTCCTCGCGCCGGAACAGCCGGATCTCCTCGTCGCGGAGCTTCCCGAGGGAGAGAACAGCGGGATGGCAAGGTGAGGAGCTCTCCTAGGCCAGCAAGGAGGGTGGAGAGGAGAGCCTAGAGGGGATAGGCTGGAGAGGGAGGGGGGCGGCGGCTTGGAGGTGTGTGGATGAGGGGGGCCATTAGGGCTGGGGGAGGCGCAAGGGCAGGTCATTGCTGCCCTCCCCCCCACACATGGGTCGGGAAACTCCACTTTCGGCCCATGTGGGGTCCCCCTAAGGCCCATTTCTCTGGTAAATTCGGATGGAATCCAGACTAAGTATTACTCCAGACGATCAAATGTGCTTAAGACTTCTTTCCATTCGCTTTCTGTGCTGGAATTAGATCGAGTACCAGTGGTCTGTGAGTATCCTGATGTGTTTCCTGAAGAATTACCGGGATTGCCCCCAGATCGGGATATGGAGTTTGTTATTGACTTGCTGCCAGGAACAGCACCTTTATCCAAACGCCCGTATCGGATGCCCTCTGATGAGTTGTTGGAGTTGAAGAAGCAACTCAAGGAGCATTTAGCTAAGGGATTTGTTCGCCCTAGTTCGTCTCCGTGGGGTAGTCCAGTGCTCTTCGTCAAGAAGAAAGATGGTAGTTTACGCATGTGCGTGGACTATCGATCCTTAAATAAAGTCACTATCAAAAATAAGTATCCTCTTCCTCGGATTGATGATTTGTTTGATCAATTAAGTGGAGCTCGAGTCTTTTCTAAAATTGACTTGAGACTGGGGTACTTCCAACTCAAAATTCGACCTAAGATATCCGTAAGATCAGTTTACTACTCGTTACGGTTTGTACGAGTATCTGATGAATTTCTTTTGGACTCACCAATGCACCAGCCACATTCATGAATCTCATGAACAAGGTATTCATGGAATACCTAGATAAATTTGTGGTGGTATTCATTGATGACATTCTTATCTATTCTCGGAGTGAACAGGAGCATAAACTCCATCTGCATTTAGTGCTTGATAAATTGCGTGAACATCAGCTGTATGCCAAGTTCAGCAAATGTGAGTTCTGGCTCGAAGAAGTTGCCTTCTTAGGCCACATTCTCTCGGAAGGAGGTGTTCTTTGTTGATTCCCAAAGAAGGTGAAGGATGTACTTGCTTGGGAACAGCCACGAACTGTTCCCGAAGTTCGAAGTTTTCTTGGGTTAGCCGGGTACTATCGGCGATTCATTGAAAACTTTTCCAAAATTTCCAAGCCGATGACTGAGTTACTCAAGAAGGAGAAGAAGTTTGAGTGGACATCAGCTTGTGAAGTTAGTTTTCTAGAGCTGAAGCGAAGGCTTACAACAGCTCCAATTCTTGTCTTGCCTGATGTGCACAAAAACTTTGACGTATTCTGTGATGCTTCGCGTCAAGGTCTTGGTTGTGTGCTGATGCAGGAAGGAAAAGTCGTGGCGTATGCTTCACGCCAACTGAAACCTCATGAAGCCAATTATCCGAGTCATGATCTAGAATTGGCTGCTGTAATTCATGCCCTCAAGTTATGGCGACATTATCTCATCGGAAACCGAGTTGAGATATTTACCGATCATAAGAGTCTGAAATACTTTTTCACCCAACCAGATCTAAACTTGAGACAGCGCCGGTGGTTGGAGCTAATCAAGGACTATGATTTGGGAATTCATTTTCATCCAGGAAAAGCTAATGTGGTAGCTGATGCCCTCAGTCGCAAGCTAGACACTAGTAATACCTTGTCGGATGTTTGTCAACCCCAGATGTTGGATGAGTTTCGTAGACTCAACTTGGAGATGGTAGGAGAAGGGTATGTGGCTACATTAACCCTACAACCTACCCTTGAATCCCAAATTCAAGCTGCTCAGTTGAAAGATGAAGGAGTAGCTGAAATCAAGCGCATTTTGAAAGAAAGCGCGTCATTGGAGTTTTCAGAACGAGTTGATGGTCTGATTATGCGTGGATATCAAATCTATGTCCCGAATAATCAGGAGATCAAAGAAATGATCTTGAAGGAAGCTCATGAGACTCCGTTGTCAATCCACCCCGGAAGCACTAAAATGTACCAAGATATTCGAAAGAAGTTTTGGTGGTCGGGTATGAAAAGAGATATCGCTGCGTACGTCGCCATTTGTGACGTGTGTCAGCGAGTTAAAGCAGAGCACCAACGACCAGCTGGAATGCTTCAACCTTTGAAGGTTCCGGAGTGGAAATGGGATGAGGTCGGAATGGACTTCATCACTGGCATGCCAAAATCAGCTAATGGCCATGACTCTATTTGGGTAATTATCGACCGGTTAACCAAAGTCGCTCATTTCATACCGGTACGCGTTACCTACAATGGAGCTAAACTTGCAGAACTCTACCTGAACCATATTGTCCGACTACATGGAATTCCTAAAACCATTGTGTCTAACCGTGGACCTCAGTTCACTTCGCGGTTCTGGAAGAATTTGCATGAACTTCTAGGGACCAAGTCGCTCTTCAAAGACAGCTTACCATCCCTGCATCGATGGTCGATCGAAAGAACAAATCAAATTCTAGAAGACATGCTCAGAGCTTGTATTCTTTCGTATAACTCGAAGTGGGAAAAGTGTTTAGCATTTGCTGAGTTTTCCTACAATAATAGTTATCAAGCAAGCCTTCAAATGTCTCCGTTTGAAGCACTGTATGGAAGAAAATGCCAAACTCCTCTCTTCTGGTCCAAAGTCGGTGAAAGAAAGTTCTTTGGACCCACAGTGATTCAAGAAGCTGAGACGCAAGTCAGGCTAATCCGCGATCGGTTGAAGGAAGCTAAGTCTAGACAAAAGAGCTATGCTGATAATCGCCGCCGTGATCTGAGCTTCATTGTAGACGATTTTGTCTATCTTAAGGTGTCACCGTTACGTGGCACGAAGCGATTCCAAGTTCGCGAAAAGTTAGCGCCGAGATACGTCGGTCCGTATCGCATTCTTGCAAGGAAGGGTGAAGTAGCTTATCAGTTGGAGCTTCCACCTCAACTTGCGGATGTGCATGACGTGTTTCATGTTTCTCAGTTGAAAAAGTGTCTTCGAGTTCCTACTGAACTCACTCCCCAAAATACTATTGAACTTCAACCAGATCTTTCGTACCGTGAATATCCAATTCGCGTTACGGGCCAGTGAGCGATTAACTCGTAATCACGTAATCAAAATGCTTCGAGTTCAGTGGAGTAATCATACTGAAGAAGAAGCAACCTGGGAACGTGAAGATCGCCTTCGATCCGAGTTTCCATCTTTGTTTTCGGAATCCTTGTAATCTCGAGGACGAGATTATTGTAAGGGGGGTAGAGCTGTAACATCCTGAGTTTGAACTTGCCTTTTTAATGTTATTTATCCTTTGGTAGTTGTTTGGACTTCAATTTGGAGTTAATTGTTTTTGGAATTGTTCGCTCTGTCTGTTTCGTTTTAGTTTTTGCTCTAAAATCTCGTTTCGAGCTGTGGTTAGAATTTCCGAGCAACCGTAGTTTCCGAACCTTCTCTAGCTATCCTAGAGTCTATCCTAGAGGTTTCCGGGAAGAGTTGTTGAGTTTCGGAGTTTTTGGGGGGTTCTTGGGGTTTTGTCGCCTTGGGCGGCAGCATCTGCCGACTGGCCTGATCGCTGGCCGAGGGGTGCGGGGCAGGCGGCGCCTGCTCGACCGGCCGCCTGGCCACCTCTTCTCTTCTAGAGGGTTCTCCTCCCCAGCCAGCTCCCTCTCCCTCACTTCACTCCCTCTCACTCTCACCCTCATCCTCTAGCTCTCCCTTTCTAGCTCTCTCTCCCATGGAGCTCTCTCTCGAGCTTTCCCTCCGGTTAAACCTGTCCCTCCGGTGTTCTGGAGCTTGAGGAGCAGCTGGTCAAGGAGAAGGACGTCGATTCCCAAACCCTAGACGAACTCTGTGGTGAGTGGAGCAAGTTTCAGTCAGATCTGTGATGACTTGAGCTTGATCTTGATCTTGTGCTTTTCTTCACTTCTATCAACTTTTCTTTTAGCTAAAACCCTAGAAAACCAAGTTGTAGTGCTCAACTTTTAGTTAGCTGAGTTTCTAAACCTAGGTTAGGTGCTAGAGTTCTTGTTAGCGCGAAAACTGAGATTAGAAACCCTAAATACGTTTTTATCGGTTAGATTTGGTTAAATGTCGTTTTCGTAGCTTTTGGAATTAAACCTTGGAACCCTAGTTCCAAAAGCTAGGAAAAGGACCCTTGAACGTATTCGACTTTGTTAAAGTCCGAGTTTCGCGAAAGGAATCGAGTTTGAATTCGATTCGGGGAGAAAGTCGGAATTTAGCATGAATTAGGACTTTAGAGTTTCTCGGATTAGGAATTAGGCCAAACGAGGTCGGAACCACGTGTGGTCTGCATAAATGGGTCCTTGTCACCTCCGAGAACCCATCCATGCAATCGTCGCGGAATTCCGAAGTCGTTTGTGCGAAAATACTTTTTCTGGAAAATTCAGTCGACCTGTGGCCGACACTACCGACGTGGTAAGTCCGGTACTGCCGCTCAGGCCGGCACTACCGACCCTTGCGGCCGGTACTGCCGGGCTTAGGCCGGCACTACCGCTCCCGCAACGCCGGTACTTATTTTCCAGAGAGGTCCCCGTTTAGGTTTCGTAGCCGCCGGTACTACCGACCCTCAAGGCCGATCGCCGATCGTATGAGCGGCACTACCGGAGTTTGTACACCGGTACTGCCGGTCTCCAAATCAAAATTCGATTTCGTTTAAGTTTCTTCCCTTGTGTTCGCTTGTTGGTTGTTGTCCGCTTCTTTGAGCTTTTTGCTTTGTTCTCGTTAGATCTTAATCGTTTCCTCGTTGTTTCTTTTGTCGCGTTTTCGTTTAGACGTTGTCGCCTTAGGAGCAGTTGGCGAGGATCCGGATTTTGACCCAGAGGACACGCAAAACTCAGAGCAAGCAGGCAAGCACCCCCTTTGAACATATTGCTCCTATAATTGCAAATGTATTTGATGATTCGCAAAACTATTGCGCATGCATATGATTATTACAAATATTTAAATGGCGGGAATAGGTAGATACCCTAAAGGTTGGATGGCTTATCTCAATGTTGTTGTTACCTTAAAATCCTTGAGTAACCCTAGTTTAAGGGTAGACGCTATAATAAGTGTCACCAGGGAATATAAGTCTAATAGTTGCATACGCTTAGCCCAGCTTTAGACTGATTGAATAATGATCGGTGGACTCAGTCAATCAAAGATTTTCGATACGTTATTAGGATTTCGGAAATGATGATTTCGGAAAATA
The DNA here is from genome assembly GCA_036346355.1 of Rhipidocladum racemiflorum. Taxonomy (NCBI): domain Eukaryota; kingdom Viridiplantae; phylum Streptophyta; class Magnoliopsida; order Poales; family Poaceae; genus Rhipidocladum; species Rhipidocladum racemiflorum. The sequence continues at coordinate 47,057,244 of CM070577.1, read as the reverse complement.
AAGGCTATGTTGGTAAAAGATGAAAAAAGAAAAGGTGTACGGTGATTTATGCCGGACGGATGATGGGAGGTCTCGTCTGTGCGATCCTAAGGACTGAACTTGACGTTTTTAACCAAGTCCTTGCGTACAACCACATGTGCTAGTATGGGATAGCCTAAACCCAGTACAGGAGTTGGAATTTGATCTTGCGCCGTGGCAGGTCGAAGTAGTTGGGCAATACCGACATGCTGGTGTTGCTTAGAATACTCCCTCACCACGCGCGGGTGTTGGAGGCTTTCGTGAAACAATGGTGGATGCTTTGCTAAGGGTAAAAGGCACGATGGGCTGTTAGCCATCGTTGGATCCGCGTGGGTGAATTAGGTTTGGAGTTTAAGGTACCCAACCACCCTAATCTTTAGGGGGGTACTCTCGCCTGGCCCGGGGGTACTCTGTGTGGGTGTGTGGAGCCCCCACCCAAAGCAAAGAGCGCACATCGCCGGGGCTGACGCAAGACTAGATGCCGACAATTGGAAGAGTTTCGTCACAATCTAGCAAAACGGATATGGTATGTATCGCGTGGCATGGTTGACATGATTGCTAGAATGTGTCGTGTGGGTAAAGTGTGCATTCTCTGCAGAGATTAATCAAACTAATCGATTAGCCGTGCTCACGGTCACGAGCATCTTGGGTATTTGCTGTCAAGTATAGTATCTTGGTTTTTAATTTCTGAAAAAGGATTTGGAAGCGATAGATCTTTTAAATGATGGGATGTTTCCTGTAAATGTTGAGTTGTTGAACTCAAAGATCGGTTGGTATGGTGATTTGATCATATTGGCGGTGATTCCTGATACCTTGTGATGGTATGATGGTTTTGTTGAAGGGATTGATTCCTGTTGCCATGTGATGGTGTTGTTGGATATGTTGGAGGAATTTGGATGTTGAATGAAATGTACAATTACATTATGTATTGTTGTATTCTCGTTTACTCAATGTTTTATAAACAGTGCAGTATTCCAATCTATTAGTCTATTGCAAATAACTTCAGCTTCACGCAAAACTGAACTAGAGTAGCAACCATCTTCATTGTTTAACCTGCATTATTATTATACTTGCAAACAATAAAGTCTTGCGAGTACATACGTGTACTCACCGTTTGCTCTGAAAATTTGCGTGAAGAGCAGAAGATGCAGGTGTGGAAGAAGGTGACCAAGAGTTCAGTGACCCAGGCGTGGGTGGTGCGTTTGACGGCTAGCGGAGTTAGTTGCTCGCCGGTTGCCTGTGGGAATGGAGGCACACCGTGGCCGCTTTGCTTTTGTTTCTCTCTTGTTATTCTCTCCAGTTTACTTTAAGCCATTCGGCATTTTGTAAACAGGAACAAGTTGTAACATTACTATCTACCATTGTAATACATTATCTCTGCCCTTGTACTGCGTTCGTTTGGATGAGACTCTCCCTTCTCAACATGTGACGCTAGCCTACTGATCCAGGGACTAGTGGTTATCACATGGTTATGGAAGCTCAAATTGGAACCAATTGGGTAGCATGTGACCTCATTCGAGTATCGTGCTAGCCAAGTGATTTCAATCTGAGTCTGTCGTGATGCCGTGATCGTTACGTTACGGGTTGCGTGATTAACCAGGCCCACGCAACAGTAATGGAGTATCACTGTACCAGGACGGGAGCCCCCACATACCGTATAGTTTTAATCTCCAATTTCACATTTTATATTGTTACGACATTCCGTAGTGTCACACCCCACCCCCTATTGCGCCCCCCACTCCCCTCCCTAACCCTAGCCGTACTATTAAGAGGGGTTGAGTCTTTAGTTTGAACTTCATCTTATGGTGATAAACTCAATCCGGTCACTCGAGCTCAATGTGTTTTTTTCATTTGGTTTTTCACATATTAGCTCTGATTTGCATGTGTTGCATATAGGATGGGCTAATGCGTTCGATTTTGGCATATTGCTCTGATTTGCATGTGTTGCAAATAAGATAAGCATATGCTTTGATTTTTCACATTGTAGCTTTGATTTGCATGTATTGCAAACGGGATGAGCTAATGCACTGGCTTTTGCATGAAGTTCATTTTTGCATGTGTTGAAATTGTTGAACTTCATGATTGTTCTTGTAATGTTATAGAATATGAAATTATAGAATGTGGCATTACGGTATGAGTTTATACCGTGTTTGTGGGCATTTCAGGGTGTTTGGGCCTCTCCGGGGGAGTTTGGGGCCTTGCGGGAGCTAGTTTGGGCCTTGGGGGAAGTAATTGGGCCGTTGGTGGGAGGTTTTTGGCCCATGTAGCGGGATTTCCTACCAACCCTAGGGCTCTCCACCCCCCCATGCGCCCCCTCCTCCCCTCCCATAGCCGCTGGCCCCCCAAACCCCCCTAGCCGCACACCCCTCCTCCCCTTTGCACCACCCCCTCCCTCTCCTCCCTAGCCGGCCCTAGCGAGGATTCCTCCCCTCCCATGGCTGCCACACATCCCACTCCGTTGATCCCTCCATTGGGGATCCTTGCGAATAAGAAGATCCGGCGATTTCGGCGCTTCCGGCGAGCGGAGGGAACATTGGATCACGAGGATGAGGCGTTCGTCGATCAGGTGGCTCGTCAAGAAGAGGTAAGCTATGGGGAATTTATTCGTAGAGTTTAGGTGCTAGATAGATGGGGAAGATTATGGTTAAATTTGGTGTTTAGGTGCTGTGATTAGAAGGATCTAGGAAGAATGCAATTTGGTCTTGCGTTCTGTCCTCAGACAGATTAGGTGATCGGTCTTCGGACGCGAATTATACAACTTTAGAGTCATTTTATGGTCCTCCGGCTGTTAAAAAAGTTGTATCTAATTCAATTACCTTTAATTTGAGACCAAAAACGTTAAATTCTATTCAGCCGTTTAAAAGTTATGGCTGTTTTACTGAGCACTGTCCAATCTGTGATGTGATTGGGATAGATTGTGTTCAACTGTAGATTAGAGGATTTTAGAGGCCAAATCAGTTTTCGCGTATAGTTAGAAAAAGGTAGGAAATTTTGTAAGGTTCGAGAAAATGTACTCGTTTACCTGATTTGGAGTTGTAGAACTCAAGTTATGATTGATGGAAGCCTGCTGTCCCGTTGGACAGATTCTCTATTTTTCGGGTTTTAGGTTTTAGGAGTGGGTTGCAAAGTCGATGTAGATGATTGTTCTTGTATTGTTTTGTGGGAATGTTTTTGAGTGTATTGTACCTATGTGCAGGTGGTGTGACCCCGGGAGTGCCCTCAACATCTCGCCACTCCGTCTCACACGGTTGAAGGCAAGTGTATTGGGATGGTTTAGGAATTGGATGATCAAACAGTTTCGTAGCGTTGCACTAAAACCATATGATGTGCTAGTTTGCCTTATGTGATCCTTGCATGTGATTTGATGAATATGATTAATTAATGGTTATGTATTTGTCATATGGATTATTTATGCAAGTTAAACCATGATTTTGGCATATGTGCATTCATAATGGAAGAGGCGACCCATTCTGATGCGGGCCTTTGTGTTCACACGTAGTGAACACGAAAGTACTACCTCGTAGTCCCATCCACGGTTGTGTATGGGAACAAGTCAGTAAGAGTAGGCACCCTCCACGGGATGGAAGGGAAAGAGGGTGCATATCGACGGGTGTTCACTTGGCAATACCAGTATATGCTAAGCAAAGAGACATGTGCATTGCATTGCATGAATGAAAATGTTTACAATCTGCTTGTGACACTACGGAATGGTGTGGCATTATTTAATGTGAATTGTCAAAAACTTTATGAAATATGAAATTGGAGGTTGAAACCATATGGTAGGAGGTTTAATAGCGTTTCCGGGCCGTTTCCGGGAATTTGGGCCTTCCCGGGGAGTTTTGGGCCTAGGGGAAAGGGTTGTGGGCTTTGGTGGGATGGAGTATGAGTCCATTTAGGATTAGGAATCCTGTTTGGGGCTAGTAAAAGGGGCTTCCCCCGCCCTTGCTTGCGCCGCCACCACCTCTTGTGCGCCCCCTCCTGATGAGGACATCACTACCATGGATACGGCCATACTTACAAACCCAATGGAAACCAACAATATCATACAAGGGCCAATTACTCGAGTTCGGGCACGACAATTCAATTACCCGGTGAATGCGTTCCTCGGGTTGCATACAGATAATTTAATGAATGGAATGCTATTTAATCCTCGTGATGATTTTATTGTCCTTAGGAACCAAGGAGAAGGACTTCCAAACATCAAGCATGAAGCCAATTCTTCCGGTGCACAAGTTATACTTGGATTCGGCCTCCGGGACAGCACCAACTTAAAATGACCATAACTTTTGATCCACAAGGGTGTTTGGGGTCTATGAGTACTGGTTTGAAAGGTTTCGACGTCCTCTTTCCAACGGATCCGACCCCATCCCTAAATTCCGTCCGAGTCGACGGGAATCTGCAAAACAATTGGCGTCACTTTTCCAAATCGAGAAGACGTGGGCTTTGGGCCTTGTAATAGAGTTGTAGTTGGTATCCTCATCGCTTTGGACGTGTTTCCCACGCCCCTACCTCTTATAAATAGCCAGACATCGGCTCCTTAGGGTTTTGGGTTTTATTTGATTAGTTTAGCCAAGTGCAAACTTGATCCTGCGAGTTGTCTTTGGGCGACCACCTTGTCAAGATCGTCAATAAGACTCCACTTTGTTTCGCTTCAGCTTTATCCGCAATTTCAGATTGCTTATCCTATTGTTCTTGCTTGTTCTTGGTTGCTTGCGAGGAATTGAACCTCGTGTTCAGGTTGATCGTGCCACGGCAAGATCAATAACCATTGGAGTTGGTTTAGCGATTGCTAAGGCGCATCGTCGTGACGTAAATGCGGTGTAGTCGGATCGTCAAAGTTGACTCTAACAAATCGATCGTGGTGTTTCTCATCGAAGATCGGGACACCCATAGTGCCATCACGGCGCCATCAAGTGGTATCGAGCAAGCCAGGTTGCTCGGTGAGAATTCTTTACCCTAGATTAGTAGATTGATATCTTTCCTATAGTCGAGAAACGCCATCGATTGGATCTCCCCATACCAAAACAATTTGAGCCTCGCATTTTCCTTTCCAAAGGCACTGCGTTATTGAATTTTTGGTTGCATCGTCGTGTCGAGTTGCTGAATTCTAGTCTAGTTGGAGTCCAGGTCGAAGCGGTTTCGAGTTGTATTCGGTTTCAAGTTGTGTTCGGTTTGAGTTGTGTTCCGTTTCGGTCCCGAATCGTTGAAAAAAAAAAGAAGAAAAGGTGTTCGGACCGAAGTTTTCTTTTCTCCCGGCCAGTCGCCGCTTTGATCGCCCACCTGATGGCCGAGTCGCCCGGCCGTCGCCCTCCTGTTAGCCCAGTGATCGTCGCCCCACGGCCGTCGCCCTCCTGATAACCGCTGCTGATCGCCAGCCATGGCCGTCGCCCTCTGATAGCCGATGATGCATCGCCCGACTAGTCGCCCTCACATTAGCCAGTGATGCCGCCGACAAGTCGCCCTCTGATGGCCAGGTGGTCGCCCACTGGCCGTCCATTGGTCACACGACTAATCTTCACGCCTGCATAGCACTTGAAAGAAAACGAATCGGATCGTTAGTAAAAAAAAAAAAAAAAAAAAAAAAAAGAAGAGTCTCGGAACAGATCCAAAATTTTTATGTGCTAAACTGTTTTCACAAGATTCCCAGTCTTTTGAGATAGTTCCCTTCTTTCGCGAATTTTTTTCGCTACGTTTCTTCATCTCATTGTGGAACTGCATCATCGCCGACCACGCTTTGAGTCACGATCCTTGCTAGCCTCGAGTCGGCAACTAGTGACTAGACGTTGAACAATTCTTCAATTTTGCATTCACCGATTGGATTATTGCTAACCTTTGCTACTAAATTAAGCCTGGCCAAGCTCCACTTTCTACCCGTCTGAGCGTTCGATCCCTTGGCAATCGCTCTACACAAACTTCGGAGAACCTTTGACAACGCCAACTACGACAACGCCGCCTTGCATTGTAAGAACTTGTACGAACTTGGGTCATAGGCTTGAGTGCTTGAGAGACTTGCCACCTAGTAGTCGATAGGAACATTATACTTGTGGTTTTTGTTTCCTTGTCATCAACTAACCATGTCGGTGACGAGAGTTCACTTCATCACTCTCCACGAACCAAGGGCATCATTGCTCACTTCCAAAAGATGACGAGGAAACCACCAATGGTCTTAGCGAGGATGTACGGCTCACTAATGAGCGTATGTCAATGCAAGAAGACCGTCTCGAGATCCATCGAGGCCGCACAAGGGATTGCTAACACTACTCTTGCTACTATTTTGGCTAGACTTGATACTTTTGCATTCTTGCATCTGGTGCTTCCAATCCACCTCCCGTCGTCCAAGCAACCATTCACTCCACAGGAGGCCCCAACAGATTTAGAAGAAACGAGCGAAGAGCACGAATATGATGACACCAGCGATGTGGAGGAGGTCAACCCCATCCATTACGATAATGATCGTAACCATCAGCGGCCACGCTTCAATCAGCAAGGTATGCGACGTGATCCTCCACGACCAAGGAACGAGAACGAGATGATGTTTTCCTAAGGTAAATTTCAACATGCCACCGCTTTGAAGGTAAATATGACCCTGATGGTTACCTTAGTTGGGAATTACTTGTGGATCAAAAATTTGCGTGCCATGATTTCCACGAGAATAGAAGAGTTAGAGCCGCCACAAGTGAGTTCATGATTTTGCTTCTGTTTAGTGGAGAGAACATTGCCGTGCTCATCCAAATAATATACCCACCACTTGGGAAGCCTTGAAATTGCTAATGAGGCATAGATTTGTTCCTTCATACTATGCTAGAGATTTATTGAATAAATTGCAGCGCCTACAAAGAAGGTAAGAATTCGGTGGAAGAATATTACCAAGAATTGCAAATTGGCATGTTGCGTTGTGGATTAATTGAGACTGAGGAAGCTTCTATGGCTCGTTTCTTAGGTGGTTTAACTCGAGAAATCCAGGATATTCTAGACTATAAGGATTATAATTCGATGACTCGGTTGTTCCATCTTGCTTGCAAAGTGAACGTGAAGTGCAGTGGTCGTCAATCAAGGGCCAAGACTAACTTTTCTGCAGGTCGAACTACCCGTGGACACCGCGCACCCTGCTGCCCCTGCCGGCCGTACTACCACGCCGACCTCTTCCATCAACGTAACGGCGTCCACCACCGCAAATTCGGCACCACAACCAACGCCGATGAAAAATGCCACACAAGCTACTACAAATAGTTAGCCGTCGTAAGTCGGCCGTGGCATCAACGGGCGCACTAAAGATGTTCGGTGCCATCGCTGCAAGGAGTTTCGGTCACATGATGAAGGAGTGTCCTAACAGCGTGTGCTAATAATCCGTGAAGACGGCGAGTATGACTCGGCAAGTGATCTTGATGAAGAAACATATGCTTTGCTCATTGAACATGAAGATCGGCGATCCAAATGCCGAGCACGACGAAGTGCACGCGTGGCCCGGTGATCTTGACCAATATTTGAGTATTATTGCACAACGTGTGCTTAGTGCTTTCAGTTGCTCGCCGATCCAAATCAACGCCACAACTTGTTTTACACAAAAGGCGTCATCAAGGAGCGATCCATTCGAATAATCATTGATGGGGAGTTGCAATAATCTAGCCAGCATGGACATGGTGGAGAAGCTAGCACTCTCCACTAGACCACACCCTCAAAGCCCTACCACATTCAATGGTTCAACAACGGCAAACTCAAGGTAACTCGCATGGTAAGAGTACATTTCGCTTTAGGTTCCTATCATGATTATGTTGATTGCGATGTCGTACCTATGCAAGCATGTTCTATGTTATTAGGTAGACCGTGGCAATATGATAAGGATTGATTACATCATGGTAGAACAAATCAATACTCTTTTGTGCATAAAGAAAAGAAAATTGTGCTACACCCAATGTCGCCTTTGATGCCATTGTAAAGGATGAAATTGCTAGATCTAGCAAAGAGAAAAATCGAGAGAATTCTAAGAGTGAAAATCAGATTGTCACCAAAGGACTTGAACAACATAAGCAGAGAGAATCTAACCTTGATTGTGCTAAGTAGAATGAGATTAAATTGAAATGATCTTGTTTTATTGAAAAAAAATCTGATTTGAATTTGTTGGCTGTTTGTTGGTCTACATGCTATGCTTTGGTATGCAAAGAAACTTTGTTTTCTCTAGAGGAGATGTCCCTCTCTTTGCCTCTGTTGTCACTAACCTTTGCAGAATACACCGACATCTTTCCAAAGGACATCCTCAGGGCTGCCGCCAATTAGAGGGATTGAGCATCAAATTGATCTCATTCCAGGGGCATCCTTGCCCAACCGAGCACCTTACGTAACCAACCACGAAGAGACACAAGAGATACAACGCCAAGTTCACGAATTGCTTGATAAAGGGTACGTGCGTGAATCTCTTAGTCCTTGTCTTTGTACCAGTCATTTTAGTACCTAAGAAAGATGGAACATGGCGCATGTGTGTGGATTGTAGAGCAATTAATAATATCACCATTAGATATCGCCATCCCTATTCCTCGGTTAGACGATATGCTTGATGAACTAAGTGGCTCTACTATGTTCTCTAAAGTGGATTTGCGTAGTGGGTATCACCAGATTCGCATGAAGTTAGGGGAGATGAATGGAAAACAGCATTTAAAACTAAGTTCGGGTTATATGAGTGGTTAGTAATGCCTTTCGGGTTGACTAATGCTCCTAGCACATTCATGAGGCCCGATGAACGAGGTTTTACGTGTTTTCATTGGAAAATTTGTGGTAGTTTACTTGATGATATCTTGATTTATAGCAAATCTTTAGAGGATCATCTTGAACATCTACGTCTTTGTTTTTAATGCTTTACGCGATGCACGCTTATTTGGTAACCTTGAGAAGTGCATCTTTTGCACGGATCGAGTATCTTTTCTTGGCTATGTTGTTACTCCACGAGGAATTGAAGTTGACCAAGCCAAGGTTGAAGCAATACAGAGTTGGCCGACTCCTAACACGGTCACACAAAGTGCGAAGTTTTCTAGGACTTGCCGGATTCTATCGTCGTTTTGTGAAGGACTTGACACCATCGCTGCACCCATGAATGAGCTCACCAAGAAGGGTGTACCTTTTGCTTGGGGCAAGCCCGCAGAAGATGCCTTCAACATTCAAAGCTAAGTTAACCCATGCACCCTTACTCCGGCTTCCGAGACTTTTCTAAGACTTTTGAACTAGAATGTGATGCTAGTGGAATTGGTTTGGGTGGTGTTTTGTTACAAGAAGGAAAACCTGTTGCTTATTTTAGTGAGAAATTGAGTGGGCCAAGTTTGAATTATTCTACTTATGATAAGGAGTTATATGCGCTAGTTCGAACTTTAGAAACATGGCAACATTATTTATGGCCCAAGGAATTTGTTATACATTCGGATCATGAATCGTTAAAACATATTAGAAGTCAAGCTAAACTGAACCGTAGACATGCAAAGTGGGTTGAATTCATTGAGTCATTTCCTTATGTCATCAAACACAAACAGGGAAAGGATAATGTCATTCTTGATGCCTTGTCTAGGAGATATACCATGCTCTCACAACTTGACTTCAAAATTTTTGGTTTGGAAAGCGATTAAAGAGCAATATGTGCATGATGATGATTTCAAAAATGTGTTGCTCAATTGTAAAGAGGGAAAAACTTGGAACAAATTTGTCCTCAATAATGGGTTTGTGTTTAGAGCAAACAAACTATGTATTCCAAATTAGTTCTGTTCGTTTGTTATTGCTCCGGAAGCGCATGGAGGAGGATTGATGGGACACTTTGGTGTGAAAAGGACGGAGGACATACTCGCTACCCATTTCTTTTGGCCCAGAATGAGGCCGAGGCACGTGGAGCGTTTCATCGCTCGCTGTTCTACATGTCAACAAGCTAAGTCCACGACTTAATCCCCATGGTTTATACATGCCTCACACTTGCTGTTCCTAACGTGCCTTGGGAGGATATTTCTATGGACTTTGTTTTAGGACTCCCTAGAACAAAGAAGGGAGGGATAGTATCTTTGTCGTTGTGGATAGATTTTCTAAAATGGCACACTTCATACCTTGTCACAAAAGCGATGGCGCTACCAACATTGCTGACTTATTCTTTCGTGAAATTGTTCGCTTACATGGTGTGCCTAACACAATAGTTTCAGATCGTGACACTAAATTCTTAAGCCACTTTTGGAGAACTTTGTGGGGTAAATTGGGAACTAAACTTTTATTTTCTACTACTTGTCATCCCCAAACTGATGGACAAACCGAGGTCGTTAATCGAACTTTATCTACTATGCTTAGGGCTGTTTTGAAAAAGAACATTAAATTGTGGGAAGAATGTTTGCCTCATATTGAGTTTGCTTATAATCGGTCTATGCATTCTACTACTAAGATGTGCCCTTTTGAGATTGTATATGGATTTGTACCTCATGCTCCAATTGATTTGTTACCTCTACCATCTTCGGAGAAATTGAATCTTGATGCTAAACAACGTCTTTGATTTGATTATGAAACTGCATGAGACAACTAAAGAAAACATAGAACGCATGAATGCTAAATATAAACTTGCTGGTAGTAAGGAAGGAAACATGTAACTTTTGAACCAGGCGATTTAGTTTGGTTGCATTTGTGAAAAGATCGATTCCCGAATTAAGAAAATCTAAGTTGATGCCATGAGCTGATGGTCCTTTCAAAGTATTGGCAAAGATTAATGATAATGCATACAAGCTTGAATTGCTGCAGATTTTGGGGTTAGTCCCACATTCAACATTACCGATTTGAAACCATACTTGGGAGAGGATGATGAACTTGAGTCGAGGGACGACTCAAATGCAAGAAGGGAGGATGATGAGGACATCACTACCATGGATACGGCCATACTTACAAACCCAATGGAAACCAACAATATCATACAAGGGCCAATTACTCGAGTTCGGGCACGACAATTCAATTACTGTGTGAATCGTTCCTCGGGTTGCATACAGATAATTTAATGAATGGAATGCTATTTAATCCTCGTGATGATTTTATTGTCCTTAGGAACCAAGGAGAAGGACTTCCAAACATCAAGCATGAAGCCAATTCTTCCGGTGCACAAGTTATACTTGGATTCGGCCTCCGGGACAGCACCAACTTAAAATGACCATAACTTTTGATCCACAAGGGTGTTTGGGGTCTATGAGTACTGGTTTGAAAGGTTTCGACGTCCTCTTTCCAACGGATCCGACCCCATCCCTAAATTCCGTCTGAGTCGACGGGAATCTGCAAAACAATTGGCGTCACTTTTCCAAATCGAGAAGACGTGGGCTTTGGGCCTTGTAATAGAGTTGTAGTTGGTATCCTACTGCTTTGGACGTGTTTCCCATGCCCCTACCTCTTATAAATAGCCAGACATCGGCTCCTTAGGGTTTTGGGTTTTATTTGATTAGTTTAGCCAAGTGCAAACTTGATCCTGCCGAGTTGTGGGCCGACAGCCACCTTGTCAAGATCGTCAATAAGACTCCACTTTGTTTCGCTTCCAGTTTTATCCGCAATTTCAGATTGCTTATCCTATTGTTCTTGCTTGTTCTTCGGTTGCTTGCAGGAATTGAACCTCGTGTTCAGGTTGATCGTGCCCACGGCAAGATCAATAACCCGCTGGAGTTGGTTTAGCGATTGCTAAAGCGCATCGTCGTCGTACGGTGTAGTCGGATCGTCAAAGTTGACTCTAACAAATCGATCGTGTGTTTCTCATCGAAAGATCGGGACACCCATAGTGCCATCACAGCGCCATCACCTCCTCTCCCTCCATGCCCTAGCCGCCACCCCCACCTCCCCCTCTCCCTTGCATGCGCCCCAATTGCCCCCATTGCTCCCCACCTCTCCACCACCTCTCCTCCACCCCTTGCTTCCCTAGGGTAGCCTCTCCACCCCTGCGCCTCGGAGATCCGTCCATTGGAGCGAGGAGCGAGGAGCGAGGAGATCTATTGGGTTTTCGTGCGTCGGGCGAAGGTATGGCCATGGGACTCCTTGGGGTTGGGCTAGGTACTATTATAAGGGTCATTATCATGTTTTTAGATCAATTGGTGGTGCTGGAATTGAGTAGATTGGATTAGATCTAGAAGTTGCCACATTCTCTGTTGCGGGCAGCATGAGCACTCGACCTAAGGTTTGGTTTTTCGCCAATTTAGAGTCGGAATTTGGTCATACGGCTGTTGAAGAAGTTGTAGGTAATTTCAATACCTTTCAGTGGGTATAAAGAACTTTAAATTCCGCCCAGCCGTTTGAAAGTTATGCTTCTTTTACCTAGCGTATTAAAATCTGTGACGTGATTGGAACAGATCATGGTATTTTGTAGATTAAACAACTTTAGAGTCCTAATCAGTCTTTCTGTATACTTAGAAAAAGTTAGGAAATTTCCTAAGCTACGCGAGGATGTACTCGTTTAATTGATTCGGAGTCACAGAACCCAAGTTATGCCTTTTGGAAGGCTTCTGTCCCGACGGGACAGAACCTCTGTTTTTGGGTTTTGCGAGTAGTTGGCAATGTCGGGGTAGATGAGGGTTTGCCTACTGTTTTGTGGATATGATTGTGAGTGTGTGGTACCTATGTGCAGGTGGTGCGACCCCGGGAGTGCCTTCTACTTCCCGCCAATCCGTTGCTTGTGGTTGAGGCAAGTGTATTGTAATGGATAGCGGTTTGTAGGTTGCTTGTTGAAAATAGATGAAATTGGTTATATGATATGATCACTTGCCATGCTTTAATGATCGCCAATGATATGATGAGTATGCTTATTATGTTATGATGCCATGTGTTAATGTACGAGTTAAATATGATGTTGGCATATTTGTATACATGGCATGATACATGGCCCGGGCGGTGAGAAAGTCATAACTAATCCGGGGAAGGTCGGTGAGAAAAGTTATGACTATTCCGGAGAACCAAAGAGTAAGTCCTACATCGTGATTCCATTCACCGCGGTGAACGGAAGCGAGGAGTAGGCACCCTCTATCTTCGGGATGGAAGGGGGGAGAGGGTGCATACCGACGGGTGTGCACTCAACCATACCGGTATGAGTTTCCAAGGAGACATGAGCATCGCATTGCACTGCATACATGATGATAATGATGATATGTGACCATGAATGAGATGGTTTACATGATGTGAGACATTATTGCTATGTAATTGTTCTTGTTGTACCGTTGCAATATGCTTGCTGAGTTTTGAACTCACGCTTGTGTTTTCTTGTTGTTTTAGGTACCATGAGAGCGGCATGCGGGGAAGGGAAATAGTCACACGTCCGCACGTAGCTTCACTCATTTTGATTCCACAAGTCATTCAATTAGTTTTGATAATAAACTGCGTGTGATGATTATTGCTTTAAGGTTTAGCTTTGCTATTTGAGAGTTTTAATGTTCGTTTCACTCTTGGAGACATTAAGTGCTTGAAAATAGACTTATATTGTCGTTAAGTCTTTAATTATTGCTGTTTTAGCTGTCTCTCATATTGCCTTATATTGCTTTACTGTGTTGCTCCTTCAAATCATGTTAAAACAAAGGAGATGATGCCGAAATCTCGGTTTTTAGCATGTGCGCCTTTGCTGGAATTTATGTTTAATTGTGGTATTTAGATGTTGTTTAGCTTATGTTTGGTAGCATTCAGGCATTTTAAATGCCGGGGTGTTACAATGCTTATGAAGATGTTTATGAGATGCTTGTGATGATGTATTATGAGATGTTAATGATGTTGATAATGAGTATTGTTATGGTTTTATTCCATTGCAATACACTTTGCTGAGTGATGAACTCACGCTTGTTGTTTGATGTTGTTTTTAGGTACCATGAGTTCGGCATACATGAAAGGGAGCTAGCGTCACGTCTCCACCTAGTTGCACTCATCTAGACAACTACACACCCTCATTCGTAGTTGCGATGTTTTACTTTATTGCGCTAAGCTTAGACCATGTTATATCGTGTGATTGGTTTTATCGTTATTCCTCATTGATTATGAGATGGTTAAATTGTAGAAATTTTTAATGAAATATGCAACCTCAAGAGTGCCCATGAAATGTGGACAAGAATTCAAGAATTATATGAAGTGTACACATCCCCAAATGAGGATTGCATAGATGAATGGATGTCAGTTGAAGATTCTTCAATGACTACATCAAGTGATGAAGAACCCGACAACACCGTCTATCTCAACCGACACCTCAAGCGACGATGAATGCTCACTTATATCACGAATTCGTTGCTTCATGGCGAAAGGTAAAATTGAGGTAAGCGATAGCGATGATGATGAAGGTGAGCCCTCTTACGTTGAATTATTCAATATGCTAGAGGAGCTCAATGAATTTCTTGGAAAGGAGAAACAAAAATATAAACTTTTGAAGTTGAAGCATGACTCACTTCAAAAGTATTATGATTTTCTTAAAGATAATCTTGAGAAAATCATTCTCAAGGAATTCACTAAGCGTAAGGCGGACATAGACATTCCTTGTGATTCAACTGATGAAATGCCTTGTTCAAATGTTAATTCTTGCATTTCATCTAAAATAGATATGTCCACCTCTTGTGATGGTTTACCTTGTTGCTCTAATAATATTGCTTCTAGTTCCTATATGTGTTTAGATACTAATCTTGTAGAGGAGAACAAAGAGCTTAAGCCCAAGTCATTAGTTTGAAAAATGACTTGGAGAAGTGCGTCAAGGGAAAAGTCACCCTCGACACTATCTTGAGCACACAATGTCACTCTCATGATGGAAGAGGACTTGGCTACATCTCCAAGAGGGAGAATAGCAAGACGAGGCACAATGCGAGACACTCCAAGACCGTCACATGCTTCGAATGCAACAAGAAGGGTCACTTCGCCTCCAAGTGCCCAAACAAAGTGGATAACAAGGCCACACCACCAACCTTGAGGCAAACCGGCGTTGAGCACGCCAAGATGAAGAAAAGAGGACCAAACGGTGTAACATGCTTCAATTGCCGTCAAAAGGGGCATTTTGGTAAGAATTGTCCCAAAGGTATAGCCCCTAAGCCTATTTTTGTTAATGATCATTGTTCGCTTAGGAAGGACAAGAATGGCAATGTGTTTGCCAAACTTGTCAAGTCCCCTAAGCCCGCTAAGGATAATGATATTCATTTGCTTAGGAAGAGTAAATCTAGAAATGGGTTTGCTAGAAATGCTAATTTTTCTAAACCTATGCAACACAATGAAAAACATGTGTTTAGGAAAAATATCTATCGCAAACCACTTGCAAGATTTGCTAGATCCTCCAAGCCTTCTCATTTTAATGATCATCATATGCTTAGAAAGGATCAAACTAGAAATAGATTTGCGAAATATGCATGTCCTCCTAAGTCCTCTCACTACACTCCAAATTATCTGCTTTGGAGGAACCAAAATCGCAAACCTAATTCTGGTTGTGTTAGTTAATTTATTAATGCTAAGGTTAGGGCCATTTGGGTCCATAAATATCTTGTGACTAACATTGTTGGACCCAACAAGGATTGGGTACCAAAAACCGCCTAAAAGGATTTTAGGTGAATTGAGATGGATTGGGCGCTTGGTCTCATCAATAAAAGGAAGACTCTGTCAATTGTCAAATGGAGCCAAGCATGAAGGCAACCAAGTCAATCATGAGTCAATGCCATCTCGGTAACGAGCAATTTAAATTTAATATTTTATTTAGCTTCTAGCCCTGTGTAGGTTTAGAATGCATTAGATAATGGAAATCAATTTAATTGCTTGTTGTTAGTTGTACTTGCTCTTACTTGTTATTATTGTGCTTTATTTGCAAATCTTGAGCAAGTTTATAGTGGCACATTTATGGGGAATGCTAATTCATAATCATGTGTATCACATCCCTACGTGTGCCCATATTTATTATAAGTGTTAATATTTTTTTCAAAATCAAGACTTTTAGCCAAAACTCAAAATTTGTACATCTATTAGTAATCCTTTGAAAAACTAGTTGGAAAATGTATAAAAATGCTTTCAAAATGTTTTCCAAAGGTTTTGGCTTCACAAGATCTATCTTGAAAAGAGAATGAGTTTCATACCCAAAATCTAGATACTATTATCTTATTTTGGATTTAAACTTATAATTTTCATAGAACTAAAAGAAAAATGATTTTCAAAATAACTTCAAAGCAAAAATCCTAGAATTAGTCATTCTTAACAATTTTGGTCTTCAAAAGATTTCCAAAAGACCAAACTAGCAAAAGTTATTTGCTTTTGAAATTCCCTGAAAATCCTTGTTTGACCTATATTGGTCATATTCTAGCACTCTGTGAGTTTCACCTCTTGGATCGGATTCTTTGTCATATCTTGGATCCAAATGGTATTTTAAACTCATACATGCCAATCCCAATCAAATATCTTCTTATTTGCTCATTTGATATTTCATTTAAAGTGTTGTTGAAAACTTTATGTAAGTGGTTTCTTTTGTGTGAGCCATTTTGGTCAAAATTCAAAAATATTGTTTAAAAGGCCCAAATTTGTGAAAAACTTTGTACAAGCACTTAAATATGTATTTCAAATGCTTTGCAATGCTTTTGGAGTAAAAATTCCTGTTTTACAAGCAAAATAGCAAAGTTGACCACAAATAGATCTTATATGATCTTGATTTTAGATTAAATGAAATATTTTCATAAGTCAAAATCTATTGAGTTTTTGAAAAAGTGGTCAACACAAAACTCGTAGGGTTGGTAATTTCAAAGCATTTCTTTAGTTTGAAGTTTTTCTAAATGACCAACCGTTCAAAAGTTATAGCTTTTTGAATTTCGCCAAAAGCTTTCATTTGACCCAAAATGACCTATTCTTGCATATTGTGAGTTTTGCAATTTGAGATGGATTTCTTTGTGTATCTTGGTTTAAAATAGTATTTCAAACTTATTCGAAGCCATGAAAGTTAAAATCTCCATGATATCCAAATTGAATTGCATGAGGCTATGGATTTGCATGTGTTGCAAACAGGAAGATAGCCCATGACTTGAGGGATCCTCTCTTACAATTGTTTGGCGTCTATAGGTAGAGCTGATCGTCGATCTTTTCTCATTTCAAGGATCCACTTGACGATAATGATTGGATCCATATGGTGAAAAAGAAATTAGCTATATCTCAGTGCACTGATCAAGAGAAGGTACTTTTTGCATCATACCAACTCCAATAAGCATCCAATGTGTGGTGGGACAATTTTAGTACCTTGCAAATGGAAGGACAGGAATATGACACTACGGAATGTCGTGACATTATAAATTATGAAATTTGAGAATAAAACTTTACAGTATGGTGTTTTATTGTGTTTTGGGCCGTTTCCGGGTGTTTAGGCTTTTCCGGGGGAGTTTGGGCCTTGGGGGAACTAATTTGGGCTTTGGGGGGATGATTTGGGCCATTGGTGGAGGGGTTTTTGGCCCATTTGGGGGAGCAACCAGCCAGCCCTAACCCTAGGACTCCCCCCACCTCCTCCTCCCACTCCTAGCCGCCACCCCTCCTTGCGCCTCCACCCCTCCCCCCTTCCTCCTCCACCTTCCCCACCTCCTCTAGCCGGCCCTAGGAGAGATCCACCCCATCCCTTGCTGCCACACCCCTCCATACCGTTGTCCTCGCCGTTGGGAAGCTCCGCGACGAGAGGATCCGGCGGAATCGGCGCGTGGAGGGAGATCGGGAGCCCGGGAGGAAGGATTTCGGCGTTCGGCGTTCGTCGGGAAGAGGTATGGAATGGGTGATCTTTGGGGATGGTCTAGATGCTGTTCTATAGGTTGGTATGATGCTTTTAGATCAAGTGGTGGTTCTGTGATTGGGTAGATTGGAGGAAATCTAGATGTTTCTTAATTCTCTGTTTCGGGCAGATTGTGCAGTCGACCTAGGGTTTGAGTTTTCGTGATTTTAGAATTGGAATTTGGTCGGTCGCCTGTTGAAGAAGTTGTAGATAACTGCGATACCTTTAATTGGACATAAAGAACGCATAATTCTGATCAGCCGTTTGAAAGTTATGGCTGTTTTACCGAACGTGTTCAAAACTGTGACGAGATTGGAACAGATCATGGTATTATGTAGATTAAACCACTTTAGAGGCCGAATCAGCTTTTCCCAATACTTAAAAAAAGTTAGGAAATTTCGTAATCTTCGCGATGATGTACTCGTTTAATTAATTCGGAGTCCTAGAACTGAAGTTATGCTAGTTTGAAGTCTGCTGTCCAGGCGGGATAGATTCTCTGTTTTTCGATTTTGGGATTAATTCGCGAAGTCGGGGTAGATGAGCTTTTGCGTACTGTTTTGCGGGCACATTTTGAGTGTGTGGTATGTATGTGCAGGTGGTGTGACCCCGGGAGTGCCCTCATCCTCTCGCCAATCAGTCGCCCGAGGTTAAGGCAAGTGTATTGGAATGGGTATCATTTAGATTGTTGCTAAACTTGATTAGATACAACTTGCTTTATGATATGATGCTAAGAATGATGTTTGCCTATGACATAATGAACATGATTTCATATTGATTATGATTGTGTGGTATTTAATGTTTATACAAATATTTACATGTTTATGTCATATGTGCATTCATAATGGAAGAAGCGTCCCATGCTGATGCGGGCCTCTGTGTTCACACGTAGTGAACACGAAAGACCTACCTCGTAGTCTCATCCACGTGTGTGCATGGGAGCGAGTCAGTAAGAGTAGGCACCCTCCATCTACGGGATGGAAGGGGAAGGGGGTGCATGCCGACGGGTGTGCACTCGGCAATACCGGTATGTGCTTCGTGGAGATATGAGCATTTGCATTGCATAAATGATGATGATGAAATGAGTACAACGATGTTGAGACATGAGTATGATATGGTATATGCAACTATGACTTGTTCATGATATTGATCATGGTATGTAGTGATGATAACGTTGAATTGTTCTTGTTGGTCCATTGCAATATACTTGCTGAGTGTTGAACTCACGCTTGTGCTTTCTTGTTGTTTTAGGTACCATGAGACCGGCATGCGGGGAAGGGAACTAGTCACACTCCTACACGTAGCGTCACACATTTGTTTCCACAGTTATTCAGTTGGTGTTTTTATAATAAATTTAGTGTGATGCAAACTGGTTTACGGTTTAGTTTTGTGTTCTTAGAGCTTTACTGTTCGTTTGGCTCATGGAGACTTTAAATGCTTAAAGTTGGACTTATATTGCTGTCATACCACTATTTATTGCTGTTTTAGATGTCTCATTTATTGCCATACATTGCTATGATATAGTTGTTGCTCCAATTCATGTTAAAACAAAGGAGATGCTGCCGAAATTTTGGTTTTTAGCATTTGTGCCTTTGCTGTAATTTATCTTTATTTATGGTATTTAAGTGTTGTTTAGTCTATGTTTGGTAGCATTCGGGCATACTAGATGCCGGGGTGTTACAAGGAAGTTATTTGTAAGGAAGTCTTTCACAGGATGCATAATCTAACCGGTATCGTAGATATCAAGAAGAGAGAGTCATGGAAGTTTGTCCATGACTGAATATATGCACCGCTTGAATTATCTCTCCCGTTATGCCCCAACTAGCATCCCATATGAAGCTAGAAAGATGGAGCTGTTCAGAGACCACCTCAATGTGGAAATTTAGCTAGCTCTTGCATTGCTAGACTTTAGTTAACAAAGCCATCACATCACTTGGGACTTGGGAGATAAACACCGTGTGCTCTAAGAGGCACGCAAGCGCGTCACAAAAATCAGCGAGTGATAGTTCGACAAGGCCTCGTATACGGCAACCACCTACTATCTATCCACTTGTTCCGCAACTAGGGGTTGAAAAAAACTTGAAAGTAGCGAGTTAAACGAGTACTCGCAAACTTGGCTCGACTTGGTTCGATCTCGTTCCTTAACGAGTCGAGCCGGGCCGTGATTTGAACTTGTTTAGATAACAAGTTAAACAAGCCAACTC
This sequence comes from Rhipidocladum racemiflorum, assembly GCA_036346355.1. Classification (NCBI taxonomy): domain Eukaryota; kingdom Viridiplantae; phylum Streptophyta; class Magnoliopsida; order Poales; family Poaceae; genus Rhipidocladum; species Rhipidocladum racemiflorum. The sequence continues at coordinate 47,037,315 of CM070577.1, read as the reverse complement.
GCGAGTTTAACGAGTCCTCTAAATCGGCGTATAGCTGTATACATGTGAGATGTGGATGATAACACATGGCATACCGTATAGTCCCAACAGCAGTCCTCCTCTTGGATGGCAATGTTGAGTTTAACAAGCCAATTCACGAGTTTAACGAGTTGAGCCAAATTAAGATCTAAGCTTGTTAGGATGACAAGTCATCTCGAGTCAAATAGAACTAAGCCGTGTTGGCTCATTTACCCACCCCTATCCGCCACCACCCGGTGTCAAGCAGCAACCCCGAGATCACTACAGCAAGTGGTACGATTTACAAGTAAACAAAACATTGAATAAAAATAAGGAGCCCTTTCTTGTCATGGGGCCCTAGGCGGGCGTCTTGCAGCCCTGCCTTAGGACAGGGTTCACAAAATCGACAAAAACCGTTCGATTTTCACAATTTTTGCCCGTGTCGATGCGGTCCGGTTTAAAAAACCAGTCGATAAACCGGTCCAATTAAAAAAATAAAAAAATTTGAAAATTTGAAAAAATTTATGTGTCACAAACTGGTCGAAAATCGGTGAAAATTGCTCGATTTTCGTCAAAAATCGACGAGAATCACTCCAAAAAATTGACCGCAAAAAAGTTCAACAAGTTTGTCGATTTTCAACAAAAATCGTCGATTTTTTTTTGAATTTTGATTTATGCGATTTCTAGTGATTTTCAGTGCCGACGGAGAAGCGAATTTCTTCCCGATAATTGTAAGGTGAATTTAAGTACAGAAAAGCTGAAGCAGGTAGTATTTTCTTTCTCTATCTTGACTCCAGAGACTTGCTCCAAGGCTCCAACCAATTAACCCTAGACTATATTTCTAGCTGTAGGTTAATAGCAGTGCACGACAATCCTAAGCAATTGCTCGACTTCCGCATCCATCCACTACAGGAAAATGATCTGTTTTCGACGGTCACACGTATTTTCATCGGCCAAAAACAAGCTGGCGAAATTATATATGTTATTTCGTCGGCAAGGCCAAAACCGACGACAATATATGACCCAATGACCCGCGCAAATTTTGAATTTCGTCGGCTTGGCTTGGTTGGCAAAATTATATATGTTAACAAATACACCAATTAATTTCGTCGGCTTGGCTGACGATAATATATGACCCAATGACCCGCGCAAATTTTGAATTTTTGGGGAACTATTATCGTCGGCTTTGCCGATGCAAATATGGTAGTTTCGACGGCCCCGTCGACGCAAATAACGGGTGTATTATTTTCGTTGGCCCAGCCGACGGAAATACCTCCACGTCACCATGCCCGGTAGTTTCGTCGGTCTGGCCGACGATAATAGGCAGTTTTCATGTATATGCCCCAGGTCACGGCCGAAGGTAGTAGTATAGCCCTAATCGTTTTCCTGTGCCCCAGCCATCCCGCGTCTGGCTGCCCTGTCTTTGGCCGCCCCGCACCCGGCCGCCCCATCCCCGCCCGCCCGCGCCTGGCCGCGCCCTCCCAGCGAACACCATCCTCACGCTCGGCCGCCCAGTCCCCAGCCGCCCTGTCTCTGGCCACCCCGCGTCCGACCGCCCCGTCTCCAGCCACCCCGCGCCCGGCTGCCCCGTCTCCGGCCGCCCTTGCCCGCCCCCGATCGCGCCCATCATCACGCCCAGCCTCGTCCTCGCTACATTTGTTTGTTGAGGTAAGTCATAATTTTGATTACTGTGATTATGTGGTAGTATGCAAGTATGTCATAATTTTGGTTACTGTGATTATGTGGTATATGTTAGATTCAATTGTATGGTAGTATGCAAGTATGTCTTAGATTCAATTGTGATACTAGTAGGCAAGTTTGTCATAATTTGTTTGTTGGGGTAAGTATGCTACTATGCAAGTATGCATATGTGATTGTTAGCTTTACAATTTTTTCATGTTTGTAATTGTAATGCATTTGTCATTATGTATCGAATTTGTCATTATGTATAGAATTTCGTGTTTGTAATTATACATGCAAGTGTGCTAGTATGTGTCGTGGGGGCTCCGGTCCTGATACAGTGATTCCACCTCTACTGTCGCGCTGACCTGGTTAATTGTGCAACCAGTACAGTTACTGATCACGGCACCACGACCGACTCTGATTGAGACCACTTGGTCGGCACGACACTCGACTCATGAGGTCATATGCCATCCAATTGGTTCCAATCCGAGCTTCCCGCAGATATGTGATTGTCACTAGTCCCTGGATCAATAGGCTAGTGTCACATATTGTGTTAGGTAGTATCGTTCCATGCAAACACAAGTTAAGAGTAGAAGTAATATATTACAACGATAGATAATATTACAACTTGTCCTTGTTTACAAAAGGCCGACTGGCTTAAAGTAAACTAAAAAGAAGAACATAAGAGAAACAAAACAAAGCGGCCACAGTGTGCCTCCATTGCCACAAGCAATCGGCGAGCATGTCACTTCGATAGCCGTCAAACGCACCACCCGCGTCTGGATTGCTGAATTCCTGATCATCTCCATCTTCTCCTGCATCTTCTGCTCCTCACGCAGATTTTCAAAGCAAACGGTGAGTACACGTATGTACTCGCTAGACTTTATTGTTTGCAAGTATATTAATAATGCAGGCTAATCAATGAAGATGGTTGCTATTCTAGCTTAGATTTGCGTGAAGCGGAATTTATTTACAATAGGTTAATAGATTTGAAATGCTTCACATTTCACAAAGCATTTAGTATGAGAAAGTAATTCAATACATATTTGTACATTTCTTACCATATTCAGTTTTTCCTCCAACAAATCCAACTTAACCATCAATTAACATTAAGGATCATCACCACAGATGATTGAATTCACCATTCCAACGGCTCCTTGAGCCCAACGACTCAACATCACGCTTATTCCAACCCAACCTTTTAAAAGATCTACCATTTCCAAATCATTTTTCGAAAACAAAATCGAAATACTATACTTGACATCAAATACCCAAGTTGCTCGTGACCGTGAGCACGGCTAATCGATTAGTTTAATTAATCTCTGCAGAGAATGTACACTTTACCCACACGACACATTCTAGCAATCATGTCAACCATGCCACGCGATACATACAGTACCCGTTTTGCTAGATTGTGACGAAACCCGGCGATGTGCGCCCTTTGCTATGGGTGAGGGCTTCACACACACATAGTATACCCCCAGGCCGGGCGAGAGTGCTGCAATTACTTGCAGTTAGGCACCAAAGCGCCAAACCCGCTTCACCCACACTGATCTGACGATGGCTAGCGCTCCATCGTGCCTTTTACCCAAAGAAAAGCATCCATCGTTGTAACGAAAGTTCCTAACACCTGCGCGAGGTGAGGGAGTATTCTGAACAATACTAGTACGTCGGTGACTGTCCAACTACTTCGACCTACCACGGGGCAAGACCAAATCCCAACTCCTGTACTGGGTTCAGGCTATCCCATACTAGCACATGTGGTTGTACGAAAAGACCCAGTTAAAAGCGTCAAGTTCAGTCCTTAGGATTGCACAGACGAGTCCTCCAATCATACGTCCGGCATAAAACCACTTTTCACCTTTTCCTTTTTCACCTTTTTACCAACATAACCTTTTTCCATTAAATCAGCTGTTGAGAAATTCCAATAATAGTTCGTGAAGGTTTTGATTGACTGAGTCCACCGATCAATATTCAGTCAGTCTAATGCTGGGCTAAGCAAATGCAACTATTATACTTATATTCCTGATTGATACTTAATTCGAAATCGATTCTTTTCACGAAACTCGAACTTCAACGGCATCGAATACATTCTAGTATCATTTTCCTAGCTTTTGAAACTAGGTTTACAAGGATCTTTTCCAAAAGTTATGAAAACGACTTTTAACCAAATAATCCGACGAAATAAGGAACTAGGATTTCGAACTCGGTTTCCGCACTAACTAAAATCTCTGACATCTAACCTAGGTTTAGAAACCCAACTAACTAGAGGTTGACCATTACCACTAGGTTTTCTAGGGTTCCAACTAAAGGAAAGAAAAGGAAGAAAGGAAAAGAGAAAGAACTGGAAGGTTGATCTCAAACATGAAGATTTGCATCCAAACTTGTTTCCACTCACCTCCGAATGTTGCTAGGGTTTGAGGAAGATGATCTCCTCCTGGTCTTGCTCCTCCTCAAGCTCAAAGACATCGAAGAGAGTGGTCTAGAGGGAGGAGATCCTTGAGAGAGAGGGAGAGACCTCCATGGGAGAGGGAGAGAGGGAGAAGGAGAGTGAGGGAGAGCGTGATAGAGTGAGGAGAGTGAGGGAGAGGGAGTCGGCTGAGGGAGTGAGAGGAGAGGTGAGGAACCCTCTAGAAAAAGGTTGAGGTGGCCAAGGCAACGGGCAGTAGCGAGGGCTTCTGCCCCCTGCCCTGTCGCCTCGGCCGGCAGTACCGGCCTGGGCCGGCGGTACTGCCGCCCCTGGCAGGAAACTCCCAAAATTTCCCGAATAGCTCCGAAACTTGGAAATTCTTCCCGAAAACTTTTAGGATGGGTTCTAAGATAACTAAGGAGAGTTTAGGAACTAGGAATTACTAAGGAATTCTAGACGAAATGCAGTCAGGAAAACTTGAGCAACAACGATCGAAACGCCTCGAGCAAACAAATCCAAACACAATTAACTCCAAATTGGAATCCAAATGACTCTCAAGGCGACAATTAACACTTAAAAAGATGGTTACAAACTCAGGATGTTACAGTTCTACCCCCCTTACAATAATCTCGTCCTCGAGATTATAAGGACTCAGAAAAGAAGGATGGAAACTCGGATCGAAGACGATCTTCATGTTCCCAGGTTGCTTCTTCTTCAGTGTGATTGCTCCACTGAACTCGTAGCATCTTGACAACGTGATTACGAGTAAGACGTTCAGTTTCATCCAGAACGTGAATTGGATATTCACGATAAGTCAGATCTGATTGAAGATTAATTGTGTCCAGGGAAGTGAGTTCAGCAGGAACTTGAAAACACTTCTTCAACTGGGAAACATGAAATACGTCGTGCACATCCGCAAGTTGAGGTGGAAGCTCTAACTGATAGGTTACTTCACCTTTCCTTGCAAGAATGCAACACGGACCGACGTATCTCGGCGCCAAATTTCCGCGAACATGGAATTGCTTCGTGCCACGCAAAGGTGAGACTTTGAGGTACACGAAGTTGTCAACCTCGAAGCTTAGATCACAGCGGCGATTATCAGCATAGCTCTTTTGCCTAGATTGAGCCTCTTTCAACCGATCGCGGATCAACCTGGCTTGCGTCTCAGCTTCTTGAATCACTGTTGGTCCAAAGAACTCTCTTTCACCGACTTCGGACCAAAAAAGAGGAGTTTGGCACTTTCTCCCATACAGTGCTTCAAACGGAGACATTTGGAGGCTTGCCTGATAACTGTTATTGTAGGAAAACTCAGCAAAAGCTAAGCACTTTTCCCACTTTGAGTTATATGAAAGAACACAAGCTCTGAGCATGTCTTCCAGGACTTGATTTGTCCTTTCAGTCAGCCCATCCGTCTGGGGATGGTAAGATGTACTGAAGAGCAGCTTAGTCCCGAGAAGTTCATGCAGATTCTTCCGTAACTGGCTGGTAAGCGGGATCCACTACGGACACAATGACCTTAGGAACTCCATGCAATCAAACAATGTGGTTCAGGTAGAGCTCCGCAAGCTTAGCTCCATCATAGGTAACGCATACCGGTATGAAATGAGCCACTTTGGTTAATCGGTCAACGATTACGCAAATAGAGTCATGGCCATTAGCCGATCTTGGCAAGCCAGTGATGAAGTCCATTCCGACCTCATCCCACTTCCACTTCGGAATCTTCAAAGGTTGGAGCATTCCAACTGGTCGCTGGTGCTCTGCCTTAACTCGCTGGCACACATCACAAATGGCAACGTATGCGGCGATATCTCTTTTCAGACCAGGCCACCAAAACTTCTTCCATATATCCTGGTACATTTTAGTACTCCTAGGGTGGATCGACAATGGAGTCTCATGAGCTTCCTTCAAGATCAAATCCTTGATCTCCTGATCATTCGGGACGTAAATTTGATGTCCACGCATGATCAGACCATCAGTTTGTCCTGAAAACTCTGATGATGCGTTTTCTCCCAGTTTGCGCTTAATCTCAGCTACTCTTTCATCATTAAGCTGAGCAGACAAAATTTGAGACTCGAGAGTAGGTTGTAAGGTAATTGCAGCAACAAATCCTTCTTCAACCACCTCCAATTTGAGTCTACGAAATTCATCCAGTAACTGGGGTTGACAGGCAACTGTCAAGGCATTAACAGTGTGTAGCTTGCGACTGAGGGCATCAGCTACCACGTTAGCCTTTCCTGGATGATAATGAATTCTCAAATCATAATCCTTGATCAACTCCAACCACCGACGCTGTCTTAAGTTTAGATCTGGTTGAGTGAAAAAATATTTCAGGCTCTTATGATCGGTATATATCTCAGTTCGATTCCCGATGAGATAATGACGCCACAACTTAAGAGCGTGAATTACGACAGCCAATTCTAGATCTTGAGTTGGACAATTGGCTTCATGATGCTTTAGTTGTCGTGAAGCATATGCCACGTGTGACACCCCAAAATATGACATTTTAGAATTTGGCATTTTGGTAAGACTTTATAGCGTGTTTTTGGGCCGTTTTCGGGTGTTTGGGCCTCTCCGGGGGACTTTGGGCCTTGAGGTTGAGTTGGGCCTCCGGTGGAAGGGTTTGGACCCAAAGGGGGGACTTTTGGGCAGCCAAATCTGGCCCCCACCCCTTGGTGCGCCCCCCACTTCCTTTCCCAACCCTAGCCGCCACCCCCTAGCCCCCCATGCGCCTCCACCCTTCCCCTTCCTCTCCATCTTCCCCCATGGATGGCGCCACCACCTCTCCCCTCCCCTCTCCACCCCCTTGCTACCCTAGAGGAGATCCCCATCTCGCCATCCCGTTGATCCATCCTTCGGGAAGCCCCGCAACGAGGAGATCCGGCGGATTTGGAGCGAGGAAGGAGATCGCGTGAACTGGGAGGAGATTCATCGGTTCATCGTTCGTCGGGCGAAGGTATGTCTAGGGTAATCCTTGGGGTTGGTCTAGGTACTATTTTAGGGGTTGATATCATGTTTTTAGATCAATTGGTGGTGCTGTAATTGGGTAGATTAGATGAAAACTAGAATTTGCCATGTTCTCTGCTTCGGGCAGATTGTGCAGTCGACCTAGGGTTTGAGTTTTCGCGACCATAGAGTCAGAATTTGGTCGTCCGCCTGTTGAAGAAGGTGTAGGTAACTTCAATACCTTTTAGTGGACATAAAGAACGTCCAATTACGCCTAGCCGTTTGAAAGTTATGGTCGTTTTACCGAGCGTGTTCAAATCTGTGACGTTGTTGGGACAGAACGTAGTGTTTTGTAGATTAAACAACTTTAGAGTCCGAATCAGTTTTTCCATATACTTATAAAAAGTTAGGAAATTTCCTAAGCTACCCGAGGATGTACTCGTTTAATCGATTCGGAGGCCTAAACCTAAAGTTATGATAGTTTGAAGTCTACTGTCCGGGAGGGACAGATTCTCTATTTTTCGTTTTCGGGAGTAGTTTGAGATATCGGGGTAGATGGGCAATGGCGTACTATTTTGTGGGCACATTGTGATTGTGTGGCATCTATGTGCAGGTGGTGTGACCCCGGGAGTGCCCTCCTCATCCCGCCAATCCGTCGCCCGAGGTTAAGGCAAGTGTATTGGAATGGGTAGAATGTGGTTTGTTTGATTGTCTTGACTAGATGTAATTGTTTCCATGCTATGCTTTCTTGCCATGCTTAGTGTTTGCCATGATATGATAAAAAGGGTATGTTAAGATGCTATGAAATGGTTTGTGGTTAATGATTATGGCATATGTTGCATACACGGCATGAAACTTGGCCCGGCCGGTGAGAACGTCATAACTATTCCGGTAAGGTCGGTGAGAAAGTTATGACTAATCCGGAGCACCATGGATGTAAGACCTACCTCGTGATTCCACCCACGCGGTGAGTGGAAGCGAGGAGTAGGCACCCTCCATCTACGGGATGGAAGGGGGACGTGGGTGCACGCCGACGGGTGTGCACTCGGCAATACCGGTATTTGCGTCGAGGAGACATGTGCATTGCATTGCATACATGATGATGATGATGAAATGATTTCAATGAGGTTGAGATATGAATATGATGTTGCATATGAAGTATGACTTAATCATGATGTTAAGTTTGTTATGTAGTGATGATGATATTGAATTGTTCTGTATGACCCATTGCAATATACTTGCTGAGTGATGAACTCACGCTTGTGTTTATGTTGTTTTTCTTAGGTACTTTGACACCGGCATGCGGGAAAAGGGCTTAGCGGCACTACATCACATAATTTCCACACAATTAGACAATATTTACCTTTCGGATTTGTGATCATGAATCTAGTGTGACGAAACTAGGATTATGATTTGTTCATGTGCTTGCTTACATCCTTTACTTCGTATTGGTTCATGGAGTGGTTAAATTCTTTTGCTAGACTAAGTTGCCGCATTATTACCTATTATTGCTGCTTTGGATGATTTCCTTTATGATATATCATGTGGTATTTTGTTGTTGCTCCTGTTCATGGAAAAACAAAGGAGATGCTACCGAAATTTTCGGTTTTAGCATTTACTCCTTTGCTGTAATTTATCTTTATTTGTGGTTTTTAGATGTTGTTTAATCTATGTTTGGTAACATTCAGACGCACTAGATGCCGGGGGTGTTACACCACGACTTTTCCTTCTTGCATCAGTACACAACCAAGACCCTGTCATGAGGCATCACAGAATACGTCAAAGTTCTTATGCACATTAGGCAAGACAAGAATCGGAGCTGTTGTGAGTCTTCACTTCAACTCTTGGAAACTAGCCTCACAAGCTGACGACCACTCAAACTTCTTCTCCTTTTTGAGTAACTCAGTCATCGGCTTGGAAATTTTAGAGAAGTTTTCAATGAATCGCCGATAGTACCCGGCTAAACTAAGAAAACCTCAGACTTTGGGAACAGTCCGTGGCTGTTCCCAGGTGAGTACATCTCTCACCTTGCTAGGAACAACTACAACTCCTCCTTCGGAGAGAACATGCCCTAAGAAGGCAACTTCTTTGAGCCAGAACTCACCTTTACTGAACTTGGCATACAGCTGATGTTCATGAAGCTTGTCAAGCACCAACCGCAGATGAAGTTCATGTTCTTGTTCACTCCGAGAATAGATAAGAATGTCATCAATGAACACCACCACAAATTTATCCAAGTATTCCATGAATACTTTATTCATGAGATTCATGAATGTGGCTGGCGCATTGGTGAGTCCAAAAGAAACCACCGTGTACTCGTATAGACCATACCGAGTAGTAAAAGCAGTCTTTTGGATATCTTCGGGTCGAATCTTAAGTTGAAAGTACCCAAGCCTCAAGTCAATCTTGGAAAAGACTTGAGCCCCACTTAATTGATCAAACAAGTCATCAATCCGGGGGATAGGATACTTATTCTTGATGGTGACTTCGTTCAAGGATCGATAGTCCACGCACATGCGTGAGCTACCGTCTTTCTTCTTGACGAAAAGCACCGGACTACCCCAAGGAGATGAACTAGGGCGAACAAAACCCTTAGCCAACTGCTCCTTGAGTTGTTTCTTCAACTCCAACAACTCATCAGGGGGCATTCGATAAGGTCGTTTGGATAATGGTGATGTTCCGGGCAACAGATCTATGACAAACTCCAAATCTCGATCTAGAGGCAATCCCGGCAGCTCTTCAGGGAATACATCAGGATACTCACAGATCACTGGCACCTGACTTATCTCAGTCATAGAAAGAGAATGAAGAGATGCGTTAGGCGCAAATAATCGACTGGAGTAGTACTCAATCTGAATTCCGTCCAGATTCACCAGAGAAATGGAACGGTTAGCGCAATCAATGCGTCCTTGATTCTGGGACAACCAATCCATCCCGAGGATGACATCAATCCAGGGGTATCAATTGGAATCAGATTTCCCAAGAATAGGACCTCATTGATCACAATGGGCACTTTAAAACAAGTGCTCTCAGCTCGCAAAACTGAACCAGGAGAATAGACTAACATCTGATTTCGCAATCGATTAGTCTCAATTTTTTGCTTCTCAATGAACTTCGAAGAAATAAAGGAATGTGAAGCGCCTGAATCGAACAAAACCATTGTGGGCACTGAATGTACAAGAAACATACCAAGTACCACATCTGGCGCATTGCTGGCCTCTTTCGTAGTCACCAAATTAAGACGACCACGGACTTGACTCTAAGCTGACTTCTGATTAGAACGTCCTCCTTGGTGTCCTCCGCGCCCGGTTGCAGAACCTTGAGGGCGAACGGGACCACCTGGAGCTTGAGGTCGAGTAGCAACAGGACGTCTGTTTGGACAAACAGTGGAGATATGCCCTTTCTCACCGCAAGCATAGCAGGTGAGAGCGGCCATCATGTCCTGCCCTTCACGAATCTGTCCTCCGCAGCCAGAAGGCTGAGCCATAGACGTAGCAGGTCGAGAAACACTCCTCTGAAATAGTGGAGGCGGTGATGCCACAGTCTGGGCACTGGCAGCCTGCCTAGGACGCGGTCTCGAAGAACTGGCACCAGCAGATTTTCGAGCCATCCACTTACGCTTCCGGCTCTCCGAAAGTGCTTTGCCACTGTCTTCAACGCAAATGGCCTTGTCCACAAGTACTTGCATATTGGGAATGTCAAGTGGTGCGAGCGAGTGACGAATCTCCTCGTTGAGATGCTGCCGAAACAAGGAAACTCTTCAGGCTTCATTCGGAACTTCTTCCGCAACATAGCGGGCCAGATAGTTGAACTTATGAAGATAGTCCATCACTGACATGGACCCCTGACGAAGACTAAATAACTCCCGTTTCTTTATCTCCATCAGACTAGCTGGAATGTGCGCTGCACAAAAGGCTCCCTTGAAATCCTCCCAAGTCATGACCTGACCGGGTGGACGAATCGCCTTAACACTATCCCACCAAGCTGCTGCGGCACCTTGGAGATAGTAAGCAGCGTACTGAACCTTCTCCTCATCAGTACACCTCACGAGGTCGAGTTTGCCCTCGACATCGCAAAACCAATCGTCTCCATCTAGAGGATCGGTCGCTGACGAGAAGTTTGGCGGGCGAGTTCGCTGAAACTTAGCCAACCGTGACTGGGGTTGCATTGCTGCCAATCCATCGTGAGCAGCGGCACCAAGGTTCTCAGAATTCTGCACCAGCCGCTCCAGCAAGCGGGTCTGCATGACAAGAACCTGGGCCATCGACGGAGGAGAAGGTAATTCTTCACTCTGGGCATCATGATGGCTAGGCGACGACTCCTGATTACCTACTGGCACATTGGAGTGATGGGATCCTTGGCTATAGGATCTTGGCAAAGGTGGATCATGATGTTCTAGATTCGGCACTGTTGTAGATGGATGATGGCTATCCTGAGCAGCACCCCTGGTCATCACTGAACGGATAGCACGTCTCTTCGGTGGCATCCTGCTGACATAAGGTTTTAGTAACAAGTACAACAGGAGCAAGCGAGTATGAGATGACTGGAGCAATAATTGCGGAAATTCATGCATCTCCAACATGCAGTAATACAAGACATAAAACATGCATCACAGTGAAAGGATAGCAAGTGCGATAGATTTACAGATGGTAACTTAGCACGTCTTTTCACGCTATAGGAGGGTTAATTACAACACCACCATCAACTACCACAAGTTCCACGGAGATAATTTCAACAAAAGGTTCCTTCAACCAGCTCGTAATTACAACAAAAGCGAGCTGTAAAACCAACTACCTACTAAATTAAAGATCTAAACCTAGACACGACCACCATTCGCGGCGGGGACATTCGAGGTGCATGGGTTTGTAGAGGAAGCAGTCGACTCTGCAGGAAACATCAACTCGTACTCACGGCCGCCATACAAAAGGTTCCGCCCCAGCATGGCAGTCGCAGAGGCACTGGGGCGTATGGCCGAGATACGGCAACGGTTACCACCTCGAACAGACATCCTAGCATTGCGGGAAACCCGGCGATAGCATCCATATGGACGAGGTAACTCCTCAGCAGGCTCGAGGTCATCATGCTCCCCATATACCATCCCGGTAGTAAAGAAACCGTAGTTGACAAAGGGCGCCATATTGCTCTCTAACTCAAAGATACGGTGTCGAGCAAGTAACAGTTCTTCCCGGAGACGGAGCAGATAGCGATCAAGGGACCTCACAAACCCGGTCTGCCAGGCCTGCATAGGATCCAACAGCGGATAGACTGGCACATACAAGTTCTCCTAGCCGTCTGGCTCACGAGAGGGACAATCAGGGAACAACTGAGCCATCTCTGGTACATCGAAACGAAGCCTCAGGATTGCAATATATGCTCCATCAAGTAGAGATGCAAGAGGACTTGGCACTGTACCATGATACTGACGGGTTTGCTCCCCTTCGTGGCGTCCACGAATGGAAACTTCTTCCACGTACAGGGAGGAAGTGGGACTAAGTCCAGCACGCGAGATTAAATACCCTGGCGGCTCGGGAAAGCTGGCACGCTGCATCATATCCCAGAGGGTAGCCTGAACTGAGCCCTCCAGAATCGCAGACATAAAGTAACAGGGTTCCCAACATCCAGACATCTAAGATCAAGAAGGGGAAACAGATTAGTAACAACCTCAACAAGCAGAAATCCAAAATAAACAGGAATCAAAATAAACAGAAAGATACTGCAATAGACTAACAAATAGAAATTCACGGCTTAAGCCTTAACCCTACCATTACTCGATTCTTAACTAAATCTTGAAGTACATAAGCTTCCCAGAAATTCTAACTCAATTTTTGAATGAGATAGGGTAAATAGATTAAACCAGATGCCCCATTTACTCTTAACCTAGAAATCTAACTTTGAAAACCGAGATAAGAGGAAATTTTCATTTTGAAACTCAAAGCCAAAAGAGATACTATAGAAGAGGAAAGAATAGCATTCTATGTCTTCACAAATAAGAAATGTATAATCAAAATAAATTTTTAAGGAAAAAGACTCTTCTTTAATCCTATCGATTACTACCTACAATCTCCTTCGAACCTGCACAACTCTGATACCACGCTGTCGTGGGGGCTCTGGTCCTGATACAGTGATTCCACCTCTACTGTCGCGCTGGCCTGGTTAATTGCGCAACCAGTACAGTTACTGATCACGGCATCACGACCGACTCAGATTGAGACCACTTGGTTGGCACGACACTCGACTCATGAGGTCATATGCTATCCAATTGGTTCCAATCCGAGCTTCCCACAGATATGTGATTGTCACTAGTCCCTAGATCAGTAGGCTAGTGTCACATATTGTGTTAGGTAGTATCGTTCCATGCAAACACAAGTTAAGAGTAGAAGTAATATATTACAACGATAGATAATATTACAACTTGTCCTTGTTTACAAAAGGCCGATTGGCTTAAAGTAAACTAATAAGAAGAACATAAGAGAAACAAAACAAAGCGGCCACGGTGTGCCTCCATTCCCACAAGCAATCGGCGAGCATGTCACTTCGCTAGCCGTCAAACGCACCACCCGCGTCTGGATTGCTGAATTCCTGATCATCTCCGTCTTCTTCTGCATCTTCTGCTCCTCACGCAGATTTTCAAAGCAAACGGTGAGTATACGTATGTACTCGCAAGACTTTATTGTTTGCAAGTATATTAATAATGCAGGCTAATCAATGAAGATGGTTGCTATTCTAGTTCAGATTTGCGTGAAGCAGAATTTATTTGCAATAGGTTAATAGATTTGAAATGCTGCACATTTCACAAAGCATTTAGTAAGAGAAAGTAATTCAATACATATTTGTACATTTCTTACCATATTCAAATTTTCCTCCAACAAATCCAACTTAACCATCAATTAATATTAAGGATCATCACCACAGATGATTGAATTCACCATTCCAACAGCTCTTTGAGCCCAACGGCTCAACATCACGCTTATTCGAACCCAACCTTTTAAAAGATCTACCATTTCAAAATCATTTTTCGAAAACAAAATCGAAATACTATACTTGACATCAAATACCCAAGTTGCTCGTGATCGTGAGCATGGCTAATCGATTAGTTTAATTAATATCTGCAGAGAATGTACACTTTACCCACACGACACATTCTAGGAATCATGTCAACCATGCCACGCGATACATACAGTACCCGTTTTGCTAGATTGTGACGAAACTTTTCCAATTGTCGGTTTTTAGTCCGGCGTCAGCCCCGGCGATGTGCGCCCTTTGCTATGGGTGAGGGCTTCACACACACAGTATACCCCCAGGCCTGGCAAGAGTGCCGCAATTACTTGCAGTTAGGCACCAAAGCTCCAAACCCGCTTCACCCACACGGATCTGACAATGGCTAGCGCTCCATCGTGACTTTTACCCATAGCAAAGCATCCACCGTTGTAACGAAAGTTTCCAACACCTGCGCGAGGTGAGGGAGTATTCTGAACAACACTGGTACGTCAGTGACTGTCCAACTACTTCGACCTACCATGGGGCAAGACCAAATCCCAACTCCTGTACTGGGTTCAGGCTATCCCATACTAGCGCTTGTGGTTGTACGAAAAGACCCAGTTAAAAGCGTCAAGTTCAGTCCTTAGGATTGCACAGACGAGTCCTCCCATCATCCGTCCGGCATAAAACCACTTTTCACCTTTTCCTTTTTCACCTTTTTACCAACATAGCCTTTTTCCATTAAATCACCCGTTCAGAAATTCCAATAATAGTTCATGATGGTTTTGATTGACTTAGTCCACCGATCAATATTCAGTCAGTCTAATGCTGGGCTAAGCAAATGCAACTATTATACTTATATTCCTAATTGATACTTAATATAGTGCCTAACCTTATCCTAAAGTTTTACAAGGTTCGCATAGCAATATCGCAATCGAGGTAAACCATCCAGATTTGGATCTAGCTACCATTTCCCACAATTTAAATATTTGTACCACTTACTTATGCAGGCATAATAGTTTGGAAGAAAACAAAGTACATTTGCAAATATAGGTTCAATATGTTCAAAGGGGGTGCTTGCCTGTTTGCTCTACTTCTGTGTCACACGTATTCTCGGTGTCGTAGTCTGGATCCTCGTCAATTGCTCCCGAGGTGTCAACGTCTAATCGAACGCGCAACAAAAGAAACAATGGGAAGACGAATAAGATCCATTGAAAATAAGGCATTAAGCTCCTAAAATCAGACAACAACCCATAAACAAACACGAGAAAGAATAACCAACGAAAACCAAATTTTAAACTGAACCCGGTAGTACCGGCTACTAAAGCCCGGTAGTACCACCCTACGTCGGCAGTACCGGCCCTTAAAATTGGTAGTGCCAGAAATCCAAAACTGGAAAGGGACTCTCTGGAAAATAACTATCGACGGCTTACGCCCGGTAGCTCCGGTCAAGCGGCAGTATCGGCTATTGAATTGCGGTAGTGCTGGAGGCCAAGACCGAGAAAGGGTAACCCACTGGAAATTAACTACCGGCGTCGTGGGAGCGGTAGTGCCGACCGGAGCAGCAGTACCGGCCTCACCACATCGGTAGTTCCGGCCGCTAAACGATTAGGGTTTTCAAAAAAATTGGTTTTTGCGCAAATGACTTTGGAACTTCGTAACAATTGCATGGATGGGTTCTCGGCGATGGTAAGGACCCATTCACGCGAACCACTTGAGGTTCCGACAATGTTTGACCTAATTTCACACCCGAGAAACTCAAGAATCCTAATTAACGCTAAATTTTGACTTTCGACCCGAATCGAATTCGAACTCGATTCTTTTCGCGAAACTCGAACTTCAACGGCATTGAATACATTCTAGTATCATTTTCCTGAGGTGAGGAGAGTGAGGAGAGTGAGGGAGAGGTAGTCGGCTGGGGGAGTTAGAGGAGAGGGGAGGAACCCTCAATAAAAAGGCTGAGGTGGCCAGGGCAACGGGCAGCAGCGAGGGCTTCTGCCCCCTGCCCGGTCGCTTGGGCCGGCAGTACCGGCCTGGGCCGGCGGTATTGCCGCCACTGGCAGAAAACTCCCAAAATTTTCCGAATAGCTCCGAAACTTGGAAATTCTTCCATGAAACTTTTAGGATGGGTTCTAAGATAACTAAGGAGGGTTTATGTGAGCCCCCGGATCGGCTATCCGGAATCTCCTGTGTATTTCTGTACTAGTCCCAGATAAGTAGCTAGTACACACAGTCCAACAGTGAAGAATCAACAGCCACATCACGATTATATAAAACTAAATGAGAATAACACCAAATAAAAGTGAAGACCTTAGGGTCAAGGTTTATTATTACGGCCTGAACAGGCTGAACAACTTGAACAACAGCAGCGGAAGATGAAAACACCAAGGCGACCCATCCAAATGCCCACAGGCAATCGAGTGGGGAGCGCGTCCTAGTCCTGGGATCTCCTTTGACAGCTTCAAACACTTCTGAGACAGGTGGAGAATGTGGCACGTGAGTACATAAAGTACTCAGCAAGTCTGGGGAAAATGCATATGTGGGGCTTTCCAAAGGAAGCTTAATACAGTTCTTTTGCATAAAGCCAAGTTTCATCAAATCATACTGTTAATAGGTTTCACAAAGCATATTGAGCAATTCTTTTTAATAATTGAATTATGTAATATTTCAGTGAAGGTTCTAACCACCATTCACTAATATACAGGCTCTATCCGCCACATCTCAAAAAGATCATGATTCAATCCATCCACATGGCTCTATCTGCCACGGTTCACAAAAACAGGTTCAACCCACCTACTTGGCTCTATCTGCCAGAAGCACACCCGAGAGTTCTAACCGCTCCCGGATCCCAAAACCAACCATTGTTTAGTTTGAAACCAAAAACCAAAGTCTACCAGTATGAAAGCATTCAGCAAGCTTTGCCTTTGATCGTAGGCACGGCTATTCGAATAGTTTTAACTCTGCAGAGGTGTACAGCTTTACCCACAAGACAGGATATTCCCTTGATGCCATGCAATTAACACACTTCCTTGGGTGTGCCGGCAGGGATATCCTGACAAGGCCTTTACAATGTATACGCCTAACATGACCCACCCGCTGAGGTTTCACCGCTGTTAGGGTTCCATCCGCCCAGTACAGAAGCCCCCTCTTGCGCCGTGTGAGAAAAACAGTCTTGCCTCTATCCGGCGATCACATTCCACCGTTTGGTGAGTCTAAGTTAGGTTTCTACAAATTATTCAGCCAGGTCGTATCATTATAGACATGTGGTAGTACGGTAATGCTTAGAATGGAGACAGTCATAAGCGTCGGTCCTTAATTGACTTGGGGCGGTACTTGCGCAATGAAAGCTAGTGCTCCATCCGCACCCGCCAGACAAACCATTCTGCCCAAGTCCAAACCATTTTTCATTTTATCTTTATTTTGTAAACCAATGGCAATACTCCTTGCCTATAACTTCCAACACAAGTTTTCAAGAGTTAAAGTGAAATTCCCACCCATAGGTGAATACTGACCGATTGCGAGTCTAAGCATTTCTACCGAACTATTCTGTAGGAACGAAGTATACGAATATAGCAATCAGAGGGGGGTGAAT
The DNA here is from genome assembly GCA_036346355.1 of Rhipidocladum racemiflorum. NCBI lineage: Eukaryota > Viridiplantae > Streptophyta > Magnoliopsida > Poales > Poaceae > Rhipidocladum > Rhipidocladum racemiflorum. The sequence goes on along the minus strand of CM070577.1, from coordinate 47,019,712 downwards.
GATTGTGCGGAAGCTAAAACCAAATTCTTGACCTATTAAAAGTTCACCCCAAAACAGAACTAAATAATTGCCTCGTTTTCGACAAAAACAGAATGACAGAGGTTTGGTAAAACGAGAATTCCCGGAGATCCGACCGTCGAAACGATCTGAAATTTGGACACAAGAAACTAGATTCCAATACGAATCGAACCCAAAAAGAATCAGCTCGATCGAACTTACGGATCAAAAGTTATGAGCTTCGCAATCTTGCTGTTCCAGAACTTGACGAAAACTAATCTAATCAAAACTTCAAGATTAAACAAGAACGACAAAAGATTGATCAACTAGACTTTGAGAAACACTAGATCAATACCTAGAGGTTTTGATGGATCAAATCAAGATAAAACTCAACGATCAAAAACCAATCTAGAATTAGAACAAGCATGCAAACAAGAACCAAAAGCGAGAAAATCTGTAGCGGCGTAGTTCTTTGTAGCATAAAAATCTTGGAAGAATTGATCTTTATTTCTTGTCTAAAATACTCTCATCAAAAGAGTACAAACCCTAAAACCAAGCTCAAAGCTTGATGCGCTCAGCTCTACTTGGTGCCTTTCAACAGAGACCCCACCTATTTAAAGCACCAACCCACAAGGAGTTACGAATACGATTCCTATTCCCTAGAAGGAATCCGTATCCAACTCAACTCTACTTGGCCCAACCGGGCCGAGTACAACTCTTACAGCGTATGGCAACCCTACCATACTCACGTGACTAACACTTTGCAGCGTATGGCCACCGCCATACTCACGTGACTAACACTTTGCACGCGAATGACCTCCGCCATTCTCACGTGACTAACCATTCTTCATGTGCACCATTCTCTTAGCGAGCGTCCCGCGCGACATCCTTGACCACCAAGACCTCGGTTCCTCCCGAACCTAGTCCCGAACCTCAGTTCCTCCATGAACCTAGTTCGGTCCGTCGCCGACCACATTCGTCTTGAGCAATACACGCACATGAACAAACCACAAACAAATCCGAGCACAAGTCCACGACTTGACTCAATGTCAATCCATGCAACTACTCACATGAGCATTGCATAAAGTCCACTTCAAAACACACATCATGAAATCATTACAAATTTCAAATTCACATTCAAAATTCAAATCCAAATCGCTCAAAACCCTAATTGAGCAAAACGCATTCACGACGGACAAACAAAGTTGGTCCGTTGTATAGAAAAGTTTCTGTTCCAAGAAGCCAACCAAACGCGGAAAAACACGTTCACAAGCGGACAAACAAAGTTGGTCCGTTGTACATCTAAAAAATGGCTTGGTCATGAGCTCAAAACAAGTTCTATGAGACCCGAAGCTTGTCCGCGCAAGCGTGCCGCTCGGTTTCACAAAAGTAAAACCCTAGAAAAAGTCCATTCACGACGGACAAAAAGAATTAGTCCGTTGTACATGTGAAAATCTTGGTTCCAAGAAATTATCCAAACCGAAAAAGCTTGTTCTACAACGGACCAAGAAAAAGCTGTCCCGTTGTACATGTGAAAATGACTTGGTCATGGGCTCAAAAACATGTTCTACAACAGACCCAAAAACAACGTCGTCGCGGATGGGAAACTTCTTGTTTCTTGAGAACTTTGTCACGCTAATCGTAACTTCTCATTTCTTGTCAAATTGTCAAAACACATGAACAAACACATTTTGCAAATTCAAATCTAAGTTAATTTTTCAGTTCAAAGCCAATTTTTCAGCACATGATTTCACATATTCTATTCCACCATTAGTTTATTTGATAAAATACAAATCCTCGGGTTTGCTTACAATCCTTATAATCAATTGTGTATTCTCCAATAATCCTTCTATTGCCAAAATTTTACAATCATACGAATAATCCAATTCAATATAGTACCCAACAAGTAAGAAGTATATCATGGTACCATCATAACTCCCAAAATCATATTAAACTACAATCATGTTCGTATATGAAATATTTCCCTTGAACCATAATTTGTCTTACGGGCTTATCCAGCATTTATACGGCGATCAACCTTATCATCTGCTAAGAATATTTCATCAAATTACCTACTAAACCACCGAAAATACTTCACAATATCATCTCTAATCATCTAGAATACAATCCACCGATAGTACTTTATAATATCATATATTGAATCATTCACATTATCACCTCTAGATCATCTACTTTAATCCTCCAAGAATACGTACTATCATCATTTACTAAACCACCAAATATTATTTCATAAAACTAGGATTTTACTAATTCATCGTCAATAGTAGTTTCCATTAACACCGATACCAAGTTAACTAAATAAACTACACATATTCGGCATTATCCATAATTCCACATGAGCGGTTATCGCGACACCATATTTTAGAAAATCATCCACCAAACCCCCGAGTATGATCCTCAATATTATCCACTTACTCCGTCGAATATATTTGATAATATTATTGATTAAATCATCGAGTGTCATTCCCAATACTACCTATTATAACCCTTCACATTGTCATCTCTAAATCTCATCGGATGCTTGTTAAGATCCACCGAAATATGATTCACCATTTATTCTATTTGATCCACAAGTATGACTCTCAATATTATATATTTAACGGTACCGACTATTATCCGTAATGTCATACCTCTTCCACTACTCCGTCGACCCCTACTAATCATATTGCGAACTGCTATCATAATCCGACTCCTCAGAATATTTCAACTATCACCATTCATCGATCAGTTTCATGATAACAAGCCCCACATCAACTCTAATATTCATCTAACTCCACTTTGCATTTCACACCATTTGTTCCATCGAACATGTCTTCCCAATAGTCTTTTCCCCTAATTAAAGAATATTTTTTCAAAAACAGTTACATTGGTGGATCACTGTGCTAGGGCGACAAAGGATCATGGATAACAATGTCAAGGAGGTAGGAACAACAGGTATAACTAATAACCTAACGTTAACATCATCCATTTAATATAAATAGCGATGCAATTTGTAAAACGTGGTAAAACATTTATAAATTGTAGGATCAACATGCGTCAAGGAGACTTGCCTCGGTCACAGCGAGGATGTCGAACTCCTAAAGTCCGGCGGCGGGGTCGGCGGACTCGGTGGGATCGTCGGCTACACGCAAAACGGGACAACCATAAATAACAATAAATAAAATAAAATACAAAAAATTATAAAAGTAGTACTGGCAGGTAGGTATTGATTTTAGATGAATTTAGGAATTTGAACGGAGTCAATCGGAGTTCGGACGGAAAAGATATGAGCTTCTGAAGTTTGAAAATTGGAAAACGAGGGAATATTCCTCGGAATATTCCTTTTCTTTATTTTTTTGATTTTTGGGTTGGATTGAGTGTATGGCAGGTGGGCCCCATTGTCATGGACTTGGAGGCTTCTTCATGCTTGAGCTCAAGCCATGGCCATGGTGGAGCTTGGAGGAGGGGGCCGAGGCGGCGGCGGCGGCGCCGCGTCTTGCGCGTGGCGTCTTGCAAGGGCGCGGCGATGCGGCCGGACGAGACGCACGAGAGCTTCAAAAACAGAGCTCCAACTTTTCCCCAAAAATCCTGATTTTTGCACCAATTTGCATGAAACTTGGCAAAATAAATTGATGGATCATCTAAAGGACATCCTAAGGGACCTATAGGAACAACAAATTGGATCAAAACTCACCGAAGACGACGAATTCGACGACGAACAGAGTTCCGGCCGAAATGACCAAAACTTGAAATTCGTCTCCAAATCTTGATGGATCCTAAAATTGATTGAAAGATTGAAACTAGACTCCCACACGATCACAAAGAAACCAACGGAATGAGGATTGACCCACCGGAGAAGGAGGAACGATGAAGAACACGAAGAACACCCGAAAATATGACCCGGCGCCGGTTTTCCTGATCTAGTGGGCAAATGAGTGGAAGAGACAACAAGAGGGTGCCACCACCGGGAAGAGGACGTCCACACGGAGATATGAGAGGTGGAAGTGCGCGCTTTGATGAAGAAACGGCCGAGTAAATGGCAATCAAAGCAATTTCTTTTTTTGGCCGACGGTTCCAATTCCGGCGAGATCTCGGGCTATTGATGGTGGGGAACGGAAGGGATTCGTCGTCACAAATTCAACAGACTCGACCGTTCGTGATTTGGAGCATTATTGCAAGAGTTATGTGAGTTTGAATGCATGAACTAGGTATGGAAGCCTCCATTCCTTTCTCCGACAAGAACTCCAACGTGATGGTGAGGAAGATGAACAGTGTCGCCACGTGGCGCTCCGCGGTTGGCCGAGGATTACGTAAATGAACCGCCCTAGAGAAAAATTAGGAAAAATGGTCTAAAAATTTTGGAAAAATTCCTAGAACCATTTTAGAATATTTGGAACCCAATAAAATTGGTTTCGCGGAATTTGGATGAAATTTGTGGATTTGAATATTCGGGCGTGAATAGCGGGCATTAAACAAAAGCCGCGCGAGATAAAATAGGAGCGAAGGTCCAAAAATCCGGGGAATCATTCCAAAAATCATCTTGGAATATTTGGGACCTAATTGAAGTGAGTTTGGGAGTTTTGGAGCATTTCGGGACTCGGGTGAAATTTTGGGTACCGGCGGGAACCGAGAAATTCGATTTTTCGAACAGAAGGGAATTGAATCCCGATTTTGGATGGGAAAGGTGTAACACCCTGGCATTTAAAATGCCCGAATGCTACCAAACATAAGCTAAACAACATCTAAATACCACATTTAAACATAAATTCCAGCAAAGGTACATATGCTAAAAACCGATATTTTGAGATCTCCTTTGTTTTTCCATGAATTAACACCATATCAATATCATGGCAAGATATATCATAGCACACGACATCTAAAACATCAACATAAATGGATATATCATCAAATTACGCCAATAATACCACGCTCAACCACTTCATAAACTAAAACGAAGCAAATAAGGAATCACTAGCATGCTAAATTAAACCATACATTAAGTTTAAGGCACAACTCTTAATATCATGTCTCCAAGTGATTAATTATGGACTATGATGGTGGAGCTACGTGTAGAAGTGTAGCTAGACCCCTTTTCCCGCATGCTGATCTCAAAGTACCTAAAAACAACATAAAACACAAGCGTGAGTTCCAAACTCAGCAAGCATATTGTAATGGACAACAAGATCATTTACAAGACAATAATACCTTACATCACATATAACATCTCATACTTGAGCACATAACAACATCATCATCATTAAATATGTATTGCAATGCAATGCAATGCAATGTTATGCTCATATCTCCTTGGAAACTCATACCGGTATGGTTGAGTACACACCCGTCGGTGTGCACCCTTTTCCCCCCTTCCATCCCGAAGATGGAGGGTGCCTACTCCTCGCTTCCATTCACCACGTGGATGGAATCACGATGTAGGTCTTACTCAATGGCGTTCCGGACTAGTCATAACTTTCTCACCGACCTTGCCGGACTAGTTATGACTTTCTCACCGCCCTCGCCCTATCTCATGTCATGCATGCAACTATGCCAATTATCATATTTCACATGTACATAAACATATGGCATCTCATCATGACAAATATTACACATGGCATCGAATCATGATAAGTATAGACACATAGCATCATATCATGATAATCATACTCAATATATCATTGGAAAACAGCAAGCAAGGCAAGTGATCATAGCAAGTATTCAATCTTTCATCCAATATCAACAAGCAACCTACAATCCGCTATACATTACAACACACTTGCCTCAACCACGGGCGACGGATTTGTGGGAAGTCGAGGGCACTCCCGGTGTCACACCACCTGCACATAGGCATCACACACTCACAATCATGCCCACAAAACAGTACACAAATCCCCATCTAACCCGACATTGCCCACTACTTGCAAACCTAAAAACAGAGGTTCTGTCCCGGCGGGACAGCAGCCTTGCAAAGGCCATAACTTGAGTTCTGTGACTCCAAATCGATTAAAAGAGTATACCATCGCGAAGCTTAGGAAATTTCCTACATTTTTCTAGTTATACGGAAAGACTGATTCGGACTCTAAAATTGTTTAATCTACAGATTACTACGATCTGTTCCAATCGCGTCATAGATTTTAACACGCTCGGTAAAACGGCCATAACTTTCAAACGGATGATCGGATTTTAACTTGCTTTATGTCCACGGAAAGATAATTAAATTATCTACAACTTCTTTTAAGTCCGTACGGACAGATTCTGATTCTAAATCGACGAAAACTCGAACCCTAGCCCGATTGCTCAATCTGCCCGAAAACAGAAACGTGGCAACGTCTAGATCTAACCCAAAGAACTCCAACCCAGCACCACCAAATGATCTAAAAACTTCATAAACACCCTAAGAACAGTACCTAGATCAAACCCAAGGATCCCCATGATCATACCTTTGCCCAACGAACGAATCTCCAATAGATCTCCTCGCGGATCGCTCCTCGCTCCTCACTCCAACGGATGGATCCACAAGGTGCAGAGGTGTGAAGACCACCCTAGGGCAGCAAGGGGGTGGAGGAGAGGTGGTGGAGAGGTGGGGAGCAATGGGGCAAAGGAGGGGGAGGCGCACGGCCAAGGGAGGAGGGAGGCGGCTAGGGCAAGGGCAAGTGGGGGGGAAGGGCGCACAAGGGGCAGGGTTGAACGCCCAAGGGCTGGTGGGGAGCCCTTTTACCAGCCCCCACACCCAATCCTAGTCCGTTACGGAGACCTACTCCATCCCACCAAAGCCCACTTAAGGCCCAAACTCCCCCGGGAAGGCCCAAAACCCCGAAAACGGCCCGGAAACGGCCCGGAAACGTTATTAACCTCCATACCTTATGGTTTTAACCTGCCATACCATATTTCATAAAGTTTTTGACCTTAACATGCACCATTTAAAAGGTTACGACACTCCGTGGTGACACATCACTTCAAACGGCCCAAAAACGCGAGTAAACCTCAAGCCGAAAGGTTTTATTCTCTAATTTCACATTCTATAATGTCACACCATATCGTAGTGTCACAAAAGGATGCCAGGTTAACATAAACACCAAGGAAACTCCAAATTTTGAATTTAATTAATTTAAATTAGTTTTTCCCCGAAAGCCGAAAATGAGGACGTTACAGTTTATGAACTAGGAATTACTAAGGAATTCTAGACGAAATGCAGCCGGGAAAACTTGAGCAACAACGATCGAAACGGCTCGAGCAAACAAATCCTAACACAATTAACTCCAAATTGGAATCCAAATGACTCTCAAGGCGATAATTAACACTTAAAAAGATGGTTACAAACTCATGATGTTACAGTATGCAAGTATGCATTTGTCACTTCATTGGAAGAAGGGTTAATTTTACTTTTCATACCATGAACATTTAATCATTTCATACACTGAAGTGATATGTATCGAATTTAAATATTTTATACACACAAGTCACCCAACCTATACGTCACCCGTTCGAGAGCGACACGGTTCACATTAAGCTATGAGCTTTGTCGTTCCGGAATTGTCCACAATTTTGGATAGCCTAGGAATGGATGGTTAAGCCTAGTTTTTATGACATGTCGTATAATTCAAACGAAAATTTCGACAACATAACTCAGTTGTTCCCCGACGCACATCAATCGGTCATGCATTCGGGGAACAGCGGGGTTATGCTGCCGAAATTTCGTTCGAATTGTACGGCATGTCATAAAAACTGGGCTTAACCGTCTATTCCTAGGTGGGTTTAGGACCTGTCCTTACCTAGATCTCTTCTTAGAATGTGTACCTCACTTTCACAATTATTCATGCATTCAATATAACATACAAAATGGGAGATGATTGTAGATGGATGTACAATGGTTGGACAATCACTGGGGCACACACACAAGAATGGATTATTAAGACACAAGGTTTTGTGGATCACGCTTATTCCTCGTCTCCTGGTGGTGGGTTGGCGAAATGTCCATGTTCTAGGTGCCGGAACTTTGCTCGATAGTCCAAGCCTAGTATGGAGCATCACCTATGTAAATATGGTTTCGTGCCGGATTATCTCACATGGTTCGAGCATGGTGAGTCACAAATAGGAGCAACGTCGAATTATGTCGATCAATCAGATGAGCCTGAGGATAGAATGGATGAGCTGGTCATTGATATTGCTCATCAGTTTGAGGATGTCCCTGGGCCAGAGGTCGAGAAATTCTTTAGGCTACTTTCTGCTTCAGAAGATTCTTTGCATGAGTCCACAGATGTGACACAGCTAGGCGCTGTGATGCGACTCATGGCTATAAAATCGAAGTACAATCTCTTTGTAAGTTGTTACAATGATATAATCTATTTGATTTGTGATATCCTTCCAAAACCTCATAAGATGCCGAAGGACTTCTACCGTTCGAAGAAGCTGTTGGCCGGTTTGGGAATGCCTTAACAAAAGATTGATGTATGTGTTAACACTTGCATATTGTTCTGGAAGGAACACGAGGACAAGGATCGTTGTGTGTATTGCATGAAATCGAGATATATGGAGATGGTCGACGAGGAGGAATATCTGGATGACAAGCGTGCGATGAAGGTGTTATGACACATGCCCCTAATACCAAGGCTTCAACGGTCGAACCTATCTAGGACGACTGCGAAGCATATGAGGTGGCACAAGGAAGGCGTCCGTGAGAATAATGGGCTAATCGGCCATCCTTTTGATGCCGAGGCCTGGAAGGCGTTGGATCAATATGACGCAGATTTCGCCAAAGACCCCCGCAATGTGCGTATTGGGTTGGCGACTAATGGTTTCACACCTTTTAACACAAGTGCGGCCTCGTACTCATGTTGGCCCATTTTTGCAATTCCATATAATCTGCCACCTTCGATATGCATGAAAGATAAGTACGTTTTCTTAACCCTTGTCATACCAGGGCCTGACCATCCAGGAAAGTACTTAGATATGTTCATGCAACCAGTGATCGATGAGTTGAAAGAGTTATGGAATGGGGTGATGACATATGACAACAATAGAAAAGAGTACTTTAACATGCGTGGTGCATATCTTTGGTTTATTCACTATTTTCCTGCATATGGCATGTTCTCGGGATGGAGCACACATGGTATATTGTGTTGTCCAATATGCATGGGTGACACAGATGCCTTTCGTTTGAAAAACGGTGGCAAATTCTGCTTCTTCGACTGTCATCGACATTGCACGTCTCCTAATCACCCGTTTAAGACATAGAGCAATGCTTTCCACAAAGCGATGACCATTAGTAAAGGGCCACTGAAACGTTTGACCGGTCATGAGATTGTTGTTTGGCACAATAATTTAGTCAATACAGAGGATGGATATGAAGGGGTAAAAGAGACGCACAATTGGACTCACATATCTTGCATTTGGAGTCTTCCTTATGCTCAATCCCTAATCCTCAGGCATAATATCGATGTGATGCATCAGGAACGAAATGTTGCAGAAAGCATCGTTAGTATTATTTTTGATTTCAAAGACAAAACAAAAGATAATATTAAAGCACGTAAGGACATGGCCGAGATATGTAATCGACCTACCCTTGAGGTGAGGTCAGACGAAGTCGGACAAACAGGGAAGCCACGTACTCCCTACTACCTCAAACCTGCTGAGAGAAAGGAGGTACTTATGTGGTTGAAAAATGTCAAATTTCCCGATGGTTACGTAGCGAACCTAAGAAGAGCAGTGAGCATTGTAACAGGCAAGCTAAATGGTTTAAAGAGCCATGACTACCATATTATCATGGAAAGGCTACTACCTGTAATGTTCAGTGGTTATCTGCAGGACGAACTTTGGACAATGTTGGCATAGCTAAGTTTCTTCTATAGATAGCTATGTGCTAAGGAAATAAATAAAACAATAATGAAAAAGTTGAAGAAGGACATACCAGTGCTTATATGCAAGATAGAGAAGGTATTCCCACCAGATTTTATGAATGTAATGCAACATCTATTGGTACATTTGCCATATGAAGCAGAGGTTGGCACTTGATCAAATAGTCGGTGATACTAATGATATTATCGTGGACAATACTCACAAAAAGAAATGACAAAGGCTTGACTTGGGTACTCAAAAAAAGAAACAGCATCGACGTGGTAGTTTGCATAATATTACCATTGAACCTCCCGATGCCGATGACTTCTAATCAGTGTAAAGACATAATGACTACTGTTGCATTTTTTATTATGTAATCTTAATGGTTTTTTTGTTATGTACTATTTTTTTTGCATTTTCAAAAACAGGATGAGATCGTTTGTTCATATTGGTGGCAAGTTGCTTTCAAAGGGCAAGAAGAAAGATGGATCTTCATCTTCAAAAAACCAAGGTTCAACAGGCGGTTCTTTGTTTATGGGCAGTAGTTCTCAGCAGAGTCGATGAAGCGTATTCCAGAAATGCCTTGACGACACTTCGCGGGAGGTTGCTCCATCACAGGAGGCTTTAGTAGAGGTTCTAGTAGTAATTAATATAAATTTTCTTTTACATTCATATGATACTTATTCTTGCATCTTATTTGTACAGGTAAGGGAGAGGGAGAATGAGGCTGAAGATAGAGGTGGGAATAGTGAAGATGCAGAGGCAGAGGAGGAGAATGAGGAGGTTGGGGAAGATAATGTTTCTGGAGATGGTGATTGTGGTGATGATGCAGGGGATGAGGGGGGAAATGCTGAAACCGTCTTTAGGTACTAATTATTGAAGCAACCAGTAATTATATATTTTATTAGTTCTGCTTAACATTATGTGTATATTTCAGGTACTGGGGATCTAATTTGATTACTCCCGCAAGTGCAGACCATAGGTCAAGAAGAGTGATCGTGCCACATGGTGATTGGTAAGTTTGAACTTAAAATTTGTTATTAGTTCGCTATTGATGATCTAATTTACTTTAAAATTGTCCTTTGCAGGCAATGGATTGATGTTGCCTGGGAGGGTCGAAATCGGTTAAGGCCTGTGAACGCTACATTAGGATCTCTCTGTCAATACCACTATCCGGGGATGGTTGTGGTTAGAGGTGTTTCTCAGCCAGCAATGATGTGGGATCACTATACGCTGGCTATAGATGGCCAACAGGGAAATGTTGCACAGAGGGTGTGGAAGGACTTTTGGGTAATGATATTGGTTGCACTTTATTTAATAGATTTTGATGTCTATACTAAATTGTTTAACTCATATTTTTTTCCAATTAGGAGAGGTACCGTTTGCCAGAGGGTCAAGAGGACTTACTTGCAGCTAAAGCCAAATGTGTGTTTGACAAGGCTGCAACCAGGGTTATCAAGGACATGATGTCAAATGCTCGTATACAAGCGGTGTGTTTGTACTACCAGAAGGTCAGAAATGAGGACATGAACAAGAAGTTAGGTGCTTCACAGATCTACCTTCGAGAGGATGAGTACCTCGAGGTGGACTTGCCTTGGTTACGGAAATGCCCAGATGTATGGCAAGCACTCTGTGCCCACTGGTCGTCGGTAGCTTTCGTGGAGCAGTCACGCAAGAAGAGGGGAAACCGACAAGCGGGTCCAAGGGTAACTCAACGGTATGGCGCTGATGGACATCTTTGTCTCGCGCGTCGAATGGTACGTTCGACATGGTGTACTTCTAATTTATTTACCTTCAGTTATACTTATGCTTACTAATTAACATTGAGCTATAGGAGGCTGAAAGTGGCAATGCGCCAAGCTACATTGAAGCATATATCCGGGGTCACAAAGGAGGTGATCCTACGCACCCAGAACAGCTTTGCAGTTCATCGGCGATGCAGAACCTGGTTAGTAGTATCAACATGGTACATTTTGTTTAATGAAATTCCCTATTATTGCCTTAACTTAATAAATATTGTAGGCACGCTACGCAGAAACAATGGTCGAATGTCATGGGGAAGAGTACGATTGGCGGAGAGAAGATGTCGATCTTGTGGCTTTGTACACAAGTGGAGGTGGTAAGAAACATGGCAGGTTTGCCATGTTCAATGGGGTCGTGGATTCGAGTGAAGCCTTAGGAGAGGCGAGGTCATCTCAATCATCCCAAAGCAGTGCACGGAGCTCACGTGAGGCAAGACTAGATGTGACACCACGGAGTGTCGTAACCTTATAAAAAGTGAATAATGAGGTTAAAAACATTATGAAATATGGTATTGGAGGTTTTTAGCGCTTCCGGGCCGTTTCCGGGGTTTTGGGCCTTCCCGGGGGAGTTTGGGCCTTAAAGAGGGGGTTGTGGGCTTTGGTGGGATGGAGTGGGAATCCATTTAGGATTAGGAAAGGGGCTTAGGGCTGGTAAAAGGGGGGTTTCCCTGCCCCTTGGTGCGCCCACCCCCTTACTGCCCTACCTTGCGCCCCACCACCTCTCCTCCTCCTTTGCCTAGCCGCCCCACCCTCTCCCTTGGCCGTGCGCCTCCCCCTCCCCTTGTTCCCTTGCCTCCCCACCTCTCCACCACCTCTCCTCCACCCCCTTGCTGCCCTAGGGTGGCCTCCCCACCCTTGCACCTCGTGGATCCATCCATTGGAGCGAGGAGCGAGGAGCGTGGAGCGAGGAGCGATCCGGGCGGAGTTTCGTTGGGATTTCGGTCGTCGGGCGAAGGTATGGCCATGGGATTCCTTGGGGTTGGGATAGGTACTGTTCTAATGGTGTTTATCATGATTTTAGATCAATTGGTGGTGCTGGACTTGAGTAGATTGGATTAGATCTAGATGTTGCCACGTTTCTATTTGGGGACAGCATAAGCAGTCGACCTAGGGTTCAGTTTTTTGCCAATTTAGAGTCCGAATTTGGTCGTACAGACGTTGAAGAAGTTGTAGATAATTTCATTATATTTCCGTGGATATAAAGAACGTTAAATTCCTCCCAGCCGTTTGAAAGTTATGGCTGTTTTACCGAGCGTGTTAAAATCTGTGACGTGATTGGAACAGATCACGGTATTTTGTAGATTAAACAACTTTAGATTCCGAATCAGTCTTTCCCTATACCTAGAAAAAGTTGGGAAATTTCCTAAGCTACGCGAAGATATACTCATTTAATTGATTCGGAGTCCCAGAACTCAAGTTATGCCTTTTGGAAGGCTGCTGTCCCGACGGGACAGAACCGCTGTTTTCGGGTTTTGCGAGTAGTTGGCAATGTCGGGGTAGATGAGGGTTTGCATACTGTTTTGTGGGCTTGATTGTGAGTGTGTGGTTCCAATGTGCAGGTGGTGTGACCCCGGGAGGGCCTACTACTTCCCGCCAATCCGTCGCCCGTGGTTGAGGCAAGTGTATTGTAATGAATAGCGGTTTGTAGGTTGCTAGTTGAGACTAGATGAGATTGATTATATGAGATGATCACTTGCCATGCTTTAATGCTTTCCAATGATATGATGAGTATGTTTATCATGTTATGATGCCATGTGTTAATGTACGAGTTAATTATGATGTTGGCATAATAGCATACATGGCCCGGGCGGTGAGAAAGTCATAACTAGTCTGGGAAGGTCGGTGAGAAAGTTATGACTAATCCGGAGAGCCAATGAGTAAGTCCTACATCGTGATTCCATTCACCGCGGTGAACGGAAGCGAGGAGTAGGCACCCTCCATCTTCGGGATGGAAGGGGGGAGAGCGTGCACACCGACGGGTGTGTACTCAACCATACCGGTATGAGTTTCCAAGGAGACATGAGCATAGCATCGCATTGCATACATATTGAGGATGAAAATTTTATGTGATTATGAATGAGATGGTTTACATGATATGAGTTATTATTGCCATGAAATTGTTCTTGTTGTATCATTGCAATATGCTTGCTGAGTTTTGAACTCACGCTTGTGTTTTCTTGTTGTTTTAGGTACCATGAGATCGGCATGAGGGGAAGGGAAATAGTCACACGTCCACACGTAGCTTCGCTCATTTTGATTCTACAAGTCATTCAATTAGCTTTAATAATAAACTGCGTATGATGATTATTGTTTTAAGGTTTAGCGTTGCTATATGAGAGTTTTATTGTTCGTTCGACTCTTGGAGACATTAAGTGCTTGGTATTAGACTTATTTGGTCGTTAAGTCTTTAATTATTGCTGTTTTAGCCGTCTCTCTTATTGCCTTATATTGTTTAACTGTGTTGCTCCTTCAATTCATGTTAAAACAAAGGAGATGCTGCCGAAATCTCGGTTTTTAGCATGTGCGCCTTTGCTGGAATTTATGTTTAATTGTGGTATTTAGATGTTGTTTAGCTTATGTTTGGTAGCATTCAGGCATATTAAATGCCGGGATGTTACACTAGAGGAGGAGTTAAGGCAACAACGGGAGGCGATGAGGCAACAACAGGATATGATGAGGCAGCAACACGAGAGTACAATGCAAACCCAAGCCTATTTTGTTCAATGGCAGGCACAACACAACAATACTTTCAAGTAAGTAAAGTTGTTTACGATTTCATGCCTACAATGAGTATATTTTTATGATTTTATGCTTACTTTATCATTTAGGCTCAAATCACTCCATAATATCAGTTTTGATAAATTTATTAAATTTATATCATATGTGCTAGATGTGTTTTGTAAATGCTTCGCTATGCTTGACCATGTATGTGGAATGGTGAATTTTGATGATCCATGGTTGTGTGTAATTTTCTACAAAATTGATCATTTATACTTAAAGCACTTGATAGGATCATTTTCAATAAATTTATCAAATTTATATCAAGCGTGCCTCATTTATTTTGTAATTTCTTGTATTTTTCACATAGCATGAAGTGGAATGGCAAATTTTGATGATCCATGCTTGCATATAGTGCTAATGGCCAAATTATATCTACTTCTTATAAACTTAATCATTTTGTTTGCTAATTGATGTCACAATACTTATATTTGTTTTTATTCTTGAATCTATAATTTTTTTAGGAACTTTTAGCTTCGCACCTTAGATCCGCTGCTGTTAACTTGCCTACATTTCATCCTCCTCCTGCACCTCCTTTCTTCCAATCCCCACAAATGGTATTTACTAGTAACTTGTCATTTTTAGAAAGTTGGTTTTTACAGTGAAATTAACTAATAACCATTTTGATTCCTACAGGGTTCGACAACACTGCCTGCTGCACCGGGAACAAATTTTGGAGGTGATGTTACTTCGGGTGCCTGTCGACCAATATCTCAATACAACGGGTGATGCAGGTAGTGGCCACAGCTTCCACACGCCTCCAAGTTGAACAAAGTAATTTTATGTTAACCGTGTTCTATGTGACTGGTTATCATCTTATGCAATAATATGGAATAATTTGAACACTATCTTTAGTCCTATGACTTTTGTGTATGTGGTCATGTGGATGCCATAATGTGTATGAGATAATGTAAATGATGGAATGTTATGTGATGGCATGTGGATGAAATGATGAATGTTATGTGTCGGCATGTGGATTGTGTGATGTTATGTGATGGCATATGGATAATGTGTCTGTGATTTTTCTGTGAATTTCAGAGATTTTTCTGCTTTAAAAAAAATAATAATAAATTTTCGTTAGCCTGGCCGACGAAATTACTAGAACCATCTTAGTAATTCAGGGAATTATTTTTGTCGGCCCATTTCCTATTTTCATCGGTCAGGCCGACGAAAAAACAGAGCCACATCACCTGCCACCTATCTTCTATTTTCATCGGCCTGGGCGACGAAAATACACTTGTTTTCTATTTTCATCTGCCAGGCTGACGAAAATAATGGCCACATCAGCTTCCACATCTGGCAGGTGTCCATCGGGATAGTATTTTCATCGGCTAGCTTGGGCCGACGACAATATAACAATTTCGTTGGCCACCAACGAAAGTAGTCGTATTTTCATCTAGGTGGTTTCGTCGGTATAGTTTCGTCGGCAAGCCGACGAAAATAATCGTTTTTGACGGTTTTTTGTTTATTTTCGTCGGCTTTTGGTCGACGAAAATACATCGCTTTCCTGTAGTGATCTTCTTGCAACGCAAAATCAAGGTGGTCGGCGCTGGTGGCATTCTAATCCTGAATGAGGAAAATAGAATTGTTTGTGAGGTCCATTTCTGATCGATCTACGTGGATGGATTAAGATTGTGTCATGAGCAGTGCTTCTGTGCTTTTCCTCCAATACAAGTTGTACAAATCTTAAAGCAAGCGAAGGGGTAAGTAATCACCATCTATCCTTCATTCATGCTTTAATAGTTGTGCAACTTTTAAAAATAAGAGCATAGAAGCACCTCTCTTGTGCAATAGCCAAACAAGGGCTGAGGAAGAGGATCTGTTTGCACCAAAATTCGACATGTATGGAAAGTATTGATTAACATGGAATATTCGGTGAATATGGCAGCTGAGATTTGGAAACCGAAGATTGAGACATGACCGACACGGATCCAGTCGCGAATAAGGGAGACCGGATCGTGGTTAACACGGATTCGGTTACTATAAACAGAGTCATGACCGATGTGGACTCGGTTACCGTATCCAGAAGGGACTCGGATCGGCCAAAGGTTATATAAGGAGCAGTTTGCGAGGAGAAAAGGGACGAACCCAACACAACACACTTACTTTTGCAATTTCTTTTTGTTACTTTCTAGTTTGTAAGCATTCCTTTGTAAGTCGACGAGATCGACAAAGAGTTGCGCATTGCCAATTTGTTGATTCCGCCGATTTCATCCCAGGTTCGATTTGCTTTATTTTGTTGCGTATCGCCTCTCAAAGTCGATCTACCTTTACCTTTGGATTAGCCGTAACCGATTAATCTAGTTATCCCCTGATCGGATTTTGGCCGACCGGTTTTATGCCGATAATTCTTGCTTTATCGGCTTCGATTTATTTCGCTACGTTTACCTTGTCAATTTCAGGTCAAATTGACTGGCACGCTCGAACCCGGTGTTTGTCTTGTGTGTTCGAGGCTAAGAACCCTACTTCGCATTTTTAGCGCGAACATATTTTGGCACGCCCGGTGGGACCACCAAAGAAGATTGACATGGCATCAATTGGAAAATCCACAGCAACAGCCGATATCGACCCAGATGCGATCATCGCACCTACGTTGGTCGATTTGACTCCCAAACAGCAAAAGGGGATTGAAGACCGGAAAACACACTGGAAGAGATGATGCTGAAGTGCTACCAAAAGACCCGGCGGGTGTCACTCAAAAGACTGCACTGCCAACTATCAACCCTATCAACAACACCCCCGCTGATCCGGTAAGCCGATATATGCCAGTCCAAGCCGAATTGTCTAGTATGATTGAGCAATCTGTACATCATGCGCTAATCAATCAATCATTGGCTTTGGTCACCAAGTTAAAGCCGATGATCGAAAACAGCGTAAAAACAATTGCTCAGGAATTAGCTGTGTCAGGGAACCTATTGGATCCAGTAAAACCTCTCCCGTCGTATCCTGTTTATTCGATAGCACAAAACACTGATATGGTAAAAGTGTCAGCCCCAGCCCTCCCTGCAATGCCGGCTCAGCCTACCTTAGTAGCACCAAATAGCCGATCGGGTGGAATGATGCATTACCACGCATATACCGATGCGACAAAACTAAACACAAGTCATTCTACACCATCTACCAGTATGTTCGTTCAATCGGCTAACAAGCCGACTGAAATGGATAGGACATCTCAGGCCCAAGGGGCAATCCATCCAAGAGAGCTAGCCCCACATGAAGTAGTATCATACACCGACCCGTTTGTACCTATACCTGAGGCATCGACTATAAGGACCGCTGGTTACGATCAGTTGCATCGGCATCAGCCGATGCGTTTTAGCCGGCAGCCCGAGTGTACACTCGGGGGGCAGGATACAAACTACGGCAATTGGCAGGGCCCTTTAGCTGCACAAGCCGATAACGTTAATTGGGATGAGCAAATTTGGTCTTTAGCCCAAAGGAAGGGTAATCGGCTATAGGAAACCATATCCTGATTACATCGACCGCATGCCCTATCCACACAATTACAGAGTCCTAGATTTTGCCAAATTTTTAGGCGATGATTCTGTTACCACTCTCGAACACGTCGGACGCTTCATAGCCCAATGCGGTGAAGCAGCACAATCTGATGGATTAAAAATTAGACTTTTTCCCTTGTCTTTGTCAGGAACGGCTTTCACTTGGTTCACAAATTTGCCCCCAAATTCGGTCCACCTCTGGAACGATTTGGAAAGCCGATTTCACGAGTATTTCTTTTCTGAAACCACCAAACTTAGGATCTCAGACTTAAGCTCGGTCCGGCAGAAATACGGCGAATCTGTCTCCGATTACATTAGGAGGTTTAGGGATGTGCGGAACAGATGCTTTAGCGTCACATTACCCGATGACCAGTTGGCGGACCTAGCATTTCAAGGATTGATCCTGCCATTAAAAGAGAAATTCGCAGGGCAAGAGTTCTCCGACCTAGGTCATCAGCTTCACCGTGTATCGGTACAAGAAAGCCGATATGCAGAAAATAAAGGATTTAAAGATAAATTTAGGTTAAATGGTAGCGAAAAAGCTAATGTGAACATGGTTGAGTATAATTCAAGCGATACCTCCGAGGATGAAGAAGCAGAAGTAAATATAGCCGAGTGGACCAAGGGTTCCAAAAAATCGCTATTCTGCTCGTGGCTTAAGCCGACCAAAAACAAAACAGAAGTAAAATACGCTTTCGACGTGTCCAAATGTGATCGGATATTTGACTTATTGCTACAGGAAAAACTAATACGGTTACCTGAAGGACATGTTTTTCCATCGGCTGATGAGATAAAAAAAACTAAGGTATTGTAAGTGGCATCATTCCTTTTTGCATAATACTAACGATTGTAATACTTTTCGGCAACAGATACAATCGGCTATTGAATATGGACGAATGAAGTTTGCAGAAGAGTCGACCATGCAGGTGGACGTGAATCCTTTTGCCATTAACATGGTTCAATGTTCACGCAAAGAGAAGGAGCCTATGGGAGAAGATACCAAGCCAACACAGAAAATCGATGTCCGGTCAAACGCCAATGGGGACAAAACAATGCAAATAACAATCGGCTCAATACAAATAGAAGCCGATCGAAATGGTCAGAACTCAAGGACTGTAAAACCAAAGGGGGAACTGGAAGTTGAGAAATGGTACAAAGCCGAGAAATCCCCTCCAAGGAGAGCAAATATCAAGCCTAAACCTACCTTTTCACAGCTACTAGAAAAGTACGAAAGGTTAAGTCACCGACAAAGGCAGCACACCCATCGGCCAGTTAGCTCCTATTGGCCAAGGAACAAAGAAGAGGCTCATTGGCAATGTCCCTTCCGGCAGTTTTGCTGGGAAAGAGGAATGACTTTACCCACAGTATGGTCATGTCCTATGCAGCACCCTGTCAGGAACTGGCCAAGACAATCGGTCAAGGATAGGTTGTCCAGACCGGTGCACGACCGATTGGGACCAGGAAATAAAAAGATGATCCATGAGAGGCTGTAGGCATCGGAAAAGGGCGAATCCTCAAACGCTCCAAAAACACCAATGTCCGACAGTACCTCCAAATAGGAATCCAGCGGTGAGACAAGTAATCTGGTTGGGAAGATTCGATAGCCGATTAAGCCTAAGCCCAGGTGGTCTCCCCCGGGCCTCAGCCGATCTCAGCGCAGAAGGCTCCAGCGGTTGAAAACGCAAGAAATAAGGGAAGCTAAACAAGAAAAAGAAAAAGATCGGGTATGCAACGAATTACGACCCATACCGGTCGTAAGACAGGAATAGAGGAGAAAGATCCAGACCGATGACGATTCTGATCAGTCATTCGATTCAGGATCACCAATGATCCAAGACGATACCCCTCCTATGGACATCAACATGGTATTCACATTACCGGCCGAATTCAGAACCGAAACGGAATCGACCGAAGATGCGCTCGCCCAATTATGCCTCGGGCCGTGAGATGCTGTGTTTGAAAAACCTAAAGACATGCATCGGCATTTAAAGCCATTGTATCTCAAGGGGCATATCAACAGCCGACCAATATCAAGGATGTTGGTAGACGGCGGAGCCACTGTGAATCTGATGCCATTAAGCACTTTTAAAAAGTTAGGTAAAACCAAGGAAGATCTGATCAAAACAAACATGGTGCTAAACGATTTTACAAGCGATCCCACTGAAGCAAAAGGATTCATGGTCGCGGAGTTAACAGTCGGCAGCAAAACTTTGCCAACTGCGTTCTTCGTGATTGAAGCTAAAGGAAATTACAATGTGCTCCTCGGACGGGATTGGACCCATGCTAACTGCTGCATACCATCAACCATGCATCAGAAACTTGTGCAATGGAACGATGATGAAGTGGAAGTCGTATCGGCTGATACATCGGCTCACATTGCCATGGCCAGTTCTGAAGCCAACTGGCAGCATGAAGAAACCGAATGCATATCAGGCAAAGTTTTGGATGATTGCGATTTCATTTGCATCAGCAAATCATGTTTTATGACGATCAGCGTCAAGCCAAGCGCGTTTGATCGGGCAAATGAAATAGTGAGAAGATGGAGTCCAAAACAGTAGCAAGGCTACAAGGAAAAATGAGAAGCTATCGGGAACAAGAGTACGAAGAAGCCATTGAAGAGTTCCAAGAGGAGAGACGGGGACAAGGGTTCACCTCTGCCGATTTGCTCGAAGAAGTCGATATAGGCGAAGGAGATAAGAAAAGACCAACTTTTGTAAGTGCAAAGTTAGGTTGAGATTACAAGGCAAAGTTGTAACACCCCAAAATTTTGCTTTTCTTAAATTCATGTGTGATTTGGCACTTTGGTGAATTTTTGGAATTTTCTGGAATTTATTTGGATTTATTTGAATTTATTCCATTTTGAAATAATTAAAGAATTTAATTTTTGCAAATAAAATTTTGTTGGAAATATTTTATTTAAGTCCCAAATACCTTAGTAAAATATTTTCCTTAATTTTTCTCGAATTTTTCCGAGTATTTTGCTATTTTTAATGAATTAAATGAATTATCTGGAATTATTTTAAATATTAAATCGCTGGAAATTCAAGTCGGGTCAAGCATCGTTTCATCCGACCGAGCCCGGACTCGAAGTTCGAGTCCGACCGAGCCACGTGACTCACCAAACCAACTCCAAATCTCCATCGATCCCAACCGCTGATCAAGATCCAACGGCCAGGATCTTCCGCATCACTGGCCGACCAAGACGATCCGATCAAGCTGCCCACGCCGATCGCGGGTCGCTGATCGCGCCACGGATCGGGCCGCGCGCTATCGCCCCCGCCGAAGTTCGAGCCGACTCCTCCGCCGCTGCCGCTACGGTAGGATTAGTGGTTCCGCCTGCAGGCGCTGCATGCCGAGGGTGCATTTAAATACGGTGGTACCCGAGATCAGCTGATCGGCCAGACTTCGCAAGACTTTCTCGCTTTACTCACCGAGCCTCAACCGCCGTAGATCCGCTGGGATCGCCGCCGAGTCATAGCATCCTTCCGCCAGGTTTTGCTTTTGATTCCGCTGGCCCGCCGCCCCCGCCATTGACCCCGATCCGGAACTCCACGGTTGTGCACACCCGAAGAGACCTTTCACTCGCCGAGCACGCCCCAAACGCCGTCGGTGGTCGCTGCCTCGCCGGCAGCTCACGACTTCGCGGAAGCCATCGCCGACTCCTCGAAGCCCACCAACCGTCCGATCAAGATCCAAGGGCTCGTGATCGCGCCACGCCACCTCCTGCGAGTTCCCGAAAAATCCTAGATCTATCTCAACCGCTGGATCTAGATCCAACGGCTTAGGTCGCCACGTAAATGAGCCGCATCCAGTTAGATTGATCTCGACCGTTAGATCAAGATCCAACGGCCGATCAACCTGTCGCCCGAGCAATCGAGCTCAAATTCAATCCTAGCCGCCGGTTTTCAAACCAACGGCCACGATCGCGCTAAGTGTCCAGGAGCCGAACCGCCGCAACACGCGGCGCGCAAGCAGGTTAACGACACGCTGGCCCGCGCGGGCCGATCGCACCGTGACGCCACCCATGACGCCATCGGTAGGTCCCACCGCCGACCTGCGGCGAGCCCCGGGCCGACGCCTGACGACGCTACCCGAGCGGGCCCACATGTCGGGCCGACACGCGAGCCGGGACGGTCCACTGTGAGACCCAGCCGAAATGGCGGACCGAGTCCATGGACTGGCCGACGCCAGCAGACCAATCCAGTGGTCGCCACGCGTGTCCATGCCGACGCACATAATTAATTTCCAAAAAATGATTTATTAATTCGAAATAATGATTTTGCATTTTGTTTCAAACTTCAAACGCTTTATAACTTTTAATGCTTTCAACTCCGATTTGAGTGATTCAAATTTCTAAATTTGTATAAAATTGAGACCTACCTAAATATGAATTTTATTTAATTTTTGACTAAAGTTTTTCTCTGCAAATTTTTTTAATTGATTATTTAAACTTTAAATAACCATAACTTTTGGCGCTCTTTAACTCCAAATTTGACGATTTATCTCCAGTTTCTAAAACTCATAAAATTATGTTCTCTCTGTTTATGGATTTTATTTGGATGTTTGACACTTTTTGCCTCATTGTTTATTCGTGG
This sequence comes from Rhipidocladum racemiflorum, assembly GCA_036346355.1. Taxonomy (NCBI): domain Eukaryota; kingdom Viridiplantae; phylum Streptophyta; class Magnoliopsida; order Poales; family Poaceae; genus Rhipidocladum; species Rhipidocladum racemiflorum. The sequence continues at coordinate 46,997,212 of CM070577.1, read as the reverse complement.
TATTTGCTATTTGCACGCTTTTACGAGTAGACGTTGAAGTGCCGAGGGATTCAAGGAGAAGTATTGACTCAGATCCAACTCAAGACCAAGAACAAGTACTTTTGAAGGCAAGTTGTGCTTTGACCATGTTGATCCTATTTCAAATCTATTTTGACTTAAACTATTGCATGCTAGTTCAACTAGAAAATACTTTGTTTAAACATGGGGTTAGATAAATACCAATTTGTCAGATGACACCTTGATTATTTAAGTATGTGCCATGATCCCTTGTCACCCTAGTTGTGGATTACTAGTTGGACATTATTAAATCGCCAACATGGGTTTAGACCGTTGTAGTATAACGCTTAGACTCGCATTGCTCATAACATGATTTTGGATAATCAAATGTTAAAATTGACTTAATGATATATTGAACCTGTTTTGGAAAGGTATCATGTGATGTTGATGGCACGTGGTGCATGGTAATCAACTGGGTTTGATAAACGCTGACCGGGCATGTGGCAAGAATAATCAGGGCCAGCCAGGCATTGGGAGTGTTGATTTGTTCTTCTGCAGTCTTGCCCTCGTCACCCTAAGGACTTCACCTTGCAAGCCTTGAACTGGGTCTAACGTGGCAACCACATGTCTGTAGAATGGACGGACCTAGTTGACTAAGTTACTAATAACGCACTGGTGGACCTCAGGAGGTCAACTACACCTTTTGTGTAAGTTGTACGGGGAGCGCATTCTGGCCGAGGCTGTACCCATCTAACTGATTGGCCTAGACTTCGCTTTAGCGAAGGGAAGGGTTAGTGCGCACAACCTGGGAGGACCACTTGTATTGTTAGAGGTTTCCAAAGGCTTTGTTACGGAACTCGCTTTTGTGGTGTTTGACCGTATCTTGTGGGTAAAGTGCATAACTCCTGCAGAGTTTAGAATCTATTCGAATAGCCGTGTCCGCGTATTGACATCGCTTCGAATTACAAAATAAGGGTTAGATTTTCTCAAAAATAACTTTGGTTTGAAAGGTTGGGCTGGATTAATAATGAAGTTGATGGAAATGTGGATTAGGATGGGAGATGTTTATTAAATTCCTGAAAAGTTATCTATGCTATACTTGTTTCTAACCGCTTTAATCTACTTACATTACTTTTCAAATGTCAAGCATCGCAAATATACCTTGAGCTATTCCTTGTACCAAGCCATGCATATAGTATATTAGCTTGCATTCTCATGGCATGACTTGTCGAGTACCAAGTACTCACCTGCTACAATACAACACAAGTTGAAGAGGAGATCAGCACAAGCTTTTGGAGGAGGAGCTCAGAGGATTCGCCTCACTTAGGGAAGCGAGCCCAAATACTGCCTGTGGTATACCGGATGGCGCCACGGTTACTTGATTTTCCGCCGCTATTATTTTTCTCTCGAATAAGCTACTTCGCTGCGAGGCAAATATTTGTAACTTGACCATAAGGTCAAGTAACTAGCTTGACTATTTAAATAAAGTACTTTATTGATATCGAAAGTGGTATGATTGTGATATTTACCGATGTTAAGATCGTGGTGTACTAGCTGCCTCGGACTAGTGTCAATACACAGAGGGTCCGGATTTGCAAATTCGGGGTCCCGACAAAAGTTGGTTGACTTACTTAGAAAATATAGAGACTGTTTTGCATGGGAGTATTATGAAATGCCTGGTTTAATCCGTCAGCTTGTCGAACATCGGCTACCTATAAAGGCAGGATATCAGCCATTTAAACAAATTCCACGGCAATTTAACCCAACTCTGTACGATGCCATAAAGGAAGAAATAGAACGATTGATGGAGGCCAAGTTTATCAGGCCTGGCCGATACGCTGATTGGGTCTCGAACATCGTTCCAGTAAAAAAGAAAAATGGTAAACTCCGACTGTGCATAGACTTTAGAGATTTAAATAAAGCCACACCATAAGACGAATATCCGATACCAATAGCCGATATGCTTATCGATGCTGCATCTGGAAATAAGATTATAAGTTTCCTCGACGGAAACGCTGGGTATAATCAAATACTCATGGCAGAAGCCGATATACCCAAAACAGCCTTCAGATGCCCGGGTGCTTTAGGGCTCTATGAATGGACTGTCATGACATTCGGCTTAAAGAACGCTAGCGCCACGTACCAACGTGCTATGAATCTCATCTTTCACAACCTAATCGGCCATATTGTCGAAATCTATATAGATGATGTCGTTGTAAAATCAAAAGATGATTGGCAACATTTAGCGGATGTGGAGAAAGTATTTCAAAGCACAAGAGCGCATGGGCTGAAGATGAACCCTCTCAAATGCGCTTTCGGAGTATCAGCTGGATAGTTTCTCGGGTTCATGGTGCATGAAAGAGGGATCGAGGTTGACAAAGCAAAGATACAAGCCATAGCCGATACCAAACCATCGACAAACAAAAATGAGCTGCAGAAATTGGTCGGCAAGATCAATTATCTACGACGCTTTGTTTCAAACTTGTCTGGGCGGATTCAAGCCTTCACCCCGTTACTAAAACTAAAAGATAACCAGGAGTTTTTGTGGGGAACCGATCAGCAGAAGGCCTTCGAAGATATAAAAAGATACCTGGTGAATCCTCCAGTCTTGGTGGCGCCAAAGAAAGGAATCCCATTTAAGCTATACATATCGACTAAAGAGGAGACTATTGGAGCCGTTTTAACTCAAGAAGTCGATGCAAAGGAATAAGTCATTTTCTACTTAAGCCGACGACTACTAGATGCTAAAATCAGGTACTCTCTTGTAGAAAAATTATGTTTGTCCCTATATTTTGCCTGCACAAAATTAAGACACTATATTTTGGCATCGACATGCACAGTGATATGCAAAACCGACGTCATTAAATACATGCTATCTGCGCCAATCCTGCGAGGATGACTTGGTAAATGGGCATACGGCTTAACCGAGTTTGACCTAACTTACGAATCGGCTAAGGCCGTCAAAGGACAGGCTGTGGCCGATTTCATTACAGGAAGTAGCACCCTAACTGGAATGGTCGATGTCGCTCCTTGGCAATTGTACTTTGACGGATTGGTATGCCAAGAAGGCGAAGGCATCGGCATAATATTAGTCTCTCAAGGGGCAAATATTCAAATTCGCGTATCGGCTTAACAGCCGATGTTCCAATAATCAGGCCGAATATGAAGCATTGCTCAGGGGGTTGCAACTGTTGGAGAGCATCGGGGTAAGCAACGTAAAGGTCTATGGGGACTCATTGTTGATAGTACAACAGATTAAAGGAGAGTTCCGGTGCAACGATGGAATACTAATGCAATACTTGCAGCGATGCCTTCAAGTTATTGAATCGCTCACCACATTAACCATAGAACACATTCCAAGGGAAATGAACGATAAAGCTAACTTGTTGGCACAACAAGCGTCGAGATATAAAAGCTATAGCCAACATGGGACGACTGAGTCAATCGATAAAGCAGTCATGTGCGTCCATCCTGTCGATTGGAGAACAGAAATAAGGGATTACTTGTTAGATCCATCTAAGCCGACTGAACGAAAAGTCCGGCAGAAAGCTTTGAAATATGTTGTACTGGAAGAAACACTATATTTTCGAACAATGGAAGGTTTACTGTTAAGATGTCTTGGAACCGAAGAAGCCAAGGTAGCAATGGGAGAAGTCCATGAAGGAATTTGTGGATCTCACCAATCGGCTCATAAAATGAAATGGATGTTGAGACGGATAGGATACTTTTGGCCGATAATGCTGGAAGATTGCTTCAAATACTACAAAGGATGCCAAACATGTCAAAAGTTCGGCAACGTGCAATCTATGCCAGCATCGGCTTTGCATCCGATCATCAAACCATGGCCGTTCAAGGGATGGGGAATAGACATAATAGGCCAAATATTCCCACCGTCCAGCAAAGGTCGAAAGTTTATTCTTGCTGCAACATACTACTTTTCAAAATGGGTAGAGGTCGTACCACTCAAAAAGGTCACTAGCACAGAAGTGATCGGCTTTGTTAATGAACATATCGTCCATAGATTTGGGATCCCGCAAACGATCACAACTGATCAAGGGACGGTATTCATGTCCAAGGAATTCCAAGATTTTGCAAAAAACCTGGGTATCAAATTGCTCAATTCTTCACCCTATTACGCTGAGGCTAATGGACAAGCCGAGTCATCAAACAAAACCTTGATAAAATTGATAAAAAGAAAGATTGAAGAAAAACTGAGGAATTGGCACTCAACGCTATCGGAGGCCTTGTGGGCATATCAGCTAGCTTGCCATGGATCGACTAAGCTGACTCCTTTCCAGTTAGTATATGGACACGAAGCCGTCTTTCCCGTAGAGGTTAACATCAATTCAGTTAGAGTGGCCAAGCAAGATAGCCTATCAGCCGACGAATATAGGCATCTGATGCTTGGTAATTTGGATGATGTGGCAGAATTAAGGCTGATTACGCTGGATCGGCTTAAAAAGAATAAGGAAAGAATCGCCAGATCGTACAACAAAAAGGTTATACCAAAATCCTTCAGTGAAGTCGATTTAGTTTGGAAAACTGTATTACCGATCGGATCTAAAGACAGTCGATTCGGTAAATGGTCTCCAACGTGGGAAGGGCCGTATAAAATAAATCGACTTATCGATGGGAATTCCTATATACTAGAAACACTCGAAGGGTCCGTACTACCAAAGGCGATCAATGGAAAATACTTGAAATCGTACTACCCCAGCGTGTGGATCGGAGCATAAGCGCATCAAATCATTAAGTGAGCTCGAGATAAAAGCCAATCAGGACATGAACACAATTGTTTATATCATAGAAATCGGCTACATAGCCGACGAAATTAGAAAGTTTACAACCATTCAAACATCACAAAAGTAAGATCCACTGGCATGTAAGCGGTACTGTTCAAAGTCAAAACAAATTACAGCCCAGACTCGGGCAAGTGAGCACCAAGACCCGACAGCGCCGCATCCGCCCTCCCGATGATCTGCAATAATTGTTAATGAACATATAGACCAAATAATTGCCTCGTATTCGACAAATATAGATTGACAAAGGTTAGGTAAAATGCGAATTCCTGGAGATACAACCGTCGGATCGATCTGCAATGTGGACACAAGAAACTAGATTCCAATATGAATCGAATCCAAAAAGAATCAGCTCGATCGGACTTACGGATCAAAAGTTATGGACCTTGCAATCTTTTTGTGACAGAAGATGACGAGAATCAATCTAATCAAAACTAGTAGATTAATCAAGAACGACAAAAGATTAATCAACAAAACTTTGAGGAACACTAAATTGATGCCCTAGAAAGCTTTTGGATGGATCAAAACAAAGAGAAACTCAAGGAATCAAAGATCCAATCTAGAACCAGAAGATGTCCAAGAAAAGAACCCCAAAACAGAGATTGCTGTAGCACGCGTGTACTGTAGCTACAGTTTACTGTAGCACGCAAAGAATCTAGAAGAATTGATCTTTATTTATTTTGTCTAAAGTACTCCAAACACAAGAGTACAAACCCTAAAAGCACCAGCTCTGTCCCTGGCGCAAGCACACCTAAAAATAGGGGACACCTCCCCCTATTTAAAGGTGCAAAACATAAGGAGTCCCGAATACAATTCTTACTCCTAATCCTAGAAGGAGTCCCACTCCTAATCCTAGAAAGAGTATGTATTCAACATAACTCCTCTTGGCCCAACCTGGCCGAGTACAACTCTTGCACGCGTATGGCAACCCAGCCATACTCACGTGACTAACAACTCTTGCCCGCGTATGGCCACCATGCCATACTCACGTGACTAACCATTCTTCATGTGCACCATTCTCTTAGCCCGAACGTCCCGCATGACATCCTTGACCACCAAGACCTCGGTTCCTCCCTGAATGTAGTCCCGAACCTCAGTTCCTCCATGAACCTAGTTCCGGTCCCGTCATCGACCACGTTCGTCCTTGAGCAATACCTGCACATGAGCAAACAACAAAACAAATTTGAGCACAAGTCCACGACTTGACTCAAAGTCAATCCATGCAACTACTCACACGAGCATTGCATAAAGTCCACTTCAAAACAAGCATCATGAAATTCTCATGAATTTCATTAACTCAAATTCAAACCAAAATTCAATTCCAAAATTGCTCAAAACCCTAATCGAGCAAAAGACCATTCACGTCGGACCAAACACCGGTCCGGCGCAACTCACGACGGACCAAACTTTTTGTCCGGCATACATACGAAAGTCTCGGTTCAATTCAGAGAAAACATGTTTAAAAAAAACGTTCACGACGGACCAAAAAATCGGTCCGGCGTACATGCAAAAACAACGCTAAAAAATGCGTTCACGATGGACCGAAAATTTGGTCCAGCGTGCATAGTCCAGCGTAACATAAAAGCTTACTGTTTTTGTAAAACTTGGTCTGGCACAAAAACATGTTCACGACGGACTAAACAAAAATCAATTCGGCATACATGCGAAAACAAGCTTCAAAATGCCGTTCACGACGGACCAAAAATTTGGTCCGACGTGCATGCAGAAACAGCCGTCAAAAACGCAGTTCACCACGGTCCAACAATTTGGTCCGGCGTAGATGTGAATTCAGGCCTCAAAAACATGTTCATGGCAGACCGAATATTTAGTCCGGCGTAGATGGGAAACTTACTGTTTTTACGAAATTCAGTCCGGCGCTAAACGAGAAACACTATTTCTTGTCAATTTGTCAAACACATGTACAAACATATTTTGCAAATTCAATTCTTAAGCTAATTTTTCAGCACATGATTTCACAATCTCCCCCTTGATGAAAACATTGGCAACACCACTTAGAATTGAACATTTGGCATTCACTTCATAAAAAGATTTTTGAACAGACCAAAGAATCTCCCCCTTTGACCAATATGCAAAGTAAAAACTCTCCCTGGGTGAAAATACGAAAAATCTCCTCATAAGAAGAAAAATGTGTGTGAATGTGCAATGTGCCCAAGAATTCCAAAATTTTCGAAACTTCTCCCAAAATTCCAAAAACTTCCCCCCTTTTTCCTTAAACCTCCCAAAATTCTCAAAATTCAAAAAACTTCTCCCCCTTTGACAATGGATTCATCAAGAGTACAAAAGAGATAAAAACAAATTCAGAATTTTCCTTGTAGCAATGATTTCACAAAAGAGAAACAAAGGAGTGCCAAGATAGGAAAAGATGAGCTCATTCGATCATATAACCTTATGTATCACATAGTATGCAAAATACATGAACTTAATGTGATTTTAACAAGTTAGGGAATGACATGCATCTCAACCTCAATTCAGTCAACTATAGCCAAATACTAAGTACGACCTCAGCAGAAAAGGAAAGCTCAAAATTGAAGCAACTAACAACTTACGGCGAGCAAGTAGTTTCAACTCCAATCTAGTAAATCAATTTAATCTTTAAACAATAAACTGCATGTGGCATGCTTGAAGCGTACTTCTTTTATTTTCTTGGAGTGGCATGCTTGAAGCATACATCTTATCTTTTTAGGGAAAACATGCCTGAAGCATATAACTTGAGGCTTTTGCTTTTAATAGCCCTTTTTTTTTTGCTGATTCCCTTTTCTTTACCTTTTCTTTGATTGTAAACATGCAAAAATGATTAAAAGGTCATATGGAAGAGTAAAGCTGAAAACACACTTGCTCCATAGCCCAAATTTGTCAAGAAGATTCAATATCAAGCCTAGAAGCGTAAGATATCACAGAGTATTTAGCTATAGGCAATCAGTCCAAGGAGTTCCGCAATGTCATTTTTAGTTCAAGTGAGACAATTTCGATTATCATATATTAGCTCAATTACATAATATATAAAGAAATATGATAAAGTAAACTCATCAAGTGAAACAACTTGGCAAGGAAACTCCCCCTCAAAACAAACCCATTGGATGAACAATCCCAAGTTCTCCCCGAATAAAAGCAAAACGAGAAGAAGACAACGGTTTTGTGAAAATGTCTGTCAATTGATGTTCAGTATCCACATGATGAAGCACAATGTTTCCTTTTTCAACATGATCTCTTAGAAAGTGAAATATGATATCAATGTGTTTTGTTCTAGAATGTTGCACAGGGTTCTTAGCAATGCAAATTGCACTTGTGTTATCACACAAAAGAGGAACACTATCCAAATTAACCCCATAATCTTTAAGTGTAGCTACTATCCAAAGAATTTGAGAGCAACAACGAACAGCAGCTACATATTCAGATTCAGCAGTTGATTGTGCAACAGAAAATTGTTTTCTAGATGACCATGCTATGAGAGAGTTACCCAAGAAATGGCATGAACCAGATGTACTTTTTCGATCAATTCTATACCCCCAAAATCAGCATCAGAAAAAGCTCTTAAACTAATGCATGAGGAAGCAGAAAGCCAAATGCCAAAATCTTGAGTACCATGGAGATACCTGAAAATTCGCTTGACAGCTTGTCGATGTGAAGCACGTGGGGAAGCTTGAAAGCGAGCACACAAGCACATAGCAAATTGTATATCCGGCCTTGATGCAGTGAGGTACAAAAGTGAACCTATCATGCTTCTATATTCCTTTTGATCAACCGGCTCACCATCTTCATCCGGATCAAGTGTGCAAGTGCTTTCCATGGGTGTCATGATTGGCTTGCTGTTTTCCATCCCAAAACGATGTAGCAAGTCTTTTGTGTATTTGCTTTGATGCACAAAAGTACCTTCATTTGATTGTTTGATTTGAAATCCCAAGATGTCAACTCACCCATCATACTCATCTCAAATTCGTCCCCATGGTTTCTGAAAACTTAGACACTAAAACATGAGAGGAACCACCAAAGATAATATCATCAACATAAATCTGAACGAACAATTGATCATTGCCTTGCTTGAGTAAAAAGAGAGTTTTGTCATTTTTTCCCATTGAAAACCCCTTTTCAAGTAAAAAGGTTTTTAGCCTATCATACCATGCTCTAGGGACTTGTTTTAAACCATACAAAACTTTTGACAGTTTGAACACATGATTTGGAAACTTTGGATTTTCAAAACCAGGTGGTTGCTTGACATAAACCTCCTCATTTATGTAGCCATTAAGAAAAACATTTTTCACATCCATTTGATACAATCTAAAACCTTTAGATGCAGCAAATGCTAAAAGAATTCTTATAGCTTCAATTCTAGCGATAGGAGCAAAGGTTTCATCAAAATCTAAGCCTTCAACTTGAGTAAAACCTTGAGCAACCAATCTAGCCTTGTTTCTAACAACAACACCATCCTCACTTTGTTTATTTTTGAAAACCCATCTAGTTCCAATAACATTAAAATCAGGAGGTGGTGAGACTAGTTTCCAAACTTTATTTCGTTCAAAATTCTCTAATTCTTCATGCATGGCATTGATCTAAGATTCGTCAGATAATGCATGAGATATATCTTTGGGTTCAAAAGAAGCAACTAAAGTAGAATGAGCATGAGTATCAGAATGAATAAACCTGGATCGGGTGATTCTCTCATTTAGGTCTCCAATCATTTGTCACATGGATGCATTTTCTGAATGTGCAACGGAGCTTTGGCTTTTGAAACTTCTTCTTCTTCTTCATTTTCAGCATGTACAGATGATGTTGTAGCTTGAGGATGGTTAGCTGTAGGTGATGTAGTAGTAGGTGCCAAAGGTGCTACAGCTTGTTGTGCATTAGGAAGAGTCAAGACCTCATCTTCAACATCATCATTATCTTCAAAGATTTTCTCCCCCTGAACATATGCGCATGTACCTGTATCACTTAGACTAGTGTCTGGACTAGCCTCATCAAAAATAACTTCACAGGTTTCTAGAATTTTGTTAGTTTCCAAAACAAGCACACGGTAGCCACGAGTATGAGCAGGATATCCAAGAAAAATGCCATCCATTGATCTAGCTTCAAATTTATCAAGATTTCCAGATTTCAAGACAAATCTTTTGCATCCAAAAACTCTAAAGTGAGAAACAGTAGGCCTATGTCCAAACCGAAGTTCATATGGAGTCTTACCCAATTTTGATCTAAAAACACACGATTTGAAACATAGCATGCAGTTGAAATTGCTTCAGCCCAAAATTCCTAGGAGTATGATGTTCATCTAGCAAGGTTCTAGCCATCTCAACCAACGTTCTGTTTTTTCTTTCAACTACACCATTTTGTTGAGGCACTCTAGGTGATGAAAGTTGATGATCAATTCCTTTTTCAACACAAAAGTGATTAAAAGATGCATTTTTAAACTCAGTTCCATTATCACTTCTAATAGCTCTAAGAGCTCCTGGATGGTCAACAGAAAGCCTAAGCACAAGACTTCTAAAATGACTAAAAGCCTCATCCTTAGTTGCCATAAAGTATACCCAAGAGTATCTAGAGTAGTCATCAACAATAACAAGAACATACCATTTTCCTCCAAAAGATTGAACTCGAGATGGTCCAACCGTGTCAAGATGTAGTAGCTATCCTGGAGCGTTTGTCATCACCATGGTAAGAGGTGGATGTGAACCTGCAATCATCTTACCATGTCTACAAGAAGAGCATACTAGATTGCTATCACCCTTAAGCTTAGGCAAGCCTCGTATGAGATCTAAACCAGTTACACGAGTAAGATGATCAAAACCAACATGACCAAGTCTACGATGCCAAAAGAATAAATCTTTAGAAACATTGGCAACTAGACACCTATGCTTAGAAGAAGGCGATACATCAAAGTCAGCTTTAAATACTCTTCCAAAGCGAGAAATCCTGAAAACAAGATCACCTAAAGCATCTAACATTTTGCATTCATTTTTCTTAAAGCTTATTTCAAGATCTTCATCAATCATTTGTGAGACAGAAAGCAAGTTATATTTCAAGTTTTCAACCAAAGCCACATCCTTGAATATAAATTTGTCACTTACCTTTACTGTACCTTTTGCCACAACAGAAGAGGAAGAAGCATATCCAAAAGTAACACTTTCAGCACGAGATGCATGAGTGAGGGAGGAGAACCAATTCTTATCACCGGACAAGTGGCGTGAGCATCCGGAATCCACTAGCCATATGTTCTCCTTCCTCGCGCGAGAAGCCTACACAGCAATAAAGCATGTCGAGGTCTCAGTACTAGGGTTAGAAATGAGATTTTTGGGAATCCAGTACTGAGACACACGACGCACAACAGTAGGCACAACACAAGCATTTTTATGCACAAAATCAAATTTGCCCTTTCCTGTGATCTTGGCAACAAAAGGTGTTTTCTTCACTCTAGGCGCATGAGAAGTAAAATGTGCTTTGCTGAAATTTGACCTAGCCTTAGTCCTTTTTATCTTCTGTTGTTTAGCTAGCCTAAAGCAAAAATCTACTAAATGCCCATCTCTACCACAATGAGTGCAAGTATACTTAACATGATGTTTGGCTTTAACAGTAGAAGCACATTTTGCATTCACCATAGTAGAAGAAAGAAAACCAGCAGATTTAAAAGCAATCTTTTTAGGCTCATTAAAAATCTCAAATTTGTCATTGCAAGGATCATGAACAATAGTGCGAGGTTTAGTTTCAAATGAAGCATGAATATCAAAACCTAAACCTTTCTTGTTTGAGCTAACCCTAGATTGGTCCAGAATTATGTTCAAATTTTTCTTTCCTTTAGTGAACCGTTCTAACGAATCTTGCAAGTAATCAACTTTCTTAGCAAAAGTTAGACAATTATTGCAAGGAACATCCACTTTTCCTTTTTGCTTGCGACATGTTGAGCATCAAAGAACCTCATGTGTAAGCAAAGCATCTGTTACTTGAGAAACCGTAGCATTTGCATCATTCAACTTCAATTCCAGTATGGAGCAATTAGAACATGGATTTGTATCATGCAAATCAATGGTAGAACAACTAGCATGTTTGACATGTTTCTCATTTTTCTCATTTTCATGTAATAGAAGAGCATGTTCTTTCCTAAGCAATGTGAGCTCATTGTAAATTAAGTCACATGATTTGCAAGCATCATCATTAGGAATCAAAGTTTTAAGTCTAGCAATTTCAACATTCAATGATTCAACAAGAAAATCATGTTTCTTAATTTTCTTATCACGTTTATAAAGCAATTTTCCAAGATGAGTAACAGCAATAGTCAATTCATCATATGAAGGATCTACCTCATTGAAGTCGTTGTCATGGTCGTCCTCGGTGAAGCTATCCTTGCTGCTTGCCATGAGACACAAACCCATCAAATCATGCTTGCTTGGAGTTGCATCATCCTCGCTGCTCTCCGAATCCACATCGCTTAAGTTGACTTGTTCAAGCGCAGAAAGAACTCGATGGACAACCTTACGGTTGATGAAGTTCTTCTTTCTATCGCTTGAAGAGAACTTCTTTTTCTCTTTTCTGTTGTCCTTCTCCTCCTTTGATGCTTTTCCTACAAGCTTAGGACAATTTGAACGCATATGGTTGAGATCACCACACTCATAGCACCTTGGAGGACCACCTCTCTTTCTCACTCTCACATTCTGCAAAGCTTTGTTAAAGCGAGAAGAGAGTAGTGCCAAGTCTTCTTCAGGAAATTCTTCAATATGTTCATCGGTTAGTGAAGATAAGGAAGACAAAACACAGCTTGAAGAAGTATTGTTATGAGACATGTTAGATTGAGATGACAGAGCAATTGATTTATGATCATTCTTCCTAGCAAGAACATCCAACTCATGAGTTTTCAACTTAGAATAAAGAACATCTAATGTAAGTGTACTCATGACAGTAGATTCTCTAATGGATGTAACTTTCATCTCCCAAATAGACATGTCTAATGCACCAAGCAATTGTCTAGCATTAGCAGCAGCATCAAACCTAACTCCAACAGCACGAAGATTACTAAGAATTTTATTGAAACGTGCAAAGAAGTCATCTAGCGACTCACCAGGATTCATCTCAAATCGCATGTATTCCTTTTTGTAAAGATCTTGACGAACCTCTTTGATAGTGTTAGAACCCTCATGGTAATCACAAAGAGATTTTCATACCTCATATGAAGATTTGAGATGGATCACACGGTCAAAGTCGCTATGTCCCAAGCCTTGGATGATCAAGTTGCGCGCCTTGCTGTTTGCTTCAACATGTGCGCGATTGGCGTCATTGATGTTGTCGTTTGCAGGGGCTTCGTATGGCTTGTAGACCTTCTCCCAAATTGCGAAGCCCTGTGCCTGGATGAATGCCTCCATCTTGGCTTTCAAAAACAGAAAATCAACACCATCGAACACACATGGTTTTGTCGAATAACGATCCATTGATCTAATCACCGGTTAAGATAGATTAGAAAAACCTTGCTCTGATACCACTTTTAGGATCGAAGTATACGAATATAGCAATCAGAGGGGGGGGTGAATGATTGTGCGGAAGCTAAAACCAAATTTTTGATCTATTAAAAATTCACCCCAACACGAAACCAAATAATTGCCTCGTATTCGATAAAAACAGATTGATAGAGGTTCTATAAAACGGGAATTTTCGGAGATCCAACCGTCAGATCGATCTGAAATTTGGACACAAGAAACTATATTCCAATACGAATCGAACCCAAGAAGAATCAGCTAGATCGGACTTACGGATCACAAGTTATGAACCTCACCAGCTTGCTATGACAGAAGATGACGAGAATCAATCTAATCAAAACTTGTAGATTAATCAATAACGATAAAAGATTAATCAACAAAATTTTGAGGAACACTAAATTGAGGCCCTAGAAAGCTTTTGGATGGATCAAAACAAAGAGAAACTCAAGGAATCAAAGATCAAATCTAGAACCAGAAGATGTGCAAGAAAAGAACCCCAAAACAGAGATTACCGTAGCACGTGCGCACTGTAGCTACGAGGTTACTATAGCACGCAAAGAATCTGGAAGAATTGATCTTTATTTATTTTGTCTAAAGTACTCCAAACACAAGAGTACAAACCGTAAAAGCACCAGCTCTGTCCTTGGCGCAAGCACACCTAAAAACAGGGGACATCTCCCCCTATTTAAAGGAGCAAAACACAAGGAGTCCCGAATACAATTCCTACTCCTAATCCTAGAAGGAGTCCCACTCCTAATCCTAGAAAGAGTATGTATTCAACATAACTCTTCTTGGCCCAACCTGGCCGAGTACAACTCTTGCACGCGTGTGGCAACCCAGCTATACTCACGTGACTAACAACTCTTGCCCGCGTATGGCCACCATGCCATACTCACGTGACTAACCATTCTTCATGTGCACCACTCTCATAGCCCGAACGTTCCACATGACATCCTTGACCACCAAGACCTCGGTTCCTCCCTAAACCTAGTCCCGAACCTCAGTTCCTCCATGAACCTAGTTCCGGTCCCGTCATCGACCACGTTCGTCCTTGAGCAATACTTGAACATGAGCAAACAACAAAACGAATCGAGCACAAGTCCACGACTTGACTCAAAGTCAATCCATGCAACTACTCACACGAGCATTGCATAAAGTCTACTTCAAAACAAGCATCATGAAATTCTCACGAATTTCATAAACTCAAATTCAAACCAAAATTCAATTCCAAAATTGCTCAAAACCCTAATCGAGCAAAAGACCATTCACGCCGGACCAAACACCGGTCCGACGCAACTCACGACGGACCAAACTTTTGGTCCGGCATACATGCGAAAGTCTCGGTTCAATTCAGAGAAAACTTGTTTCAAAAACACGTTCACGACGGACCAAAAAATCGGTCCGGCGTACATGCAAAAACAACGCTAAAAAATGCATTCACGACGGACCGAAAATTTGGTCCGGCGTGCATAGTCCAGCATAACATAAAAGCTTATTGTTTTTGTAAAACTTGGTCCGACACAAAAATATGTTCACGACGGACTAAACAAAAATCAGTTCGGCATACATGCGAAAACAAGCTTCAAAATGCCGTTCACGACGGACCAAAAATTTGGTCCAGCGTGCATGCAAAAACAGCCGTCAAAAACGCAGTTCACCATGGTCCAACAATTTGGTCCAGCGTAGATGTGAATTCAGGCCTCAAAAACATGTTCACGGCGGACTGAATATTTTGTCCGGCGTAGATGGAAGAAACAGTTCGGCGCAGATGGGAAACTTACTGTTTTTACGAAATTCAGTCCGGTGCTAAAAGAGAGACACTGCTTCTTGTCAATTTGTCAAACACATGTACAAGCACATTTTGCAAATTCAATTCTTAAACCAATTTTTCAGCACATGATTTCACATGGTCTTCATGAACTTGAGAGCAGCAACACTCTGATAGAACTCCTCCTTCTTCAGCTTAGCGTCGGCCACCAGTTCGTCCAGGAGTTTTTGATCGGCTTGCTGTGCTTCTCTCCGGGCGATCCTGGAGTTTGTGGCCGCCACCTCCTCCCTCCGATCATCTAAATGACAGACGTCCAAGAGTGCCTTCAGGACCTCGGAAGGGAGATCGGCTTCAACAACGTCCATAGCAGTACTCAGGGGCTGTGTGTCGGTCAAGAGCTGGGTTTCTGGTTGCATCACTTCGTGAAAAAGACGGTTCAGCCTCTCCTGCATGCCTGGCGCGGAAGTCACGGCAGCCGATGCCCCGGCTGAAGCATCGATGATCCTGCGGATATCGATCGGATAATCCTCCGTAGCCATAATCTCTAGATCACACAGCTCGTCTAGAGTGAAGCCCAAGAGATCGGCTGGATCAATTGACGGAGTTGGAGAAGCAGGCGCAGTGGTGGTCGGAGGTGGTACTTCTGGAAGCGTTGGAGACAGTGATGGCAGAATAGCCGATGTGCCTTGTATATTGGCTAGAATACCGGCTACCTGAAACGATGGCGATGGCTGTTTCAAGGAGCTCAAGTTGGCGTTATACTTAGGGTCATCAGGAAAATAAAAGGAACATAACCCACCTCAGTAGTCGACCGACCCCGGGAATGTTCGGCGCTGTGCTCCACGGGCCTCAGGGATCGTCTTGTTGCAGATTTCGTTTTTGGTTTTTCTGGAAAGATCGGCTAGAATAAATATCAGTTAGAAGAGCTATGGAAGCCAGTACTAGGGGCAAAACTTACTTGTGGGGCGTCGTCCTTGGGCGAGGTCCGATAAAGAAGGGCTACGAATGCCCAGGGTGTTAGTGTTATGCCCTTGAGGCAGTCATATAGATGATTGTAACATGACTATGTTTATGAATAATAATATGATTATTGGTCCAATGAATGTATATCATTATATTGATCAGTAAGTATGTGACTTACTTATGAAACTCTCTACTCATTGATATAATTCGGTAAGTATCTCTGATCGGATATCATCGTAGTGGACAACGATGAATAGATCAGCACATGTACTGATCGATGATCATGTTTCATAGATCATGAGATATGGAGATATCATCAATACATTGTGAACGCATGTTGGAGAACATGTGTTAGATGGCCCCGCAATGGGACACTGTGAGAATATTGCATTCTTATATGTCATCAGTGTATCTCATACATAGTAGATGTATGATCCTTAGACCTGAGATTGTCACATTCCCTACATATGTAATAGTTTACCTTGGGGTTATCAAACACTATTTCCTAACCGGATAGTTATAAATGTAGCTTTCATGTTTACTATGAAACATGCAGAGGGAAGTGAGCAGTCAAGATGGAATTTGCCACTCCAGTGTAATGGAGATATATGTCTAGGCCACTCGTGTGATATGATTAAGGAAGTGCATGGCCATGCCGTGATTGAGAAGTCAATCACAACTTATTAATATATCACGGATACGAGAGATGGATTGAACTGTCAAAGGATGATATGCTTCTCGCCTTGAGTTCGATCTCCATATAGTTTGGCAAAGGGATTATTACATCAATACTTTACTCATATGCGTTTGGGAGTTGGCATGCTCTGCAAGGAGCTGCTACCGACTATTAGATTAGAAAAGGGTTTTCCGAATCCATGTCCAAATGCGCATGAACCTACAGGGTCACACACTTAACGGGCTGGGACGCATTAATTCGGATTGGATCCGTAATTAATAGACCTCGTGGGCTTAGCACGTAGATGGGCCCTGACTGCCTAGGGTTTCACCTCGTGGCTATATAAGGAGGGGAGGAGGCTGGGCGCAGAACACATTTTTGTGCATTTGAGAGGTGTTTCGACAAAAACCCTAGCCACCTCCTCTCGCTGCCCCTGCCGAGCGATCCGGTGCTTGCACACTGACGCACGGCGTCCCATCCCTGGACGTGTGGACTGCTGTGGTGACGTTGCTGCGACTGCGGCGTGCGAGGACGATCCGCAGCCGGACGAGGCGAGGACGATCCACGGCGGTGCGAGGATGATCCGCAGCCGGACGAGGCGAGGACGATCCACGACTACGGCGAGAACGATCCACTACATCGACGTGCGAAGGATTCCGCAACTGTGCGTCTAGTGGTAATCGATATATGATCCCCTTCTCGCGAGTAGCTTTCTGGTTATGCGGTAGAAATTTTTTAATTTGTGCTAGAGTAGCATACCGCGTTCCTCAACACAGGGTACCCGATGATTACCCCGTAACACCTGTCGCTTGGCCCGACTGCCTCTACCGACCACTGCCAGATAGGGCTAGGGGGTTAGCTGCCCGCCCACCAGCATCGGTCACGGTCTTGTCCTGCAAAGCATAAAAAAACTCAGTCAAGCCGATCGCAGGTAGAACACCCGAAGACGAGTATCGGAATCAATACCTCTACAGAGTTGGTATAACCCAAACTCTCGCTGGAATTGTCGGTACAGACTACCGTCGGCTCACAAAAATCAGGTAGAATCAAAGAAATAATAGCCGACGGAGTCCTGTCCAGCAAAAGGGCCTCCGCCACAAGAGACCACCACTACGAAAATGGACTCAACCGACGAGAGTTGAGGAAGAAATGCGGCAAAGTAACAACTCGAAGATCATCGGCTACCTCGAGCACAATCTCCGCAGAAGTTTGGTTGGTCACACGAGTTCGGGGCTCAAGGTGATTTAGCAAGGGGAAGCAAGGAATGGCTTGTCCAAAACCCAATTGGCGGGCATAGATGGAAGGGTGGTAAAACTCGTATGAGGGCTGAAATGTTCGGTTCCTGGTGTTTAAGCCGACATGAAACACAAGGAGAAATGAACAGTTTGTAGAGATCCAGAGTTGATTGGGGCATCTGAGAGCTGTCTGTGTCCAAGGTTATGAAGGAGGGCCATGGATAATTGGCTACGTCGGTATAGCTAAAGAAGTCTTGTTGGCCGAAAATAGATCGGTCCAAGGTCAAGAAGAAATTAAAATACTTATTCAGACCGGCTGGGGTTATTTTTAGTTCACCAGCAGAACACATTATGAATTTCTCTCCGTAAGATCGGCTAGGTCTGTATTGGGGTTCGGCGGTTTCAGGGTAATCGTCCCGGGGAAAGGCCGAAGTTCCTAAGGGCTCAGAAAGAATAGATCGGCTAAACATACAGTATAGCCTGATCTGAATAAACCATAAGGGTCCTCCTATGTTGCCGACAACAAAATTGGTGAAACCGGAGAAAAGCCGACTGCGGATGATGTGCATCATTTGGTATACAGCTCCTAAAAACATTTTCCCTAGTGCAAGCCGACGACCTTCTACCAGTTGCTTTGCCACGAACTGGTAGGTCTAGGTAGGACCGAGGGAGGCCCCACAGAACAAGTAGCGGTCCAGCCAAAGATTGAGGAAGGCGACATGCTCTTCATCCGATACTGGCCCACTAAGTTTGTTATTGTTTTGGATGTATTTGCGCCAACCTTCCCCTTTGGAATGGATCAACTTATGGGTGGGTTTTCCGCTAAAGGCCGATAATTGGTCACCGTCCGGGCTTAGGCAGCAGGTTTCAGCTGCATCAAGAAGAGTTGGGCCGATTGAGCCTGTTGGGAAAAGGAAGGCATTGAAGGAATCAGACCAGAAATAACATGCCGTGGCCACCAAGGGCTCGTTGGCTTCAGGATCGGCTAAGCTAAGAGGGAGACACTCGACTATACCTATCCTTTCCCACTCCGCTCTCTTTTGAGCCGATACACGAATGTACCAAGACCTCCATCCCTTGAGGGCTGTAGGGCAAGCTCTGAAACTTTTTCCCCATTCTTTTACATTATACTCAGCAGCCGATAAGGGGAGCCTTGGGGTTTCTTGATTAATTACGGTATCGGCTTCTATGGTTCCTATTGGCCCCAGGAAGAACTGATCAGTACTATGGGAGATCGGGATAAATACCTAAGACGGATCCATTTCAGCCGATTTCGAAAGGTTTAGGGCTTGGACAAGAGAGCGAAGAAAGCCGATTGTCGATGACCTAAGAGCTTGGAAGTGTGAGAATGGCCGTGGGGGGACCCGCATATTTATACTGCGGTGAAAAAGATGAAAGGGCGGGAGCAGTTCTGACACGACGGCTGCATTAAAGCGCACCGAAGTTTTTACGGCGCCATTAATGGGGCGGTTATCGAGAGGATTTGTTCTCGGAAGCCGATTAAGACGAAAAACCGATGAATAAAGCTGATGCGATTTTTGAAAGATGACAAGTTATCTTCCAAAAATGAGGGGTATATGTTTGCACCAAAATTCAACATGCATGGAAAGTATTGATTAACATTGAATATTCAGTGAATATGGCAGCTGAGATTTGGAAACCGAAGATTGAGACATGACCGACACGGATCCAGTCGCGGAAAAGGGAGACCATATCATGGTTAACACGGATTCGGTTACTATAAACAGAGTCGTGACCGATGTGGACTCGGTTACCGTATCTAGAAGGGACTCGGATCGGCCAAAGGTTCTATAAGGAGCAGTTTGCGAGGAGAAAAGGGACGAACCCAGCACAACACACTTACTTTTGCAATTTCTTTTTGTTACTTTCTAGTTTGTAAGCATTCCTCTGTAAGTCGATGAGATCGATAAAGAGTTGCGCATTGCCAATTTGTTGATTCCCCCGATTTCATCCCAGGTTCGATTTGCTTTGTTTTGTTGCGCATCGCCTCTCAAAGCCGATCTGCCTTTACCTTTGAATTAGCCGTAACCGGTTAATCTAGCCATTCCCTGATCGGCTTTTGGCCGACCGGTGTTAAGCCGATAATTCTTGCTTTATCGGCTCCGATTGATTTCGCTACGTTTACCCAGTCAATTTCAGGTCAAATTGACTGGTACGTTCAAACCCGGCGTTTGTCTTGTGTGTTCGAGGCTAAGAACCCTACTTCGCGTTTTTAGCGCGAACAGGATCCCGATCACTTTGTAGCTTAACCTGCGGTGGCCGAGGCTGCAGGGGTTTGCGGCGGCGGTGGAGCGTCGATCGCCGTGGATGAAGGAGAACGAGGAGCCCGATGGATCATCAGCCGATGATGCATTGATGCCTGTGCTCGGGAGCATGAAGGCCCGTTGGCCAATTCCAACCCATCCAGAGCCGAGCTAATTGGAAACCCAACCCGTCGAACCCAGTTTCAGCCCAACTGATTAGCACCCCTAGAATTTTTTTTTATATTATATTTTTTTTAAATTCTTTTTTTGAAAATGTACCTCGGAACGAAAAAATAGCAGGATTGGACGCCCGTCGCCCATGTACAGGGCGATCGCCCCATACTCAGGCGATTAGTGGGGCCCACTAACGGCTATAAACGGCAGATGCCACACGGGGCTAACGGCTAGATGATGTGGCACCTATCGCCTGTGACATGGGCGATCGCCCATAATAGGGGCGATAGGTGGCTTCTAAGCCAACCCCCCCGTCCCCCCCACTCCCATTCGGCCGAGCAAGGAGCCAGAGGAGAGAGCACCAGCCGAACCGAAGGAAAGAAGAGAAGAGAAGAAGAGAAGAAAGAAGAGAAGGAGAGGAAAAGAGAAGAAAGGAGAAGAGAAGAAAAGAAAGAAGATTAAAAGTTTGATTCGTTGTTTTTGTGAGGTATGTTTTTTCAAATTTGTTTTTTGAAATGTAGTATAAAAGTTTATTTTCGTTTATTGTTAAGTTTTTAGAAATATAAAGGAGGTTAGTTTTCGAAGTTTTCGATGTAGAAAATGTAATGTACAAATGTTTAGATTTAGGATTGTAATGTAGGATTGGTTAGAAATATAACGTAGTAATTGTAATGTAGGTAATATTTAGAAATATAATGTAGTAGGATTTTGTACTCGAAATTTTGTTATTGAAAATTACAACTTAGTCATACGTTAGGCTAGTCGAAATACTTGTTTATAGTTGATTGACTTATATATTGTAGTGTTGAGTAATATTTAAAAAAATGGTAGTCGACCAAGCATATGTAAAAACCGTGCTAGGTTAGAAATTAGTATAGTAAAAGAACTTATGAAATATCATGCAATGTTAGAAGTTAGCACAGAAAAATGTATAAATATAGTGTAACATTCATAGGGTAATGCAATGCGGTTAGATGACAACTGATTGAAATTTCGGTCCGACGTTGTAGGCAGCATGTCGGAGATGACATATTTTCAAATATTTTATGGAGATGGCGAGATAGCACAGGGTCCGACAGGCGTAGATTTGTCATCATTTTCAATGGTCGTACAGGGCATGCCTAGACCGAGGGATAGGACATACAGGACTTTGTTGGAGTGGTTGTTTGGGATGTCAGGGTTGGATGCAGAGCAGTTCGGCTGCGCGGATTAGAGTAATAGTCAGCCGTGCGCAACACTGTTTTTTTGGAGAGTTGATTCCTATTAACGGGACAACATCGTGGAGGAGCTATCTTGGGTATGCTGTGGAGCGGAGCTGGCGCTCATCTTCTTGATGCAGTGGTACCGTGAGTTCGTCAGTGTCGGTAGTTGGTGATGCCGAGGTAGATATTGTGAAGGATGGGCAAACAAACATGCAGGAACGTGATGATGAAGGTGAGGAGGAGCTCGGAGAGGGGGGACATGAGTTTGGTGGTGGCGAGGGGATCGGCGGGGGCGAGGAGACTGTCGTCGAGGCGTGGGGGGTGGCCGACGAGGGGGAGGAGGTGGAGGATATAGTTGACCTGATGGAGGAGGAGGGCCGTGCGGATGAGGAAGTCCCTGATTGCGAAGAGTCGGATGAGGAGGACAATAGTCTTGAGTGCAGTCCCTCAGTGCGTGGAGTAATTTTAACTTCGAAGACCTAACAATGAATGAAGGGAACGTTGATGCGTGGGAGTATCATGACAACGAGGTAACACAAGGAGCCATATATAAAGACAAGGAGGCTGTGATGGATGCGGTGAAATACTGGGCAATGTCACTTCGGCAATTTAGGGTAGTGAAGTCCAAAGAAACAGCAGTACGACGTGAAGTGCGTAGTTAATTCGTGCCCATGGCGCGTGCATGCATACAAGGGAAGTGGAGGGACTACGGAAATGTTCCATAGTGACGAGCATAATCGTGAATCGAGGAAGCGGAGTAGGAACACCGCATCCGTCGCCCACCTGGGTGGCAAATGTGTTTTATGGTCGATTGTGGACAACCCACACTGCAGCCTCGATCCATTATAACATTTATCGAGGAGAGGTTTCGATACAAGATTAGCTATGCGTAAAGCATGGAGAGCAAAAAGGACAACTTTGCAAATACGGTTCGGGCGTCTGAGGCTTAAATGCGAGAATATTCCCCACCGCTCGAGGGCAATATCAAATAGGAACCCGGTACATCCATCGACCTTAAGGAGTTTCCTCGCCGTGGCCCGTCTTGGCGGCGTAAGTGGGTATTGCGGCGGGCCTTCCTCGCCCTCGGCGCATGCATAAGTGCGTTAAAACTGTCGTCCGGTCATTTGCATGGACGGCACATTCCTCACTGGGAAATACAAGGGTCAGATTCTTACTGCGATCGCGGTGGACGCCAATAATCAGGTTCTACCGGTCGCATTGGCCTTTGTGGAGGGAGAAAACACCGACAGCTGGTATTGGTTCCTTGAGAGAGTCAAGCTTGCAGTTGTGCAGGATAGGCCCGATGTTTGTGTCATCCACGACCGGCATGCAGGGTTGCTGAGGGCGATCGTGGATATGCAGGAGGGTTCTGAGGTCGTGGGAGCAGCAAAGTGGCCGGACACGAAGAGCGGTGGTGCATGAGGCACATGGGTGCCAATTTCTTTCGTCGATTCAGGAACAAGGAGTTGATGAACATGTTTAGCGGTGTGCAAGCAAAACCATGGCGGAAATTGATGCACTGTGGAGGACACTGGATGAACTAACCAGGAAGCAATCAATGAATCCAAGGGGGGCTGCTAGTTCATCAAGGAACCCTATGGTCTACCACGAGCAAGGAGAGGACCCGACAGCCTTGTGTGCGCTTCCGACCGATGCTCCAAACATTCGGCGTAGGCCAGGGACAAGCATAAAGAGCTTCACGGACTGGATACGACACGAGCCGTTAGAGAAATGGTCCCTTCTGCATGACGAGGGTGGTTCGCGTTATGGAATAATGACAACGAACCTGGCGGAGATTTACAACTGGGTAATGAAAGGAACTAGATGCCTTCCATTGGTGGGTATAGTTGAAGGTGTGTTGCTAGGCACCCAACGATATTTCATAGAGCGATACAACAAGTCTGTTGCATGTATGTCGGACAATCGACTGATGTACTCAACGGTTATATGTACGTACATGGCCAATAAAACACGGAAGGCACAGACTCATCGTGTTACACCGGAGAGTGGCTTGGAACGGAGGTACCACGTGCACTGTGGTGATCGAGGTCGAAGAGGTGCCCACCGAGAGAGGACTTCACATATGTGCATACTGAGAGCATCTGAGTGCGAGTGCTCCTGCCAGAAACCACGCCTGCTGCACTTGCCGTGCTCTCATGTGATTGCTGCAGCTGCCGAGACACACCAATCGTGTCGTCCGTACATCGCCCACTATTACTACAAGCAAAGTGTTCACGCCACATGGCATAACGAGGTGTACGGGTACAGGGTGGATGGATCGTTCACAACAGCACCCCCTCCAGAGCATCGATGGGTACCGGACATCCGATTGTTGAAACAGAAGGTCGGTCGACGAAGGACACGGCGTATTCGGAACGATATGGACGAGTCTGAGGCGCGTCGTAATCGTGGATAATGTAGTTTTATGTCTACATGTATTGGGTTGTTGTAATCTGTAAGATTTAAGTGTTGTCCTGTCTGTTGTTTTTTCCTTCTGCATGTATTTCTTTACTTCGGGAACTTCAATGTGTACCGGTAAATTATTGTAATGGCGCATAACTTGTGGTTGTTGTAATTTGTAACTTTTTTATGATCCAGTTTGTTTAGTGTATTTGGTTTGTAACAGTTTAATTGCTTACCAGTTTAATTGGTAACTAGTTTAATGTATTTGGTTTGTAACAATGTTGTCGTGTATGTTGTTTTTTCCTTCTGCATGTATTTCTTTATTGTAACGGCGCATAACTTGTGGTTGTTGTAGCTAGTAACTTCTTTATTCTCCACTTTGTTTTACGTATTTGGTTTGTAACAGCTTAATTGCTAACCAGTTTAATTGCTAAGCAGTTGAATGTATTTGGTTTGTAACAGGCGGCGATGGCGGGAAATAGATATGGTCTTCTTGGCGCCTGAGTCGCTAGATAGGACCGTTGATCGAGACCCACGGTCTAGGTTGTCCGCAGCTGAGGGCCGGCTAACTAGCGACACCGCGGCCTCGGTGTGCGAACGAGATGCTTCGCATCGACCCACGCTGGGTTCCAAAGTAAGCTGGCGCCTGTCTTGCATACTCGTGTTCGTACATGCACTTACTTGCGATTACAGTTTGACGGCACTACGTGCAGGTTACGAGCGGCGATTTACTACGCTCTGCGAGGATGGTGGAGCATACGATCGCTTCAAATGAGGGGATCCAGATCCCACGTTTCGGGTACGACCGGTCCCTGCTGACCGCCCTAGTCGACCGGTGGAGACCTGAGACGCACACGTTCCACCTGCCGTGCGGAGAGATGGCTCCGACACTGCAGGACATGTGTTACCTGTTGGGACTACCCTGCGCAGGTCCTGCAGTTGTGCCGCACGACGTTCCCGTCACGTGGCAGACGGACATGTCCGCGCGGTTCGCCGAGGTGCAGCGACACCCTCGGGCAGGCGTGTACGTGCCCCTCAGGCACGGTGAGCGGCACGGACCGACGAAGGTGTGGCTGCTTCAGTTCACGGTTAGTACCCTCTTCGTTGCTATTTTACGGGGACCCGACGAAGTTGCTTATAAATTTTGGCCAAGTGTTGCAGGCTGAGCTTCTCCACCCGCACGCAGAGGAGGAGGACGTGGCCCGACACCTTGAGGCATACCTGCTTTTGCTGTTTGGTTGGGTGATGTTCCCTTCGTCGCACGGGAACACGGTGGATCGGCACCTGATTGAGTACGCGCAGTCCATAGCCGACACCCCCCCGGAGGAGGTAAAACATTTCGTTGAAATCTATACTGACAGGACATGACTAACATTCTTGATGTAAACAGATTGTGCAATGGTCTTGGGCCTCCGCTGTGCTCGCGGCGACATATAGAGGCCTTTGCGACGCGGTCTCTCGGGCGCTTCAGGAGGCGACGATGTCAGGGTGCGTCCTCCTTCTGCAGTTGTGGTCCTGGGAGCGCTTCTCCATCGGCAGGCCTGTTATTGACACCGCGCCGTACTCGGAGGACTTGTACCACGGGGACCCGATGGACTGGCCCACCATGGGCCACTACTGGGTTCGGCGACAGGTACACCCCCTCCTTTATTGCTTCCGTACTTGCGCACTTTCATAACATGCACCGTTTTGTACTTCCGCACAGCGCTTGTACGCCCACCGACAGGTGAGGAGGTCGTACCCCGAGTTCGTTCGGGAGTTCGACAGCCTCCACGAGGAGGACGTGAGGTGGACCCCGTATGACGCGTATGACGTACACGTCCGGGCACCATTGGGGATCGCCGCGCTTTGCACACGAGATGAGCAATACTGGCTTACCCGTAAGGTCATCGTCTTCGACCTGTGCATGGAGGAGTACTCGCCCCACAGGTGCTACGGCAGTTCGGCCTGTTCCAGATTTTCCCATTACAGCCTACCCACGTTGTCTCACGGGGCGCTCATAGGTACGTCTGCGTCCCGCACCGCTTACAATTCCGTCGGATCAGAAGTTGAATCTTGATGTAATAATTTGTTTGCATTGCAGGATGTCCCGGATGGGGGTTGTAGGGGGAACTCCCTTTGCGCATCGCATGACGATATGGGTACTGCAGTGGGATGATGCACTTGCAGATAGGGTCACCGAGACGCGGCCGTACGACCACTCCACGTACGACGAGTACATGGAGTGGTACGCGCCACGCACAAGGATCAGGGTGGGGTACACACCACCAGCACCGTATGTCCCCCGCCAAGCATCGGTGTCGGACACGTACCCTTCACAGCTGTCTGAAAGGGACAACTTCATGGTAAGTTTCACAATCGAATCTCAGGCCGTGCGGTTATTTCCATGTAGAATACCTCATATCAATCTTGCATTACATGCAGGCACAGCGTGTGATGGAGTTGGACGTCGAGGCGACGTCCATGCTGGCGCGCCTCGACGCAGGCATCCAGGTTACCGTCGATGAGGCCAGACCAGCTTGGGAGCGAGTCCGTCAGGCTGCGAGGCTGTTTCTTCGCACTATGACATGTCAAGGGCGTGGTGACGCGGTCCGGCGCAGCGCACCAGCCCCACGTTGCCCACCACGTCACCCTCGTGGAGCAGCGCCCCCACCTCTCGGCCGCAGCCCGACACCGCCCGACATCGGCTCTCGCGAGCCCTCGTGGCGTCCCCACACACCAAGGTCACGAGGGGCGATCTTCGCCTCGCGCCCAGGCGACGCGCTACACGCCACGACGCACGCTACGATGACCAGACGGAGGCAGAGATTGATGTGACTCAGTTTCTGTCGAGTGAGTTCTTCGGCCCCCCTCCTCAATCAGCAGCGCCCGACTCGCCGGACAATGGGTTACCTCGTACATGCAGGTCGGCCTAGGAGGGTAGTTCATCCTCCGTCGCCGCTCACGTACCCCACGGGACAAATCAGGAGGCGTCCACGTGACTGACTTGTTCTACGTCTATGCTTTTGTAATGACTTTACATTCTTCATCTTGTAATGCAGTTAGCTGAACTCAGTGCATGTTTTTTTTAATCTATCAAAATTACTAGCACGTGTGCCTGCAGTATTCGATTTGAGTTGCCACGATTTAACGATAGGGCCAAAATGCTAACAAATAACATGAAGGTTACAACGAACAACAACGGCCGTTCTGGTACACTACTGAGTGCACCGGGGATATTTCCCCTTGCGTAACCCATCGGTGCCTGCCGACCTGGCCCTAGCCGCCCTCTCGCGCTTCCTCTCACGCTCGGCCTCCCTCTCGGCCGCCAGGCGATGTCGTTCCGCGTCCCTCTTTGCACACATTTCTTCATGCTGCTTCATGCGCTTCTCCTCCTGTTCCTGCTCATGCCACTTCTCGTCTACCATAGCTCTTCGATGCGAGTACTCCCGATCACGCATCCTCTCCATCTCGGCTGTCTGCTCCGCGTCGTAGAATTTGATGAACTCGCACAGTGGAGGCTGCAATTTGTCAGAAAAGATGACTTCGTCAGTATTTGGCGATCTCCCCATATTTGGGCGACCTCCCCATACTCGTCAGTATTATGTTTTCACCATTTCGTGTAACATCAAATGCGAGTACAAACATACCGGGCTTTTTCGGCCCATCCGCATCTCCAGCTTTGGCTCCGACTCATGGTTGCGGCAGCTCCAGTACCTCATACCATATGTGTATGAGTTCTCTACAGACTTTCGGAACCGGCAAGGATCCCCGCATAGGCACATAGGGACCTACGTACCTTCGGGGATGTCTTCACGATGGCTGTGCCTTGGGGGCGAGGGGAACTCCATTGCCACTCGTTGCTAGGCTTCACTTGTGCTCTGTGTTTCGTCTTCCCTCGCAATGGCTCAAAGGTTTCGCGCTTCTGCCTCTGGTTATAAAGAGGACCAATCGCCGGGATTAAGAGCGATCGCCCCTTCTTCTGGCGATCTCCCCCTATTTGGGCGACCTCCCCATATTTGGGCGATCGCCCCTTCTTCTGGCGATATTAACCTCGGACAATGTGCCTGTGGTTATGAAAAGTACCCGGACAATGTGCCTGTGGTTATAACAAGGACCAATCGCCCGGATTTAGTGCGCATTGGTTCTTGTTGCTTACAGGTGTGGTATCCGTACGTGGTGACATTCATTAGGCCACGAATCATTAATTGAGTAGTATGTCAATACGTTCTTTAATTAGGGTTAGGGATAGGGATAGGGATAGGGTTAGGGTTAGGGTAGGGTTGGGGATAGGGTTACCGTTAGGGTTAGGGTAGCGTTAGGGTAGGGTTAGGGTTAGGGTTAGGGATAGGGATAGGGTTAGGGTTAGGGTTAGGGTTAGGGTAGGGTTAGGGTTAGGGTTAGGGTTAGGGTTAGCGTTAGGGTAGGGTTAGGGTTAGGGTTAGGGTTAGCGTTAGGGTTAGCGCTAGGGTAGGGTTTGGGTAGGGTTAGGGTTAGGGTTAGCGATAGGGTTAGGGTTAGCGTTAGGGTAGGGTTAGGGATAGGGTTAGCGATAGGGTAGGGTTAGGGTTAGCGATAGGGTTTGGGTAGGGTTAGGGTTAGCGATAGGGTAGGGTTAGGGTTAGCGATAGGGTAGGGTTAGGGTTAGCGATAGGGTAGGGTTAGGGTTAGCGATAGGGTTTGGGTAGGGTTAGGGTTAGGGTTAGCGATAGGGTAGGGTTAGCGTTAGGGTAGGGTTAGGGATAGGGTTAGCGATAGGGTTAGGGTTAGGGATAGGGTTAGCGTTAGGGTTAGGGTTAGGGATAGGGTTAGGGTGAGGGATATGGTTAGGGTTAGCGTTAGCGTTAGGGCTAGGGTTAGGGATAGGTGTAACATCCCAAAATTTTGCTTTTCTTAAATTCATGTGTGATTTGACACTTTGGTGAATTTTTGGAATTTTCTGGAATTTATTTGGGTTTATTTGGAATTTATTTGAATTTATTCCATTTTGAAATAATTAAAGAATTTAATTTTGCAAATAAAATTTTGTTGGAAATATTTTATTCGAGTCCAAAATGATCCAAAATATTTTCCAGAATTTTTCTCGAATTTTTACGAAGTCATTTGCTATTTTTAATGAATTAAATGAATTACTTGGGAATTATTTTAAATATTAATTATTTGGAAAAGGACCGACTGGTCGGATTACTATTCCTCGGGTCCGAGTCGGACTCGAGTCCGACCGAACCGAGCCAAGGCAGTTGACTCGTAGAACCCACTCCTAAACCTAATCAATCCCAACCGTTGGATCAAGATCCAACGGTGAGATCCGCCTGCACGGCTCGAGCCGTGAATCGGCCGGATCCGATCGCGCCCGTCGATCGTGGCCGTTGATCGCGCCACGTGGGCGGCCACGATTTCGTCGTCTTCGCCGAGTCCGAAGCCGGACTTCGCCAGCCGCGCCGCCGTAGCGTAGCGAACTAGGTTTCCGTCTAGAACGCCGCCGAGGCTATTTAAAGCGTGAGACGTCCCGAGGTTGCCCTCATCCTTGCGCACTCCGTTCCCGAGCCATCTCGCCGGAGCCGCCACCGTTGAGCCGCAATCGCCGCGGAGTTGTCTCTTCCCTCCATTGCGGTTTGCGCCGGTTTCAGCCGTCGTCCGTCGTCTTCCGCCGAAGGAGCCCAGATCCGAGTCCCCGCGACGAGACGCACCGAAGGGAGGCTTCATCTCGCCGAGCACGCCCCAAACGCCGTCGGGCTCGTCGTCGTCCCGTCTCCGGTCAAGCCAGCGCCCGCGTGAAGCCATCGCCGTCGCGAGCTCGGAGGACCGTCGGATCGAATCGGACGGTTGAGGTGAGCTCACGTGTTCCCAAACCCGATTAGATGCGGATCGTTGGATCAAGATCCAGCGGTTCACAATTGCCACGCGTCTTTAGCGATGCGAATATAGGATTAGATCTCGACCGTCCGATCTAGATCGAGCGGCCCACGAGCAACGAGTAGTTTCAACGTGTTAACCCTGGATCTAATCCGCGGGTTGATTTTCAAACCAACGGTGAGATTGCGCCACGTGTCGGGAAGATGGACCGCCGCGGCCAACGCCGCCCACGCGTGCGTGTAACGCCGACGCCGCGGCCCGCGTGTCGAGGGGCCGCATGTCGCTGGTGACCCGCCAGCGCCGACGTCACAATGGGTCCCACCTGCCGACTGCGTGGCCGAGCCCCGCCGACGTCGGGCCGATGACGCTACCCGAGAGGGCCCACATGTCGGCGACACGTGAGTCGTGGGCCGAGTCCAGTAGACCCAAGCCGAGCGTGGACCAAGTCCATGGACCGGTGACGTCAAGAGGCCAATCGAGGCTGCCACGTGTCCATGCCGACGCAATAATTAATTTCGAAAAAGAAAATGATTTATTAATTCGAAATATTGATTCAAATTTAGATTCAAACTTCAAACGCTTATAACTTTTGCGTTTCAACTCCGATTTGAGCGATTCAAATTTCTAAATTTGTATAAAATTGAGATCTACCTAAATATGAATTTTATTTAATTTTTGGACTAAAGTTTTTCTCTGTAAAATTATTTAATTGATTATTTAAACTTTAAATAATCATAACTTTATGCTTTAACTTCAAATTTGACGATTCCAGTTTCTAAAAATCCAGAAAATTATGTTCTCTCTGTTTATGGATTTTATTTGGAGTTTTGGGATCTTTTGCATAGTGTTCATTTGTGTATTTGCTATTTGCACGCTTTACGAGTAGACGTTGAAGTGCAGGAAGGATTCGAGGGAGAAGTGTTGACTCGGGATCCAACTCAAGACCAAGAGCAAGTACTTTTTGAAGGCAAGTTGTGCTTTGACCATGTTGATCCTATTTCGAAAATCTATTTTGATTTAAACTATTGCATGCTAGTTTAATTAGAAAGATACTTTGGTTTAAACCTGGGGGTTAGATAAATACCAATTTGCTATATGACACCTTGATTACTTAAGTATGTGCCATGACCTTTTGTCACCCTAGTTGTGGTTTACTAGTTGGACATTACTAAATTGCCAACATGGGTTTAGATCGTTGTAGTATCTTTGCTTAGACACACTCGTGCTCATGACATGATTTTGGACAATCAAACGCTAATATGGACTTAATGATATATTGAACCTGTTTTGGAAAAAGTATCATGTGATGTTGACGGCACGTGGTGCATGGTAATCAACTGGGGTTTGATAAACAGATTTCGACTGGGGCATGTGGCAAGAGTAATCAGTGGGCAGTTGTGGCATTGGGAGTGATGATTTGGTTTTTCGGGTAGTCTTGCCTGGTCACTCTAAGGACTTAACCTTGCAAGCCTTTGAACTGGGTCATACTTGCAACCACATGGGTGGAATGGGACGGCCCTAGTTGACTAAGTCGCTAAGGACTCACTTGTGGAGCCTCGGGTGTCGATTACACCTTTTGTGTGATTGTACGGGGAGCGTATCGTGGCTGTGGCCAGTACCCATCTAACGGTGTGTTGGTCCCATACTTCGCCTTGGCTAAGGAAGGGATGGTGTAGAGCACGTCTGGGAGAGGACCACCTGTGTTGTTTGAGGCTTAGAAAGGCTTTGTTACTGAACTCGCCTTTGTGGTGTTTGACTGTATCTTGTGGGTAAAGTGCATAACCTCTGCAGAGTGTAGAATCTATTTGAATAGCCGAGTCCACTGTGATCGACAATGCTCTGAATTACAGGTCAAGGGGTAGACTTTACGAAAATAACTTGGTTTTGAAAAGATGGGTTGGTTTAACAAGGAAGATGATGGAAATATGGTTTAGGATGGGAAAAATGTTTATTAAACTTCTTGAAAAGTTATTTATGCTTTACTTATTTCTACTTTGCTTTCGAATCTACTCATATTACTTGTCAAAAGTCATTTCTTTACCAAATATACCCTGAGCTATTCCTTTGTACTAAGCCATGCATATAGTATATTAGCTTGCATTCTGTGCATGACTTGTCGAGTACCAAGTACTCACCCTTGCCTCAACACAATATCGGTTGAAGAGGAGATTACGCCGACTTTGGAGGAGGAACTCCAAGAAGACCCGTCTACTTAGGGATGCGAGCCCGGTCAGTTGCTGTGGTATACTTGGATGGCGCCACGCAGTTTATTTGATTTTCCATTGCTGCTATTTCTCTTTTAATAAGTTTCGCCTTGCAAGGCATATATTTGTAACTTGGCCATAAGGTCGAGTAACCCTTTGATTATTTAAATAAAGTACTTTGATAATATCGTATGGTATGATTGTGATATATACCGATGTTAAGACTGTGTGCACTAAGCGCGTTCTGGACTAGTCTTGAATACAGAGGGTCCGGATTTGCAAATTCGGGGTCCCGACAGAGGTGGTATCGAGCCATACTTGACCGTAGGCTCAACCCTAGCTAGAATGGTCGTAGTGAGGATAAAACCTATTTTCTAAAGCTAAAAAGTTGTCAAGATAAGAAATGACCTCTCGACTTATCCCCTTCTCTCTTTTCTTGTCTCTTGCTGGAATTTTCCCTTACCTTGTCACAATTTAAAAATTCCGAGTTCTTACGTAAAGCACTCTTGTGACAGATGGAGGAAGAGTTCAACTACGTTGATCTAGGAGTTGGTCACGCCGCGGAACTTTGGCATATGCTCTGAGACTCTCGGAGATTTTGAGAAGCCCCAATACCAAGTGGAAGTGATCGGACAAGCGAGGATTGATCAAGGCTTGTGACGTGAGGATTGAGGTACTGTCGGGAAGAGGGGCCCTGTGCAATCGCTCGATACACCTGCCCGCTAGAAGATCTACAATGCGGATGGGTATCCAAGAAGTTTCACGACGAGCAATGCGGCACATTACCGTATCCACGCCAGAGTTGGAAAGCACGGTGTTCCGTTATCATCCGCGCGCGATAACCTTCTTGACCCGAAGACGATTCAGATGAGAATGCCACGCAGTTACACGGCTTGGCACGATTAAATGCGTCGCCAGGAAGAAGTACTAGATAATACAAGCAAGGAGCTCTGAAGGCCGCAAGGAGATCACGACAGAGAAGAACAGATGGCGGGAAGCTCAAGAGTATGTGGCACACCTTCTACGAAGGATTGACGAGTTGGAGATGACTTTGTACGGACTGCACTCCGGAGCCAAGATTTGAGCTACACGAGCCAGATCCAGAGGAGTCGATCTCGATGAGGACACCGCTTCTTCGACTACCACAGATGACATAGTCATTTGGACATGGCGATCGTTCGGCGCCTATGCCGCAAAGACCCGTACCAGGCCGTGGAGGTTTTCTCGATGAGTGAGCTTAGGTTCTATAGTGAGACTCCTTCGCCAGTCATAGAATAAAGAGTCACCCTTTAGGCGTTAGGACTCCGAGTTAGTTCGATTTGGATTTGCTTTGTTTGCTGAGTGTGCAGTATGTGTTGCAAGGCCCTTAGGCATTGTAAGCAGCCATACCAAGTTATTAATAATAAAGTTGGACCTTAAGGCTACACCTTTTCGCCCGCATAAGTTCCATATTACTTGTCTATTCTTGTTTCCCTCTCATCTCTAAACCTAGAGCAAATCGACAGATGGTAAACACCCGTGGAAACTTTGGAAGCAATGGGAGTGGATCTCGCCCAGCGGAAAACCCCAATGATGGAGCACCAGCACCGCCACTGGATGTGCAGAATTTTGGAGCATTTCTTGCTGCTCAGACCCAGTTGATGCATGCTATGATGCAACAAATGCAGCACGTCACTGCTCAGGCCACTGCTAATCAAGTTAATCAGGGACCACGCCAGAATACAAGGTCGTCGAGTTCATGAGGACTCACCCACCCACTTTCTCTGGAAATGCCAATCCATTGGAGGCCGATGATTGGTTAAGATCAATCGAGAGGAAGCTACATATAGCTCAATGCATTGGGAATGAGAAGGTACTTTACGCTTCTCATCGCTTGGAAGGAACAATTGCCGAATGGTGGGAGAACTTCGTGCCACGCAGAGAACCCTCAAGATATCACTTGGGAAGAGTTCACGGCCGCATTCAAGCGGTATCACGTGCCTGAAGGAATTATGGACCTTAAGAAGGAGGAGTTCGAGCATCAAGCAAGGTAATCAGCCGGTGGCCGACTACTGAACAAGTTCACACAGCTAGCACGCTACGCACTGAGGATGTAGCGACAGATAAATCCAGGCAGTCTCGTTTTATGAAGGGACTTAACTCGGGATTGCAAGTAGGGTTGATCACCCACACCTTCCGGATTTCCAAGAGTTGGTGAATAAGGCACTTATTCTTGAGGACAAGCGCAAGGAACTGGATGAGAACAGAAGCGCAGGATGCAACAGAAGGATCACGTCGAGGAACGCAATGGCGCTGAGAGTTGCACCAAATCAATTCTTCAGATTCCAACCCACGAGAATGCAACGAGGACACCATCCCCGGCACCAAGACCTGCCAATCAAAACTACCTGCACCCCAGCCCCGCTAGAAACGCTACCCCTGTGCAACAAGAAGGAACAAGAGACGCTACAACCGCAACGAGCCGTGACACTTTGCCAACAGCTTGTCCGAAGAAGACAAAGCGAGGCGACTCCGGTTCGCTTCAATCTAGGAACCACCCCAGCTAGGACGCCAACACGAGCCACATCCCAGACCGTCGTGAGAGTCCTATTCAACCATTTCACCGCAGATGCACTGCAGAATGATACTGCCGTCGTACTGTGTATGTTACTTGTTTTACTCTGTAGCTTCGCATTCGTTTGTTTCGCAAGGCTTTGCTGCTAGAAATGACTTGAGAGTTGCAAGACTTAAGTGCATCTTTGTTAGTTCAAACCCACAGTTCCGAACTCCGAACGGAAGTAGGATGTTAAAGGTGAGAATACTAATAGATGGAATAGAGTTCCTAGCAAACCTTATAATTTTGGAGACCCGGACCTTAGATGTTATATTGGGAATGGATTGGTTATCCAAGCACAAGGCCGTATTGGATTGTGGACGAAGGACTATCTCGATTGAGAGCCCGTGTGGGAAGAAAGTGGAATTTCAAGCCACTGATTAGAGATGGACAGTTGATGGTTAACGATACCAAGGCAATCAGCATAGAGGATGTCCCGATAGTAAATGAGTACCCGATGTTTTTCCCGAAGATCTACGGTATGCCGCCAGACAGGACATAGAGTTTGTGATAGAGCTTGTACTGCACAAAGACCGATAGCAAAGAGACCCTATCGGATGTCTACCGAGGAGTTGGTAGAAATGAAGAAACAGCTAGAGGAGTTAATGGAGAAAGGATTTATCGAGACCAAGTTAGTCGCCGTGGGAGCACCGCTTTGTTTGTCAAGAAGAAGGGCGGGAGTTTCAGGATGTGCATCGACTACCGTGCACTCAATGAAGTCACCGTGAAGAATAAGTATCCGCTACCCGGGATTGATGATTTGTTTGATCAGTTAAGAGGAGCCGAGTTTTCTCCAAGATTGATCTCGAGATCGGGATACCATCGATTGAAGATCCGATCGGAAGATATTCAAGATCGCATTCTCGTCAAGATATGGACATCACGAGTTCTGATTATGTCCTTTGAAGTGACGAATGCGCCCAAATTATTTCATGAATATGATGAATAAGGTGTTCATGGAATATTTGGACAAGTTTGTCGTCGTGTTCATAGACGATATCCTAATCTACTCCAAGACGAGAGGATGAACATGCCGAACACTTAAGGCGAGTTTTGGAAAAGGCGAGGAACGACAACTTTTCGCCAAGTTCAGCAAGTGTGACTTTTGGAAGGACAAAGTGGAGTTCCTTGGACATGTGATGACCGCATGAAGGAGTCACCGTAGATCCAAGCAAAGTAGAAGGCGTGTTACATTGGGAGCACCAAGACCGTGACCCAGTTCGGAGTTTCCTTGGAATGGCGAGGATATTACCGCCCGTTTCATCGAAGGCTTTTCGACAATTGCGAAACCTCTTACGCAATTCTTGAAGAAGGAAAAGAAGTTTGCATGGACGCGAGAATGTGAGGAAGGATTTCAGAGTCAAGAAGCGATTGACATCGACCGGTGTTAGTTCTACCGGATGTTGCTCAAAGCTTCGATATTTATTGTGACGCATCGCGCCAAGGACTTGGATGTGTCTTTGTCTGATGCGAATGGAAAGGTCGCCGCTTATGCATCAAGGCGGTTGAGGCCGCATGAGGAAAATTATCCGACACATGACCTAGAATTAGGCCGTAGTGCATGCCTTGAAGATATGGCGTCACTATCGATTGGAAAGCAGATGTGAAGTATATACGGATCATAAGAGCCTTAAGTACATATTCACCCAGTCGGATCTGAATATGAGGCAAAGGAGATGGCTAGAGTTAATCAAGGACTACAATGTTGGAATCCATTACCATCCCGGGAAGGCCAACGTAGTTGCCGATGCTCTGAGTCGGAAAAGCCATACCGTGAGTACGTTGCTAGCCACAAGTCAGGATGAGTTATGTGAGGATTTTCAAAAGATGAAGATTGAGGTTGTACCTAGCGGATTCTTGGCCGCATTGGAAGTAAAGCCTACCTTAGAGGACCAGATCCGAGAAGGACAGAAGGATGATGACAGGATCCGTAGGATTAAGTCCAAAAAGGAGGAAGGCAAGGCAGAGGACTTCAAGATGGATGAGCAAGGCACGTTGTGGATGAAGGATCGCATTTGTGTGCCTAACAAAAAGGAGTTAAAGCAATCGATTACGGAAGAAGCCCATGACTCAAGTACTCGATTCATCCTAGAAGCGCCAAGATGTATCAGATCTCAAGGAGAGATTACGGTGGCCGAGTATGAAACGTGAAGTTGCCGAGCATGTTGCATTGTGCGACGTATGCCGTAGAGTCAAGGCAATGCATCGAGAGACCAGCAGGATTGCTACAACCGCTGAAAATACGAGTGGAAGTGGGAGGAAATCGGAATGGATTTCATTACCGGTTCTTGCCGAAGACTCAAGGAGGTTATGACTCCATATGGGTTATAGTGGATCGCTTGACTAAAAGTAGCCCATTTTATCCCGTGAAGACCACTTACTGGAGATAAATTAGCGTAATTATACATGATCGAGGATTGTCTGCTTGCACGGAGTGCCAAAGAGGATTGTATCGGACGAGGTACCCAATTTACCTCAAGGTTCTCGAATAAGTTGCATGAAGCCATGGGAACCCGTTTGAACTTGATCTGACTTATCATCCATGCAGACGGATGGACAGGCCGAAAGAGTCAACCAGGTCTGGAGGATATGCTAAGAGCTTGTGCATTGGCCTATGCTACCTCTTGGGATAAGAGTTTGCCGTATGCCGAGTTCGATTACAACAATAGTTATCGAGCTAGTTCTGAGATGTCACCTTTTGAGGCCTTTGTATGGTCGACCACTGTCGGACGCCATTGAATTGGAATGAGACCGTGGCCCGTGTCTTTGGGCCTGATATTCTTCAAGAGGTGAAGAAGCGGTCGCTATGATTAGGGAAAGGTTGAAGATAGCCCAATCTCGACAAAAGAGTTATCTTGGCAATCGTCGCGAGACTTGAGTTTTGAACCGGAAGATTTTGTTTACCTCGAGTTACGCCTCTCGGAGGAGTTAAGAGGTTCCATGCCAAAGGGAAACTCGCACCCGTTATGTTGGACCATTTAAGATTTTGAGCATGAGGCGAAGTTGCTTATCATTTGGAGTTGCCACAATCGTTGGCGGGAGTACATGATGTATTCCATGTGTCCCAGCTTAAAGAAGTGTCTCAGAGTTCCCGAGGAGCAGACACCGCTAGAGTCAATTGAGTTGCAAGAGGATTTGACCTATAAGGAGCATCCCGTGAGGATTCTAGACACAATGGATCGAGAAACTAGAAACAAGTCAACCCGTTTTGTAGAGTTCGATTGGAGCAACCATGAAGAAAGCGAAGCGACTTGGGAGCGAAGAGGATTTGAAGAAAGAGTTTCCAAACCTATTCCTTTAGTGAGCCACGAATCTAGGGACGAGATTCTATTAAGGGGGGGAGGTTTGTAACATCCCAAAATTTTGCTTTTCTTAAATTCATGTGTGATTTGACACTTTGGTGAATTTTTGGAATTTTCTGGAATTTATTTGGGTTTATTTGGAATTTATTTGAATTTATTCCATTTTGAAATAATTAAAGAATTTAATTTTGCAAATAAAATTTTGTTGGAAATATTTTATTCGAGTCCAAAATGATCCAAAATATTTTCCAGAATTTTTCTGGAATTTTTCTGAGTCATTTGCTATTTTTAATGAATTAAATGAATTACTGGGAATTATTTTAAATATTAATTCGCTGGAAAAGGACCGACCGGGTCGGTTACTATTCCTCGGTCCGAGTCGGACTCGAGTCCGACCCGAACCCGACCAAGGCAGTTGACTCGGCCAGAACCACTCCTAAACCTAATCAATCCCAACCGTTGGATCAAGATCCAACGGCTGAGATCCGCCCGTACCGGTTCGAGCCGTTTCCGGGCCGGATCCGATCGCGCCCGTGCGATCGTGGCCGTTGATCGCGCCACGTGGACGGCCACGATTTCGTCGTCTTCGCCGAGTCCGGCCGGACTTCGCCGCCCGCGCCGCCGCCGTAGCGAACTAGGTTTCCGTCTAGAACGCAGGCCGAGGCTATTTAAAGCGTGAGACGCGTCCCGAGGTTGCCCTCATCCTTGCGCACCCGTTCCCAGAGCCATCTCGCCGAGCCGCCACCGTTGAGCCGCAATCGCTCGCCGGAGTTGTCTCTTCCCTCCGCCGCGGTTTCTGCGCCGGTTTCCGCCGTCGTCCGTCGTCTTCCGCCGAAGGAGCCCGAATCCGAGTCCCCGCGAGGCGACGCACCGAAGGAGGCTTCATCTCGCCGAGCACGCCCCAAACGCCGTCGGGCTCGTCGTAAATCCGTCTCGGTCAAGCGGCGCCAGCGAAGCCATCGCCGTCGCGAGCTCGGAGGACCGTCGGATCGGTCGGACGGTTGAGGTGAGCTCACGTGTTCCCAAACCCGATTAGATTCTGGATCGTTGGATCAAGATCCAACGGTTCACAATTGCCACGTCTTTGTAGCGGTGCGAATATAGGATTAGATGCGGGCCGTCCGATCTAGATCGAGCGGCCCACGAGCAACGAGTAGTTTCAACGCGTGTTAACCCTGGATCTAATCGCGCCGTTGATTTTCAAACCAACGGTGAGATTGCGCCACGTGTCGGGAAGATGGACCGCCGCGGTCAACGCCGTCACGCAGCGTGCGTGTAGTGACGCCAGCCGGGCCCGCGTGTCGAAGGGGCCGCATGTCGCTGGTGACCCGCCAGCGCCGACGTCACCCATGACGTCACAATGGGTCCCACCTGCCAGACTGCGGCCGAGCCCCGACGTCGCCGATGACGTCACCCGAGAGGGCCCACATGTCGGCGACACGAGTCGTGGGACCGAGTCCACTGAGACCCAAGCCGAGCGTGGACCAAGTCCATGGACCAGGCGTCGCCAAGGCCAATCGAGGCTGCCACGTGTCCATCTTTGGCGCAATAATTAATTTCCGAAAAAGAAAATGATTTATTAATTCGAAATATTGATTCAAATTTAGATTCAAACTTCAAACGCTTATAACTTTTGCGTTTCAACTCCGATTTGAGCGATTCAAATTTCTAAATTTGTATAAAATTGAGATCTACCTAAATATGAATTTTATTTAATTTTTGGACTAAAGTTTTTCTCTGTAAAATTATTTAATTGATTATTTAAACTTTAAATAATCATAACTTTTTCGTTTTAACTCCAAATTTGTCGATTCCAGTTTCTAAAAATCCAGAAAATTATGTTCTCTCTGTTTATGTATTTTATTTGGAGTTTTGTGATCTTTTTGCATATTGTTCATTTGTGTATTTTCTATTTGCACGTTTTACGATTAGAAGTTGAAGTCTTGGGAAGGATTCGAGGGAGAAGTGTTGACTCAGGATCCAACTCAAGACCAAGATCAAGTACTTTTTGAAGGCAAGTTGTGCTTTGAACATGTTGATCATATTTCGAAAATCTATTTTGATTTAAACTATGGCATGCTAGTTTAATTAGAAAGATACTTTGGTTTAAACACAGGGTTAGATAAATAGCAATTTGCTATATGACACCTTGATTACTTAAGTATGTGCCATGAGCTATTGTCACCCTATTTGTGGTTTACTAGTTGGACATTACTAAATTGCCAACATGGGTTTAGATCGTTGTAGTATCTTTGCTTAGACACACTACGTGCTCATGACATGATTTTGGACAATCAAA
This sequence comes from Rhipidocladum racemiflorum, assembly GCA_036346355.1. NCBI lineage: Eukaryota > Viridiplantae > Streptophyta > Magnoliopsida > Poales > Poaceae > Rhipidocladum > Rhipidocladum racemiflorum. Next base: position 46,957,027 of record CM070577.1, on the reverse strand, counting down.
CGCTAATATGGACTTAATGATATATTGAACCTGTTTTGGAAAAAGTATCACGTGATGTTGGCGACACGTGGTGCATGGTAATCAAGCGGGGTTTGATAAGCAGATTTATTTGGGGCATGTGGCAAGAGTAATCAGTGGGCGGTTGTGGCATTGGGAGTGATGATTTGGTTTTGGGTAGTCTTGCCCTGGTCACTCTAAGGACTTAACCTTGCAAGCCTTTGAACTGGGTCATACTTGCAACCACATGGGTGGAATGGGACGGCCCTAGTTGACTAAGTCGCTAAGGACTCACTTGTGGAGCCTCAGGTGTCGATTACACCTTTTGTGTGATTGTGCGGGGAGCGTATCGTGGGTGTGGCCAGTACCCATCTAACGGTGTGTTGGTCCCATACTTCGCCTTGGCTAAGGGAAGGGATGGTGTAGAGCACGTCTTAGGAGAGGACCACTGTGTTGTTTGAGGCTTAGAAAGGCTTTGTTACTGAACTTCGCCTTTGTGGTGTTTGACTGTATCTTGTGGGTAAAGTGCATAACCTCTGCAGAGTGTAGAATCTATTTGAATAGCCAGGAGTCCACGATCTTGGACAATGCTCGGGAATTACAGTCAAGGGGTAGACTTTCTGAAAATAACTTGGTTTTGAAAAGATGGGTTGGTTTAACAAGGAAGATGATGGAAATATGGTTTAGGATGGGAAAAATGTTTATTAAACTTCTTGAAAAGTTATTTATGCTTTACTTATTTCTACCGCTTTCGAATCTACTCATATTACTTGTCAAAAGTCATTTCTTTGCAAATATACCCTGAGCTATTCCTTTGTACTAAGCCATGCATATAGTATATTAGCTTGCATTACATGCATGACTTGCTTTGAGTACCAAGTACTCACCCTTGCCTCAACACAATATCAGTTGAAGAGGAGATTACGCCACTTTGGAGGAGGAACTCCAAGAAGACCGAATCTACTTAGGGATGCGAGCCCGGTCGGTTGCCTGTGGTATCTGGATGGCGCCACGAGTTTATTTGATTTTCATTTCTTTGCTATTTCTCTTTTAATAAGTTTCGCCTTGCAAGGCATATATTTGTAACTTGGCCATAAGGTCGAGTAACCCTTTGATTATTTAAATAAAGTACTTTGATAATATCGTATGGTATGATTGTGATATATACCGATGTTAAGACTGTGTGCACTAGCGCGTTCCTGGACTAGTGCTGAATACACAGAGGGTCCGGATTTGCAAATTCGGGGTCCCGACAATAGGGTTAGGGTTAGGGTAGGGATAGGGATAGGGTTAGCGATAGGGTTAGTGTTAGGGTTAGGGTTAGGGTGAGGGATAGGGTTAGGGTTAGCGTTAGCGTTAGCGTTAGGGTAGGGTTAGGGTTAGGGATAGGGTTAGCGTTAGGGTTAGGGTTAGGGTTAGGGTTAGGGATAGGGATAGGGATAAGGATAGGGTTAGCGTTAGCGTTAGGGTAGGGTTAGGGTTAGCGTTAGGGATAGGTTTAGGGTTAGGGTTAGGGATAGGGTTAGCGTTTGGGTTAGGGTTATGGTAGGGTTAGGAATAGGGTTAGGGTTAGCGTTAGGGTTAGGGTTATGGTAGGGTTAGGAATAGGGTTAGGGTTAGCGTTAGGGTTAGGGTTAGGGTTAGGGTAGGGTTAGGGATAGTGTTAGGTTTAGGGTTAGGGTTACGGCAGGGTTAGGGTTACGTTAGGGATAGGGTTACGGTTACGGTTAGTGCATTTTATATGCAAACAAAGGTGTAAATAAAATATTTGCCGACATAACCTTTTTGAATGTTTGCCGGCCAAACTCTGCCGTGGCAACCGAAAGCCAAGCGTGACTTGTCTTTTTGGATACCGCGACAGGCACGCAGGCGGTAAGTCCGTTCAATCGATAAACCGCTGAGTCGTTCAATCGATAAATCGCTGTTTCCGTTCAGCGACTTGCCGATATAACGACTTACCGTCTGCCTGCCGTTTGCTGCCACGGCCCTATCTTTTGCTGCAGTGGCAGTGTTTTAGTCCATGAGGCACCTATCTTTGCTGTCGTTTGCTGCCACGGGCCGATCTTTTGCTGCAGCGGCAGTGTAATGGAGGGGGCACTGATCGCCCATGATTGGGGCGATCGCCCATGATTGGGGCGATCAGTGGCGCGACAGCTCTAAAGACGTCACGGCGTCAAAGATTGGGTGACGGGAGGCACTGATCGCCCCAATATAGGGCGATCGCCCCAAATACGGGCGACAGGTGTCCAGTTTTGCAATTATTTCGTTCCGCGGTATAATTTCGAAAAAAGAATTTAAAATAAATATAATATAAAAAAAAATTCAGCACCCCTACCCCAACAATTCGACCAGTTCATTAAATTTTGATTCGCCCGTGACGGCGGCGGCCCCGGCCAAGTCGGTGGATTTCACTTGCGCGCCGGCGGAGGGGAGCAGCGGCAGCACCCCCACCTAACGCCACCGGCGACGGCAATGGCCTCTACTTCCTTCGTCGCCTCGACATCCCACTCCGTTGTCTGCAAGCTCCTATCAAAATGCCGCTCCCTCTCCGCCGTCAAGCAGCTCCACGCCCACCTCCTCGTCGTCCACTCCCACCGCCGCCCCTTCCCCTACAACCACTTCCTCTCCAAGCTCCTCTCCCTCACCACCACCTCCACCGCCGCCGCCGCCGCCTCCTCCTCCCTCTACGTCCTCCTGCTGCTCTCCTCTCATCCTGCCCCCACCGCCTTCTCCTACAACGTTGCCCTCCGCTTTTTCGCCTCCTCCCACCCCCGCACCTCCCTCCGCCTCTTCCTCCTCATGCTCCGCTCTGCGCTCCGCCCCGACGCCTACACCCTCCCCTTCCTCCTCCTCGCCGCCGCCCGCTGCCCCGCGCGCTCCCTCGCCCGCTCTGCGCACGCGCTTCTTGAGAAGCTCGGGCTAAGGAACCACGACCACACCGTCCACTCCCTCATCACCGTGTACTCCCACCTCGGCGATCCCCACGCCGCCCGCAGGGTATTCGACGGAATTACACACCGGGACGTCGTCTCTTGGAACGCTATGATGAAAGCGTACGAACGGGTGGGCATGGCGGCTGACGTGGCGGGGATGTTCCGTGCGATGGTCGCCGAGGGTGCGGTGGCGCCAAACGCAGTCACGGTGGCGGTTGTGCTTGCGGCGTGCAGGGTTGCCGGGGACTTGGTGTTTGGGAGGCGGGTGGAGGAGTGGGTGAAGTCAGCAGGGATGGAGGTGGGCTCGCTCGTTGGCTCAGCGCTCGTGGGGATGTATGAGAAGTGCGGAGAGATATTGGAAGCACGGCGCGTGTTTGATGCCATCACTGACAAGGATGTAGTTGCTTGGAATGCCATGGTCACCGGGCAAGTATACGTTGATTCACTTCGGTTCTTGTTGGAAACAATGCTAATTACTACCATCTTTTCTGGGCTGACCATTTGCACTGGTATGAAAGATGATGCAGGTACGCACAGAATGGCATGTCAAATGAAGCAATCGCCTTGTTTCACAGCATGAGGCAAGCAGGGGTACGTCCAGACAAGATAACATTGGTTGGAGTCCTCTCGGCCTGCGCTGCAGTTGGAGCTCTGGAGCTAGGCACTGAAGTGGACAGCTACGCCTCACACAGAGGCCTCTACAGTAATGTCTACGTTGGGACAGCATTAGTGGACATGTACGCAAAGTGTGGACATCTTGACAAAGCCATAAAAGTGTTTGGAAAGATGCCTTGCAAGAATGAAGCTTCGTGGAACGCCTTGATCTGTGGGCTTGCTTTTAATGGGCGAGGCCATGAAGCCATTCGGCAGTTTGAAATGATGAGGAATGAGGAAGGGCTCAAGCCAGATGATATCACTTTCATAGGAGTCCTTTCTGCTTGTGTGCATGCCGGGTTACTGAAAGATGGCCGCCGTTGGTTCAATTCTTTGACGACTGAGTTTCAGATCATTCCCAAGATTGAGCACTACTCATGCATGGTTGATCTATTGGCGCGTGCCGGACATTTAGAAGAAGCTTGGAACTTCGTTGAAAAGATCCCTGGCAAGGTAGATGCTGTGATGTTGGGGGCTTTGCTCGCTGCTTGTCGGAAATGCAAGAATGTTGAGGTCGGTGACAGGGTCATCAACAGGATCATGCAGCTAGAGCCCTCAAACTCGTGGAACTATGTGGTGTCGTCCAAGATATACGCAAGTTCAGATAGATTGGATGACTCAGCAAGGATGAGAGGGCTGATGAGGGAGAGGGGTGTCAGCAAAACTCCTGGTTGCAGCTGGGTTGAGGTTAGCGGCAAAGTCTTGGAATTCTATGCAGGAGACGAACAACAGCATGGTGCAGAAGATATGTATCGACTCCTCGACATACTGGTTGGTGAGATGAGACTGGAGGGATATGTTCCAAACCTTGATCTGGTGTAGCACATAACCAGAAGCAAATAGACTGGAGGGATACGTTCCAAACCTTGATCTGGTGTAGCACATACCCATAAGCAAATCATCTCAGTTGTTGCAGTCTTGACTGAAATTTGCTTTCTGGATTGGTATTCATATCTGTGAGGCTATGATGTGTGAAACAAAGGAAGCCAGTTTTGTTTTTGTCAAAGGAGCAGAAACATCAGCTAAAATACCAAATGAAATTGGTGGAAGTCAGAGACGGAACATGGATATCAGGATCAAACCAGGACAGTTTGAATGAGCAGATCAACGGGGCTATCTAATTACGCAGCATGCTAGGTTATGAGCAAAGATCAGATGCTTGAGCTCTGGGTGCGTGAAGATAACTGATTTAGTGGTAGCTACCCTTGAAACTTTCATCTGATAGATTCCATTTCATGAATGTACTTCATTGGTTTTGAAAGTAGTCTAAACATGCTTAGATAACCGAGAACATGGAAAACCAGGATTGCTGACATGCAGTAACAATCATCAACTAATTCTTGTCAGAGAATAATCAACAGTTTAACATGAAACAGAAGAATAAGTCATTGTATCTTATTAGCCTTTCTTATGTAGTGCCTTTATTATTAAAAAATTCAATAAATTGGAGTAGCTGTTTGTAACTGCTGTTTATTGCTATTGTTGCACTTACTGAAGTCATGTGTGCAATTTTTGTTTACTGAAAATTTGGGAGTTGCATAGTTCTTGATGCGAAAATGGGAGGGAAACATGTTATACATCTGAAAGGACAGCATTCATCAAGTTTGCAAGCAGTAGATGTCCAAAGAAAGACAAATACGGACAAAAGGAGTGGACGGACGATAGATTTCGTGATACAAATGTGACAATATGATATTAACTGCAAGGATGCATATGCGAAGAGTAAGGTGCCTCTCTAACCTTTTGACATTTGTTTATCGGGAAAATTGAGGAAATGCTGGTAGGGGTGTAATCGGATCGGATAATTTCCGCCCTACCGACCGACCGAGCGGATGTGTTCGGATCGGATTCGGATATTTTTTCGGATAGTTGTTGGATTCGGTTTCGGTTTTGGATAATTTATTTAAGATTCAGATTCGAGAGAATAGTATCCGTTAGATCGAGATATTCTGAATTTTTTTTAATATATCCAAATAAAACTCAATCGAATATCCGATCAGCCACAACACGGCCAGGCCCAAGTTGCATGCTAAGTCTGGAAGTACCCAACCCATGGCCAACCCTAGGTCACTTCCTTGATTCCTTCGGTCAATCGGTCCACTCCCCAGCTCCCCCCAACCCCGACTCCCCGAGCAGTGAGCGGTTGAGGTGCTGGCTGTCGAGCCCCCTCTGCCGCCACCCTTCGCCTTTCCCGCGCCACCCTCCTGCTCCTCGACCGCCCTCTCCCTAGTCCCGGTGCCACCCTCTCGGTCCTCGGCGCGTCGCTCCCCCTGCCCTGGCACCACCCTCTTGGTCCTCGGCGCGCCCCTCCTCCCATCCTGGCGCTGCCCTCCCTATATCTACCATCGCGACCTCAGGTTAGTTCTCTCCCCTCTCCCCGCGTTGTACTTATCCATATTTGGTTCAATTTGGGGCTGATTTGCGTTGATGTTTCTGTTGTCAGAACTCGGAAGTAATGAGGGGTTGGGAACTTGGGGTAGCGGTTCTGTAACATCCCAAATTTGTGCTTTTATTCAACTTATTGAATAATTTGGATTTTTGGATTTTTTTTGAATTTTTTTGGATTTAATTTGAGTTTATTCCCTTTTGAGATAATTAAATATTTAAAAAATTTAAATAAAATTGTATTGGAAATATTTTATTTGAGTCCAAAATATCTCAAAGTATTTTTCAGAATTTTTCTGGAATTTTTCTGAGCATTTTGCTATTTTTCTCGATTTATTTGAATTTCTAGGATTAATTTAAATATTAAATCGCTGAAAAACCGTAATGGGTTTGTACTATTGGAGCGACCCGAGTAAGACTCAAGTCTGACTCGAGTCCAACCGAGCCACGTCCGAGTCGGACTGAACCCTAATCGCGCCGACAGAATCGAACCACGTCGCTCGCGCGCGTGAGCTATTGGATCGATCGTGCGCGGACGCACCAGATCACGCCACGTCGGCTGTCCGTGTCCTCGTCGAACTCCGCTGTCACGCCCGGGTGGACCTCGGTTTCTGCGGATTTCACGGACGCCGAGGGCTCTATTTAATGCGCCGCCGCCACCAACGTGTTCTCCTCTCCCGTGCGCACGTTTTGCCCTAGGTCACCGATCCCTAGCCGCCGTACCCTTGCCGCGATTGCTCGCCGAAGTTGGAAGAGGAGCTGCCGAGGGTTTTGCTCGTTTTCCGTCGCTGTCCACTGTCCTCCGCCGCTGTTGCGCCCAGATCCGAGATCCTCGAGCCAAGACGCGTCGAACGCGACCATTCACTTCGCGGGAGATCGCCCGTTGCGCCGTTCTGTGGGTTGTCGTCCTCAGCTCCGGCGCCCCAGCCTCGCCGCACCATTGCCGGATTCGTGAACTGCCTCAACCGTTTGATCTTCATCGCACAGCCCAGGTTCGTCCACATCACCGTCTCCGTGAAAAATCCCAGATTAGATCTCAGCCGTTAGATCTAGATCGTACGGTTAGGGTTAGATCACGTTGTACTGTTTAGATCTATTAGCAGCCGTTAGATCTAGATCCAACGCACAGGATTAAGCCACGTATGCCTTAGTGCACCGTGCTGGAGTAGATCTCAGCCGTTAGATCTATATCCTACGGTGTGGATTTAGCCACGTAGGTTGGAGTTGTTACGCATTAGTTTGGATCATGGTCGTCCGATCAAGATCGTACAGTGTAGATCGTGCCACGCGTCAGCCACCGGGTCATACCACGTCACCCCCATGACGCGGATAAACCCGATCGGATCTCAATCGTCCGATTCGAAATGAACGGTCCAGATCAACCGCGTTAATCCACAACGTGCGGGATTGGATCAAATCTCGACCGTCAGATTTCAAACCGATGGCCCAGATTGTGCCACATGTGAGGGAGCCGGAGCGGCGCAATCAGCACGGTCGTCACCCGGTCGTCACTGATGTCACGCGTGACGTCAGCATGGGGCCCTCATGTCAGCGGCTCATCCCACCGTGCGATGACGTCATCTGTGATGTCATGCTGACGTCACGGTGGGGCCCGCATGTCAGCCGTCTCGGTCGGGCCATGCTGATGTCAGCAGCTGACGCCACCTGGTGGGTCCCACGTGTCAGTGTCACTGTTCCCGTGGACCGAGTCCACGGTGGACCCAAGCCGAGCCGTGGACCGAGTCTATGGATCGGATGATGCAAGCATGACACAATAAATCGATTTTTCTTTAGAAAAATAATTCGGAGGAAATCCAAAATTCGTGTTGACATCATGCTGACGTCATATTTCCGAATTTTCAATAGAAAAATAAATGAATTAATTTGGTTTATTCTTTATAACGTACTGTCAAACTTCAAACGGCTATAACTTTTACGTTTTAACTCCGATTGAGGCGATTTCAGTTTATAAATTTATGTAAAATTGAGCTCTATTTAATGGTGAATTTTATTTAATTTTTTGATATGAGTTTTCCTCTGTTTTTATTTATTTGTTGTTTATTTATCCGATACGCATAGACGTTGAACAGCCCGAAGGCTTTGAAGGAGAAGTTTTGACCCAGGAGCAAGTTCAAGACCAGGAACCAGTACGTTTTGAAGGCAAGTTGTGCTTTGACCATATTGATCCCACTTTTTAAACTATGTTTATTTAAATTATTGCATGCTTGTTTAATTAAAATGCTTTTGACTAATTTCGGGGATAGTTATGGTCAACCTATTTGAGTATGCCACCTTGTCTATAATAATTGTATGCCATGAATCATTTGTCACCATAGGATGTGGAATCTTAGTTGGACATTAATAGATTACCAACATGGGTTAATTAGATCGCATGTAGCATACTTAGCCCTGCAACGTATCAATTACACCATTTTGGAATATTAAATGTTAATCTTGACTTAATGAGAGGTGGAACATGTTTTCGGAAATTACTACATGTGTTATTGATGATGTTGATGGCACGTGGTGCATGGTAATCAACTGGGGTGATAAAATGGTTTAGACTGGGGCAAGTGGCAAGATTGTTCTAGTGGGCCAGGTGTGGCACTTGGGAGGTCGCATTTGGTTTTATTGCTTTGGTTACCTGTGAATTATTGGGGTAGTCTTGCCTTGGTCACCCTAAGGACTTAACCTTGCAAGAATTTGAACTGAGTCCGACATACAACCACAAGTCTGGAATGGGACAGTCTGGCCGAGTAAACTGTGATGTCTAGTCTTTGGTACTGTCGTGGTGGTGTGACGCTCGGGTTCGTGGTAGGCTCACATGGTGCAAGAGGGGGGGCCTGAGTGTGGTAACCTGTCCCTTTAGTGTTGAAACCTTAGCGAGCAGTACTAGGTCTAGAAGTAGCTTTGGAAAGGCTTTGTTACGGACACTCGCTTTGGTGGTGTTTGACTGTATCTTGTGGGTAAAATGTATAACCTCTGCAGAGTGTACAACCTATTCGAATAGCCGAGTCCATGGTATTGGACACTGCTCGGTGATTATAGTCAAGGGTTAGACTTTCATGAAAATGACTTTGGCTACTTGGTTTGGAAAGGATGAACTTGCTTTAGGTTGATAAATGCTTTACTTGTGAAATTGTTTATGAAGTTATTATTGCTATTACTGTTTTACTGCTTTCAATCTATTATTGTTATTTATGAATGTGCTTTACTGCAAATGAACCACCTTAATCTATCCTTTGTAATAAGCCATGCATGTAGAATATTAGACCGCATTCTGTGTATGACTTGCTGAGTGCTTTAAGTACTCACCCTTGACACAATACACACATCAGTTGAAGAAGAGTCGACGCCAGCTTTGGAGGAGGAGTTCTAGGAGGAGCCGACGAACTAGGGGCGAGCCCAGTCAGTTGCCTGTGGCATATTGGTTGGCGCCACGAGTTTCTTTATTTTTCGCTGCAGTTTATTTGAGTAAGACTTAAGCCCTGTGAGGCGTGCTTTTGTAACTTGACCATAAGGTCGAGCAACCGATTATATTTCCCTTTGAATAAAGTACTTTACTATTCCGTTGAGTATGATTGTGGTATTTACCGATGTTGAGACTGTGTGCACTAGCGTGATCCTGGACTAGTGTTGAATACACAGAGGATCCGGATTTGCATATTCGGGTCCCGATAGAGGTGGTATCAGAGCCATACTGACTGAAGGACTTCCCATAGTTAGAATGGTCGTGGTGAGGATAAAACTATTTTCTAAAGATAAAAGTTTGCCAAGATAATGAATGAAATCTCGACTTATCCCATTCTCTCTTGTTCCTACCCATTTTGCTGAATGTTTCTTGTTCTCACCTTGTTTTAAAATCGTTGAGTTCTCATGTGAGTGTCAATCCAACTCCATGTTCTCTAACATGTGTCCATATTATTGGTTTGATATCTCCATATCTATGACTCATGAAACATGTTCATCAACCAGTACTTATGCTAGTCTATTAATATGTAGCCTCATATGTTTATCGACTAGGGATCACATTAAAATAATCATAACAAAGTCATATATAGAGTTTCACAAACAAGTCACATACTTGCTAATAAATAATAATGACAATATTCAAGGAACAAGATGAGTTGCATATGACTTTTTTATCTTCTCCACATGTCCCACAGTAAAATGGTGTAGTGGAGAGGAAGAACAGGACCCTAGTCGAGATGGCTAAGACGATGCTAGATGAGTACATCACTCCTAGGAAGTTTTGGGCTAAGGCTGTAACTATTGCTTGCCATGTTTCAAACAGAATCTTTCTGAGAGAACACTTGCACCACACTTCATATGAGTTGAGATACAGATGAAAGTCCAATGTTTCACATTTTTGCGCTTTTGGTTGCAAGTGCTTTTTTCTGAAGTCTGGGAACCTAGATAAGTTTGAGTTGCGTCTTTCAATGGCATCTTTTTAGGTTAGTCGACTTCTTTATGTAGCTACATGATCTGGAGTTGTGAGGCAAATAGGGTTATAGAGACTTGTGAGGTGACATTCGATGAGGCTAATTCAAAAACTAGACCAAATATTTCAAGCTCTTCCCCTCTCTCTGAGGACATCTTTGTAGATGATGAGGATGATGGAGATGATGGTGTTATACCTGATCCAGTCTGCTCTACACTTGTGGTGCCTCATGTTTCTATCTCTGCACTTCAGGGAGACCAGCCCTTACCTTCAGACACTTCTGCATCTGGTGACTCTGTTTCTACCTCTCCTGTGCTTGGGGTAGAGGCCACTTTGGCTTCTAGACATCCCCACCACATTTAGTGAGCTCATCTATCTGATCAAATGGTTGGCAATTTATTCGAGCATGTTATACGCTCGAAGACAGGTTTGCCTCTATTATACCTCCATTATGCATTTGTTGCCTCTTTTGAGCCAAAGGAGGTTTCTCATGTATTATTCGATGAGTCTTGGATTAATGCAATGCATGAGTAAATAGTAAACTTCTAGAGGAACAAGGTATGGTAGCTTGTTGAGCTCCTATCTGGTCATAATGTCAATGGGACCAAGTGGATGTTCAAGAAAAAGCAGAGTGAGGATGGGATAGTCATTAGGAACAAGGCTAGGCTAGTTGCTCAGGATTTCTCTCAAGTCGAGGGTCTTGACTTTGAGGAGACTTTCACCCCTGAAGCCATATTAGAGGCCATTAGGATCCTACTCAACTTGGCTACATCCAAGGGCTTCAAGATTTATCAAATAGATGTCAAGGGTGCATTCCTCAACTATTTCATTGTGGTTGAGATTTATGTCATAGAGCCTCCAAGATTCGAGAACCTCAAGTACCCAAACCATGTCTTCAAGCTTTCTAAAGCTTTGTATGGAATTAAGCAGGCTCCTCGAGTTTGGTATGAGAGGCTTAAGTCCTACCTGTTGAGTTATGGTTTTGAGATTAGTGAAGTGGACAAGACCTTGTTCGTCAGACATTTAGACTCAGACTTTCTCCTAGTCTAGATCTATGTCGATGCCATCATTTTCCTTGGCTCCTCGCATTCTCTCTTTACTCAGTTCTTAGATGTGATGAGCACTAATTTTGACACGGGTATGATGGGAGAATTATGCTACTTCCTCGATTTCCAGATCAGGCAGACTCGAGAGGGTATTTTCTTGCATCAAGGAAAGTATACTCGAGATCTCTTGAGGTGCCTCGACATGTCTGATGGGAAGCCAGTGATGACTTTTATGGCCACCACTGCTATCCTTGAGCCTGAGGAGGCTGATGAGCTAGTTGATTAGAAGGAATTTCGGAGCATGATTGCCTCCCTCTTGTACCTCACTGCCTTTAGGCCGGACATACACTTTTCTGTGTGTGTGCGTGCTCAATTTCAGGCTTCTCTTCGCGCCTCTCACCACCATGTTGTGAAGTGCATATTCAGGTACCTTCGAGCTACCATTGACTATGTTATTTAGGTATTCTTCCACTTCTTGTCTGTCCTTTTGAGCCTTTTTTGACGCAGACTTTGTTGGCTTGCTGTAACACCCTAAAATTTTGCTTTTCTTAAATTCATGTGTGATTTGGCACTTTGGTGAATTTTTGGAATTTTCTGGAATTTATTTGGAATTTATTTGAATTTATTCCATTTTGAAATAATTAAAGAATTTAACTTTCCAAATAAAATTTTGTTGGAAATATTTTATTTGAGTCCAAAATGTTCCAAAATATTTTCCAGAATTTTTCTGGATTTTTTCTGAGTCTTTTGCTATTTTTAATGAACTAAATGAATTTCTGAGAAATTAATTGGATTAATTAAATCGAGTGGGTTTTACTCGTTTCATCCGACCGACCAGTCCGAAGTCGACTCGAAGTCCGACCGAGCCTGCATTCGAACCCTAGTGGTCGTTGGATCTTGATCCAACGGCCACGATTGAGCCACGCCACCGAGCCCGGCCCGACTCGAGCAACCACCGCCGAGCCGCATCGAGCCCGAACTCGCGCGACCGTTGGATCTTGATCCAACGGCTGAGCGTGTGCCACATCGCCCTCGCCGTGTCCAGGACGGACTCCGCCGCCCGTACCGGCTTCGCCGTGGATTCCGCGGGGATCTCGGTGTCCGTGCCGATATTTAATGCCCGGACCCGCGCCCGAGGTTCGCCTTTGCCTCGTGCGTCGATTGCCCCACGTGCCCTAGCCCTAGCCGCCGCCATCGACCCGCTATTGCTTGCCGTAGTTACCTCTCTCCTCCGCCACGGTTCTTGCCTCGCCCAGCCGCCGTCCGCCGTTCTCCGCCGCCGTTGAGGTCAGATCCGGAACCGCAAGGCCAAGACACGTCGGGAGGTACCATCCACTCCGCCGGAGAAGCCCCGAAGCGCCGTTGGGCTCGTCGTCGTATTCGTCTCTGGTGGCCTCTGCTCCGCCGCGTCGCCATCGCCGTCCGCGAGCACCGCCAGCCGTCCGATCAGAATCCAAGGGTCCAGATCGCGCCACGTCACGCCACGGTGAGATCTCACGTGCAATCTTCTAGATCTAATCTCAACCGTTGGATCTAGATCCAACGGCTTAGATTGTGCCACGTAGCCTTCACCGCACAGTACTAGATCCATTCTCAGCCGTTAGATTTAGATCGAACGGTTAGGGTTAGCCGTGTTGTTTGTGTTAGATTGGATCTGGACCGTCCGATTGCGTTAGGTTAGATCCGATCTGGGCCATTGATTTTTAAATCAACGGCCGAGATCGAGCCACGTGTAAAGAAGTTGGACCGGCGCGCCAGACGCTGGCGTGTGACGCCGACACGCCGCCCGCTGCGTGTCGGCCGACGCCAAACCGCACCATGACGCGTCACGCCGACGCGTCATGGGGCTCCACTGTCGGCCGCCGGGCTGCGGTGACGTCGGCCAAGAATGACGCGTCACCGGTGGGTCCCCACCTCGTTGTCTTTGAGTCCCCGCTGACGTCAGCAATGACGTCACCCGTAGGGTCCCACATGTCAGAGACACGCGAGCCGTGGACCCGAGCCGAGCCGTGGGCTGAGCCCGTGGACCGGCTAACGTCAGCCGCCCAATCAGAGGCTGCCACGTGTCCTTGCTGACGCAATAATTAATTTCCGAAAAAGAAAATGATTTATTAATTCGAATTATTGATTTCAGAATTTGATTCAAACTTCAAACGCTTACAACTTTTGCATTTTAACTCCGATTTGAGTGATTCAAATTTCTAAATTTGTTTAAAATTGAGATCTACCTAATGATGAATTTTATTTAATTTTTGGACTAAAGTTTTTCTCTGTAATATTATTTAATTGATTATTTAAACTTCAAAATGCTATAACTTTTGCAGTTTAACTCCGAATTTGACGATCCTAGTTTCTAAAAATTTATAAAATTATGCTCTCTGTTTGTGGACTTAATTTGGATGTTTGGACACTTTTTGTTTACTGTTTTATTCATTTGTTGCTATTTGTACGCGTTACGAGTAGACGTTGAAGTGCCGGAAGGATTCGAAGGAGAAGTATTGACCCAGGAGCCAGCTCAGGACCAAGAGCAAGTACTTTTTGAAGGCAAGTTATGCTTTGACCATGTTGATCCCAATTTCAAATTAATTCGATTTAAAACTATTGCATGCTAGTTTAATTAGAAAATACTTTATTTAAATTATGGGAATTAGATAAATGCCTAATTGCTGTATGACACCTTGTTTAATTATATATGTGCCATGATCCCTTGTCACCCTAGTTGAGGATTAAATAGTTGGACATTACTAAATTGCCAACCTGGGATTTTAGATCGTTGTAGTATATCGCTTAGACCTGCTATGTGCTCATGACATGATTTTTGGACAATCAAATGTTAATATTGACTTAATGATGTATTGAACCTGTTTTGGAAAGGTATCATGTGATGTTGATGGCACGTGGTGCATGGTAATCAACTGGGGCTTTGATAAATAGATTTGACCGGGGCATGTGGCAAGAATGATCGGGTGGGCTAGTTGTGGCACCGGGAATGTTGGTTTGGTTCTTCGGGTAGTCTTGCCCTGGTCACCCTAAGGACTTAACCTTGCAAGCCTTTGAACTGGGTCAAACGTGCAACCACATGTCTGTAATGGGACGGACATAGTTGAATAAGTTGCTAATAACGTACCTGTGGGACCTCAGGATGTCAACTACACCCTTTGTGTACTTGTACGGGGGAGCGTACCGGGGCTACGGCCAGGTACCCATCTAACGGTGGCTTGACCTAGACTTCGCCTTCGCTAAGGGAAGGGTTAGTGTGCAACACCGGGGAGGACCACTTGTGCTGTTAGAAGTTTCCAAAAGACTTTGTTACGGACACTCGCCTTTGTGGTGTTTGACTGTATCTTATGGGTAAAGTGCATAACCTCTGCAGAGTGTAAAATCTATTCGAATAGCCGTGTCCGCGGTATTGGACATCGCTCGGGAATTACAGTTAAGGTTTAGACTTTCTTGAAAATAACTTGGACTTGAAAAGTTGGGTTGGTTTATTAATGATGTTGATGGAAATGTGGATTAGGATTGGGAAAAATGTTTACTAAACTCCTTGAAAAGTTATTGATGTTATACTTGTTTCTACTGCTTTCGAATCTACTTATGATACTTGTTAAATGCTCTTACTGCAAATATACCTTGAGCCACTCCTTTGTATTAAGCCATGCATGTAGTATATTAGCTGCATTCTGTGCATGACTTGCTGAGTACCAAGTACTCACCCTTGCCGCAATACAACACCAGTTGAAGAGGAGTCTACACCAGCTTTGGAGGAGGAGCTCCAAGAGGAACCGTCTACTTAGGGAGCGAGCCCAGTCAGTTGCCTGTGGTATACTGAATGGCGCCACGAAGTTATCTTATTTTCCGCTGCTATTATTTCTCTCTTATTAAGTTTCGCCCTGCGAGGCGTATATTTGTAACTTGACCATAAGGTCAAGCAACCAGTTTGATTATTTGATTAAAGTACTTTATTAGTATCGAGTGGTATGATTGTGATATTTACCGATGTTAAGACTGTGTGCACTAGCGCGTTCCTGGACTAGTGCTGAATACATAGAGGGTTCGAATTTGCAGATTCGGGTCCTGACACTTGCTGTGGGGAAGCATTATAGTATCATCTTGCCTACACTACATCCTTTGTCGTGGGCAGCGGATCTGACAAACAGTGTGTTTTTTAAGCCTCATGAAGCAGCCATTGTCATTTCTATTATGTGGTGTATCTGGGGTTCAAGGTACAAGTTGGTACATGGTTAAGAACAATTTGTGCCAGATCAATTTATGAAATTAATTGAAGAACTTGTGGCCTCAATGGAGTTACCACTAATGTCTACACTAGGGGATGCAAATTTAATAAAGAAGATAGCTTGGTCAAAACCTAGAGTGCATTGGGTAAAAGTAAATGTTAATGGAGCACTTGATACTGACAGGAAGATGGTTAGCACAAGAGTAATATTAAGGGATGAAAAATGGAATTTTTTGGCTGCAAGCTGCAAGAAATACTTCCATCTTGATGATCCTCTGGTGATTGAGGCTTTAGCTTGCAGGGATGGTATAGAAATTGTAACACGAAGGGGCTTAACACTTGTCATGTTGGAAACTGATTGTCTAGTCCTGGTAAATCTTTGTAGCAGCTCTAGAATGCAACAATCATATGTCTTCCATCTCATACTAGAGTTAGAAAAAATGGTTTGGAATTTCCAGGGGTTTGAACTCGACAGAAGTGCTAATCATGCGGCACATTGTTGTGTCAAGAAGGTTTTGTATGTAAATTTTGCTTGTATGTGGCTTAATGTAATCCTTGACTTTCTTGTAGACGTAGTACGACAATATACTGCTTCTGAAGTGAATGAATAGAATATGACCTTTGATAAAAAAAAAAGGAAGTATCCCGGTCTAGTATATAGGTCGATATGGATTGCTTATATTGTTTTTGTGAGGAAATATTTCTGCTGATAATGATAGAAATAAGGACACCTTGAGGTTTAATTTAATCCAAGAATAAATCATGAACAACATCTGATAGATGATTAGTAACAAATAACAGGAGCATACCCTAGATGCATATGCAAGGAGACTACACATATATCCATCGAGTACGCTCACAACCAGTAGATCAGAAATAAACAATAGAAACATCATAGCGAGTACATACTGTTCATGTGTAGAAGAAGTAGTAGCCGTCGTAGTACGTACAGTGTTGAAGACAAAAGTGTGCTGATGCTGAAGGCGATGACGAGCAGCAGCGCCCGAATGTAGAGGAAGACGAGCCGTGATGATGATTTTGGAGCAATCATGCCAAGCGCTTCCCAAAAACTTGATTCGCCCTCTCCCGGTGCAAGAACTCGAGGACGGATGGTTCCGGAGACCTGCTCTCCCGATTGCTAGTGCATGTCGGCGTTCGAAACGAAGTAGGCTAGATGGTGGCGCAGCTAGAGAAACTGGCAAAACTCTAGCACGAGTTGTTGTGAAAACTTCGTACCATCCCGGTGATAGCGGCGCAGTAAATATAGGAATAGAATGGTAACTGTAACCGAACATGACTCAAAGACGTGCCATGAATGGAGTTTGTTATGGTATCCTTATTCTTACTACAATCGCGACGATCCTGAGTAGCAAAAGAATAAACTGGAAAAGGAGATTGCACCTGCCAAGGCCCTGGACCAGATTTTGGCGGACTATTCACACAGGTCCCGCGCGCCCACGCCCTTCACCCCTTCCCATCCTGTGCCCATGCCCGAGCCCTCGCTCGGCCCAGCCAGGCGAGGCGAGCGAGCGCGCGCATGTGTTCTCTCTTCCTCTCTCCCACATAGCTCTACCATGGTGGATCACACTCCACTGTATGAGTTAATGTTCACCACTTTAGACTAGCAATGTGGGACAATTGTTAGTACACATACCTCCACACGAGGTGGGCCTTTGAGATTTTCCAGAATTATTCTCTCAATTAAATGGGCTTTGTCCCAAATAATCCAACAATTCCCCGCCAGATCTCAAAGTCCCAATGATAGTGTGCCTATTCCCAAAGCTGTTGATATACCAGTGTTTCAGTGACAATGGACTATGCCTTGAATTGCACCTAGGACTCCAAATTACACTCAGCCACAACTTGAACAATGGACTAAGCCTTGAATTGCAAGTTTGTGCGACTGAGTTTCACTTAAAGCCTTAGCTGATACTTGTCTGCCAAATTACCCAAGTCACATAGACTTCGACTTTCAACAGTCAATCTCATATAGGTGTGTTATTTCAAGATTCTCTGTAGGATGACATCTTCACTAAATAAAGCCAACAGAACATATTAAGGCAAAAGCCAACCTGCCGTACAGATTTCGAGAGTATTGCATCTTCACTTGAAACTTTGTTAGAAAAATACTCTCCTCCAGTTAACCAGTAGCTTGTTTTTCCTAGGTCCTAATTCACGGGATCTCCGATCATATAGGTTGGGTTACCACTATGGTATAACTCATATGGGTCTCAGACCTAGTTCCTTTGATGCATTATCTATCACATTCCGTGATAGCCCTTTTGTGAAGGGATCTACCAGGTTTTTAGCTAGTTGGATATAATCCAATGCAATTACTCCAGAGTTTTGCAATTTTCTGACAGACTTCAGACGTCTTTTCACATGTCTTGAGGATTTCAGGTTATTTTTAGGACTGTTCACTTTAACAATAACTGTTTGATTATCACAGTTCATAAGAATAGCCAGTATTGGTTTTTGAACCACCGAAAGATCCATCAAGAGTTCACGTAGCCATTCTGCCTCAACAGTGGCTGTGTCCAATGCAGTCAATTCTGCCTCCATAGTTGACCATGTGAAAATAGTCTGTTTGCAAGACCTCCAGAACACAGCACCCCCACCAAGTGTGAACACATATCCACTGGTGGCCCTAATCTCATCAGCATCAGAAATCCAATTCGAATCACTATAACCCTCTAGTACTAAAGGGTACCAATATAGCGTATTCCATAATTTATTATACCCAACAAGTAACGCATAACTCTTTCGAGTGCACGCCAATGGTCATCTCCCGGGTTTGAAGTAAACCGGCTCAATTTGCTTACAGCAAACGATATATCAGGCCTTGTTGCGCTAGCTAAATATATGAGAGATCCAATGATTTGAGAGTATTTCATTTGATCCCTAGCAATTCTCTTGTTCTTCTGAAGAATCACACTAGGATTATAAGGTATTGGAGAAGGCTTACTATCCAAATAGCCAAACCGACTCAAAACCTTTTCCACATAATGAGACTAAGAAAGACAAATCCCATCCTCATCTTTGACTAATTTGATGTTCAAGATTACATTAGCCTCTCCGAGATCTTTCATATCAAAGTTTTCAGACAAGAAAGACTTGACCTCATTAATCACATCAAGGTTTGTCCCAAAGATCAAACTGCCATCCACATAAAGATATAGAATAACTCCCTCACCCCCACCATGGCGATAATACACACACTTGTCGGCTTCGTTTACAGCAAAGCTGGCTTGTGTCATTGTTCTATCGAGCTTCTCATGCCATTGCTTAGTTGCTTGTTTAAGGCCATAGAGAGATTTTAGTAACTTACACACCTTGCTCTCATGTCCTGGTAACACAAATCCATCTAGCTGATCCATGTAGATCTCCTCATACAACTCTCCATTAAGGAAGGCTGTCTTCACGTCCATTTGATGGACAATGAGACCATGAGAGGCAGCCAAGGATAAAAGTACCCGGATGGTTGTGATCCTAGCAACAGGTGAATAAATATCAAAGCAATCCTCTCCTTCCTTTTGCATATAACCCTTAGCCACAAGTCTAGCCTTGTAATTTTCAGTAGTACTATCAGGCCTGAGTTTCTTTTTGAACACCCACTTACAGCCCATAGGTTTGCAACCATAAGGTCGTTTTGTGAGCTCCCAAGTCCCATTAGTCAGAATGGAATCCATCTCACTAAGGACTGCCTCCTTCCAGTAGTATGCATTAGTAGATGCATAAGCTTCTGAAATAGAGGTGGGAGTATCATCCACAAGGTACATAGTGAAATCACCACCAAAGGATTTAATTATCCTTTGTCTCTTGCTCCTCTTGGGAGCCACATTATCATCCTCCTTAGGATCTTGCTCAGGTATCTGTTTGGAGCTCTCAGCTTGTGCAACAGGTTCGAGCTTGTGCAACAAGTTCGAGAATTATCTAAGGATTTTTTTACTAGAAGTGCTATGCAATTCTTTCATGGGAAATATGCCCTCAAAGAAGGTGGCATCTCGAGACTCCATGATTGTACCGACGAGCATGTCAAATACCTCAGATTTCACTACTAAAAACCTATAGGCAATGCTGCGATGAACGTATCCTATAAAGACACAATCCACTGTCTTAGGTCCGAGTTTGCGCTTTTTAGTTATGGGCACATTGACTTTTGCCAATCAGCCCCACGTGTGCAAGTACGAAAGTGATGGTTTTCTCCCTTCCCATTCTTCATATGGAGTTTTCTCCTTATTCTTAGAGGGAACTTTATTCAAAACATGACACGAAGTCAACAAGGCCTCCCCCCACCATTCCTTAGATAGACCCGCAGTGTCCAACATGGCATTCACTAAATTAGTCAGAGTGTGGTTCTTTCTTTTGGCAACCCCATTAGACTGGGGCGAATAGGGAGGTGTCCTCTCATGAATAATTTCATGTTCCTTACAGAATAAGTCGAACTCAGTAGATAAATACTCACCACCATGATCTGACCTAAGTCTTTTGATTTTTCTTTCTAACTGATTCTCAACTTCAGCCTTATAGATTTTGAAGTAGTCTAGAGCCTCATCTTTAGTTTTCAACATATAAACATAGCAGTATCTAGACGCATCATCAATCAGAGTCATGAAATATCTTTTTCCTCTTTTAGTCAACACACCATTCATCTCAAAAAGATCTGAATGTATGAGTTCTAATGGTGCCAAGTTTCTCTCCTCCGCTGCCTTGTGAGGTTTACGAGGTTGCTTTGATTGCGCACAACTTTGGCACTTGGAACATTTGATTGTAGGAATTTTTGGAATTAAATTCATACTAGCAAGCCGAAACATACAACCAAAATTTAAATGACATAACCATGAGTGCCAAACATCGGCCTCACCTCCATTGGAAATATCACAAATATGGTTCACAACTTTATTGCAGAAATCAGGAAGGGAGAAACGGAACAAGCCTTCGCACTCATAGCCTTTACTAATAAAAATTCCATGCTTAGACACGACCACTTTATTAGACTCAAATGTCACTTTGAACCCATCTCTACATAGATGGGAACCGCTGATCAGGTTCTTATTTATTGAAAGGATATGCTGCACATTCTTCAGTTGCACGATCTTTCCTGAAGTGAACTTCAAATTTACCATGCCAACACCAAGAACATAAGCATTCGACCCGTTCCCCATCAACATGGTGCAATCCCGGATGACCTGGTAAGAAGAAAACAAAGAGAGATCAACACACACATGAACATTAGCCCCAGTATCAATCCACCAATCGGTGGGCTGATTCACTGAAAGAACAATAGGCACGTTACCATACCCAGAAGTTCCTCCTCCAGCATTACCAATGGTCACGTTGACAGACTTTGATTTCTGCCCTTGCTCAGCCTCCTGCCCTTGCGATTTGGGCACTGTTTAGCCCAGTGTCCAATCTCACCGTATACAAAGTAGGGCTTCTCGTCTTTGTTCATTGTCTTCTTCTTCTTGAAATTAGTGGTTTGTTTGGCTTTATTTTTTTTCTTTGTTCTTGCCATGTGAGAAGTGTTGCACCACATTGTCGCAAGATTGCCCCTCAGTTCCTTTCATAGGTGCATCCTTAGCTCCAGCTTTCTCCTCAACATGTAGAGACGCAATCAGATTCTCAACAGTGATCTCTTGTCCCTTGTGTTTCAGAGATGTGGCAAAATTCCTCCATGAGGAAGGTAATTTGGCAGTAATGCCTCCAGCCACAAACCGTCAAGCAACGGGATTTTGAGAAGTTCGAGTTCCCTGGTAAGAACCTGTATCTCATGAGACTACTCGACCACAGAACGGTTATCCACCATCTTGTAGTCATGACATTGCTCATGATATACAGTTCACCGCCAGCGTCAGATGTACCAAACTTAGTATTCAATGCATCCCACAGTTCCTTCGTGTCTTTAATGTGCATATACACATCACACAGACGGTTGGCAAGAATCTAAGAATAGCTCCCACAAAGAGTGTGTTGGCATCCTGATAGGCCTTCTCCCTTTCAAGGGTTGGTTTCATATCCTCTGGTTTGCCATTCGACATCTAGAACACGTTCATAGGTGTAAGCCACAGCTCATCAATTTTGACCCGCAGTGAAATCAAGAGGTTACGTTGATCGATTGGTGCGATCCGCGTGGGAAATCATGAAATAATCAATGGCATTGCGTGATGATCCAGACATCGTGTGCCACAAAAAAAAAATTGATTGGAGCGAGAGAGCCCGCACCGAATTATTGCTCGTTCTTGTAGCCAAGGTAGCCAGCTGTTTCTAGGGTACAATCAGTTTAGATTCGATCGGATATCACTTTTTTGGTATTCTAAACAATTTTTTTTTATCAGAGTTAGAGTCAGATACAGATATTATCAAATATGAATACGACACGAATAATATCGGTTACGAATTCGAAGCGAATACGGAGTGGAATCGATATGGTATCGAATATTTTTGTTGGATATCGCATGAAAATAAATAATGGATAAAGCACACATATAGCGATATTTAATCAAGCTTATGAGTTTGAATGCAATAGGTGATGTAAGCATGCCGATAACGTAACTTCACTGGGCAATGCAAATACATATGCAGGCAAATTGCAAAACGACTCATCTGGGATTAGGAAAACAAATAGTTTAAAGCCGGTAAGTGTTAGTGAGCACTTCGAGCATTTGCAGAAAAAAGGGACCCAAAGAAGAGATTGACGTACTCCAATATTCGTAATAAAATTGCACATAGCACATTTGATAGAAGGTGCTCCATATGGATACATTAACACTGTCTGGGACTGGCCGCAGTTGATATGAGCTATGCATCATGAACAAACAGAATCCATCAAGCTGAGAAGAGATAGATAGATTACAATAAGAGATTCAGTAAAGCTAAATCAAAGGACTTGAAGTGATAGAAAGAAATCACTGGTATAGGCAATGATGAATTATGAACCCATGATCATTACTAATATCAAAAAGATTTTTTTAATTGAATACGCAGAGGATTAGAACGACTGTCTTCCCAAAAGTCAATATTTTTCCCATCACCCACCATCATGCATCTTCTACCTTTAAGACATTCATTTTTTACTTGCCACAATTTTACCCTGCAAATATTTTACTCTAACTAGTTCTTGCCACAAGCCTTTCATGTAGATGGGTTCTATACCTTTAGTGAGGGAGAGGAAGATCCTGGGAGGGAAGTGAGATGCAGGAGCGAAGGCACAAAACTGGGAAGAAGCTTCACTATCACTGTCAGCCAGCCTCCAGCCACAACCCTCCTAGCTCGCTCATTGTTAGGCGTCGACCAATCATTGCCTCCAGTCGTGGCCCTGCTTGCCTCCAGTCGTGGCTCTGCTTGCCTCCAGTCGCTCACGAGGATGGGCGGCAGTCAGGGCATGAGGTAAGGGTGGAGGGCAGAGTTGAAGGGGCCGCGACAGGGGCGGAGGGAGCTGAGTGAGTGGCAACGGGACGCTGAGAGAGGCGGTGGCTAGGACGTATGGAGCGGAGGGCGGCAACTACGGGTGGTCGAATAGCGATGGCAGTGGGAGGGGCAGATGCCAGAGGGAGCAGAGGGCTGGGACGGGTGGAGGGTGATAGGAGGGGTGGTGGCTGGGACGAGTGGAGGGGATAGGAGGGACAAGCGAAGGGTGGCGGGAAGGTGGCGATGGGAGGGCCTTGGCGCCTTTCGGCATTTGATTTGCGATGTAGTCGGGGGGACGGGACAAAAGGAGCTAGACTAGAAGAATCTAAAGTCTTCCGATTTGGTTTGTACTAGGTTGCTAGCTGGAAGATTGTCCAAATATCCGATTGATTTTATCTAGATATATTCGAAAATAAGTTCGAAATATTCCGATCTGATGGATAACGCTCTCACGAATTTGAATCTGAAAAAAAATATCCAAAACTGATACCAATTCCGAAAAATTATCGAAATTCGATCCAAACACATCCGGTTGGTCAGTAGGTCGAAAATTATCCAATGCGATTACACCCCAAGCTGTTTTTGCAATCCTCTTCGTGGCAAAAAATGTCTGTCTGCACCGTACTATTGTAAAATCCTTTTTTTTTTACCTTCAAAAATGTTTTGGGTAGTTTAGTCCTCCAAAAATTTTCACCAAATTTCTTGTTAATTAAAGCTTAAATTGGGACTTTCATAAATCAAAACTAATTTAATATGATTAATTACTAAATGAACATTTGTCAAGATCATTATATTTGGAATATATGTGCTTGGAAATGTTTTCCAAACTTTTTAGAGAATTTTTCAACTGTATTTACTATTTTAAATTTGCTATTTTGATTTTCTATATTTTCTAAAATAGGAAAATTAAATAAAAGCTGGAGGTTCCTTGGGCCAAAACCCTTGTCCTGGCCCATTTCCCCCTCTCTCGGACGAATCCATTGTCGCCACAGTTTTTCGTACATGCAGCCCAGCCAGCCCGCTTTCTCAGATGAGTTGCCCGGCTTAGCTCGCCATTCCAGCCCATCTTACCGCCGCGCCCACATTGTGTCATTGACCAGTGGGCCTCACTTGTCAGCCCACCATCTTCATGTCTAAGCTGGACTTCGCACCACCACCGTACCTGCCACGAACTCCAACTTCCATGCTGCCTCGTCCATGATAAATAGTGCCGCCCAACCACTAAATGTGTAGGACTAAAAAGGCGACTAGAGGGGACGCTTAGGAGTCAAATAATTTTTTTCCTAAAATTTAAATCACCAAGAAAAGAGATTGAATGAACTGTACAATCCGAACATGTGGTCGAATGAACAGCACCTCCGACTAGAAGGTTAGATGAACAGTGATGAGATAAACAATGAAAACTGCACTGGTCGAATGAATAATAAATAGCAAACTAGTCGGATAAATAGTGCTGAGTGAACAATGTTTGGATGAACAGTAAAATGTGTTGGATATTAGCTGCCTGGGATCAAACGCTCCTTCCTCTGTTCTGAACTATGGATGCTTCAGAAGTTCAGCAAAACGGCAATAGACAAAAACTGGAAATCGATGTTCAAAGGACAAAGCAAGCAATTGGTGCTGATCAATCTTGCGTAGCTTTTCTGGGTTTTCATTGCTCATATTTAAATGACTGAATTTACAAAGGACCGACTCAATTACAGACTTCAACGAATTGAACTCGGACTCGGCTACTGTAGTCTAAATGGCAAAACTGAAAACAACCCGAACTCTGATTTCTATATTTCTTCAGAGTCCTAACTCAATACAGAGATGAAACAAACTCCTTTTCTGAACCTGAGGCGACTAAGATCAGGATTAAAACTATCATTCTCCCCCTAATCCTGACTTGTTTCAGAAAGGTCCGTGACACCCATCAAGCTTCTCATTTCTGCGAATTTCAGTCTGGCCAACGCCTTGGTTAGCATGTCAGCTCTCTGCTTTTTGCTACGGACATGTTCCACTGAGATCAATTCTTTTTCAACACACTCCCTTATGAAATGATATCTAGTATCAATATGCTTGCTTCTCCCATGGAATACAGGGTTCTTCATAAGAGCTATAGCAGATTTGTTGTCTACTCGTAGCTGTACTTTCTTCGGTGCACAATCCGTCAAGTCGCTGAGTAGGTTTCTTAGCCATACTGCTTGGCAAGCTGCAGTTGTAGCTGCCATGAATTCAGCTTCACATGAGGATAGTGTAACCGTTTTTTGTTTCTGGGAACACCAAGTGATCGGGCTTCCTGAGAAGTATAACACTGTCCTTGTTGTGCTCTTCCGATCACAGAGATCACTTGCTAAACTACTATCGCTGTATCCAATTAGCTCGTTGTCTCCTCCCCGTCTGTAAGTGATGCCAAACGATACTGTACCTTTAACATACCTAAGTATGTGTTTTACAGCTTGGAGGTGACTTCGCCTTGGAGTTTCCATGAATCTACTGACTATTCCCACGGCATAGCATATATCCAGTCTGGTATGTGTCAGATACCGCAAGCATCCGATCAGTTGCCGGTATTCAGTAGGATTCACGAGATCTCCTTCCCCTTCTTTTGTCAGATGAATTTTTGCCTCCATTGGATACTTCGAAGGGTTGCAGTTCCACATCCCTGCTTGCTTCAATATCTTCTCAGCATATCCTGACTGCTTCAATATGATTTCTTCATCTCTTTATTGTAGCTCTATCCTGAGATAGTATGAGAGTGCTCCCAAATCACTCATTTCAAATTGTCTTTCCATCTGTTCTTTAAACAATTGAATCTCCTTTTCACTTGATCCTGTGACTATCAGGTCGTCCACATAGACTCCAACAATCAGCGAGGATCCTTTTGTGTTTCTCTTGTACACAGCCTACTCCTGGGGGCATCTATGGAAGTTTAGTTCCTTCAGTGCTCTGTCCAACCTGGTGTTCCAGGCTCGAGGCGCTTGCTTCAGGCCATATAGGGCTTTGGACAATTTGTATACCATGTCTTCCTTTCCAGGGATGGTGAACCCCTCCGGCTGTGACACATACACCTCTTCTTGCAATTCCCTGTTTAGGAATGCTGATTTGACATCTAGATGGTGAACTTTCCATCCTTCACGAGCTGACAAAGCCAGGAGGAGTCTGACTGTCTCCATTCTGGCTACAGGTGCAAAGACCTCTTCATAATCTACTCCCTTTTGCTGCACATAGCCTTTAGCTACTAATCTGGCCTTGTGCTTGACAATCTCTCCGGCTGCATTCTTTTTCAGTTTAAATACCCACTTGAGACCAATTGGTTTGGCCCCTTTTGGGAGTTCTGTCAGAGTCCATGTCTTGTTCTTCTCTATTGAGTTAAATTCCTATTGCATAGCTTCTGTCCAGTTCTGATCCCTTGCTGCTTCACTGAAACGAGCTGGTTCTTCCAAGGCTGTTAAGTATAGACTCTCATAAGAGTATGTACCTTTGGTTTCTTCATAAATTTCAGCCAGTGACCTAAATCTATGTGGTGTTTCTTCATCAGTGGATGAAGTTGGTGAGGCCGGGCTGCCTGGACTTGAGTCTGGAGTGGGCGATACCTCTGAGTCAGAAGTGCTCAGTTCTGGAACTGATACTTGTTACTCTGCCGATCCATGTGCTCCTGAATCCGGACTGTTATGATGTGGTTCAGCTTCATTCTCCATAGGAGCTTCAGATCCTTCTTGCATTGCCGGATTATGAACAACGAACGTTGATGCTTCTGTACTGCTCTCGCCTGGTTGATCCCACTCCCATCTTCTGCTTTCTTCGAATATCACATCACGGCTCACACAGATCTTGTTGGTTGCTGGATCGAAGCACCGATAGGCCTTCCTTCCTCAATCCCTAGATGTACCATCTGCTTGCTTCTGTCATCTAGTTTTCTTGTGTGTGCTGCCGGCGTTTTGACGTGTGCAACACACCCGAAAAATCTGAGATGTTGTAAGCTTGGTTTTCTGCCTTTCCAGACTTCGTAGGGGGTAGTAACTTGTACTGCTTTGGTTGGTACCCGGTTCAGCAAATATACTGCGTGTCTGACTGCTTCACCCCATAACTCACCGGGGACCTTCATGGACTTCAGTAAACTCCTTGTAGTATTGAGTATTGTTCGATTACGTCGCTCTGCTACGCCGTTTTGCTATGGGGTATAGGGAGCTGTAAGATGCCGTTGTATTCCCTTTTTTGCACAAAACTCTGTAAAAGATCGGGAATTGAACTCCCCTCCATGATCTGTTCTTAGGATCTTTAGTCTGTGATTGCTCTCGTTTTCGACTTGTGTTTTGAAATCCTTGAATGCAGACAAGGCTTGATCCTTTGTCTTTAGCATATAAACCCACATGAAACGACTGCAATCATCAACCAAAAGTAGGAAGTACCGATTTCCTGCTGGGGTTTGAGGTGTGATTGGGCCACACAAATCTGCATGTACGAGTTTCAATGGAGTCTTTGCTTGGTATTGTGACTGCTGAGGAAAGGGCTGTCGGCTTTGCTGGGCTACTAGACATCCTTCACAAATCTGTGCAGTGTGATCAATCTTTGGTACTCCCTGTACCATTTCTTTTATCACCATGTCCTTCATTGTTTGAAAGTTTAAATGCCCTAAACCTTGTATGCCACAGCCAAGCCGGTTCCTCCAAGCTCACTGCAAGACATATGGGTGTTGCGATGTGTAGCAACACATTGTACAGTCTGTTGCTTGATCGCTGTACTTTCATAAGAAGTTTTCCTTCATTGTCATGAATCCTCAAAAGTTCACCATTGAGTTCTACCTTGTGGCCTGCTTCTGTGATCTGTCCAAGGCTTAGTATATTGCTTTGTAGATCTGGGATGTAGTACACTTCTGTGAACAGACGTTGTCCAGCATTCTTGCATTCGAACAAGATTGATCCTTTTCCATGTATTTGGACCGTGGAGCCATCTCCAAATCGTACATGCCCTCTTATGTTTTCGTCCAATTCAGCAAAGAATGAACGATTCCCTGTCATGTGGTTGCTAGCTCCATTGTCAAGGAACCACATACCTTCTTCCTTGTGATCTGAAGTGACACATTTGTCTTCATTGAGAAGAACCATATCCATGGTTTGCTCGCATATGGACAGCATGACAGCCTTTTCTTCTTCCTGAGTCTTTGTTAAATTCAACTCTCCTTTGCGCTTGGGAGAACGACACTCTGAAGCATAATGTCCATATTTGTTGCAATTAAAACATTTGATATGGCTTTTATCTTTACCTGTACTGCTACTGCCGTGTGTGTCTTGTCGTGATGCATTGAAACTACTTCGATCTCCTCTGCCACAACCATGGCCTCGTCCACGCCAATTTCCTCGGCTTGATCCTTCTGATCTGCCGATTCCTGTGCCTCTGCTGGTTGATGACGAGGACTCTCTATTGCTGCTATTCTTTTGCCGTGCTTGCCACTCAGCGTGAGTGAGCAATAGTTGTCCGTCGCTGCTGGTGTGGGCATTCATGGTGCGAAGCCGTAAATGTTCTTCATATGCTTTCAATCTCCCAATTTCTTCCTCGAAGGTCATTGTTTCCAGATCGGAGTATTGCTCAATGGATGCAACTAGTTGGAAGAACTTTTCGGGCACTGAGTCGAGCAGTTTTTTGACCAACGTAGCATCCTCTAGGGTGGCGCCAAGGTTGCTGTACCTTGCCGACATGCTGCTCAACTTTCCTGCAAAATCATCCACAGAGTCTCCCTCTTTCATGCACATTGCTTCAAACTCGCTCTTCAAAGTCTGGAGTCGCGCCTTCTGTACTTGATCAGCGCCCAGAAATCGAGTCTTCAGTGCTTCCCAGATCTCCTTGGATGTCTTCTTCTTTGCAACCTGCAAAAGAACATCCTCTGGGATTGCTTGAAATATGAATGCTTTTGCTGCTTTGTCCTTCTTCTCTTCTACGGCCACTCCAACCGATGGTTGAACCGCCTCCCAGATACCCTGAGCATCCATGATGGCCTCCATCTTGATCGCCCATGTCGTGTAGTTGGACGTCGTCAAGGTTAGAGTTTGGAACGTCACCCCGGCGTTCTCCTTTGCCGCCATGGATTTGCAGTTCTGAGGACTTCAGCGTGAACCTAGGAGCTCTGATACCAAGTGTTGGATATTAGCTGCCTAGGATCGAACGCTCCTTCCTCTGTTCTGAACTCTGGATGCTTCAGAAGTTAAGCAAAACGGCAATAGACAAAAACTGGAAATCGATGTTCAGAGGACAAAGCAAGCAATTGGTGCTGCTCAATCTTGCGCAGCTTTTCTGGGTTTTCATTGCTCATATTTAAAGGACTGAATTTACAAAGGACCGACTCAATTACAGACTTCAACGAATTGAACTCGGACTCGGCTACTGTAGTCTAAACGGCAAAACTGAAAACAACCCGAACTCTGATTTCTATATTTCTTCAGAGTCCTAACTCAATACAGAGATGAAACAAACTCCTTTTCTGAACCTGAGGCGACTAAGATCAGGATTACAACTATCAAAATGCACTTGTCGGGGTGAACTTTGCAACTTTCCTTTACATGAGCACGAAATTTCACCTGTTCAGCAAATATGTTTTGAGGCTTTGAGATATACTTGCATCATGGTGGCATGTCCAGTTAAAATGTGAATTAAGTGCTAGTTCCATTTTCAACCAACAAAGATATTTTTAAAAAAAATCCTAAGAATACCAGATGTAGAAGAGGGTTTGTGCTGCATAATTTCAAGATCGAACTCAATTGCATTAGCGAGATAAAAAAAAAAGACAAACACATGCTTAAAACACACTATTTCAGCATGTGTTTGTCTTCTTCCCTATCTCATGAATGTAATTGGTTTCGAAATTTTTCAGAAACATCCAGCATACTCTTCCCTACACCTGTTAATATCTTGGGGATTTTTAGAAAGTTTGCAAGGTAGGTGAAATAATTTTGCATAAAACTCGTATTCTCACCTTAAATTTCGCCATACAGCGGGAATCATTTGTTATACATGGTTCTACACTCTTGATGTATTCACTTTTTAGGCGTGGTGGGATTGAACGGTTGGTAGGTTGACAACGGCAGGGAATTTTGTGGTTTCATGGCTCGCCGCATCTCCATCAGCCGGTCGGAGACGACATACGCTAGCCATTGTTCACATTGTGATTCTCTCAAAGTTTCCCTTTGGCAAAGACCTCGCTGGGAAGCATCTCCAGGCATCGCCACACGTGTAGGCAGGAACCTTTGCTTGCAATGCCATTGCCATCGAATGAGGTGCAGGGTCCCGATTGCGACTCTTATGACAGTTTGCCTCTTTAAGACTGAACCCAACGAAAATCAGACTACAAGCTCTAAACAGTACAGCCTGCATTTGATTTGGGCTTTTATATTAAGTTGATTCCCAACCATAGCATAAATTCCCTGCTTGTATATCGACCATCAGAACAAACCTCTTCTTCACATATAGCACACGCGCGAACATGACTTGAATTTGCGTATGGTACGGTACATGACACGCGCCAACTCTTAAAGCAAAGCATTATGTAATAATATTTGGTATGAAACAACGTAGATAAGATATGTTTTCCTTCTAACCGTCAAGTGTTTTTGTATTTGTATATAGTAATTGTACTACACAAAAAGTCTAACAATAATGGAAGATAACTGCATGAGGAAGACTTCTGAAAACATGTTGGCAATGTCAAAGCAAAATATTCAGAAAAGGATGTGAGCAATGGATCCAGGCTTGCTTGATTTGTAATATTATTTGCTTCTGATTCAAGGAGGACTTCAGCAACCAAGTATTTGTTGAGCTTGCTTGTCAATCCATGGACAGCACACCAGCAATCAGCATGGGCTAAATAGTAACACAGATAGCAACAAATACGTCATTATTTTCTGATTTGTATGTACATCGCTTCAGAATATTTACTTTATACCAAATCAAGAAAGTAAAAATGTCTGCACTTTTTTAGGGCAAAAAAAATGCAGAGGTTTCCCACAATTATGTATTTCTCAAAAGTTTATGTACAAAGGCTAAATCCAAGTGAAAGAAAGGAACCAAAGAAACGAGAACAAAGAGGAAAAAAAACTCAATCAGGTTCTAAAGAAGAAAGCCAAATAGGTTCTGCTGTTACACCCATAGCAATCAGATAGGCTAAGGTCTGATACCCAGACCGGATGCTAAAAGTGCAACCGATAATACTCTCTCCGTTTAATAATACTAGCTACATGCCCGTGCGTTGCTACGAAAAACAAAATTGATAACGAAAAATAAAAATAAAAAAAATTATTTTACATGATCAAACATCTATCTTTAACGCTTCGTTTCTTGTGAAAGCTGGCTAATTAAAGCAACGTTTCGTTTCTTGAGTAGGGCAATTAAGCAGGGCAATTAAGTAGAGCAATTAAACAGGGCAATTAATGACGTGTAGAATGGACCACTGCCACCAAGTGGTGCTTTAGAATAGTAGAGATAAGTCAAATATCTTGAGAATTGCAAATCTATGCTAGTTTAGCCAATATATGGTACGAATGTCTTCTGGCTAAGGCTACAGCTCGAGCCCTACTTGTTATGCGGGTTTATTTATGAATTTTTAGAATTTGATTCCGAAATGTAACACCCATAAAACAAAAGGAATTCCCTGGCCGATCGAAATCGGCCTATTCTTTTTTCCCCTGGTCCAACCCAGCTCACTCAGCCTCTTCTCCCTCCCCCCTTCTTAGTCCTCCCTCCACTCCTTTTCTCTCTCCTCTCCCTCCATTGTGGCCCGACCGAGCTCTCTCCTCCCTCTTTCTCGCGCTGCCTCCCCCTTTTTATCCGTGCAAATGAGCTCCCCAACCGCTGCCACCTTATCTCCTCTTCCCCTGCGCCTTATCCCCTCTCCGGCCTTCGGCCATTGCGAAACCACCACCTCCTCTTTCGGCTGGCCACCCCACTGCCCACTCCCCCTCCCCTATAAACCCCCCTGTGCTCCCTCTACTCCCCACACTCCCCCTCCCCCCCCCCGCGCTCTCCTCCCTCTCGGCCGCCTCGTTGTCGACGCCGCCCGCCTTCCCCCGTCTCCCTCCAGCCCCGTCGACCCCATCGCCAAACTCGCCCCGCTCCGCCGTCGCCTCCTACCCCTCCGTCGCCGTCCCGACCGCCGACTGCCCCTCGTGCATGCACAGGAGCGCGACCTGCAACGCGTCGCCGTGCGCCAGGTGCACCATGGACCAGGTCCACGCTAGTGGGCACACCTGTCGGTCAAAGAGGATTTTCCCTCCATTTCTTTTATTTCATGAAAAACAATTATGATGCAAGCGTGATGTCATAAACTAGTTTTTGATTTAAAAATATATTCAAAAATCCAAAATTGCCACTGATGTCATCATTGTGCAATAATTTATATTTTATTTAGAAAAATAATTCAAAAAATCAGAAAATTCATTTTTCTTCATTTTATGTGTTTTTAAAATTCCGGGAGTCCGTTGTCGCACGTTCGAACTCCATTTGGCTCCATTTTTCTTTCTAAATTCATCTAAAATCCTAAGTTTATGTTTTATGCTAGTTTGGTATTTTATTTGGATTTATTTGTATTTTATTTGAAATTTCAGAGAGTTACAGGAGTCCGCATTCGATGAATTCGAGCAGCTACCCGTCAAGCAAGGCAAGTTACACCCTTGACCATGTTGATCCTAGATTTTAATGTGTATTTTAATTCAAATTATTGCATGTATAATTTTATCAGTGTAATTTAAATTCCCAGTTTTAAATGTATAGTTACTACTATTTGTTATGACCTCAATTGACTTTGATATTTCATATACTTTGTCACCTTAAGAAAAATATCACTAGTTGGTACATTAATATAGTATTGACTAGTTCTATATAGTAAATGGCTTAGACCTGAATTTAGGATTTTTGTGGGAATTTGAACCAAACAAAGATTTCTATTGAAATAAAATTACTATCTGGTTTTGGTGTGCTATGGAATCTAGAAAAGAGTGATATTGTGCGAAAGAAAGTAAGAATGTGATTTAGACCGGGCGAGAAATGGTTGTGAGATGGTTTCGTCATGGTTCTGGGTTTGTGGAAAGTCTCGCCTAGATAGTTAAGGACTGATATATGAGTTGCTGAATGTAAACACAACCGTACTACCACAAGTCTGGTATGGGACAGACCTGGCTAACTAATTTGCAAAGTTCCATTATCGGTTATGCCAAATGGGTGATTTTTCGACGCAATAGGGGGCTTCTGGACTAGGTGGTTTTAATCCTACCAGCGGTGGAACCTTAGCGGGGCATGATTGGCTTGGAATGGCACATTATAAAGGCCTTTTTATAATCACTTAGTCACACGCCTAAGGAAGCGTGTCTTGCTGACATATTAAGCTGATTATCTCTTGTGAGTAAAGTTGTACAACCTCTGTAGAGTATAAAATAATCGATTAGCTGCATCCGCGGTCATGTGCATGCCGAGTTGGCCTTTCGCAGATTAGACTTTGGTTTTTCAAAAGTGATTTCAGAGAGAAAGATGATTTATACATGGAAAAGGGTTCCACAGGGAAGAAAAATTGGAATTAAGCTTCGGGTTTCATTTTGTGTTGAAAATTTGTTTAAAACTCAGTTTTATTAATCAACTATGTCTTCAAAATTATTTATTGTATTTGAAATATTGCTTATTGCTCAAACTAAATGTATTATGCCATCCTTTGTTGTCCTTACATTAAAAATGCATCTCCTATGTAACTTGTCGAGTACTTTTGTACTCACCCTTGCTTACTCTATTGATTCAAAGCGGAGTTCTACACCAGTGAGGCTATTGATGACTAGGCTGCTACCCTAGTCAATTGCCTGTGGTAAATTTGCTGAATTCTACTACGATTTTATCTTACCTCCACTGTGTTATTTTATGTTGGCTTACCTTCATTTATGTTCTAAACTCTAATAAGTAAATAAATAAAATTTTACTTGATATGTTGTGGTATCATTTCTACTGTATGTACTAGCTTTTTCTAAACTAGTACATGATACATAGAGGATTTCAAAAGTATTTTTCCGGGGTCCAACACATAACACCTAAGTTGCTGCGTTGTAAGGAGTATAACTGCCTTAAGTACTCGCATCGTTGAAAAGATCTTGAGAACGCCAGTTTTGGAATGGAGTGTACTTCTTGTGTTTTTGCCATGTTCAGCGCACGGCCAGGGAAATCATTTCATTTCATACAAAATAGTTTATAGGAATTGCTAATTTGATAGCGTCCTCACCAAATCTTTAGTAAGGATGCCCTCTCATTCTGATAAGTGGTAGCACCTCCTTCCTTCCTCACTTTTCTTTCCTCTCAAAGGCTCTCTCGTTGTGACACCTGGTGTCATCCCCCTTCCCTCTCCATTCTCTTCCCTTCAAACTCAAAATTGTTTGTGTTTTTCAAAATTTCCCCTCAATTTTTTTGATAAGAAGTATTTTTTAATCATTTTTGAAAGTTCTATAATCAAAACTTTTTGAATCGAAAGTTTTTTGAATAGAAAAAAAAAAGTTGAAATACTTTGATGACTTAATGTATTCCTTTGATATTTATAGATTACAATACAAAAGTCCATGACTACAACAAGTAATCAAAACAAATAGGGAATCAAATAAACCTAAGTTAGGCCCTGTTTGGTACAGTTCCAGAATCTAGTAGAAACGGAAACGGTTCCAGATTCTTGGTAGAAACGTTTCAGGTAGAATCAGAATCACTGTCTGGAAACCGTTTGGCTAGCTGTCTGGATTCTATGAATCGGGGTGGAACGGGGTTGAGGGTGATTCAGCTCCGGTGTGGAAAAAGAAGAAACGTTCCGAGGAGAAACGTTATGAGCTTTAACCCGTTTAACTAGGTTTCTCCCATATTCTAGTAGAAACAGTCCGGTTCCAAATTGCCAAACGGGGTTTTACTATTCCTCGTCCAATACGGCAACTATTCACGGAACGACACAGAGCCAATGCGGCATATGCATACAACGCATCCGTCGAAGACTCCTTCTCTAACAAGCATATCCAAGCTTACTGGGATACCATGACACCGAAAACTAGCCAAAAAAAAAGGGAATTACTAGGGATCGGACGTCTGTTTTTTTTTTTGCAACATTTTTTTCTACGCGTGAAACATTTTTTTCTACGTAGTGAATAATTTTCTTCGACAAACAGTAAAAAAAATGTTTCATACGTTAAAAAAAATGTTTCATACGTTCAAAAATAATGTTGCGGGATGTCCGAAAAAAACAAAAATCGGATGTCCGGATGGAAGTTTCACCCAAAAAAAAACATTGTGGTCTTCGTTAAGTGGGTGATTTGCTCAGTTTTGATAGCTGAAAGGGTGTTAAATACCTGGTTTTAAAGTCAGGGAGGGGTTGATTTCTTCCAGACATGGGCAAAAGTTAAAGACCTGAAAGCTGAAGCTCTTCAGGCCTAGCTACTGCACAAATGATATTTGCCTGAACATTGAAGAAACCGAAAGAAGCCTGAAAAAGCAATTAAAATTCTTACGACTTTGCTCCGTGTACGATGGAAGCATGCGGGCAAGGCGAAGATCGAGGGAATGAGATGTGCTGCGGTGCACAAACAACGTGTGGCAATTCATTCACCGCTGTCAATATGAACGGTGCCATGAATTTCCTTGTCGATTTTGACTAGACCAACCGTAGCTTTCACTCCCTCGCTGCACTCTCTGAAACACGAACAGTATTACCATGCATATCTCATGCTCACACACCACTGATCGATGCAGATGTGAGGTCTGGACCATGCACGACAATTCGGAGGAACACGACTAGTAGTACTGTTCGTGTACAGAGATCGATCTCGATGGATTCCGTTGAACTCGACTAATATATAGTACTAATCGAGCTTATGCATTCCGTTGTACAGAGATCGATTTCGATGGATCTGTCGATATCCACCTTTCACCCAAGGGTGTCCTCCGCTTTCCAACAGGAAAGGAGCAGTCCTACAATAACATCCAGTTCTCTCACACAGTAGTCTGATCAAAAGGCCGTGCTCAGGATCTTTCCTAGTGCTATGATCCGGAGCATCCTAGCAACCAACACTACTTAAGATTTAGCCATCAGTACCGGTTCACAATAGCCATCAGTACCAGTACAAGCATTACATGTGTTTATATCAAAACATAGTTGATATACAATTCTGGTGTTTATGATATGAAATATATTTATATCCATAATACAATTGTAACAACTCTCATATATATGTTATTAATCTGCACAGCTATAATCTAGACCCCACCAAAATCTAAAGTATAGATTTGTCTTTGTTGGAAATTTCTAGCCTTCCAGAGCGAGAACAGTGGCTTCTTTTACATTTCCTGTCTTAATAGTGTAATAACAAATAGATTTGCCAAAAATACCATCCAATAGTCCAAGATTTGGCAACTTTGGAATCACTTGACATTTCGAGCAAGGTCTTTGCACTACACAAATGGACATCACAAACGGTTCTAAAAAAAATATCACAGATAGTTTTGTAAACCATACGTAAGCATGCATCAGTGATAATAACAGCACATCCCAAACGGTTTTTCAATTGTCCGTGAAACACATATCACAGACGGTTCTAGCTAAGAACTGTCTGCGATATGTTCTTAGCTAGAACCGTCTGTGATGATCTCATATCACAGACTGTTCTAGGTAAGAACCATTTGTGATACAATTTTTTATTACCGAAGCTTTTTCTGTTTATTGGCTAGCCTCAGGAAATGCTAGCCATGCCCTCTGAAATAAGCATAATACTGATTACACATCCACAAGTAAATGCACAAGTACCACATCACATCCATTTCAGAAGTCAACTCACATATATTAACAAATTGAATGCACAAGTACATATGCCATTACAATTCACAAATCCACAGCAGAAGTACACATGCCACTACAATATACAACTCATTAGGTTACGCAGTGGAACTCACCTTCTGACTTCACGGCCTCACGTAGCAAGAAGTAAGCGAGTTGTCCTCGAATTTTGTGCAGATCGGCTTGTTCCAATGCAGTTGTAGCGATTTTCGCAAACTGTCGATGGGGATATTAAAGTCGTGCATATATATATAAATTGATAAGTAATTATTGGAAGATTGACAAACCTCTAGGACATTTGTCCTCATTGTAGCAATGATGAGTTGCATGTTGTGGCAAATGTAGAATCCACATATGTTATTTCCCTTCATGGAAAGTCCACATCGTGGTTCAGCAGCCCTCCCTTGGATAGCCCTCCATAGGCTATGTACAGTTTGAACGACCTTGTGATTCAAAAAGGTTAGCCTCAGGCATTCTACAATAGCCTTACACCTTGAAGGACCTACAACACATTTATATATGGAGTGAATGTGATTACCTGTTTAGTAATAAGGCGATAGGCTTCAAGTTGTGGCTGCCGCACTTTAGGGAATCTATGTACATAATCCAGTTCTTTGTTGGTACAATTACAATAAGAACCCAGTAAAACCTACACAGGTATTTTTTCATGGTCATTCAACCTAACTTCAAGTTATGTGTAAAGTACAAATCAATAAGTATTACAACTAGCGCAGCACTTACCCTGGGTTGTGGGGGAGAAGTATGTACTCTTTATCACGTTGAGCCAACAACGCACTTGTCATGTAATACTTGACCGCTTGTAGATTGTAGTTCATGCTTTTCTTGGAGACCAGATGTGGATCGAGGAAACCTATCGGTTCATCTTTTTGTGGCTTCAAGGATTATGTATCTATATGTACAAAAGCAAGGTGTTAGATACACACACACATTTACCGATATATATATGACATTTATCGATATTGCACAGATTAGACCATGAAGGCACACATTTACAATGTCTAGCATCTCAAGAGCGAGGCATCGAGGGCGTTGAGGTTGTAGATATCGAACATGTCACTGAAGTCAACCCCGAAGAAGCCCTCTGATGACTGGTTGAACAGATGCCCCTCCTTGAAACTAACTGGGATACATGATATCCATTGTTCCACAGGCTTGTTGGCTTGTTCCATGTACCATTTATGCAATCTGATGCAAGCCAATGGAAGTTTTTGTAGGCGCTCTCCTAGTAAGAAAGGCTCTCTTAGCTTGTATCTCTAGGTCAACGAAGCAAACAGATAGTCAGGGGCTAACGATAGTTAGGGGCCTCCTATATCTGCTTTGATTTTCCCTTGTTCCCTGAAGAACTATGTAATGCTTCCTGTTGGACGGGTTGATTACATAGAAGAATTGAACAACTTGGTTAGCGAGTACGAATGGTTTGTCTTGGTATCCGACACGTTCACGGTCCACAGTGGTGACACCGTACTTGTCAACACTCACCTGCTAGGTTGACCCAATGGCATAGAAATAAGGGGATCTTGAAAAGTATGTAATCGAGCTCCCAAATATTCTTTGTGAATCCATAGTAGAAGCTCCTTGTTGACCCAGCAGTATTGAATGCATCAATACGGACACCGCTATTCTGGTTTGTGCTCTTTATATCCTAATTTCTCATGTAAAATGTGTGTACCCATTTAAGTTGTATCCTTTCCATGTCACAACTATAAATGTTGGCCCTTTTGCCAACTATATTAACTATCACATGACAAGCTCCCAGTGATGTGTTACTCCTTCAACCATCTATTGAACTGAAGGTTGTGCTGTCTCTTGATCCAAGACTCCTATCACGCAGGATTCTCTTGCTGTAGCAAGTTTTTGTGCTCATCGATATATGGGCATATTACAGCCATGTGTTGCAAAACCATGAAATGAGCTTGAGTACATGCAACCGAATCAGGTGTGATTGCTTTCCTTCCGATGGTCTCAATATCCTAGAGCAACCCCTTGTGGCGAGATCGAGGCACACCTATCGGTTCAACCTAAGCCATGTAATCAACATAGAATTCAATTACCTTTTTGGTTGCATAACCTTCGACAATGTTCCCCTCTGGTCGAGATCGATTCCATAAGTAGGACTTAATAATTCCAATATACCTCTCAAACGGGTATATGCTATGTAGGAATATAGGCCCGCACATCTTTATCTCTCTTATAAGGTGAATAATGAGATGGACCATGATATCGACAAATGACGGAGGGAAATACATCTCAAGATTACACGGAATCATCACCACCTCGCCCTTTAGAGCATCTAGTCCTTCAGGATTGATGACCTTATGAGCAATTGTGTTAAAGAAATAATACAGCTTCGTGATTGTCTCACAGACCTTGAACAACAAAATAGTTCTAATTGCAACAGGGAGTATCTGTGTCATCAGCATATGACAATCATAATAATTCATGCCAAATAATTTCAAATCTTGCATCGAAATAAGTCTCTTTATGTTGGAGGAGTAACCGGACGGAACTTTCACACCATCCAAGCACTGGCATAGTTCAGTTCTTTCGGCCTTGGACAGAGTGTAACAAGCTAGTTCGCAGTATGTTCGGCCTTTATCGGTCTCTTTTGGAGCTAACTCAAGTCTGATGCCCATCTTGACCAAGTCAAGTCGTGTGTTGATACCATCCTTTGTTTTGCCCTTAATGTTCTGTAAGAGACTAATCAAGCTATCTCATACATTCTTCTCTACGTGCATGACGTCGATGCAGTGGCGAACTTATAAGTGCTCCCAATAAGGTAGGTCCCAAAATATTGATCTCTTCTTCCATATGCTCTTCTTATGGGTCCTCAATTTACATCCCTTTCCATGAGCAACACCCAGCTCATTAACCATATCATGAACATCTCTCCCGCTCAAAGGCCTTGGAGCTAAACCATCCTTGTTCCTTCTATCGAATTATTTCTTCATCTTGTAGTATGGGTGATTCCTACAAAGGAACCTACAGTGGCTCATGTACACGGTTTTGCGCAAGTGATTTAGCCACACACTCTCGATATCATCTAAGCAGTGAGTACAAGCTTTAGTTTCTTTTGTACTCTGGCCTAACAGGTCAGGAAGGGCAGGATAATCATTTATGGTACAGAATAACATGCAGTGCAAAGTGAAGTTCTCTCGTTTGTACACATTCCATAACTGTACCCTAGGAACCCACAATGTTTTCAGATCTTCCACTAATGGTTCTATGTACACATCAATATCATTCTCAAGTTGCTTCAGGTCTTGGATAAGTATAGACAATAAAATATACTTCCGTTTCGTAGAAAACCAAGGAGAAAGCTATAGATATATAGATTCATGAGCCAAGTGCTATGACGACTACTCAAGTTAAATATATACATTCCATCTGTACTCAATCCAAACCTTGTATTCCTCGGTTCTGCACCGAATTCTTCAAACCTCCTATCGATGTTTCTCTACTAGACGAAATCAGTAGGGTGCTTTAGCATTTCATCATTCTTATGCTCCTCTGAGTGCAAACATAATAGTTTTGCCTCCTTTGGGTTCACATATAAATGTTTCAAACGAAGAATTACAGGTAGATACATGCCATCTTAGCAGGAGGTCCTTTCTCCACCTCGATTCCATCATCGTCATCATGATATGAATAATTCTTATGCTTGTACCATGATGTGTTGCACACCAAACATATATGCAAGTTTGTGTAGTCTTTGCGGTAGAGGATACATTCGTTCGGACATGCTTGTATTCTTTCTACTTCCATTCTCAAGGGACAAAGAACATTCTTGGCTTTGTAGGTGATTGTCGGCAACTCGTTTCCCTCTAGAAGCATGTCCGCTAATAGACCTAACAATGCCATGAAACTATTGTCATACCAATCGTTGCTTGCCTTCAGTTTCAATGGTTCAAGCATGGATGACAACCTTGTGTATTTTGACTTGTAGCCCGAGAACAAAGGTTGCTCCGAGTCCTCCATTAAGCCTCGGAATTCACCATATTCTATCTCATAACGGTTCCCTTCTTCATCACACAACATCTTATCCAAATTGTCATCTTGCAGCCTATCCTCATCGGAGGCACAATTGATATCATCCAACATATCATGGACTTCATCGGTGATGTTAATACTACCTTCCAATATAATATGTTCTTCACTGTGACTAGTCCAACAATTATAATCCCCTTTTGAAACCCCTTATAATCAAGTGTGCTTCGATTTGCGCTGATTTTTGAAACATCATCGTATTATCATAGTTAATGCATGGACAAGACATAAATTGCACCTCTTATTAAACATATCCCCCTCTGTAGCTTTTTTAAAAGCAGAGATGCCATTAATGTACTCAGCACTCGCACAGTTCTCAATGTACATCCAGCTTCGATTCATCTATGCTATGTATATAACAATTAGTGTTAAATATTGAAGTAGACTATACATGATCTAAAGTAGCTAGCAATTAGAACTAATAATAGTCTATGATGGCTAGTATCACATATTCACATTTGGTTAACCACCAATTTCTGCTATGTGCAACAAAATTATGTCAAATGTTTAATACTTGCTATAAAAAGAAGTATTTTCAAATATCTCTTTACCAAGCTAGCTACATATTGAATATAATGCAATTAGAACCAACTACTACTTTAGATCATAAAGAACTAATGGATCTACACCAAGATAGATCTAAACCATATACAATTCTCTCTTCACCCAGCTAGATCTAGAATATAATGCAATTAGAACTAATTAATAAACTTAGATCGCCAAGAACAAATGGATCTACAATCACTATTCGAAATCAATGGTCTCCTTTCATCAGATCGCCTCACAACCGCAGCAACCTTAAAGATAGATCGAAAACACTAAAAAAACTAAGTGGGTCGGGGCTCTATTTTATATATTTTGCAGGAAGTATCACATACGGTTTTAGCTAAAACCCGTTTGTAATGTGCATTGGCATTATCATAGACGTTTTTGGTTAAAACCATCCATGATACCAATGCACATCACAGACGGTTTAGCCAAAAATCGTCTGCGATGTGCACTGCCATGCCAAAACAGTATGTGCTGTGCATTGATGTCACAGACGATTTTAGCCAAAA
This sequence comes from Rhipidocladum racemiflorum, assembly GCA_036346355.1. Taxonomy (NCBI): domain Eukaryota; kingdom Viridiplantae; phylum Streptophyta; class Magnoliopsida; order Poales; family Poaceae; genus Rhipidocladum; species Rhipidocladum racemiflorum. Next base: position 46,915,000 of record CM070577.1, on the reverse strand, counting down.
AAAAATCATCTATAATGTGCCACCATCTGTGATGTACACCCATCACAAATGGTTCTTTGAAAACTGTTTGTGATTATATTTAACACAGACGGTTTTTGAAAACCGCCTATGATGAGGAATCTAATATAGTCCTTTTCTGTAGTAGTGAAAGTAAATATATTAGGTTTTCTTTGTGAAAGTAAATATATTAGGCTGTTGAAAGCCTTCAGAGGTACATTGTCCATGGAATATTACAACAGAAATTTCAAGCTGGAATTTGCATTGGTTATTGTTGCCGCCAGATGGTTGCAAGCAAAACAGTCAAGTAAGGGCATGTTTGGTTTTGATGTGGATTCTCCAAAAGCTGATTCTAGATTGTGGCTGTAGAGAAGCTAATTCTCCAAAAGTTGAATCTCCAAAAAGCTAAGCTATTTGGCATCCTGGCTTTAGGAAAGGCAGGCTGGTAACTTTTGAAGTGTAATGTCTGTAATACCCCTAGCTCTCCACCATGAGATGATTGATCTGGTTCATATGTGTAGCATAGAAAAAGAAACATGCAAGGTTTGTCAGTCCCTCCATAAAGAATGTGGGACTGTTCAAATATTTCCCCTAATGCATATATAATAAGCATGTGAGACAGGATGAGTATTAGGTGAAAATGTGTAACACCCCGGCATTTACTATGCCTGAATGCTACCAAACAAAAGCTAAACAACATCTAAATAACATAATTAAACATAAATTCCAGCAAAGGCGCACATGCTAAAAACCGAGATTTCGGCAGCATCTCCTTTGTTTTAACATGAATTGAAGCAACAACAATAATAACATGTCAATGTGGCATAACGAACGATAGCAATAACATGATCAAACGGAAAAACAGCCACCATACCACTAAGGATATAAATTCTATCCATCACATGAAAAATATGGACTAATCAATTACTCATAACAACCAACGAATCATCGAAACCATAGTTTAGTTCAATGAATTAACCATAACCATAAGGGAAGGAACATGTCATTGTTTAAATGTGTGATGCTAAGTGATGACGTGTGACTAGCTCCCTTTCCCGCATGTCGGATTCATGGTACCTAAAAGAAAACAACATGAACACAAGCGTGAGTTCATCACTCAGCAAGTATATTGCAATGGCACAAACATAAACAATTACATAGCAATAATATCTCACATCATGTAAACCATCTCATTCATGGTCACATATTATCATCATCATCAATATGTATGAAGTGCAATGCGATGCTCATGTCTCCTTGGAAACTCATACCGGTATGGTTGAGTACACACCCGTCGGTGTGCACCCTCTCCCCCCTTCCATCCCGAAGATGGAGGGTGCCTACTCCTTGCTTCCGTTCACCGCGGTGAATCGAATCACGATGTAGGACTTACTCATTGGCTCTCCGGAATAGTAATAACTTTCTCACCGACCTTCCCCGGATTAGTTATGACTTTCTCACCGCCCGGGCCATGTATCATGCCATGTCATGTATGCAAATATGCCAACATCATAAATCACTCTTACGTTAACACATGGCATCATAACATAGTAAGCATATTCATCATATCATTGGCAATCATTAAAGCATGGCATGTGATCATATCATATATCCAATTTCATCTATTCTCAACAAGCAACCTACAAACCGCTATCCATTACAATACACTTGCCTCGACCACAAGCAATGGATTGGCGGGAACTAGAAGGCACTCCCGGGGTCGCACCACCTGCACATAGGTACCACACACTCACAATCATGTCCACAAAATAGTAGGCAAACCCTCATCTACCCCGACATTGCCAACTACTCGCAAAACCCAAAAACAGAGGTTCTGTCCCGTCGGGACAGCAGCCTTCCAAAAGGCATAACTCGGGTTCTAAGACACCAAATGAATTAAACAAGTACATCCTTGCATAGCTTAGGAAATTTCCCAACTTTTTCTAGGTATATGGAAAGACTGATTCGGACTCTAAAGTTGTTTAATCTACAAAATACCATGATCTATTCCAATCACGTCACAGATTTTAACACGCTCGGTAAAACAGTCATAACTTTCAAACGGCTGATCGGATTTGGACGTTCTTTATATCCACGGAAAGACAATGAAATTATCTACAACTTATTCAACATCCGTACGACCATATTCGAACTCTATATTGGTGAAAAACCGAACCCTAGGTCGACTGCTCATGCTGTCCGAAACAGAGAACGTGACCAACTCAAGAATCCATCTAATCTAATCAAATCTAGCACCACCAATTGATCTAAAAACTTTATAAACACCCTTATAACAGTACCTAGACCAACCCCAAGGATTCCCATGTCCATACCTTTGCCCAACGCACGAAAACTGAACGGATCTCCTCCTGGTTCGCTCCTCGCTCCTTGCTCCTCGCTCCAATGGATGGATCCTCGAGGTGCAGGGGGTGGGGAGGCCACCCTAGGGCAGCAAGGGGGTGGAGGAGAGGTGGTGGAGAGGTGGAGAGGCAAGGGGCAAAGGGGGTGGGGGCGCACGGCCAAGGAGGAAGAGGGGAAGGTGGGGGTGGCGGCTAGGGCATGGAGGAGGGAGGTGGGGGCGCAGGGCAGGGGCAGGGGCAGCCCTTTTTACCAGCCCAAACTGGTCTCCTACTCCTAAAAGGACTCAAACTCTCCCCCACTAAGCCCCACGACCCTTTCCCTAGGCCCAAACTCCCCCGGAAAGGCCCAAAACCTTGGAAACAGCCTGGAAACGCGATTAAACCTCATAGCGTATGGTTTTAACCTTAATTCCATATTTTATAATGTTTTTGACCTTATCAAGCACATTAAATAAGGTTACGACACTCCGTGGTGTCACACTCTTCCCCCCTTCAACAGGATTCGACCTCGAATCTGAAAGACGCCAAAAACAACAACAAAGTCCCCAAGGGACAAAAGACTTTTCTGCAGCACACAACATTCGCACAACGACTCAAACCGGAACAAACGACAAGCGAGCTCCCAAAACCAACCCTTGTGTTGATTTAGCTCAAGAGAGTGCAACCTCTCATGATTCCCTCTTCACCTCAATTCCCAAATAGACCACGAAAGAAGAACGGTCTCACACTCCTCCATCCATCCCTCATTGGCACTAACGTGCCCGATCCCTTTAATCGAAACTACTCTCCAGAAGGGCACGGCACCAACCTCTAGAACCCTCTTCATCTCCCACGCACAAACGTGTTTTCACACCTCAACCTCTCTACTGTGGTTCGCCATATTCAAAACAACGACGAACCAAGTTAGACAAATACTCCAAGACCACCAACTATTTGAACAAACGAGGTTAAGACCTTGCAAAGGATTGCTCTTTTACAAAAGACCGATACCCAACACTACCGCCTAAAGGAAAAGGCCCACCTTACAATTAGGGTCCTTAAACTCGCAAGAAAAAAAATGTAACAACCAAACAAAATCGCTACGGTTGACACAACCTCGTTCAACCTCAGCAACAGAAAGGTCCAATACACTCTGAAAAGGAAAACAATTACTAGCAACCACCAAGTGGTCCACTAATACTCTAATCAACCCTACCGAGGAACATCTCAACGACACAATTCTCCACGAAGGTTTGCATTGAGTCATACACAACCTTCCACTCAAAGGACCACGATAAAGACCACAATCATTGAGTGAGCTCAACCATAAACATGAACCCAAGTGGCCCTCATCCAACAACTCAAACCCCAAAGCGCTAAAACCACTTTGGAAAGGATTCGACAACAACCAGAGAGTATTCATTTTAATTTCCTAAGCCAAAACGCAAAGGAAACACAAATCCCTTCACCACAACCAACACCAGACATTATTCATTCTTTTCTTTTCATACTAGAAAGCAAGGGAAATCTCGTTTCATGACATGAATGCACATTCTTCAAGAGCACTCCGGATTAGTCATATCTCCATATATGACTTTCTCACCGACCTGACTCAACGACTCTTTTATCATTTAACATCTATACACGATGTCTTGTTTACTTTTCACCATTCATTCATCATAGAACAACAATACCGAAAAGTCATTCACCAAAAGACTTCTCCCTCGGTATCACATGATTGAAATACACATAACACTGACGGTTGCGCTAAATCATATAGACTATGACGGCAACATCGTTAACAACAAAACACCACATCGTGTGAAAACCCATCATCCATTTAAAACTAACCTTGCAAAACCTCGCAAAATCAAACTCAACCCTTTGGAACAGAACATCGACTCCAAAGTCAAACATCTGCACACACAACCGCCATAAATTTTATCAAAAGAGAGGCAAACTAAATCCCAAAAGAAAACTCTTCACCAACTAAATTCACTTATGAAACATTCATAAAAATTCAGACTTGTGAAACATCCGCACACCAGACCCATTTTCCAAATGACTCCAACTCTAGCCAAACAGAGTTACACATCAAGGGCTTAACTCAAAAGTTTCCAACACAACCCTTCATGACCATCTGCTTCCTTTTAAAATTAATTCCAAAGATAATTTAGTGCGAACGCGAAAGGGCGCGATCGACTCAAAAAAAAAACTTTTGGGGTGTAAATCCATACTCATAGCACCAACTAAACACATTAGCCAAAACCAAATATTTGCTCCAATTTCTACGAGTTTTAGGAAACTACAAACACAAAGATATGGAACACCTTGACCGAAAACCCTTCAACCAAAATGATAAACAACCAAACCAGTCCAAAAGCTTTTGAACACAAACTCAGCATAAATACAATCATCTCTAGTACTCCACTACACTTTCCATTAAAGACTTCAATAATCACTATTTACTCCCTGAGAAGCCCCAACACAATTAAACCAAAAGTTTCACAATAAATTCTTCCTCTAGTTACCATTCCTAACACTTTTAATTAGGGTTTATGATGCTTATCAAAAAGGCACCCAACCAATACTATATCGATATGATCCCCACGGATCATCATATCATAATACATCTTATTCTACATTTGAAACATAGTACTTCAACAAATCTTTCAGCAAGATCAACATATAAATTTCATACCTCCTATATACTCACGTCTCGACAACCGAACCTTATTCAGTTAAACAATGGCTTCAACATGTAAATATTATCTCCACAGGGAAGAATTCGTAAGTGAGACTCTAAGTTATACTTTCATTAAGGATAAGATCATTTATCATGTTAATTATCCAAAGCTCACTCCATCGCAACATGTTAAAATTTTCCTCTACTTTAACCATAGTTTTCCAACGAGTAATCTAAACAGTTACCACCACTACTTAGTCATCAATAACAACGAAAGGGCATAATCATCAACCAACAACATTACTTTTAGCTACCCTATACAAATGTGATAACAAAATTACCACCACACAACATACTCCCACTATTTAAAATAGATTGAATACTAGCATTAACACTGCCTTTAACAACATCATTAGCAATAAGTCTTATGTCTTCTCAATTGATATCAATACTAGCATTGTAGAGACACAACTGTATACTTCCAAATATACTAGTAGTTTGCAACAACGTAAATAGTAACTCTAATCAACTTCCAAATTAAAGTCACTAGGCAACACGATTAAATTTCTCTATTAATCCATTAGATTAGAGCATCTTTAAACAACCAGCAAAGTTTCTTTAACAATAACAGCAGTCTACATCATCTTAATGTTTCAACTATGCATCAGGGTTTAAAACTTTAAACATAATCGGGGGTCATAAGCATTTTTTATAACAAAGCAACGGATTCTAAGCATATACATTAACACATTTAATCATTTTCGCTAAGAGCAAACTACAACACTAGTAGTCTATTTAATTTCAAGCTAGAGGTAACAACCGCATTGAATCGTTTCAACTCACAATTTAACTTAACAATACGTCATCCCATAAACCACATTGGTACATGCTACATAACATGCTAAACAACAATTCTTACTAGGGACAAACAATTTCAGTCAAAAGACTACTTTCTTTGTTTACAGCATTTTAGTTTTAAAGCTCATCCCAAAATTCGTAAGGAAACTTGACTCTCAAAATTGCAATGAGACAAACCCAAACTTGGTCATGCAAAAGGAACTCTCCAAAACACTTTTCAAGCTCAAAGGCTCCCATAGAGGAAAATGGTTGAAAGACAACTTTCTTAAAAGGGAACCAAGCGATTTAGTAATCCTTTTCAAATAAAACCTTAACACCAAACCCCAAACTTTCACGAAACAAGAAGGGTTTTCAAAAATGATTTCTCAAACCAGAAAAAATGACGAAATCAAACACCACTTACTCCTACAAAGCCACAGAAATTCAGCCCTGACAACCAGGTCTAGCATAGCACCTCAATAACTCCTTTAACCTCGGGGAAAGACAAACACAGAAATAAATTGAATGCTTCTTCCCCATAAAGCAATTAACAAACTAAACATCAAAACTGGAACGGCGCCCAAAAGAAGCGCAACACTAGACTCCTCTTCTTCGTCTTCAACCAAGGAAGACAAAACCACACACCGCATACGGAACGATCCGCGAAAATCCAATATCAAACACTTTTCTTTTGGTTTCCATCAACTAAAACCAAGAAAACCAACCAAGAACGACCATAGAACGATAAAGAACATCCGAAGGAATCCACCACCAAACTCTTCTATTTGACTCCAATCAACTACCCGTTCTACAACAGAAAGGGTAAACACTCTTCTCCTACAACGGTTAATAGTTCTTCGGTGATGGCGCTAACCGGCCATACCGTCAAACCTCACCCCTACTATGAACCAAAAGAGGTGACCGAAACTGTAGGATCGAAGTATACGAATATAGCAATCAGAGGGGGGGTGAATGATTGTGCGGAAGCTAAAACCAAATTCTTGACCTATTAAAAGTTCACCCCAAAACAGAACCAAATAATTGCCTCGTTTTCGACAAAAACAGAATGACAGAGGTTTGGTAAAACGAGAATTCCTGGAGATCCAACCGTCGAAACGATCTGAAATTTGGACACAAGAAACTAGATTCCAATACGAATCGAACCCAAAAAGAATCAGCTCGATCGGACTTACGGATCAAAAGTTATGAGCTTCGCAAGCTTGCTGTTCCAGAATTTGACGAAAACTAATCTAATCAAAACTTCAAGATTAAACAAGAACGACAAAAGATTAAACAACTAGACTTTGAGAAACACTAGATCAATACCCTAGAGAGGTTTTTGATGGATCAAATCAAGATAAAACTTAAAGAACAAAAACCAATCTAGAACTAGAACAAGCATGCAAACAAGAACCAAAACAGAAAATACTGTAGCGACGTGGTTACTGTAGCACGCAAAAATCTTGGAAGAATTGATCTTTATTTCTTGTCTAAAATACTCTCATAAAAAGAGTACAAACCCTAAAACCAAGCTCAAAGCTTGATGCGCTCAGCTCTACTTGGTGCCTTTCAACAGGAGACCCCCCACCTATTTAAAGCACCAACCAACAAGGAGTTCGAATACGATTCCTATTCCTAGAAGGAATCCGTGATCCAACACAACTCTACTTGGCCCAACCAGCCGAGTACAACTCTTGCACGCGTATGGTAACCCTTCCATACTCACGTGACTAACACTTTGCACGCGTATGGCCACCTGCCATACTCACGTGACTAACACTTTGCACGCGAATGACCTCCTGCCATTCTCACATGATTAACCATTCTTCATGTGCACCATTCTCTTAGCCCGAACGTCCCGAATGACATCCTTGACCACCAAGACCTCAGTTCCTCCTGAACCTAGTCCCGAACCTTAGTTCCTCCATGAACCTAGTTCCGGTCCCGTCATCGACCACATTCGTCTTCGAGCAATACCTGCACATGAACAAACCACAAAACAATTCCGAGCACAAGTCCACAACTTGACTCACATCAATCCATGCAACTACTCACATGAGCATTGCATAAAGTCCACTTCAAAACACACATCATGAAATCATCACAAATTTCATAATCTCAAGGTCAAACCATTTCAATTCTTGCAAAACATCCAAACTGAGCAAAACACGTTCACAACGGACAAGAAATAAAAACCCTAGAAAAAGTCCATTCACGACGGACAAGAAATCTCTGTCCGGCGTACATGTGAAACTCTCAGTTCCAAGAAGAAAACATTCCGGTGAAAACACGTTCACAACGGACCCAAAAACTTTGTCCGTTGTACATGCGAAATCAATCCTCAAAAAGCCGTTCACGACAGACCCAAAAACTTTGTCCGTCGTACATAGGAGAAAGAGGTTGTCAAAAAGCATGTTTACAAAGGACCAAGAAAGTTTGTCCGTCGTAGATGGGAAACTTACTGTTTTCTTTAGGATTGGTCCGGCGCCAAGGGAAAACTTACTGTTTCTTGTCAATTGTCAAAACACATGAACAAACACATTTTGCAAATTCAAATCTAAGTTAATTTTTCAGTTCAAAGCCAATTTTTCAGCACATGATTTCACAATCTCCCCCTTGATGAAAACATTGGCAACACCACTTAGAATTGAACATTTGGCATTCACTTTATAAAAGATTTTGAAATCCAAAGGATCAAAGACCAAAGTAAGAAAACACAAATCCCCTTTGACCAAAATGCAAAACAAAATCTCCCCCTGAGAATGAAAATGTGTGTGAATGTGCAATGCGCCCAAAAATTCCAAAAATCTCCAAACTTCTCCCAAAATTCTCAAATTTAACAACTCTCCCTTTTTCTTTAAACTTTTCAAAGATTTCCAAATTTCTCCCCTTTGACAATGGATTCATCAAGAGTAAAAGAGAGAACAGGTTCAAAATTTTTCTGAAACAATGATTTCACAAAGAGAAACAAGGGAGTGCCAAGATAGGAAAAGATGAGCTCATTCGATCATATAACCTTATATATCACATAATATGCAAAATACATGATCTTGATGTGATTTTAGCATGTTAGGGAATGACATGTATCTCAACCTCAATTCAGTCAACTATAGCCAAGTACTAAGCAAAACCTTTAGTAGAAAAACAAAGGCTCAAAGTTGAAGCAAATAACAAATCAAGGCGAGCAAGTAGTTTCAACTCCAATCTAGTGGACCAATTTAATCTTTAAACAATAAATCGCATGTGGCATGCTTGAAGCATACTTCTTTTATTTTCTAGGAGTGGCATGCTTGAAGCATACATCTTATCTTTGAGGGAATGGCATGCTTGAAGCATACATCTTAACCATTTTAAGGAAAGCATGCTTGAAGCAAATAACTTGAAGCTTTAGCCCTTTTTATTCCCTTTTCTTTTCTTTTTCTTTGATTGTAAAACATGCAAGAGTGATTAAGAGGTCTTATGAAAGAATAAAGTTGAAACCACACTTGCTTCATAGCCCAAATTTGTCAAGAGGATTCAATATCAAGCCTAGAAGAGTAAGATATCACAGAGTATTTAGCTATAGGTAATCAGTCCAGGGAATTCCACAATGTCATTTTAGTTCAAGTGAGACAATTAGATTATCATATATTAGCTCAATTACATAACATATAAAGAAATATGATAAAGTGAGCTCATCAAGTGAAAGAACTTGGCAAAGAAACTCCCTCAAAACAATCCCATTGGATGAACAATTCCAAGTTCTCCCGAATAAAAGCAAAACGAGAAGAAGACAAAGGTTTTGTGAAAATGTCTGCCAATTGATGTTCAAGATCCACATGATGAAGCACAATGTTGCCTTTTTCAACATGATCTCTAAGAAAGTGAAATCGATGTCAATGTGTTTTGTTCTAGAGTGTTGCACGGGTTCTTAGCAATGCAAATTGCACTAGTGTTATCACACAAAAGAGGAACACTATCCAAATTAACCCCATAATCTTTAAGTGTAGCTACTATCCAAAGAATTTGAGAACAACAACTAGCAAAGCCCACATATTCATTCAATGATTGATTGTGCAAATGTAAGATTGCTTTCTAGATGACCATGCAATGAGAGAATTTCCCAAGAAGTGACATGAACCAGAAGTACTTTTCCTATCAATTCTACATCCTCCAAAATCAGCATCAGAAAAAGATCTCAAACTAATGCATGAGGAAGCAGCAAGTCAAATGCCAAAATCTTGAGTTCCATGAAGATACCTGAAAATCCTTTTGACAGCTTGTCGATGTGAAGCACGTGGGGAAGCTTGAAAACGAGCACACAAGCACACAGCAAATTGTATATCCGGCCTTGATGCAGTGAGGTACAAAAGTGAACCTATCATACTTCTATATTCCTTTTGATCAACCGGCTCACCATCTTCATCAGGGTCAAGTGCGCAAGTGCTCTCCATGGGTGTCATGATCGGCTTGCTGTTTTCCATCCCAAAACGATGTAGCAAGTCTCTTGTATATTTGCTTTGATGCACAAAAGTACCATCCTTTGTTTGCTTGATTTGAAATCCCAAAAAGTATGTCAACTCACCCATCATACTCATCTCAAACTCCTTCCTCGTTGTTTCTGAAAACTCAGACACTAAAACATGAGATGAACCACCAAAGATAATATCATCAACATAAATCTGAACGAATAGTTGATCATTGCCTTGCTTGAGTAAAAAGAGAGTTTTGTCAACCTTTCCCATTAAAAAGCCCTTTTCAAGTAAAAAGGTTTTTAGCCTATCATACCATGCTCTAGGAGCTTGTTTCAAACCATACAAAGCTTTTGATAGTTTGAACACATGATTTGGAAACTTTGGATTTTCAAAACCAGGTGGTTGCTTGACAAAAACCTCCTGATTTATGTAGCCATTCAGAAAAGCACTTTTCACATCCATTTGATACAATTTGAAACCTTTGGATGCAGCAAAAGCTAAAAGGATTCTAATGGCTTCAATTCTAGCAACAGGAGCAAAGGTTTCATCAAAATCTAAGCCTTCAATTTGAGTGTAACCTTGAGCAACCAATCTAGCCTTGTTTCTAACAACAACACCATCCTCACTTTGTTTATTTTTGAAAACCCATCTAGTTCCAATAACATTAAAATCAGGAGGTGGTGAGACAAGTTTCCAAACTTTATTTCGTTCAAAATTCTCTAATTCTTCATGCATGGCATTGATCCAAGATTCGTCAGATAATGCATGAGATATATCTTTGGGTTCAAAGGAAGCAACTAAAGCAGAATGAGCATGAGTGTCAAAATGAATAAACCTGGATCGAGTGACTCTCTCATTTAGGTCTCCAATCATTTGTTCAGATGGATGCATTTTCTGAATGTGCAAGGGAGCATTGGCTTTTGAGACTTCTCCTTCTCCTTCTTCATTTTCAGCATGTACAGATGATGTTGTAGCTTGAGGATGGTTAGCTGTAGGTGATGTAGTAGTAGGTGCCAAAGGTGCTACAGCTTGTTGTGCATTAGAAATAGTCAAGACCTCATCTTCAACATCATCATTATCTTCAAAGATTTTCTCCCCCTGAATGTATGCGTCTGTACCTGCATCACTTGGACTAGTGCCTGGACTAGCCTCATCAAAAGTAACTTCACGAGTATGAGCCACGATAGCACACGATAGCCACGAGTATGAGCAGGATATCCAAGGAAATCCAAAACAAGTTAGTCTCCAAAACAAGCACACGATAGCCACGAGTATGAGCAGGATATCCAAGGAAAAAGCCATCCATTGATCTAGCTTCAAATTTATCAAGATTTCCAGATTTCAAGACAAAGCATTTGCATCCAAAAACCCTAAAGTGAGAAACAGTAGGCCTGTGTCCAAACCAAAGCTCATATGGAGTCTTACCCAATTTTGATCTCAAAAACACACGGTTTGAAACATAACATGCAGTTGAAATCGCTTCAGCCCAAAAGTTTCTAGGAGTGTGATGTTCATCTAACATGGTTCTAGCCATCTCAACCAACGTTCTATTTTTCCTTTCAACTACACCATTTTGTTGAGGCACTCTAGGAGATGAAAATTGATGATCAATTCCTTTTCAAAGACAAAAGAGATCAAAGGAAGCATTTTTGAATTCAGTTCCATTATCACTTCTAATAGCTTTGAGAGCTCCTGGATGATCAATAGAAAGCCTAAGAACAAGACTTCTAAAATGACTAAAAGCCTCATCCTTAGATGCCATAAAGTATACCCAAGAGTATCTAGAAAAATCATCAACAATCACAAGCACATACCATTTGCCTCCAAAGGATTGGACTCGAGATGGTCCAATCAGATCAAGATGTAGAAGCTGTCCTGGAGCGTTTGTCATCACCATGGTAAGAGGTGGATGTGAACCTGCAATCATCTTACCATGTCTACAAGAAGAACAGACTAGATTGCTATCACCCTTAAGCTTAGGCAAGCCACGTATGAGATCTAAACCACTTACACGAGTAAGATGATCAAAACCAACATGACCAAGCCTACGATGCCAAAAGAATAAATCTTTAGAACTATTGGCAATTAGACACCTATGTTTAAAAGAAGGTGATGCATCAAAATCAGCTTTAAAGACTCTTCCAAAACGAAATTTTGAACACAAGATCACCTGAAGCATCTAGCACTTTGCATTCATTTTTCTTAAAGCTTATCTCAAGATCTTCATCAAGCATTTGAGAGATGAAAGCAAGTTATATTTCAAATTTTCAACAAGAGCTACATCTTTGAACATAAACTTGTCACTTACCTTTATTGTACCTTTTGCCACAACAGAAGAGGAAGAAGCATCTCCAAAAGTAACACTTTCAAAGACGAGATGCACGAGTGAGGAGGAGAACCAATTCTTATCACCGGACATGTGGCGTGAGCATCCGGAATCTACTAGCCATATGTTCTCCTTCCTCGCGAGAAGCCTACATAGCAAAACATATCGAGGTCTCAGATCTTGGGGTTAGGAATGAGATTTTTGGGAATCCAAGATCTTGAGACACACGACGCACAACAAAGAGGGCACAACACGATAATTTTTATGCACAAAATCAGATTTGCCTTTTCCCATGTTTCTAGGAACAGAAGGTGTTTTCATCACTCTAGGCGCATAAAAATGTGCTTTGCTGAAATTTGACCTAGCCTTAGTTCTTTCCTTCTTTTCTTTGTTTGGCTAGTCTAAAGCAAAAATCTACTAAGTGTCCATCTCTACCACAATGAGTGCAAGTGTACTTGACATGATGTTTAGCTTTAACAAGAAAAGCACATTTTGCATTCATCATAGTAGAAGATAAAAACCAAAGCAGATTGAAAAGCAATTTTCTTAGGCTCATTAGATAACTCAATTTTGCAAGGAGCCTGAACAACAAAGGCGAGGTTTAGTTTCATATGTGCCATAAGGATCAAAACCTAAACCTCTCTTGTTTGTGCTAACCTTAGATTGATCCAAAATCATGTTCAACTTCTTCTTGCCATTAGTGAAACGTTCCAAAGAATTTTGCAAGTAATCAACTTTCTTAGCAAGAGTTAAACAATTATTGCAGGAACATCTACTTTTCCTTTTGCTTATGCGACAAGTTGAGCATGAGAGAATTTCATGTGAAAGCAAATTATCGATTAATTGAGAAACCCTAGCATTTGCATCTTTCAATTTTAATTCAAGAGTTGAGCATTTAGAACAAGAAGTTGAACTATGCAAATCATCAAGTGGAACAGCTAGCATGTACAACATGTTTCTCATTTTTCTCATTTAGATGCAACAAAAGAGCATGTTCTTTCCTAAGCAAGGTGAGCTCATTGTAAATTAAGTCACATGATTTGCAAGTATCATCACTAGGAATCAAAGTCTTAAGTCTAGCAATTTCAGCATTCAATGATTCAATAATGAAATCATGTTTCTTAATTTTCTTATCACGTTTGTCAAGCAATTTTCCAAGACGAGCAACAGCAATAGCTAATTCATCATAGAGGGATCTACCTCATTGAAGTCGCTGTCGTGGTCGTCCTCGGTGAAGCTATCCTTGCTGCTTGCCATGAGACATAATCCTATCAAATCATGCTTGCTTGGAGTTGCATCATCTTCACTGCTCTCCGAGTCCACATCGCTCAAATTGACTTGTTCAAGAGCGGAAAGAACTCGGTGAACCACCTTGCGGTTGATGAAGCTCTTCTTCTTCCTATCATTTGACGAGAACCTTTTCTTCTCATTCCTTCTGTCGTTGTCCTTCTCCTCCTTTGATGTTTTTCCTGCAAGCTTAGGACAATTTGTGCGAATATGGTTGAGGTCACCACACTCATAGCATCTTGGAGGACCACCTCTCTTTCTCATTCTCACATTCTGCAAAGCTTTGTTAAAGCGAGAAGAGAGTAGTGCCAGATCTTCTTCAGGAAACTCTTCAAGTTGCTCATCTGTTAAAGAAGACATGGAAGACAAGGCAAAGCTAGAAGAAGAATTTGCATTTGACATGTTAGGGTTAGAGATCAAAGCAATTGATTTAATGTTACCCTTCCTGGCAAGAACATCCAACTCATGAGTTTTCAACTTAGAGTAAAGAACATCTAATGTGAGTGTGCTCATGGTAGTAGATTCTTGTATAGATGTTACTTTCATCTCCCACACTGACATGTCCAAAGCACTAAGCAATTGTCGAGCATTTTCAGCATCAGTGTAACTAACTCCAACAGCACGTAGATTGCTAAGAATTTTATTGAAACGTGCAAAGAAGTCATCTACAGATTCACTAGGTTTCATCTCAAAACGCATGTATTCTTGTAACACCCCAAAATTTTGCTTCTCTTAAATTCATGTGTGATTTGGCACTTTGGTGAATTTTTGGAATTTTCTGGAATTTATTTGGATTTATTTGGAATTTATTTGAATTTATTCCATTTTGAAATAATTAAAGAATTTAATTTTGCAAATAAAATTTTGTTGGAAATATTTTAATTGAGTCCAACATGATCCAAAATATTTTCCAGAATTTTTCTGGAATTTTTCTGAGTCTTTTGCTATTTTTAATGAATTAAATGAATTACTGGGAATTATTTTAAATATTAAATCGCTGGAAAATGCGAGTGGGTTTGTACTGTTCATCCGACCGAGCCCGAGTCAGACTCGAGTTCGAGTCCGACCCGAGCCACGTGGTCGAGCCGAACCCGCTTGTCCCGAACCCTAGCCACACGACCCTTGGATCAAGATCCAACGGTTGTGATTGCGCCACGCCACGAACCCGAATCCGACCGAGCCAAGGCCGCCGAGCCGACCGAGTCCAACTCACGCGATCGTTGGATCGAGATCCAACGGCTCACGCTGCGCCACGCCGCCTCTCGTGCGCCGCCACGGACTCGCCGTCGAAATCAGTGTCGACCTCGGTCCCCGTGCGTTACTGACGCCGAGACCCCTATTTAATGCGCCGCCACCACGGCCGTGACCTAGACTTCCGTGCGCACTGCGTTCCCAAGCCATCTCGCCTGAGCCGCCGCCGTTTGCCCGTACGAGCTCGCCGGAGTTGGAATTTCGTTCCGCCGCGGTTAAACGCCGATACTGCCGCCGTCCGTCGTCCTCCGCCGTCATCAAGCCCAGATCCGGATTTCCCAAGACGAGACGCGTTCGGGAGTACCCTTCACTTCGCCGGAGAAGCCCCGAAGCACCGCGGACTCGCTGCCGCCGTCTTCATCTCCGGTGGCCTCTGCTCCGCCGCGTCGCCATCGCCGTCCGCGAGCTACGCTAGCCGTCCGATCAGAATCCAAGGGCTCAGATCGCGCCACGTCACACCGCGGTGAGATCTCACGTGCAACCTCTGGATCTATTTTCAACCGTCGGATCTAGATCCAACGGCTTAGATTGTGCCACGTAGCTAGAACTGCACCAGGTTAGATTGGATCTTGACCGTCCGATCAAGATCGAACGGTCCGATCGTGAGTTGTTTTTCCAAAGCACTACGCTAGATCTAATCCGCGCCGTTGATTCTCAAACCAACGGGCAAGATCGCGCCACGTGGCGGGAAGCTGGACCGCCGCGGTCAGCGCCGTCCACGCGCGTGTGCGTGTGACGCTGACACGCGGGGCCCGCGTGTCAGAGGGCCCGCATGTCAGCGGCTGTCTCAGCCGAGCGCTGACGTCAGCGATGACGTCACCCGAGTGGTCCCACATGTCAGCCTCACCCGAGCTGTGGACCGGGTCCACCGTGGACCGAACTGCGCCGTGAGCTGAGCCCATGAGCCGGCTGACGTCAGCCAGCCAATCAGGAGCTGACACGTGTCCACGCTGACGCAATAATTAATTTCCGAAAAAGAAAATGATTTATTAATTCGAAATATTGATTCAAATTTAGATTCAAACTTCAAACGCTTATAACTTTTGCGTTTCAACTCCGATTTGAGTGATTCAAATTTCTAAATTTGTATAAAATTGAGATCTACCTAAATATGAATTTTATTTAATTTTTGGATTAAAGTTTTTCTCTGTAATATTATTTAATTGATTATTTAAACTTTAATAAATCATAACTTTTGCATTTTAACTCCGATTTGGACGATTCCAGTTCCTAAAAATCCAGAAAATTATGTTCTTTCTGTTTATGGATTTTATTTGGAGTTTTGGGATGTTTTTGCCTATTGTTTATTTGTGTATTGCTATTTGCACGCTTTACGAGTAGACGTTGAAGTCTGGGAAGGATTCGAAGGAGAAGTGTTGACTCAGATCCAACTCAAGACCAAGAGCAAGTACTTTTGAAGGCAAGTTGTGCTTTGACCATGTTGATCCTATTTCAAATCTATTTTGATTTAAACTATTGCATGCTAGTTCAATTAGAAAAATACTTTGTTTAAACACAAGTTAGATAAATACCAATTTGCTATAAGACACCTTGATTACCTAAGTATGTGCCATGACCCTTTGTCACCCTAGTTGTGGTTTACTAGTTGGACATTATTAAATTGCCAACATGGGTTTAGACCGTTGTAGTATCTTGCTTAGACACCTTTCGTGCTCATGACATGATTTTGGACAATCAAATGTTAATATTGACTTAATGATATATTGAACCTGTTTTGGAAAAGTATCATGTGATGTTGATGGCACGTGGTGCATGGTAATCAAGCGGGGTTTGATAAACAGATTTCGGCCAGGGGCATGTGGCAAGAGTAATCAGTGGGCCGGTTGGCATTGGGGATGTTGATTTGGTTCTTGGGTAGTCTTGCCCTGGTCACTCCAAGGACTTAACCTTGCAAGCCTTTGAACTGGTCATACTTGCAACCACATGGCTGGAATGGGACGGCCCTAGTTGACTAAGTCGCTAAGGACTCACTTGTGAAGCCTCAGGTGTCAATTACACCGTTTGTGTGATTGTGCGGGGAGCGTGTCGTGGCTGTGGCCGATACCCATCTAACGGTGTGTTGGTCCCATACTTCGCCTTGGCTAAGGGAAGGGATGGTGTAGAGCACGAACCTGAGAGGACCACCTGTGTTGTTTGAGGCTTCCGAAAGGCTTTATTCTGAGGAACTCGCCTTTGTGGTGTTTGACTGTATCTTGTGGGTAAAGTGCATAACCTCTGCAGAGTTTGGAATCTATTTAAATAGCCGAGTCCACGATCTTTGGACAATGCTCTGGAATTACAGTCGAGGGTTAGACTTTCTCAAAAATAACTTTGGTTTGAAAGGTTGGTTTGGTTTAACAATGAAGATGATGGAAATATGGTTTAGGATGGGGAAAAATGTTTATTAAACTTCTTGAAAAGTTATTTACGCTTTACTTATTTCTCTGCTTTGAATCTACTTATATTACTTTTTAGAATGTCGTCTCTGCAAATATACCTTGAGCTATTCCTTTGTACCAAGCCATGCATATAGTATATTAGCTTGCATTCATGCATGACTTGTCGAGTACCAAGTACTCACCCTTGCCTCAACACAATATCGCTTGAAGAAGAGATTACGCCGACTTTGGAGGAGGAACTCCAAGAAGATCCGTCTACTTAGGAAGCGAGCCCGGTCGATTGCCTGTGGTATACTGGATGGCGCCACGAAGTTATTTGATTTTCCGCTGCTATTATTTCTCTTTTAATAAGTTTCGCCTTGCGAGGCATATATTTGTAACTTGACCATAAGGTCAAGTAACCTGTTTGGTTATTTAAATAAAGTACTGTGATAATATCGATTGGTATGATTGTGATATTTACCGATGTTAAGACTGTGTGCACTAGCGCGTTCCTGGACTAGTGCTGAATACACAGAGGGTCCGGATTTGCAAATTCGGGGTCCCGACAGAGGTGGTATCAGAGCCATACTTGACTGTAGGCTCAACCCTAGCTAGAATGGTCGTAGTGAGGATAAAACCTATTTTCTAAATCTAAAAATTTGTGAAGACAAGAAATGACATCTCGACTTATCCCCTTCTCTCTTTTCTTGTCTCTTGCTGAAATTTTCCCTTACCTTGTCACAATTTAAAAATTCCGAGTTCTTACGTAAAGCACTCTTGTGACAGATGGAGGAAGAGTTCAACTACGTTGATCTGGGAGTTGGTCACGCCGCTGAACTTTGGCATATGCTACAGACTCTCGGAGATTTTGAGAAGCCGCAATACCAAGTGGAAGTGATCAGACAAGCGGGATTGATCAAGGCTTGTGACGTGAGGATTGAGGTGCCTGCTAGGAAAAAGGGCCAGTGGAATCGCCGATACACCGTGACCGCCAGAGATCTACAATGCAGATGGGTATCCAAGAAGTATCACGACGAGCAATGCGGCACATTACCCGTATCTACGCCAGAGAATTGGAAATGCGGTGTTCGCTACCATCCACGCAGCGATAACCTTCTTGACCCGAAGGCGATTCGGGATGAGGATGCCACGGTTACACGATTGGCACGATTTGTCGCCGCCAGGAGGATGTACTAGATAATACAAGCAAGGAGCTACGTAAGGCCCGCAAGGAAATCACGGCAGAGAAGAACGAGATGGCGGGAAGCTCAAGAGTATGTGGCACACCTTCTCGCGAAGGATTGACGAGTTGGAGATGACTTTGTACGGACCAGACCGAGCCGGTGCTCGAGCTACACGAGCCGTGACTCCGGAGGAGTCAGATCTCGATGAGGACACTGCTTCTTCGACTACCACAGATGACACAGTTGCTGGACATGGCGATCGTTTCGCGCCCATGCCACAGCACCCGTACCCAGGCCGTGGAGGTTTTCTCGATGAGTGAGCAGAGGTTCTATAGTGAGACTCCTTCGCCGAGTCGAGTCACAGAATAAAGAGTCACCCTTTAGGCGTTAGACTCCAGAGTTAGTTCGATTTGGATTTGCTTTGTTTGCTGAGTGTGCAGTATGTGTTGCAAGGCCCTTAGGCACTGTAAGCAACCATACCAAGTTATTAATAATAAAGTTGGACCTTAAGGTTACACCTTTCGCCCCGCAAAAGTTCCATATTACTTGTCTATTCTTGTTTCCCTCTCATCTCTAAACCTAGAGCAAATCGACAGATGGTGAATACCCGTGGGAACTTTGGAAGCAATGGGAGTGGATCTCGCCCAGCAGAAAACCCCAATGATGGAGCACCAGCACCGCTTGATTGATATGCAGAATTTTGGAGCCTTTCTTGCTGCTCAGACTCAGTTGATGCATGCTATGATGCAACAAATGCAGCACGTCACTGCTCAGGCCACTGCTAATCAAGTTAATCAGGGGCCACGCCAGAGTACAAGGCTGTCAGAGTTCATGAGGACTCACCCACCCACTTTCTCTGGGAATGCCAATCCATTGGAGGCCGATGATTGGTTAAGATCAATCGAGAGGAAGCTACAGATAGCTCAATGCATAGGAAATGAGAAGGTACTCTACGCTTCTCATCAGTTGGAAGGAACAGCCGCCGAATGGTGGGAGAATTTCTGTGCCACGCAGGAGAACCCTCAAGATATCACTTGGGAAGAGTTCACGGTGCATTCGACAGATATCACGTGCTGAAGGAATCATGGACCTTAAGAAGGAGGAGTTCAGAGCAGAGGCAAGGTAATCAGCCGGTGGCCGACTACCTAAACAAATTCACACGGCTAGCACGCTACGCTTTTTGAGGATGTAGCGACGGATAAATCCAGGCAGTCTCGTTTTATGAAGGGACTTAACTCAGGATTGCAAGTAGGGTTGATCACCCACACCTTTCCAGATTTCCAAGAGTTGGTGAATAAAGGCGCTTATTCTTGAGGACAAAGCGCAAAGGCTGGATGAGAACCGAAGCGCGAGGATGCAACAAAGAAGGATCACGCCAGGAACGCAATACCGCTGAGAGTTGCACCAAATCAATTCTTCGATTCCAACCACAGAGTGCAACAAGGACACCATCCCGGCACCAAGACACATCAATCAAAACTACTGCACCCAGACCCGCTAGAAACGCTTACTCCGTGCAAAAGAAGGAATGCTGAGACGCCGCTACAATCGCAACGAGCCAGACACTTTGCCAACAGTTGTCCCAAGAAGACAGCAGGAGTGACCCCAGCCGCTTCAACCTAGGAACCACCCCAGCTAGGACGCCCGACCAGAGCCACACCCCAGGCCGTGGTGAGAGGCCGAGTCAACCATGTCACCACGGATGCCTTTGCGAGAATGCTACGGGACGTAAATCTTGGGTAAGTTACTTGTTAACTCGATACACCTGCATGATTTTGTTTGACTCGAGCTTAGCGATTCGTTTGTTTCGCAAGGCTTTGCTACTAGAAATGATTTGAGAATTGCAAGGCTTAAGTGCATGCTTCTAGTTCAAACCCACAGTTCGAACTCCGAGCGAAAGTAGGATGTTCCGGGTGAGAATACTAATAGATGGAATAGAGTTCCTAGCAAACCTTATAATTTTGGAGACCTGCACCTTAGACGTTATATTGGGAATGGATTGGTTATCCAAGCACAAGGCCGTATTGGATTGTGGACGAAGGACTATCTCGATTGAGAGCCCGTGTGGGAAGAAAGTGGAATTTCAAACCACTGCGATTAGAGATGGTCAGTTGATGGTTAACAGTACCAAGGCAATCGGCATAGATGATGTCTCAAGAGTGAATGAGTACCCGATGTTTTTCCCGAAGATCTACCTGGTATGCCGCCAGACGAGGGACATAGAGTTCGTGATAGAGCTTGTACCTGCACAAAGACCGATAGCAAAGAGACCCTATCGGATGTCCACCGAGGAGTTGGTAGAAATGAAGAAACAAATAGAAGAGTTAATGGAGAAAGGATTTATCAGACCGATTAAATGCGCCGTGGGAGCACCGATTCTGTTTGTCAAGAAGAAGGACGGAGTTTCGGGATGTGCATTGACTACCGTGCACTCAATGAAGTCACCGTGAAGAATAAGTATCCGCTACCAGGATTGATGATTTGTTTGATCAGCCGAGAGGAGCCGGAGTTTTCTCCAAGATCGATCTGAGATCGGGATATCATCGATTGAAGATCCGATCGTAAGATATTCAAGATCGCATTCTCGTCAAGATATGGACATTACGAAGTTCTGATTATGTCCTTTGGGTCGACGAATGCGCCACTTATTTCATGAATATGATGAATAAGGTGTTCATGGAATATTTGGACAAGTTTGTCGTCGTGTTCATAGACGATATCCTAGTCTACTCCAAGACAGAGGATGAACATGCCGAACACTTAAGGCGAGTTTTGGAAAAGGCGAGGAACAGCAACTTTTCGCCAAGTTCAGCAAGTGTGATTTTTGGAAGGACAAGGTGGAGTTTCTTGGACATGTAATGACCGCATGAAGGAGTCGCCAGTAGATCCAAGCAAAGTAGAAGCGTGTTACATTGGGAACAGCCAAAGACGGTGACCAGTTCGGAGTTTCCTTGGAATGGCAGGATACTACCGCCGTTTCATCGAAGGCTTTTCGACAATTGCAAAACCTCTTACGCAAGCTGAAGAAGGAAAAGAAGTTTGCATGGGCGCCAGAATGTGAGAAAGGATTTCAGAGTCAAGAAGCGATTGACGTCGGCAGGTGTTAGTTCTACCGGATGTTGCTCAAAGCTTCGATATTTATTGTGACGCATCGCGCCAAGGACTTGGATGTGTCTTTGCGAGAATGGAAAGGTCGTAAACTTATGCATCAAGGCGCTTGAGGCCGCATGAGGAAAATTATCCGACACATGACTTAGAGTTAGGCTGCCGTAGTGCATGCTTTGAAGATATGGCGTCACTATCGATTGGAAAGCAGATGTGAAGTATATACGGATCATAAGAGCCTTAAGTACATATTCACCCAATCGGATCTGAATATGAGGCGAGAGGAGATGGTTAGAGTTAATCAAGGACTACAATGTTGGAATCCATTACCATCCGGGAAGGCCAACGTGGTAGCCGATGCTCTGAGTCGGAAAAGCCATACCGTGAGTACGTTGCTAGCCACAAGTCAGACGAGTTATGTGAGGATTTTCGTAAAATGAAGATTGAGGTAGTACCTAGCGGATTCTTGGCCGCATTAGAAGTAAAGCCTACCCTAGAGGATCAGATCCGAGAAGGGCGGAAGGATGATGACAAGATCCGCAGGATTAAGTCCATCAAGGAGGAAGGCAAGGCAGAGGACTTCAGGTTGGATGAGCAGGGCACGTTGTGGATGAAGGATCGCATTTGTGTGCCTAACAAAAGGAGTTAAAGCAACTGATTCTCGAAGAAGCCCATGACTCTAAGTACTCAATTCATCCCGAAGCGCCAAGATGTATCAGATCTCAAGGAGAGATTCAGTGGCCGAGTATGAAACGTGAAGTTGCCGAGCATGTTGCATTGTGCGACGTATGCCGAGAAGTCAAGGCAATGCATCGAGAGACCAGCGAGGATTGCTACAACCACTGAAAGTACCTGAGTGGAAGTGGGAGGAAATCGGAATGGATTTCATTACCGGTTTGCCAAAGACTCAAGGAGGTTATGACTCCATATGGGTTATAGTGGATCGCTTGACTAAAGTAGCCCATTTTATCCCGTGAAGACCACTTACTCGGAGATAAATTAGCGTAATTGTACATGATCAGATTGTCTGCTTGCACGGAGTGCCAAAGAGGATTGTATCGGACAGAGGTACCCAATTTACCTCAAGGTTACGGAATAAGTTGCATGAAGCCATGGGAACCCGTTTGAACTTCAAGATCTGACTTATCATCCATGCACGGATGGACAGACCAGAAAGAGTCAATCGATTCTGGAGGATATGTTGAGAGCTTGTGCAAGAGCTTATGCTACCTCTTGGGATAAGAGTTTGCCGTATGCCGAGTTCGATTACAACAATAGTTATCGTGCTAGTTTACAGATGTCACCTTTTGAGGCCTTTGTATGGTCGACCACGGGACGCCATTAAATTGGAATGAGACCGGCCAGCGCCGTGTCTTTGGGCCTGATATTCTTCAAGAGGTCAAGAGCGGTCGCCATGATTAGGGAAAGGTTGAAGATAGCCCAATCACGACAAAAGAGTTATCTTGACAATCGTCGCCGAGACTTGAGTTTTGAACCGTAAGACTTTGTATACCTCGTAGTTACGCCTCTCGTGGAGTTAAGAGGTTCCATGCCAAAGGGAAACTCGCACCCCGTTATGTTGGACCATTTAAGATTTTGAGCCGCAGAGGCGAAGTTGCTTATCAGCTGGAGTTGCCACAATCGTTAACAGGAGTGCATGACGTGTTCCATGTGTCCCAGTTGAAGAAGTGTCTCCGAGTTCCTGAGGAACGGACACCGTTAGAATCAATTGAGTTGCAAGAGGATTTGACTTATAAGGAGTATCCCGTGAGGATTCTAGACACAGTGGATCGAGAGACCAGAAATAAGTCAACCCGTTTTTGTAGAGCTCAGTGGAGCAACCATGAAGAAAGCGAAGCGACTTGGGAGCGCGAAGAGGATTTGAGGAAAGAGTTTCCAAACCTATTCCTTTAGTAAGCCCTGAATCTCGGGGACGAGATTCTATTAAGGGGGGGAGGTTTGTAACACCCCAAAATTTTGCTTCTCTTAAATTCATGTGTGATTTGGCACTTTGGTGAATTTTTGGAATTTTCTGGAATTTATTTGGATTTATTTGGAATTTATTTGAATTTATTCCATTTTGAAATAATTAAAGAATTTAATTTTGCAAATAAAATTTTGTTGGAAATATTTTAATTGAGTCCAACATGATCCAAAATATTTTCCAGAATTTTTCTGGAATTTTTCTGAGTCTTTTGCTATTTTTAATGAATTAAATGAATTACTGGGAATTATTTTAAATATTAAATCGCTGGAAAATGCGAGTGGGTTTGTACTGTTCATCCGACCGAGCCCGAGTCAGACTCGAGTTCGAGTCCGACCCGAGCCACGTGGTCGAGCCGAACCCGCTCGTCCCGAACCCTAGCCACACGACCCTTGGATCAAGATCCAACGGTTGTGATTGCGCCGATCGCCACCGAACCCGAGTCCGACCGAGCCGGCCCATTTCGCCGAGCCGGACCGAGTCCAACTCACGCGACCGTTGGATCGAGATCCAACGCTCACGTTGCGCCCACGCCGCCTCTGCGTGCCGCCACGGACTCCGCCGTCGAAACTGTGTCGACCTCGGTCCGTCGCGTTTCCTGACGCCGAGACCCCTATTTAATGCGCCGCCACCACTTGGCCGTGACCTAGACTTCCGCGGCGCACTGCGTGCCCCAAGCCATCTCGCTCGAGCCGCCGTTTGCCGTCTGAGCTCGCCGGAGTTGGAATTTCGTTCCGCCAGCGGTTAACGCCCGATCTGCCGCCGTCCGTCGTCCTCCGCCGACATCAAGCCCAGATCCGGAATCCCCAAGACTAGACGCGTTCGAGTACCCTTCACTTCGCCGAGAAGCCCCGGCACCGCTGACTCGTCGTGCCGTTTTCATCTCCGGTGGCCTCTGCTCCGCCGCGTCGCCATCGCCGTCCGCGAGCTACGCTAGCCGTCCGATCAGAATCCAAGGGCTCAGATCGCGCCACGTCACACCGCGGTGAGATCTCACGTGCAACCTCTGGATCTATTTTCAACCGTCGGATCTAGATCCAACGGCTTAGATTGTGCCACGTAGCTAGAACTGCACCAGGTTAGATTGGATCTTGACCGTCCGATCAAGATCGAACGGTCTGGATCAGCGGAGTTGTTTTTCCAAAGCACTACGCTAGATCTAATCCGCGCCGTTGATTCTCAAACCAACGGGCAAGATCGCGCCACGTGGCGGGAAGCTGGACCGCCGCGGTCAGCGCCGTCCACGCGCGTGTGCGTGTGACGCTGACACGCGGGGCCCGCGTGTCAGAGGGCCCGCATGTCGGGCCGGTATCTCGGCCGAGCGCCGACGCCGATGACGCGTCACCCGAGTGGTCCCACATGTCGACCACCCGAAGCCGTGGACCGGTCCACCGTGGACCGAATCAGCGCCGTGAGCTGAGCCCATGAGCTACTGACGTCAGCCAGCCAATCAGAGCCGACACGTGTCCACGCCGACGCAATAATTAATTTCCAAAAGAAAATGATTTATTAATTCGAAATATTGATTCAAATTTAGATTCAAACTTCAAACGCTTATAACTTTTGCGTTTCAACTCCGATTTGAGTGATTCAAATTTCTAAATTTGTATAAAATTGAGATCTACCTAAATATGAATTTTATTTAATTTTTGGATTAAAGTTTTTCTCTGTAATATTATTTAATTGATTATTTAAACTTTAATAAATCATAACTTTTGCATTTTAACTCCGATTTGGACGATTCCAGTTCCTAAAAATCCAGAAAATTATGTTCTTTCTGTTTATGGATTTTATTTGGAGTTTTGGGATGTTTTTGCCTATTGTTTATTTGTGTATTGCTATTTGCACGCTTTACGAGTAGACGTTGAAGTGCCGGAAGGATTCGAAGGAGAAGTGTTGACTCAGGATCCAACTCAAGACCAAGAGCAAGTACTTTTTGAAGGCAAGTTGTGCTTTGACCATGTTGATCCTATTTCGAAATCTATTTTGATTTAAACTATTGCATGCTAGTTCAATTAGAAAAATACTTTGTTTAAACCTGGGGGTTAGATAAATACCAATTTGCTATAAGACACCTTGATTACCTAAGTATGTGCCATGACCCTTTGTCACCCTAGTTGTGGTTTACTAGTTGGACATTATTAAATTGCCAACATGGGTTTAGACCGTTGTAGTATACTGCTTAGACACCTTTCGTGCTCATGACATGATTTTGGACAATCAAATGTTAATATTGACTTAATGATATATTGAACCTGTTTTGGAAAAGTATCATGTGATGTTGATGGCACGTGGTGCATGGTAATCAACTGGGTTTGATAAACAGCGATTTCGGCCAGGGCATGTGGCAAGAGTAATCTGGTGGCCGATTGTGGCATTGGGGATGTTGATTTGGTTCTTGGGTAGTCTTGCCCTGGTCACTCCAAGGACTTAACCTTGCAAGCCTTTGAACTGGTCATACTTGCAACCACATGGTCGAATGGGACGGCCCTAGTTGACTAAGTCGCTAAGGACTCACTTGTGAAGCCTCAGGGTGTCAATTACACCGCTTGTGTGATTGTGCGGGGAGCGATCGTGGTCGTGGCCGATACCCATCTAACGGTGTGTTGGTCCCATACTTCGCCTTGGCTAAGGGAAGGGATGGTGTAGAGCACTAACCTGAGAGGACCACCTGTGTTGTTTGAGGCTTCCAAAGGCTTTGTTACTGAACTCGCCTTTGTGGTGTTTGACTGTATCTTGTGGGTAAAGTGCATAACCTCTGCAGAGTTTGGAATCTATTTAAATAAGCCGAGTCCACTGTGATCGACAATGCTCGGAATTACAAATCAAGGGTTAGACTTTCTCAAAAATAACTTTGGTTTGAAAGGTTGGTTTGGTTTAACAATGAAGATGATGGAAATATGGTTTAGGATGGGGAAAAATGTTTATTAAACTTCTTGAAAAGTTATTTACGCTTTACTTATTTCTACTGCTTTCGAATCTACTTATATTACTTTTAGAATGCTGTCTACTGCAAATATACCTTGAGCTATTCCTTTGTACCAAGCCATGCATATAGTATATTAGATTGCATTCTCAGGCATGACTTGTCGAGTACCAAGTACTCACCCTTGCCTCAACACAATATCGCTTGAAGAAGAGATTACGCCACTTTGGAGGAGGAACTCCAAGAAGATCCGTCTACTTAGGGAAGCGAGCCCACGGTTGCTGTGGTATACCGGATGGCGCCACGAAGTTATTTGATTTTCCGCTGCTATTATTTCTCTTTTAATAAGTTTCGCCTTGCGAGGCATATATTTGTAACTTGACCATAAGGTCAAGTAACCTGTTTGGTTATTTAAATAAAGTACTGTGATAATATCGATTGGTATGATTGTGATATTTACCGATGTTAAGACTGTGTGCACTAGCGCGTTCCTGGACTAGTGCTGAATACACAGAGGGTCCGGATTTGCAAATTCGGGGTCCCGACAATTCTTTTTTGTAAATATCTTGGCGAACCTCTTTGACAGTGTTAGAACCCTCATGGTAATCACAAAGAGATTTCCATACCTCATATGCGGATCGAAGATGAACCACACGATCAAAGTCGCTGCGTCCCAAGCTTTGGATGATCAAGTTGCGCGCCTTGCTATTTGCTTCAACATGTGTGCGATTGGTGTCGTTGACGTTGTCGTTTGCAGGGACTTCATATGGCTTGTAGACCTTCTCCCAAATTGTGAAGCCCTGTGCTTGGATGAACGCCTCCATCTTGGCCTTCCAAAACTGAAAATCAACACCATCGAACACACATGGTTTTGTCGAATAACGATCCATTGATCTAATCACCGGTTAAGATAGATTAGAGAAACCTTGCTCTGATGCCACTTGTAGGATCGAAGTATACGAATATAGCAATCAGAGGGGGGGTGAATGCTTGTGCGGAAGATAAAACCAAATTCTTGACCTATTAAAAGTTCACCCCAAAACAGAACCAAATAATTGCCTCGTTTTCGACAAAAACAGAATGACAGAGGTTTGGTAAAATGAGAATTCCCGGAGATCCAACCGTCTAAACGATCTGAAATTTGGACACAAGAAACTAGATTCCAATACGAATCGAACCCAAAAAGAATCAGCTCGATCGGACTTACGGATCAAAAGTTATGAGCTTCGCAAGCTTGCTGTTCCAGAATTTGACGAAAACTAATCTAATCAAAACTTCAAGATTAAACAAGAACGACAAAAGATTAAACAACTAGACTTTGAGAAACACTAGATCAATACCCTAGAGAGGTTTTTGATGGATCAAATCAAGATAAAACTTAAAGAACAAAAACCAATCTAGAACTAGAACAAGCATGCAAACAAGAACCAAAACAGAAAATACTGTAGCGACGTGGTTACTGTAGCACGCAAAATTCTTGGAAGAATTGATCTTTATTTCTTGTCTAAAATACTCTCATCAAAAGAGTACAAACCCTAAAACCAAGCTCAAAGCTTGATGCGCTCAGCTCTACTTGGTGCCTTTCAACAGGAGACCCCCCACCTATTTAAAGCACCAACCCACAAGGAGTTATGAATACGATTCCTATTCCCTAGAAGGAATCCGTATCCAATACAACTCTACTTGGCCCAACCAGGCCGAGTACAACTCTTGCACGCGTATGGTAACCCTTCCATACTCACGTGACTAACACTTTGCACGCGTATGGCCACCTGCCATACTCACGTGACTAACACTTTGCACGCGAATGACCTCCTGCCATTCTCACGTGATTAACCATTCTTCATGTGCACCATTCTCTTAGCCCGAACGTCCCGAATGACATCCTTGACCACCAAGACCTCAGTTCCTCCTGAACCTAGTCCCGAACCTTAGTTCCTCCATGAACCTAGTTCCGGTCCCGTCATCGACCACATTCGCTCTCGAGCAATACCGCACATGAACAAACCACAAAACAATTCCGAGCACAAGTCCACAACTTGACTCACATCAATCCATGCAACTACTCACATGAGCATTGCATAAAGTCCACTTCAAAACACACATCATGAAATCATCACAAATTTCATAATCTCAAGGTCAAACCATTTCAATTCTTGCAAAACATCCAAACTGAGCAAAACACGTTCACAACGGACAAGAAATAAAAACCCTAGAAAAGTCCATTCACGACGGACAAGAAATCTCTGTCCGGCGTACATGTGAAACTCTCGGCCCAAGAAGAAAACATTCCGTGAAAACATCGTTCACAACGGACCCAAAAACTTTGTCCGTTGTACATGCGAAATCAATCCTCAAAAAGCCGTTCACGACAGACCCAAAAACTTTGTCCGTCGTACATAGGAGAAAGAGGTTGTCAAAAAGCATGTTTACAAAGGACCAAGAAAGTTTGTCCGTCGTAGATGGGAAACTTACTGTTTTCTTTAGGATTGGTCCGGCGCCAAGGCAAAACTTACTGTTTCTTGTCAATTGTCAAAACACATGAACAAACACATTTTGCAAATTCAAATCTAAGTTAATTTTTCAGTTCAAAGCCAATTTTTCAGCACATGATTTCACAGAAACCCTTCGGCACCACAACCCCACTTTATCACAACAACAAGAACAATTCAATCATTTATCTCATAGTCATAGCAACATGCATTATCAAATGAAGCATTCAACATCAAAGCTTAAATAGAACATTTAAGCGTAAAGAAACGATACCCATACCCTTTCCTACTGTGCATCCAGTGTGTGTCAAATTTTAGATTAGTTATACCACTTTTGCAAGTTTTATGTTGCTATCCTACGACAAAATTTTAGTTAAGACCTAAGCCATGTTTCTAAGTTATTCCACATCACATTTTAGTTGTACCCTATAGCATGTCACTAAAAATACACATTCCAAGGACCTACAGCCCGCTCTGATACCAACTGTAACACCCCGGCATTTACTATGCCTGAATGCTACCAAACAAAAGCTAAACAACATCTAAATACCATAATTAAACATAAATTCCAGCAAAGGCGCACATGCTAAAAACCGAGATTTCGGCAGCATCTCCTTTGTTTTAACATGAATTGAAGCAACAACAATAATAACATGTCAATGTGGCATAACGAACGATAGCAATAACATGATCAAACGGAAAAACAGCCACCAGACCACTAAGGATATAAATTCTATCCATCACATGACAAATATGAACTAATCAATTACTCATAACGACCAACGAATCATCGAAACCATAGTTTAGTTCAATAAATTAACCATAACCATAAGGGAAGGAACATGTCATTGTTTAAATGTGTGATGCTAAGTGATGACGTGTGACTAGCTCCCTTTCCCGTATGTCGGATTCATGGTACCTAAAAGAAAACAACATGAACACAAGCGTGAGTTCATCACTCAGCAAGTATATTGCAATGGCACAAACATAAACAATTACATAGCAATAATATCTCACATCATGTAAACCATCTCATTCATGGTCACATATTATCATCATCATCAATATGTATGAAGTGCAATGCGATGCTCATGTCTCCTTGGAAACTCATACCGGTATGGTTGAGTACACACCCGTCGGTGTGCACCCTCTCCCCCCTTCCATCCCGAAGATGGAGGGTGCCTACTCTCGCTTCCGTTCACCGCGGTGAATGGAATCACGATGTAGGACTTACTCATTGGCTCTCCGGAATAGTCATAACTTTCTCACCAACCTTCCCCGGATTAGTTATGACTTTCTCACCGCCCGGGCCATGTATCATGCCATGTCATGTATGCAAATATGCCAACATCATAAATCACTCTTACGTTAACACATAGCATCATAACATAGTAAGCATATTCATCATATCATTGGCAATCATTAAAGCATGGCATGTGATCATATCATATATCCAATTTCATCTATTCTCAACAAGCAACCTACAAACCGCTATCCATTACAATACACTTGCCTCGACCACAAGCAACGGATTGGCGGGAAGTAGAAGGCACTCCCGGGGTCGCACCACCTGCACATAGGCACCACACACTCACAATCATGTCCACAAAACAGTAGGCAAACCCTCATCTACCCCGACATTGCCAACTACTCGAAAAACCCAAAAACAGAGGTTCTGTCCCGTCGGGACAGCAGCCTTCCAAAAGGCATAACTCGGGTTCTAAGACACCAAATGAATTAAATGAGTACATCCTCGCATAGCTTAGGAAATTTCCCAACTTTTTCTAGGTATATGGAAAGACTGATTCGGACTCTAAAGTTGTTTAATCTACAAAATACCGTGATCTGTTCCAATCACGTCACAGATTTTAACACGCTCGGTAAAACAGTCATAACTTTCAAACGGCTGATCGGATTTGGACGTTCTTTATATCCACGGAAAGATAATGAAATTGTATACAACTTCT
This sequence comes from Rhipidocladum racemiflorum, assembly GCA_036346355.1. Lineage (NCBI taxonomy): Eukaryota > Viridiplantae > Streptophyta > Magnoliopsida > Poales > Poaceae > Rhipidocladum > Rhipidocladum racemiflorum. Next base: position 46,883,784 of record CM070577.1, on the reverse strand, counting down.
TCAACATCCGTACGACCAGATTCGGACTCTAAATTGGCGAAAAACTGAACCCTAGGTCGACTGCTCATGCTGTCCGAAACAGAGAACGTGACCAACTCAAGAATCCATCTAATCTAATCAAATCCAGCACCACCAATTGATCTAAAAACTTGATAAACACCCTTAGAACAGTACCTAGACCAACCCCAAGGATTCCCATGGCCATACCTTTGCCCAACGCGCGAAAACTGAACGGATCTCCTCCCGGTTCGCTCCTCGCTCCTCGCTCCAATGGATGGATCCTCGAGGTGTAGGGGGTGGGGACGCCACCATAGGGCAGCAAGGGGGTGGAGGAGAGGTGGTGGAGAGGTGGAGAGGCAAGGGGCAAAGGGGGTGGGGGCGCACGGCCAAGGAGGAAGAGGGGAAGGTGTGGTGGCGGCTAGGGCATGGAGGAGGGAGGTGGGGGCGCAGGGCAGGGGCAGGGGCAGCCCTTTTTACCAGCCCAAACTGGTCTCCTACTCCTAAAAAGACTCAAACTCTCCCCCACCAAGGCCCACCACCCTTTCCCCTAGGCCCAAACTCCCCCGGAAAGGCCCAAAACCCCGGAAACGCGATTAAACCTCATAGCGTATGGTTTTAACCTTAATTCCACATTTTATAATGTTTTTGACCTTATCAAGCACATTAAATAAGGTTACAACACTCCGTGGTGTCACAAAATGGGTAGTATAAAGTCGAGCATTTCTGACAATGTCGATATGACAATACTTTTTACCATCACAAATTCTTGCAATGAAGAGATCATCTCATAATAGCTCATCCTATAAATCGAGACAACATTAGAATACATCAAATAGATCCATTATCCATATCAAGAAATTGAATGAGGCTATTCACAATCATCAAGAAATTGAATGAGGCTATTCACAATCATCTGCCGAATTCACTATTCAGAACATCACTATGGAAACATAGATTATCTTGAAGACCATCTTTCAGGGTTATGAAGAAGATTGTCAGGCTGTAGACAATAGCCTCATGTACCATTACAAAGCGAAAATTCTAAACTTACACAGATGTTGAACAACAAAACTTTGGAAAACCTTCTCTTTGAGTCCCTGGAAATGAGTCTGAACTTTTAACTTTTATGAGTGAAAAAGTTTGATTGAAACAAATGTTCAAATCCAAATCTTTACAAAATACACCACGACCAAGGATACGCAGCACATACAGCAAGTGATCTTGCCAGTTGCGAAAGAGTAGCAACATATTCGTATATAGAACCTACTTCCTGCTGCCCTACCAGTGAGTCTAATCTGAAATTTACCCTTGTTGTTCTTGCAACCTTATTAGTGTGATTGTAAAGAAGTGTATGCCTGTTTTCATGTGGTCCAGTAGATGAGAATCAAAGTGTATTCTTGGGCGAATTCACGTGTCATAGTTTGAAGTATCGAGACGATGGTTAGTGCCAATATTCTTCAGGGTTCACAGGTCTGAGTTACCATATCCATCATCGCAAGATTGCACCCCCTATCACTTGACCCTGCTGACCACCACTTGAGGCCAATAGCACCCTCACCCTGCCACCCCCCCTCTTGTAACCGTCGAGCTGATCTCGCCCACCCTAACATTCTCTTGCTTGTCATGCCAAGCCACCCACTATAGTTGCCACCCACTACCACGAACCCACGGCAAGCAGCGCCAATGCCGCCTCGCCGCCCCACCGCCATTGCCATCCACCACCCAACCACCACCTCCCTCCCTCTACAACTGGGGGGCCTCTGATGAACTCGTCGCAACACTCTATGCCACCATCATTGCTAGAGATCCAGCTACCGGAGTTGGAGAAGGTGAGGGATTTGTCTTTTTATTTCTAAATTTGTTCTATAACTACGCATCTCATATTCAAAATGGGGCAAATAGAGCCTAGGCTCCATAATTTCAAATAAGCAAATTCAAGCCAAATTCGGGTATATTTTGAAAATTTTCAGTTTTAGAATATATACCCATCTATAACAATTCAAATGAAACACATACCTTTGGAAACATGTTCTCGTATTTGAAGATTTTCAACGAATTTAGATTGCATGCTTTACTAATTTAAATATAAAATTAGCACATACATAGAATCAAACTATCAATAAGAAAGAAAACTCTAGTATGAATTTCAATTCAAACTTGTTTGACTAGTTAGTAAATTAGTTAAACTCAACATCCTAAAAGTTCCTAAAATTTTTGCATGCAATACAAAAGAAAAATAACCGTTTTGGATCATGGTGCCCAGGCACTATGTACCCTTTTTCATATTTCCTCGGGGTATCTAATTAGTGCGTGTGTAGGAAACCTTTTCCGTACTCCCGGGAGTACATACTCACACTTCAAATATACCATTTAAACGAACGTGTTATACTCCTTTTGTAACACCCCGGCATTTAATATGCCTAAATGCTACCAAACATAAGCTAAACAACATCTAAATACCACAATTAAACATAAATTCCAGCAAAGGCGCACATGCTAAAAACCGAGATTTCGGCAGCATCTCCTTTGTTTTAACATGATTTGAAGGAGCAACACAGTAAAGCAATATAAGGCAATATGAGAGACAGCTAAAACAACAATAATTAAAGACTTAACGACAATATAAGTCTACTTGCAAACATTTAATGTCTCCAAGAGTCAAACGAACAATAAGACTCTCATAAAGCAAAGCTAAACCTTAAAGCAATAATCATCGCACGCAGTTTATTATCAAAAACTAATTGAATGATTTGTGGAATCAAATGAGTGAAGCTACGTGCGGACGTGTGACTATTTCCCTTCCCCGCATGCCAGTCTCATGGTATCTAAAACAACAGGAAAACATGTGGGGGCTCTCGTCTGCATGCATGATACTCCATTCGCTATGCGTGGGCCTGGTTAATCACGCAACCGATGGCAACGATCACGGCATCACGACAGACTCAGATTGAAACCACTTGGTCAGCACGATACTCGAGTATTGAGGTCACATGCCAGCCAATTGGATCCAATTTGAGCTTCCCGCAACCATGTGATAACCACTAGTCCCTGGATCAGTAGGCTAGTGTCACATGTTGAGAAGTAGAGTCTCATCCAACGAACGCAGTACAAGGGCAAAGGTAAAATATTACAACGGTAGATAATAATATTACAACTTGTTCCTGTTTACAAAATGCCGATTGGCTTAAAGTAAACTGAAGAGAAAAACATCAGAGAAACAAAAGTAAAGCGGCCGCGGTGTGCCTCCATTCCCTCAGGCAACCGGCGAGCAACTAGCTCCGCTAGCCGTCAAACGCACCACCCGCGTCTGGGTCACAGAACTCCTGGTCACCTTCTTCCTCACCTGCATTTTCTGCTCCTCACGCAAATTTTTAGAGGAAACGGTGAGTACACGTATGTACTCGCAAGACTTTATTGTTTGCAAGTATAATAATAATGCAGGCTAAACAATGAAGATGGTTACTATTCTAGTTTAGATTTGCATAAAGCTGAAGTTTTTTGTAATAGACTAGTAGATTGGAATACTGCACAATTTATGAAACATTTAGTAAATGAGAGTACAGCAATACATAATGTAATTGTACATTTCATTCAACATCCAAATTCCTCCAACATATCCAACACCACCATCACATGGCAACAGGAATAATTTCCTTCAACATAACAAGCACCACCATCACATGGCAACAGGAATCATTTCCTTCAACATAACCAACACCACCATCACATGGCAACAGGATTTCCTTCAACATAACTGTCGGGACCCCGAATTTGCAAATCCGGACCCTCTGTGTATTCAGCACTAGTCCAGGAACGCGCTAGTGCACACAGTCTTAACATCGGTATATATCACAATCATACCAAACGATATTATCAAAGTACTTTATTTAAATAATCAAAGGGTTACTCGACCTTATGGCCAAGTTACAAATATATGCCTTGCAAGGCAGAACTTATTAAAAGAGAAATAATAGCAGCGGAAAATCAAATAAACTTCGTGGCGCCATCCAAAGATACCACAGGCAACCGATCGGGCTCGCATCCCTAAGTAGACGGGTCCTCTTGGAGTTCCTCCTCCGAAATCGCGTAGTCTCCTCTTCAACTGTATTGTGTTGAGGCAAGGGTGAGTACTTGGTACTCAAAGAAGTCATGCATGAGAATGCAAGCTAGTATACTATATGCATGGCTTGGTACAAAGGAATAGCTTAAGGTATATTTATGTAAACAGCTTTTCACAAGTAATATAAGTAGATTCGAAAGCAGAAGAAACAAATAAAGAATAAATAACTTTTCAAAAGTTTAAATAACATTTTTCCCCATCCTAAACAATATTTCCATCATCTTCTTTTTTAAACCTACCCAACTTCTAAAATCCAAGTTATTTCCAGAAAATCTAACCCTTGACTGTAATTCCCGAGCATTGTCCAAGACTGTGGACTCTGGCTATTCAAATAGATTCTACACTCTGCAGAGGTTATGCACTTTACCCACAAGATACAATCCACTCACCACGTCGGTAGTGAATCGCCATACAAGAGTATGCGAATGAGCGATCATAACAAAGCCTTTCTAAGCCTCAAACAACACAGTGGTCCTCTCCTGGTTCGTGCTCTACACCATCCCTTCCTTAGCCAAGGCGAAGTATGGGACCAACACACCGTTAGATGGGTACCTGCCACGACCACGATACGCCTCCCCGCACAATCACACAAACGGTGTAATCGACACCCGAGGCTCCACAAGTGAGTCCTTAGCGACTTAGTCAACTAGGGCCGTCCCATTCCAGCCATGTGGTTGCAAGTATGACCCAGTTCAAAGGCTTGCAAGGTTAAGTCCTTAGAGTGACCAGGGCAAGACTACCCAAACCAAATCAACACTCCCAATGCCACACCGCCCACCTGATTACTCTTGCCACATGCCCTGGCCGAAATCATTTATCAAACCCGCTTGATTACCATGCACCACGTGCCATCAACATCACATGATACTTTTCCAAAACAGGTTCAATATATCATTAAGTCAATATTAGCATTTGATTATCCAAAATCATGTCATGAGCACGAAAGTGTGTCTAAGCAAAGATACTACAACGATCTAAACCCATGTTGGCAATTTAATAATGTCCAACTAGTAAAACCACAACTAGGGTGACAAAGGGTCATGGCACATACTTAAGTAATCAAGGTGTCATATAGCAAATTGGTATTTATCTAACCCCTGTGTTTAAACCAAAGTATCTTTCTAATTAAACTAGCATGCAATAGTTTAAATCAAAATAGATTTCAAATGGGATCAACATGGTCAAAGCACAACTTGCCTTCAAAAGCACTTGCTCTTGGTCTTGAGTTGGATCCTGAGTCAACACTTCTCCTTCGAATCCTTCCCAAGACTTCAACGCCTACTCGTAAAGCGTGCAAATAGCAAATACACAAATAAACACTATGCAAAAGATCCCAAAACTCCAAATAAAATCCATAAACAGAGAGAACATAATTTTCTGGATTTTTAGAAACTGGAATCGTCAAATTTGGAGTTAAAACGCAAAGTTATGATTATTTAAAGTTTAAATAATCAATTAAATAATTTTACAGAGAAAAACTTTAGTCCAAAAATTAAATAAAATTTATATTTAGGTAGGTCTTAATTTTATACAAATTTAGAAATTTGAATCGCTCAAATCGGAGTTGAAACGCAAAAGTTATAAGCGCTTGAAGTTTGAATCTAAATTTGAAATCATTATTCGAATTAATAAATCATTTTCTTTTCGAAATTAATTATTGCGCCGGCATGGACACGTGGCAGCTCTCGATTGGCCTGCGACGTCACCGGCCCATAGGCTCGGTCCACGCCGGCTCGGGTCCACGGTGGACTCGGCCCACGGCTCACGTGGATCGACATGTGGGCCCACTCGTGACGCTATCGCCGACGTCGTGAGCTCACTACGGCCCGGCAGTGGGACCCATCGTGGCGCCATGGGTGACGTCGGTAACGCTATTGGGTTAGCCAGCGACATGCGGGCCCTTCCGACACGCGGGCCCGCGTGCAGCCACACGCACGCGCTGCGTGGCCGACCGCGTCGGCCCAACTTCCCGACACGTGGCGCAATCTCGTCCGTTGGTTTGAAAATCAACGGCGCGGATTGGATCCAGGGTTTAATACGTTGAAACTACTCGATGCTCGTGGGCCGCTCGATCTAGATCGGACGGCCCAGATCTAATCCTATAATCGCATCAAGCTACAAAGACGTGGCGATTGTGAACCGCTGGATCTTGATCCAACGGTCGCATCTAATCGGGTTTCTAGGGTTTGGGAAACACGTGAACTCACCGCTGCCGTCCGATCTGGATCCAACGGTCACGGCTCGTGGACGGTGATGGCACGCGGCGGCTGGCTTGACCGAGACGGGGACGACGACCTTGCCGCCGGCGTTTCGGGCGCGCCCGGCTGGCGAGGGGTACCCCGAACGCGCCTCGCCTTGGGGAATCCGGATCTGGGCTTGATGACGGCGGAGGACGACGGACGGCAGCAATATCGGCGTTAATCGCGGCGAATGCATTTCCAACTCCGGCGAGCAATAACGGCGAGACGGTGGGGATCCTAGCGGCGCGAGCTAGGTTTCGAATCCGGCGTGGGATGGCGATCCTCGGTATGCCGGGCATTAAATAGCCTCGGCGTCCGTCTGCGTAAAACGGAGACCTAGCTCTCCACTACGGCGGACACGGCGGCGAGTCCAGCTCGGACTCGGGCGGAGACGATGAAATCGTGGCCGCCCACGTGGCACAACCAACGGCCACGATCGCGCGGGCGCGACGGTCCGGCCCCGACACGGCCGTCTGGTCGGACGGATCTCGGCCGTTGGATCTTGATCCAACGGTTGGGATTGATTAGGGTTAGAGTGGGTTCGGTCGAGTCAATCGCTCGGTCGGACTCGAGTCCGACTTCGGTCGGATGAACAAGATTTGACCCGAGTTGGATTTTCCAGCGATTTAATATTTAAAATAATTCCCAGTAATTCATTTAATTCATTAAAAATAGCAAATGACTCAGAAAAATTCCAGAAAAATTCTGGAAAATATTTTGGATCATTTTGGACTCAAATAAAATATTTCCAACAAAATTTTATTTGCAAAATTAAATTCTTTAATTATTTCAAAATGGAATAAATTCAAATAAATTCCAAATAAATCCAAATAAATTCCAGAAAATTCCAAAAATTCACCAAGGTGCCAAATCACACATGAATTTAAGGAAAGCAAAATTTTGGGGTGTTACAAACCTCCCCCCCTTAATAGAATCTCGTCCCCGAGATTCAGGGCTCACTAAAGGAATAGGTTTGGAAATTCTTCCTTCAAATCCTCTTCGCGCTCCCAAGTCGCTTCGCTTTCTTCATGGTTGCTCCAATCGAACTCTCTGTAAACGGGTTGACTTGTTTCTAGTTTCTCGATCCATTGTGTCTAGAATCCTCACAGGATGTTCCTTATAAGTCAAATCCTCATGCAACTCAATTGACTCTAGCGGTGTCTGTTCCTCAGGAACTCGGAGACATTTCTTCAACTGGGACACATGGAATACATCATGTACCCCTGCTAACGACTGTGGCAACTCCAGCTGATAAGCAACTTCACCTCTGCGACTCAAAATCTTAAATGGTCCAACATAACGGGGTGCGAGTTTCCCTTTGGCATGGAACCTCTTAACTCCCCGAGAGGCGTAACTCGAGGTATACAAAGTCTTCTCGTTCAAAACTCAAATCTCGCGACGATTGTCAAGATAACTCTTCCGTCGAGATTGGGCTATCTTCAACCTTTCCCTAATTATGGCGACCGCTTCTTCAAACCTCTTGAAGAATATCAGGCCCAAAGACACGGCGCTCGCCACGGTCTCATTCCAATTCAATGGCGTCCGACAGGTCGACTCATACAAAGGCCTCAAAAGGTGACATCTCAGAACTAGCCTGATAACTATTGTTGTAATCGAACTCGGCATACGGCAAACTCTTATCCCAAGAGGTAGCATAAGCTAATGCACAAGCTCTTAGCATATCCTCCAAAATCTGGTTGACTCTTTCGGCCTGGCTCCATCCGTCTGTGGATGATAAGGCTGTCTTGAAGTTCAAAGCGGGTCCCCATGGCTTCATGCAACTTATTCCGTAACCTTGAGGTAAATTGGGTACCTCGTCCGATACAATCCTCCTTGGCACTCCGTGCAAACAGACAATCCTGATCATGTACAACTCGCTAACTTATCTCCCGAGTAAGTGGTCTTCACGAGGATAAAATGGGCTACTTTAGTCAGGCGATCCACTATAACCCATATGGAGTCATAACCTCCTTGAGTCTTTGGCAAACCGGTAATGAAATCCATTCCGATTTCCTCCCACTTCCACTCGTATTTTCGGCACAGTAGCAATCTCGCTGTTTTCGATGCATTGCCTTGACTCTCGGCATACGCCGCACAATGCAACATGGTCGGCAACTTCACGCTTCATACTCGGCCACCGTAATCTCTCCTTCAGATCCTGATACATCTTGGCGCTTCCAGGATGAATCGAGTACTTAGAGTCATGGGCTTCTTCCAAAATCGCTTGCTTTAACTCCTTTTGTTAGGCACACAAATGCGATCCTTCATCCACAACGTGCCTTGTTCATCCAATTTGAAGTCCTCTCGCCTCGCCTTCCTCCTTGATGGACTTAATCTCGCGGATCCTGTCATCATCCTTCCGTCCTTCTCGGATCTGATCCTCTAGGGTAGGCTTTACTTCCAATGCGCCAAGAATCCGCTAGGTACTACCTCAATCCTCATCTTTCAAAATCCTCACATAACTCATCCTCGACTTGTGGCTAGCAACGCACTCACGGTATGGCTTTTCCGACTCAGAGCATCGGCTACTACGTTGGCCTTCCCGGATGGTAATGGATTCCAACATTATAGTCCTTGATCAACTCTAGCCATCTCCTTTGCCTCATATTCAGATCCGATCGGTGAATATGTACTTAAGGCTCTTATGATCCGTGATACACCTCACCTCTGTTTCCAATCGATAGTGACGCCATATCTTCAAAGCATGCACTACGGCGCTAACTCTAGGTCATGTGTCGGATAATTTTCCTCATGCGGCCTCAATCGCCTTGATGCATAAGCGGCGACCTTTCCATTCTCGTGACAAGACACATCCAAGTCCTTGGCGCGATGCGTCACAATAAATATCGAAGCTTTGAGCAACATCCTGTGAACTAACACCGGTGCCGATGTCAATCGCTTCTTCAGCTCTGAAATCCTTCCTCACATTCTCAAGCGCCCATGCAAACTTCTTTTCCTTCTTCAAAGAATTGCGTAAGAGGTTTCGCAATTGTCGAAAAGCCTTCGATGAAACGGCGGTAATATCCTGCCATTCCAAGGAAACTCGAATGCTGGTCACGCCTTCTACCGCTCCCAATGTAACACGGCTTCTACTTTGCTTGGATCCACAAATGACTCCCTCTGCGGTCATTACATGTCCAAGAAACTCCACCTTGTCCTTCCAAAATCACACTTGCTGAACTTGGCGAAAAGTTGTCGTTCCTCGGCTTTTCCAAAACTCGCCTTAAGTGTTCGGCATGTTCATCCTCTGCCTTGGAGTAGACTAGGATATCGTCTATGAACACGATTTACAAACTTGTCCAAATATTCCATGAACACCTTATTCATCATATTCATGAAATAAGTGGCGCATTCGTCACCCAAAGGACATAATCAGAAACTCGTAATGTCCATATCTTGACGAATGCAGTCTTGAATATCTTCCGATCGGATCTTCAATCGATGGTATCCCGATCTCGAGATCAATCTTGGAGAAAACTCCGGCTCCTCTTAACTGATCAAACAAATCATCAATCCTGGTAGCGGATACTTATTTTTCACGGTGACTTCATTGAGTGCACGGTAGTCAATGCACATCCTGAAACTCCCGCCCTTCTTCTTGACAAACAAAACCGGTGCTCCCCACGGTGACTAACTTGGTCTCGATAAATCCTTTCTCCATTAACTCTTCTAGCTGTTTCTTCATCTCTACCAACTCCTCGGTAGACATCCGATAGGGTCTCTTTGCTATCGGTCTTTGTGCAGTACAAGCTCTATCACAAACTCTATGTCCCTGTCTCAAGCGGCATACTGTAGATCCTCGGGAAAAACATCTGGGTACTCATTCACTACCGGGACATCCTCTATGCTGATTGCCTTGGTACTGTTAACCATCAATCTGTCCATCTCTAATCTGCAGTGGCTTGAAATTCCACTTTCTTCCCACACTGCTCTCAACTGAGATAGTCCTTCGCCCACAATCCAATACAGCCTTTGTGCTTGGATAACCAATCCATTCCCAATATAACATCTAAGGTCCGGTCTCCAAAATTATAAGGTTTGCTAGGAACTCTATTCCATCTATTAGTATTCTCACCCTCGGAACATCCTACTTCCGCTCGGAGTTCGGAACTGTGGGTTTGAACTAAAAGCATGCACTTAAGTCTTGCAATTCTCAAGTCATTTCTAGTAGCAAAGCCTTGCGAAACAAACGAATGCTAAGCTCGAGTCAAACAAAATCACTGCAGTCTTGAGTTAACAAGTAACTTACCCAAGACGACGTCCGTAGCATTCTGCAGTTGCATCTGCGGTGACATGGTTGACTCGGCCTCTCACCACGGGCAGGGTGTGGCTCTGAGTCGGGCGTCTAGCTGGGTGGTTCCTAGGTTGAAACGAATCGGGTCGCTCTGCTGTCTTCTTTGGACAATGTTGGCAAAGTGTCCTGGCTCGTTGCGATTGTAACGGCGTCTCACTGTTCCTATTGTTGCACGGTAGCGTTTCTAGCGGGGGCTGGGTCCGGTAGTTCTGATCGATGTGTCTTGGTGCCGGGAGGGTGTCCTTGTTGCATTCTCGTGGTTGGAATCAAGAATTGATTTGGTGCAATTCTCAAGCGCTATGCGTTCCTGGCGTGATCCTTCTTTGTTGCATCCTGCGCTTCTGTTCTCATCCGGTTCCTTGCGCTTGTCCTCAAGAATAAGCGCCTTATTCACCAACTCTTGGAAATCTGGAAAGGTGTGGGTGATCAACCCTACTTGCAATCTGAGTTAAGTCCCTTCATGAAACGAGACTGCCTGGATTTATCTGTCGCTACATCCTCAAAGCGTAGCGTGCTAGCTGTGTGAACTTGTTCAGATAGTCGGCCACCGGCTGATTACCTTGCTTCAAAGCCTGAACTCCTCCTTCTTAAGGTCCATGATTCCTTCAGGCACGTGATATCGCTTAATGCAAATGTGAACTCTTCCCAAGTGATATCTTGAGGGTTCTCCTGCGTGGCACAGAAGTTCTCCCACCATTCGGCGGCTGTTCCTTCCAACTGATGAGAAGCGTAAAGTACCTTCTCATTCCCTATGCATTGAGCTATGTGTAGCTTCCTCTCGATTGATCTTAACCAATCATCGGCTTCCAATGGATTGGCATTCCCAGAGAAAGTGGGTGGGTGAGTCCTCATGAACTCTGATAGTCTTGTATTCTGGCGTGGTCCCTGATTAACTTGATTAGCAGTGGCCTGAGCAGTGACGTGCTGCATTTGTTGCATCATAGCATGCATCAACTGGGTCTGAGCAGCAAGAAATGCTCCAAAATTCTGCACATCCAGTGGCGGTGCTGGTGCTCCATCATTGGGGTTTTCTGTTGGGCGAGATCCACTCCCATTGCTTCCAAGGTTCCCACGGGTGTTCACCATCTGTTGATTGCTCTAGGTTTAGAGATGAGAGGGAAACAAGAATAGACAAGTAATATGGAACTTATGCGGGGCGAAAGGGGTAACTTTAAGGTCCATCTTTATTATTAATAACTTGGTATGGTCGCTTACAATGCCTAAGGGCCTTGCAACACATCTGCACACTCAAGAAACAAAGCAAATCCAAATCGAACTAACTCGAGTCTAACGCCTAAAGGGTGACTCTTTATTTTATGACGCGACTCGGCCAAGGAGTCTCACTATAGAACCTAAGCTCACTCATCGAGAAAACCTCCACGGCACTGCGGGTCTTTGCGGCATAGGCGCCGAAACGATCGCCATGTCCAAATGACTATGTCATCTGTGGTAGTCGAAGAAGCGATGTCCTCATCGAGATCGACTCCTCTGGATCTGGCTCGTGTAGCTCAATCTTGGCTCACGGAGTCTCGTCCGTACAAAGTCATCTCCAACTCGTCAATCCTTCGTAGAAGGTGTGCCACATACTCTTGAGCTTCCCGCCATCTGCTCTTCTCTGCCGTGATCTCCTTGCAGGCCTTCAGAGCTCCTTGCTTGTATTATCTAGTACATCCTCCTGGCGACGACAAATCGTGCCAACCGTATGTAACCGTGGCATTCTCATCCTGAATCGCCTTCGGGTCAAGAAGGTTATCGCTGCGCGGATGATAACGGAACACCGTGCTTTCCAACTCTGGCGTGGATATCGTAATGTGCCGCATTGCTCGTCGTGAAACTTCTTGGATACCCGTCTGCATTGTAGATCTTCTAGCAAAGGCAGTTGTATCGAGCGATTGCCTGGCCCTCTTCCTGACAGGTACCTCAATCCTCACGTCACAAGCCTTGATCAATCCTGCTTGTCTGATCACTTCCACTTGGTATTGGGGCTTCTCAAAATCTCCGAGAGTTTGTAGCATGTGCCAAAGTTCCGCGGCGTGACCAACTCCTAGATCAACGTAGTTGAACTCTTCCTCCATCTGTCACAAGAGTGCTTTTCGTGAAGAACTCGGAATTTTTCGATCGTGACGAGGTAAGGGAAAATTTCAGCAAGAGGCAAGAAAAGAGAGAAGGGGATAAGTCGAGAGGTCATTTCTTGTCTTCACAAATTTTTAGCTTTAGAAAATAGGTTTTATCCTCACTACGACCATTCTAGCTTAGGGTTGAGCCTACAAATCAAGTATGGCTCGATACCACCTCTGTCGGGACCCCGAATTTGCAAATCCGACCCTCAGGTATTCAGCACTAGTCCAGGAACGCGCTAGTGCACACAGTCTTAACATCGGTATATATCACAATCATACCAAACGATATTATCAAAGTACTTTATTTAAATAATCAAAGGGTTACTCGACCTTATGGCCAAGTTACAAATATATGCCTTGCAAGGCGGAACTTATTAAAAGAGAAATAATAGCAACGGAAAATCAAATAAACTGCGGGCGCCATCCAAAGATACCACAGTGCAATCGACCGCTCGCATCCCTAAGTAGACGGGTCCTCTTGGAGTTCCTCCTCAAAGCTGGCGTAGTCTCCTCTTCAACTGTATTGTGTTGAGGCAAGGGTGAGTACTTGGTACTCAAAGAAGTCATGCATGTAATGCAAGCTAGTATACTATATGCATGGCTTGGTACAAAGGAATAGCTTAAGGTATATTTATGTAAAACAGATTTGACAAGTAATATAAGTAGATTCAAAGCAAGAAAAACAAGTAAAGCATAAATAACTTTTCAAAAAGTTTAAATAACATTTTTCCCCATCCTAAACCATATTTCCATCATCTTCTTTGTTAAACCAACCCAACTTCTCAAATCCAAGTTATTTTCGTAAAATCTAACCCTTATTTGTAATTCCGAGCATTGTCCAAGATCGTGGACTCGGCTATTCAAATAGATTCTACACTCTGCAGAGGTTATGCACTTTACCCACAAGATACAATCCACTCACCACGTCGGTAGTGAATCGCCATACAAGAGTATGCGAATGAGCGATCATAACAAAGCCTTTCTAAGCCTCAAACAACACAGTGGTCCTCTCCTGTTAGGTTTCTACACCATCCCTTCCCTTAGCCAAGGCGAAGTATGGGACCAACACACCGTTAGATGGGTACCTGGCCACACCACGATACGCTCCCCGCATAATCACACAAACGGTGTAATCGACACCCGAGGCTCCACAAGTGAGTCCTTAGCGACTTAGTCAACTAGGGCCGCCCCATTCCAGCCATGTGGTTGCAAGTATGACCCAGTTCAAAGGCTTGCAAGGTTAAGTCCTTAGAGTGACCAGGGCAAGACTACCCTAAAACCAAATCAACACTCCCAATGCCACACCGCCCACCTGATTACTCTTGCCACATGCCCCTGGCCGAAATCAAGTTTATCAAACCCCGCTTGATTACCATGCACCACGTGCCATCAACATCACATGATACTTTTCCAAAACAGGTTCAATATATCATTAAGTCAATATTAGCATTTGATTATCCAAAATCATGTCATGAGCACGTAGTGTGCTCTAAGCGATACTACAACGATCTAAACCCATGTTGGCAATTTAATAATGTCCAACTAGTAAACCACAACTAGGGTGACAAAGGGTCATGGCACATACTTAAGTAATCAAGGTGTCATATAGCAAATTGGTATTTATCTAACCCCGTGTTTAAACCAAAGTATCTTTCTAATTAAACTAGCATGCAATAGTTTAAATCAAAATAGATTTCAAATGGGATCAACATGGTCAAAGCACAACTTGCCTTCAAAAGCACTTGCTCTTGGTCTTGAGTTGGATCCTGAGTCAACACTTCTCCTTCGAATCCTTCCCAAGACTTCAACGCTCTACTCGTAAAGCGTGCAAATAGCAAATACACAAATAAACACTATGCAAAAGATCCCAAAACTCCAAATAAAATCCATAAACAGAGAGAACATAATTTTCTGGATTTTTAGAAACTGGAATCAATCAAATTTGGAGTTAAAACGCATAAAGTTATGATTATTTAAAGTTTAAATAATCAATTAAATAATTTTACAGAGAAAAACTTTAGTCCAAAATTAAATAAAATTTATATTTAGGTAGGTCTTAATTTTATACAAATTTAGAAATTTGAATCGCTCAAATCGGAGTTGAAACGCAAAAGTTATAAGCGTTTGAAGTTTGAATCTAAATTTGAAATCATTATTCGAATTAATAAATCATTTTCTTTTCGAAATTAATTATTGCGTCGGCATGGACACGTGGCAGCTCCTGATTGGCCTGGCCGACGCCACCGGTCCATAGGCTCGGTCCACGCTCGGCTCGGGTCCACGGTGGACTCGGTCCACGGCTCACGTGGATCGACATGTGGGCTCACTCGGGTGACGCTATCGCCGACGTCGTGAGCTCACCACCAGCGACAGTGGGACCCACCGTGACGTCATGGGTGACGCGTCGGCGCTTGGCTGGTTAGCCAGCGACATGCGGGCCCTCGACACGCGGGCCCGCGTGTCGGGCGTCTACACGCACGCTGCTGCGTGGGCCCGACGCGTCGGTCCAACTTCCCGACACGTGGCGCAATCTCGTCCGCTGGTTTGAAAATCAACGGCGCGATTGGATCCAGGGTTTAATACGTTGAAACTACTCGATGCTCGTGGCCGCTCGATCTAGATCGGACGGTCCGTATCTAATCCTATAATCGCCTTTGCTACAAAGACGCGTGGCGATTGTGAACCGCTGGATCTTGATCCAACGGCCCGAATCTAATCGGGTTTCTAGGGTTTGGGAAACACGTGAACTCACCGCTGCCGTCCGATCTGGATCCAACGGTGCACGGCTTCGTGGACGGTGATGGCACGCTACGGCGCTGCTTGACCGTGAGACGGGATTTACGACCTTGCCGCTTCGGCGTTTCGGGCGCTTCTCCGGCTGGCGAGGGTACTCGAACGCTGCCTCGCCTTTGGGGAATCCGGATCTGGGCTTGATGACGGCGGAGGACGACGGACGGCAGCAATATCGGCGTTTAATCGCGGCGGAACAGACTTCCAACTCCGGCGAGCAATAACGGCGAGACGGTGGGGATCCTAGCGGCGCGAGCTAGGGTTTCGGAACCGGCGTGGGATGGCGATCCTCGGGGTATGCCCCGGGCATTAAATAGCCTCGTCCTGGCGTAAAATCGGAGACCTAGCTCTCCACGGCGGCGGACACGGCGGCGGAGTCCAGCTCGGACTCGGGCGGAGACGATGAAATCGTGGCCGTCCACGTGGCACAACCAACGGCCACGATCGCGCGGCGCGACCGGGTCCGGTCCGGACACGGCTCGGGTCTGGGTCGGACGGATCTCAGCCGTTGGATCTTGATCCAACGGTTGGGATTGATTAGGGTTAGGAGTGGGTTCGGTCGAGTCAACTGGCTCGGGTCGGACTCGAGTCCGACTCGGTCGGATGAACAGTACTTGACCCGAGTTGGATTTTCCAGCGATTTAATATTTAAAATAATTCCCAGTAATTCATTTAATTCATTAAAAATAGCAAATGACTCAGAAAAATTCCAGAAAAATTCTGGAAAATATTTTGGATCATTTTGGACTCAAATAAAATATTTCCAACAAAATTTTATTTGCAAAATTAAATTCTTTAATTATTTCAAAATGGAATAAATTCAAATAAATTCCAAATAAATCCAAATAAATTCCAGAAAATTCCAAAAATTCACCAAGGTGCCAAATCACACATGAATTTAAGGAAAGCAAAATTTTGGGGTGTTACAATAACCAACACCACCAGCATGATCAAATCGCCAAACCAACCGATCTCTGAGTCCAACGACTCAACATTTGCATGATACAGACCAACATTTACAAAATCTACCGATTTCAAATCCTTTTCAGAAATCAAAACCAAAATACTATACTTGACAATAAATACCCAAGATGCTCGTGACCGTGAGCACGGCTAATCGATTAGTTTGATTAATCTCTGCAGAGAATGCACACCTTACCCACACGACACGCTCTAGCAATCATGTCAACCATGCCACGCGATACATACCGTATCCGTTTTGCTAGATTGTGACGAAACTCTTCCAATTGTCGGCATCTAGTCTTGCGTCAGCCCCGGCGATGTGCACTCTTCGCTTTGGGTGGGTGCTCCACACACCCACACAGAGTACCCCCGGGCCAGGCGAGAGTACCCCCCAATTAAGGTGTTTGGGTACCTTAAACTCCAAACCTGATTCACCCACACGGATCCAACGATGGCTAACAGCCCATCGTGCCTTTTACCCTCAGCAAAGCATCCACCGTTGTTTCACGAAAGTCTCCAACACCGGTAGCGGTGAGGGAGTATTCTAAGCAACACCAAAGACGCTTCGGTATTGCCCAACTACTTCGACCTACCACGGCGCAAGATTAAATTTCAACTCATGTACTGGGTTTAGGCTATCCCATACTAGCACATGTGGTTGTACGAAAGGACTTGGTTAAAAACGTCAAGTTCAGTCCTTAGGATTGCATGCAGAGACCTCCCATCATCCGTCCGGCATAAATCACCGTACACCTTTCCTTTTTCATCTTTTACCAACATAGCCTTTGTTTTTCCGAAATCACCATTTCCGAAATCCTAATAACGTATCGAAAATCTTTGATTGACTGAGTCCACCGATCATTATTCAATCAGTCTAAAGCTGGGCTAAGCATATGCAACTATTAGACTTATAATCCCTGACGACACTTATTATAGCGTATATCCTTAAACTAGGGTTATTCAAGGATTTTAGGGTAGCAACAAGATTAAGATGAGCCATCCAATCATTAGGGTAACTACCAGTTCCCACCATTTAAATACTTGTAATAATCATATGCATGCGTAATCATTTTGCAAAACATCAAATACTTTTGCAATTATAGGAGCAATATGTTCAAAGGGGGTACTTGCCTGCTTGCTCTGGGTTTTGCGTGTCCTCTGGGTCGAAGTCCGGATCCTTGCCTACTGCTCCTGAGGCATCGACGTCTAAATGAAAGCGCGACAAAAGAATAACGAGGAAATGATTAAGATCCAACGAGAACAAAGCAAAAAGCTCAAAGAAGCGGACAACAACTAACAAGCGAACACGAGGGAAAGAAACTTAAACGAAAACCAAATTTTGAACTGGAGACCGGCAGTACCGGTGTACAAACCCCGGTAGTGCCGCTCTACGGGCAGCATCGCCTTAAGGGTCGGTAGTACCGGCGGCTACGAAACCTATACGGGGACCTCTCTGGAAAATAACTACCGGCGTTGCGGGAGCGGTAGTGCCGGTCTATGCCCGGCAGTACCGGCCACAAGGGTCGGTAGTGCCGGCCTGAGCGGCAGTACCGGACTTACTACGTCGGTAATGCTGGCCACAGGTCGACAGAATTTTCCAAAAAAAGGATTCTCGCACAAACGACTTCAGAATTTCGCGGCGATTGCACGGATGGGCTCTCGGAGATGACAAGGACCCATTTATGCAAACCACACGTGGTTCCGACCTCGTTTGGCCTAAATCCTAATCCGAGAAACTCTAAAGTCCTAATTCATGCTAAATTCCGACTTTCTCCCCGAATCGAATTCAAACTCGATTCCTTTCGTGAAACTCGGACTTTAACAACGTCGAATACATTCTAGTGTCCTTTTCCTAGCTTTTGGAACTAGGGTTCCAAGGTTTAATTCCAAAAGCTACGAAAACGACATTTAACCAAATATATCCGATAAAAACGTACTTAGGGTTTCTGATCTCAGTTTTCGCACTAACGGGAACTCTTGCACCTAACCTAGGTCTAGAAACTCAGCTAACCAAAAGTTGAGCACTACAACTAGGTTTTCTAGGGTTTTAGCTAAAAGAAAAGTTGATAGAAACGAAGAAAAGTACAAGATCAAGCTCAAGTCATCACAGATCTGACTGAAACTTGGTCCACTCACCACAGATTGCTGCTAGGGTTT
Organism: Rhipidocladum racemiflorum; assembly: GCA_036346355.1. Classification (NCBI taxonomy): domain Eukaryota; kingdom Viridiplantae; phylum Streptophyta; class Magnoliopsida; order Poales; family Poaceae; genus Rhipidocladum; species Rhipidocladum racemiflorum. Next base: position 46,865,100 of record CM070577.1, on the reverse strand, counting down.
TGGAAGCGACGTCTTCCTCCGTGGCTTGCTTCACCTCGAGCTCAAGAACACCGGAGAGAGAGGTTTAGCTGGAGGGAAAACTCGAGAGAGAGGGAGAGAGCTCCATGGGAGAGAGAGCTAGAGAGGGAGAGCTAGAGGGTGAGAGTGAGAGTGAGAGGGAGTGAAGTGAGGGAGAGGGAGTAATACGGCTGGGAGAGGAGGCTTAGATAGGAAGGCTCTAAGAGCTGAGGTGGCTGGGCAACGGGCAGCAGAGAGGGCCTGCCCCCTGCCCGCCTCGGCCTCGTGATCGCCAGGCCGGGCAGATCGCCGCCCAGGCGTAAAAACGCCAAAAACCCCCAAAAAAACTCCGAAACTCCAAAAACCCTTCCCGGAAACCTTTAGGATAGACTCTAAGATAGCTAAAGAAGGTTTGGAAACTACGGTTGCTCGAAAATTCTAACCGCAACACGAAACGAGATTTTGGAGCAAAAACTAAAACGAAACAGATCGAGCAAACAAATCCAAAAACAATTAACTCCAAATTGAAATCCAAACAACTCCCAAAGGATAATTAACATTAAAAAGGCAAGTACAACTCAGGATGTTACAAAACACAAGCGTGAGTTCAAAACTCAGCAAGCATATTGCAATGGTACAACAAGAACAATTACATAGCAATAATATCTCACATCATGCAAACCATCTCATTCATGATCACATATCATTATCATCATCATTATGTATGCAATGCAATGCGATGCTCATGTCTCCTTGGAAACTCATACCGGTATGGTTGAGTACGAACCCGTCGGTGTGCACCCTCCCCCCTTCCATCCCGAAGATGGAGGGTGCCTACTCCTCGCTTCCCCACACCGCGGTGGATGGAATCACGATGTAGGACTTACTCATTGGCTCTCCGGAATAGTCATAACTTTCTCACCGACCTTCCCCGGACTAGTTATGATTTTCTCACCGCCCGGGCCATGTAACATGCCATGTATGCAAATATGCCAACATCATAATTAACTTGTACATTAACACATGGCATCATAGCATACTCATCGTATCATAGGCAATCATTAAAGCATGGCAAGTGATCATATCATATAATCAAGTTCATCTAGTCTCAACTAGCAACCTACAAACCGCTATCCATTACAATACACTTGCCTCAACCACGGGCAACGGATTGGCGGGAAGTAGAAAACACTCCCGGGGTCGCACCACCTACACATAGGTACGACACACTCACAATCATGTTTACAAAACAGTATGCAAACCCTCATCTACCCCGACATTGCCAACTACTCGCAAAACCCAAAAACAGAGGTTCTGTCCCGTCGGGACAGCAGCCTTCCAAAAGGCATAACTTGGGTTCTAAGACTCCAAATCAATTAAACGAGTACATCCTCGCGTAGCTTAGGAAATTTCCTAACTTTTTCTAAGTTTACAGAAAGACTGATTCGGACTCTAAAGTTGTTTAATCTACAAAATACCGTGATCTGTTCCAATCACGTCACAAATTTTAATACGCTCGGTAAAACAAGCATAAATTTCAAACGGCTGGGCGGAATTTAAAGTTCTTTATACCCACTGAAAGGTATTGAAATTTCCTACAACTTCTTCAACAGCCGTACGACGCAATTCCGACTCTAAATTGGCGAAAAACCAAACCCTAGGTCGACTGCTCATGCTGCCCGAAACAGAGAACATGGCAACTTCTAGATCTAATCCAATCTACTCAATTCCAGCACCACCAATTGATCTAAAAACATGATAATGACCCTTAGAACAGTACCTAGCCCAACCCAAGGAGTCCCATGGCCGTACCTTCGCCCGATGCACGAAAACCCAATAGATATCCTCCCGGATCGCTCCTCGCTCCTCGCTCCAACGGATGGATCTTCGAGGTGCAGGGGGTGGGGAGGCCACCCTAGGGCAGCAAGGGGGTGGAGGAGAGGTGGTTGAGAGGTGGGGAGCAAAGGGGGCAAGGGGAGGGGGGCGCACGGCCAAAGGGGAGGAGAGGAGGTGGGGCAACTAGGGCCAAGGGGGGGATGTGGGGTGCACAAAGAGGGGATGGGGGCGCAAAAAGGGCAGGGGAACCCCCTTTTATCATCCCCAAACCTGTTTCCTAATCCTAAATGGACTCATATCCATCCCACCAAAGCCCACAACCCCCTCTTTTAGGCCCAAACTCCCCCGGAAAGGCCCAAACTCCCGGAAACGGTTCGGAAACGCAATTAAACCTCATACCATATGGTTTTAACCTCCAATACCATATTTCATAATGTTTTTGAGTGAGACATTCACTTTTTATAAGGTTACGACACTCCGTGGTGTCACACCTTTATCACTTTCAGTATACTTCAATAATAGTTTTAAGATACTCCAATGTGATTAGATTCACATTTAGGTTGACAAAATTTCTTTGAAACCCTTTTTCTTGTTATATACCATTTTCCTTATAAAAAAGAGTATATACACAAAATTATACTATAAAGTGTGAACTTTGATGAAATATTTAATGGAAATCACATTTGAGTATCTTATAATCAATATTAGAGTATGCTAAAAAAGATAAAGAGGTATAATAACATCATTTAAATGGTATATTAAAAATGGGAGTACATACTCCTAGGAGTATAGAATCATTTTCCACACACACACACGTATGTTATTATACACGTATGTGTGTGTGTGTATAATTAACTAGAGTTGCCTTTTTTAGGTAGTTTGATTGTAGGTATGTGTTGATTATATACATAAAGCAGCAAAGCAAGTGACCTAAATTCATTCAAAATATTTGAATTCGAGTTTTTTCAAAGGCATGTGCTTCATTTGAATTGTTATATATGGGTATATAGCCTAAAACTGAAATTTTTGAAAAATATATCCGAATTTGAATTGAATTCACACATTTAAAATTATGATGCCCTGACATCATGATGTCCCATTTCAGTTCCTATATATTGCATTTGCTAGACTTAATATTTCCTTTTGAGATTCTAAAAATTATCGTACGTTTTCAATTTGGAACTCTTCTCGTGTATTTTTAACAGGAAATGCCACATAATGTATCTTCTTCAGCCATGAACATGCATGGAGCTATATATTCACCACCAAACACAGAGAGCGTTATATGGAATTAACCAATACGGTAAATTGAAAATTCTCCAGGCCAGCCCTTCACAAAATTTTCCAAGCCACGTCATAGAACTCCAGACTATGTTTTAATCACCACCACAAATAATACTGCTACTACTATGGCATGGTATACATATATGGCTTGATTGGCTTGGTTAATATCTGGCGTCCCTAGCTTGGAACAGTAGAAATAAAGAAGCAAAAACAAAACAATAACAACCCTCCTTAACCCATCAATCATCGTCCAGCTTGTACACCAAAACTAATTAACGATCATTAACTAAGCGAAGTCGCTAACCAACAATTAGAGAACCAGCTGCCAAAATGGTGACCAGAGCTAGCTTCCCGTCACGCAAGCCGACGACGACGGCAATTGATTTCCTAACTGATCCCGGGGGTTAAAACTAATGGCGATCGATGGCGATCTAAGCCGGCGCCCCCAGGGCCTAAGCACCCGATTAGCGAGATAATGATACGATAATCAGGAGGGTTTCATCGTGAGCCTCTCGCCCCCAACCAAGCGTGGGCTCCACCGAGCCGCCCGAGCTAGAAGGACCCAGCGATCCGACCAACTTAATTGTAGTTTAACGCCTCCCTCCTTGGTTTAGCACTGCTAATTGGGGCCTACCGCGTCTGACGTGGCGCGCTCTCCGCCGCGAAATGCGTTTACCTCTATTCCATGCCTGAAATTTGGCTAGCTAGCTAGCTACGTGATTGCTTAAAGGTTAAACCGACGTTGCTTTGCGTGTGAGTGCTTTGACTGAGATTGGTGGATTCTTTGGAAGAAACCAAGATATTTTTGTTTACAGTGTTTGTGGTTGATTGGTGTTTGCATTTGACCACGCACTGATTCAACATGGATGATGATCCATTATCCGAAACTAAAATAATGTGATTGTTAAATTTTTGGGAGATGCTTCTGTGTTGCATCAAAAAAGAAGCACAGGTGTGGCACCTCATAAATACTTCATTACGCAGGATTACAAACTTCGCATTTTATGATAGTGGGCATTACTTACCAGTAATCCAATTGGTCTGGCGCCTCATATATTTACTGCCTCAGTTTCTAAGATTTGTGGGTTCAGTGACCTATTGGCTATTTGTGAATTCAGAATGTGCTAACCAACCAATAATAATATATCTATTATGCGTCGAAGAATTGCCGGCAGCTTAGGCACTCCACGTCATCTTCAGCAGTTTTGCAAAGAAGTCCCTCGATATTCTTTAAATTACAAATAGATCCTTTACGATTTTTTGTGAGTGTAAGAAAAAGCTTTCAAATTGCGTTTAGGCCCCTCGGTTCGTTACTTTACGGAAAGAGGCTCTTGTTAAATACAAATCGTGACCGAGCTATTTTCTAATTTTTCAGGATAACGCTTAGGTCCAAAAATATAACAAATAGGTCCCCGCTCTTTACATCTAAGTCCTTTCTCCGTTTTCCCTGGGAAAAATATTTTCGTGTACAGAAATACGTGTGCATCTCTATCTCTAAACTTTTTTTTTTATCCCAACTCGATCTCTATAGTTTTTTTTGCAACTCGATCTATCGTATTTTTTGAAGCATGTATTATTCAACGGTGAACGTATAGAGTGTTAAACTCGGCAAAAAAGAGATCATTTCTTCGTTTTTCCCAAGAAAACATATCTATTATGCTTTGAAGATTTACGGAGCAGCCAACTAACCACGTCGTCCTATTCGCAAAAAGTCCCTAAAAAAAATTAAATTGCGTTTAAGTCCTGACGACGTTTATTTTTTTAAAAAGCCACAATTCTGTACATTTGCGAATGTGTTCTTCACCGTTTTTACGTTCTCGCGTGACGGTCCTCTGAAAATTACGTTTAAGTTATTTTTTGCAAAAAAAAAAAACCCGTGATTACTCAAATTCGTAAACGGCTCCTACTCATCCCATTTTTTAGATATCATTCCGGAAAAATGAACTCGTGGTTACGCAAATTCGTAGACGGCTCCTACGCATCCATTTTTTTTTAGAAAAATAAATAAATTTTACACGGTGCGACGTGCGCTGCATATTCTACCTAGTTTGTCCATATTCTGAAGAAAAAAAAACCATGGTGTGGCGTTGCTTCATTTTGAGAGCCTCAAAGAAGACAAGAAATTTTCTTTTTTCCAAGAGTGAAGAGCGAGACAAACTTTTTTTAAATATTGGATGAGATAAAAACCATAGTGTGGCTTGAATGCACCGTGAAATAAACTGAAATACTGGTAACACCAACCGTAGGGGTGCTAATGGACTTAGACCGGTCCAGATTTTTGGATTAGACCGGCACAAAACTGCAAATGGATTGAACTCATTTTGGATCTATAGCTATTTAGATTAGATCTAGATCAGATTGGGACATGTCTAGACCTTATGTTTCGTACTAAATCTCTCACTACTAGCTAGGTAAATCAATTGATGCGGACTTTAAGAATGATGGTTTTTTTTTTTTGTTTTACATACTTCAGCAACATATTTTAAGTTCTAACTTTAAAATTTTATTTTCAATAAGTGGGATATATAATTATAGACATTGGAGTGATCTTTCTTTTTTGCTTACTAAGACTATGTAACATCCTAAATTTTGCATAATACTGTTTAATTATTATATTATGATTTTCTGAGATTTTTCCAAAATATTTTTTGGATTTTAAAAAGGGGTTTTCCTGTTTTTAGATTTATAAAATAATTTATTTCAGAAAAATTAAAACCAAATATTACTAAAAATAATTTAATTAAGTTCAAAATATCTCAGGATATTTTTGAGAATTTCCCAAAATTTTGAACCTTATTTGCTATTTTCTAAAAACCTTTCTATTTTTTTGCAATTAATTAATTTTAAAAACATCACTAACAGGTGGGACCAGACCCCATATGTCAGGACCTTCTTCAAGCTCCAGAGCCTGCATGTCTCTCCCCTCTCCTCCAAGGATGAGTTTTAGAGCTCGTGAATAAAACGAATTCCTTCCCGATTTCTTCTCCTGTTTTTGTGCAACCCTATCCTCATCTAACCCCCCGCTATTTTTCTAGCCAAATCCCCTCTATTTTGCATAGAATATCTGTTTTTCTGTTTTGGATGCAACAATTTTCGAGTTGGTTTTTGTCTCTTCGAGGCCCCTAGGCTATTTAAGGTGAGCAGTGGGACCGTCTCTCCTTTCTCAACCCGTCACTTCACTCATTCCTTCCTTTCGTACCCTTGTTTGCCCGAAATGCCGTGGCATCCTGAAGTTGTTCCTGATGTCGACCAACATGCCCTTGCGATCTCCCCGACTCCTCGGAACTTCTCTTCCAGAACCATTCGCGTAACGACGTGTTCCACCTCGTTGAAAAAGGTAACCCCTCAATCAATTCAAAGTTTGTCGTGTCGTGGGCATCAAATTTCATAGTTTAGTCATCATCGTTCATTGCATCGTCAAGCTACCACATTGCTAGCCGGTCGGATAGTCGGCGAGCCAGCTCTAGGAAAAAGGGGGGGAAAGAAAAGAAAAGAAAAGATAATTCCAAATTTCAAATTCAATCGCTGACATCATTATGATGCAATAATTCAAATTTTTTTTAGAAAGATACTTCTGGAATTTCATAAATTCCTTTCACTCTCTTTGTCTTGGAAGTAAATCTTTCGAGAGTCCTTTCTCCTTCACACGAACTGCGATTGAGGTGATTCAAATTTCTAAAGTCATATAAAATCAAGATATATTTTTAGGTGTATTTTATTTGATTTTTTGGAGTTTTATTTTTGCCTCTGTTTGGTTGTTTATTGGTTTTTGTCACTCGTTTCGCGTAGATGTCGCCTCGGAAGCTTGCGAAAGAGAAGAGTTTGTTCAAGGATAGGACCAAACCTATTCCAACGTAAGTTTGTGTTTTGATCATGTTGAACCCAGTTTACAACAATTATGTTGTTTCAAATTATTGCATGCCACTTTGAATATTAAAATGTTTTTGCAATTTTTGGGAATAGTTATGCATCCCTTTGTTATCATTCCACCATTGTTGGTTGAATACTCTAATTCATTGTAACGTTAGGATGGTTAATTACTAGTTGGTATATAACACCAATAAGGGATGGTTAGTGTAGTATGATGCTTAGCCATAATAGGATATTGACATCATTCGAATGACCTTATTATACTTGATTAATGGCTATGGAAATAACTATGTGAAAATTTGGGTGTTTTGTGATAATCAAGAAGGGTTGTTAATGATTTAAATTGGGGCGAGTGGTATGACTTTGTGGAGGGTTTTGTGTGGTAATACATGGTTCTGTATGTAGGCTTAGTGTATTGGAAGTCTTGCTCTAGACAATTAAATACTTAACTTTGTGTGCTATTGAACTGAGCCTCAATCGTACAACCACATATTCTAATGGGAAGAACCTGGTATAGTAAGTTATTGAGTTTCCACATTGGCATTTTCAGGTTATAGGTTAGACTGTATGAGCACGATGGAGGGTATGGCGTGATGTGTGTCAGCAATACCATGGACAATTCCTATTCTGAAATCCAACAGTATACTCCTATGCCTGTTCGATTCCCATTTTGAAATCCAATAGTATACTCGTACGCTGTTCGTTGTGTGGGAATAAGGATGTAGGTAGTTAATTATCAGGAGGGCCAATTGTTGGTGGTAGAGTTTCTGAAAAACTCTATTATGATCCTCTGTGTCACACATCCAAGGAAATATATTTAGACCATGATGTTGATAATATCTTGTAGGTAAAGCAATACAATCTCTATAGAGTGTTAATCAAATCTAGCCACGGAAATCAAGGATGTGCTCGGGGATTTCACACAAGGGGTAGTTTTCACAAAATAAAACTTGGGAAGATTGGTTGTATGGATAATTGGTTTAGGTTGTGTGAAGCTTTATGAAACTCAATGAAACTTATTATTATTATTATTATTATTATTATTATTATTATTATTATTATTATATTATTATTATTATTATTATTATTATATTATTATTATTATTATTATTATTATTATTATTATTATTATTGTATCTTCCAATCTATTATCTTATTCTTTTAAATGTTGCTTTGTGCAAAATAAATCCTAAAACCATATCATTTGTTTAAGCCTTGCATATAGTATTTTAGACTCTGCATTTTGTCTGCACAACTTGCGGAGTACTTTATGTACTCACCCTTGTATTAATCAATATTTAGTTGAAGATTTGGAGGAATCTACACTGGCCTTGGAGGAGGAGGTTGCACCGTAGATCTTGTACCTTGTCGATTGCTTGTGACATATCGATGGGTTCCACTTGAGTTTATTTTTGTTCCGCTACAGTTATCTTATTTAGTGCTTGAGCCCTACAAGGCCTAATAAATATAAACTTGATCATAAGGTCACAACAACTTTTTATTTATCAAATCTAGCTTGTTTTCTTATAATTCGTTGTGTATGGATGATATTTTGTCTATATTGCTACTGTATGCACTAGCGTGATCATGGACTAATGCAATATACACAAAGGATCCATATTTGCATATTCAGGTCCTGACAAACTGTAACAGTGATTCTAGTTAATGGATTACAGTGCCACATTCAAGTGATAGCAATGTGTTTCCACATGGTACTATTCTTGAACCAAAATGCAGCAACAAAAGTTTTGGAATTTGTTGGTATTGGGTTAATAAAAAGGGGATATATTCTCCTGGCAATCAATATCCATGAGTTTTTCTTTTGTTTAAGGATTTAGTTATGATTATATACGATAATTTTAGTTACAGCAAATAATGATTGAATTTTGAGATGGAAATGCATTGTTCATCTCAGTTTTGTTCCATAACTTAAAATAATGATGGGTTTGTTCATCTAATTATGTCATTTTCATATAGGTAGCAGAAGCCATGGTGGTAGCATCTATGACCTTTGTTAAGTTTCATGTGTGCTTGATTGTAGTTAGCTCATGTGCTAAGCCTAATTGTAGGTAAGGGAGTTATTGTTAGATCCAGTATATTAGTTGAGTTGTAAATTAAGTAGTGCCGCATAAAATTTCATGGGATAGTATTTTCTTCAGACCTTTGATCTTTTTTTAGAACGTTGATGTTCAATCTTTACCTTACCTGAGTTTTTGTATGGACAAGTTTATTTGGATAGTGCATGCTTGTTATTTATCTTGATCACACTGTAGTTTAGTTATGATCTAAGAAATAGTTTTATCACTTGAATATTGCACCGTAAGTTATCAACTCATCAAACAAATAATTTGTCTAGATCAAGGCCAAGTCTTTCATTTGGGCCTATGCTAGGCTTAGACCTCACTCATTTTAGATTGGACTAGATACAGACCTATGAAAAGAATATTAGATTTGGACTACATCTGTGCTCGGCTTCGGCCCATTAGCATCCTTTTCCAACCACTAACCAAAAAACCAATGCTTGTGAGTTGTGATCACAACACAAAGGCTTTGCCCATAATTAGGGGTAGGCATTTGGTTTTTTGGTTTAATTGGTTCGGTTTTTTCGGTTTTAAAATAATTCGGTTTTTAGAATTGGCAACCAAATTTCTCTGATCAAAATGAAAAATTGAACCGAATTAATCGAACTGAAATATTTTGGTTCGGTTAATTTGGTTTGTTCGTTAACCGAAATATAAATAAATACTAGATATATTAGATTTTATTCTTCTTATGTCGCAACACAAAGTAGAGATAAAACCACATAATATTCATAGGTCATTACAGTATAAGCATAGTAGAACTTATGAAGATATCACATATATGCATAAAGATGTTAGAACATGAGAATTGTTTAGTAGCTATATGAAGAACTTTATAAAAGTAGTATTGTACATGAGTTATTCGGTTATTTCGGTTTCTAGAAGCAAAAAACTGAATCGAATACCGAATTATACCAAATAAAAACTGAATTGAAAACCGTAAATTAAAAAAACCTAAATAATTGGTTAATTTGGTTCGATTCGGATATTGGACTCGGTTTACAAATACTCATCCCTACCCATAATCACCAGCGTGGCATGTCCCATAAATTACCCTAGGATCTCAGGGGCATTTTCGACCACGCGACTTCCACAGCTATAAATCCACGGCACCACAATACTCTCCCCCCTCATCATCGCTCACCTCACACCACAGCTCTGTTAACCGCCACCTCCTTGATCTCCTCTGCTCCATGCACGCGGTTACACACTCACATCCAAGCTTCCATCCATGACCAAGGTTCACCCGAACGTTGCAGCAGCAGCCATCGCGGCGGCGCAGGAGGCTGCTCCGGCGGTGGCGGAGGAGAACGGGGAAGCGGTGGCGCTGACGGTGTGGCGGCGGTCGCTGCTGTTCAACGGGAAGGGTTTTACGGTGTTCGATGGCAGTGGCAACCTCGTCTTCCGCGTAGAGACCTACGCTGGCGGCTCGTCGCGCGAGGTCGTCCTCATGGACGCCGACGGCCGCGCCCTCCTCACCATCCGCCGCAAGGTATTATTGCTGTTCTTGATTGGCTCTGTTTCTTGGGATGAGGAGTTCTTGGTTGGTTCGGTTGTTTCTTCTTGGCAAGACAAGTCGTTCATTGATTCCGTGCTGGTTGCGTGATCTTGCAGAAGCTGAGCTTGGCGGACGAGTGGCTCATCTACGACGGCGACGCGGCGTCGCCGTCCGCGCCGGTGCCGAAGCGGTTCACAGCGCGGCGGCACGTGAGCCTGCGCCCGGGCAAGTCCCTCGCTCACCTGTCACCGGCGCGGTCGTCCGCCGGCGTGGGAGAGCCCAGCTGCCGGTACGACGTGGAGGGCTCGTACGCCGGGCGCAGCCTCGACGTGCTCGCGTCCTCCTCGTCGCCTTCCGGCGGCGAGCAGCGGCGGCAGCGCGTGGCGGCGGTGTGCCAGAAGGAGGCGGCCGTCGGCCCGGACGTGTTCCGTCTGGTGGTGGAGCCGGGCTTCGAGCCGGCGCTCGCCATGGCCATCGTCGTACTCCTCGACCAGATGCACGCACCTTAAAGCTGTTCCACGCCCACGCATGAATCTTACGGAGCCTTGCGCCCAGACCACATGGAACACCTTAAAGCTGTTCCACGCCCACGCATGAATCTTACGGAGCCCTACCACATGGAACAAAGTTTCAGTGATCTAGGGGTAGGAACCATTCAGAGTTCAAGGCACCCTTTTTTTATGCTTCAAAATTTATGGCTCATATGACTCATGAGCACATATGGTTGATGGAAGCATTTGTTTAGGGATATGATGCATTTGTGTTTTGGGTTCAATGTTTAGGGTTAGCGATCGCAATGGAAATGGTCATTTAGAGGTGTTTCATGTGTGCCGGATTTTTTGATTTTTTGTTGGTGAAAATAAATCTATGCAGATAGAAGGTGGTAGATAGGCTTGGTGATCCAAAGTCATGTATGGGTGTATGTGTACTTGTAAATACAGTCCTTTTTGTTTTCTTCAAAAGTAATTGTCATGGTTGTATGATACATCGATTTGTCGGATCCAGCTGTGGTGCGTTTGTGGTGAAAGCAATTGATATCCTTAATTTGTTGTGTTCCCTTATGGTCTTTTCTAAATTTTTATTGCTTAACCCAGAGGCCAGATCTTAACAAAAAAACATCAAAAAGTACACTAGAAGAAGGTTCTGGACTATTCCTCCTTTTGACAAGAAGATGGAAGTGCTAGTTCAAGCTTCCTTCACATACTGTGGGACTGAAAACCATGTCTTGTGAACCATAACGGAAGAAAGAAGAAGGTTCATTTTCTTGTTCCTTTTTGGACACTCCAATTTTTTTTGACACCGAGTTATGATTCATGGGAAGACAGAGGGGGCTTTGGGGGGTTAATTAGGTTTGAAGGGAATGTTGCACTGTATTACTACTTAGCTAAGCGAATTGAAATATAAGTTTGGGCAGTGCATCAGTACAAGGAAGAGGAGTGCTTCAAGTATATTATACCTGTTCAAGACTTCTAGCAGTGAGCTCTAGAATTGGGTAAGAGAGAGATGTTGGTGGTAGCAACATAAGATTAGTTTCGGAAACAAACAACAGAGAGCAAAGAATCATTTAAAAAAAATCATATTTTTCTTGGTGCACTGCATTTGAAAGCATTTTTTTAACAAAGTTTATTTTCTAATAGAATGAAGAGGTCCTCTTTCAGTGACCACATGGTTATTCATATCAGAAACGGTCATCGATTCCGTTTCGAAAAAAAGAAGAAACGGTTATTGATGCTAAGCAAAAAACATCCGGATGATGTCTATACACTCTCTAACAAAATACATGAGGGAAATTTTGTTTATACCACTGAGTTGCATATTACAATTGCAACTTTGTTTTTGCGTTCTCTCACTGACATTCACGCTTGGACACACAGTTTAATGGGAAAACAATGTTGTCTTAATAGAAAACGGAAGTGTTTATGGCGCGTCAACAATGCTGAGAGGAAGATTTTGTAACATGCACTCATCCAAATCAGCTCAATGCTCAGCCTATTCATAGGACGGATCTGTACACACATAACATCTTCTTACACTTTCATCCTTACTTCGTAGTGTAAAAGGGTTAGGGCCTCTTTGGAATGCAGGAAATAAAAAACATAGAAATAGGAAAAACACAAGAATTGTATAGGAATGGCATTACAATCCTACATAAATGCAAAACAAAAGAATTGTTCCTCAAAGGTGTTTGGGTGCTCCATTGGAATTGTGCAGGAATTGAGAGAGAGAGAGAGAGAGAGAGAGAGAGAGAGAGAGAGAGAGAGAGAGAGAGAGAGAGAGAGAGAGAGAGAGAGAGAGAGAGAGAGAGAGAGAGAGAGGTTTTATGCAAGACATAAAGGAATTTTTCCATGAGATCTAACCACACGATACAATTCCTCTAAAATCCCTATTGATTGAGCCACTCCATAGAAGAAATTTGATAGTAATCTTGGGGCCTCGTTCCTTTGTTCCAAAGGGTCATATAGGAAATTTTCCTATAGGACCTCATTCCTACAAAATTCCTCCAAAAATCATTTATTTGACCAGCAATATGAGACTAAGCACAACGGACCAAGTGTTATATATTTTTTTTTCGAAAAAAAATAGGAAGAGAAAGCCAAGCAAATTAAGAGGCATAACATTCATGAACAACAACGGCAAAGCCACATCAGCCGTAAATCTCTGCAACTCGCAAACTCGGGAACTTCCATGACCAAATTCAAAGCCAAAACGACCTCGGAAATTGAGCTGAACATGACTCGCAAATTATTATTCGAGTCTAGTAAGTAAGGGAAGCAAGAGCTTTTCAAGCACTAATAAACTTTTTTTTTAAAAAAAATACGGCTCTTTTACAGATGTAATTAAAAAAATAGCTTTCTCTCCAACGGTAAAAGTGCTGATAAACGACATGGACAAGAGATGCCGTGCAACAGAATCTCAGCAACATAGGTACCACACAAAAGTGGCTTGGCATGAGCAACTTGCCGAGCAATGTTACCTAGGTAGGTATTAATTAAGCAATTTTAATTTACCAAATGATCAATCAAGTGTTTAATTAATTAAATTGAATATTTAATGGATTTGATCGGCACATTTCCTGTTGAGAAAGGGGAGCTCGGCAGAAATCTTATCGTAGCTTTCGCGGTTAGAGAGGATCATTTTTACAAATTTGTAGCTTGCCGAGGAAGTGATGCTTCTAAGTAGAGGTGGGCATTGGGCCGGGCTTTTTTGGGCCGGCCCGAAGCACGATGGTATGGCACGGTGCAAAGCACGGCACGCTTCGGCCGTTTAGGGCGGGCCGACGCAATCGTAGCATGGGCGTCTGGCCCGGAACCAGGCACGACGGGCGACGCGGCACGCAACGACGATTTAGGCCGGGCGTCTTGCATGCAACGCAACGAACGGAAATCACGGATTAAGGCTTAAAAGTTGGCAGATATTGTTGATTCAGGGCATCTTCAAGCATTGCATTTATGTTTGACATTTTGTTGATGTGATTAGTCTCTTATGTAATTAAAATAGGTAGTTTAGTAGTAGTGATTTGTTTTATTTCTTTGTTCGTCACAATAGTAAAAATGGGTCGGGCCTGGGCCGGCAAGGCACGAAGCGCAAATGGGTCGGACCTGGGCTCACCAAAGGCGAGTCGGGCCGGCACAGCCCGGCACGATGGGCCGTCGTGGCACGGCACGGTTTCGGCCCGAAGCACGATGGGCCCGGGCCGGACCGGCACGGCATGGCACGACGCCCACCTCTAATTCTAAGCAAGGCTACCCTCAGATCTCGAGTAGTCACATGGGCTATATATCTTCTGAAAGATTTCTGACAACAACTTCTCCTCCTGCCTGACCAGATGAGTCAGCAGGAACTAGCTGCTTACCTGTTAGGCTAGCGGCAGTACGGAGCTGCCGGCCGACGCTCGAAGCACAAACACCGGGAGGCACATGACAGGGAAAGGTGAGCTGTCAAGTGATCGTGACCGTGTTTGGACTTGGGGATCTGTGGTTGTTTCGAACTTCGGTACGTGTTGTTACGTCGTGGCTCTTGTTGGCAGAGAGGTCAGCGCACGTGTGGATTTGCTGACGGGGCACACGGACAAGTGGCGGATGCTTAGAGGCTCTCTGCTAATGGCAGCACTCTAGCTTTGGATATTTCAAGGGAAAACAGTTCCACCGATTGATATGTTTCGAAACCAGATGGCATTGTGGAATATTATACAAATGATCACCATGATCTTTTGCCCTCTTCTAGTAAAATGTTTTCTGTTACCGCTGTGATGAAGATGCTGTCAATTAGCTGATGTATTGTATCTAAAAGTGGTAAAATAAACGTGTTTTTAAAAGTCACCGCAATGCAAAACACAGTCTTAGCATCCTGCTGGGCGAGGAGTTCACAAATATACGTGCAAACTAGTTCAGAAGAATATTTGGGTTTGGACAGGGCTTAAGACGGTAAAATAATATTTGGTTTGGCCATTATCGGCACGTCAAGCTACCGGCTGGCATGCCTCGACTTGTCCATATTGAAAAACAAAATTCAGGCGAGGATGGAGGAGGATCCAGTGCAGTCTCTCTGGGACTGCAACTTAAGCAGTTCTAGAGGGTGTAGACCGTCCGATCGAGCAAATAAACGGTTCAAATCTTTTAAATCCATATGCTATAATATTTTGCAACAGTATTTCGGATCGATTTGAACCACCGTTTTCTGATCCAATAGCTCGTGCGTGACTATTTAAATTGCAGTCCATTAAGGACTGCATAGGAACTGTGTCCGGCTAGGACGGAACTAATGCAGAAGTTGTGTTTATCATATCTGGCCAGCCACTGCTGGCTCAAGCTAATAAGGCTTAGACATTAAACCTAGCTCATAGGGGGGAAAATTGATAAAATGCCACTCTCCAGGAGTGGCTTCGCTAAAAATGCCACTCCGCTGTCGTTGACAGGCGGGACCATCTGTGTGTATGACAGTGGGCCAGAGTGGCATTTTAGCGATGCCACTTCTTGAGAGTGGTATATGCGCTAGGGCGAGGAATGCTTTTTCTAGCTGTTTTTCTCTCTTGGATTTGTTTCCTGCGCAACACAGCATATAAATATGCTCAGTTGTGTGCAAAAAGGCTTCTACGAAATAGAGGTGCTTATGGCTCAATGAAATGCACAGCTCTTGTAAACATGTCTTGATGCGAATCGTTTCTAATTATGAAAACAACTTGCTAGTGCTGTTATTTCAAGCAGGCTCACCCACAGCTCACGTTTTCAAATACCGAATAATGAGCGGTCGAGCCTCCGCTCCATTGGTTGATAGGCTCGATGAGCACCCAATCCGTCCATGTTCAAGCCTACCTCCACGCGTTAAGGCGAGTGCATGTACCGGTGTGTGTATATAAAGTGTGTGCAAATATATAGCTCGTCTGTAATTGTTCTTCTATAGTGAATATCGAAACTCGTCACCAATTTTTTTTTAAAATACCGAATAATGCTTGTGGAAAATCCACAAAAATAACCCACCCAACGTTGTTGGTAGGAACCCAACTCTTGTTACGAGCTGGAGAAGAGATACGGTGACACACGACGTTAAGCTCTGTTACGGTTGGGGTCTTTAATTCGGACTTGAACCCTACTTTTGAACATAAAATCCAGTAAACAATACTTATTTAACAAGCAACTTACATGTATAGTCATCATGTACGTCAAATTGCCTACTGAAATTCTATAATATGCCTGAAACTATTCTTGAAAAAAATTATCAAGATGAAAGAAACTATTGTGTTGTCAATAGAGTATAAATTACAGTAGACCCTCGTATTGAGCTAAGATAACTACACTACTACAGAACAGACAATCCTCGCCGCCACATCACTGCCGGTTGGGCTAGAGCCGTCAGTGATAAAATATCACTGCCGGTTCGTAAGATCCGCTGCCCAGGAAACGTATCACTGACGGTTGGTATAACCAACCGGCAGTGATAACAAACTATCACTACCGGCTTATACTCAAAACCAGTAGTGACGTATCATTGCCGGTTCTAAATAGAACCGGTAGTGATATTCACTACTACAGAAATATACATTAGTGTCGGGTTTTTTTCGTCATCACTATCGGTTTTGGTGGCGATAGAAAGTCTAGCGACAGAGATGACGAAGTTTTATCACAGTCGGTTTTGGAACGATTGTGATAGTTCAATCATCACAATCGGTTTCCATAGAAAACCGATTGTAATAATTCCACATCACAATCGGTTCTATCTTGAAACCGATTGTGATAGTTAACTCATCACAATCGGTTCACATAAAGAACTGATTGTAATAATGTCCACATCACAATCGGTTCTATATAGGAACCGATTGTGATGAGTGAACTATCACAATCGGTTCTATATGTAGAACTGATTGTGATGATCTTTCCGACAAAAAGCCCATCATTCATCATCCGAAAACAGCACATTCATTCACAATATGTTGTCACAGAACATACATCACAATCTGTAATACATTATCACAGAACATTCACATAAACATCCAAGCATATCGCATTCAGTACACATCACATTCACATTAATATTAACATATATTAAAGTGCCTAGCATTCGCGGGCTCTGCGCGTACCCACGTCACCGTCCTTCGCGAATAAACCCTGCTGCTCGTTGTATTTGCGTCCTGGTCCTCGTCGTTGCCCACGCCATCGCCCGTCCGTTCGATTCCCATCGGGCTCACCGCGTGACCAAGCGGCGGCCGATAAAGCGCCGTGGGATTGGAGGTCGCGGAGCCCTCGAAGCTGCGCCCTGTTCCCCTCCGTCTCTTTCCATCCGCAATTACGTCCCCTCCCTTTTTTGCGCAAAAGCCCCTCCAGTTTTCCGAAATTACGTCCAGGTCCTCGCGCGATTTTTTGTGAGAGGAATATATTTTTCCCGGTTCGCGTTTAGGTCCCTGGTTTGCCGTTTTGCATGGAGGCCCTCCCGTTAAGTGCGAATAGCAAGCGAGCCCTTTACTAATTTTTCAAAATAGCGAACAGGTCCAAAATTATAACAAATAGGTCCTCGTGCTTTACGTTCGGGTCCTTTCTCCGTTTTGTCCCAAAAAAATGTTTTCGGGGTCCGTTTTTTCTCCAGAGCATGCGAAAAATATTTTCGATAGCCGTTTTTCCCCAAAAAAAAATAATGTACAACCGTTTCCTTTCTCCGTTTTGCTCGAAAAAAATGTTTTCGTGATCGGTTTTCCTCCGTTTTGCCCGAAAAAAATGTTTTCGTGATCAGTTTTCCCTCCAGGGCATGGGGGAAATGTTTTTCATGGCTATTTCGCCCAAAAAAAAATTGGAAGACCATTTCCTTTATCCGTTTTGCCCGGAAAAAAATTCGTCATCCGATTTTTCTCCGGAGCATGGGAAAAATGTTTTCCTTGCCCGTTTTTTTCAAAACAAGAAATATGGAAAACCGTTCCCTTTCTCCGTTTTGCCCCAAAAAAAAGTTTTCGTCATCCGTTTTTCCTCCGGAGCATGGGGAAAATGTTTTCGGTGGCTATTTCCCCACCAAAAAAAAAATGGAAAGCCGTTTTCTTTCTTCATTTTGCTTGAAAAAATTTATTTCCGTGAACCGTTTTTTCTCCGGAACATGGAAAAAATGTTTTCGTTGGCCGTTTCCCCAAAAAAAAAAATGTAAATTCATTTTTCGTCCGTCGTTTTTTCGTTTTCCCCCGCTTTTCCTCATTTTTTTATCAAATTTCGCACGGCGCGGCGAAGCGCGCGGCTCTAACTAGTATTGTTTACATTATTAAATGGACTAGTAAGAGCCTGTCGAGTCTTTAAATCTACCATCGTCTGCTATAACTTCTGTCCAGTACCAGTGGCATAAATGGTCTCGTAATTTCTTGAGATCCTTGCTGCTTAGGCTCTTCCGGGGGATATCAATTCCCTGCAAAATAGAAAGTAGTGCACTAATATATTTAAGTTTTAAAATTTGATTGTAAAAGACTGATGGTATTATGCATGTAAACAAATACCACATTGGCAGTATTATATTGACAGTAGTGCAATTAATCAGTTCTATACCTTAGGAAAAAGATGTGAGTTGCCGACCAGAAACAGCATGTGATGCATCACATAAAAGCCGCATAGGTCATCGCACCCTTGTTGATGACACTGTGAACAAAGAAACTTAAATTAGGAGATGAATAATAGGTGTGAGAAAGAAATCCTATGATAGACACTTGTACCTTGAAGCGCTTCCACTCCAGTTTGTTGCCTTGTTTATCCTTGTGTCGGCCACCTTCAGCAATGTAAGACAAGAAAACCCTACATACATTGGAGAGATGCCATTGAGGTGAAAAATATCTAACGTAGTTCAATGAGTAAAGTTTTAGGTTAGAGGAATGTACTTCTCCAAAATAGGTTGGATCGCGTAGTCCATCGGTCTATTTTTGAGTGAGTTAAATGTGTAGACTTTGTTTTCACTCGGAACAACCACAAGTAGAGCCCAATGGTTGCTTATTAAACGGTACGCAATGCAAGAAAATAAGTTCATATACGATTTAAGTGCGTACAAGTAATTAAATTTTATAGTAGTACATACTCCTGATGGTACAGGAAGAGAATGAAATCCTTTTTCGCCTCAGCATGCAATGCCTGCTTGATGTATGCTACGAGGAACTCCGATTGCAACCTAGCCATGGTCGCATACACCATCTCGGGGTCAACAAACCCAACAAGGTGTCGACCCGTCGCAGCTCGCTGCCTCATTATCCTACAAGTCATGTCAATTGTTAAAAAACATAACCAAATCAATAAACAGTCATATGGATGAGTATGGTGCGATACTCACAGCGTCCAACATCGTAGAGTAGAAATATCGATGGCTTTTAAGCTGTACATGAAGAACAGATCCTCAAAACTCACTGGGAAGATCCCATCCTCCTGGTGGTGGAATTGTCCCCCCTCGATACCTCACATTGAAATCGACACGAGGCTCCACCTCATGTGACTTGTCGATATACCATCCATGTAGCAAGCGATTGCACAAGCCTAAAGCATTCAATTCATGGCTTGGGAGAAAGGGCTTTCCATGTATGAACTGCTTATAATCATTAGGGTCCTCTGTAGCCTCTGACAATTTTGCCTTCTTCACAGAGGGATTCTCCGAGCTCTCCTGTGGATTTTTTGTCAGCGTGGTAGTACCCCTTTTGCGCACCAGCGTGCTAGGAGCTGGAGAAGTTGTAAGTGCAGTTGGAGCAGCAGATGTAGCATTAGGAGAAGGTGCAGTAGCAGGAGAAGGTGCAGCATCTGGAGAAGGTGCAGAAGCAGCAACGGTTGCAGTAGCAGTAGCAGGTGTAGGAGCAAGCGTAGGAGCAAGTGCAGGAGTAGTACCCTGTCAGGGGTGAAAACGGGTCGGATACGGTCGGGTAGTAGGTCATCCTGTATCCTACCCTAATTATTTTTTTCGGATACGGGTACGGATACGGGTAGTGAAAAATCGGATAGGATACGGATACGGATACCGGGTATTTACGAACGGGTAGAAAACGGATACCGGATATTTTACGGACGGGTACAATACGGATAACGGATAATTAGTCGAATAGTACGCAAACTACCTAGGATCAAAGTATGTGATAAAAGTAGGGATGAAGAAATTAAACACCAAATTGATGGGAATGAGACGAAGAAAGTAAGACATAAGAGTCAATGTGGAGGGTCCAGACAAATGAGGAACAATTTTAATACTGGTTGCACACAGAACACTAATTTTGCCTAGCTGCTGATCTTTGTTCTTACGAATAGTCACATCCTAAAATAGATAGAAAATAAAACAAGGCATCTAGCAATACATAACAGAAAAAAGAGATCGCTGAGGTGATTATGGAATAGCGCACAAAAGGAAATGCATTAAAAATTCATCATCCTAACAATCTGAATCATGAAAGTAAAACTTTGCCTCCTAATAATCTCTAAATATAGAATTTCTTCAAAGATGAAGATAGAAAACCCCTTAAAGGAAAGCATCATGCTTTACTTTATATCTTAGCAGGATGACATTTCAAAACAATAGCACAGAAATAGCTTCAGCTATCACCATATCTTGCATAACATTATCATTTATATCTGAAGGAAAAGAAACAAAGAGCAGTAAACCAAAATGAATATATTGGCAAGATGCTAAGTCCATGCAATCAAATACCATTTGTAGCACACTATGATGGCACACATTGTAAAGTAATCCAGGGGGTGTTCAGCACAGATGATGAAATGTTTTCGCGATCAATATTCGAGTTGTATTTCTTTATACCACAATATGCTGGCACACATTGCAAGATAAATGTTCATGCAAAAGGGAATTTAGTTAGATAAAATATGAATGTATATCACAATTTGGCTTAGCTGATAAGCATGGTTACACATACATAGCTAAAAACTACCGAGCCAACACCACTTAAGTATACTGAAAACATTCACGATGCTTTATTTCAGACCATTTGACATCAATCAAAAACAAAGAAAGACCAACTACAGAATTCCTAACTACATGCCCATAATCGCTCGCTCTCCGCTGTCCCAACAAACAAAGATCCAATTTTTCCCAACAGCAAGAAGGAATCCGACTGATGGAACCAAAGATGCAAACTTTCAGACAATATTACATCAGAGAGAGGTCAGGGAGGAGCGCTCACCACCTGGGAGCAGGGAACGATCGTCGCCGCCGTGCGAGACACTAGGGAGGAGGCGAAGGCGGGATGGCCGGAGGAGGAGTTGTTGGGCGATGCGAGAGCAGGGTGGATTGCGCCGAGGGACGCGGAGGCGTTGAGGAGGTGAAGATCGAAGAGCGCAGTTGGCGGCGCCGGTCCGGTGCGGTATCGATGGTCGCGAAGAAGATCCATCGCTGCATCGGCCGCGCCGTCCCTAGACCCCAGCGCAGACCCGCCGCTCGGCGCGTGCTGGTTCCTCGCCGACGACGTGCTCGACCGGGGCCTCGCGGTTGCCGCCACCAGACATGAGCTGTAGGTGGCGGCGGGCTGTGGCCGGCGGCAGCAAGCGGCGAGCCGAGCTGCGGTGGCGGCGGTGGCAGCGGCGGGAGGCGGGAGCTGCGGCTGTGGGGAATGGGGAATGGGGAATGGGGAGTGACGTGGGTTTGAGGGTTTCTTTCGGTAATGCAATCGGATACCCGGTTGTTAAAATTATTCGGGTACCCGTATCCGACCCGAAAATCCGGGTATTTACCGGGTATTTGCTGTCCTGTATCCGACCCGTATCCGAAACAAAAGTATCCGGGTAATTACCCGTATCCGACCCGACAAAAAAATACCCGTATCCGTATCCGAATTTTCGGTAAAATTTTTGTCGGATCCGGATACGGGTCGGGTATTACCCGACCCATTTTCATCCCTATACCCTGTAAAGCACATGCATATGTAACAGGACATGTTGCGGTATTGAAATGATGGACAAGATGCGGGGTTTTATACCTTCTGCACTATGACACCCGTCGCGGGCCACTTGATGAACGATATCCGTGCTTGCCCGAGAGTGGTGATATCTTTGTTGGGGGGAACTCCAGCGCATGAGACAGGAAATCATCGTGGACATAGTCCACCTGCACCCTCATGTAGCCCTTCCCCAAAGGTGTACCATGCACTGTGTCATCCTCCTTGCTTGGAAATACAACCTCGCGTCCAGCCTCAATGCATAATCCGTCGTCGATAAGGACTAGCTGGCACTTGGCAGGATTCTGCAAGAAGTGCGCAACTTGATCATAATCTTTGTTAAGTTTACTCATGTACCTTTTAGTTAGAAACACTTATTACCATCAGGTGGGGAACGGGCTGATCATTTCTGGAAGTGCAGCTAGTAGGGCGTATCACAGGCGAGGCTACATGACTCTGATTCTGGGAGAACATCGCCATCATCTCAGCCCTTAGGAGCTCATTTTGTGCCATCATCTCCTGCATCAGCTCCTGCCTCACCTCCTCCTTTAGCTCTGTAACACCCCGGCATTGAATATGCCTGAATGCTACCAAACATAAGCTAAACAACATCTAAATACCACATTTAAACATAAATTCCAGCAAAGGCGTACATGCTAAAAACCGAGATTTCGGCAGCATCTCCTTTGTTTTAACATGGTTTGAAGGAGCAACAACAGTATAGCACTATGGAATATGAGAGACAACTAAAAACAGCAATAATTAACGACTTAGCAACAATGTAAGTCTAGTTCCAAACATATAATGTCTCCAAGAGTCAAACGAACAAAAAGATTCTCATTTAGCAAAGCTAAGCCTTAAAGCAATGATCATCACACGCAATTTATTATCAACACTAATTGAATGACTTGTGAAATCAAAAGAGTGAAGCTACGTGTGGAAGTGTGACTATTTCCCTTCCCCGCATGCCGGATTCATGGTACCTAAAAGAAAACAACATAAACACGAGCGTGAGTTCATCACTCAAAGAAGCATATTGCAATGGACAACAAGAACAATAACATGGCAATAATGTCTCACATCATGTATATCATCTCATTCATGAACACATAACATTATCATCATCATTACGTATGCAATGCAATGCAATGCTCATGTCTCCTTGGAAACTCATACCGGTATGGTTGAGTACACACCCGTCGGTGTGCACCCTCTCCCCCCTTCCATCCCGAAGATGGAGGGTGCCTACTCCTCGCTTCCAAACACCACGTGGATGGAATCACGATGTAGGACTTACTCAATGGCTCTCCGGATTAGTCATAACTTTCTCACCAACCTTCCCCGGACTAGTTATGACTTTCTCACCGCCCGGGCCATGTAACATGCCATGTATGCAATTATGCCAACATCATATTTAACTCGTACATTAACACATGGCATCATAACATAATAAACATGCTCATCATATCATTGGCAATCATTAAAGCATGGCAAGTGATCATATATCATGTAGTCAATTCCATCTATTCTCAACAAGCAACCTACAAATCGGTATCCATTACAACACACTTGCCTCAACCACGGGCAACGGATTGGCGGGAAGTAGAAGGCACTCCCGGGGTCGCACCACCTGCACATAGGTATCACACACTCACAATCATGTCCACAAAACAGTACGCAAACCCTCATCTACCCCGACATTGCCAACAACTCGCAAAACCTAAAAACAGAGGTTATGTCCCGTCGGGACAGCAGCCTAGCAAAAGGCATAACTTGAGTTCTGGGACTCTGAATCAATTAAACGAGTACATCCTCGCGTAGCTTAGGAAATTTCCCAACTTTTATAGGTATAGGGAAAGACTGATTCGGACTCTAAAGTTGTTTAATCTACAAAATACCGTGATCTGTTCCAATCACGTCACAGATTTTAACACGCTCGGTAAAACAGCCATAACTTTCAAACGGCTGGGCGGAATTTAAAGTTCTTTATATCCACGGAAAGATAATGAAATTATCTACAACTTCTTCAACATCTGTACGACCAGATTCCGAATATAAATTGGCGAAAAACCGAACCCTAGGTCGACTGCTCATGCTGCCCGAAACAGAGAACGTGGCAACTTCTAGATCTAATCCAATCTACTCAAATCCAGCACCACCAATTGATCTAAAAACTTTATAAACACCCTTAGAACAGTACCTAGACCAACCCCAAGGATTCCCATGGCCATAACTTTGCCCAACGCACGAAAACCCAATAGATCTCCTCCCGGTTCGCGCGATCTCCTTCCTCGCTCCAATCCCGCCGGATCTCCTCGTCGCGGAGCGCTCCAACGGATGGATCTTTGAGGTGTGGAGGTGGAGAACTCCCCTAGGGGAAGCAAGGGAGGAGGAGAGGTGGTGGAGCAATGGGGAGCAATGGGGGAGGTGGAGGCGCCACAAGGAGGAGGTGGGGAGGTGTGGGGGGCGGCTAGGACTTATGGGGGCGCAAGGGCAGGGGGTGAATGCCTAAAGGGGCTGGGGGAGGCCCCCAACCAGGTCTCCTACTCCTATTAGGACTCAAACTCCATCCCACCAAAGCCCACGACCCTTTCCTTTAGGCCCAAACTCCCCTAGAAAGGCCCAAAACCCCGAAAATGGCCCGAAAACGGCCTGGAAACGCTATTAAGCCTCCTATCATATGGTTTTAACCTACAATACCATATTTCATAAAGTTTTTGACCTTAACATTCACATTAAATAATCTCACACCATTCCGTAGTGTCACAAGCTCCTCCTTCATTTGGGCTATCAGGCACGCCGTACGTGCTTCCCATGATCTGGATCTAGCATTGTAAGCGCTCTCCTCTGGGAAGAAGGACCCCTTCGTATGCCCCACACCAGCGGCAAGCACCCGACCCTTATTGTAACATCCTCTGTTTCGCCTTCTGGAGAAAAACCTAATTTAAATAAACTAAATTCAAAACTTGGAGTTTATTTGGTGTTTATATTAACCTGGCATCCATTCCTATCCAAAATCGGGATTTAATTCCCCTCCGGTCGAAAAATCGAATTTTCCAGCTCCCGCCGGTACCCAAAATTTCACCCGAGTACAAAAATGCTCCAAAAATCTTAAAACCACTTCAATTGTGTCCCAAATATTCCAAAATGATTTTAGGAACCATTCCCCGGATTTTTGGACCTCCGTTCCTATTTTATCTCTCGCGGCTTTTGTTTAATGCCCGCAATCTGCGCCTGATTATTTAATTCCACAAATTTCATCCAAATTTCGCGAAACCAATTTTATTGGGTCCCAAATATTCTAGAATGGTTCTAGGAATTTTTTCGGAATTTTTAGACCATTTTTCCTAATTTTTCTCTAGGGCGGTTTATTCGCGTAAAGGAGGGCCAATGAGGGAGTGCCACGTGTCGATGAACAGTGTCATCTCCTTCCTCTAGCCATGAAGAACAGAGAAGCTTCAAGCAAAGCATCAATGGCTAGGGTTCCATTCAAATCATCATATCTCCCTCAAATCGACTCCAAATTGATCACAGCCGGTTCCGTTGGATTCGTATCGACGATCTCTTACCATTCCCCACCTTCATTTGCCACTAATCTCGCCGGAAACGGCCGCATTAATGAAAAACCGAAATGCAATCAAATGGCCATAACTCGGCCGTTTCAACTCCAATCCGCGTGATTCCACTTCCATTCTCTTCGTATAAGAATCCCCGTCCCGGGGGTGTGATCCTCCTTTCGCCTCTTCCACTCTTGTGCCCGTGAGATCAAGAAAACCGAAGTTGGGTCGCCGTTTTCGGTGTTCTTCGCGTTCTTGGTTGTAGATCTCTCCATGGTGTGTCATTCTTCTTGTTTCTTGGTTCCTTGTGATCGTGAGGAAGTCTAGAAGCTAACATTTCAATCAATTTTAGGTTCTATCAAAATTTGGCGATGAATTTCGAAGATTTGTTGCTTCGGGCGAAGCTCGGATTTTCATCAAATTCGTCCGTTTCGGTGAGTTTTGATCCAATTCCTTGTTCTTATAGGTTCTTTAGGGTGTCATCGAGATGATTCATCAATTTGTTTTGCATTAGTTCATGTAAATTGGTGTCAAAATTTGGATTTTTGGGGAGAACTTGAGCTCTCTGTTCTTACTTGCGCCGCACACATGGTCGCCGGCCTCTGGGCGCCGTCGCCCCCTGTGGCCGCTCGCCGCGCCAGCGCTTCCAGCCGGTGCTGCCGCCAGCTGCACCCTCGCCAGCGCTTGCGCCATGCCGCTTCGCCGGCCGGTCTGTCTTGCCGCCGTCGTTCAGCCCTCCGGCCAAGGCCGACCCCCTGGCCGGCCTCCCCTCCATGTCGCTCCTCGACCACGCCATGCCCGCTGTCGCCGTGCGATCGCGTGCCATCTTGCCGCCACGCCCGCCGCCTCAAGCCGCCGCACCGCCGTCTCCGGCCATCCCCGGCCAAGCCGCCGCCCGCCGCCGGCCCACCGCCCCTTCCCTTCCCTTTTCCCCCATGTGGTGGTCCCCCTCATGCTCTCCATGGTTGGCATCAAGAGGAGCTTGAACTCCTCTGTTTCATGGATGAAGCCATTGTAGAAGAAGGCTTAGGTCAATGACATGAAGGGCCCACATGCCATAGACACTAAGCAATGCCAAGAAAAATTCAGAAAAATGGAAAAAGAATATTCCAGGGAATATTCCCGGTTTTCCAATTTTTCGAAATTCAAACTTCGGAAGCTCATAACTTCTCCGTCCGAACTCCGATTGACTCCATTCAAATTTCTAAATTCATATAAAATCAAGATATACCTGACAGTACTAATTTTGTAATTTTTAGATTTTATTTATTTTCTGTTATTTATTTATTGCCTCGATTTGCGCGTAGCCGAGGATTCCGACGCGACCGCCGACCCCGCCGCTGGACTTCCCGCGTACGACGACCTTCCCGCGACAGAAGGCAAGTCTCCTTGACGCATATTGAACCTATGTTTACAAATCTGTTTTAAATGCTTTATACAATTGCATGCTATGTTTTATCGTATTTCAAGTATAAGGGTGTAGTTAGTCCGAATTGTAATTTCCTCCTTTGTGATTGACATCCCTATTACTTGTAACCCTAGGACATTGTTATACCATGCTTATGCTTATATGGTATCCTTTGTTACATAGTACGGTAGAATTGCTTAGGATCTTTATCGATGAAAACAACCCATGGGTGGGATTACTCAAAATTTATGATTTCAAGTACGATTTTGAATTGAGTATTATGATTTTAGTACTGTTTTTCTAAAATGAAAAGGAAAGGAAAAATGGTTTGGACTTGGGCGGATTGGATTGTTGGGTGGGTGCGGATGGAGCTCTAGTTGTCTTGTGCAAGTACCGCCCCAAGTCGATTAAGGACCGACGCTTGTGACTGTCCATTCTAAGCATAACCGTACTACCACATGTCTATAATGGTACGACCTGGCCAACTAATTTGTAGAAACCTAATTTAGACTCACCACTCGGTTGAATGTGAGTGCCGGATAGAGGCAATGTCGTTTTTCTCACACGGCGCAAGAGGGGGCTTCTGTACTGGGCGGATGGAACCCTAACAGCGGTGAAACCTCAGCGGGTGGGTCGGGTTAGGTGGATACATTGTAACGGCCTTGTCATGATCTCTCTGCCGGCACACCAAAGGAAGTGTATTAATAGCTTGGCATCAAGAGATGATCATATCTTGTGGGTAAAGTTGTACACCTCTACAGAGTTAAAACTATTCGAATAGCGGTGCCTACGGTCAAGGGCAAAGCGAAGAATGCTTTCACATTGGTAGACTTTGATTTTGGTTTTAAAAACTGAAAAGTGTTTTGTTTTGGGATTCGGGAGTGGTTAGAACTCTCGGATGTTGTTTGGCGGATAGAGCCAACCAGGTGGATGGAACCTGTTTTACACTTGACGGATGGAGTCACATGATTAACCTTGATCTTTTAAAAGTTGGCGGATAGAGCCTTTATATTAATGATGGTGGATAGAACCTCACTGCAATATTAAATAATTCAATTGTTAAAAAGAATTGTAAAAATATGCTTTGTGAAAATTTATTACTTAAGTACGGTTTAATAAAATGTGGCTTTGTGCAAATGAACCCTCTTAAGCTTCCTTTGGAAAGCCCACATTATCATACTTTCCCCGACTTGCTGAGTACTTTTGTACTCACGTGCTACATCAACTTGTCATCATCAGAGAATTTTCAAGACGCAACTGAGGAGGGCGAGTTCTACCCCGAGGAGTTCGAGGAGGATTGCCAGGATAACTAGTCACGTTTCTGGTCGTCGCCTGTGGCGTTTTGGTGTTCACTTGTTTTTGCTTTCGTTTTTCGCTGTCGTGTCTCCGGTCTGTTGACCGAGTATTGTAATAAGTGGCCATGTGGCCCATACTTGAATATTTATGTTATAATTTTCGTTATGTTCGGCAATGAAGTATCACTGTGACTGTGTGTACTAGCTACTGATCTGGGACTAGTACGGAAATACACAGGAGATTTCGGATAGCCGATCCGGAGTCTCTCACTTATGATCGGGCTTTCCGATTGCTGAAGATAGGATGTCCCTCCACCCTTGGCTTTGAAATGTTCCTTGCTCTTTCTGCTAGCATACATCTTCCTACAGGAAGCGAATATAAGTTGGTGTTAATACAATGGGAAGGTTCAGCTGCAATGTACTATGTTAGATGTCTTATGATGGTGGAGACAATCTGTGCGGTCGCGGGGTTTGGAACCACAACCTGATCGTCAGAGGTTTTCTTTGTCCTCGCTAATACCCAGTCGCGTGCCCGCTCCTCACATATGTGGGAGTAAGGCATCGTTGTCCCAGAGTTTGCACACTGCTCGGCTAGTCGCGCCCACTCTGCCTTCTTCCCTACGTAGTCGCCGGGACCGAGCTGGTGCGCGTGTGTGTTTTGCCTCTGTATAGCGATATTCCTCTCTCTGAGCTCCTCCGCCTCGGGCATATTCCTGATCCTTGTGAACTCCCAAACCTCTAGAGTAACAAATGGATACCTTTGGAAGGGAGTACGGCTTTTCAACACATACTCAGCATGCATGGTAACCCTGAAATGCCGCAAAGACACACCCATTCTCTTTAAGGCGTAATGTCTCGCATTGATTTCATCTTCCTCTGCTATAATCCATTTCCCCTTAACTTTGTCCCACAGCCGGTTCTTCTGCTCGTCATTGACTTCATTCCTCCAGTCCTTAACTGTGATCGGCACTCTCTCCCTCACCAATTGGCCGAGAAAAGTGGAGTAGCGTCCCTTATACTTGTCAGGACCTGTGCAAACCCCCATGGCATTAAAGTGGATAACCTGCGGAGTTCTCCCTGTGGCCCCTTTACTCGGTCCTTGGCCCTTTCTGACCTTACTCAGCGGCGCAGAGGGAGCACCTTCTTCTCTCTCTAGTGTTGAGCTGGTGCTCTCTCTTTGCGACATTTCGAATATATATGTGTGTCAAACCTAAACATATATCTGACATGATTATATTTCACATAAACGAAAGCATAATATAGTAAATTAACAAATTAAGGGATAATGATAATTGATAATAAGAAACGTCTATCTGTTGAACAACTAAGTACGTACCAACGATGACTTGACCAACTAATCTCTAATTAGGTTAGGCCCTAATCCCATTCGAGGATATATGATTCGGGCAAGTTCCTAAGCTATTGTACAACTCCAAAGAAAATTTCGGTAGCATCTCCCCGCAGTTCTCCAAATACACGTCTCGACAACAGGGCAAGAGGGTGTGTATTTGGAGAACACCAGGGAGATGCTGCTGAAACTTTCTCTAGAGTTGTACAACAGCCCAAGAACTTGTCCGAACCACATATCCTCGAACTGTCCAAAAAAGTGGACAATTCAAGACTACTAATTTATAAATATGACAGTTCAGCATATTTATAAACAAGCACTCTCGAACGGGAGACGCATAGGTTACGCAACCTAAACGTAATAAAGGACGACGTGCGATAATAAGAGCAATATTCATATATAGCAAAATTGGCATAATCAAAATAGATGACATCAATTGTAAAGACAACAAAAATTTTGGTCATCAATATTCATTCATGAATGCGATAGTTAACATCAAAAATTCATCCTAGATTGAAAATTGATATACATAGTTATAATTTGCTTCTATTTTTCTATGATTTCCATCTGAAAGACTGAAGCTCTGTCTTACATGTTTATTGATCTCGACTAACATGACCCTACATGCATTCAGTATACTAGGCATTCAAGTGTCTTGTTGATTTAGCTTTAAAGTATCCCATAAAAAGGGAACCTTTTTGCTATTTGTGCTTAAGAAAACAGACATGGCTTATGAGACAATGCATGCACGCTTTTATCTAATCCAAATTGATTATCCATGATGAGATGAAAACATCAAAATTTTGCTTGAATGCCACACACTTTTAATTAAAGTCTATTCAACAAACATATTGCCAGCGTATGAGCTAACAGACCCCTATTGAGGCGGGGTGTAAGAAGTTCGAACGAGGGGCTGTCGTGGAGATTGCTTGAGGTACGGTGGAGAGAAAGACAGACCAAGCTCGCAAGAAGAAGAGACACACGGTTTATCCAGGTTCGGGCCCTCCTCACGAGTAATAGCCCTAGTCCTGGTGGTGTTATTTTCGCTGGTGTTCTTGGGGAAATCAAGGAAGCCTGGAGCTAGAAACCCCCGGCTCCCACTACGGAGAGGAATGGGTTCGTCCCTAAGGGTTCTCCCCGGAAGAGGAGAAATCAACCGGGAGGAAGAGAGAAAGAAAAATCCAACCCTTTTTCCCCATGCACCCCAGCTACCTTTTATACTCGAGTTAGCTGGGGCGCATGGGGCTTTACAAAGAAAAGCAGTGCATTGAGTGCACTGGACATGTTGCATTTAATGTGCCCGTCACTGTTCTTGCAGCGCATTAAACCCTTCTGGCACGGCTGTCCTCTCCCCCGCCTTGGGCCCCACGCCGACTGGCTTCGCTCGCTCTGTCGGGGTGGGAAATGGCTCCGTGACGTCATTTGTAGTAATGGCGCCCATTGGAAACACGCGCCACCACGCTGTGGCTTTCATGACTCCCATTTAATGCGCACGACACGCATTAAATGCCCTTGACCTTCGCCTCGGCGGCACAGACCGCTAGGCGGCCTTGAGATCGACCGCCACGTGGCACAGGCGCCACCGTCATTGGCGATCACTGATCGACCGCCCAGTGGCACGACGCCACCTGTCATTGGCGATCACCTGGCCCGACCGCCCGGTAGCGTGGCACAGACGCCACCGTCATTTGGGCGATCACCTTTACCCAGGTGAAGTGGGCACCCTGGTGTAGAATACGCCGACACATATGGTATTAACTTTATTCGATGGTGTTTTTGTAATGTTTACTACAATCCATTTGTGTATAGTGTGTATTGATTGTTCAATAATGTCTATTATTTTTCACAAAAATATAGCCACAATGATGGCCACAACAACTATAATGACAGCAATTAGTACAAAAGCACCAACTAAGCAATTTTGCTCTTTTTCTTCCTCGGCTCACAGGAGCTACCATTTGTACAACTATTGCCAATTGTAGCATTAAGAACAAAATCTAGAATTACTAATATCCAACAAATGCAAATGCTTGGGTATTAGCAATGTAACCAGAATAATTCGAAGCCTTCAGTCAATATATTGAAATATAAGCAGATAGGGCACCGGGTGGACGCAGCTCGGGGAGGAGGCGTCACCGAGGAGGAGGCGGCTCTGGGAGGACGCGACATGGGGGAGGAGGCGTCATCGGGGAGGACGCGGCTCGGGGAGGACGCGGCCCGGGGTGGAGGCGACCCAAGGAGGCAGCGCCCGGTGGAGGCGACATCGGGGTGGAGGCTGAGGGGAGGCGGCGCGGCGGGAGCTCAAGAGGACGCGGCGCGGAGGGAGCTCAAGAGGAGACCTTAATTAGGAATGAGACCGCAGAGTCGTGGATAATATAAGGGCACGCCAGCTATCTCTATCGGTTCCTTCAATAAACTGACACAAATATATAATTTCAGTCAGTTCTCTATAGGAACCGACGCAGATGACATAAGTATTGCAGTCGGTTCTCAATTCAAACTGATACAAATGAAAAATTATTACAGTCAGTTCTCTATATGAGCCAACACAGATGACATAAGTATTGTAGTCGGTTCTAAATTGAAACCGACACAAATGACAATATTATTGCAGTCAGTTCTCTATAGGAACCGACACAGATAATACATATTGTAGTCGGTTTTTAATAAGAACCGACACAGATGTAGTATTGTAATTAGTTTTTCAGTTAGAACCGATACAGATGTGTGCATACCACTGTGATGATGCTTCTGTTCACTATCCGAAAACAACCAGCATAGCACATTCATTCACGAAACATTCACAGAACATACATCACAATCTGTAATACATTATCACACAACATTCACATAAAAATCCGAGCATATTGCATTCAGTACAAGTACATCATCTTCTTTTACGCATACAGAATAGAGCTAGCTACGAGATTATGAACAATTGCCCCTTTATTTACAATACAACCCTTCTTGATGATCTACACGCATTTAATTTGTTCCATGTGTGTCATCATCACCACCAAGACATGCCCCATCTGCAAATGGAGGTATTTCATCATATTGGTTATACTCTTCTTCATCTATGACATTTTCAACTCCAACAATCCGCCTCTTGCCATGAAGGACAACGTGTAACCTCGGATTGGCCGGATCACGCACGTAGAATACTTGAGTTGCTTGCTTCGCAAGGACAAACGGTTCATCTTTGTAGGCGAGTCTATTGAGATCCACAAGAGTAAAACCTCTTTTGTCGACCTTCACTCCGTGAGGAAGTCTCACCCACTTACATCGGAACAATGGAACTTGGTATATTCCATAATCGAGCTCCCATATTTCTTCGATCACCCCGTAGTAGCAGTTCATTGCGGTTGAGAATCCTCTTTTCGAGTGATCATCGGACAAAGCATCTATGCTCACACCACTGTTTTGAACTGTATCTTTGCATCTTGACTTTCGGTGTAAAAGGTATAGCCATTAATATCGTAGCCCGGCCATGTCTGTACATTAAATCTTGGTCCATCAGCCAACCATTTGATAGCCTAAGTACTGACGGAGACCTTCGCCTTTTCTTTGAACTATGTGAGAAATCGATCGTTGTGTTCTCGTGTGATGGAAAGCTCATTCATATGTGGGTGCTCTTCGTGTAATATCAACTTGTGTTGCTGGATGTATGGATGAACTTCTGCGCTGTGTTGCAAGACTGTAAAATGCGCTTTACAGTACATATCAAACTGTGGACTCGTTAGATTGGACCCAATGGTTCCTTTGCCACCAAGTCTACCCTCATGATGAGATACAGGAACACCAATCGGTTGTCTTTTACCTAGATAGTCCACGTAGAACTCAATAACCTCTTCAGTCCCATATCCTTCAGTAATACTACCCTCAGGCTTCGACCTGTTCCTCACGTACGACTTCAATATATCCATGTACCTCTCGAACGAATACATATAACGCAGGAATGCGGGTCCACATATCTTAATCTCTCTAACAAGGTGAACAATGAGGTGGACCATGACGTCGAAGAACGACGGGGGGCAATGCATCTCAAGCTGATAAAGAGTCTGCACCACCTCACTCTGTAAGTTGTTTAGTATATCGGGATCAATAACCTTGCATGAAATTTCATTGAAGAAATAACATAGCTTCATGATTGCCAACCTGACATCCTTTGGCAGAATATTTCTGATTGCAACAGGGAGCATTTGGGTCATCAAGACATGAAAGTCGTGGGACTTCATACCAAGCAACTTCAAATCATCCATAGACACAAGCTTCTTAATGTTTACGGAGTAGCCCGATGGAACTTTAATATCATGGAGACACTTGCAGAGGTCTTCTTTCTCCTTCTTGGATAAGGTGTAGCATGCAGTGGGGATGTACAATCCTTTTCTATCCTCCTCTATCACTGCAAGCTTGGGCCTGATTCCTATGTAGGTCATATCGCGGCGAGCATTCACACCATCCTTGGTCTTCCCAGGTATGTTCAGCAGGATGCCAACCAAATTATCAAAGACATTTTTCTCAACATGCATGACATCAATGCAATGACGGACATCTAACTCTTTTCAGTATGGTAAATCCAAAAATATCGACCTCTTCTTCCAAATGGTCCTAGGACGAACAGATATATGGCATTTACCGTACTGAACATCGATATCCTCTACGCGTGAATATACTTGCCTTCTACTCATAGGCTGCAGGGTCGCACGAATTTCCCTCTTTCCATCAAATTTTTCATCCATCTTACGATATCGATGACTTCGAGGTAGAAACCTACGGTGGCCCATGTACATAGTTTTCTTGGAATTCGGCAGCCACAAGCTATCAGTCTCCTCTTCACAAATTGGACAAGCTTTGGCTCCCTTCGTGCTATAGCCCGCCAAATTACCAAGGGCTGGGAAATCATTTATGGTGCAAAATATCATAGCCCGTAGGGTGAAGTTCTCTCTTTTGTATGCATCCCACACCTCGACCCCCTCATTCCACAATTTTACCAAATCCTCAATTAGTGGTGCTAGGTACACATCGATATCATTACTCGGCTGTTTGGGTCCAGAGATTAGCAACGACATCATGATATACTTCCGCTTTATGCATAACCAAGGAGGGAGATTGTAGATACATAACAAAACTGGCCAAGTGCTATGACGACTGCTCATATTACCAAACGGATTCATTCCATCTGTACTCAATCAAAACCTCATGTTCCTCATCTCAGAACCAAACTCCTGATGTTGCCAATCAATGTTTCTCCATTGAGCCGAATCAGCGGGGTGTCTCAACTTGCCATCTTGCTTTCGAAATTCATGATGCCAACGCAACAATTTTGCCTCTTTGAATTTGCAAACAACCACTCTAAATGAGGAATGATGGGCAAATACCATAATACCTGGGCTAGTACCCCTTTCTTCACATCTTCACCTTCATCGTTTCGGCTCTTACGCTTCTTGTCATTGCACTTCTCTTGTTGTTTGTACCGGGGTACACCACAAACTGGACAATTGCACAATTCCTTATGCGCATTGTGGTATAATATGCAATCATTTGGACATGCATGTATCCTTTATTGCACAGTTCCTTATGCGCATTGTGGTATAATATGCAATCATTTGGACATGCATGTATCCTTTCTATTTCCATTCCCATGGGACATAGTAGCTTCTTCGCTTCATAAATATTTGTTGGCAACTCGTTTCCCTTTGGAAGCATATCCGATAGAAGAACTAAATGTGCATTGAAACTTGTATTTGTTATGTAGCTCTGCGCAGAGCCGACAGTGATAAGGTATTTATATAACTACATCGACTAACGCCTTCCCCAGCCGAGTAGACAGAGAGGAGCTCTGTTTGCTCGGTTATCCTTCTTACGCTCTTCGACTAATCAGAACAAAGAGGAGCTCTGTTTTGCTAGGTAATTATTATCTTTGCGAGTTGCTGCTAAAAAATTGTTTTAAAATTTGTCTCGTATTTCTCTTCGAGGTTACTTAATAGTGGTAAAATTGCTTAAAAATTGTCTATGTTATATTTGTAGTAAAAATTTTAAGTAATGAAAATTGCTAGATGGACAATTGTGCATAATTGTAATTATTGTAAATAATGAAAAATTGTTATATGGATTTTTAAATAGTATAAATTGCTAGATGAATTATAAATATTTAGAATTGCTAGTTGAATGTTTACATAATAAAAAATGGTAGATGGATTTTCCAATAATGAAAGTTGAAAGATACATAATTATTTAGAAATATATCCTTTTATTCAATTATATGCTTGTTTGATGTACATTAATTTAATTTAATAGCGGTACATAATAAAATGAAACAAATAAATCTTCTAAATAATTAAAAATGCTAGAAGGATATTTAAATAGCAAAATTTTTTTGATGTATCTTAATATAGACAAAATTACTAGATGTATTTGTAAATCTAATCATTTATAATTATATTGTTATTTGCAGTTATGTGCTTATAATGTGTTTATCGTTAGAATTAATTAGCACTGCATGACTAATGTAAACAATAAATTATTTGTAGATGGACTGAAGGTGGATGTATGTAACACCCCAAAATTTTGCTTTTCTTAAATTCATGTGTGATTTGGCACTTTGGTGAATTTTTGGAATTTTCTGGAATTTATTTGGATTTATTTGGAATTTATTTGAATTTATTCCATTTTGAAATAATTAAAGAATTTAATTTTGCAAATAAAATTTTGTTGGAAATATTTTATTTGAGTCCAAAATGTTCCAAAATATTTTCCGTAATTTTTACGGAATTTTTCTCGAGTATTTTGCTATTTTTAATGAATTAAATGAATTTACGGGAAATATTTTAATTATTAAATCGCTGGAAAATGCGAGTGGGTTTGTACTGTTCACCCGACCGAGCCCGAGTCGACTCGAGTTCGAGTCCGACCAGCCACGTGACTCGGACCGAACCAACTCCAAAACCTAATCGATCCCAACCGTTGGATCAAGATCCAACGGCCGATTTCCGTCATCGCTTGGTCGAATCCGGCCGGATCCGATCGCGTCCACGCGATCGTGGCCGTTGATCGTGCACGTGGATGGCTGTGCGTCGTCGTCTCCGCCGAGTCCGGCCGACTCGCCGCCGCCCGCCGCCGTGGAGAACTAGGTTTCCGTCTCGGGCACGAACGCCGAGGCTATTTAATGCCCGGATCACACCCCGAGGATCGCCTGGACCTTGCGCAGCCACTGCCCTATCTCACCGAGCCTCAGCCGCCAGATCCGCCCGATCGCTCGCCGAGTCATAGCACCGCTCGGCGGTTCGCTTGATTCCGCGCCGTCCCCGCCGCCGCATTGACCCCGGATCCGAACCCCGGCCAGCGCACCGAAGAGACCTTTCACCTCGCCGAGCACGCCCCAACGCGTTCGTGTGGTCGCCGCCTCACGGGCAGCCACAACTCCGCCGTGAAGCCATCGCCGACCCCGAGCTCCACCAACCGTCCGATTAAGATCTAAGGGCTCAGATCGCGCCACGTCACCCTCGGTGAGTTCCCCGTTGAAAATCCTAGATCTAATCTCAACCGTTGGATCTAGATCCAACGGCTTAGGTCGTGCCACGTAGCGGGAACGCACCAGGCTGGGTGGATCCGGACCGTTAGATCAAGATCCAACGGCCCCGAATCAACCCGTGCGCCCCAAGCACTTGAGGACCAAATCCAATCCTAGCCGTCGGTTTTCAAACCAACGGCTACGATCGTGCCACGTGTCCAGGGAGCCGAACCACCGCGCCACGCGGGCGTGCGCGTGGGTCACTGACACGCGGGGCCCACGTGTCGGCGACCGCGTGGCGTCACCCATGACGCTCATCGGAGGACTCCACTGTCGGCAGCCCCCGCTAACGCCGGGCGATGACGCTCACCCGAGTGGTCCCACATGTCGGGCTCACGTGAGCCGTGGGACCGGTCCACTGAGACCCGAGCCGAGCGTGGATCGAGTCCATGGACCGGTGACGCCGTCAGACCAATCGCTGCCACGTGTCCATGCTTGACGCAATAATTAATTTCAAAAGAAAATGATTTATTAATTCGAAATAATGATTTGATTTTGTTTCAAACTTCAAACGCTTATAACTTTTGCGTTTCAACTCCGATTTGAGTGATTCAAATTTCTAAATTTGTATAAAATTGAGATCTACCTAAATATGAATTTTATTTAATTTTTGGACTAAAGTTTTTCTCTGCAAAATTATTTAATTGATTATTTAAACTTTAAATAATCATAACTTTTTAACGTCTTAACTCCAAATTTGACGATTCCAGTTTCTAAAAACTCATAAAATTATATTCTCTCTGTTTATGGATTTTATTTGGATGTTTGGACACTTTTTGCCTATTGTTTATTCGTGTATTTGCTATTTGCACGCTTTACGAGTAGACGTTGAAGTGCCAAGGATTCGAAGGAGAAGTATTGACTCAGGATCCAACTCAAGACCAAGAACAAGTACTTTTGAAGGCAAGTTGTGCTTTGACCATGTTGATCCTATTTTGAAATCTATTTTGATTTAACCTATTGCATGCTAAGTTCAAATAGAAAATACTTTATTTAAACATGGGGATTAGATAAGTACCAATTTGTCAGTATGACACCTTGATTATTTAAGTATGTGCCATGACCCTTGTCACCCTAGTTGTGGATTACTAATTGGACATTATTAAATTGCCAACATGGGTTTAGACCGTTGTAGTATCTTTGCTTAGACACTTTCGTGCTCATGACATGATTTTGGATAATCAAATGTTAATATTGACTTAATGATATATTGAACCTGTTTTGGAAAGGTATCATGTGATGTTGATGGCACGTGGTGCATGGTAATCAATCGGGGTTTGATAAACGATTTCGGACCAGGGCATGTGGCAAGAGTAATCAAAGTGGGCCAGTTGTGGCATTGGGAGTGTTGATTTGGTTCTTCGGGTAGTCTTGCCTCTGGTCACCCTAAGGACTTAACCTTGCAAGCCTTTGAACTGGGTCTAACGTGCAACCACATGTCCGTAATGGACGGACCTAGTTGACTAAGTTGCTAATAACGCACTGCGGGACCTCGGAGGTCAACTACACCCTTTGTGTAAGTTGTACGGGAGCGTCGGTGAGGCCAGTACCCATCTAACGGTTGATTGGCCTAGACTTCGCCTTAGCGAAGGGAAGGGTTAGTCTTAATAACCGGAGGACCACTTGTATTGTTAGAAGTCTCAGAAAGACTTTGTTACGGAACTTCGCCTTTGTGGTGTTTGATTGTATCTTGTGGGTAAAGTGCATAACCTCTGCAGAGTTTAGAATCTATTCGAATAGCCGTGTCCGCGGTATTGGACATCGCTGAATTACAAGTCAAGGGTTAGATTTTCTCAAAAATAACTTTGGTTTGAAAGGTTGCTGGATTAATAATGAAGTTGATGGAAATGTGGTTTAGGATGGGAAAGATGTTTACTAAACTTCTTGAAAAGTTATTTATGCTTTACTTATTTCTCGCTTTTGAATCTACTTATATTACTTGTCCAATGCTATTTCTTTGCAAATATACCTTGAGTTATTCCTTTGTACCAAGCCATGCATATAGTATATTAGCCTGCATTCTGCATGACTTCGAGTACCAAGTACTCACCCTTGCCTCAACACAACACCAGATTGAAGAGGAGACTACGCCACTTTGGAGGAGGAGCTCCAAGAGGATCCGTCTACTTAGGAGCGAGCCCACGATTACTGTGGTATACTGGATGGCGCCACGATGTTACCTTATTTGATTTTCCGCTGCTACTATTTCTCTCTTAATAAGTTTCGCCCTGTGAGGCGTATATTGTAACTTGACCATAAGGTCGAGTAACGATTAGTTATTTAAGTAAAAGTACTTTGATAGTATCGAATGGTATGATTGTGATATTTACCGATGTTAAGACTGTGTGCACTAGCGCGTTCCTGGACTAGTGTTGAATACACAGAGGGTCCGGATTTGCAAATTCGGGGTCCCGACGGAGGTGGTATCAGAGCCATCTTACCGTGAGGCTCAACCCTAGCTAGAATGGTCGTAGTGAGGATAAAACCTATTTTCTAAAAGCTAAAAATTTGTCAAGATAAGAAATGACATCTCGACTTATCCCCTTCCCTCTTATCTTGTCTCTTGCTGAAATTTTTCCTCACCTTGTCACAATTTAAAAAAAAATTCCGAGTTCTTACGTAAAGCACTCTTGTGACAGATGGAGGAAGAGTTCAACTACGTTGATCTGGGAATTGGTCACGCCGCGGAACTTTGGCATATGCTACAAACTCTCGGAGATTTTGAGAAGCCGCAATACCAAGTGGAAGTGATCAGACAAGCAGGATTGATCAAGGCTTGTGACGTGAAGATTGAGGTACCTGCTAGGAAGAAGGGCCCAGGCAATCGCCGATACACTGACCTTGCCGGAGA
The DNA here is from genome assembly GCA_036346355.1 of Rhipidocladum racemiflorum. Lineage (NCBI taxonomy): Eukaryota > Viridiplantae > Streptophyta > Magnoliopsida > Poales > Poaceae > Rhipidocladum > Rhipidocladum racemiflorum. The sequence continues at coordinate 46,825,128 of CM070577.1, read as the reverse complement.
TCTACAATGCGAGATGGGTATCCAAGAGGTATCACGATGAGCAATGCGCACGTTACCCGTATCTCGCCAGAGAGTTGGAAACACGGTGTTCCGTTATCATCCGCGCAGCGATAACCTTCTTGACCCGGCGATTCAGATGAGGATGCCACGCGGTTACCGGTTGGCACGATTTGTTGTCGCCAGGAGGATGTACTAGATGATACAAGCAAGGAGCTACGAAGGCCCGCAAGGAGATCACGGCGAGAGAAGAACAGATGGCGGGAAGCTCAAGAGTATGTGGCACACCTTCTGCGAAGGATTGACGAGTTGGAGATGACTTTTGCGGACCGGACCCGAGCCGATTTCGAGCTACACGAGATCCAGAGGAGTCGAGATCTCGATGAGGACACGCTTCTTCGACTACCACAGAGGACACGATTCTTTGGACATGGCAATCATTTCGCGCCTATGCCACGGCACCGTACCCAAGCCGTGGAGGTTTTCTCGATGAGTGAGCATAGGTTCTATAGAGAGACTCCTTCACGAGTCACGTCATAGAATAAAGAGTCACCCTTTAGGCGTTAGACTCGGTGTTAGTTCGATTTGGATTTTCATTGCTTCTTTCGAGTGTGCGATGTGTTGCAAGGCCCCTAGGCATTGTAAGCAACCATACCAAGTTATTAATAATAAAGTTGGACCTTAAAGTTACACCTTTCGCCTCGCATAAGTTCCATATTACTTGTCTATTCTTGTTTCCCTCTCATTTCTAAACCTAGAGCAAATCGGCCAGATGGTGAACACCGTGGAAACTTTGGAAGCAATGGAAGTGGTTCTCGCCACAGAAAACCCCAATGAGGAGCACCAAAGACCGCCCCGGATGTGCAGAATTTGAGCTTTTCTCGCTGCCCGGACTCAGTTGATGCATGCTATGATGCAACAAATGCAACACGTCAACTACGCTGATCCACTTTGCTAATCAAGTTGTCGGGGACCACGCTTGAGAATACAAGGCTGTCGAGTTCATGAGGACTCACCCACCCACTTTTAGGAATGCCAATCCATTGGAGGCCGATGATTGGTTAAGGTCAATTGAGAAGAAGCTACACATAGCTCAATGCATAGGAAATGAGAAGGTACTCTCGCTTCTCATCGGTGGAAGGAACAAATTGGCCGAATGGTGGGAGAACTTCGTGCCACGCAAGAGAACCCTCAAGATATCACTTGGGAAGAGTTCACGGGCTTTCCGACAGTATCACGTGCCTGAAGGAATCATGGACCTTAAGAAGGAGGAGTTCGAGAGCAGAAGCAAGGTAATCACCGGTGGCGACTACTGAACAAGTTCACCAGCTAGCACGCTACGCACCGAGGATGTAGCGACAGATAAATCCAGGCAGTCTCGCTTTATGAAGGGACTTAACTCAGATTGCAAGTAGGATTGATCACCCACACCTTTCAGATTTCCAAGAGCTGGTAAATAAGGCACTTATTCTTGAGGACAAGCGCAAGGAACCGGATGAGAACAGAAGCGCAGGATGCAACAAAGAAGGATCACGCCAGGAACGCATACCGAGTTGCACCAAATCAATTCTTGATTCCAACCACGAGAATGCAACAAGGACACCATCCCGGCACCAAGACACTCAATCGAACTACCACCCGGCCCGCTAGAAACACTACTCGAGCGGTCGGCAAGACGGTGAGGCACTACAAGCGCAACGAGCCGGACACTTTGCCAACTTGTCCAAGAAGACAGCAGGAGTGACTCGGTTCGCTTCAATCTAGGAACCACCCAGCTAGGACGCCAAGACCAGAGCCACACCCAGGCCGTGGTGAGAGGCCGAGTCAACCATGTCACCGCAGATGCACTGCGAATGCTCTGACGTCGTCTTGGGTAAGTTATTTGTTAACTCAGTACTGCAACGTTTTGTTTGACTCGAGCTTCGCGTTCGTTTGTTTCAAGGCTTTGCTACTAGAAATGATTTGAGGATTGCAAGACTTAGATGCATGCTTTTAGTTCAAACCACTGGTTCCGAACTCCGAGCGAAAGTAGGATGTTAAGGTGAGAATACTAATAGATGGAATAGAGTTCCTAGCAAACCTTATTATTCTAGAAACCCGGACCTTAGACGTCATATTGGGAATGGATTGGTTATCCAAGCACAAGGCCGTATTGGATTGTGGACGAAGGACTATCTCGATTGAGAGCCCTTGTGGAAAGAAAGTGGAATTTCAAGCTCTTGCCATTAGAGAAGGGCGGTTGATGGTTAACGAGACCAAGACAATCATAGAGGATGTCTCGTAGTGAATGAGTACCCAGATGTTTTCTGAAGATCTACGGTATGCCGCCGCATGACGGGGACATAGAGTTTGTGATAGAGCTTGTACAGTGCACGACCGATAGCAAAGATACCCTATCGGATGTCCACCGAGGAGTTGGTTGAGATGAAGAAAGCTAGAAGAGTTAATGGAGAAAGGATTTATCGAGACTGAGTTCGCCGTGGGGAGCACCGGTTTTGTTTGTCAAGAAAAAGGACGGAAGTTTCGTGGATGTGCATCGACTACCGTGCACTCAATGAAGTCACCGTGAAGAATAAGTATCCGCTACCCAGGATTGATGATTTGTTTGATCACCGAGAGGAGCCGGAGTTTTCTCCAAGATTGATCGAGGTCGGGATACCATCGCTTGAAGATCCGATCGTAAGATATTCAAGATCGCAATCTCGTCAAGATATGGACATTACGAAGTTCTGATTATGTCCTTTGGACTGACGAATGCGCCAGCTTATTTCATGAATATGATGAATAAGGTGTTCATGGAATATTTGGACAAGTTTGTCGTCGTGTTCATAGATGATATTCTAATCTACTCCAAGACAGAGGATGAACATGCCGAACACTTGAGGCGAGTTTTGGAAAAGCTGAGGGAACAACTCTTCGCCAAGTTCAAGAAGTGTGATTTTTGGAAGGACAAGGTGGAGTTTCTTGGACATGTAATGACCGCAAGGAGTCGCCGTAGACCCAAGCAAAGTAGAAGGCTGTTTTACATTGGGAGCGTACCAAGATCGTGACCCGATTCGAGTTTCCTAGGAATGGCAGGATACTACCGCCATTTCATCGAAGGCTTCTCGACAATTGCGAAACCTCTTACGCAATTCTTGAAGAAGGAAAAGAAGTTTGCATGGGACGCCAATGTGAGAAAGGATTTCGTGAGTCAAGAAGCGATTGACATCGGACTGTTAGTTCTACCGATGTTGCTCAAAGCTTTGATATTTATTGTGACGCATCGCGCCAAGGACTCGGATGTGTCTGATGCAGAACGGAAAGGTCGCCGCTTATGCATCAAAGCGCTTGAGGCCGCATGAGGAAAATTATCCGACACATGACCTAGAGTTAGCTGCCGTAGTGCATGCTTTGAAGATATGGCGCCACTATCTGATTGGAAACAGATGTGAAGTATATACGGATCATAAGAGCCTTAAGTACATATTCACCCAAATGGATCTCGAATATGAGGCGAGGAGATGGTTAGAGTTGATCAAGGACTATAATGTTGGAATCCATTACCATCCCTGAAGGCCAACGTAGTAGCCGATGCTCTTAGTCGGAAAAGCCATACCGTGAGTACGTTGCTAGCCACAAGTCGATGAGTTATGTGAGGATTTTCGAAAATGAAGATTGAGGTGGTACCTAGCGGATTCTTGGCCGCATTAGAAGTAAAGCCTACCCTAGAGGATCGATCCGAAGGGATGAAGGATGATGACAAGATCCGCAGGATTAAGTTCATCAAGGAGGAAGGCAAAGGCGAGAGGACTTCAAGTTGGATGAGCAAGGCACGTTGTGGATGAAGGATCGCATTTGTGTGCCTAACAAGAAGGAGTTAAAGCAATCGATTACGGAAGAAGCCCATGACTCCAAGTACTCAATTCATCCCGAAGCGCCAAGATGTATCAGATCTCAAGGAGAGATTCTCGTGGCCGAGTATGAAACGTGAAGTTGCCGAGCATGTTGCATTGTGCGACGTATGCCGAGAGTCAAGGCAATGCATCGACCAAACAGGATTGCTACACCAAAATACCCGAGTGGAAGTGGGAGGAAATCGGAATGGATTTCATTACCGGTTTAGTCAAGACTCAAGGAGGTTATGACTCCATATGGGTTATAGTGGATCGCTTGACTAAAGTAGCCCATTTTATCCCCGTGAAGACCACTTACTCGGAGATAAATTAGCGTAATTGTACATGATCAGATTGTCTGCTTGCACGGAGTGCCAAAGAGGATTGTATCGGACAGAGGTACCCAATTTACCTCAAGGTTCGGAATAAGTTGCATGAAGCCATGGGAACCCGTTTGAACTTTAGTACACCTATCATCCACAGACGGGATGGACAGGCGAAAGAGTCAACCAGACTGGAGGATATGTTAAGAGCTTGTGCATTGGCTTATGCTACCTCTTGGGATAAGAGTTTGCCGTATGCCGAGTTCAACAATAGTTACCAGGCTAGTTTACGATGTCACCTTTTGAGGCATCAGATGGTCGACCACAATGACGCCATTGAATTGGAATGAGACAGTGAACGATGTGTCTTCGGCCCGATATTCTTCAAAAGGTCAAGAGCGGTCGCCATGATTAGGGAAAGGTTGAAGATAGCCCAATCACGATAAAAGAGTTATGCCGACAACCGCCGAGACTTGAGTTTTGAATCGTAAGACTTTGTATACCTCGAGTTACGCCTCTCGGGGAGTTAAGAGGTTCCATGCCAAAGGGAAACTCGCACTCGTTATGTTGACCATTTAAGATTTTGAGCCGCAGAGGCGAAGTTGCTTATCACCGGAGTTGTCGCATCGTTAGCAGGAGTGCATGACGTATTCCATGTGTCCCTAGTTGAAGAAGTGTCTCCGAGTTCCCGAGGCAGACACCGCTAGAGTTAATTGAGTTGCAAGAGGATTTGACTTATAAGGAGCATCCCGTGAGGATTCTGGACACAATGGATCGAGAGACCGTAAATAAGTCAACCTGCTTTACAGAGTTCAAGTGGAGCAACCATGAAGAAAGCGGCGACTTGGGAGCGAAGAGGATTTGAAGAAAGAGTTTCCAAACCTATTCTCAGAGTGAGCCCCGAATCTCTGTGGATGAGATTCTATTAAGGGGAGGTTTGTAACACCCCAAAATTTTGCTTTTCTTAAATTCATGTGTGATTTGGCACTTTGGTGAATTTTTGGAATTTTCTGGAATTTATTTGGATTTATTTGGAATTTATTTGAATTTATTCCATTTTGAAATAATTAAAGAATTTAATTTTGCAAATAAAATTTTGTTGGAAATATTTTATTTGAGTCCAGAATGTTCCAAAATATTTTCCGAATTTTTCCAGAATTTTTCCGAGTATTTTGCTATTTTTAATGAATTAAATGAATTTCTCGGGAAATATTTTAATTATTAAATCGGAAAATGCGAGTGGGTTTGTATCGTTTCACCGATCGAGCCCGAGTCGACTCGAGTTCGAGTCCGACCGAGCCACGTGACTCGACCGAACCAACTCCAAAACCTAATCGATCCCAACCATTGGATCAAGATCCAACGGTCGATTTCCGCATCGCTTTGGCCGAATCCGCCGGATCCGATCGCGTCACGCGATCGTGGGTCATGATCGTACACGTGGGACGGCCAGGCGTCATTATCTCCGCCAGTCCGGCCGGACTCGCCGCCGCCGCGCCGTGGAGAACTAGGTTTCGCCTCGCACGAACGCCGAGGCTATTTAATGCCCGGATCACACCGAGGATCGCTCGACCTTGCGCAGCCATCGCCTATCTCACCGAGCCTCACCGCCGTAGATCCGCCGGAATCGCCGCCGGAGTCATAGCACCTCCGCCGCGGTTACGCTTGATTCCGCCGCCGCCTTCGCCGCCATTGACCCCGGATCCAAAACCCGGCCGCGCACTAAGAGACCTTTCACCTCGCCGAGCACGCCCCAACGCTGCTCGTGGTCGCCGTCCTCCGGCAGCCACAACTCCGCCGTGAAAGCCATCGCCGACCGAGCTACACCAACCGTCCGATCAAGATCTAAGGGCTCGGATCGCGCCACGCCACCCTCGGTGAGTTCCCGTTGAAAATCCTAGATCTAATCTCAACCGCTGATCTAGATCCAACGGCTTAGGTCGTGCCACGTGGCGGAATCTGCACCAGGCTAGATTGGATCTCGACCGTTAGATCAAGATCCAACGCCCAGATCAACCCGCGGCGCCCCAAGCACTTGAGGCCCAAATTCAATCCTAGCCGCCGGTTTTCAAACCAACGGCCACGATCGTGCCACGTGTCCAGGGAGTCGAACGCCGCCACGCGCAGCGCAGGCGTGGAGTCAGCGACACGCGGCCCGCGTGTCGGCGACTGCCGTGGCGTCATCGGAGGGACCCACTGTCGACCGTGGTGAGCCCGGCCGACGCCGATGACGCTACCCGAGTGGTCCCACATGTCGGGCCTCACGTGGAGCCGTGGGACCGGTCCACGAGACCCGAGCGTGGATCGAGTCCATGGACCGACGTCCAGACCAATCCAGTGCTGCCACGTGTCCATGCGACGCAATAATTAATTTCCAAAAGAAAATGATTTATTAATTCGAAATAATGATTTGATTTTGTTTCAAACTTCAAACGCTTATAACTTTTGCGTTTCAACTCGATTTGAGTGATTCAAATTTCTAAATTTGTATAAAATTGAGATCTACCTAAATATGAATTTTATTTAATTTTTGGACTAAAGTTTTCTCTGCAAAATTATTTAATTGATTATTTAAACTTTAAATAATCATAACTTTTAAGCGCCTTAACTCCAAATTTGACTGATTCCAGTTTCTAAAAACTCATAAAATTATATTCTCTCTGTTTATGGATTTTATTTGGATGTTTGGACACTTTTGCCTATTGTTTATTCGTGTATTTGCTATTTGCACGCTTTACTGCAGTAGACGTTGAAGTGCCTAAGGATTCAAGGAGAAGTATTGACTCAGATCCAACTCAAGACCAAGAACAAGTACTTTTTGAAGGCAAGTTGTGCTTTGACCATGTTGATCCTATTTTGAAATCTATTTTGATTTAACCTATTGCATGCTAAGTTCAAATAGAAAATACTTTATTTAAACATGGGGATTAGATAAGTACCAATTTCTTTGTATGACACCTTGATTATTTAAGTATGTGCCATGACCCCTTGTCACCCTAGTTGTGGATTACTAATTGGACATTATTAAATTGCCAACATGGGTTTAGACCGTTGTAGTATACTGCTTAGACCTGCTACGTGCTCATGACATGATTTTGGATAATCAAATGTTAATATTGACTTAATGATATATTGAACCTGTTTTGGAAAGGTATCATGTGATGTTGATGGCACGTGGTGCATGGTAATCAAGCGGGGTTTGATAAACAGCTGATCGGGCATGTGGCAAGAGTAATCAGGTGGGCAGTTGTGGCATTAGGAGTGTTGATTTGGTTCTTGGGTAGTCTTGCCCTGGTCACCCTAAGGACTTAACCTTGCAAGCCTTTGAACTGGGTCTAACGTGCAACCACATGTCCAGAATGGGGCGGACCTAGTTGACTAAGTTGCTAATAACGTCACTGGGACCTCGGGAGGTCAACTACACCCTTTGTGTAAGTTGTACGGGAGCGTCTGGCCGAGGCCAGTGTACCCATCTAACGGTTGATTGGCCTAGACTTCGCCTTAGCGAAGGGAAGGGTTAGTGCGCACAACCGGGAGGACCACTTGTATTGTTAGAAGTCTCCAGAAAGACTTTGTTACTGAACTTCGCCTTTGTGGTGTTTGGACTGTATCTTGTGGGTAAAGTGCATAACCTCTGCAGAGTTTAGAATCTATTCGAATAAGCCGTGTCCGCGGTATTGGACATCGCTTCTGGGAATTACAGTCAAGGGTTAGATTTTCTCAAAAATAACTTTGGTTTGAAATGTTGGGCTGGATTAATAATGAAGTTGATGGAAATGTGGTTTAGGATGGGAAAGATGTTTACTAAACTTCTTGAAAAGTTATTTATGCTTTACTTATTTCTACCGCTTTTGAATCTACTTATATTACTTGTCCAATGCTATTTCTTGCAAATATACCTTGAGTTATTCCTTTGTACCAAGCCATGCATATAGTATATTAGCCTCGCATTCTGCATGACTTGCTGAGTACCAAGTACTCACCCTTGCCTCAACACAACACCAATTGAAGAGGAGACTACGCCACTTTGGAGGAGGAGCTCCAAGAGGATCCGTCTACTTAGGGAGCGAGCCGGTCGGTTATTGCTGTGGTATACTGGATGGCGCCACGATGTTACCTTATTTGATTTTCCGTGCTACTATTTCTCTCTTAATAAGTTTACTGTGAGGCGTATATTGTAACTTGACCATAAGGTCGAGTAACCAGTTGGTTATTTAAGTAAAAGTACTTTGATAGTATCGAATGGTATGATTGTGATATTTACCGATGTTAAGACTGTGTGCACTAGCGCGTTCCTGGACTAGTGTTGAATACACAGAGGGTCCGGATTTGCAAATTCGGGTCCCGACGAGGTGGTATCGAGCCATCTTGACCGTAGGCTCAACCCTAGCTAGAATGGTCGTAGTGAGGATAAAACCTATTTTCTAAAAGCTAAAAATTTGTCAAGATAAGAAATGACATCTCGACTTATCCCCTTCCCTCTTATCTTGTCTCTTGCTGAAATTTTTCCTCACCTTGTCACAATTTAAAAAAAAAATCCGAGTTCTTACGTAAAGCACTCTTGTGACAGATGGAGGAAGAGTTCAACTACGTTGATCTGGGAATTGGTCACGCCATGAACTTTGGCATATGCTACAAACTCTCGGAGATTTTGAGAAGCCGCAATACCAAGTGGAAGTGATCGGACAAGCGTGATTGATCAAGGCTTGTGACGTGAAGATTGAGGTACTGCTAGGAAGAAGGGCCAGGCAATGCGCCCGATACACCGCGCCGCCAGAGATCTACAATGCGGATGGGTATCCAAGAGGTATCACGATGAGCAATGCGACACGTTACCCGTATCTACGCCAGAGAGTTGGAGAGCACGGTGTTAAGATTATCATCCGCAGCGATAACCTTCTTGGACCCGAAGGCGATTCAGATGAGGATGCCACGGTTACACCGTTGGCACGATTTGTTGTCGCCCAGGAGGATGTACTAGATGATACAAGCAAGGAGCTACAGAAGGCCCGCAAGGAGATCACGACAGAGAAGAACAGAGGGCGGGAAGCTCAAGAGTATGTGTCACACCTTCTGCGAAGGATTGACGAGTTGGAGATGACTTTGTATGACTGCACCGAGCCGAAGATTGAGCTACACGAGCGAGATCCGGAGGAGTCGATCTCGATGAGGACACCGCTTCTTCGACTACCACAGAGGACACGATTCTTTGGACATGGCAATCATTTCGCGCCTATGCCACGGACCGCACCCAAGCCGTGGAGGTTTTCTCGATGAGTGAGCATAGGTTCTATAGAGACTCCTTCGCCGAGTCACACATAGAATAAAGAGTCACCCTTTAGGCGTTAGACTCGGTGTTAGTTCGATTTGGATTTTCATTGCTTCTTTGAGTGTGCAAATGTGTTGCAAGGCCCCTAGGCATTGTAAGCAACCATACCAAGTTATTAATAATAAAGTTGGACCTTAAAGTTACACCTTTCGCCTCGCATAAGTTCCATATTACTTGTCTATTCTTGTTTCCCTCTCATTTCTAAACCTAGAGCAAATCGGCGGATGGTGAACACCGTGGAAACTTTGGAAGCAATGGAAGTGGTTCTCGCCCAGAAAACCCCAATGAGGGAGCACCAGCACGCCCTTTGGATGTGCAGAATTTGAGCTTTTCGCCGCCCGGACTCGATTGATGCATGCTATGATGCAACAAATGCAACACGTCAACGCTGATCCTTTGCTAATCAAGTTAATCAGGGACCACGCCAGAATACAAGACTGTCAGAGTTCATGAGGACTCACCCACCCACTTTTTCTGGGAATGCCAATCCATTGGAGGCCGATGATTGGTTAAGGTCAATTGAGAAGAAGCTACACATAGCTCAATGCATAGGAAATGAGAAGGTACTCTACGCTTCTCATCACCGAAGGAACAAATTACGAATGGTGGGAGAACTTCGTGCCACGCAAGAGAACCCTCAAGATATCACTTGGGAAGAGTTCACTACCGCTTTCCGACAAGATCACGTGCCTGAAGGAATCATGGACCTTAAGAAGGAGGAGTTGAGCATCAAGCAAGGTAATCAGCCGGTGGCCGACTACCCGAACAAGTTCACACAGCTAGCACGCTACGCACTGAGGATGTAGCGACAGATAAATCCAGCAGTCTCGCTTTATGAAGGGACTTAACTTCCAGATTGCAAGTAGGATTGATCACCCACACCTTTCCAGATTTCCAAGAGCTGGTAAATAAGGCACTTATTCTTGAGGACAAGCGCAAGGAATGGATGAGAACGAGGAAGCGCAGGATGCAGCAAAGAAGGATCACGCCAGGAACGCGCTGAGAGTTGCACCAAATAAATTCTTGATTCCAACCACGAATGCAACAAGGACACCATCGGCACCAAGACACATCAATCGAACTACTGCACCCGGCCCCGCTAGAAACACTACTCGAGGCACAAGAAGGAACGGTGAGACGCCGCTACAAGCAACGAGCCAGGACACTTTGCCAACAGCTTGTCCGAAGAAGACAGCAGAGTGACTCAGTTCGCTTCAATCTAGGAACCACCCAGCTAGGACGCCAAGACAGAGCCACACCCCAGGCCGTGGTGAGAGGCCGAGTCAACCATGTCACCGATGCACTTTGCAGAATGCTACGAACGTCGTCTTTGGGTAAGTTATTTGTTAACTCGCACTGCAACGGTTTTGTTTGACTTAGCTTCAGATTCGTTTGTTTCGCAAGGCTTTGCTACTAGAAATGATTTGAGGATTGCAAGACTTAGATGCATGCTTTTAGTTCAAACCCTGGTTCGAACTCCGAACGAAAGTAGGATGTTCCGGTGAGAATACTAATAGATGGAATAGAGTTCCTAGCAAACCTTATTATTCTAGAAACCGGACCTTAGACGTCATATTGGGAATGGATTGGTTATCCAAGCACAAGGCCGTATTGGATTGTGGACGAAGGACTATCTCAGTTGAGAGCCCTTGTGGAAAGAAAGTGGAATTTCAAGCTACTGCTATTAGAGAAGGACAGTTGATGGTTAACTTGATACCAAGACAATCAAGATAGAGGATGTCTCCGTAGTGAATGAGTACCCAGATGTTTTTCACGAAGATCTACCCGGTATGCCGCTTGACAGGACATAGAGTTTGTGATAGAGCTTGTACTGCACAGCACCGATAGCAAAGATACCCTATCGGATGTCCACCGAGGAGTTGGTTGAGATGAAGAAACAAGCTAGAAGAGTTAATGGAGAAAGGATTTATCAGGACCGAGTTCGCCGTGGGGAGCACCAGTTTTGTTTGTCAAGAAAAAGGACGGAAGTTTCAGGATGTGCATCGACTACCGTGCACTCAATGAAGTCACCGTGAAGAATAAGTATCCGCTACCAGGATTGATGATTTGTTTGATCACCGAGAGGAGCCGGAGTTTTCTCCAAGATTGATCTCGAGGTCGGATACCATCGATTGAAGATCCGATCGTAAGATATTCCAAGATCGCAATCTCGTCAAGATATGGACATTACGAGTTTCTGATTATGTCCTTTGACGAATGCGCCAGCTTATTTCATGAATATGATGAATAAGGTGTTCATGGAATATTTGGACAAGTTTGTCGTCGTGTTCATAGATGATATTCTAATCTACTCCAAGACAGAGGATGAACATGCCGAACACTTGAGGCGAGTTTTGGAAAAGGCGAGGAACCAACTCTTCGCCAAGTTCGATAAGTGTGATTTTTGGAAGGACAAGGTGGAGTTTCTTGGACATGTAATGACCGCATGAAGGAGTCGCCAGTAGACCCAAGCAAAGTAGAAGCTGTTTTACATTGGGAGCGTACCAAGGCTGTGACCTGCAGTTGAGTTTCCTAGGAATGGCAGGATACTACCGCCGTTTCATCGAAGGCTTCGACAATTGCGAAACCTCTTACGCAATTGCCGAAGAAGGAAAAGAAGTTTGCATGGGCGCTTGAATGTGAGAAAGGATTTCAGTGAGTGAAGAAGCGATTGACATCGGCACCGGTGTTAGTTCTACCGGATGTTGCTCAAAGCTTTGATATTTATTGTGACGCGTCGCGCCAAGGACTCGGATGTGTCTTGTCTGAGCGGAAAGGTAAAGCTTATGCATCAAGGCGATTGAGGCCGCATGAGGAAAATTATCCGACACATGACCTAGAGTTAGGCTGCCAGTAGTGCATGCTTTGAAGATATGGCGTCACTATCGATTGGAAACAGATATGAAGTAAATACGTATCATAAGAGACTTAAGTACATATTCACCCGACGGATCGAATATGAGGCGGAGGAGATGGTTAGAGTTGATCAAGGACTATAATGTTGGAATCCATTACCATCCGGGAAGGCCATCTTAGTAGCCGATGCTCTTAGTCGGAAAAGCCATACCGTGATTACGTTGCTATCCACAAGTCATGATTAGTTATGTGAGGATTTTCAGAAAATGAAGATTGAGTTGGTACCTAGCGGATTCTTGGCCGCATTAGAAGTAAAGCCTACCCTAGAGGATCAGATCCGAGAAGGACAGAAGGATGATGACAAGATCCGCAGGATTAAGTTCATCAAGGAGGAAGGCAAGGCAGAGGACTTCAAGTTGGATGAGCAAGGCACGTTGTGGATGAAGGATCGCATTTGTGTGCCTAACAAGAAGGAGTTAAAGCAACTGATTCTGGAAGAAGCCCATGACTCCAAGTACTCAATTCATCCTGAAGCGCCAAGATGTATCGGGATCTCAAGGAGAGATTACGGTGGCGAGTATGAAACGTGAAGTTGCCGAGCATGTTGCATTGTGCGACGTATGCCGAGAGTCAAGGCAATGCATCGAGAGACCCGGCGAGATTGCTACTGTGCATTGAAAATACCTGAGTGGAAGTGGGAGGAAATCGGAATGGATTTCATTACCGGTTTGCTGAAGACTCAAGGAGGTTATGACTCCATATGGGTTATAGTGGATCGCTTGACTAAAGTAGCCCATTTTATCCCCGTGAAGACCACTTACTCGGGAGATAAATTAGCAGTTGTAGGCCAAGTAGGTTGTCTGCCCGTTGGGACTAAAAGTACAAAGAATACTCACATGTCCAAACGATTGCATATTGTATCACAATGAGTTTGTAGACATGGATGCCTGTGTTGTGTGCAAAGCAAAGCGGTATAAGGGCAACAATGATGTTATCAAGAATGATGATGTCAGGGTGAAGCGTAAGAAGAAGAGGTGTCCCCATAAGGTGATGTGGTATTTCCCTATAATTCCCCGTCTAAAGCGATTGTTTGCAAACAGAAGGCATGCCCAATTGCTACGATGGTACGCCGAAGAGCGTAAGAAGGATGGAATGCTCAAACACCCTGCTGATTCTGTGCAATGGAGGAACATCGATAGAAAATATAAAAAGCACTTTGCATATGATGTGAGGAATATAAGGTTCGGATTGAGTATGGATGGGATGAATCCTTTTGGCAACATGAGTAGTCGTCACAGCACTTGGCCGGTGACTTTATGCATCTACAACCTTCTTCCATGGCTTTGCATGAAGCGAAAGTACATTATGATACCACTACTGATTCAAGGGCCCAAGCAACCTGGCAATGATATCGATATGTACCTCAAACCATTGATTGAAGATCTTCTAATATTGTGGAACGATGGTGTACGGGTATGGGATGAGTATAAAAGAGAGAACTTTATCCTACGGGCATTGTTGTTCGTAACCATCAATGATTACCCTGCTCTTGGCAACCTGTCGGGCCAGACGACAAAAGGCTTCAATGGATGCGTCTAGTGCTTGGATGATACAGCTAGCCGGTGGCTGAAGAATTGCCAAAAAATGGTTTACATGTAGCATCGTAGGTTCCTTCGCAAGGATCACCCATAACGCAAATAAGAGAGCATTTGATGGGACAAAGGAGACTACCTTAGCTCCAAAGAATCACACTGGGAAGCAGATATGGGCGGCCGTAAAGGATCTTACAATTATTCACAGAAAGGGAGCTGGTAGTACATCTATCCCGAGTTCCCGGGATAAGGCTCATTTGTGGAAAAAATATATCAGTATTTTGGGTCCTACCTTATTGGCAACACCTGGAAGTTCGACATGCAATCGACGTCATGCACATAGAGAAGAACGTGTGTGATAGCTTGCTTGGTATCTTACTGGACATACCTTGCAAAATGAAAGATACACTCCAAGCAAGGATGGACCTCGAAGATATGAAACTTGGGAAGGAGCTGCATCACAAAGAAATGGATACAGGCAAGAAGTACCTTCCTGCAGCCTGTTACACTCTGAGCAAGAAAGAGAAAATTAGCGTTTGCGAATGCTTGCACGGAGTCAAAGTTCCGTCCGGTTACTCTGCTAATATAAAGAGACTATGAAAGACTTAAAATTAATAGTCTCATGATTGGCACGTGATGATGACACAGATGCTTCCAATTGCAATTAGGGGTGTTCTGCTAGAGAAAGTCCGAGACCCAATTATCAAGTTGTGTTCATTCTTCAACGCGATTTCACATAAAGTCATCGATCTGTTAAAACTAGATAAGTTGCAGGAAGACGTGGTCCACACTATGTGGAGGCTTGAGATGTGTTTCCTCCATCTTTTTTTGATATTATGGTCCATCCCATTGTTCACAATGTGAAAGAGATATGGATTCTTGGTCCCATATTTCTACATCAGATGTACCCTTTCGAGAGATTCATGGGGGTTATAAAGAAATATGTTCATAACCGACATCAACCGGAAGGCTGCATTGCTGATGGCTGGGGAACTGAGGAGGTCATTGAGTTCTACGTCGATTATATGGACCTCAAACCGATTGGTGTGACTGTACCTCGGCATGAGGGGAGGCTACAGGGGAAAGGGACACTAGGCAAGAAATTTGTACGTACTAGCAATCTAGCGTCATTTATAAAAGCACATTTCGTAGTTTTGGGACTATCAACATGCACAAGAACATGCTATCCAGAACCAACCCAGGGAGGTCAGAGGTTTGGCTCGCGAGAGAGCACAGAGATAACTTCGGCGATTGGTTGCATAGACACATGATGCATACGGAGATAGACTGCACTTAGTTGAAAGTGTTGGCTCAGGGACCGTCAACTACATTTTGGACATTCCAAGGATACGATATAAATAGTTTTACATTTTATACAAGAGCGCAAGATAAAAAGAGCACCAACCAAAATAACGGTATCCGTATAGATGCCTATGACAGCAATGGAAATAGTCAAACCTACTACGGATTCATAGAAGAGATTTGGGAGCTTTACTATGGACTTTTGAAGGTCCCTCTCTTTTGGTGCCAATGGGTCAGATTTCCAGGGGGTGTGAATATCGACAAGTACAGTATCACTACCGTGGAACTCAAACTCGTCGGATACAGAGAAGAACCATTTGTGCTTGCTAATTTCTGTTACATAAATCTTCTTTGTAACTGACCTGGCTAACAAGTAGCGCCATGTGGTTATTCAAGGAAAAAGAAGGATTGTTGGAGTTAAGAATGTTGTTGACGAGGAAGAGTACAACCAATTCGATGAGCTCCCCCTTTCAGAGAGGATGTTGACCTAAGTATCATGGAAGAGAGTGACGAAGCTACATACATACTCCGCGATCATAATGAAGGTCGAATCGTAGCTTAGTTGTAGTAATGAAATGTATGCTTTCTTTTGTACAAACGACATGTTTATTTTCTCGTATGTAATAATTAATGTAGCTTAGTTGTAGTAATGAAATCCCAAATATCTTAGTTGTCACCTCTGAAAACTTTTACTAAGTTTGGAATTGATTTACTAATTTTAGAAAATCAAAAACAGCAATTAGAACTTCAAACCTAGAGCAATGTCAGAATTTTATCAAAATAAATATGAGTGTCCTTGATCTAATAATTTTACCTTAGTTTGGAAATGACTTTAGAACAGTACAATAAAAATCTCAAAATTATTGGAATTGTTTTGCAACCTCAGAAAAATCATTTTCGAAAAAGTGCACTTCCTGATGCTGTGTTGTCAAATTTTTATAAAACTAATGGCTTGGTATTTTTGTCTGACATATTTAGGGTAGATCTAATCCATTGTTAGGATCATTGACAAAAATTTTCAAAAATTCCTAACCAGTTTTGATAGCTCTATTAAATCAAATTTGGGCTTGCTGTCCGAAAATTAGGAATTTAACCGACAGTGCAAATTGTTGCAAGTCTTATCACTGCCGGTTCTACGTATAACCGATAGTGATATTTATTATTACTACCGGTTGGAGGAGTGAGCTGGCAGTGATAATTAACCGGCAGTGAATTATCACTGCCGGTTGTTATTACAAACCAGCAGTGATAGTCCTCCCCTATAATTTCAAAGGTCGCGCTCTCCTCTCATTTACCCTAACCTAGACCCACGCCTCCTCTCACTGCCGTCGCTGTCGCACCCGAGCTCCTCTCACTGCCCTCCCTGAGCCCGACGCCGCCCCCGTCCTCCTCTCGTCTCGGCGCCGCCCTTCCTGCCGTCATCGTCGCCCCCCCAAGCCCAGCGCCGCTCCCCAGATCTCGGCGCCACCCTCGCTGAGCCCGGCGCCGCCCCCGGTCCTCCACCCCTTTACAATGTTGTGATGTTGTGATGAATATTACATGTTTGCCAATTTCCTACTGCCATAATGATCATGTGATGATGCTGTACTGTATGCATGGTTGCTTCGATTTGATCCAATGGGTAGTGAGGCTATGAATTATATGTGTTGTAGTGTGATGGTGCTGTACTGTACTGTAGTGAGGCTATGCATGTGTCTTCCTCGGTGTTGAAGACAATTACATGTGCTTTATATGTATCATTCGAACTGTGTGCCATTTTTATTTCCCGTATTATATTCCCATGCACAATGCCCCCATGTATAATTGATACCATTTTTATTTCCTCATTAGATTGAATGTTGTCTTTTGTCTGCTGAGTGGATGTCCACTAGTTTAGGGGAGGTGCTGCCGAATTTTTTCATTTTTGACTTGCCAATCTGCTGCCTTTGACGTATGATATTTTCATTTTTTTTAATGTCTTCTTTTGATGGCTTCCTTTGACGTATGATATTTTTTATTTTTTTTAATGTTCTCGAAGTTATAAAATTTTAGATTGTTAAATGTACTTACCTTTTTTAATTGCTTTCACTTTATTGCTACCTCTGTGAATGCTCTATGATGCTTTGGGTCTGTTTATGAGCTAAAATAATTAAAGTGTAAATCTGGCCTTGAACTAACTTTATAGCTTCCTGTTAAATGCTACAAAGTATTGAGTGATACTTCATTGTATATGGTTTTGGTCATCTCTGATTGCTTTGTAACTTGGTTATTAAGCTTGTTCTGTTGTATAGCGTATGCTTCAACTGTTTTAAATATTGTTGCATAATTTAGGAAGGTAAGAGTTCAAGGCCAAATTTGCTTAGTTAATTATTTAGCTCAATTGTGATAAATTGACCTAGGTGTAAAGGAGGTAAGAGCTTGTCTCTAGCAGCCCTACATCGAGTGGCGAGGAGGCTGAAGATTTAATCTTCAAGCAGCCCGACACCTAAGAGCAAATTAAATACTCTTTCATTCATTAATCTTTCATATGCAACACACCTGACTGAAGCATCGCTGATGGTGTATGTGATCCAGGGATCGATGAAGAAAAGGAGTGCGAACAAGTGCATGGATAGCGGCACGCCGAAGAAGACAGCAAGTACGCCTAAGGAAACAACCAAGGCCGACATGCAGCATGAGGAAGAGGAGGAGACAGCAGCCACAGCCTACTATTGTTCGATAAAGTAGGAGGAGACAGCAACCACAGCCTACAGCAGCAGCCATGGCCTACAGCAGCAGCCTTAGGCATACTTGTCGTCTTCTTCGGCGTGCCGCTATCCATAGACTTGTTCGCACTCTTTTTCTTCATCGATCCCTGGATCAAGTACCCCATCAGCGATGATTCAGTCAGGCGTGTTTGTGTCATATTTTTATCATATTATGTTTGCTGCATGTATAATGTTATGGCATTTGGGCTTGTTTTTTTGAACATAGTCAAATTTTAGGGACCATATCAATGTCCAGAATTGAAACTTCAATGACTTATGTCAAAATGTTTATTTCAGCTGAAGAATCTTAGACTGGCATCTGCTGTTTGAGTAGCCTCCCCGCCATCGTCGTCGGTAATCCTTTATTTTGGCGATAACGTGAGAAAACAGTATGTATGTATGTGGGGAATTGAAGCAAACTTTTAATTGTATTGTTCATTTGAAGAAATGTGGATGTAAACTTGTAATGTGGATGTAAACACTTGGCGATTAGTTTCTCTTCCATGTTTTTATGCTTAGTTATGTGCTTGTATGAGTAACTAATATAGTTAGGTGATAAGATTGTTTAGTAGTTGTGGTAAATGCTAATTTCTAATCTGTATGGATGCACTGTATCAAAAAATAGCAAAAATGAAGGTTATGAAATATTGACAATATGTACGTTCTTGAAAGATGTATACTGCTGATAAACTTGCCAATCTGCTGCTTGCTCTCTTCAGTTATCCCCACCTAAAATTTGACAAGAACATATCATATAAATAAATTCGAAAACACTATCATGTGTCTATGCCATCGTGTATGTGTGTTAATTTGAAATTTCTGATAAACTTGCTATGAATGGCCTCTAATCAGGGACAAGTGCCAGAGGGAGTTCTGCCTTCGAATATTAATACATTGTGACTCCCAACATATGGTAGGGTCGACGACTAATAAGAAGATCCAATTGCAAGCTCAGACGTCTGGTGAACAAAGGCGACGCGCAGGCCGTGGTCCAAACAAGATGCCTAAGGGTGTTCACAATATTGTACACCTCTCGGTAGTCGGGGAACCTAGTATACCTGTGTCATCGTTGGGCCCGTACAGGATAGCCTGCGGAGTACTTACTAGGGATAATGTGCCCATCAGCTATAGATCATGGACCGGCCACCGAGGTGACCAGTGGGTAGTTCCTGATGACCTGAAGGACTTGCTGTGGGACAAGCTAAAAGAAGTATTCCAGTTCCCCAAAGGGTCCAAGGTGGTTGCAAAGAAACGTGCACTATGCATCATGTGCACAGTGTGGAAGAATTGGAAGACGATGCTGAATAAGAACTATGTGAAGAAGAACGAAACGCCAAATTTTAACATGTACCCAAAGATAAGGGAGTTCTGGGAGGACTTGGCGTACAAGAATTGTGAAGAAGCCCAGATAGTGAGTTAGAGGAATAAGACTAACACTGATAAAAATATATACCCTCACACACTAGGCACTGGTGGCTACGTGAAGAAAATACCTGCATGGGATAGGAGTGAAGAAGAGCTAATCTGCAGGGGCATCATTCCTGCGACGGCCGAGTTGAGCGAACGATCAAAGCACTGGTTGCTTGGGAGGGGGGCTTCTGTCTCAGAAGATGGTAGCTTAAGCTTCAAGAGCGATAGAGCCCAGGAAGTGTCGCGAAAACTAGCAGATGCTCATGTGCAGTCTTCCCAAGGCTTTTTTAGGCCACAAAGGGAGAATGATGAGCTGACTGTTGACCTGGGTAACAAAGAGCACCCTAGTCGCACCCGAGGAGTTGGTTTGGTGCCGTGGAAAGAAGGCTTTCCAGCTGACGCATCATTGTACAAGCGGCTAAATAGAATAAGAGAAGATCAACTGGACCGTCAAATACAAGATGATGTGACAAGAGTGTTGGCAGAACAGAGAGCGGAGCTGGATAAGGTTGTGGAGCAAGCAGTAGAGAGAGCTCTCAGCTCACGACCGCCACCCGATGACAGCCCTCGGAACTTCAGCCGTGTTGTTCATAAGAGCAGCTGCTCATCCACAGGGATCCCTGAAGAGCATGGACTCTATTTTCTAGTGGATAACATCACAAAACCGACACAGTGCAAGCTGCATTTGTCCGCACATGGCATTACCTTCAAGGTGGCTGATGGCAGGGCTTGGCCATGTGGCTCCTCATAGGTTCTGCACTGTCGCCCGATACTGCTGGGATTTGCCAGGGTTGAAGTGGACAGTGTAGTCTGACACTAACGCAAAATGGAGGTAGAGATCCCTAGCGAGGACGGGAACAACAAACTTGGAGAAAACGTGCATGGCTTTCTCATGTGGCGCAAGTGCTTGATTATGTTTGGATCGGACGATGAGGACAACGATGATGATGCTCAGCGGCACTCTCCACATAGAAACCTGTCGCCTAGGAATAGTCCAACTCCTCCGCCGGCACCAGCCAGAAAAAGTTCATCTCCTTCACCAGCACCAGCCAGGAGAAGTCCGTCTCCTCCGCCAGCACCAGCCAGGAGAAGTCCGTCTCCTCCGCCAGCACCAGCCAGGAGAAGTCCAACTCCTCCACCGGCACCAGCTAGGAAAAGTTCGATTCGAACATCAGCACCATCTCGGAAGTCTGCACCATCTCATAGCAAATCTCTGTCATCTTTGAAGTCAGCACAACCTCAGAAGAAATTACCAGCCAAGATGACTGAAGAAGAACGAAAAAAGGAAATAAGCGCCTGTGTAACTTCTCACTTCAAAAAGAGGCCATCACCTGACAAGACTAAAGTTGATGCTAATGCGCAGAAGTTTTTATTGAGTATGGCAGAAATCAAACAGGCAGGGGTGGCTTCTGAACATTCAAAAGAACTACGAGCGCATCTCCAAAAAGCAATACTTGAAGGAGGCTAGTGCCGACGCGTTGAAATCGCAAACTGAAAGAGATGTTGCTGAACAACTTCGTGATCACGAGGCAGGTCTAAGGTGGAGGTTCGTTTTGGGGCAACCGTTGGTTGAACCAACTCATTTAGACCACCTAACAACACAATTGCAGCGCGTCCATTAGTGGTACATGCAGCGGTGCAAAAATGGTGTGGAGGCGCTGCAAATCAGATACAAATAATCAGATTTTCACAATAGGGATAATACCTTCTGGGTGTTATTCATCGAATTGTATATGTTGTACCATCAAGATGCCATGGATGTGAATATACTGAGAGTGTGGACTTTGTAAGTTTCTATTTATATTCTTGAAGACTATTTATTTAATACTTTCTTGAAGCTGCAATACAAAACCTCCATACTTTTACCCTATAAATTTAAGTACGTATTACCCTACTTGTAATATCATTTTACTATTTTTGCGTGCCACGATGTGGGACTAATAGGCTATGTTAACATATATGACCAGCTTTCACTGGGTCCTCCTCGTCATCAAGTTAGATGCTAGCAGGATTTTTGTCATGGACTCAATGAGAAAACCCCTTGATCTGTATCAAGACTTTTGGGACATGATGAACAGGTAAACTCGATTGTTGCGTTATTGCTCTAGTAATATTCTATTCTATTGCATTTAACCTTAATTACTATTTAAAATCATTCACAGGGCATTCACACGATATTGCAAGAAAAGTCTTCGGCATCGTCCCTACAAGAAATATTTCCAAATAATAACGGACTTTCCATACATGAGACAGGACTCGGAAATAATTTATGTGCATACTACGTATGTTCAAATATTCATTCAATTGTTACGGAGAGTGTCGGCTATAACGAAGCCATGATATATAATTACACATTGATCCCTACTTTTCTTTTATTTAACATATATCATCATTAATTTAATTTCTCTTTCATTCAATAACATCGCTCCAGGTTGAAAACCAGTAAGTTACTGTTAACAGAAATTTTAGCAATTCAAGAACAGATGGCTAGATTCATTCACGATGAGATCATCAATCCAAACAGCAGTTCCATGAGTAACTTTAATTCTACTGAATTTATTGAAAAATCAAAGTGGATGAGATGTACTCACACTATAGTTGTAAACAGACTATTGTAAAAACTAAATATTGTGATGCTTTAATATATTTGAATTACGATTTAACGATGCTTTATATACTATATATTTGAAGGCAACATATCCTGTGCACACAAGGCTTCCCGTGTACACACCGTGCACACCACCTAATAAAAGTGATGAAAAACTCTAAAAAATTTGCAGATGTACTTCGTAGATGACTCTACCTATGTATAAAATTGCAAGTTCAAATTCAATACATATGAAGAGTTACAAAAAAGAGAAAATAAACACAAGTATGTTAGAATTTTCTCTTTTTCGTAACTCTTCATATGTATTGAATTTGAACCTGCAATTTTATACATAGGGAGAGTCATCTACGAAGTACATCTACAAATTTTTCAGAGTTTTTCATGACTTTTATTAGGTGGTGTGCACGGTGTGTGCACGGGAAGCCCTGTGTGCACAGGATATGTTGCCATATTTGAATTATAATTTAATGATACTTTACATTAACACATTGTAGAAAATATTTGTTTCAAAATATATAATGCAAAGAAAATCTCACTACCGGTTCATCCAAGAATCGGCAGTGATATGTATATATCACTACTGGATTTTAGTGTAAGCTGGCAGTGATAGCTAGATGTCACTACCGTTTTTTGGTTTTAGCCGACAGTGATAGATAGATATCACTGCCGGATTTTGTGTGAGCCGGCAGTGATAGATAGGTATCACTGCCGGATTTGCTGTGAGCCGGTAGAGATATCTATTATCACTGCCGGTTCAGGAACCGGCAGAGATATCTATTATCACTGCCGGTTCAGGAACCGGCAGTGATAATCCTGAGTATCACTGCCGGCTCTGATAACCGGCAATGATAGCATTTCGGAACCGGCAATAGTGTACTGTTCTGCAGTAGTGGTAGTATCCACGTGGAAACAAACTCCTTGCACTTCAATATTTCATCTCAAATGATATTGAAGCAAAACCTTCACTGGTAAAACTCTAAAGAGTATAATGCTACCATTAGGGTGTCATCAAATTCCAAATTAACATTGTCAAAACCTCCATAATGGTCATGCAAGCGATCCGAAAATGGCAACATATCCAAATAGTGAATAAACAAAAATTCAATGGTCTCCTCAATAAACATTAATTTTTTTTCAAAGTCTCCTTAAGCGTAGCCTAAATTAACCCAATAGCAGCAGCAAAACCAATAGCATCGTGAATGTACCCAACATCTCCAACAAAATATTGCTCATATGCAAACTTACCTAGCAAAAAAATTGGAGATAATAAATCACATCGTTGATTGTAAAGATGCTGTGGAATATAATCCCACTTGAAAAATAACTCAAAAAGGCACCAATCATGAAGAACTCATATTTAACGTATATTTTAAATCCTCTACAGATAGAACTCCTTGGTTCTAAAAAAGAAACCAGGCATATCTTAGACAGAGACGATTTGACAATTCAAATCAACAAAAATGGGATTTTTGTTATTGATATCATTTTGGACATATAAAATTAATATTGATTAATGGTCTATGGAATGTGTTTCTAAAATGGTGTATCATGTGTTGCCGCATGATGATGTTGATGTAAAGGCATGTGTTGTTCTACATGGATGTTGAATTGTTGTTGGCATGTGTTGCACAATAATCAACTAGGGTGGAAAATAATTTAGACTAGGGCAACTAGCAAGAGGTTGTGTGCCATGTTGGGCTTGTGTGGCAATAGGGTGATGAGTAAATATAAGGGGCCGTGTGCCATTGAGTGAAGGTTGTGTGCCATATGAGTGCTGTGAGGGCTGTGTGCCAAATTTGAGTATTTGGAAGTCTTGCCTTAGTCAATTAAGGACTTAACCTTGCAAGCCTTTGAACTAGGTCATACATGCAACCACATGTCTGGAATGGGACAGATCTAGCTGACTAATTTGTGATGTCTAGATTTTGGTACTGTCATGGTGGTGTGGGTTCTGGGTGTACGGGTAGACTCACATGTCATAAATGAATTTCTTTATACAAACACATTCCTTTGCGGCTTCAGAAGCCGCAATGTACTCGGCCTCCGTTGTAAAATCAGCAACCGTGTCTTGTTCGAAACTTTTTCAACTCACTGCCCCTCCATTTAAAATATATACAAATCCAGATTATGAATGATAATTATCCTTGTCGGTTTGGGAGTTTGCATCGGTGTAACCATTTACAACAAGCTCTTCGTCACCTCCATAACTAGGAACACATCCTTAGTCCTTCACAACTATTTAAGAATGTTTTTAACCTCTGTTCAGTGACCTTCACTTAGATAAGACTGGTATCTACTCGTAACACTTAGAGCATATGATA
This sequence comes from Rhipidocladum racemiflorum, assembly GCA_036346355.1. Lineage (NCBI taxonomy): Eukaryota > Viridiplantae > Streptophyta > Magnoliopsida > Poales > Poaceae > Rhipidocladum > Rhipidocladum racemiflorum. Next base: position 46,800,789 of record CM070577.1, on the reverse strand, counting down.
CATCTGGTCGAGTACATAACATGGCGTACATGATAGACCCAATGGCCGAAGCATATCGAATCTTACTCATATGGTCTCGCTCATCAGTAGTCGAAGGATACTGAGTCTTGCTAAGACTTATTCCATGCGACATAGGCAAGAACCCCTTCTTGGCATCCTGCATGTTGAACCATTTTAACACCTTGTCGATGTAAGTACTCTGACTTAATCCAATTAGCCTTTTCTCTCTATCACTATGGATTTTTATGCCTATATGCTGCTACTCCTAAGTCCTTTATAGAAAAACTATTTTTTAGTGAGGTCTTAATAGATTGTAGCATAGGAATTGCAATTCTAAACAATAAGATGTCATCCATATACAAGATTAGAATTATAAGTGTGCTTCCACTAATCTTCTTGTAAACACAAGGTTCTTCTTCATTCTTGATGAAGCCAAACCCTTTGACTACCTCATTAAAAATGAATATTCCAACTCCGAGATGCTTGCTTCAGCCCATAAATGGATTTTTCATGTTTGCATATTTTGTCGCTGATGCTGTTGGTGTCCGCCATGAAGCACATGCCGGAGAATTCCTCGCCGCCCTTCGTCTTCTCTCGCGGTTCATCCTCGCCCTCATCGCTCCACGTCTCCGTGTCGAAGAAGTCGACGTCATCGAGAGAGGCGAGCATGCGGTGGAAGAGCTTCTTGTTCTTGGCGAAGTTGTGATACTTCTTCTCTCGCGCCAGCTTGTGAACTGGAGGCTTCTTGTTGCAGTTCTTGTTGGTGTAGTCATTCTTGCTCGAATCGCCTTCCTTTTTCTTGCCCTTCCCCAGCTTGGGACAGTTTACTCGAATATGATTGGGGACACCACACTTGAAGCAAGTCACGGTGCCACCTCTCTTCCTCTCTCTCTCTCACTCTTTTGTAGATGTTGAAAAATTTGTGAGCAACAAGAGCAAGCTCATTTTCTGGAAACTGTTCCAGAACTTCATCGCTTACGTCGCAAAGAGCGGAGAGAGAAAAACCTGAAGAGAAATCAAGAGAGGGTCCAGAGGATGACTCGACGGGATCAGTGACCAATGCCATCAACTGAGATTTCATCCGACGAGAGACGACGTCAATCTCATGAGTCTTGAGTCAGGAATAAAGCCCGTCAAGAGTCAAAGTCGACAAATCAGTGGAGTCCTTGATGGTGGTCACCTTCACCTCCCAAACTCTCAAATCAAGTGCTGTCAGAAAGTGCCTAGCATTCTTCGAGTCAGGGTATGTGAAACTAACTGATCGGAGATTGCTAAGGATCATGGAGGAGCGAGCAAAGCACTCGTCGAGACTCTCACCAGCGTGCTATTTAAACTTGTTGTAGTCACACTTGTACTAGTCCTGCCTCACTATCTCGATCATGGCGATACCCTCATGGTAAGCATTAAGGGTCACCCAGATCTGATGAGCGGATTGTAGGTGAGAGACCCGGTCATACTCACTGTGGCTAAGTCCCTGTATGAGGATGTTCCTAGCCTTAGAGTTTGCCTCAACGTCAGCCATGTTCGCGGCGTTGACGTTCTCATCGGCAGGAATCTCATAAGGGAGATTTACCTTCTGCCATATTGGTAAGCCCTGGGCAGTGATGTATGACTCTATCCATATTTTCTAAAATGGATAATCAACTCCAACAAAAATTGGAGGCTTCGTTGAGTACTTGTCCGTCACATGGCTCTCGAGACTGGTCAAATCTAAAGAGAGCAAAACCGTCTCTGATACCAATTGAAAGATCGAGATGGTAATCAGGGGGGTGAATGATCCCAAATAAAATTTCCCCCACTGAAAGTAATCCTGCAAGGAAACCGGTGTTCCTCCAATTCGCAAAACCCGCAAAAACTGGAACGACTAGACAACTATGTTTATCCCTAGCTTGCATGGATGAGAACCATGAATCATGTGAGGGATTTTTAAATCACAATCCTAGTTGTCAAGTGTCTAAAATAAAGAGGAATCAATTCAAATACTTCTTTTCTAAAAGAAATCAAGCAAAATCACAAAAGTCTTTTAAAAAAGCAAAAGCAGATTTTTCGAGAATTATCCTCATTTGGAGCAGGTGGTTGGTGGATTTATGTTACTCCAAATTTTTTGGGAATTTTTCACCTTGTTATTAGATGGGTTCGGAAACACTCCACCAAAAATCACCTCCAAAATCCTTATATCAAAATCAGGAAAAATCAGGGAATATAGATAGTTAGGAACTTTGATCAGAAAGTTTGGGGCTCAATTTTCATCTCATAGCTCCCAAATGGTGCAACCAAGGAACTCCAAAATTTTTCCACAGATGTATATATGAGTAATGCACCTTATCCAACAATAATCACTCAAAAAGAATTTTTCTATATTTTTCTAAAAATCAAAGACTGACTGCTGCGCAAAGAACAAGTTCAGGATATATTTGTAATCTTGATAGAAACTTGACCTCTAGTCTATCCTAGGGTGCAAGAAAAATGTAAAACCAAATGAGCACCCTCAATACATCCTTGATCAACAACAATTAGAAGGAGAGGAGGCAAATCCAAATTGTGAGAATTTACATGTGGGGAAGTAAATGCTGAATTTAAATTGCATAAAGTAAAGACATAATGTAAATACGGAATTTAAATTCACAAGAATGTAAAGAAAATCTTTTTATTTTTTGGTTGGAAGGTTTACAAAGCCTCACTTCATGTGGGCAAAGCTCAAAGGAGCAACTCAAACCTTCAAGTGAGGGAGGGCACCCCCCTCTATTTATACTATTCTTGGGCCACTTACCACCCTTGGATGAGTCACAAACCCTAGAGCACTCCACCAAGGGCTAGGATTAACCCACTCATTCCACTTCTACACATGGGCCACATAGGCCATACATGGGTTTTAAACAAAACCCGGTCGACCAGATGCAACGGGCCTTCATCCGCCGGACTTGACCGCTCCATTTCCGCCTCTTCGAGCCTCCAACCCAAACCGGAAACCTTGAGCCACCTCAAGTCCATTCCCATGATATCCTAGTGATCTCGGTTTGAGCCCAACCATCTCGTCGGCAACCTCGACCGTTCCGGACCTTGGTTCTCCCAACCTAATCCTGGTACTCACCAACGACCACAGCTGCCTCAATAACCTGTACCACAAGGACCAAACCATTTTGCACATTCCAAAATACACTCTTACCTTTTTTTCCTGCATGTTAGTCCACATTTATCATAAATTCAAACATGCAATTCCAACTCAAATCAAACTCAAACCTAAGCACACATTGCTCAAATAAAGTCAAATACTCATCAAAGACATGGACGGACCCCCCCATGGTCCTTCACATGAATTCTCCCAGTTCTATTCTGAGCATGGTTTAATCCATGAAGTTACACCACCATATTCTCCCCAATTAAATGGGGGTAGCTGAGAGGAAAAAAACCGAACACTCACAGACTTGGTGAATGCCATGTTAGAGAGTACCGGTATGCCTAAAATATGGTGGGGAGAAGTTATATTGACAGCAACTTTTATCCTAAATAGAGTAATCACTAAAAAGTATGAGATTACTCCGTATGAGGGATGAACGGGAGAAAGCCCAATGTCAATTTTCTGCAAACATGAGGGTGTTTGGCAAAAGTCAATATACCATTGCAGAAAAAGAGAAAGCTTGGACCTAAAATAATCGATTGCATTTTTCTGGGATATGCACATAACAGTACGGCCTATATATTTTTAGTAGTAAAATCAGAAACTCCTGAGATTATTGCTAACACAATAATGGACTCCAGAGATGTTTCATTCTTTGAGGATATTTATCCTATGAGACCAGCAGGTAGTACTTCACGAACCGAGAACACTTAAACTGAAAATAATAATAATGCTAAACCTACCACTATTTCTGAACCAATGAGTGATACACTACCAGTAGAAGATATTACTAAGGAGGATAACAATTTAGTCGCAGAGGCTCCTCGTAGAAACAAGAGACAAAAGGTTGAGAAAAACATAAGCTAAACAACATCTAAATACCACAATTAAACATAAATTCCAGCAAAGGCGCACATGCTAAAAACCGAGATTTCGGCAGCATCTCCTTTGTTTTAACAAGAATTGAAGGAGCAACAACAGTATAGCAATATAAGGCAATATGAGAGACAGCTAAAACAGCAATAATTAAAGACTTAACGACAATATAAGTCTATCATCAAGCACTTAATGTCTCCAAGGGTCAAACGAACAATAAAACTCTCATATAGCAAAGCTAAACCTTAAAGCAATAATCATCACACGCAGTTTATTATCAAAACTAATAGAGTGACTTGTGGAATCAAAATGGGTGAATCTACGTGCGGACGTGTGACTATTTCCCTTCCCCGCATGCCGTTCTCATGGTACCTAAAACAACAAGAAAAAACACAAGCGTGAGTTCAAAACTCAGCAAGCATATTGCAATGATACAACAAGAACAATTACATAGCAATAATATCTCACATCATGTAAAACATCTCATTCATGGTCACATATTATCATCATCATCAATATGTATGAAGTGCAATGCGATGCTCATGTCTCCTTGGAAACTGTCGGGACCCCGAATTTGCAAATCCGGACCCTCTGTGTATTCAGCACTAGTCCAGGAACGCGCTAGTGCACACAGTCTTAACATCGGTAAATATCACAATCATACCACTCGATACTAATAGAGTACTTTATTTAAATAGTCAAATCAAGTTACTTGACCTTATGGTCAAGTCACAAATGCACGAGATTGCGAAGCTAAACTTATTAAGAGAGAAATAGTAGCATGAAAATCAAATAACCTGTGGCGCCATCCAGTATACCATAGGCAACCGGTAGGCTCGCTTCCCTAAGTAGACGGATCCTCTTGAGCTCCTCCTCCAAAGCCGTGTAGTCTCTCTTCAACTGTGTTGTATTGTGGCAAGGGTGAGTACTTGGTACTCAAGAAGTCATGCAAATGCAAGCTAATATACTACATGCATGGCTTGATACAAAGGAATAGCTCAAGGTATATTTGCAGAAACAAGATTTGACAAGTAACATAAGTAGATTCAGCAGAGAAACAAGTAAAGCATAATTAACTTTTCAAGGAGTTTAATAAACATCTTTCCCATCCTAATCCACATTTCCATCAACATCATTACTAATTCAACCCAACCTTTCAAATCCAAGTTATTTTTGAGAAAATCTAACCCTTGACTGTGTAATTCCCGGCGATGTCCAATACCGCGGACACGGCTATTCGAATAGATTCTACACTCTGCAGAGGTTATGCACTTTACCCACAAGATACAATCAAACACCACAAAGGCGAGTTCCCGTAACAAAGTCTTTCTGGAAACTCTAACAATACAAGTGGTCCTCCTGCTATTAGCACTAACCCTTCCCTTAGCTAAGGCGAAGTCTAGCCAATCAACTGTTAGATGGGTACTGGCCTCACTCCCGATGCGCTCCGCATAACTTACACAAAGGGTGTAGTTGACCTCCCCGAGGTCCCACAGTGCGTTATTAGCAACTTAGTCAACTAGGTCCGCCCCATTACGACATGTGGTTGCGTTAGACCTAGCTCAAAGGCTTGCAAGGTTAAGTCCTTAGGGTGACCAGGCAAGACTACCCGAAGAACCAAATCAACATCCCTAATGCCACAACCTGCCCACTGATTATTCTTGCCACATGCCCCGCCGAAAAACTATTTATCAAACTGATTGATTACCATGCACCACGTGCCATCAACATCACATGATACCTTTCCAAAACAGGTTCAATATATCATTAAGTCAATATTAACATTTGTTTGTCCAAAATCATGTCATGAGCACGAGTGTGCCTAAGCAAAGATACTACAAATCTGCCTAAAACCCATGTTGGCAATTTAATAATGTCCAACTAGTAATTCACAACTAGGGTGACAAGGGTCATGGCACATATATTTAAGTAATCAAGGTGTCATACAAAATTGGTATTTATCTAATTCCCCAAATCTAAATAAAGTATTTTCTAATTGAACTAGCATGCAATAGGTTAAATCAAAATAGGTTTCAAAATAGGATCAACATGGTCAAAGCACAACTTGCCTTCAAAAGTACTTGCTCTTGGTCTTGAGTTGGATCCCCAGTCAATACTTCTCCTTCGAATCCTTCCCAAGACTTCAACGTCTCACTAAGTAAAAGCGTGCAAATAGCAAATACACAAATAAACAATAGGCAAAAAGTGTCCAAACATCCAAATAAAATCCATAAACAGAGAGAACATAATTTTATGAATTTTTAGAAACCTGGAATCATCAAATTTGGAGTTAAAATGCAAAGTTATGATTATTTAAAGTTTAAATAATCAATTAAATAATTTTACAGAGAAAAACTTTAGTCCAAAAATTAAATAAAATTCATATTTAGGTAGGTCTCAATTTTATACAAATTTAGAAATTTGAATTACTCAATCGGAGTTGAAAACGCAAAAGTTATAAGCGTTTGAAGTTTGAATCAAAATCAAATCATTATTTCGAATTAATAAATCATTTTCTTTTCGAAATTAATTATTGCGTCAGCCAGGACACGTGGCAGCTTCTGATTGGCACGACGTCGGCGAACAACCATGGACTCCACGCTCAGTTTTGGGTCTACCGTGGACCCGATCCACGACTCCACGTGTCACTGACATGTGGGTCCGCCTCGGATAGCGCCACCGCCGACGTCGTGAGGCTCGTACTGTGAAGGTAGGACCTGTGTGGGACCCATCATTCGCGGACATCATTGCCGACGCTACGCCGGGAGATGGACATCGCGCCCGCCATGACGCTGCTGAGGTCATGGTGGTGCGGGCGGTGACATACCGCGTGTCGGCGTCACGCACTGACACAGCGTGGCGCTGGCCATGACGCGACGGTCTCACTCCAGGACGCTGGCGTAATCTCGGCCGTTGATTTGAAATTCAACGACCAGATTAGATCCGAGTCTCACACGCTTTGGGTTAACGCATTTGATCTCGGGACTGCTGGATCTAGATCCGATCGCCGAGATTGATCCGGGAATCGCACGCGGTTCTCACCGGGGATGACGTGGCGCAATCGGGCCCTTGGATGAAGATCCGACGGTACAGCGTGGAGCTCGAACGACGATGGCTTCTGGCGGCTGGCTCACCGCCGCGGACGACAACCTAGCCGACGGCGTTGCGCTTTCGGCGGAGTGAGAGGTAGCTCGGGTGCGCCTCGAGGAGTCCGGATTCTGGGCACAACTGGCGGAGGGCAGCCGGAGATGGCCGCACTCGGCAAAGAACCACGCGGAGGGAAGAGCAACTCGGCATGAGCGATTGCGGCTCAACGGCGGCTCGGCCCTGACAAGTTGTCTGTGGGCTACGGTGCTTGTGCAATGAAGCGGCGATCCCGACACGGGTGGCGGCGCAATAAATAGGGCCCTGCCGTCGTGAAATGCGCGAATCCGAGGTCCTCTCCGCTGGCGGGCGAGTCCGGCGACCATGACACGGCAGGTGACGGGTGGCACGCGCACACCTTTGGATCGAGATCCAACCAGGCGAGTTTGGTCCGGTCGGACTCGCGAGCCGGGCGCTCTGGCCTGCCTCGGGCCTCGGTGGCGTGGCTCAATCGTGGCCGTTGGATCCGAATCCAACCCGGCCACGGTTAGGCTCCTTCGGCCAAGTGGGTTCTGATCGAGTCACGTGCTCTGCCTGACTCGAACTCGAGTCCGACTCGCTCGATCGGATGAACAAGATACAAACCCACTCGCATTTTCCAGTGATTTAATAATTAAAATAATTCCCATTAATTCATTTAATTCATTAAAAATAGCAAATGACTCGAGAAAAATTCCAGAAAATTCGAAAATATTTTAGGTATTTGGGACTCAAATAAATATTTCCAACAAAATTTTATTTGCAAAATTAAATTCTTTAATTATTTCAAAATGGAATAAATTCAAATAAATTCCAAATAAATCCAAATAAATTCCAGAAAATTCCAAAAATTCACCAAAGTGCCAAATCACACATGAATTTAAGAAAAGCAAAATTTTGGGGTGTTACAGAAACTCATACCGTTATGGTTGAGTACACACCCGTCGGTGTGCACCCTCTCCCCCTTCCATCCCGAAGATGGAGGGTGCCTACTCCTCGCTTCCGTTCACCGCGGTGAATGGAATCACGATGTAGGACTTACTCATTGGCTCTCCGGATTAGTCATAACTTTCTCACCGACCTTCCCGGACTAGTTATGACTTTCTCACCGCCCGGGCCATGTAATCATGCCATGTATGCAAATATGCCAACATCATAATTAACTTGTATATTAACACATGGCATCATAACATGATAAACATACCCATCATATAATTGGCAATCATTAAAGCATGGCAAGTGATCATCACATATAATCAATCTCATCTTGTCTCAACTAGCAGCCTACAAATCGCTACCATTACAATACACTTGCCTCAACCACGGGCGACGGATTGGCGAGAAGTAGTAGGCCCTCCCGGGGTCACACGACCTACACATAGGGACCACACACTCACAATCAAGCCCACAAAACAGTACACAAACCCTCATCTACCCCGACATTGCCAACTACTCACAAAACCCGAAAACAGCGGTTCTGTCCCGTCGGGACAGCAGCCTTCCAAAAGGCATAACTCGGGTTCTAGGACTCCGAATCAATTAAACGAGTACATCCTCGCGTATCTTAGGAAATTTCCCAACTTTTTCTAGGTATAGGGAAAGACTGATTCGGACTCTAAAGTTGTTTAATCTACAAAATACCGTGATCTGTTCCAATCAAGTCACAGATTTTAACACGCTCGGTAAAACAGCCATAACTTTCAAACGGCTGGGCGGAATTTAACGTTCTTTATATCCACGGAAAGATAATGAAATTATCTACAACTTCTTCAACATCCGTACGACCAAATTTGGAATCTAAATTGGCAAAAAACCGAACCCTAGGTCGACTGCTCATGCTGTCCGAAACAGAGAACGTGACCAACTCAAGAATCCATCTAATCTAATCAAATCCAGAACCACCAATTGATCTAAAAACTTTATAATCATCCTTAGAACAGTACCTAGATCAATCCCAAGGATTCCCATGGCCATACCTTTGCCCGACGCACGAAAACTGAAAGGATCTCCTCCCGGTTCGCTCCTCGCTCCTCGCTCCAACGGATGGATCCACGAGGTGCAGGGGTGGGGAGGCCACCCTAGGGCAGCAAGGGGGTGGAGGAGAGGTGGTGTGGAGGTGGAGAGCAAAGGACAAGGGAGATGGGAGGGGCGCACGGCCAGAGGGGAGGGGAGGGGATGGGGCGGCTAGGGCCAAGGGGAAGGGGTGGGGCGCACAAAGAGGGAGGGGTGGGTTCACAAGGGGCAGGGAAGCCCCCTTTTACCAGCCCTAAGCCTCTTTCCTAATCCTAAATGGATTCCTACTCCATCCCACCAAAGCCCACAACCCCCTCTTTTAAGCCCAAACTCCCCCGGAAAGGCCCAAAACCCCGGAAACAGCCCGGAAGCGCTATAAAAACCTCCATACCCTATGGTTTTAATCTTAATTCCACATCTCATAATGTTTTTGAGCTCAACATTCACTTTTAATAAGGTTACGACACTCCATGGTGTCACATTCTTCCCCCCTTCAACAGGATTCAACCTCAAATCTAAAAGCACCAACACGCAACCCAGCAAAACCGAAGATAGCTAGGTTTTCACATCACATACCTGAGGCAAAAAGCTTGGGATACTTCTCGCGCATGCGAGACTCCAGCTCCCAAGTCGCTTCTCTCTCGGTCTGATGTGACCACAAGACTTTGACAAACTTGAGCGTCCGATTCTTCATTACTCGCTCCGAAGTCCCCAGAATTTCCACAGGACGGGACTCGAAGATGAGGTCCTGCTCAAGCACTAGTGGTTCCAACGGAACCACCAACTCCGGATCATGCAAGTATTTCCTCAACATCGAGACATGGAACACATTATGCACACCTTGCATAGACTCCGGTAGCTCCAGACGATAGACCAGCCTACCAACTCGGGCGATGATAGGAAATGGCCCAACAAATCTCGGACTAAGCTTTTCTTTGGTGCCAAAATGCACCACACCCTTGGTGGGAGATACTCGCAAGAGTACGCTATCACCCACCTCAAACTCCAAATCTCGCCGCCTCACATCAGCATAGCTTTTCTGTCTGCTCTGCGCTGCGAGAAGGTTCTGCCGTACCTCCGCCACGCGATCAACAGTCTACTGAACCCAATCCGGTCCAAGAACTGCTCTCTTGCCCATGGCATCCCAACAAAGTGGCGATATGCACTTCCGGCCATATAGTACCTCATAAGGAGCAGCCCGGATGCTGGAATGGTAGCTGTTATTGTAAGCAAACTCTGCAAAAGGCAAATGATCTTCCCAGCTACCTTTCCAAGCCATCACACAGGCCCTGAGCATGTCCTCCAAAGTCTGAATGGTACGCTCAGACTGCCCATCGGTCTGAGGGTGAAAAGCGGTACTAAGGCGAAGCTGCGTACCCAAAGCGCTCTGCAAGCTCTCCCAAAACTTGGAGACAAACTTCGCATCCCGATCAGAAATAATGGTCTTGGGTACACCATGTAGTCTCACAATCTCCCGCACATAGATGGGAGCCAACTCGCTCGCTGAATTGGTAGTGCGGATAGGAATGAAATGCCTGAGACTTGCTTGAGACGGTCCACCACAACCCAACAAAGCATCCTTCCCTCGTGGAGTAAGAGGTAGGCCAACCACGAAATCCATGGAGATGTCATCCCATGGCCACACAGAATCTCCAATGGTCGCAATGAGACCAGCGGACGCTTATGCTCACCTTGATCTTCGACAGATCCCACAAGACGCCACATACTTGGCAATATCCACTCTCATCCTTTTCCACGAGAAATTCTTTTTTAAGTCCCGGTACATCTTGGTCTCCCAGGATGGACCAGGTATGCAGTGCGATGAGCCTCTTTCGAATATCCTCTTTCACTTGGGATTTCTAAGGCACGCCTGAGACGACCACGAAACCTCTAAGCTCCCACATCATCAACGGTAAAGTCTCCGGACTTGCCATCCTCAAGGCGTTTCCTCACCTGCTGGAGCAACCGATCATCTTCTTTGTGCCTCCACTTTGCGCTCGGGATCGGCGACTCAAGAATCAATTGAGTTTCAGCTTGCACGGTCCCATAAGCGATGAGGAGACTCCCAAGCGCTCAAAATCAGCAACAAGACAATCAACAACAGGGGCATTGTCTTGCGGTGAGCGTCGACCACCACATTTGCCTTACCCGGATGGTACTGGATAGTGAGGTCATAGTCCTTTATCAACTCTAGCCACCTCCTGTGCCTCAAGTTCAAATCTTCTTGAGTAAAGATGTACTTGAGGCTCTTGTGATCGATGAAGATATCACAAGACTCGCCATACGTAATGCCTCCATATCTTCGATTGCAAACACCACAAATGCTAGCTTAAGATCATGCGTGGGATAGTTCTGCTCATGCTTTTTCAGCTGCCTCGATGCATAAGCAATCACCTTGCCATCTTGCATGAGCACACAACCAAGTCCCAAACGAGAAGCATCAGAATAAACAGTGAAGCGCTTCCCCAGCTCGGGAAGGGTAAAAACAGGAGCAGTCACTAACTTCTCCTTCAAAGTGCAAAAACTGTGCTCACACTCTGTAGTGAGAGGAGCCGCCCAGATCGTCCTCGAGTTGTTGGATGAACAGTTACTCCCGTCGGGATTGGATCCTAGCAACAAATCACCGGAGGTGATCCCGATGCTAATACCCAAGTCCAAACGAGACAACTCCGCAAACATCCGAACTACTCGACAACAACCCCGGTATTCCCCCAGTATGCGATCCGAAACTTGCCCAGGATCCCCACATACCGGTTCCCAATGCCATATCAACATTTAATTCGCACAAAGGGGCATCGAGCCCCAAGCTCACTACCAGAGACACAAAAACGCGGAAGCAAACAAACACACCACACGGCACAAAGAGGCCCAACAAAGACAACCAACAAAGACGACCAACGAAAAGCAGACGAGTCCATTACAGAAATAAAGGTAGCAACTGTTCACAAAAGTAAGACCACCCACTCTATACAAACAAAAGTAAAACACCTCCGGAAGTGTCATGCCCTGAACACTTCCGGGCGTACAACGTCGACAGCCTCTACTCGGTGCCCCGCCCGGTCACCGATAGGCAGTAGGGGCAAAACTCGCACCCCGCTGGATCCTCACCTGCAAAACCACAAAGCAGAAGCCTGAGTACAAAAGGTACTCGCAAGTCTTACCCGTGGTCCATATATGACCGACTCCAAAGGACATGCAATTGGATGTAGCAAGGAATAAGCTAGAGGTAACATTTGCGGAAATGCTTAGGTTTATTATTTAGTCACTCAACTACTCAATTCACAAGTTAAGCAGTTGTAACAGCGCCTACTTCTAAAATGAAGTGCAATCATTAATTCACAACAATTAATCTCATCACCAATTTATTTGGGCTCAAGCTCGACGGCGAACCTCGGTTCAAGTTCTTACTACGTGACTGTGCGATGAAAGAGCTTGCTCATATCCGAGAGCGCGGCAATTCGAATCGCTTAATTAACCCTGCAGGGAAGCATTGATCGCACGATACTTACCACAAGGGCCTAGTGTCAACCCCCTCCCAATCATACCCAATCGCTGAAGCGTCCTCCTGTGGCCCGAAAACCTAGCACCCCCTCGAGCAGCCCCAAGCCCGGCTTGGCGCTCGAGAGTCGGCCTAAGCCTCGCCCTCAACCACGTCCAACCACAAGAAGTTACGGTCCATCGATTCCGTATGAGAGAAAGAGTGGCTTACCGTACCATAATCAGGCATGCGACCAACCGGGGTGTGCTCAATCAAAGGGCAACCATCGAATCGGTCCTTAATCGACTCAGACGGGAACTACCACATCGGGTCTCCTTACCCAATGTCCCAACCTTCCCGCCCGGTCTCCAATTCATCTTTTCTTTTCCAACCACCCATCCATGCCCACTCTTTTCATCATGGGTAAGGTAACGACCTCAAGCGACGGAACCTTCCGTTACTTGGCCCAAATCCCGACCTCTAAGCAATTCTAAGCAGTGACTCATTTAATACCCATACTAGTTCCAACGGAAGTATTCACAAATCCAAGGGACGAATGTGCAGCAAATAGGATCTAACCCTAACCCAATTCAATTCCTAATGCAGACTTATTTCACCAATTAAGCAGTTTATTCACAAAAATACAATTAATACGGGTTCAAGATGCATAGGTGCTTGCCTGATGCTTCTGCCGGAGTCTCAGTGACAACCTGCTCACCGTGATCACCCTCGATCGCGGCCACTTCACCCTCCGCGTGTTCGTTCTCTACACAATTACAATGCATGAATAAGATGCATGCCATGCAATGAAATGAACACAAAATGGAAAACCCCGACGAAACAACACGACCGGACAGGTTAACGAATCCGGACAGACTAGCCTAACCCGGACAGTCCGGGTTTTATATCCGGACTCTCCGGACAAGCCGGATACTCCGGTGTTTCTGTCCGGACTCTCCGGCTAACTCGGACACTCCGGACCGCCCGTCCGGACACTCCGGACCTGGAGCACTTGGCCCAACTAGCGCGAGGGATCGAGGTGCCGCCAAGTCCTACGACACCGCGAGAACCCGATCTACAACTTTCTACACCATGCAAGCCATGGAGAAGCTCCGAGCTAGCTCGAACCACAACGATGGAGGCTCACTCTTAACATCTCTAACTAAAACCCAATCCAAAGCTAGGGATGACATTATCTACCCCTGATCTCTAACCCTAGCATCCACATTGTCTAAAACCAACCCCAAGAATCACCACACCACAAAACCCTAGAACTCCAAGTTCATCCCCGAACTCCCAAATCCAAACCTAAACCCTAAACCCATCACGGATGGCCTTAGAACCCAAGAAAACCCACGAGTCAACCCCCAAGAGAAAGACCTACCTCCAAGGATGTTGGAGGAGAACAATGCCGGGTGGAGGAAGGAGGATGCCGGCTTGAGGAGGAGTTCCACGGGATGGAGGAGCCGCCGGGGAGGAGCCACGGGAGGTCACCGGAGTGGAGAGCTCACCGGAGACAAGGTTGGGGTGAAGGAGACGCACGGGGTGGGTGGAGAGCAAGTGGGGAAGAAAAGAAAGGAGTGAACCCACGAAATGGGACTTTTATACAAACCCCGCCAAATACCGGACACTCGGACGCTTCTTGAGACTCCGGGTTGGGGTCTTCGGTAGCACTAACCCGGACACTCCGGACATTTGGTCCGGACACTCCGGGTTGAGGCGCTCGGTCAGGTTAATCCGGATACTCCGGACAATATGTCCGGACATTTCGGATTATGTCCGGACATTCCGGGTGTTGATCCGGATACTCCGGATGTCCCAGAATGTTTGAAACTTGGGGCCCTGACATGCAGTCCACTGAAATTTCATCCCCTTCTGAGTCAGCTGCGAAAGTGGCTTGCAATGATAGAGAAATCCTGCACAAAACGCCGATAGTAGCCAGCTAACCCAAGGAAACTATGCACATCTTTGACATTGGAAGGCCTCTTCCAATCCAAAACTGCTGATACTTTGCTAGGATCTACGGATATGCCCTCTGGATTAATGATGTGGCCAAGAAAACCCACTTCTGAAATCCAGAATTCGCACTTTTTCAGCTTAGCAAAGAACTGATTCTCCCTCAAGGTGCTCAGCACAAGCCTCAAATGTCGCTCATGCTCCTCTTCTGATTTAGAGTAAACCAGAATGTCATCGATGAACACTACCACAAACTCATCAAGGTACTTGTGTAGCATACTGTTCATCGCCTCCATAAAGACAACAGGAGCATTAGTTAGTCCAAAAGACATAACTTTAAATTCATAATGCCCATACCTAGTGGAGAAAGCAGTCTTCTCAATGTCCTGCTCCCTCACACGGATCAGATTGTACCCCGACTGAAGATCAATCTTGGAGAACACCTTTGCTCCCTTCAGTTGGTCAAACAGATCCTCGATGTGAGGCAAAGGATACTTGTTCTTGACTGTCACTTGATTAAGAGCACGATAATCAATGCACATGTGCCAACTTCCATCCTTCTTCGAGACGAAGAGAACGGGTGCTCCCCATGGCGAAACGCTACGCCGAATAAAGCCCTTGGCCAACAAATCCTCCAACTGCTTTTTCAACTCGTCTTGAAAAGGACAAGCCAAGCGGTATGGAGAGATAGAAATAGGTCGAGTGCCAGGAACAAGATCGTTATGAAACTCCACATTCCTCACAGGAGGTAAACCAGGCAACTTGTCAGGGAACACATCGACAAACTCCTTCACTACAGGAATCTCCTCAATGGAAACTGAAGACGATGGCTTTTCTGACATAGCCATGAGGAAACCCAACTGCCTCAAACGGCGACCAGAAAACAGACTAGCCAAAGCAAAGACGGAACTAGAGGGTATACCACCCTGAAAGGTCAACTCTACCCCTGACGGGGCCTGCAAGGCAACCGTCTTCCAGAAACAACAGATCTTGGCACGGATCGATGCAGCCACCCATGTCCAAAATGACATCAAAAGGAGCCAACTGGATCACCATAAGATTGGCGAAGAAAACCTCGTCATCAATGGCGATGGTGCAACCCGGGCAAACCAAGGAACTAGCAATCAAACCCCCAGGAGAACTGACTAACACAGACTCAGAAATCCGCTGAACTCCCAACTTAGCTCTACTAGCAAACTCGGACGACACAAAAGAATAGGATGCTCCGGAATCAAACAGAATAAAAGCATCAACGGAATCCACGAGCAGAGTATCTGAAACCACTTCTGGATGCCCGGCTGACTCGGCGGTCGGCAAAGCGTACACTCCTGGTGGCGGGACGATGGGACCCGACTCTGGTGATGCCCCAACAAGGCTGGGGGCAGAGGAGGCAACTGCGGAGGAGCAGAGGGCTGCGGGCACCAGTAAGCCACCGGTGGCGCCCACGCAAAGGACGGCGGAGGAGCAGGAACAGCCATCATGTGCACCGAACCTCTGGAAGACACCGCTGGAGTGGGAGGAGAATGCACCGTCTCCCACTTGATGATGCTACCGGGATTCATCCGGCAGACTCGTCCCATGTGGCTGGGCTTGCCACAGTGGTTGCAACTCCCGGTCCAACCACACTCTGAAGCACGGTGCTCACCACCGCACTTGAAACACATCATGCCCTGCCTAGGCACAGGACGAACAGCCGCTCACGAGGAAGATGACTGGGGCAGCCTCATCTTAGCCCCTGAGGAGGAGCCCTGTCCCCCCTTGAACTTCTTGAAGGTGGGTCGCTGAGAAGACCCACCTCCTCCACCAAAGGTCCTCTTCTGGCCCCCGCTTTGGGCTGAACCCTGAACCACCCGGGTCTTGCTTATCCCGGGAGAGCTCCAACTCGAGCTCCATGCCCTTCGCCTGCTCCACCACGGAGCAGAAGTCACGAGGGACAGTCGACCCCATGACAACTCTGAACTCCTGGTTGAGGCCCCTACGGAACCTCCTTGCCTTCTCCCGATCATCGGCTGCCACAGCCGGCACGAAGCGCACCACGCTGTTGAACTCCACCTCATACTCTGCCACCGACCTCTTTCCCTGGGAAAGAGTCGTCAGAGTATGCTCCATCCGCTCAAGGAAAGACTCCTGGTAGAACTTGGCTCGGAAGCGAGCCACAAAATCCTCCAGGTGATCGACCAAGATCGGGGCTCTAGCGGCAGAACCGCCTCCCACCAGATATCAGCTTGGCCTTTCAGCTGAAAGGCCACAAAGCGAGCCCTCTGGACCGAGGTCAACTCTAGGACCTCAAACTGCCTCTCCATGTACCGCAGCCAATCTGCGGATTGGATCGGCGTGCCCGCTCCGTCAAAAGTGTCAAGACGGAGGGACATCCACTCCCGGAGACTCATCCTCGGCTCCGGCACAGCGGGGGCAACAACTGGGGCCGCTGCAGGGGGAGGCACAACAGCAGGGGCTGCCTGCAACTGCTAGCGCAGCTCCTGAATCTCCCTCTGCAGAGCCTGAACTAAATCCTCATTGGCGGCGGGTACCTCCACCCTTGACTACGCCGCTGGAAGCTCCTCCTGAGCTGGCCCATGAGCATTGAGCGAAACGCTACCCTCAGCAACAGACTCCGCAACTCCCTAAGATCCTCACCCCTGGCCTCCACGGCCATGGCGACCACGGCCTCTACCCCTCGGCATGGATGCTACAGACAGACAACCGCCCGATCACACAACCATAAACACACCATCATATAATCAAGAACACATAGACATAGTATTCATTAAAATATCAAGCGCAATGCAATGATGAACCAAAACCCCAACCTACTGTGCAACCAAGTGTGTCAAAATTTTAAATTACTTATTCCACTTTTGCATGTTTTAATGTTGCTATCCTATGACAAAGTTTTAGTTAGAACCTAAGCCATGTTTCTAAGTTATTCCACATCATATTTTAGTTGCAACTTAAGGTATGACACTAAAAATACATATTCCAAGGACCTCTGACCAGCTCTGATACCAACTGTAACACCCTGGCATTTAATATGCCTGAATGCTACCAAACATAAGCTAAACAACATCTAAATACCACAATTAAACATAAATTCCAGCAAAGGCGCACATGCTAAAAACCGAGATTTCGGCAGCATCTCCTTTGTTTTAACAAGAATTGAAGGAGCAACAACAGTATATAGCAATATAAGGCAATATGAGAGACAGCTAAAACAGCAATAATTAAAGACTTAACGACAATATAAGTCTATCATCAAGCACTTAATGTCTCCAAGGGTCAAACGAACAATAAAACTCTCATATAGCAAAGCTAAACCTTAAAGCAATAATCATCACACGCAGTTTATTATCAAAACTAATAGAGTGACTTGTGGAATCAAAATGGGTGAATCTACGTGTGGACGTGTGACTATTTCCCTTCCCCGCATGCCGTTCTCATGGTACCTAAAACAACAAGAAAAAACACAAGCGTGAGTTCAAACTCAGCAAGCATATTGCAATGATACAACAAGAACAATTACATAGCAATAATATCTCACATCATGTAAACCATCTCATTCATGGTCACATATTATCATCATCATCAATATGTATGAAGTGCAATGCGATGCTCATGTCTCCTTGGAAACTCATACTGGTATGGTTGAGTACACACCCGTCGGTGTGCACCCTCTCCCCCCTTCCATCCCGAAGATGGAGGGTGCCTACTCCTCGCTTCCGTTCACCGCGGTGAATGGAATCACGATGTAGGACTTACTCATTGGCTCTCCAGATTAGTCATAACTTTCTCACCGACCTTCTCGGACTAGTTATGACTTTCTCAACGCCCGGGCCATGTAATCATGCCATGTATGCAAATATGCCAACATCATAATTAACTTGTATATTAACACATGGCATCATAACATGATAAACATACTCATCATATCATTGGTAATCATTAAAGCATGGCAAGTGATCATCACATATAATCAATCTCATCTTGTCTCAACTAGCAGCCTACAAATCGCTACCATTACAATACACTTGCCTCAACCACGGGCGACGGATTGGCGAGAAGTAGTAGGCCCTCCCGGGGTCACACCACCTGCACATAGGGACCACACACTCACAATCAAGCCCACAAAACAGTACGACCAAATTCGGACTCTAAATTATCTACAACTTCTTCAACATCCGTACGACCAAATTCGGACTCTAAATTGGCGAAAAACCGAACCCTAGGTCATTTGCTCATCTTTGTCCAAAAGCAGAAGCGTGACCAACTCAAGAATCCATCTAATCTAATCAAATCCAGCACCACCAATTGATCTAAAAACTTGATAATCATCCTTAGAACAGTACCTAGATCAATCCCAAGGATTCCCATGGCCATACCTTTGCCCGACGCACGAAAACTGAAATGATCTCCTCCTGGTTCGCTCCTCGCTCCTCGCTCCAACGGATGGATCCACGAGGTGCAGGGGTGGGGAGGCCACCCTAGGGTAGCAAGGGGGTGGAGGAGAGGTGGTGGGGAGGTGGAGAGCAAAGGGCAAGGGAGGTGGGAGGGGCTCACGGCCAAAGGGGAGGGGAGGGGATGGGGCGGCTAGGGCCAAGGGGAAGGGGTGGGGCGCACAAAGAGGGAGGGGTGGGCGCACAAGGGGCAGGGAAGCCCCCTTTTACCAGCCCTAAGCCTCTTTCCTAATCCTAAATGGATTCCTACTCCATCCCACCAAAGCCCACAACCCCCTCTTTTAGGCCCAAACTCCCTCGGAAACGGCCCAAAACCCCGGAAACGGTCCAGAAACGGCCCGGAAGCGCTATAAACCTCCATACCATATTGTTTTAATCTTAATTCCACATCTCATAATGTTTTTGAGCTCAACATTCACTTTTAATAAGGTTATGACCACTCCATGGTGTCACACCTAAAGCAAGCACCTAAGCAATGGCTCGAAAAGTTTGATAAAACCTTGACATCTGCTAGTTTTGCTGTTAATGAGGCAGATAAGTGTATATATTATCATTATAGTGGGGGTCAAGGTGTGATTTTGTGTTTGTATGTTGATGACATACTTATATTTGAGACAAACACTACTGTAATTGACGAGGTCAAAACTTTCTTATCTCGATGCTTTGATATGAAACACGTGGGAGAGGCAGATGTTATTCTGAATATTAAATTGATCAAGAATGAGGATGAGATCATTTTGCACCTATCCTATTATGCTGAGAAATTATTGAGCCTGTTCAGTTTTGAGAATTGCAAAATTTCCCCCAACACCATATGATCCGAGTGTTAAGCTTCGGAAAAATCAAGGGTTAGGAAAAGATCAATTGAGATATTCACAAATTATTGGGTCCCTTATGTATCTAGTTGGTGCCACAAGACCTGATATCTCATTTGCTGTAAGCAAATTAAGCCAGTTTACATCTAACCCGGGAGATGATCATTGGGAGGCACTTGAAAGAGTGTTGCGCTACTTGAGATGTACAACATCTTACAGAATTCACTATACTAGATATCGATCTGTATTAGAAGGATATAGTGATTCCAATTGGATCTTTGATGCGGATGAGATCAAAGCTATAAGTGGTTATGTTTTTACCTTAGCTAGTGCTGCAGTTTCATGGAGGTCTTGCAAATAGACCATATTAACGAAGTCAACCATGGAAGCTGAACTCGTAGCACTTGAAACAGCCACTGTTAAGGCTTAATGGCTTAGAGAGCTATTGTTGGACTTGCCATTAGTTGAAAAACCAGTACCACTGATCGTAATGTACTGTGATAACCAAACAGTGTTAACTAAGGTTATGAGTACTAAGGATAACATGAAGTCCTCCAGACATGTGAAGCGTAGGCTCAAATCTATCAGAAAATTGAGAAACTGTCGGGACCCGAATGTGCAAATCCAGACCCTTTGTGTATTCAGCACTAGTCCAGGATCATGCTAGTGCACACAGTCTCAACATAGATGAATATCACAATCATACACAGCGGAATAGTAAAAGTAACACAAATATAGAATATAAACTATTGAACGACCTTAAGGTCAACCTTACACTTGCGAAACCTTGACGGCTTCAATTCCAAATAAGCAGCAGTGGAACGAAGAACATCGGTGAATCCCATCAATACGCCACAGGCAACTGACAGGGTTCGACTCCTAGATAATCGCCTTCTCACGGAACTTCTTCTTCTTCGACGATGTAGACTTTTGCTCACTGGTGATTGTTTGTTTGCAAGGGGTGAGTACATAAAGCACTCAGCAAGTCATGCACATAATGCAAGTCTAATAACTATATGCATGGCTTATTCCAAATGACAGGCTGAAGGGGTTATTTTGCAATAAACAGCATTCACAAATATTCATAATAGATTGTAAAGCGGTAAAATAGATAACAATAGTAAATATTTCACATTTGTTTCACAAGTAAATCATTCCACATCCTTAAACAGTTATCACTTTCCCACAGGCAAACTGCCTCCAAACCCAAGTTCACTTTTATGAAAGGCTAACCCTTGACTGTAATCCCCGAGCATTGTCCAGTACCGTGGACTCGGCTATTCGAATAGGTTTTACACTCTGCAGAGGTTATACACTTTACCCACAAGATACAATCAACTCATCACGTCAGCCGTGAATCGCCATACAAGAGTATGCGATTGAGCGATCATAACAAAGTCTTTCGGAAGCCTCTAACTACACAAGTGGACCTCTCCGGTTTTTGCCCTACACCATCCCTTCCCTTAGCTAAGGCGAAGTATGGGACTGACATACCGTTGGATGGGTACCATGCCGCAGCCCTAGTACGCTCCCCCTTCAAGCTACACAAACGGTGTAGTTGACACCTCGAGGTACCACAAGTAAGTTATTAGCAACTTAATCAACTAGGTCCGTCCCATTCCGGACATGTGGTTGCACGTTTGACTCAGTTCAAAGGCTTGCAAGGTTAAGTCCTTAGGGTGACAAGGGCAAGACTACCCAAATAACCAAAACGATTTCCTCGGTGCCAACCATGGCCCACCAGCTCTTTCTTGCCACTTGCCCCAGTCCAAATCATTTTACCACCCCAGTTGATTATTGCGCAACACAATGCCAACAACTCAACATCCTTGAAGAAGTACGAATACCTCCACATATCAACTTCATCGTGTCGGCAACACGTCACACGATTTCAAAATACATTGCATATTCCATTAATCAATATTGACATTTGTAGTTCCAAAATGATGGCATTGACTCGTTGCAGGTCTAAGCAAACTAATACGTTCTATCTAACCCATGTTGGCAATTTATTAGCTACCAACTATTAATCAACAAACCTAGGGTGACAAATGAATCATGGCATACAACTATTATAGACAAGGTGGCAATAACAAGTAGGTTAAATATCTAATCCCAAATTAATTGAAATCAGTTTATATCCAACAAGCATGCAATAATTTGAAACAACATAAGTTTCGAAAATGGGATCAACATGGTCAAAGCACAACTTGCCTGGCCCTTGCAAACTTTACTGTCTTTTACTCTTTATCCTTGATCCTCGAGCTTCAACTTCCACTTTCTCGATCCTCAGCTCGTAGAACGATTTCCGGACGACACGTCTAACGATAAAGAAACACAAATACAACAAAACTCAAAAGACAATTCAAATAAACTCCAAATTAAGAACGAACAGCATTGGGCACAATGGCTGGGATAAAATTAGGAACTTGAAAGGATTGGATCGAAGATTGGACAAGAGAGGACGGGCTTTCGGAAGAACACCGAAAAGGGAACGATTAAAACTGGGGAAGAAAGAATAATATTACGAAGAATATTTCTTCCGAAGTTATTATCTTGATTGAACAGATAGCAACATATTGGCTCTCGATCTATAGATCGGGTCCATAAGGATATGTTAGTTCACAGTGAGCTAAACTGAAGCGCAAGGTTGACTTTTGTTGACTGAACGAAACACAGTCAAACAAAAGAGAGACGAATAGATTAGATCGGGTACAAGGGTATGACACATGGCCAATGGTCTATCGACCAAGTCCACGAACGAAGTCTAGGTTAATGGCAGATTAGGTTTTCAGGGATAAGACAAGACAAGTGTCTTACCACGATTGAAACAACAGGAAAGATTGCAAAGATAACAACGCGGCTCACGATGAACTTATTCCATCGAACCGGTCTTAGGTTAGGGTTTTGATTTGGCTTTGAAGATGATATGACGATGAGACTAGGCTCACATCATGATGATAGAACAGGTGAAGGCATCGCACTAAGGTTTGTGCAAGAATGCACGCATGCGATGACAACGAGGCGAAGAGAGCCAAGCGTTAACGATGGAACGTTAACGGCGAAACGTTAACGATGGAGCGTTAACGGTGCAGCGTTAACGGCGGAACGCTAACGGAGGAACGTTAACGACGAAACGTTAACGGTGGAGCGTTAACGACGGAGCGTTAACGGTGAAACGTTAACGGCAACACGTTAACGGAGGAACGTTAACGACGAAACGTTAACGGAGGAACGTTAACGGGGAAACGTTAACAGAGGAACGTTAACGGCAAAACGTTAACGACGAAACGTTAACGGCGGAGCGTTAACGACGGAGCGTTAACGGCAACAGGTAACGGAGGAACGTTAACAGCGGAGCGTTAACGGCGGAGGTCAAACAATGATAGGGTACTCATGAAGCGAAATAGCGACCGTCGGTACAACGACATGGCCGCGGCAAAACGCTACCAAGGACGGCTAACCGATGTGCGAACCGGTGGCACGGGCTAGGTTGAAAAATAACGATTTAAGGCCGGCACCGGGCTTCTCGGCAAACGGAGACCAAAAGAACCTTAAGGTTGGATCAAAACAGTACAAGATGATCCACCGGACGCGACAACACGGCTGGAGCGAACCAAAATAGCCGGCGTCAAAAGGCGACGCGCGGCGACGGCAAACGGTGGCCTAAATATATAAAAAAAAATTCCGGAGGATGGGATGGCAAAGGGAGAATGTCTACTGCGTAGAACGCGGCGAGACGATCTCAACGGTATAGGTGGATTTTGCGGCGCCCTTCCGGATTAATCACAAACTGGCGATTAACGGGTTTTGGATCAAAACTTTGGACGGCCATAACTTCTAGAATAATGATCGGAACTTAACGAAATTTGACCGAACGCTAGATGGGACCAAGAGGCACACCGTGACGCAGGTGGCTCGAAGAAATACCTTCTGGAACAGCGGAGAAAGCGCGAGGATGTTTGCCGCTGTCTAAAACGCAGTCTGTTCACAGTCTGATCGGAGAAAAGATTTTGCTACGCCAAATCCAGAGGTCAAAACCATGGGGAAAGATGTGAATCATGTAGAGCACATCCCCAGGAGTCTACACAAAAAATTTCACGGTCAAACTCAAAAAATTGAGGGAGTTATGGCCTCGGCAAGATTCAAGATTGAAACGGTCATAACTTTTGATCCCGTGGGCCAAATTTGCTGAATTTTGGACAGAAAGTAGATGGTACCTTGTGGCACACCATGGCGAAGACGGATCTTGAAAAAGTTGACGAGCTGCCCAGAACGCGGCTCCAAAGTTCGGCCGTCGTCGGGCGACGTTCGGGCGACATTGGATGGATCTCGGAGTTTTGGAGATGATCCGGAGGTTGAAGATCCGTGGGAGAGGTCATGGGAGGTTTACATGAGGTTAGGGTGGCGGCTAGGTCAAGAAAAATCAAGTTTGGGCGCGTTTAGAGCAAAAACGGGTCTTATAAGCATTTTACCGAGCACTTGGTGTGCAACTCGGACACGGGGGCGACGTGGGCCAACGGGAGGGCGACACCTGGTCGCGCGGGGCGTCTTGGGCTGGCCCAGCTTCGGGCGTCTTGGTCTGGCGGCTGGCGCTGGCCCATCTTGTTTGGCGAGGCCTTGGTGGTCGGCTCTTTGGCCGCCTGTGGAGAGGCGCAAGTGGCGGCTGGCATCATGCGACTGGCAGTGGGGAGGCTGGGCCGGCGGGGAGGCGTGCGGGGGCTGGGCGCTGGGCCGGTTGGCGGGGTGGGCCGAGCGGGAGAGAGAGAGAAGGAATGAGCCCACAGCCATTTTCGAAATTCCAGCAATTTCCGAATAAAAGAAATTCCAATAAATCAATTAAATCAATAGAGGCAATAAAAATACCAGAAAAATTCTAGAAAAATTCTGGAAAATATTTTGAGATATTTTGAACTCAAATAAAATATTTGCAACAAAACTTTATATAAACTTTTCCAAATAATTAATTAATTTGCACGAAGAGGCTTAATTCAAATCAAATTCAAATAAATCCAATAAATAGCAAACGAGCTCCGAAAAATCTCAAAAATTACAAAAGAACTTCTTGAAACACAAGGAATCCAAATAAAATAAAATTTATTTTATTTGAGGTTTAGAATAATCAAATTAAATTATTTTAGCTTTTAGAAAATTCAAACCAAGCTTTATAAATGCGAGAAAATCGACGGAAATTTTTGGGAAGCTAAACTAAACTAAAAAAATTTGAAAACCCAAATTTTGGGATGTTACAAATCTCCCCCTTAATGAGAATCTAGTCCCGAGATTGTGACTATAGAATTAGGTTCAGGGGGACTCAACTCTTTGAGCTTCTTCGAACTTCCAAGCAACTGCATACTGGACAGGGTCACTTCTGAACAAGCTCTTGATAACATCCAAAATTTGCAGGCTGATCTTTGTGGATGAGATCCTCTTACAAGTCCACTGACTCCAACTGTGTCTGCTTCTCTGGCACAAGAAGGCACTTCTTCTGCGGAAAATCTTGATGCTACCTTTGTCGGGAAATCTTGAACATCTCATGCGCCCATGCTGACGTTTCTGGTAACTCCATTGATACGCACGCTTGCTTCTGTTCCTGAACACTTGATTTTCGGCTTCTCGTAGAAATTGGACAAGCTGTATCTGACAACAAAGCTTACTTGGAATTATGCGGTCTTCATCAAGACTTGAACGGCATTCCTGTTGGTCTGGCACTATCTTTGTCGGCTTGATTCTTCAGCATTGACTGAAACTCTGTATCAATTGAATACTCCTTCACAATTCACTTTCTGACGCAAGTGTCTCGGTAGGTGGGGGACTAGGGTTGAAGTGAACAAGTATAACACCTTTTCTCCTAGGACAACTATTAGCAAAGTGTCCTTGCTCATTGCATCTGAAGCAACACTTGACTGACATCTGTTAGCTTTCTCCTGACATGGTACTAATCTTGGTAGGGTAGAGCTGAGATCGATGCGGTCCGCGGTGATCACTTTCTTCTGAGGGCAGCGGTTAGCAAAATGTTCTGGTTGACGACAGGCACAGCAATTTATAGACAGCAAGCTTCTTCCTTGAGAACGTTTCATTAGGTTGATGTTATGGAAACTCTGTCCATCGGGGCGAAGCACAAGTGAAGGTGTCTCGAACAAAGTCTGAGTAGTATGGTAGTTGAGTTGTTGAGAGGCACTCCTCATTCGCTGTTGCAGTGGTCCTTCTTGACAAACTTTCTGACGCTTGCGGTGGTCCTCCAATTCCTTACACTCACCTTCCAGACCAAGAGTCTTGTTAACCAATTCCTTTTGCTTCAACTGATTCTTTGAGCAAGTTGCTCTCGTAGTTTTACCACTCACTATTGGTATTACAAACTTTACTGCAGTAATTTTTTGAATGATCATGGCTTTAGAAATTGCTTGATCTTTCTGTGGGCATTCCTTAACACAATGACCTAACTCACCACAGTTGTAACATGAATGTTTGGGTCCTTGTGTCGGGTTGATGGGGCATTCTCTAGGCCAATGACCTCATTTATCACACAAGAAACAATTCCATGGTAACCAAGTATTACTGATTTCCTGAGGTAGATGGATAGGGTTGACATGCTTCTTCTTCTTTTCTTCACGTGGCACAGCTGGTGCGGATGACAATCCTTCTCTTTTTGCTAACTATTGAGCAATGACAGCTCGAAAATTCTCTCGCTGATGCCGAGTCACAGCGGTCACTACTGAATCCAGGGAACATTGAGATGGGCAGTGATCACGGCCTTCGCAAAGATAGCATGTGATGTTGCACATAGGACATTCTCCAGGTAAATGGCTTCCTTCACAGCTGGAACAATTGATTACCTGTTCATCAGCAGTGTGTCCTATTTCTCCACATCGGATGCATGCACGATCTTCTGACTTCTCTGGATGGCAAAACTTCAAAGAACAACGTCCAGGTATGGTATCGAGTGCGGAGGCACCATTCTTCCTTGACCTTACTGTGGTTCCACTGTCTTCTGACGAGGTGAAGATCCGACAAAAAGGCGGTGGTAAACTCTAACCAAGTGATGGTATGTTCATCCTCAGAGGTGGCGTAGAAACCTCTCCATCAAACTAATGCATCTCTTTCTAACTGGCATGTAGCATAGGGAACCTTCTCTTCATCTTCACTTTGCACCAAATCAAGCTTCTCTTCTATGACACGAAGCTATATTTTTGCGTCCTTAAGAGTGGCTGATCCATCAAACGTGGGTGGTTTAGTCTTTATGAACAAGGCAAACTTTGACTGTGAACAGGAGGTTGTGACTTTAGTTGTGGAGGGGTTGATTTTGGCACTGATAACATTCATCTGTTGCATCATTGTCTGCAGGAGCTGAGTTTGAGCAGTGACAAACTTATCCAAGTGTTGAATTGTCACGGTTAGTGCGGTGGACAGCTGCTGGTCATTGTATGCTTTAACACTAACACCGGCAGTAGCAACTGAACTGACTTGAACTGCCTCGGAATCACAGCTGCGGACGGTCCTTTCCATCTTTTGTCCACTCCAGGGTTTACGTAGGAGGGAAAAAGCATAGATGAGGTTCAAGAATCCTATTGCGGGGAGAACAGGTTTAACCCAAAAACTTATACAAACATTATTAATAACTTGGTATGGTTGCTTATCCAAGCCTAAAAGCTATGCAACACATACTGCACACTCAACAATCAAGAAAGATTCAAATTAACCTAAGCACACAATAATCTAGCGTCTAAAAAGGTAACACTCCTATCTTAAGAGACGCGACTCTCACACATGAGTCTCAACTTACTACTAAGCACTGGTCCTTCAAGCTTCTGGAACACTTCATCGATCCACTTCTCTTCGAGCTCGATGATTCCTTACTTTACGATCTTCAGGGTTAACGGCGACATCCAATACTTTCTCCTTAAGTGTGAAACATCGTTAACTATTCAGAACGACTCAGGTAAGATTTCCGTTTAAATCGAAGGGAAGGATAGAAATTTCAGCAAACGGGGAAAGAATGGAAGAATAAGATAAGTTAAGAATGTATTATTCTTTCAAGTTAAATTTTCTCTTTAGAAAATAATTTTGAAGCTCCTAAAGACAGCCAATCTATCTAGGGTCAAGACCTACAGTCAGTATGGCTCTTATACCACCTCTGTCGGGACCCGAATGTGCAAATCCGGACCCTCTGTGTATTCAGCACTAGTCCAGGATCACGCTAGTGCACACAGTCTCAACATAGATGAATATCACAATCATACACAGCGGAATAGTAAAAGTAACACAAATATAGAATATAAACTATTGAACGACCTTAAGGTCAACCTTACACTTGCGAAACCTTGACGGCTTCAATTCCAAATAAGCAGCAGCGGAACGAAGAACATCGGTGAATCCCATCAATACGCCACAGGCAACTGACAGGGTTCGACTCCTAGATAATCGCCTTCTCACGGAACTTCTTCTTCTTCGACGATGTAGACTTTTACTCACTGGTGATTGTTTGTTTGCAAGGGGTGAGTACATAAAGCACTCAGCAAGTCATGCACATAATGCAAGTCTAATAACTATATGCATGGCTTATTCCAAATGACAGGCTGAAGGGGTTATTTTGCAATAAACAGCATTCACAAATATTCATAATAGATTGTAAAGCGGTAAAATAGATAACAATAGTAAATATTTCACATTTGTTTCACAAGTAAATCATTCCACATCCTTAAACAGTTATCACTTTCCCACAGGCAAACTGCCTCAAAACCCAAGTTCACTTTTATGAAAGGCTAACCCTTGACTGTAATACCCGAGCATTGTCCAGTACCGTGGACTCGGCTATTCGAATAGGTTTTACACTCTGCAGAGGTTATACACTTTACCCACAAGATACAATCAACTCATCACGTCAGCCGTGAATCGCCATACAAGAGTATGCGATTGAGCGATCATAACAAAGTCTTTCGGAAGCCTCTAACTACACAAGTGGACCTCTCCGGTTTTTGCCCTACACCATCCCTTCCCTTAGCTAAGGCGAAGTATGGGACTGACATACCGTTGGATGGGTACCATGCCGCAGCTGTAGGATCGAAGTATACGAATATAGCAATCAGAGGGGGGGTGAATGATTGTGTGGAAGCTAAAACCAAATTCTTGATCTATTAAAAGTTCACCCCAAAACAGAACCAAATAATTGCCTCGTTTTCGACAAAAACAGAATGATAGAGGTTCGGTAAAATGCGAATTCCCGGATATCCAACCATCGGATCGATCTGAAATTTGGAAACAAGAAACTAGATTCCAGTACGAATCGAACCCAAAAAGAATCAGCTCGATCGGACTTACGGATCAAAAGTTATAAGCTTTGCAAGCTTGCTGTTCCAGAACTTGACGAAAATCAATCTAATCGAAACTTGTAGATTGATCAAGAACAACAAAAGATTTATCAACAAAACTTTGAGGAACACTATATCAATACCCTAGAGAGGTTTTTGATGGATCAAATCAAGATGAAACTCAAAAAACAAAAACCAATCTAGAACTAGAACAAGTATGCAAACAAGAACCAAAAGAGAATATTGTAGCACACAAGGAACTAGAAGAATTGATCTTTATTTCTTTTGTCTAAAGTACTCCCATCAAAAGAGTACAAATCCTAAAACCAAGCTCAAGCTCCCTTGTGCCTGTTCTGCTACTTGGTTCGATTGATGCCCTTTAACAGGAGACACCCCTCCTATTTAAAGGACCAACCCACAAGGAGTTCTGAATACGATTCCTATTCCCTATAAGGAATCTGTATCCAACACAACTCTACTTGGCCCAACCTGGCCGAGTACAACTCTTGCACGCGTATGGCAACCCTACCATACTCACGCGACTAACACTTTGCACGCGTATGGCCACCTGCCATACTCACGTGACTAACACTTTGCACGCGAATGACCTCCTGCCATTCTCACGTGACTAACCATTCTTCATGTGCACCATTCTCTTAGCCCGAACGTCCCGCATGACATCCTTGACCACCAAGACCTCAGTTCCTCCTGAACCTAGTCCCAAACCTCAGTTCCTCCATGAACCTAGTTCCGGTCCCGTCATCGACCACATTCGTCTTCGAGCAATACCTGCACATGAACAAACCACAAAACAAATCCGAGCACAAGTCCACGACTTGACTCAATGTCAATCCATGCAACTACTCACATGAGCATTGCATAAAGTCCACTTCAAGCATCATGAAATTCTCACAAATTTCATAATCTCAAAAACAAATCAAAATTCAAAGTCCAAATTTGCACAAACCCTAATCGAGCAAAAAGCCATTAACGACTGAATAAAAATTTGGTGCAGCGTACATGTAAAACTTCTTGTCTTTTAAGAACTTGGTCCCGTACAGAAAAGCGAAACTTACTGTTTTTTGTCAAATTGTTAAACACATGCACAAGCACATTTTGCAAAACCAATTCTAAGTTAATTTTTCAGTTCAAAGCCAATTTTTCAGCACATGATTTCACAATCTCCCCCTTGATGAAAACATTGGCAACACCACTAAGAAATGAACATTTGGCATTCACTTTACAAAAGATTTTGAAATCCAAAGGATCAAGGACCAAAAAGAGAAAACACAGAATTCCCCCTTTGACCAAAATGCAAAACAAAATCTCCCCCTGAGAAGGAAAATGTGTGTGAATGTGCAATGTGCCCATGAATTTCAAAATTCTCCAAACTTCTCCCAAAATTCTCAAACAACTCCCCCTTTTTCTGCTCCCCCCTTTTTCTTAAACTTTTCAACGATTCCCAAATTTCTCCCCCTTTGACAATGGATTCATCAAGAGTACAAAAGAGAGAACAGGTTCAAAATTTTTCCTGTAGCAAAGATTTCACAAGGAAAAACAAGGGAGTGCCAAGATAGGAAAAGATGAGCTCATTCGATCATATAACCTTATATATCACATAACATGCAAAATACATGATCTTGATGTGATTTTAGCAAGTTAGGGAATGACATGCATCTCAACCTCAATTCAGTCAACTATAGCCAAGTACTAAGCAAAACCTTTAGTAGAAAAACAAAGGCTCAAAGTTGAAGCAAATAACAAATCAGGGCGAGCAAGTAGTTTCAACTCCAATCTAGTGGACCAATTTCATCTTTAAACAGTAAACTCCATGTGGCATGCTTGAAGCATACTTCTTTTATTTCCTTGGAGTGGCATGCTTGAAGCATACATCTTGTCTTTTGAGGGAATGGCATGCTTGAAGCATACATCTTATCTTTTAGGGAAAGCATCCTGAAGCTCATAACTTGAGGCTTTTGCTTTTAACAACCCTTTTTTATTGATTCCCTTTTCTTTTCATTTTTCTTTGATTATAAACATGCAAAAGTGATTAAAAGGTCTTATGAAAGAGTAAAGTTGAAACCACACTTGCTTCATAGCCCAAATTTGTCAAGAGGATTCAATATCAAGCCTAGAAGAGTGAGATATCACAGAGTATTTAGCTATAGGCAATCAGTCCATGGAATTCCACAATGTCATTTTTAGTTCAAGTGAGACAATTATATTATCATATATTAGCTCAATTACATAACATATAAAGAAATATGATAAAGTGAGCTTATCAAGTGAAAGAACTTGGCAAGGAAACTCCCCCTCAAAACAAACCCATTGGATGAACAATCCCAAGTTCTCCCCAAATAAAAGCAAAACGAGAAGAAGACAAAGGTTTTGTAAAAATGTCTGCCAATTGATGTTCAGTATCCACATGGTGAAGCACAATATTTTCTTTTTCAACATGATCTCTAAGAAAGTGAAATCCAATATCAATATGCTCAAGAAAGGGGATTATTCAAGAGGTGGCACGAACCAAATCAATTCAACATCCTCCAAAGTCAACATCAGAATAAGCTCTTAAGCTAATGCATAAGGAAGCAGAAAGCCAAATGCCAAAATCTTGAGTACCATGGAGATACCTGAAAGTTCACTTGAACGCTTGTCGATGTGAAGCACGTGGGAAGCTTGAAAACAAGCACACACAAGCACGTGGGAAGAGTCTCTCATGTAAACCTCCAATTATCTCATCCTCAACAGCATCATCATCATCTTTTATGAACAAAGACACTCTCCCCCTGAACATATGCACCTGTACCTGCATCATTTGGACTAGTGCCTTTTGCGAAATGAAGTGGAAGAAGTATCTCCAAAGGCAATACTTTTAGCATGAGATGCACGAGTGAAGAAGAACCAAAACTTATCACTGAACATATGAAGTGAGCATCCGAAATTCACTAGACACATGTTCTCCTTCCTCGCGTGAGAAGCCTACATAGAAGCGAGAAATTGTCGAGGCCTCGATGCATGGGGTTAGAAATAAGATGTTTAGGAATCGATCTTGAGACACACGACGCACAACAGTAGGCACAACACGAGTATTCTTATGCACAAAAACAGATTTGCCTTTTTCTGTGTTTTTAGAAACAAAAGGTGTTTGTTTCACCCTAGGCACATAATGAGAAACAAAGCGTGCCTTTCTGAAATTAGACCTAGCCTTAGTTTTTTCTTTCTTTTGTTGTTTGGCTAGTCTAAAGCAAAAATCTACTAAATGTCCATCTCTACCACAATGAGTGCAAGTGTACTTAACAAGATGTTTGGCTTTAGAAGTAGAAGCAACATTTGCATTCATCATAGTAGAAGATAACACTCCAGCAGACTTAAAGACAGTTTTCTTAGGCTCATTGACAATTTCAAATTTTCCTCCGTCAAGTGCTTTAACAACAGTGGGAGTATGTGATTTATGATGAGCATAAGAATCAAAACCTAAACCATTGTTATGAGTGCTGACTTTTGATTGATCCAAAATCATGTTTAGGTTCTTCTTTCCTTTAGTGAAACGTTCTAATGATTTTTCCAAGTAATCAACTTTTCGAGAAAGAGTTAAACAATTATTGCAAGGAAAATTCACTTTTCCTTTTTGCTTACGACAAGTTGAGCATGAAAGAACCTCATATGTAAGCAGATCATCAGTCAATTGAGAAACCCTAGCATTTGCATCATGCAACTTCAATTCTAGTATGGAGCATATAGAACATGGAGTTGTATCATGTAAATCAATGGTAGAACAACTAGCATGTTTAACAAGTTTCTCATTTTTCTCATTTTCAGCATTGATTTGCTCTAACAAGGTAACATGTTCTTTCCTAAGCAAAGTAAGCTCATTGTAAATTAAGTCACATGATTTGCAAGCATCATCATCAGGAATCAATGTTTTAAGTCTAGCAATTTCAGCATTCAATGACTCAACAACAAAATCATGTTTCTTAATTTTCTTGTCACGTTTATCAAGCAATTTACCAAGTCGATCAACAGCAATAGCTAATTCATCGTAAGAAGGATCTACCTCATTGAAGTCATTTGTCGTGGTCGCCCTCGATAAAGTTGTTGCCGCTTTTAGCCATGAGACACAACCCCGTCAACTCATGCTTGCGTGGCGTTGCATCATCCTCGCTGCTCTCCGAATCCAGATCGCTCAATTTGACTTGTTCAAGAGCGGAAAGAACTCGATGGACAACTTTGCGGTTGATGAAGTTCTTCTTCTTTCTATCACTTGGAGAGAACTTCTTCTTCTCTTTTCTTACATCGTTGTCCTTCTCCTCCCTTGATGCTTTACCTGCAAGTTTAGGACAGTTTGGACGAATATGGTCGAGATCACCACACTCATAGCATCTTGGAGGGCCACCACCACCTCTCTTTCTCATTCTCACATTTTGTAAAGCTTTGTTAAAGCGAGAAGAGAGTAGTGACAAGTCTTCTTCTGGGAATTTCTCAATCTGTTCATCGGTTAGTGAAGACAAGAAAGATAGAGCAAAAATTGAAGCAGCACTATTATGAGATATGCTAGATTGAGATGTCAAAGCAATTGATTTATGATCATTCTTTCTAGCAAAAACATCTAATTCATGAGTTTTCAACTTAGAATAAAGAACATCTAGTGTAAGTGTACTCATGACAGTAGATTCTTGTATAGATGTTACTTTCATCTCCCACACCGACATGTCCAAAGCACTAAGCAATTGTCTAGCATTGGCCGCATTAGTATAGTTGACTCCAACAAAGACGAAGATTGCTAAGGATCTTATTAAAATGTGCAAACAAATCATCTACTGACTCACCTGGTTTCATCTCGAATCGCATGTACTCCTTCTTGTAGATGTCTTGGCGAACCTCTTTCACAGTGTTAGAACCCTCATGGTAATCACAAAGAGATTTCCATACCTCATATGCGGATCGAAGATGAACCACACGATCAAAGTCGCTGCGTCCCAAGCCTTGGATGATCAAGTTGCGCGCCTTGCTATTTGCTTCAACATGTGCGCGATTGGCGTCGTTGACGTTGTCGTTCTCGGGAACTTCATATGGCTTGTAAACCTTCTTCCATATTGCGAAGCCCTGTGCTTGGATGAACGCCTCCATCTTGGCCTTCCAAAACTGAAAATCAACACCATCGAACACACATGGTTTTGTCGAATAACGATCCATTAATCTAATCACTAGTTAAGATAGATTAGAAAAACCTTGCTCTGATACCACTTGTAGGATCGAAGTATACGAATATAGCAATGAGAGGGGGGGTGAATGATTGTGCGGAAGCTAAAACCAAATTCTTGATCTATTAAAAGTTCACCCCAAAATAGAACCAAATAATTGCCTCGTTTTCGACAAAAACATAATGATAGAGGTTCGGTAAAACGCGCATTCCTGGAGATCCAACTGTCGGATCGATCTGAAATTTGGAAACAAGAAACTAGATTCCAGTACGAATCGAACCCAAAAAGAATCAGCTCGATCGGACTTACAGATCAAAAGTTATAAGCTTCGCAAGCTTGCTGTTCCAGAACTTGACGAAAATCAATCTAATCGAAACTTGTAGATTGATCAAGAACAACAAAAGATTTATCAACAAAACTTTGAGGAACACTAGATCAATACCCTAGAGAGGTTTTTGATGGATCAAATCAAGATGAAACTCAAAAAACAAAAACCAATCTAGAACTAGAACAAGTATGCAAACAAGAACCAAAAGAGAATATTGTAGCACACAAGGAACTAGAAGAATTGATCTTTATTTCTTTTGTCTAAAGTACTCCCATCAAAAGAGTACAAACCCTAAAACCAAGCTCAAGCTCCCTTGCGCCTGTTCTGCTACTTGGTTCGATTGATGCCCTTTAACAGGAGACACCCCTCCTATTTAAAGGACCAACCCACAAGGAGTTCTGAATACGATTCCTATTCCCTATAAGGAATCTATATCCAACACAACTCTACTTGGCCCAACCTGGCCGAGTACAACTCTTGCACGCGTATGGCAACCCTACCATACTCACGCGACTAACACTTTGCACGCGTATGGCCACCTGCCATACTCACGTGACTAACACTTTGCACGCGAATGACCTCCTGCCATTCTCACGTGACTAACCATTCTTCATGTGCACCATTCTCTTAGCCCGAACGTCCCACATGACATCCTTGACCACCAAGACCTCAGTTCCTCCTGAACCTAGTCCCGAACCTCAGTTCCTCCATGAACCTAGTTCCGGTCCCGTCATCGACCACATTCGTCTTCGAGCAATACCTGCACATGAACAAACCACAAAACAAATCCGAGCACAAGTCCACGACTTGACTCAATGTCAATCCATGCAACTACTCACATGAGCATTGCATAAAGTCCACTTCAAGCATCATGAAATTCTCACAAATTTCATAATCTCAAAAACAAATCAAAATTCAAAGTCCAAATTTGCACAAACCCTAATCGAGCAAAAAGCCATTCACGACGGACTAAAAAATTTGGTCTAGCGTACATGTAAAACTTACTGTCTTTTAAGAACTTGGTCCCGCGCGTAAAAACGAAACTTACTGTTTCTTGTCAAATTGTCAAACACATGCACAAGCACATTTTGCAAAACCAATTCTAAGTTAATTTTTTAGTTCAAAGCCAATTTTTCAGCACATGATTTCACAGCAGCCCTGGTACGCTCCCCCTTCAAGCTACACAAACGGTGTAGTTGACACCCCGAGGTACCACAAGTAAGTTATTAGCAACTTAATCAACTAGGTCCGTCCCATTCCGGACATGTGGTTGCACGTTTGACTCAGTTCAAAAGCTTGAAAGGTTAAGTCCTTAGGGTGACAAGGGCAAGACTACCCAAATAACCAAAACGATTTCCTCGGTGCCAACCATGGCCCACCAGCTCTTTCTTGCCACTTGCCCCAGTCCAAATCATTTTACCACCCCAGTTGATTATTGCGCAACACAATGCCAACAACTCAACATCCTTGAAGAAGTATGAATACCTCCACATATCAACTTCATCGTGTCGGCAACACGTCACACGATTTCAAAATACATTGCATATTCCATTAATCAATATTGACATTTGTAATTCCAAAATGATGGCATTGACTCGTTGCAGGTCTAAGCAAACTAATACGTTCTATCTAACCCATGTTGGCAATTTATTAGCTACCAACTATTAATCAACAAACCTAGGGTGACAAATGAATCATGGCGTACAACTATTATAGACAAGGTGGCAATAACAAGTAGGTTAAATATCTAATCCCAAATTAATTGAAATCAGTTTATATCCAACAAGCATGCAATAATTTGAAACAACATAAGTTTCGAAAATAGGATCAACATGGTCAAAGCACAACTTGCCTGGCCCTTGC
The DNA here is from genome assembly GCA_036346355.1 of Rhipidocladum racemiflorum. Classification (NCBI taxonomy): domain Eukaryota; kingdom Viridiplantae; phylum Streptophyta; class Magnoliopsida; order Poales; family Poaceae; genus Rhipidocladum; species Rhipidocladum racemiflorum. The sequence continues at coordinate 46,764,256 of CM070577.1, read as the reverse complement.
AAACTTTACTGTCTTTTACTCTTTATCCTTGATCCTCGAGCTTCAACTTCCACTTTCTCGATCCTCAGCTCGTAGAACGATTTCCGGACGACACGTCTAACGATAAAGAAACACAAATACAACAAAACTCAAAAGACAATTCAAATAAACTCCAAATTAAGAACGAACAGCATTGGGCACAATGGCTGGGATAAAATTAGGAACTTGAAAGGATTGGATCGAAGATTGGACAAGAGAGGACGGGCTTTCGGAAGAACACCGAAAAGGGAACGATTAAAACTGGGGAAGAAAGAATAATATTCCGAAGAATATTTCTTCCGAAGTTATTATCTTGATTGAACAGATAGCGACATATTGGCTCTCGATCTATAGATCGGGTCCATAAGGATATGTTAGTTCACAGTGAGCTAAACTGAAGCGCAAGGTTGACTTTTGTTGACTGAACGAAACACAGTCAAACAAAAGAGAGACGGATAGATTAGATCGGGTACAAGGGTATGACACATGGCCAATGGTCTATCGACCAAGTCCACGAATGAAGTCTAGGTTAATGGCAGATTAGGTTTTCAGGGATAAGACAAGACAAGTGTCTTACCACGATTGAAACAACGGGAAAGATTGCAAAGATAACAACGCGGCTCACGATGAACTTATTCCATCGAACCGGTCTTAGGTTAGGGTTTTGATTTGGCTTTGAAGATGATATGACGATGAGACTAGGCTCACATCATGATGATAGAATAGGTGAAGGCATCGCACTAAGATTTGTGCAAGAATGCACGCATGCGATGACAACGAGGCGAAGAGAGCCAAGCGTTAACGATGGAACGTTAACGGCGAAACGTTAACGACGGAGCGTTAACGGTGTAGCGTTAACGGCGGAACGCTAACGGAGGAACGTTAACGACGAAACGTTAACGGTGGAGCGTTAACGACGGAGCGTTAACGGTGAAACGTTAACGGCAACACGTTAACGGAGGAACGCAGCGAAACGTTAACGGTGGAAGCGTTAACGACGGGCGTGCGGTAAGCGTTAACGGCAACACGTTAACGGAGGAACGTTAACGACGAAACGTTAACGGAGGAACGTTAACGGGGAAACGTTAACAGAGGAATGTTAACGGCAAAACGTTAACGACGAAACGTTAACGGCGGAGCGTTAACGACGGAGCGTTAACGGCAACAGGTAACGGAGGAACGTTAACAGCGGAGCGTTAACGGCGGAGGTCAAACAATGATAGGGTACTCATGAAGCGAAATAGCGACCGTCGGTACAACGACATGGCCGCGGCAAAACGCTACCAAGGACGGCTAACCGGTGTGCGAACCGGTGGCACGGGCTAGGTTGAAAAATAACGATTTAAGGCCGGCACCGGGCTTCTCGGCAAACGGAGACCAAAAGAACCTTAAGGTTGGATCAAAACAGTACAAGATGATCCACCGGACGCGACAACACGGCCGGAGCGAACCAAAATAGCCGGCGTCAAAAGGCGACGCGCGGCGACGGCAAACGGTGGCCTAAATATATATAAAAAAATTCCGGAGGATGGGATGGTAAAGGGAGAATGTCTACTGCGTATAACGCGGCGAGACGATCTCAACGGTATAGGTGGATTTTGCGGCGCCCTTCCGGATTAATCACAAACTGGCGATTAACGGGTTTCGGATCAAAACTTTGGACGGCCATAACTTCTAGAATAATGATCAGAACTTAACGAAATTTGACCGAGCGCTAGATGGGACCAAGAGGCACACCGTGACGTAGGTGGCTCGAAGAAATACCTTCTGGAACAGCGGGGAACGCGCGAGGAAGTTTGCCGCTGTCTAAAACGCAGTCTGTTCACAGTCTGATCGGAGAAAAGATTTTTCTGCGCCAAATCCAGAGGTCAAAACCATGGGGCAAGATGTGCATCACATAGAGGACATCTCCAGGAGTCTACACAAAACATTTCACGGTCATACTCGAAAAATTGAAGGAGTTATGGCCTCGGCAAGATTCGAGATTGAAACGGTCATAACTTTTGATCCCGTGGGCCAAATTGGCTGAATTTTGGACAGCAAGCAGATGGTACCTTGTGGCACACCATGGCAAAGACGGATCTCGAAAAGAGTCGACGAGCTGCCCAGGATGCGGCTCCAAAGTTCGGCCGTCGTCGGGCGACGTTCGGGCGACATTGGATGGATCTCGGAGTTTTGGAGATGATCCGGAGGTTGAAGATCCGTGGGAGAGGTCATGGGAGGTCTACATGAGGTTAGGGTGGCGGCTAGGTCAAGAAAAATCATGTTTGGGCGCGTTTGGAGCAAAAACGGGTCTTATAGGCATTTTACCGAGCACTTGGTGTGCAACTCGGACACAGGGGCGACGTGGGCCAACGGGAGGGCGACACCTGGCCGCGAGGTGGGGCGTCTTGGCTGGCCCAGCTCAGGCGCGCTGCTGACTTTGGCGCTGGCCCATGCGGGTGGCGAGGCCTTGTGGTGGCCGGCTCTTTGGCAGCGTCTTGTGAGAGAAGCGAGTGGGCGGCCTGGCATGCGGCTGGCGCGGAGTGGGGAGGCTGGGCCAGCGAGGCGTCTGGGGGCTGGGCGCTGGGCGGTTAGCGGGGTGGGCGGCGGAGAGAGAGAGAAGGAATGAGCCCACAGCCATTTTCAAAATTCCAGCAATTTCCGAATAAAAGAAATTCCAATAAATCAATTAAATCAATAGTGGCAATAAAAATACCAGAAAAATACTAGAAAAATTCTGGAAAATATTTTGAGATATTTTGAACTCAAATAAAATATTTGCAACAAAACTTTATATAAACTTTTCCAAATAATTAATTAATTTGCACGAAGAGGCTTAATTCAAATCAAATTCAAATAAATCCAATAAATAGCAAACGAGTTCCGAAAAATCTCAAAAATTACAGAAGAACTTCTTGAAACACAAGGAATCCAAATAAAATAAAATTTATTTTATTTGAGGTTTAGAATAATCAAATTAAATTATTTTAGCTTTTAGAAAATTCAAACCAAGCTTTATAAATGCGAGAAAATCGACGGAAATTTTTGGGAAGCTAAACTAAACTAAAAAAAATTGAAAACCCAAATTTTGGGATGTTACAGAAACTTTGGAGTAATTACTGTGAATTATATTCGTATTGTGAAAAATCCAGCAAATCCTTTTACAAAAGGCCTTGCAAGGAAAACAATTTCCATTGCGTCTATGGACATGGGTATGAGGCCCATTTGAGTTACAACACAATGGTAACCCATACCTTCTTGATTGGAGATCCCGTGAATTAAGTAATGGGGAAAACAAGTTGAAGTTGTAACAAGAGAGTACATATTATTAAATTGTTCCGGTGTCCTAATAGACAAAGTACTCTCATGAGCAGATACAACATCATGGCCATATAACGCTCTATATAGGTGTGGTTTATTGGCAGCCTAGTATCAGTTGTGATTTTCAAGTGAAGTCTGAGCACGAAAAGCTATGAATTCAAGGCATAGTCCATTCACCAGCTGTGACAGAATGAACCTTGCTAATCTAGGTGCAAGTTCAACCCGTACGGGACTTACACCAAAAGACTAGTATATTAACAACACTTCAGTACATCAATCTTTGTTATCTTTTCTGTTGTTTGCTATGGAATTGGTGGGGGATTGTTAGAAACTGGCCCATGGTTGGCCCATTTCCTTCAATTCCAAAGCATGCATGATTTAGTACCATATTGCCTAGCCAAGTGGAGGAAAGACAATTTAAAAGGTGGAGTCCTTACCACCTCTTGATTAATATGACACTTGGCATGAGGATGTCATGAGGTGAATACTGGCTAAACACACATGCGCGTGCATTCGCGTGAAAATCCGCATGACTTGTGACTTGCGACGAGCGACCGCGCCACATCGTAATGTGTGTCCTGGCACTTTGAATTCACCTTTTGTTTTGCTAAATCTTGCAATTATCTCTCTATTCATTCAGTTTAAATGCGATTTAAACATATATTTCAATTCAGTGTAAGTGTTATAAACACCGTCAGTTTCTAGTGAGTTAATTGATATTATGCTGCCAGTTACTTGTAACTGCCGCATTCAACTAACATAATGCTGTTAGTTACTGGTGCGCGTATATTTAAATACCCGGAGACGTCCAGTCTAGAGACACTGAATTCCTCCATTCTTCCTGCTCCTCTCTACATAAGTTGTACTGCGGTGTTGAGCTGTTGAACCTCGCTGGCCTTCCTCCTTGGCGTGCACCGTGAAGGAGGGTGAACGGTATCTCCGAGCCATTGCCGCAGAGTTTACCTGCACGGGATAGCAATAAGGTTTCTGGGTAGAGCTTCAGCGCGACCGCTTTTCTTCTTCCTCATCGTCGATTACTTCCACGACTGCGTCTGCGCTGCACAGCTTTCTACTCTTCAGCAAGCCCAACTGTAAGTCATTCGTGTGATCGTTCAATTTTGTTAATTTACAATACTTAAGCATATTTTGAAGTACAATGTGTTACTTGTTGTTTTCTGCATCTGTAGTCTTTTGTTATATTTGCCTCGGTATAAAATTTGGAATACAAATATTGTGCATGTTTCCAAATTCCAACAAGTAGTAACATGTCTAACCTATGCTGGTAAGGGCCAAGCTACTCTCGGGCTCAAGACATAGCGCCTTCATCGTATGGTTTCCTACTGCGTCGTGCTATGGGCTATACACACTACAGGCTTTACTACTTGCGCTTAATCCTGATTCACCGCTTTTAATCATATGTATGCAAAGCTTATAGTCCTATAGTAGTGCACGACTATAAGGTGTTATCTAGAGATCCTTCGGGACAAGTCCATCTACATCCCTAAGAGTTGGAGTACTATGTTAGTGACAACATTTAGTTTGGCTTATTTGAAAACGGTTATTAGTGCGAACGAGCGAGTGCTCACCCAACCCGTCTGTGTTCGAGCGCGGCTCGACGCGGGCGCGTGTGTGTTTGCGTGTGTGCGTGTGGGTTGTGTGTGCGTATGTAGCTCGTCTGTTGTTCTTTCTTCTGTAACGAATGCCAGAGCTCCTGGCCAAAAATTCTAAGAAAAAAACGGTTATTAGTGTGTTCCGTTTCGCTTCCACAAGTTTGGTATCAATTTACTTGGCCTATTCAAGACAGACCAATATTTAGAAAGAGAAATTTTAAGGGGGGATAATATAGGTAGTAAATAGTGGTAGTAGAAATCAAATCTAAACATCAATTCCTATAGGGTATTTTAGGCTTTTTTCTATCCATTTATCAGAGGTATTTTAGATTTTTCCTAATTTGTTCACAGTTTTGGATTTACCGAATACCTGACGTTCAGAGGCTTCTTATCCATTCATCCGTCATTCATCAGGATCACATGACGTGTTTTACCGTGGAAGACAAATAATATGATAGAATTTTTTACCCTTTTACCTCCTTCTGAATTTTACTATCAATACTAAAGGTGGTAGTATAACTAGATTTAAATTGATTTTAACCATTAGATTCAAAACAATGGACGACTTATATTGATTTTAATCCACCGTAAAAGAGCTCATTTAGAAAACCTACACTCACTCCTCTACCAGCGAAACTTATCTAGATTTGATATCCCTATCATACTTTTATCCTCGTTCCGAAAAGACCAGGAGATATTTAGATAAATAGTTACATTGATATCTCTAAACCAATAGATTCTCTGAAAAAATACGATACCTAGAATACTCCAAAGTGAAATGCTACGATGAATTCTCTTGCGGATAATTATTTGTAAGGTATAACAATTGCCAACACAATGGTATCCTTGTTGGAAATCTTAGGCCCCCACTTTACTGTTTGTTCCGTAGCCACGACAGCCTCGATCACTGATCAGAGTGGTGAGTTACTTGATTGGAAGATTGATGCCTTAGTAGGAATAACTTGGCGAGTTTTTAAAACCCAGAACCATCCGTTAGGTTGGTGAAAGTTGATTCAAGTATTAGCAAAGCTTTTAATTTTCTATTCTAGATTTCACAATTTTGTCATACTTTTATCTGAATGCTGCAGCACCTGGGTGCTACTTTTATCTCAAAAAAGAGAGAATTTCATGCTCTAGGAATTGGGAATTAAGTGTTGTTACTTCATTGCTCAAAATTAGGTACTAAAAAATTCAGAATAGTTCTTGTCCCTCCAATTTGATAAAACACTTACAGCATGAGCAACACACAACTGTCGTACGAACGTAGCACAAAATAATCATGCAATAATCTGTTAGCGACATGAGGGACCAAAATGAATTGGGCTGCCAATCGGAATGGCCTATATGGTTCAGTATCAGAAAGGATCAAATGATACATACATATAGAAGATAAATTGTAGAAATTGGTCTGACATATGCATCTTGTGACCGAACAAAAACTCAAAATATGAGCTAAAGCTGACAAGCAGAAGAAACTACTCAGTGTGACCGTCAAAGGTGTTCTGTTCTAGGACCCGGAAAAGTCAATTTCCTGAAGCTTGACAATCAAAATAAAGATGGTGTCTAGGGAGCACCTGAGTGTTTTTTTTTAGTTTGTGAGCACTCAAATTTGTAGCCTTTGGATCTAGATCTATTGATCCAATCAATTTGCCATCTCACCCCACCACCCTCCTCTTTATAGGCCCCAAGTTGAGCGCTCACAAACCAAAAAAACACTCGAGTGTTACTTAGCCATTCTCCGAAATAATATCTATCATGCCATCTCAAAGATTGCTAGATGATGACAAGAGGAAACCAAAAGATATTAATTTGGTAATGTGCTGAGTTGAAAATGATAATGTAGAGGGCTTGGGGTTTAAAATCAAGATCACTTCAATGCTGTTTGTTCTCGGATAGCATTGGGATCTTTGAGAGAAGCTTCGCGTCGAGCACTGCGTACTGCTTCTTGATCTCAATCAGGGCCTTCTCGCCCAGAACGTCCACTTGATCTTCGTATTTCTCATACAGCATGGGCAGCGTGTATGCCATCAGGAAAACTGCAAAGAGTAATCAAATTGATTTTAATCACTTGAATTGATGATCTTATACGCATAAGTAAGTTCGATGTGTGTATTTTGTTGCACTTTTCTAAATTTAACATTTTGGATGTAATGCAAGCAAACAGTCTATAAACAAACATCTCAAGAACACGTTGCTATCATAATATAATCCATTGAGAAGACATGCAAATGTCAGATATTAGCATTTCAATATTTCAAATTAACTAATTACGGAATTCAATATCCTAGTATACTGCCGTGTGTTATTTGATCAAAATTATAATTTTAATGATCTGCAGTAAGACAATTGTTTCCCATTAAATCCAATTGGAATGCCCTCCCCACACGTGTTTTGGAAGAAAAAACACAAAAGTAGAATTTTCTTTCATGTATTCTATCACACTGAGTTAAAAGGGGAAGCTATTGTTGTAACTTCCAATCTAACATTTGATCTGATGGAAGCAAATAGTCCACCAGTACAGATTTTCAGACCAAGCTACTGTGCATTCGCATGTGTTTGTGCTTATACTGTTCAGTAACTATGCTGATATTCCTGGATCAAGTTCTAAGTGCGAAAGCAATCATAGAAATGAAAGTACAAACGTACACACACAGTATTGTTGTATGTACACAGGAAGCATACAGAACAAGTATTGTAATTTTCAAAGTATTTTTCAGATTAAGTGGTGTAAGTAAATATACAGCACACATTTCAGAAGAAACTACTATGAACTAATTTACAGGAAAGCAAAAGAGAAAGTAGAAAGGGGCTTACTAGTGTAAGACAGCGTCAAGAAACTGAAGCAGCTCCCAATTATAGAAATGAACCAGAGGACTGCAACTGACTGCAAGATAAATCTCCAGTATGACATTGAACGCCAACTTAATTGAAAAAAAAAAGGAAAAGAAAACAGATGGTAGGACTCAGCTTACCATCAGAAATGTTTTCAGGTCATTGCCGGAAGCAACATTGCGCAATGTTAAGAAACCCTCGTTGATTTCTTTCCTCAGAACATGAGCTATCTTCAGGCATTGGACTTCGGATAGAATGACCTCTGGGAACTTTGGAGGAGACCTGAAAATCCGAAGACCATATCACCTACCAAAACATAATCATCTCATAGATAAAAAACAGATATTTTTTTGTTACAAGCTGTAGGTGATCAATTTTCAGATCATGAGTCGCCTCCACTCACCAAATCATAATGAAAGCTCTTTAAAATTTATATTTCTTAGCATTTGGGGTAGTATTAAAGCTTGGCCAGACAAATACAAATGAATAACTTAAATAGTTAAGCTCCAAAATTGTACATTGCATAGGAAACTATATACAGTAACAGAAATGCCATCTCCTGAATAAATGGCAGGAATGAAGCACCTAGACTCAGTTTGACATTAAAAGAGCAACTCGAATAGCGATATGATGACAGAAATGAATGTAAGAAAAATGTACAAAGCCACAAATGAGAATTTTATTTGATCAGCAGCCTCTAATTTTAGACGATTATCACTACTGCTGATAACCTTACTTTTGCATAGTATAGATATATAGATGTGCATCATGCATCTGAAATATGAAAAAAAAAACAATTTACTAAATTGATAACTCATGTACCAAACAATAAATGTTGTTCTCAGACCATAGAGATTTGTAACATGACCAGTCTTCAATTCATGAAAAAAAAATAAAGTGGTGGATTTGCACGGACTGAGATTATAATTCAGTACAAACGCTAGGGAGATTGGGACAATAAGATGCTCTACTAGACTAGCAATGAAGATCACAATGCCTATAAGCACAGAACAGGACAGAAGGGGAACAACAAGAAGTACAACACGACCTGTTGATGAAGGATGCAGCGTTAGACCACACGAAGCAGACGGTGAGGAAGACGATGAGCGAGTGGCAGAGGAAAGTCAGGAGGTGGTAACCAATGCCCTCGAACAGCAGCCAGATCACAGTCACCCCTGCCAAAATGCTCCCGGACGTCTGCTTGTTCCTCCACAGCACAAGATCAGCACCTGAAAAACAACACTACTAGATGTCATAGTCACCATGGTCACCGTCAACCCACCTTACATCGATGCCAACGATAAAAAAAAAATCGCATGCACCGGCGATGAAAATTGCATTATGTACACACTTTTTTTGATCAATCAATTGTTCGTGCCAGAAACTGAGAAACAGTAGTTAATCTGTCACCCGATTAGGCATGATCTCTCCATTTCCTTAATCTGTCTTCATAAGCATTCCATCGTTCTTGATCCGTCGGTTATTGCTTCCCAATCTCGTTTTCGAGAAAAGCGTTGCCGGTGGGAAATTTATTATTATTTTTTCTGTATGTGATAGTCATCATTTCGTGTATGTACCTTTGCCTCCGCCGAGGACGTGATGCAGCGGATTTGTCCTACCGAAGAGCTTCTTCTTCTTGGATTTTTTAGGCTTGTCGTCCTCGGAGTCCGACGAGGAAGACGACGACGACGAGCCCTTGTACTCATGGATCTTCTCATTGATCTTTTCCAGGAGCGAGCCGTGCTCCTCGCTTTCGGACATCATCCCCTCCCTTAACTTCTCACCAAACAACATCAACAAATCGCAAAGCATAAGTAAATCTCATCCATGAGCACTCCAGACTGAGGGCAACGTGAGCAACATGACATGAAAATAATGGAAGCATCGCGCGCATTGTGGGAGATTCGTCAGCTCAAAGAAAATTAACATAACTACGTACACAGATATTCCGATGACATTTACTCAAATAAACATTCTGATGACCAACCAGACAAGATCGATCATATGAACACAGATTTGACCAAAAAAAAAAAGAAAAACGAGCCAACATCTAAATGGAGAGACACATAATGAACCTGCTGAATCGATGTACGAAATCCAAGATCAGGGATACATTACGTTTGAGAAAGAAACAATCCAAACAAAATAAAAGGAATCAAGATCGACGACACTTACAATGAGACGACGTTTTATTTAACCTCTCTCTCCCTTGTTAATTCTTATCTACAGTTTATTAATCTCGTTAGTTTTACCTCTCTCTTCTGTAACTTTGTATTTCCTGTCCTCGCGCTGGCAGGGACTCGGAGGAGGAAATCGAAACGGGAGGGGCGACCTAGGAGCGCAGATATAAACGGCCGGGAGGCAAAGGCAGGGCGGGGCGTTACGATGTGGACGGTCGGGATCGCTCCGTGAGCGTCGTGGACGGTGGGATCGCGACTGGCCGTGACGGCGTCTCACGGACACGAAGGGGCCGCGGGAGTCGGGGGAACGAGTGACCCGCATGGCGGCGAACGCATGTGCGGCGGGATGGGGGACGCAGCGTGTGGTCGTCCGGGTAGTAAGGAGGGAGGAACTCATGCATTCATGGGAAGAATATCTCTACTATTCTAAAGCAGCACTTGATGGCAGTGATCTGTTCTTCTTACGTCATTAATTACCATTTAATTGCCCTGCTTAATTGCCCTACTTAATTGCCCTGCTTAATTGCCCTACGCAAGAAACGAAGCGTTGTTTTAATTAGCCGACTTTACTTGAAAGCAGGCGTTAAAGATAGATGTTTGATCTTGTGAAATAATTTTTTTTTTATTTTTTAATCTTTATTTTTCGTTATCAATTTTGTTTTTCGTAGCAACGCACGGGCATGTAACTAGTTCAGACCAAATGCACATTTCACAGCATTCCAAGTGTGTTTGGCAAGGGGACAGGAAACAACACCAAGATTTAAACAAATGACATAAATATTATTTAACAAACCCAGCTAAATTCACATAAGACCAATTTCACTAAAATTATTCCAAGAATAAAACTATCTATATTAATTATAGTTCCATGAATGTAACAAGTGCTAAATATCATATAAGCAGATGGTGTAGTGACATTTGACGTGATTGTGCTACTCCCCTTTCATGTATGCCAGTCTTAGTGTACCTAAAATGTAAATAAACAAGCGTGAGTCCAAGACTTAGTAAAATACATGATAGAATGATAACATCACATGTACATAAATTCATCATATTAATTTCCTTTTCTTTCATTCATGCAATGCATTATGTCTATATGCTCATATGCACATCACATAGCTCATACGGGTATATCTATCGATGTACACCATCGAACTCCATCCCGTCACTATTACAAAAATGTACATCAGAATCGGTTCTTTTTCGTCATCACAATCGGTTTTGGTGGTGATAGAATGTCCAAAAAGAGTGATGAGAATGCACTATCACAGTCGGTTCTAGGTAAAAACCGATTGTGATGATTACCCTCATCATAATCGGTTCTAGGTGAGAACCGATTGTGATGGGGGGTCATCACAACTTTAATTGTTTAATTCATCAATTGACCCAATTGCATCATAGAGTATCCAAATAGGCATAGATTGTGAAAATATTTCAGATAATACTCACAAAAGAATAAGCACTCAAAGCCTCAAATCACACTACTACAAAACAGCACATAGGTGACACCCTATTCGTGGCTGTTTTTTTGGAACCACCACAAATAGAACTTATCAGTGATGGTTTTAAAATTCAAAATGGCAGGAGCACTATTTGTGACGGTTTTTGTTTGAAACCGCCACAAATAATGCGTTATTTGTGGCAGTTTTTCATTGGAACCGTCACAAATACTTTTGGAACTATTTGTGGCGGTTCCAAAGAAAAACCATCACAAATAACGCATTATTTGTGGCGGTTTTTAGCTAAAACCATCACAAATAATTATGAGTATTTGTAGCGATTTTAGCCAAAAACCATCACTGATAATATGAGTATCTGTGGCAGTTTTTGGCTAAAATCGTCACCGATAGTATTATCTATGTTGTGGCGGTTTTAGTTTAAAACCGTCACAAATAATATTTCACACGGTTATTAAAAACATCATAACTTTTGACTTGTAATTCCGATCGGGGCGTTCTTGTACTTTCTGGAATCAGCACGATGAGCTCTCCAATTTTTCCTTCAGACAACAAGTCTGATTCGGTTTGCAAATAGGAAATCCAAATACGTTTGGTAAAATGGCCATAACTTTTGACTCAATTTCGACCGGGGCGTTCTTTGGCTCATTGGAAAGCTAACGAGAAGTTCCACCTGAAAATCAGCAGGTCTTTCAATGATGATTTGCGTGAGTGCGAGCGCGGTGATAGAATTCCAAAAAAACGTCGTTTAAGGTTTCAAAACAGCCTTCGAAGTTTTGTACCTGTTTTGGGGTATGACAACACTAAAATATAGCTCAAACCGTGTTCAGAGTATGATAACATTAAAATCGATGTTTGGGTGCTCTACGAGGTTAAGGGGAGAGGGACGCGTTACACGTCACATGCGATTATACCAGCACTAAAGCACTGGGTCCTATAAGAAATCCGAAGTTAAGCGTGCTTGGGTGAGAGTAGTACTAGGATGGGTGATCTCTCGGGAAGTTAAATCCGCTAGATCCCGTTAGAACTTCAAAGTTAAGTGTGCTTGGGCGAAAGTCGGGAGTAGTACTAGGATGGGCTGACGTGTTGCACGAAGTTGCCAAAACTGACACAAATCTAGGTTTTTAAAGTAGTGATATAAGTATTTGTGGTGGTTTTTGGCTAAAACCGTCACAGATAATATGAGTATTTGTGGCGGTTTTAGCCAAAAACCGTCACCGATAGTATTAACTGTGGCGATTTTAGCCAAAAACTGCCAATGATAGTATTATGTGTGGCGATTTTAAAATTGCTACAGATAATCCTTGATTATCAGTGGCATTTAATCTGTGACGGTTTGAAAACCGCCATAGATGCTAGTTAAAAACTACCACTAATGACGATTTTTGTACTAGTGTCATTCAGTCACTACGCCCAGATTAGACATGTCAATTTTCTAGACTGCTTCCTAAAACCAGGAAAGTAACATTGATAAGATCCACTTGGAAGTAAATAGAAGTGAATATATTAATTAATAAGTTGAATTTAACTGGTGAAATATTTCAAATTATTCCCTACAGTCAACTGAACCAAGGAAAAGCACTATGAATAGTGATAGAAAAATGAGTTCAGGCAATGCTGTCCATCATTATGATTTCTAGTATGATTGGGGACACAAGTTTAATATTCTTTACTATTGAATGCCATGTTGTAAAATTGACACCTTAATCAGTAACATGAAATAAATGATAAATTTGATATAATAGGGAAAGATATACACCATGATAAAGCTACAAAGAGCGCCCTAAACAAGAGAATAACTAAAATATGCACATATACTCCAACAATTATTACCATCGGAGTAACAAAGAGACTAGTTGGAGCCAACACTATAGTATCACTGCTGGGAAAACCCTCATCACAGACGGTTCACAAACCATATTACAAACGGTTTTGTGAATCGTCTGTATCAAACTGTCAATGATGACTTATAGTCATCACAGATGGTTTTTCAACCGTCTGTGAAAAAAAAGTCATCCTAGATGGTCCCAATTTGGAACCGTCTGGGCTGAGGGGCTCATCCCAGACGGTTCTAGTTTGGAAACGTCTGGGATAAGCTGTTGGAACCATATGGGATAAACTGTTCATCACTACTAGAACCGTCTGGGATGAAGGGCTGTGGAATTATGTGCTAAAAATTGGCTTAGTGATGAATTTGGTATTGCAAAGTGGTTGTACTCATGGCATGTGTGGTGCATGTGCATGTACTGTTTCAGATGATTAATTGATATGCTTGTGATAGCATGGTAGTTGTTTTGCTTGATGCAATGCAGTCGTGTGAGTGGTTGCATGGACTGATCTTGAGTCAAGTCGTGGGCTTGTGCTTGTACACGGTTTTGTATTTGTTCATGTGCTAGTGTTGTTTGAGGTCGAACGTGGTCGGTGATGGGACCGAAACTAGGCTTATGGAGGAACTGGTTCAGGACTAGGTTCAGGGAGGAACTGAGGTCCTAGTGGTTAAGGATGTCATGCAGAACGTTCGGACGAGAGACGCGTGAGTTGCTATACACTTCATTTATATCTTATTATCAGCATATTGTCATTGGGTTTTAGTTCAAATTATTGCTTAACTTTACGATAATTAGAATTTAGATTGCATAGGAATTTTTTTACCCCTCCGAGCTCAGCAAATAAGCCATTGTTGGACAATACTTATGCATTTGAGAAGGTGATCAGCTTGAGTGATTTCCATATATTCCAAAAATATATTCCGTAGAATTGGATACTTGCTTCACTACCCATGTCAGGTGAAGAAGGGGAACAACCGATTTATGTCACAATGGCTGATGCAAAAGATGGTCGATAACTTCACTCAACTCAATGATAACAACAGCATTCTTCGTATTGATATTGTTCGGGAGTTGGGCAAGGAGATGAGAAGAGATGGTATCACTGCAAATCAAGGTGATTTAAGTGTACAAGAGGAGGAACTTGATGAGACTGATGAGGAGGTTGCTGACCGTGTGCGACAAGAAGCACAAGAAAAAAATGACTGTGCCGTTGCCCATGCCATTCGTCCATCTGGTCCAAGAAGTGGAGTGGTGGCGCAGGTGTTGCGCATGGCCAAGGGAGAGGTTGTGGATGTGGTGCTGTAACACCCCAAAATTTACTTATTTTGTTTAATTATTTTATTTATGATTTTTTAGAATTTTAATTGCTTTTTTGCTATTTTGGTGCTTTAAAAATATTTTATTTGAGAAAAATAAAGATAAAGTTTTGTTAAAAATAATTTTTACCTGTTCAAAATAATTCAAAAAAAAATTGAGAATTTTTGTGAAATTTTCAAACCCAATTTGTTATTTATTAAAAACCTTATTATATTTTTGGGTTATTTAAAAAGAAAAAGAAAAACCCTCATTTGGGCCGAGCCCATTCACCCCAACCCATTCACACCGGCCCACCTCCTCTTTCAGCCCACCCAGCCAGCCGGCCCGCTCCTCATCCCTCTTTCTCTACCTCACCGACAGGTGGGACCGGACCCCACCTGCCGGGCTTGTCTTCCTCCTCCCACTACTCTCTCTCCTCTCCCGCCCAGCCAACGCTACCGCCTCCCTCCTCCCTTTTTCCTCGTGCCAGCCTCACCATTCTCGCGCGGGCGAGCTCACCAATCGCCGCCACCCTTATCACGCAACCACCGCCCGCCATTGCTCACCTGGCTTCCACGCCCGCCGTTGCGATTTTTTCGCTAACCGTCGTTCGCCCAAGTGCCACCCCCTATAAATACCCCCCGTCCCCTCTCTCTTCCCCACACTCCCTCCCCCTCTCCCCTGCTTCCCTCTCCCCTCCCCGGCCGTCGTCGCCGCCTTCTTCCCCGATGCCAACCGCCCCCATTGCCGACCTCCTCCGTCGCCTCCAGCACCGCCGAGTTCGCCCCGTCGCGCTGCTACCAGTGCACGCGCCGCCCTCTTGCCCTACCCCTCCAGGCGCCAGCCGCCGTCTCTTGCGTAGCTCGGCCACGCCCTAGCCGCGCTTCTCACCGACGTGCGTGTGCACCACGTGCAATGCGCCGCGTGGACCCAATCTACCCTAGGCCAGCTACACCTGTCAGCCACTCGGGATTTTCCAATTTAAAAATAATTCCGGCCAAAAATCAATTATGACGTCGACATTGCGTCATAATTTGGCTTTTTCTTTTGAAAAATAAATCTAAAAATCCAGAAATTCGCTGCTGATGTCAGCATACACAATAAGTCAGATTTTTTCTTTAGAAAAATAATTCCAAAAATCCAGAAAAATGCTTTTCGTCTTTTTATTTGTTTTTAAACTTCCGGGAGCCCGTTTTCGCCCATTCGAACTCCGTTTGGCTCCGTTTCTCATCCTAAAGTCATCTAAAATCCTAAATTTCTGTTTTATGCTAGTCTGGTATTTTATTTAATTTATTTAAATTTTATTTGAATTTAATTGCTTTTCACTTATAGATTTCGGAGAGTCCGAGGAGTATCCGAGCGACGAATTTGAGTAGCAAGCCGTCGAACCAGGCAAGCCGTCGAATTTGAGCCCATTTTCGCCCATTCGAACACCGTTGGTCCCAATTTTTTAAACTTGTATTTTGAATTTAAATTATTAAATGGTTAATTGTTAGGAATGTAATTTTTGTCCCAATTTTAAATTCATAGTTATACCCAGAATTGTTATTCCACCTTTGAAAATTGAATTCTTATTCCATTGTAGTCCTAAGAAAAATATTAATTATTATATGATGGTACTTAGAAAATGCTCAAACATGCTTAGAACCAGACTTAGGAAATTTTGGGAAATTTATGCCAAAATGATGTTTCATTAAAAATGAGAATTATGATGTTGATGCTGTGGTTAAAATGAAATGTGATTTAGACCGAACGAGTAATGGTTGGGTGGTGGTGTGAAACTGGATTTGTGGAAAGTCTCACCTAGTCAATTAAGGACTGGTCTGAGTTTCGCTGAATGTAAAGGCTAACCGTACTACCACAAGTCTGGAATTTGACAGACTTGGCTAGCCGTATTAAAACATACCATAGATAGTCAAACCATTTGGAGGTAGTGGTGTGGTTAAAGCGTGAGGCTGCCACTCTGGCGCAAGAGGGGGCTTCTGACTAGAAGGATTCTTTCAGCGGTGAAATCTTAGTGGGCATGACTAGATGGATGGGTTATTATAGGGGCCTTGTCATGATTTTCTCTATCGCACACCAAAGGAAGTGTGCTGACGTATAGAGACTATCATGTCTTGTGGATAAAGTTGTATAATCTCTACAAAGTGTAAAACTAATCGATTAGCCACGCCCGAGGTCATGGGCATGCCGAGCAAGCCATTCACATATTATAATTTGGTATTTTAAAATTGGTTTACAAAAATGATGTTAGGATGAACTGAGTCCATCATGGGGAAAATTTGGATAATTCCAGGAGTGATTCCCGTGTTGAAAATATTTAAAAATGAAATTTTCTTAAAAATTATGTAATTGAGAAATTACTTAGAGTATTTAGAAAATTGCTGCTTTATACTAAAATCAACCATATAACCTTCCTTTACCACCCTTACATTAATACTATATTTTTCGGTGTGACTTGCGAAGTACTTTTGTACTCACATTTGCTTACTCTGTTGATTCAGAAGTGGAGTTCTACCCCAGTGAGGATCTCAACGACTAGGCCGCTACCCTAGTCGATTGCCTATGGTAGATTTGCTGGGTTCTATTATGGTTTTACTTTACTTTTGCTGTGTTATTTTATATCGCTTGTACGCCATTTATGCTATAAACTCTAATAATTAAATAAATAAAATTTTGCTTGATATGTTGTGGTATCATTTTGATTGTGTGTACTAGCTTTTCCTAGACTAGTACAGGATACACAGAGGATTTCATAAAGTGTTTTTCTGGGTCTGACAGATGTGGTATCAGAGCTATATCGACTGTAGGAGTGGCCTTATTTACAATGGTTTAACCTTAAGGACTTATTTTGAAATAAATAAAGTATTTTGAAAAAGTTCTACTCTTATCTTATTCTATCATGTCCTTACCTAAATCCTTATTTAAAAAGAAGTTTTATCTATTTCATTCCCACTCTCAAAATAATAGAGGGAGCTTTAAGCAAAGCGATGGATTGACAAGTGTTCTTCAAAGCTTACAAGAATTTTCGAAAAGATGGAGACCCATTCCGTACCCCGAAGACCAAGAATATCAAGACTAGAAGAATACCCCAATTAAGGTCTAGACTAAGCTATCCATTTTTAGCAGACAATATTGTGAGTCGTCTTTTTCCTCTTTTGTTGGCAGCCATAATAAATAAATTACTAAATAAGTTGGAGTTCATTGCTTCTTTGGATGCGAAATCCTCACCCCCTTGTTCTCAGTCTTCTCTTTCCTAAACCTTGTTCTCAACCATCAGATGGTGAACACCTGTCTTACCTCCAGATCCAACAGTCGCCCTCCACCTAGTCTGCCACTTCCTCCTGCAGATGGACCCAGCTGGCAGTAGATGATGAACAACCAGAACCAACTCGTTCAACTCTTGGCTCAGTCCATCAACAATAATCAGACCACACAAGCTTCTCAACGAGCTCTCGCACCTCCTTAGTCCAGATTGTCATAGTTTATGAGGACAAGACCTCCAACCTTCTCTAGCAGCACCGAGCCATTGGACGTTGATGATTAGCTCAGAAACATTGAGAAGAAGCTGGACATCATCCAGTGTAGTGACCAGGAGCGAGTCTTATTCGCCTCTCATCAGTTTAGTGGACCCGCTAGAGAGTGGTGGGACAACTTTTGTGTCACCCACCAAGACACCCGAGCTATCACCTGGGATGAGTTTGTGGAAGCTTTTTGCAGAGCTCACATTCCATCTAGCTTGATCACGTTAAAGAAGAAAGAGTTCCACAGTCTACGCCAAAGAGGTCATACGATGACGGAGTATCTACATAAGTTCAACCAACTGGCATGCTACGCACCAAAAGATGTGGCCATAGATGAAGCCAAGCAGGAGAGATTACAAGATGGACTCAATGATGAGCTGTCAATTCAGCTGATCTCCCACAACTACTCTGACTTCCAGCAGCTGGTCAACAAGGCACTTCCACCAGCTGAGTATTGTACCGCCCTCTTCCGCTTCTTCTCCTCCTGATGGTTCTTCATCTTGTGTTCCACCGTGATCGCCCGACTCACCATGGCATTGAAGTCGGGGAAGTCACAAACAGAGAGCTTATCCTGCATCTTTGCCGTCAGTCCATTCATGAACCGATTCTGCTTCTTCTGATCGGTATCAACTTCCTCCGGTGCATATTGGGCCAAGTAGTTGAATTCCCGTGAGTAGTCCATCACCGACTTGCCCAACTGCTTGAGGGCAAGAAACTGCTGCTTCTTGATATCCATGTGTCCTTTCGGGATATGGTATGCCCGGAAGGCCTCACAGAACTCCACCCAAGGCACCTGATGACCGGCGGGCTGCATGACCAGGAAGTTGGCCCACCAAGCCCCAGCGGGACCCTGAAGCTGCTGCGCGGCTAAGAGTGCCTTCTGAGGATCCTCACAGTGGATGAGAGCGAACTTATGCTCCATTGTGCGCAGCCAATCATCAGCCTCCAACGGATCGCTGGCCCGGGAGAAGGTCGGCGGCTGAGTGTGTAAGAAATCCAGGTAGCCATTGGGTCGGCCTTGCCCCTCACCGCAGCCACCTGGAGTGGCCTGATTCTGGACCAACACCTCCAAAATCCTGTTGGTAGTCTGTTGGTTCTGTTCTGATCGCAGCAATACATCCAGCAGGTTGGGAGGAGGAGGCGGATCGCTACCGCCAGGCTGTGATCGCCCAGCGCCATCATCACCTCCCATACCACCGCGGGTCCTCATTCTGTCGCCAATCAAGTCAGACAACAAGAGTCAGACCCACACGGAGGGGATAGGTCCTAAACTTGATAAACCCGCAAACTAACCCCAAGTCAGACTGTAGCACCCCGCACTGGAGTCCAACGAGTCTAACATACCCAAAACACAACTCATGATGCAAAGTGGCATGACACATGCATGATATGATATGAAATGCACGGTTCCAACGCAACCCACACTCACCATTTATATACATAGGGCGGGATATAAGCACTAACTTCTACCTAATGCATGATGCAAGTCCTAATCAATCCCTAAGTGGTTGTCAAGTTTGGGTTCGTCTTCATGCACCTTGCTCTGATACCAGCTTGATAGAGGAGCCGCCCAGACCGTTCCCGGGTTATTTGAATGCTCAGTTATCCTAATCAGATTTGGAGGCTAACAACGGACCGCCGATGGTGCTCGTAGTGTTAGCACCCAAGCCCAATTAAGACGACGGTGAGACCCTTCGAATAACTCGACAACAATCCCGGTATTCCCCCGGTATGCGACCCAAAACTCACCCAGGATCACCCGCATACCGGTTTCTAATGCCGTATCAACTCAATTTGCATAAATGGGGCAACGAACTTGTAACACCCCAAAATTTTGCTTTTCCTAAATTCATGTGTGATTTGGCACTTTGGTGAATTTTTGGAATTTTCTGGAATTTATTTGGATTTATTTGGAATTTATTTGAATTTATTCCATTTTGAAATAATTAAAGAATTAAACTTTGCAAATAAAATTTTGTTGGAAACTCAAATACCCTAAAATATTTTCCAGAATTTTTCTGAGTCTTTTGCTATTTTTAATGAATTAAATGAATTACTGGGAATTATTTTAAATATTAAATCGCTGGAAATTCAACTCGGGTCGAGATCGTTCATCCGATCGAAGTCGGAACCGAAGTCGGACTCGAGTCCGACCGAGCGATCGACTCGACCAAACCCACTACTAACCCAATCGATCCGGCCGCTGGATCGGGATCCAACGGTCGGATTGGACCGCGGCTCGAGCCCGAGTCGGTCGGATCCGCTCAGCGTGAGCAATCGTAGCCGCTCATCGCGACACGTGGACGGTCCCGACCATCGTCTCCGTTCGAATCCCACCGGAGAGCTCCGCCGTGACCAAGCGGGACACGGTTAGGGTTCCGATTCTTGCGCGCACGCGTCGGCAAGATTTAAGGCGTGGACCCGTCCCCGAGAATCGTCGTTCGACGCCGCCCCTTTTTCCCCAAGCCACACCGCCCGAGCCACCGTCTTGGCCGAGGAATTGCTCGCCGTAGTAGGGTTAGGGCTTCGCTTCGGGTTCGTGCGCACGCCGCCGCCGTCAAGCCGTCTCCGCCGTGTTGAAGCCCAGATCTGGAATCGCAAGAGCAAGGCGCATCGGACCGCACCATCCACTTCGCCGGAGACCCTCGGAAACGCCGCACGGAAGGTCGCCGTCCTCGTCTCCGGTAGCCCGAGCCCCGCCGCGCCGCCATCACCAGTGCGAAGCTTCTGGACCGTCCGATTCCGATCGAACGGTAGCGGTGAGTCACGTGCTTCCAAACCCGATTGGATCTGGACCGTTGGATCAAGATCCAACGGCCCACGATCACCTCAGGCCGTAGCAGTGTTATCGTAGGGTTAGATCTGGACCGTCCGATCTAGATCGAATGGCCCACGATCATCGAGTAGTTTTCAACGTGTTAACCCTGGATCTAATCGCGGCCGTTGATTTCCAAATCAACGGACACGATCTTGCCACGTAGAGCGTGCAAGCGCACGTGGGCCGCTGACATGCGGGCCCGCATGTCAGCCGCACCAAGCCGTGCGCCAGTCCACCGTGGACCGTGCCGCCCGTGGACCCAGTCCATGGACCGGACACGTGGCAGCACCTGAGTGGTGCCACGTGGCATGATGACGTCATGCTGACGTCATCATGGAGGCCGTTCGGTGCTGACGTCAGCAGGTCACTGTGGACCAATCACAGGATGACACGTGTCCAGGCTGACGCAATAATTAATTTTCGAAAAAGAAAATGATTTATTAATTCGAAATAATGATTTCAGATTTTGATTCAAACTTCAAACGCTTATAACTTTTGCGTTTCAACTCCGATTTGAGTGATTCAAATTTCTAAATTTGTATAAAATTGAGATCTACCTAAATATGAATTTTATTTAATTTTTGGACTAAAGTTTTTCTCTGCAAAATTATTTAATTGATTATTTAAACTTTAAATAATCATAACTTTTATGCGTTTAACTCCAAATTTGACGATTCCAGTTTCTAAAAATTCATAAAATTATGTTCTCTCTGTTTATGGATTTTATTTGGATGTTTGGACACTTTTTGCCTATTGTTTATTTGTGTATTTGCTATTTGCACGCTTTACGAGTAGACGTTGAAGTGCCGAAGGATTTGAAGGAGAAGTATTGACTCAGATCCAACTCAAGACCAAGAACAAGTACTTTTTGAAGGCAAGTTGTGCTTTGACCATGTTGATCCTATTTCGAAATCTATTTTGATTTAAACTATTGCATGCTAGTTCAATTAGAAAAATACTTTATTTAAACATGGGGTTAGATAAATACCAATTTGCTGTATGACACCTTGATTATTTAAGTATGTGCCATGACCCCTTGTCACCCTAGTTGTGGATTACTACTTGGACATTATTAAATTGCCAACATGGGTTTAGGCGTTGTAGTATCGCTTAGACACACTTTCGTGCTCATGACATGATTTTGGATAATCAAATGTTAATATTGACTTAATGACATATTGAACCTGTTTTGGAAAAGTATCATGTGATGTTGATGGCACGTGGTGCATGGTAATCAAGCGGGGTTTGATAAACGATTTCGGCCAGGGCATGTGGCAAGAGTAATCAGTGGGCAGTTGTGGCATTGGGGATGTTGATTTGGTTCTTCGGGTAGTCTTGCCCTGGTCACCCTAAGGACTTAACCTTGCAAGCCTTTGAACTGGGTCTAACGTGCAACCACATGTCTGTAATGGGACGGACCTAGTTGACTAAGTTGCTAATAACGCACTGTGGGACCTCGGGAGGTCAACTACACCCTTTGTGTAAGTTGTACGGGAGCGCGTCTGGGGTGAGGCCAGTACCCATCTAACGGTTGATTGGCCTAGACTTCGCCTTAGCGAAGGGAAGGGTTAGTGCGCAATAACCGGGAGGACCACTTGTATTGTTAGAAGTTTCCGAAAGACTTTGTTACTGAACTCGCCTTTGTGGTGTTTGATCAGTATCTTGTGGGTAAAGTGCATAACCTCTGCAGAGTTTAGAATCTATTCGAATAGCCGTGTCCGCGGTATTGGACATCGCTCGGGAATTACAGTCAAGGGTTAGATTTTCTCAAAAATAACTTTGGTTTGAAAGGTTGGGCTGGATTAATAATGAAGTTGATGGAAATGTGGCTTAGGATGGGAAAGATGTTTACCAAACTCCTTGAAAAGTTACCTATGCTACACTTGTTTCTACTGCTTCGAATCTACTTATGTTACTTGTCAAATGCTATTTATCGCAAATATACCTTGAGTTATTCCTTTGTACCAAGCCATGCATATA
Organism: Rhipidocladum racemiflorum; assembly: GCA_036346355.1. Classification (NCBI taxonomy): domain Eukaryota; kingdom Viridiplantae; phylum Streptophyta; class Magnoliopsida; order Poales; family Poaceae; genus Rhipidocladum; species Rhipidocladum racemiflorum. The sequence goes on along the minus strand of CM070577.1, from coordinate 46,741,409 downwards.
GTATATTAGCCTCATTCTGCATGACTTGCCGAGTACCAAGTACTCACCCTTGCCTCAACACAACACCAGTTGAAGAGGAGACTACGCCAGCTTTGGAGGAGGAGCTCCAAGAGGAACCGTCTACTTAGGGAAGCGAGCCCAGTCAGTTGCCTGTGGTATACTGGATGGCGCCACGAAGTTATTTGATTTTTCGCTGCTATTATTTCTCTTTTAATAAGTATCGCCCTGCGAGGCGTACATTTGTGACTTGACCATAAGGTCGAGTAACCAGTTTGGTTATTTAAATAAAAGTACTTTATTAGCATCGAATGGTATGATTGTGATATTTACCGATGTTAAGACTGTGTGCACTAGCGCGTTCCTGGACTAGTGTTGAATACACAGAGGGTCCGGATTTGCAAATTCGGGGTCCCGACAGAGGTGGTATCAGAGCCATACTGACCGTAGGCTCAACCCTAAGCTAGAATGGTCGTAGTGAGGATAAAACTTATTTTCTAAAGCTAAAAATTTGTCAAGACAAGAAATGACATCTCGACTTATCCCCTTCTCTCTTTTCTTGTCTCTTGCTGAATTTTTCCTTACCTTGTCACGATTTGAAAATTTCGAGTTCTTACGTGAGCACTCTTGAGACAGATGGAGGAAGAGTTCAACTACGTTGATCTGGGAGTTGGCCACGCTGCAGAACTTTGGCATATGCTACGAACTCTCGGAGATTTTGAGAAGCCCCAATACCAAGTGGAAGTGATCAGACAAGCGGGATTGATCAAGGCTTGTGACGTGAAGATTGAGGTACTGCTAGGAAGAAGGGCCAGTGCAATCGCCCGATACACTGCACTGCCAGGAGGTCTACAATGCAGATGGGTATCCAAGAAGTATCACGACGAGCAATGCGGCACATTACCCGTATCTACGCTAGAGAGTTGGAGAGCACGGTGTTCCGTTATCACCCGCGCAGCAATAACCTTCTTGACCCGAAGGCGATTCAGGATGAGGATGCCATGGTTACACAGTTGGCACGATTTGTTGTCGCCCAGGAGGATGTACTCGATGATACAAGCAAAGAGCTACAGAAGGCCGCAAGGAGATCACGACAGAGAAGAATAGATGGCGGGAAGCTCAAGAGTATGTGTCCCACCTTCTGCAAAGGATTGGAGAGTTAGAGATGGCTTTGTACGGACCGCAACTGCAGCCAAGATTGAGCTACACGAGCCAGATCCTGAGGAGTCGGATCTCGATGAGGACCGCTTCTTCGACTACCACAGATGACACGATTCTTTGGACATGGCAATCGTTTGGCGCCTATGCCGCAAAGATCCGTACCAGGCCGTGGAGGTTTTCTCGATGAGTGAGCGTAGGTTCTATAGTGAGACTCCTTCACCGAGTCGCGTCATAGAATAAAGAGTCACCCTTTAGGCGTTAGACTCCAGTGTTAGTTCAATTTGGATTTTCCTTGTTTGCTGAGTGTGCAGTATGTGTTGCAAGGCCCTTAGGCATTGTAAGCAACCATACCAAGTTATTAATATCATTAGTTAATAAAGTTGGACCTTAAAGTTACACCTTTCGCCCCGCATAAGTTCCATATTACTTGTCTATTCTTGTTTCCCTCTCATCTCTAAAACTTAGAACAAATCGACAGATGGTGAATACCCGCGGAAACTTTGGAAGTAATGGAAGCGGTTCTCGCCCAGCAGAAAACCCCAATGATGGAGCACCAGCACCGCCAGTTGATATGCAGAATTTTGGAGCATTTCTTGCTGCTCAGACTCAGTTGATGCATGCTATGATGCAACAAATGCAACACGCCATCGCTCAGGCCACGGCTAATCAAGTCAATCGGGGACAACGCTAATACAAGACTGTCATAGTTCATGAGGACTCACCCACCCACTTTCTTCGGGAATGCCAATCCATTGGAGGCCGATGATTGGTTAAGGTCAATTGAGAGGAAGCTACACATAGCTCAATGCATAGGAAATGAGAAGGTACTCTACGCTTCTCATCGCTTGGAAGGAACATTGCCGAATGGTGGGAGAATTTACGTGCCACGCAAGAGAACCCTCAAGACATCACTTGGGAAGAGTTCACTACCGCATTCCGCCATTATCACGTGCTGAAGGAATCATGGATCTTAAGAAAGAGGAGTTCAGAGCATCAAGCAAGGTAATCAGCTAGTGGCCGACTACTGAATAAGTTCACACAGCCTAGCACGCTACGCACTTTGAGGATGTAGCGACAGATAAAGCCAGACAGTCTCGTTTCATGAAGTGACTTAACTCAGACTACAAGTAGGGTGATCACCCACACCTTTCAGATTTCCAAGAGTTGGTGAATAAGGCACTTATTCTTGAGGACAAGCGCAAGGAACTGGATGAGAACAGAAGCGCAGGATGCAACAAAGAAGGATCACGCCGAGGCATAGCAGCGCTGAGAGTTGCACCAAATCAATTCTTCGGGATTCCAGCCACAAAATGCAACAAGGACACCGTCACGGCACCAAGACACATCAATCGTAACTACTGCACCCACCCCGCTAGAAACACTACTCCAGGCAACAAGAAGGAACAAGTGAGACGCCGCTACAATCGCAACGAGCCAGACACTTTGCCAACAGCTTGTCCAAAGAAGACAGCAGGAGTGACCCGATTCGCTTCGATCTAGGAACCACCCCAGCTAGGACGCCAAAGACTGTGAGCCACACCCTGCATCGTGGTGAGAGGCCGAGTCAACCATGTCACCGCAGATGCACTGCAGAATGCTACTGACGTCGTCTTGGGTAAGTTACTTGTTAACTCGCACCTGCAGTTTTGTTTGACTTTGGAGCTTCGCATTCGTTTGTTTCGCAAGGCTTTGCTACTAGAAATGATTTGAGGATTGCAAGACTTAGATGCATGCTTTTAGTTCAAACCCCTGGTTCCGAACTCCGAACGAAAGTAGGATGTTCCGGGGTGAGAATACTAATAGATGGAATAGAATTCCTAGCAAACCTTATTATTTTGGAAACCCAGACCTTAGACGTTATATTGGGAATGGATTGGTTATCCAAGCATAAGGCCGTATTGGATTGTGGACGAAGGACTATCTCAGTTGAGAGCCCGTGTGGGAAGAAAGTGGAATTTCAAGCCACTGCAGTTAGAGATGGACAGTTGATGGTTAACAGTACCAAGGCAATCAGCATAGAGGATGTCTCCGTAGTTAATGAGTACCCAGATGTTTTTCCTGAAGATCTACCTGGTATGCCGCCAGACAGGGACATAGAGTTTGTGATAGAGCTTGTACAGTGCACAAAGACCGATAGCAAAGAGACCCTATCGGATGTCCACCGAGGAGTTGGTTGAGATGAAGAAACAAATAGAAGAGTTAATGGAGAAAGGATTTATCGCATCGAGCTCGTCGCCGTGGGGAGCACCGATTTTGTTTGTGAAGAAAAAGGATGGGAGTTTCAGGATGTGCATCGACTACCGTGCACTCAATGAAGTCACCGTGAAGAATAAGTATCCGCTACCCAGATTGATGATTTGTTTGATCACCGAGAGGAGCCGAGTTTTCTCCAAGATTGATCTGAGATCGGGATACCATCGATTGAAGATCCGATCGGAAGATATTCAAGACTGCATTCTCGTCAAGATATGGACATTACGAGTTTCTGATTATGTCCTTTGGGTGACGAATGCGCCCACTTATTTCATGAATATGATGAATAAGGTGTTCATGGAATATTTGGACAAGTTTGTCGTCGTGTTCATAGATGATATCCTAATCTACTCCAAGACAGAGGATGAACATGCCGAACACTTAAGGCGAGTTTTGGAAAAGTCGAGGAACAAAGCAACTTTTCGCCAAGTTCAAGAAGTGTGATTTTTGGAAGGACAAGGTGGAGTTTCTTGGACATGTAATGACCGCAGAAGGAGTCGCCGTGAGACCCAAGCAAAGTAGAAGCTGTGTTACATTGGGAGCGTAGAAGGCGTGACCTGCATTCGAGTTTCCTTGGAATGGCAGGATACTACCGCCGTTTCATCGAAGGCTTCTCGACAATTGCGAAACCTCTTACGCAATTGCTGAAGAAGGAAAAGAAGTTTGCATGGACGCCAATGTGAGAAAGGATTTCAGGAGTCGAAGAAGCGATTGACATCAAGACCGGTGTTAGTTCTACCGGATGTTGCTCAAAGCTTTGATATTTATTGTGACGACGCGCCAAGGACTTGGATGTGTCGGATCTGAATGGAAAGGTCGTAAACTTATGCATCAAGGCGCTTGAGGCCACATGAGGAAAATTATCCGACACATGACCTAGAGTTAGTCCGTAGTGCATGCCTTGAAGATATGGCGTCACTATCTGATTGGAAACAGATGTGAAGTATATACGGATCATAAGAGCCTTAAGTACATATTCACCCAGTCGGATCTGAATATGAGGCAGAGGAGATGGTTAGAGTTGATCAAGGACTATAATGTTGGAATCCATTACCATCCCGGGAAGGCCAACGTAGTAGCCGATGCTCTGAGTCGGAAAAGCCATACCGTGAGTACGATGCTAGCCACAAGTCAGGAGGAGTTATGTGAGGATTTTCAGTAAAATGAAGTTCGAGGTTGTACCTAGCCGATTCTTGGCCGCATTAGAAGTAAAGCCTACTCTAGAGGACCAGATCCGAGAAGGGCAGAAGGATGATGACAAGATCCGCAGGATTAAGTCCATCAAGGAGGAAGGCAAGGCAGAGGACTTCAAGTTGGATGGGCAAGGCACGTTGTGGATGAAGGATCGCATTTGTGTGCCTAACAAGAAGGAGTTAAAGCAACTGATTTTGGAAGAAGCCCATGACTCCAAGTACTCAATTCATCCTGGAAGCGCCAAGATGTATCAGATCTCAAGGAGAGATTCTCGTGGCCGAGTATGAAACGTGAAGTTGCCGAGCATGTTGCATTGTGCGACATATGCCGTAGAGTCAAGGCAATGCATCGAGACCGGCGGGATTGCTACAATTTGAAAATACCTAAGTGGAAGTGGGAGGAAATCGGAATGGATTTCATTACCGGTTTGCCTAAGACTCAAGGAGGTTATGACTCCATATGGGTTATAGTGGATCGCTTGACTAAAGTAGCCCATTTTATCCTCGTGAAGACCACTTACTCGGAGATAAGTTGGCGAGAATTGTACATGATCAGATCGTCTGTTTGCACGGTGTGCCAAAGAGGATTGTATCAGACAGAGGTACCCAATTTACCTCAAGGTTTTGGAATAAGTTGCATGAAGCCATGGGAACCCGCTTGAACTTCAAGATACCTTATCATCCGCAGACGGATGGATGCATCGAAAGAGTCAACCAGATTCTCGAGGATATGTTAAGAGCTTGTGCATTGGCTTATGCTACCTCTTGGGATAAGAGTTTGCCGTATGCCGAGTTCGATTACAACAATAGTTACCAGGCTAGTTCTGAGATGTCACCTTTGAGGCCTTTGTATGGTCGACCCTGTTGGACACCATTGAATTGGAATGAGACAATTGAACGATGTGTCTTTGGGCCGATATTCTTCAAAAGGTGAAGAGCGATTGCCGTGATTAGGAAAGGTTGAAGATAGCCCAATCACGGCATGTAAGAGTTATCTTTGACAACCGTCGCCGAGACTTGAGTTTTGAACCGGAAGATTTTGTATACCTCAGAGTTACGCCTCTTAGGGGAGTTAAGAGGTTCCATGCCAAAGGGAAACTCGCACCCCGTTATGTGGGACCATTTAAGATTTTGAGCCGCAGAGGCGAAGTTGCCTATCACCGGAGTTGCCCACGATCGTTAGCAGGAGTACATGACGTATTCCATGTGTCCCGATTGAAGAAGTGTCTCCGAGTACCGAGGAATGTACATCGCTAGAGTCAATTGAGTTGCAAGAGGATTTGACTTATAAGGAGCATCCCGTGAAGATTTTAGACACAATGGATCGAGAAACTAGAAACAAGTCAACCCGTTTCTGTAGAGTGCAGTGGAGCAACCATGCAGAGAGCGAAGCGACTTGGGAGCCAAGAGGATTTGAAGAAAGAGTTTCCAAACCTATTCTCAGAGTAAGCCCTGAATCTCTGGGACGAGATTCTATTAAGAGGAGGTTTGTAACACCCCAAAATTTTGCTTTTCCTAAATTCATGTGTGATTTGGCACTTTGGTGAATTTTTGGAATTTTCTGAATTTATTTGGATTTATTTGGAATTTATTTGAATTTATTCCATTTTGAAATAATTAAAGAATTAAACTTTGCAAATAAAATTTTGTTGGAAATATTTTATTTGAGTCCCAAATACCTAAAATATTTTCCGTAATTTTTCTCGAATTTTTACGAGTCTTTTGCTATTTTTAATGAATTAAATGAATTACTCGGAATTATTTTAAATATTAAATCGCTGGAAATTCAACTCGTCGAGTATCGTTTCATCCGACCGAAGTCGAACCCGAGTCGGACTCGAGTCCGACCGAGCGATCGACTCGACCAAACCCACTCCTAACCCGATCGATCCCGACCGTTGGATCGGGATCCAACGGCCCGGATTGGACCGCGACCGCTCGAGCCCGAGTCCGGTCGGATCCGTCGCGCGTGAGCAATCGTAGCCGCTCATCGCGACACGTGGACGGTCCCCGACCATCGCCTCCGTTCGAATCACCGGTAGGAGAGCTCCGCCGTGACCAAGCGGGACACGGTTAGTGTTCCGATTTGCGCGCACGCGTCGGCAAGATTTAAGGCGTGGACCCGTCCCCGAGAATCGTCGTTCGACGCTGCCCCTTTTTCCCCAAGCCACACCGCCCGAGCCACCGTCTTGGCCGAGGAATTGCTCGCCGTAGTAGGGTTAGGGCTTCGCCGTTCGTCGCCTTGCCGCCGCCGTCAAGCCGTCTCCGCCGTGTTGAAGCCCAGATCTAGAATCGCAAGAGCAAGGCGCATCGGACCGCACCATCCACTTCGCCGGAGACCCTCGGAAACGCCGCACGGAAGGTCACCGTCCTCGTCTCCGGTAGTTCTGAGCCCGCCCGCCGCCATCACCGCGAAGCCTTGGACCGTCCGATTCGATCGAGCGGTAGCGGTGAAGTCACGTGCTTCCAAACCCGATTGGATCTGGACCGTTGGATCAAGATCCAACGGCCCACGATCACCTCAGGCCGTAGCAATGTTATCGTAGGGTTAGATCTGGACCGTCCGATCTAGATCGAATGGCCCACGATCATCGAGTAGTTTTCAACGTGTTAACCCTGGATCTAATTGCGGCCGTTGATTTCCAAATCAACGGACACGATCTTGCCACGTAGCCTAGGCGCGCGCGTGCGTAAGCGCCGTGGGCGGCGACATGCGGGCCTGCATGTCGCCGCACTAAGCCGCGGCGCCACCACCGTGGACCGTGCGCCGCGTGGACCCAAAGTCCATGGACCGGACACGTGGCAAAGACTGAGTGGTGCCACGTGGCATGATGACGTCATCGCGACGCCATCATGGAGGCCGTTCGGTGCTGGCGTCAGCAGGTCACCGTGGACCAATCACATGATGACACGTGTCCAGCCGACGCAATAATTAATTTCCAAAAGAAAATGATTTATTAATTCGAAATAATGATTTGATTTTGATTCAAACTTCAAACGCTTATAACTTTTACGTTTCAACTCCGATTTGAGTGATTCAAATTTCTAAATTTGTATAAAATTGAGATCTACCTAAATATGAATTTTATTTAATTTTTGGACTAAAGTTTTTCTCTGTAAAATTATTTAATTGATTATTTAAACTTTAAGTAATCATAACTTTTATGCTTTTAACTCCAAATTTGTGATTCCAGTTTCTAAAAATTCATAAAATTATGTTCTCTCTGTTTATGGATTTTATTTGGATGTTTGGACACTTTTTGCCTATTGTTTATTTGTGTATTTGCTATTTGCACGCTTTACGAGTAGACGTTGAAGTGCCGGAAGGATTCGAAGGAGAAGTATTGACTCAGGATCCAACTCAAGACCAAGAACAAGTACTTTTTGAAGGCAAGTTGTGCTTTGACCATGTTGATCCTATTTCGAAATCTATTTTGATTTAAACTATTGCATGCTAGTTCAATTAGAAAAATACTTTATTTAAACATGGGGTTAGATAAATACCAATTTCTTTGTATGACACCTTGATTATTTAAGTATGTGCCATGACCCCTTGTCACCCTAGTTGTGGATTACTAGTTGGACATTATTAAATTGCCAACATGGGTTTAGACCGTTGTAGTATCGCTTAGACACACTTTCGTGCTCATGACATGATTTTGGATAATCAAATGTTAATATTGACTTAATGACATATTGAACCTGTTTTGGAAAAGTATCATGTGATGTTGATGGCACGTGGTGCATGGTAATCAACCGGTTTGATAAACGATTTCGGCCAGGGGCATGTGGCAAGAGTAATCAGTGGGCCAGTTGTGGCATTGGGGATGTTGATTTGGTTCTTGGGTAGTCTTGCCCTGGTCACCCTAAGGACTTAACCTTGCAAGCCTTTGAACTGGGTCTAACGTGCAACCACATGTCTCAGAATGGGACGGACCTAGTTGACTAAGTTGCTAATAACGTGCACTGTGGGACCTCAGGAGGTCAACTACACCCTTTGTGTAAGTTGTACGGGGAGCGTCTGGGCCGAGGCCAGTACCCATCTAACGGTTGATTGGCCTAGACTTCGCCTTAGCGAAGGGAAGGGTTAGTGCGCAATAACCGGGGAGGACCACTTGTATTGTTAGAAGTTTCCGAAAGACTTTGTTACGGGAACTCGCCTTTGTGGTGTTTGACTGTATCTTGTGGGTAAAGTGCATAACCTCTGCAGAGTTTAGAATCTATTCGAATAGCCGTGTCAGCGGTATTGGACATCGCTCGGGAATTACAGTCAAGGGTTAGATTTTCTCAAAAATAACTTTGGTTTGAAAGGTTGGGCTGGATTAATAATGAAGTTGATGGAAATGTGGCTTAGGATGGGAAAGATGTTTACCAAACTCCTTGAAAAGTTACCTATGCTACACTTGTTTCTACTGCTTTCGAATCTACTTATGTTACTTGTCAAATGCTATTTACTGCAAATATACCTTGAGTTATTCCTTTGTACCAAGCCATGCATATAGTATATTAGCCTGCATTCTGTGCATGACTTGCTGAGTACCAAGTACTCACCCTTGCCTCAACACAACACCAGTTGAAGAGGAGACTACGCCAGCTTTGGAGGAGGAGCTCCAAGAGGAACCGTCTACTTAGGGAAGCGAGCCCAGTCAGTTGCCTGTGGTATACTGGATGGCGCCACGAAGTTATTTGATTTTCCGCTGCTATTATTTCTCTTTTAATAAGTATCGCCCTGCGAGGCGTACATTTGTGACTTGACCATAAGGTCGAGTAACCAGTTTGGTTATTTAAATAAAAGTACTTTATTAGCATCGAATGGTATGATTGTGATATTTACCGATGTTAAGACTGTGTGCACTAGCGCATTCCTGGACTAGTGTTGAATACACAGAGGGTCCGGATTTGCAAATTCGGGGTCCCGACAGAACTCGAAACCCCACAACCAAAGTACGCAACGCGGAAGCATAACTACCCAAAACAACACCGGCACGAAGACAAAACCCGGCAAGAATCCAACAACACCAAAAACATACCCGACAACCACCCAACCCCGAAAGAACAAACGGGATAAAACGAGAGCACAAAGGTACACTAAAGATTTGCATAAAAGTAGCCAAAGGTTCAGTGTAGTCATCACATAGTTTAAACCAGCTGTACAACAAAATCTGACACACACTACTAATCTAGCAAAAGTACAACTCTTTCGGAAGTGTCCTGCCCCTGAACACTTCCGGAAGTAAGCCACAGCGCAGGTAGCCTCTACTCGGTGCCCCGCCCGGTCACCGAGAGGCAGTACGGACAGAACTCACATCCGTCCGGATCCTCACCTGAAAACCACAAAGCAGAAGCATGAGTACAGAGGGTACTCGCAAGACTTACCCGTGGTCCATATATGACCGACTCGAAGGAACATGCATTCGGATGTAGCAAGGAATCAAGATTTACGGTAAAAAGTGCGAAAAAGCCTAACTTTGTTGTTTAATTACATTCCACTACTCCATTCACAAATTTTATAGTATTTGTAGACAACACCTATTACTAGAGTGGAATCTAAAACGTTACCATTAAAGTAAAGCAAGCAACCTCATAAACAAGTACCACCATCCAACCAACTAGCATTAAGTTCAAGTTATTACTACGTTGAAGTGTGCTAAGATCAAGCGTGCTCATGGAGCGCGGCAGTTCGAATCGCTTATTCACCCTGCAGGGGATCATCAATCGCACGACATGTGCCACAAGGAACCTCATGTCAACCCTCCTCCCATCCATACCAACCCGTTGGGGCATCTTCATGCGGTCGAGCACCTAGCACCCCCTCGAGCGGCCCAAGCCCGGCTTGGCCCTCGAGAGTCGGCCTAAGCCTCGCCCTCAACCACGCCCAACTGCATGAGGGCATGGCCCATCGAATGGCATGCGATGAAAGAATAGCTTACCGTCCCATTTCCGGCATGTGATCAACAAGGTGTGCTCGATCAAAGGGCAAACAACGGATCGGTCCTCAACCGACATGGGCGAGACTACCACACTTGAGTCTCCACACCCAAGTGAACTGTTGGGGAACGCGGTATGCTACACTAGCACAAATTAAAATTTCTACCACAAACCAGAAAAGCTACTCGCAAGAAGGGGATCATAGATCTATTACCACTAGACGCGCAGTTGCGGAATCCTTCGCACGTCGTTGTAGTGGATCGTTCTCGGCGTGGATCGTCCTCGCCGCGGATCATCCTCGCCGCGGATCATCCTCACCACGAATCATCCTCGCCGCGGATCATCCTCGCCACGGATCGTCCTCGCCGCGGATCATCCTCTCCACGCCGCAGTAGCAGCAGCGTCACCACAGCAGTCCACACGTCCGGGGATGGAACGCCGTGCGTCGTTGTGCAAGCATCGAGTCGCTCGGCAGGGGCAACGAGAGGAGGTGGCTAGGGTTTCTGGCGAAACACTTCTAAACCGCACAAAAGTGTGTGTTGCGCCCAGCCTCCTCCCCTCCTTATATAGCCACGAGGTAAACCCTAGGCAGTCAGGGCCCATCTACGCGCTAAGCCCACGAGGTCCATTAATTACGGATCCAATCCGAATTAATGCGTCCCAGCCCGTTAAGTGTGTGACCCTGTAGGTTCATGTACATTTGGACATGGATTCGGAAAACCCCTTTTCTAATCCAATAGTCGGTAGCGGCTCCTTGCAGAGCATGCCAACTCCCAAACGCATATAATTAAAGTACTGATGTAATAATCCCTTTGCCAAACTATATGAATATCAAACTCAAGGCGAGAAGCATGTCATCCTTTGACAGTTCAATCCATCTCTCGTATCCGTGATATATTAATAAGTTGTGATTGACTTCTCAACCACGGCATGGCCATGCACTTCCTTAATCATATCACACGAGTGGCCTAGACATATATCTCCGTTACATTGGAGTGGCAAATTCCATCTTGACTGCTCACTTCCCTCTACATGTTTCATAGTAAACATGAAAGCTACCTTTATAACTATCCGGTTAGGAAATAGTGTTTGGTAACCCCAAGGTAAACTATTACACATGTAGGGAATATGACAATCTCAAGTCTAAGGATCATACATCTACTATGTATGAGATATACTGATGACACATAAGAATGTAACATTCTCGCAGTGTCCCATTGTGGGTCTATCTAAAACATGTTCTTCAACATGCGTCCACAATGTATTGATGATATCTCCATATCCCATGATCTATGAAACATGATCATCCAACAATACATGTGCTGATCTATTCATCGTTGTCCTATACGATGATATCCGATCAGAGATATTTATCGAATTATATCAATAAGTAAAGAGCTTCAGAAATAAGTCACACACTTGTTGATCAAAACAATGATATACATTCATTGGACCAATAATCATATTATTATTCATAAAACATAGTCATGTTACAATCATCCATATGATTACCTCAAGGGCATAACACTAACATGAACCAACCTCTCGCCCGGTCCCATTTCAATTTCCATTTCCCCTCATAACCATAACCATTGCAACCAATACTATGAAGTGTAATGATCTCAAGCGATGGAACCCGACACCTAAGCAAAGTTAAGCGTGGACACAATATATTTACCCATACTAGCTCCAAAGGAGGTGTTCAACAATATCAAAGGAGTGTATGTGCAACAAATAGGATCTAGTACCCCTTCCACAGTTCAATTCCTAATGCATGACTTAATCATCCAATAAGCTGTTAATTCACAAAAATAAATTACATAACGGGTTGAATATGCTTAGGTGCTTGCCTGATGCTTCTGCTTGAGTATCAACCACAAGTTGCTCTTCGGCAACCCCCTCAACCACGGTCACGTCGGTCACCGCGGTCTCATTCTCTACACGAACATCATGCATGAATAAGATGCATGCAATGCAAAAGAAACGAAAAACAATGCATTCCCCACCGAAACAGACCAGGCAAACCCGGACAGTCCGGATATTTCATCCGGATAGTCCGGATAAGCCAGACATTCCGGGCAATTTGTCCGGACACTCTGGACATGGCGCATTTCGCCCCAAAGACCTAAGAGATTGGAGTGGTTTCCCAGTTCTACGGCACCACGAGAACCCGATCTACAACTTTCCTACACGCGGCTAAGCCGGAGAAGCTCCGAGCTAGCTCAAACCACGACAAAACTAGGCGCATTTGGGTAGCCCATGGCCAAAACTAAATCCGACGCTTAGAATGGCATCATCTACCCCCGATCTCTCACCCTACACCCTACATTGCCAAAACCACCCCAAACCCAACCACCCACCAAAACCCTAACACTCCCAAAGTTTTACCCCCAAACCCCAATCTACATGCCAAACCCCAAATCCACCCCCATTGATGCCCTAGAACCCAAGAACCCACGAATCAAGGTCCAAGAAGAGGTCTCACATTCAAGGAGGATGAAAGAGAAGGAGGGATGGCCGGCTAAGGGAAGGGAGACGCTGGCTTGGAGGGGAGCTTGAGGACGCCGGGGTGGAGAAGTCACCGGGGAGGTGCACGGGAGGACGCCGGAGTGGGGAGCTCACCGGAGACGAGCTTGAGGTGGAGGAGGAAATGCACGGGCAGTGGAGAGCAATAAGTGTGAGGTGAAGTGAGTGAGGAGCCAAGAAATGGGACTTTTATACTCAACCCCCGCAATGTCCGGACTCTCCAGATGTTTAATCCGGAGACTCCGGGTTGGGGTATTCGGTAGAATTAACACGAACACTCCGGACAATTAGTCCGGATACTCTGGGTTGAGGTGTTCGGGCGAGCTAATCCGGATACTCCGGACATTTAACCCGGACATTCCGGGTTAGGGCTTTCGGTAGACCCAATTTGGATACTCCAGATGATTTATCCGGATACTCCAGGTTATATCCGGACATTCCGGATGTTTAATCCGGATACTCCGGATTTCCCAGAATTTTTGAATTTGGGGCCTTAACATTCTACCTTTCTTGGCATCCATGGCGTTGTGCCAGCCCACGGTGGACTGGGGAGTGGGGGGGCTAGGGGACTCATGGTGTCATGGGGAGTAGAGTGTGCCCTAGCCCCCCTTTACCTGCCGCTTGGTCCATCCTTAGGTCCGATGTCCCATGGTGAACAGTACAACATTCCATAGAAAGCAGCTCGATATTCCATGGTGGACGCACCTGACATTTCAAGCAACAGCAAGCAAGTAGGGTGGTTTTCTTTGTAGGAGCTGGTTGGAAGCATGACACCAAAGTTAAAACCTCGCTTTGATACCAATTGTTGGATTTGAATCACGTAGCAGAAACGTTGGTGCTAGATTGTAGAGAGGAACGAACGTGCAAAGCAGAACAAGTAGCAGCGAAGATTCCCTCCTTGCGGTGCTTCAAGATGCATGCGGTGCTTACACTAGCAAAGCTAGGAAGCCTGCATGCATGCATGCCCCATGCAGTAGGGTGGCTTTACGAACAGTTGGGAGTTGTTCTGATCTAGCTTCGTGTACGCACGGTTGAAGTTCTTCTATTTGCCACACCAAATTCCATGGCTTTTTCTGGTTTTTTCATTACTATTTATACTAGAGATTACATGCTAACTTGGATAGCAATCCGAACTCTTAATCCTAGTAGACTCAATGGACTCAATCAAAACTTGTAGAATTTGAACCTTCCAAATCTAGAACTCAACTATCTTTACAAGATTAGTTCTAACAGGAAGGGCCAAGCACTTTTGACGGATACTCCAGGAGCTCATGAAAGTCTTCGAGGTAGGGCTGTCAAAAAAGCCTGAGGCTCATGAGCTACTCAAACTCGGCTCGTGAGAGGCTCAATTCGCACTCGGTTTGAGCTCCAAATGAGCCAAACTCAAGCTTGATCCCGAGCTCATGAGCCACACCGAGTTGAGCTCAAATAGCTTTCGAGCCTACTCAAGCTTAGACTGAGCTTCCTTGAGCCAAGATTACTTAAGCTTATTATTACCAAGCTTACTCGAGCTTATTACCGAGCCTACCGAGGTTACCAACCTTACCGAGCTTACTCGAGCTTACCGAGCTTACTTGAGCTTACCGAGCTTACCTAGTTTGCTTGAGCCGAGCTTGAGCGTACTCGAGCTTGGACCAACCTGAGCTCGAGTCTAGCTCCAGGCTCGAACCCCAACTCAAGCTCGGCTCGATCTTGAATTGAAGTCGAGCTTGGAGGGTCAAGCTCGCTTGAGCTCAGCTCGTTAATAGCCATACTCCTAGGTAGAAATGAGTTGTGTGGTTAGTGGTTAAGGGTGATTGTTGCCCCTTTATTGTGTCCGAGTTTGCGTTAGTTGTGTCTTAGGTAGGTGGGAGTTGTGTTACTCCTCATAATAAGTGTCTGGTGTGAGAGCCCATAAGGCCTATTAGATATAGACGTGAGATCATTTGTAATGGGTAACCATGAATTTGAGAAAATTCAAAGAACCCAAGTGCTTTTGTTGTAAGGGATTTATACAATTGCCCCCTTGGGATTGAGAGTTGTTCTCTACTCCTTTGTTCTTATGAATCCTTTTGATTGTAGAAACATGTCTACTTTTGTGTGATTCAGTAGACATCGATCAATGTGTGTGGTTCAGCGAATTAATTTGTCATAGGTTGTTGTTTTGACAACGGTTAGCCATTGGCTCGTCAACTTGCACAAATCAATTTATCTTGTCTACTTGTAGCTAATTATCCCCAACAATCATATATATGTCTAGAAGATCGGGCACCCCCAGTATCAAGTGGCCCATTTAGGATGGCTTCTGGCTTTTCCCAGTGAAAAGGTAAAGCCGAAGACAACCCAAATGGGGCCACTGTCTGCACTCTGCACTCTATAGAACAAGGCACTGGATATGGTTGAAGCGGCTTCAATAAAAGAGTGGACCTGCGAACTTGAAGAGAATCTCTAGACCGCACAAGACATGTCCGGTCACCAGACCCAACCACGCCTACACTTCCCTATCATAACGGGCCATGCAAGCATGGCTATAATTATGGTCGGGCCTGACAGGGCATGGCCTGGCACAACCCAGCATGATTACGGCCTGTTTAGCCAGTTTATTAAAAAATATAGCCATTTTTAACTATTGGATGATTAAAAAAATCCCCATTTTCCCCCAATAAATAGGGTAGAACCCCCCTCATTTCCCCACAAGCAAACTTGCAATCTCCTCTGCATTCTCTTGTAAAAATTCTCTTGATTTTGGTGATAATGTGGTAAAATTCAAAATAGTTTTGCCAAAAATCAAAAAATTCCAAAATTCGGATTCCAACTTCTATCAAGAAACAAGGTAAGAATTAATATTGATTTAATTTTTCAGTTTTATTATTATTTTCAATGAGATAAAATTAATAATAGCGCAATTATTTCTTGCAGTTTTATTCATGGAGAACTAGGATTTTGCATCCTTCCCAGCTTTTGATTTCGAGATTTTACCCAAGGATCTTCTTGCATCCTATCAAGCTGAAGAAGCTAAAGTACATGTACCATCCTCAGGCTCTACAAGCGTCGTGTCGGCGTAGGCAAAAAGATTAAGACGTAGTACATCGGGAGTTTGGGAATATTTCGAGCAGATTTTTGAGACATCAGACAACGTTTAGAGCAGGTATGCTATTTGTAAATATTCTAAGCATAAATTAACTACAAATTCTTTAGGTGTAATGGGGCACTTGAAGAGACATGTTGAGAGCTGTAGAAAAAAGGGAAATAGCTATCAAACAAACGCAGCTACAGTACAACCCCAATGGTATTGTACGTCATTGGGACTACAATCTCTTTATACTTTGGTGAGTCACCAGCATTTGAAAACTATATTAAGATCGCTTATAATCCTAGGTTTTCTACAGTTCTAGATAGACAACAACTATAAATCTGATTAAATACTTCAATAATTATCGCGGTAAGCTAAAAGAGCTATTTAATACATGTACTTTTCTTGTGTCTTTGACATCAGACATCTGGAGTGGTGGAGTTAAAGAGGATTACCTTAGTTGCTCATTACATGAACAATAACTGGCAACTAGGGAAGAGAATTATAGGATTCAAATTAATTGACGTAGCACACACTAGTAAGAATATTGATGATTGTATTGTAAAAGTTGTGGAAGATCTTGGCCTCACAGATAAAATTTTGCAATAACGTTAGATAATGTTGTAGCAAACACTTCTGCAATGAAAATTCTTACTCCACTTTTTAATAAATATGTCTATATTTCTTGTTACATCAGCGTTGTGCTTGCCATATTATTAATTTTATAGTTAAATTTGGTTTGAAGATTTTAAACCTGTATATTGAAAATTTTCACACTGCAATATCTTTCTTAAATAATTCTAGTTAACAATTAGTAGTATATATGAACTATTGTGTTGCAGTGGATGTACATCCACGTAAGTTTAGATTGGATATGACAGTTAGATGGAACTCTATGCTTAAGTCACTCCTACCCTATAAGGAAACATTTCCTGTTTTTATTAGTACGCACTATCGTAGCCGAGATGGTCAGCCGCTACTCACAAAGTAACATTGGTATGTTGTTAATAACTTACTGTCATTTTTGGAACTTTTTTATGATTTCACTATTGTTTTATCAGGAGTTTATTACTCAACCTCTCCTTTAATTATACATCATATTCTAGAAACTGCTACTCACTTAAGGAATTACGAAAACAATATTATTTTGTGTGGAACTCTTTGTGCTATGAAAACAAAAATATTGAAAAAAAATTCCTTTATTATATGTATTCGTATTTATTTTAGATCCTAGAGCTAACGCTCGAGGATTTGGTAATGTTCACTCACATTTAAGTGATGCGATGGGCACTGATTATTCTAGTTATTTTTCAAATATTCGTGCTAACTTATCTTATGATTATGCTAAGCACGATCAAAAGTTTGGTGGAGTTTGCCTGCAGCGACCTCCACCAGCACCCAAACTGGTAAGAAGAAAACTGCTTGGGGGAAAGATGAAAATTTTTTTAAATATACTATATTTTATTCCAAATTGCAGAAATAAATTTCAGTCACAAGAAATTTCAGTTTTATACGTCTGTCGCCTGTCCATCGGGCGATATAAGCCTGTCGCCCGATGGACGGGCGACAGGAGACCTTTCGTGTTTTCTGTCGCACGTTAGACGGGCGACAGCCTTCTGTCGCCCGATGAACAGGCGACAGATTAAAAATCCCCCGTTGGACGGGCGACATTATTGTTGTCGCCCGTCCATAGGGCTTAATTTATATACCATTTTTGATATTTTTGTTAGTTTTTATGAGAATTTTTTTTAAAATATATTATATTTTATTCCAAATTGCAGAAATAAATGTCGCAAGAAATTTCAGTTTTATACGTCTGTCGCAAGAAATTTTCGCTTTTATGATCTAGAAAAAATAATGTATAAATTATTAAGTAAGGAAAATAGGAATCGCAATAACCCTAAGATTGTCAACGATAACTTCTAACCCTTTTCAGCAGCCCGTAAAATATCTGGTTCGGACGTAATTTTCCGCAACAATCCAACATGTTGACGGTTTGCTATATGGAGTACCATATTATGGAGAAATATGTTTTTTACACCTTTCTTTCGTACGCAAATAAACTGTCGTAATAACCCTAAGTATCATTGTCAACGGTCACATGTAACCATTTTGGGCACCCCGTAAAATATCTGGTTCGATTGTAATTTTTCGGAACAGTACAACATGTTGGCGGTTTGCTATATGGAGTACCATATTCTGGAGAAATTTGTTATTTTGACCTTTATTTGATATGCAAACATACTGTCGTAATAACCCTAAGTATTATTATCAACGATTATTTCTAACCCTTTTCGGTAGCCCGTAAAATATCTGGTCTGTATGTAATTTTTCTATTATATGAATAGTTCAACACAAGAAAACTTTAGCCAAAGTGTCAAAATCATTGCAAGCATTGGGAATAGCAGAATTTTTTTTAAATAATATTATTTTAATCAAAATTTACAGAAATAATATGCCGAAAAAGAAAATAGCAAAACTACCCCCCTGTGTCCATTTGAATTGGCGACAGGAGCTGCTGTCGCCAATTCAAATGGCGACAAGGGGCATCCAGCCTCTGGCTGCGTGGGGCAGCAGTAGAAATGTCGAGTTTGCCCCCTGTCGCCAATTCAAATGGCGACACCCCCTGTCGCCAATTGAAATGGACATAGGAGGGCAAACTCATAACAGTATATATAATATAAAGTAATAAAACTGAGGTAAACTAATAAAAGTTACACAATATTCTGGGCATGTATTCTGGTTGAGACTGTCAGTTGAGAAGCCATTTCGATGCGAGCATGAGAAAAGACAGTATTCTGGTTTTGAGGTGGCCCATCTCCACTCCTGCTCAACTCGTAATTATTTTTTGAAGACTTCGTGTAGTTATCTTCAAAGATGTGAAATATATGTACGGTACACTGTACCGATAGATGGGGAGCAATAAGAATGTACTGAATTGCATACGGCTTAGAAATGCTAAACAACAATGGCATGTACGGCACACTCTACCGAGTATACGGGACTAAACGTAACATGCATTAGGGAGAGGAAACAGCAATAAGGGCCCTTCTCTGACACTTCACTGAGTGCAACGAGGATATTTTCCCTTACGCAACTTTTCAGCTCCTGCCGCTCTGGCCCTAGCTGCCCTCTCACGCTTTCTCTCGCACTCAGCCTCCCTCTCCGCTGCATGGCGCTGCCGTTCGGCCTCCCTCTGTGCATGCATATGTTCCAAATGCTGTTGGCGCTTCTCCTCCTCATCCTGCTCACACCACTGCTGCTCCACGATAGCCCTCTGATGCGAGTACTCACGATTCCGCCTCCTCTCCATCTCGGGAGTTTATTCCGCGCCGTAGAATCAGATGAACTTGCACAGTGGAGGCTGCAATTAGTCACATCACACGGTGTGATGAGGACATCACTACCATGCATACGGCCATGCCTACAAACCCAATTGAAGCCAACAATGTAATACAAGGGCCAATTACTCGAGCTCGCGCACGTCAATTCAATTACCAGGTGAATGCGTTCCTCGGGTTGCATACAAATAATTTAATGAATGGAATGCTATTTAATCCTTGTGATGATTTTATTGTCCTTAGGAACCAAGGAGAAGGACTCCCAAACGTCAAGCATGAAGCTAATTCTTCCGGTGCACAAGTTCAACTCGGATTCGGCCTCCGGGACAGCACCAACTTCAAACGACCATAACTTTTGATCCACAAGGGTGTTTGAGGTCTATGAGTACTGGTTTGAAAGGTTTCGACGTCCTCTTTCCAACGGATCCGGCCCCACCTCCAAATTCCTTACGAGTCAACAGGAATCTGCAAAACAAGTTCGGTCATCTTTCCAAATCCGAGTCAAACTAGGAATAAGAGTCCTATTCGGCCATGGAAGTGTTTTGGACGCCCCAAGCTTGGTTTTGGCCTCCTATTTCTCCTATAAATAGATAGGGAGTCCCCCAAAATAACTTGGGTTTTGGTTATTTGATAGTTTAGCCTTTTGCTACTATTTGAGTCTTTTAGACGTGCTCAACAGCCGCCTAACAAGCTCCTTGTATCGGAACCCCAACTTTTCTATACTTCATCTATATTTGCAATTTTAGATTGCTTTTGCCTTGTTCTTGCTTGTTCTTCGATTGCTTGCAGGAATTGATCTTCGTGATCAGGTTGATCGTGCCCACGGCAAGATCAATAACCATCTGGAGTTGGTTTAGCGATTGCTAAGGCGCATCGTCGTTGTACGTTGTAGTCGGATCGTCAAAGTCGTCTCCTCCCAAATCGAAGGTTATTATTCTCATCGAAAGATCGGGACACCCAGTGTTACATCAAGTGGTATCAGAGCTTCAGTTGATCGGTGAGAATATCAGTGCCTTAGGTTAGTTTTGATTTCTGTCCTAAATTGAAAACTACTCCACAAAAAATTCAACCTTTAGTTTCAATCTGTTATTTTAGTGAGTTTTGTTAGGTTTTGATCCATTAGAGTCCATGTTTTAGTTGCTGATCTTTCCTTTCCTTCGCGTAGCTTCAATACTTCAATTCTGTCCAGTTTAGTATTTCAAGCATAACTTTCACATACGAACTCGGATTTTTGTGTTCTTGCACTCTAATGAAAGCTGAGGATATAAGCTTCAATTCCTTCCACTGTCAATCAATCAAATTCGGTGATCTTCAAACATTAATCTAGGCGACAAGTTTGCTGCCCTAGAAAAACATCAGTACACCTACCTTTGGGAACCAATTCATCCTTTGTGTACACTCTGATCCTATTTGAGACTAGCTTGTTGATATTGCTTAGGGTCAGCTCTACTTGATACATTGCACAATCTTCGCTTATCATATCATCTTATCTTGTGACACCAAGTTAGGGATTCCAAAACTTTTTGTTCGTACTAGTGTTGGCGAAAGTCACCAAAAGAGAGAAAAGAGAAAGAGCCAAAAGGCCGAAAACAAAAAAGGGAAAAGAAAAAGAAAAAGAAAATTGTGGCGGTCGCACTATATTGAGCAAAACCCTAATTTGTGTTCGTTACTTTTAGGTTGTGCAATTTATTAATTAGTGAGCAATCTTGTGCCCTTCTTACATTCTCAAAGCAATAAGTTAGCGTCTCCCTACGACTTGTGCAATAGAGCTTTTGGTGCATCACTTATATTTTATAGCTCATTCCTTGATTGCATAAGTGCCATTATCTTTGCGTGTGTGTTGCCTTCAAATTCACTTATATCTATGAGATCGGCAACTAGGGCTTGTGAATTCTAGTTTGGATCATTACTTATCATTACAATAACTAGAATTATCAGATTGCATAGGAAATAAATTTTGCCTATCCAAGCTCCACACCCAACCTCGTACATTTGTTCTGGTCCCCTGGCAATCGCTTTATCCAAGCTTCGGAGAACTTTTGACCACGCCAACGGCCGTCAACACCTGCTGCATGTAAGAACTTGTAAGAGCTTTGGTTATAGGCTTGATTGTTGAGAGAATTGCCACCACCTCCTTGTAGTTGATAGGAACATTATACTTGTTATATTGTTTTCTTTTCTTCTACTAACCATGTTAGGTGATGAGGATTCGATGCATCACTCTCCACGCCAAAGGGAATTGTTGCTAGAATGTTGATGCAAGAAGACCGCCTTCTGTATCGAGACCGCTCAGGAGTTGCTAACACTAATCTTGCTACTATTTTGTCTAGACTTGATAAGCTTGCAGTGCACGCTCTAACTTCCAATCCTCCACCTCATCTTCTAAGCAAAATAAATGGCATACTACATGCTCAGTACATGTTGATGATGATTCCCTAGATAAGGTTAAATTCGCCATTCCACCTTTTAATGGTCATTATGATCCTGATGCCTATATTAATTGGGAGATAGCAGAGACAAAGAATTTGGCAAGTATGATTTGTCTGAAAATGAAAAGATTAGGATTGTGCTAGTGTGCTAAATGAATATGCATTAACATGGTGGAAACATATTTGTAGAAAAGAGAGAAAACCTGAAAATTGGAAGGCCATGAAAAGACTTATGAGAATTGATTATGTTCCTGAATATCATTCTGAATTTTTGTATACTAGACTCCAATGCTTGAAACAAGGAAATAAGTGCGTTAAGGAATACTATGAACGATTGCAAAATCATTTGTTGCGTTGTGGTTTAGTTGAAGGTGAAGAAGCAACAGAGCTTAGGTTCATACGTGGACTTAATCAAGAAATTCAGGATGCTCTTATTGATGAAACATATAGTTCTCTTTCAGAATTGGTTGTATGTGCTTGTAAAGTTGAAAATATGCTTGCTGAATCCTTGAAAAAATCATTAGCTTCATTTGAGGCGCCCATTGTTGCACCTTCTTTTGTAGCTAACATTTTGCAGAAAAGTGAGCACCATCAAGAGAATGATGTAGAAGTGCATATGGAGAAAGAACTGATCAGTACTACCCCATGTGTAAGTGAAGAGATAATAGTTGAAGAAACACCTACAACAGCTGATGAGAACTTACAAGGTAATATAACAGGTATGGACTTTACACATGGAGAAAATAATTTTGAAGAGCTAAAACTATCCACAAATCATGCTATCGTAGAGCAACTAATAGTGGAACCAATTGCTGATTTTGCTTTGTTACAAGATGATTTGCTTGCTATTTCTTGTGATAAAAAAGAGTTGTGTGATAATACTTCACTTATATTCATGACACAACTAGCAAATGGACATGTCACTTTTGTTAACACACTAGACACTTATGCTGAAAACAAACATGTCATTCACATCACAAGCGAAAATGATGAGTTGAAATTGATGTCTTCTTTATATACATTAGGCTACATTGAATTTGATGTTCCGTGTGATCTGAATTATTTAGAGGAGAGCCTTTTGTACATTCTGATTTGTCATGGTTATTGCGTAAATATCTTTTATGTTATTGGCAAAAATAGTGAGAAAGGAGAGTATAAAGCACATCGAGTTTACATTTGTTCAGATTTTAAACCTCCGCTTGCAATGCAACAATGTCATCAATTTAATAATTGCCATATCACTAATCATGTCAGACCAAGTACATTTGGTTCCATTCACAAGTCACATGATAGTTTTCAAGAAAGGGAGGATACGGTTGATAGAAATTCTCGATCCATTGATTTCATTGCAAATGTGCATATTGCTTTGTTTCCTGTCATTACTAACATTTCACAGGACAATATGATGGAGTCGAGGACGACTCCACTTCAAGAAAGGGAGGATGATGAGACCATGCTCAGCATGGATGTAACTAACACTTGCATACATATGGTCATCACCAAGTATTGCTACAGTTATATCAACTGCATGGTTTCATCGACCCCCACCTTGGCCAGACCATTAAGTTGGCGACACTTCACAAAGATCCTCTACTTCAGATACAACTACTACGATGGCTCCATCTGCATGGCTTTATCGACCCCACCTTGGCCATCCTTCTACATCTTCGTCGGTTCAAGGACCATTGACTCGAGCTCGAGCCCGTCAAATGAATTATCAGATCTAAAGACAAACTTGGGAGAAGATGATGAACTTGAGTCGAGGACGACTCAAATGCAAGAAGGGGAGGATGATGAGGACATCACTACCATGCATACGGCCATGCCTACAAACCCAATTGAAGCCAACAATGTAATACAAGGGCCAATTACTCGAGCTCGCGCACGTCAATTCAATTACCAGGTGAATGCGTTCCTCGGGTTGCATACAAATAATTTAATGAATGGAATGCTATTTAATCCTTGTGATGATTTTATTGTCCTTAGGAACCAAGGAGAAGGACTCCCAAACGTCAAGCATGAAGCTAATTCTTCCGGTGCACAAGTTCAACTCGGATTCGGCCTCCGGGACAACACCAACTTCAAACGACCATAACTTTTGATCCACAAGGGTGTTTGAGGTCTATGAGTACTGGTTTGAAAGGTTTCGACGTCCTCTTTCCAACGGATCCGGCCCCACCTCCAAATTCCTTACGAGTCAACAGGAATCTGCAAAACAAGTTCAACTCGGATTCGGCCTCCGGGACAGCACCAACTTCAAACGACCATAACTTTTGATCCACAAGGGTGTTTGAGGTCTATGAGTACTGGTTGGAAAGTTTTCGACGTCCTCTTTCCAACGGATATGGCCCCATCTCCAAATTCCTTACGAGTCAACGGGAATCTGCAAAACAAGTTCGGTCATCTTTCCAAATCCGAGTCAAACTAGGAATAAGAGTCCTATTCGGCCATGGAAGTGTTTTGGACGCCCCAAGCCTGGTTTTGGCCTCCTATTTCTCCTATAAATAGATAGGGAGTCCCCCAAAATAACTTGGATTTTGGTTATTTGATAGTTTAGCCTTTTGCTACTATTTGAGTCTTTTAGACGTGCTCAACAAATTACTAACAAGCTCCTTGTATCGGAACCCCAACTTTTCTATACTTCATCTATATTTGCAATTTTAGATTGCTTTTGCCTTGTTCTTGCTTGTTCTTCGATTGCTTACAGGAATTGATCTTCGTGATCAGGTTGATCGTGCCCACGGCAAGATCAATAACCATCTGGAGTTGGTTTAGCGATTGCTAAGGCGCATCGTCGTTGTACGTTGTAGTCGGATCATCAAAGTCGTCTCCTCCCAAATCGAAGGTTATCATTCTCATCGAAAGATCGGGACACCCAGTGTTACATCACGGTGTTACAACATGTATGAATTGGGAGCAGCACCAAATGTGAGTATGAACATACCGGGCTTCTCTGCTGCATCCGCATCCCCAGCGTTGGCTCGGAGTTGTGGTTGCGGCAGCTCCAGTACCTCATACCGTAAGTGTATGAGTTGTCTACAGACTGCCGGAAGCGGCAAGGATCCCCGCATAGGCACATGGGGACCTCCGTGCCTTCGGGGAATGTTTCGACAACGTTGTGCCTTGGGGGCAAGGGGAACTCCATTGGTGCTGCTTGTTTGGGTTGGCGGTGATGGTTCTCTTTGTTGTATTGGAGTAGTAGTTTGGTCGATGCAACGCTGCGAAGGCAGGAAGGGGGTTAAATAGCCAGATAGAGCGACAGACTTGAAGCTTCAAAGGAATCCGCGAGCTTCGAATTCCTTTGCAGCTCTGCCTGTGCTTGATACCGACATATGCACGCAGCTTTGTATCTTGGAGGGAGGTGCCAGTAAAGCTTTGCCAGCTATGCTTTGACGGGACGACTCAGGCAATATCTGGCACACATGCATTTGACATGACATTTCGGACAGAATCGATCGACATGATTATGACATGATATGTCCTACGTGCTTTGCCCGAATGCTTTCACAGACGTATCGAGCAGCCTTTGCTTGGATTATAAAATGCAACTGAATGGGATGAGAAAACTCATGGTGTATGGACTAAGTGCTAATATCATCGTTTGTTTATAATAATCACTGCAGTGGTAAGCGTGCGTTTGCTACGGTTTGTTGTTTATTTTTGTTGTCATTGTTTGTTTATAATAATCACTGCAGTTTTTAAAAATTGAAAATTCGTTCTTCCTTGTATTGTTTGGTGTGCAACAAATCTGATGACAAATCTGAGTTACCAAGAAGCATGACATTCATATTACAAAGTACAATAGGGAGAACAACTACAACAGCATTACTTGTGAACAAGAACTAACATACAAATGGATGCAAGGTTGAGCGGCTTTAGAACTTTCCAGAATCATCACTCTCATAGAATTCAACACCCTCTTCTTCGAAAAACTCCCAACGGTCACGTTTGTAGTCTTCAACGCTAGGGCCGTCAAGAGGAACAACCAAATCAGGGCTTACAGCTTCGTGGTTATCTTGTACGGCGTGCTCAAGGAAGCGATCATACGCTTCACGGTTTCCTTTTTGTTCAGGCCGAACTCCCTCTCTTTGCGGTAATTCTCGTACCGTTAGCCTGTTAAGTTCCTGCGCGAGATCCGTCCTCTGCTCTACCATTGGAAGCGTCCTGTTTAAAGATGTCGGTGTATTTATACCGTCTGCCCACTGCTGATATTAGCATCCGGTAGACTACACGACAGTGTGAGCATGGCTATTTAAAACTGGAGCACGAGAATAATCATCGAAATATGAAGATATCGAAATACATTTAGACGTACAAAGAAATTTGGGCATCTATAGAACGCTCGTCCGTTATTTGGCGCAGTGGTGGAGTAGCATGTTTGAGCATCCACATGGCAGTTAGGGCAAATTACCCGCCCTGCATTGGCAACCACTGAGCTCGACGCCTTCGACATGGCTTTGACAGAACCGATGAACACTTAAGTCGGTATCTACACGAAGCAAAAACATCAATAAGAAGCATAAAAAGTACAAAATAATGTGTACTGAACCAAGAACACAACAATGTGACTCACCGTACAAAATAACTTTTGTAAATAATACCTGTGGAACAAGACGCCGAAATAAAATATTGGAAAAAAGGAAAGCTAAACTACCAGTTCTCCTCTTTGCGCTCTGGGTTTTCTCAACTCAATCCAAACTTTATGAACTCGGAGCAATGTATCGCTTTTGCCTGATAGAAGTGCAGGCGGCCTTGCAATTTATAGGCAGGGAGCGAGGGAGAAACGAGACAGCTAGCGGCACATCACCGCGTCTTGGGCGAGGGCCAAGACGAGAAAAATCGCACGCGGGCGGCGTTGCGATGCGCTCGGGGTCTGGCTGCAGCTGGCAGTGGCTTGGGAGTGGCCACCAGTTGGCGGAGCATTAGCGCGCGAGGTGGGGGCCTGGCTGAACAGTAACATTGCAAAACCGTGGCTTCCCGTCGCGGTATTTTTTTTTCATTTTGAAATTTGAATTTCCGCGGTCCCCGACAGGAAAGAAAGAATCCAGGAGCATCGGATTCCCTTGCAACTGTGGCTATGCTTGATATCGACAGATGCATGCAGCTTTCTGACTTCTACGATGACACCGACGGGTCCTGGATGTGGAGTACACATCTTTGCAGATGACATCGACGGGTCATGGCAGTGGAGTACACAGCTTTGCAGATGCAATCTAGGCTGGCTTTCATGGCTCAACAGGAAAGAAAAGGACTACATGGTTTGTCTTGTGACTATAAAACTTAGGGTTGTTGGGCGTTGAGAATTTATATCTGAAGAGAGGTATCGAGATATTTTTACATAATATGGTAGTCCGGGACTACCATATTATGTAAAAATATCTCAGTTACAGCTCTCTTCGCATATAAATTCTCAACGCCCAACAACCCTAAGTTTTATAGTCGCGCACGAACCCTAACGATGAAGGATTTTCGGTGGCCCGTAGAAATGCATGTTGGAAGTTATTTATTGGGCCGGAGGTACCGGATTTGCTATTTGGTATACGGACTACCATATTCTGTAAAAATATCTCAGTTACAACTCTCTTCGCATATAAACTCTCAACGCCCAACAACCCTAAGTATTATATTCGCGCACGAACCCTAACGATGAAGGATTTTCTACGGCCGTAGAAATGCATGTTGGAAGTTATTTTTTGGGCGGAGGTACCAGATTTGCTATTTGGTATACGGACTACCATATTCTGTAAAAATATCTCGATTACAACTCTCTTCGCATATAAATTCTCAACGCCCAACAACCCTAAGTATTATATTCGTGTACCGAACCCTAACGATGAAGGATTTTCGCGCCGTTGTCTGTGTTGGGTCCCCGATGTTCGCATCCTGTAATCTCTCGCGCTCAAACGAGGAAGTCGTCAAACCATGAAAGGCGGATTCATTGAGATAAAACATACGAAAAGATAAACCAGTTGAACAAAGTCACTGTTCCACAGAATGAACTGATAGTACTAAAAGATAAAACTAAAGCAAAAACTAGCTACGGCCCCTGCGAGGGGCGACGCCATGTGTGGCCCCAGGCCTCCTCCGACGCTGAACATGCTCGGCTGAATATGTCAGCGGGTCAGGAGGAACTCCGCGAGAACTCCTAGTAGTGCGACGTGGTGGAGTCGGAGTAGTGAAGGGGTCCTGCGTCGGCTGGAGTCGAGCGCGGGTCGACTGCGTCGGTGGCCGGGTCCGGGCGTGGGGTCGACTGCGTCAGGTGGCCCGGTCGGCGCGGAGGCGAGCTGCGAAGGACCAAGGATATCCTCCATCGTCGCCTGCTGGGGGGACTGAAGCCAATCGTGAAGAACATCGGTGTCGTCAACGGGGCTCAAGCCGCCAGAGTGGTAGAACGACATCGTGGCCTAATCTGTGTAAAGTCGGCTAATGTTTATTGTAGTTTTGGCAATGTGATGCACATATCCGTCCCTCGGTCGGGTTTTATAGTGGTAGTGAGGGGTCAGGCAAAGGAGAGAGTGGCGGACTTAAGAGAAGTTCAAATCCGCGAGCATCGGATGCTTCGCAGCTTTGCATGTGAAGGGACATGAGCCTGGCTATGGCGACAGCTTTACACCAGGAATCTCTGCCGTAGTCAGCCTGAAGGCTAGGTCATGCAGCTTTACGTAGATGAAAAAGATGATATGACAAAACCTGGAAAAGGTGATAAGACAAAAGCTTGAAAAGGTGAAATGACAAAAGCTGGAAAAGGTGATATGACAAAAGCTGAAAAAGATGACATGACAAAAGCTGGAAAAGGTGATATGACAAAAGCTTCAAAAGGTCATATAACAAAAGCTGAAAAAGATGATATGACAAAAGTCGGAAAGCGGATGTAAATATGTAATGAACCACGTAATATGAGAAAGTACACAAAATAGATGGTATTACATAACATAGTACTAACAATCACCGCCCTAATCGAATCACAACCAAAATAAACAAAAAATTACAAACATCAAACATAAAGAAACTAGTGCCCCCTCTTCGGGCGCCTCCTCGCTGGTGTGTAGTCCTCCTCCGGATCGACCTCGGGAGTACGTCGGTCGTCGGCCGGTGGGCCCTCCGTGGTCTCATTTGGAGGTGTGGCGTGCCAGTGGTCGACTGTCTGGGTGGTGGTGGGGGTGTCTGGTGCTGCGTCGGTCCAACCTGCGTCGGTGGAGGTGGCGGCACCAACGACCCAGGCTGGGTCGCTGGAGGTGGCGACACCCACTGCGACGACCCAGGCTGGGTCGCTGGAGGTGGCGACACCCACTGCGACGACCGAGGCTGGGTCGCTGGAGGTGGCGACACCCACTGCGACGACCCAGCCTGGGTCGGTGGAGGTGGCGGCACCCACTG
This sequence comes from Rhipidocladum racemiflorum, assembly GCA_036346355.1. NCBI lineage: Eukaryota > Viridiplantae > Streptophyta > Magnoliopsida > Poales > Poaceae > Rhipidocladum > Rhipidocladum racemiflorum. The sequence goes on along the minus strand of CM070577.1, from coordinate 46,712,152 downwards.
CGACGACCCAGGCTGCGTCGGTCGTGGCACCCATCGCCGTCTTGGTACCAAGCTGAACTGGGGGTGGATCAACGAGGTACCTCGACACGGTGTCGTCCTCGTAGTCATCAAGATCATCACCCCGCCCGTCATAGTCATCAGCAGCAGTCGGCAACCATGGTGCGCTGACACCTGCAGGACCTCCAGCACCTGCACGAAGGGAAGAAATGTTAAGACCAGTGACTTGGTGAGTGCAAAGCATGAAAAGTGAATGCAAAACATGAAAAAACACACACCTGCGGCACCTCCAGTGTGGAAGCCTGCACCTCCACCGTGCTGTGAAGAAGAAGCAGCTCCGGTGTCGAAGCCTGCACCAGCCGCAGGTCCCCTCCGTGGCGCGAGCGGTGCGTCGGGGACCACACCACGAGGCAGGGGTGATCCAGCCAACTCCAGCGCGCGTGCAGAGTCGTCTCGGAACCTACCGAGCAGGCTGGCAACGTCCGCTCTGGTCACCCGCCGGCCGCTGGTCAATCGCGAGAGCATCCTCGACGACTCCTCGTAGAAGCGGCCTAGCATGTCAGTCTGGAAAATACATCGCAAATTAGATAGCACCGATATGAAATGGTTAAACGTATATCGGATACAACGTACCGTAGCGTGCAGAGCCGCGTCCGTATGCGCGGGATACGTGTCTCTTGGGCCGGGGACGTGCCTGGGAGGATCCGGGTCGACGCGTACCAGGCGCACACGTGTGCGAGAGGTGAACCACTGTCGGTACGCCTGGTAGGTCTCCAGATCGTATGGCGCATCGTCAGCATGGACGTCCTCGAGGGCTCCGGCCCACTCCTCGATCCATGGCGCCATCCGTACGTGCCAGGGGGTGGCCCCATGCACCCCCTTCCTAGTCTGGCTGTGGATGAGAAATGAATGTACAAATATTAGATGGCAACACACGATAGTAATTATGGAACATCGATTGAGGGAACTTACGTGTGGGCGGCGTGTGGGAGCAGACGGCCGGCCGGCACTGGGAACTCCTGTCGTAGGCCGAACTGCCTCATCACTCGATGGACAGCGTAGGCCTCGACCTGGACGTCGAACACCAGGAACCGCCGTGTGAGCGACGCTGCCTCGCGCGTGCAGTGGTCGACAGGGCGCCGCCGGTCACACGAAGCTGTACCTGCGCCTGAGTGTACGGCGTCCAGCGCACGTGGTCGTCCGTGAGGTGGTCGAACGCCGCGACGAACTGCGGGTAGCCCTGGCGCACCGTCTGGTGTGCCCACTTAGGCTGCAGTGACAACAGAACGTTACCGTTAGTATTAAAAAATGTAGAAGCAATAGTACCAAACTTTCAGTTGAAATATCTTACCCGTCGGTGGCACCAGATGGTGCCCATGGACGGACCGTCGATGTCGCCATCGCCTGTAGGGTCAACCGACGCCAGGCTGATGGTGGGGCGCCCGATCTGGAACCTCTCGTATGCCCACAGCTGTACCAGCAGCGGGCATCCAGTGAAGGTCGACTCGCCGCCAGTCCGGGTACACCCGTCGCAGAGGGCCCGGTACGTGCTGCAGAGGACAGCGGACCCCCAGGAGTACTGCGGCACGTCGTCGAGGGGGGTGTCCGCTATCTCCCTCGCGAACTGGATGAGGTGCCTGTCCACGCTATCCCCATGGGAGCTCGTGAACAAGCACCAGCCGAACAGCCACAGCAGGTACGCCTCCAAGTGGCGGCTGACCCTGTAGTCGTCCGCCCCCTCGACGATCTGCAAAGGCTGCAAGATAGAAGATCACATATTACATGTTGTTGTAAGTTGTAATTGAATAATACTTGTTTTTTCATAGTGTAGTTGCGTACCACGAATCGCCGGGCCATCGCGTAGGACCGTGTGTCCTGAAGGTCCGTAGCCTGGTGTCGGTAGCACACCAAATGAACCATTGAAGTAGCTGCGGGCGCCACGCAGGGTCGACGTCGTGTGGCACCACAGCGTCGCCGGCGATCGGGAGGCCGAGCAGGTACGACACGTCCTGCAGAGTGATCGCCATCTCCCCAACGGGTAGGTGGAAGGTGTGGGTCTCTGGCCTCCACCGATCCACCAGAGCGGTGATCAGGGACCTGTCGAACGGAAACCGGTGACCCACATCCCGCACCATCCGGGCGAAAGGGAGCAATCCTGAAGCTCGAAGCCTACGAAAGGAAAAACATGTAATTTATTTCAGTACAACACCAGTAAGAACACTACCACAAACATATTAAGAAATCTGAATTGTAATATGTTACCTGGGGACCCAACGAGGATCGATCTCCCAGCCGTACTGCGGTGTCCTCGGTCGAAGGACGCCCAGCATGTGCGGCTTGCCTCCCTCCTCTGGAAAAGCGGTGGCGATGTGGGCACGGTGACTACCATCGACCACCAGATCCAGCAACTCGAAGGGCCACTCGTCATCTCCTGGCTGGTCAGCCATACCTGTAAATAACAAATTGTGAGTTACATTTCAAAACCATATGAAAAGAAAATCGTCCGAATACTATAGGTTTCTCACAACAATGTGTTCAAACAAACACTCACGTAAAATTGTTCAAGCATCATAAATATTCAGAAACAGTTACAATAATTTTTCAGTGCACAACACTCACAGCCACATGCAGCAGGCTTACACACAGGGTTCACACAACACACAGCACATCGATTACATTGCGATTAAATTGCTTCTCATGTGGTACGTTGGCGTCGTGCACCACTCGTCGCACAGGACGATCCACCCGCCACCGTCGGATTGCCATCTCCTCCTTCATCTCCTTCGTTTTGTGCGTGGCAATTCTTGAACGTATGTCCTGTTTGCTTGCACAATGAACATTTCTTCACGCGCTTGCCAGCTTCTGACTCATCCATGTCATTTCTGATACGTCTTGTCTTCCGACGCCCTGCTTTCCATCTACCTGCATTAAAATCTGGGACCCAGAACCTTTCATCAGCACTAGGAGTTGTGGTGAAAGAACCCACAACACCGTAACCATACAGCTCCTCGCTCCAAGTTGCCATCACCCTTTCCTTCCTGAAATATTCAGATAGATACGTACCAGGTTGCATTCCAAATAAAGCACATGCGGCTATCACATGAGAACACGGCCTGTGCAAAAGGTGGGGCTTGTTACACGAGCATTTGCAGATGTCCTGTAATACGCACTCTGAATGACAACCCATTTGGTTGGTTCCACGCCCCTTTATCCTTACAGATCACCTCGAGCGCGGTGTTCGTGCACCAACTTTAATAGCTCTATGCTTGGCCGCCTTCGACTCTTCTCTTCCATGTATTTACCGATCATGGAGGAATGCAGAGCTTCTCATCTCTCAAAGACTATCTGTGGCCGCTTGATGTCTGTCGGCGAAGTACTTGGTTGTGCCCCGCGGCACTCCCTCAACAATTCCCACCAAGGGAGACACCTCATCCCTCTCATTACCCGATTGTAAACTTCGCAAAGTTCTTGGTCATCACATCGTATCGGCACCATGTGTGTCATGTAACAAAGGCCCACTTTTCCTTCGGTTCGTGCTTGATCGATCCAACATTTGATTGGCCTTTGCCTTCGGCGGCGATTAGTCGCGTCATCTTCTGTTGGCGGTGGGGAAGAGGCTCCGCCTCATCGTGTCCTTCATTTGCGATATTCTTGTTCGCCGTCTCCTCTTTGTGTTTTCTTGTCACTCATCGATATTTTTCCACAGAGTCCGAACTTGCTCTCCTGGTTACGCTTACATAGTCTTTTGAACATGTTCATGAGTTCCTTGTTCCTGAATTGCTTGTAGAAATTTGCGCCCAAATGCCTCATGCACCATCGGCTCTGCAAGTCAGGCCATGGAAATGGCTCTTACCTTTGTTTGCAATCAGTTGATCGCACTAAGCGTACCGGCATGCTGTCGTGCAGACACACACATCTTTGACGAGTTTTGACCACCCCAATCTTCAAGTTCCGCAGAACCATAGCCAACTCTCATAGTTCTCACTTTCTTCAAAGGCGAATGCAACAGTGCGAATCTGGTTGTTTCCGTCAACACCCACAATCCAAAATTTGCCCTTTGTATTTCCCGGTCAAGAATGTGCCGTCCACGCAAGCAATGGACGACAGTGATAGAACGCCTTAATGCAAGCTCCGAATGCGAAGAACACTCTCCTCAGATGCCTTTTAGTTGGCCACTTGATTGACGGACAATCTTGATAATCATAGTAAGTGCCGGGATTTCTTCCCTGAATGCAACTGAGCAGTGCGGACAGATTGTGGTACGAGTCTTCAAACTTCCCAAATCTCGTTTCTAAGGCCTTCTGTTTCGCCCTCCAAGCCTTCCCATAGTTAATTGTGTACTGATATCTATTCTCGAGAGCTCGGATAATAGCACGGGGCTCATAAGTCAGGTTCTCCACTATCTCTGAGTACATGATATTCGCAACAAACCCAGATGACAGGTTCCTGTGAGCCATCATTGTTTCCTCAATCATACAAATTGTCTTTGCTTCAACCTTCGAGCATAACCAATGGGTGCCCCACTTCGGCTTGTACGCGTGCACTCTCCACGGACAACCATGGATCTCACACACCACGTCGTAGCAGGTCGGCGTGGATTTCTTAACCCTGAAAGTCCTTCTTAATGATAAGGCCCAATCTTTCACGACATCTGCCACGGCCTCCTTTGTCGCGTACATCTTGTCAGGCCTAACCTCGTTGAAATTTGTCTTTGCCAACGTATGTCGTTGGTTTCATTAACAACCAACCTCTCAAATTGATGTGTGCTCCACTCGGCCGCACAGCGGCTCCGTACCTCCATCTTCCTCATCGGACTCATCGTCGTCTTCCACTTACGCTATGCCGTACTCACGGTCTTCCTCTTCCATCCTAAGCATTATTTCATCAATTTGCTCACCTTCGCCCTGCTAGTCCAGCGCTACTTGTCCAACATTTGCTTCGTCCTCCCCAAATTCAGATTGTTCGCCACTTTGGCAAATAATGTCCTCGTTCATTGCCTGGATGTATCGCCCACGGCTAGATCCCCAATTTCGGTGTCACCAAAACTTAACTCATTTTGAGCCTTGACTACACTCACCACCGTCCGGCCGCTGAGGGCTACATCCGGGCATAGGCTTGCACTAAAAGCACCGGTTCCATCCCCGTTGCTCTGTCCCCTCACATATGATCTCCACGTTGTGGTTCCTTTCAACTCAACTAGCTCCCAACAAAATGGATTGTTCTGCATACTACTGAGGCAAAATACCTTCACCGCCACTTCTCTTCTTCCATCCGAAAAGTATAATACAACCACTTCATCATCAAGAAAATGTGCGCTCTTCGACCCTACTCAAACTTATGTCTACATCTTGGAAGTTACTTAGATCTGCACCCTCCGAACCATACATTACAACCCCTTCGCCATAATATATTCTAAATTGAACTCGTTACGCCATATCTGCAAATCCATTCATTCACCCACTAATTAAATACTTTCCGTAAAAATATTACGACCCCAACTTTGCTTTGGTATATCTATATGCTACAAAAATACATATTTATTCGTACAAAAATTTGCTACATTTCTAACAATACATATCTAGGATCGTAACAATCGCTATCTCTGCCGTACTACATTCGTAAGAATTGAATATGTATATGGATGTATTCGTATCGGTATACAATATCTACATTCAATAGATCTACTACTAAAGAATTAAACAACTACTCTAACTACATTCTCTACAATTAATTTCTACTCGACATACATCAAACTACTTTCGCTATATGTACCCAACTGCATTCCTAAGAAATGAATACTTCTATCCGTTCAAAGTATCTACATTCGATATATCAACGCACACAAAACAAGATCTAAAATCATTTCTACTAAATCATAACCTACTGCTGCAAAAATTAAAACGAGTACTGCATACCTAGAAACTAGGTTTGCTAAATTTACCTACACCTAACTAGATTTGCTATGTCTGTACTACATATAACTACAAACTAGGTTTGCTAAATCTTTCTACATCTGACTACATTTCCTAACTACATCTAACTACATTTCTTAACTAGATTTTCTAACTACATTTCTTAACTAGATTTTCTAGATCTACAAATACAAAAACTAAAGAACGAGAAATTACCTGAATATGAAGTGACGGACTCAAAAATCGCGCTCTATTTTTCTTCCCTCTCTCTTTTTTCCTCTCTTCTTCTCCTCCTTTCTCTCCTCTTCTTTTCGTTCTTTTCCTCGTTCTGCTGCTTCTGCCGTAGTGCCGAGCAGCGGCGATTATAAAATATACACATCGCCGCTCCATCGGGCGACAGGAACCCCGCATGCTATATGTCGCCCGTCCAACGGGGGATTTTTAATCTGTCGCCTGTTCATCGGGCGACAGTAAGCCGCCGCCGCCTAACGTCTGACGAGAAAACACGAAAGGTCTCCTGTCGCCCGTCCATCGGGCGACAGGCTTATATCGCCCGATGGACAGGCGACAGACGTATAAAACTGAAATTTCTTGCGACTGACATTTATTTCTGCAATTTGGAATAAAATATAGTATATTTAAAAAAAAAATTCGGGGAAAGATATGTGGTGCTATTGGCTCTAACTTAAGGAGTTCGAGTATAGCAACATCAAGTGTGGACACAACAACAGGTGGTGAGGAGCTAGGTGCCTATCTCAACAGCGACACTATCAACTCCTAGGAGCAGTAAGAGGAGGACTTCAACATTTTACAGTGGTGGCATGAGCACAAGATAAAATATCTGGTGCTTTCCATATTAGCACGGGATATATTAACAGTTTCTATCTTCACGATTTCTTTGGAGTCTGCTTTTAGTCTATATGGAAGAATAATCGAGGAGAGAAGAACCAGTTTTACAATTGAGATGGTAGAAAATACTTCTCATTGTGAAAAATTGGGAACAAGATGATTAACGAGCTCAACATACTACATAAAATTTTGAGTTGGTACAGATGTTTGAAAATCTTTATATAAATAATTAGGAAGAATAATTACGATCTTCACTTTTATCCTTATCATTAAGCTATAGGCTGTACTCTCTTTTCTTTGCCAAGTTTTTTCTCATATTGAGTTTTTACTTAGTAAAGTTTTTAACAAGGCAGCCAAACATTAATAAATCTCATTATTTAATTTCAATTATTTATCTCATTTTTAAAATTTTATTTCATATTTTTAGCTTTTTCCTAATTTATATACATTTAAAAGTTTTCCTACATCCATTTGAGTTTTTCTAATTATTCTAGTTTTTTTTTTCAAATTTTTTCTGTATTCTTTCGAACTTATACGGTTTTTTCCAATCTTTTCTAATTATTTTTTGAAATTTTTAGAACTTTTAGAATTTTTTTTGTGACAAACTGGTCTACTCGGCTCGACACGATCCGTCGATCCGTAAGGACCCATGCCAGCCCAGCACAACATATTAAACTACCATACCGTGTTTGGACCGAGAATAGCACAACCCGCTTACTAGCATGCCTAAACGAGTCATGTCTAAGTGTGTCGTGCCGGTCGTCTGTTTGGCCGCATCTAGATATATTTGATTATTTGCTACAAAGTTAATGATAATTAATGATTTATTATGTCTTTGTCTTACAGACATATAGACTTTGAGATCATATATCAATAAGAACGGGACTCAATGATCATAAATTTTATGGCAAATAATTACATGCCCTATGCACGTATTTGCAACGAAAAATAAAAAATCGGGTGAGGAGACAATCTTTTACGACAAAAATACAGGGAAGGGTGAAAGGCTCTCGCGTCTAGGGTTCAAAAATTCGTTTTAGGATAAATCCCGTCGTCGACTGAAATCCAATTTTTCGGCGAGATCTCGTTATTTCGGACGAAATGCAGACGGAATTCAAAAACCAAAATTTAAATCCGATTTTTTTTAACTGAAATTTTTGGGATTTCGTTCTAAATACCGAAATTTCGTCCCAAATACTCGAGATCTCGGTAAAATTCAACTGAACGGAAAATGGTTCAAACGATGTTAAATTTTTTTGAAATTTTGGTCGGACCTGGAAAATGACTTGAGGAATCCAATCCGATCAAACTCCGGTCAAATCCGATCAAAGTTTGGACAAATTTTGATCAAAAAAACCCGAGTTTTCGGTCCATTTCACCAAAATTTCGCCGAAATTACAGGGTACTGTAGCACTTTTAAATTTTTTTTAGGTTTTTTTTAATTTCGTCGGATTATGGAATTCGGGTGTCCGAAAACCGAAATTTCGCGAGAATTTGAATCCTGCTCGCGTCTAGTCGTGTCATCGACGCCATCGCACGAGAAAACCCTAGGCGACGGCGGCTATTTCATCTATCACGGCCACGGCGGCGACTCTTCGACCACAGCGACGAGCTCTTCGGCGACGGCAGCGAGCAGCGAGTGACGAAGCTTATCGTGCCAACCTCTCCCATTTAATAGCTACTTCATAGCTAGATTAGAGGTAATTTCTCTCTTCTTTGTTGTGATTGGTGTGGTTTCAAGCGATTATGGTTTTAATTTGGGCTCTATTCCAGTGCTCGCGTGTAGTGATTGCTCTGCTTTTAATTGTTCACCATTATGATACCAAAGGATTTGGGAATTTCCTTCGAAAAAAGGGTTTGGGAATTAGGACTGGGCTGCTGTGCTGTCAGTGCTAGAGGGATCAGTTCGATGTTTCGTAAATTGATTTTCTCAGCCGTAGTTGTTCACGTTTGTTTCCTGTTTACTTCTCTATCCAAGTACCATGTAATAGCTGTTACAGGGTAAGTTAATATAATGGAATCCGGCTGAATTTCTTTTGTCCCACAAATTACATGCGGATTTCCACTTCAGACGGAAAAAATTGCAAAGCTTCCAAGCAGTCCCTTAATCTTGTGATAACATCCATGGAGTTCGATTTGCAAAACAGGCCTTGACAATGGGATCGGGTCAGCTCATTATCCAGGAGGGAGTGGAAGTCAGAGAAGAGGATGTTATCAGGAGATGGATGGAGATGATTCCCAGGAGGCCTAACAAATATCTCCGGAAGCAGCCTGCGGTGAAAGGTGTGTGGTTTTTCTCGACCCACTGATATTGCTTAATTTCCTTGAGATCAACAAATGCATACAGCTTCCTGGGATCTTGTTGGCCTTGAAGTACTAATCAACACAAACTCCTATTCTTTGTGGTGGATTCAGGGAAAAGAAAAAGGCGGCCAGCTGGTCACAAGTGTCGCCACAAATGTATGATTAACAAGGAAGCAACGATCAAGGAGTTGGAAGTAGAATGTATGTAACTTCATTGGATGCTCATACATGATGATATTTGTTGAAATCCTCAATCCATTGGCTCATATAAGGCTTGCTTAATTTAACTTTAACTTCAGCTTATGGGAATATACTCAAAAGAAGGGCCAATTATGGTTCTTACTCTTGTGTCTTCATCAATGAGCCACCCTTTCACAAGTAGAAGCCCTCAAATGAGCCTAGATAAGTGAAAGCAGGGCTTTTTGCCTGTAAGTTGAAGCCTTGATGCTTTTTTCGCAACTGCAGCTTGGCAAAACAAACCAACATTGTTTTAATATTATAAGCATACATGTTAATAGCTTGCTTGAATTTGTCTCACAAGCTTGCCTGAATTTGTCATTACAGATTGGCATGCATTTTAAATAGTTTGCCTGAATTTGTGCTTATTTATGCATTTGTAAAATTAGAAGTTCATGGATGGTTGATGTTTCATGCAATGTGTCACGATCTCAATATATTGGCACACATTAGCAGCATGATGCCATGATGTACTGTTCCTTTTACTTTTTTTTGGTGTTGCTTTCTGCTACAGTCAGAGCACAATAGTAACTTTGACCACACACCTCCCATGGTGGCAAGGCTTTGTGACCGCAGAGGGAGTGGTCAATAAGAAAACCATGTTATTGTGACAGTGTCAGGTTGTCTCCTACTGGGTCTGTGGCCAACTTTTCGTGACTTAAGCGGAAGTATGGTTGAATAGATGGAACTGCATCATACTGGTGAATGGAAAATTGGAAGTGAACGTAAGAGGAAATTGACATGTGCTTTGGGTGCTTATTTCAGGCAAATTGCATAATGCAAAAAACTACGATCAATCACGGGAAGTAAGGAAGCAAGATCGGCAAGAAGGTATAGACATGACTTCCTTGCATGTTGTAAAAACACAGATATATACTAGATTAATTTGTGTATTGGTGCCATTAGATCAGCAAAGCACTCCATGAATTCAATCATATACTAGAGAAGAACTAGCTCTAGCTGTGTACATAATTTTTTGTATGAATGATAAAATAGTCGCTTGATTGTGATACTACCTTTGTTCTTTTTTACTTGACACTAAAGTTTGACTGCCAATAGGTTTAAAACTATCTAGATTGGCTATATGAAAATTATAATAATTGGATTTGTCATTAAAAATGCTTTCATAATACTATAATTTTGTCAGTACATCTTAATGTAAAGTCGTAAAATGCAATGGTCAAAGTCGCATGCTGGAGACCATGAAACGTCAAAAACGTCAAGTTAAAAAGAACGGAGGGACTATATCATCTACATTTCAAAATGGGAAGGTCATTTTTAATATAATATTCTCTCAGGTCGATGATTGTGAGAGATGAGTACATTATCTCCGATTGCCACTTGTTGAACTGTAAAGATACTGCTGGAATTTTTAGTTTTGCAACTTATTTCAATTTTCAATTTGCAATCCCCAAAAATGGTTTTAAAACTTGTATATTGCACATGGCTGTGCATTGCTATATTTTTTGTTGCCCCTATGGCTATGTGGTTTACTGGCTTTTTGACAAGCTGATTCAACATGGCTATGTGCTTCATGATTTTTTTCATTTGTCAATTATGTAAGAAACTCCTTTTTTAGTTTCTCTGATAAAAACAGCCAGCGGGTTAAGCCTCCTTTCTTGGAATTTTTTTTACATGTGTCATGGGCATGGGTCCTGGGTCCAAGGGCGGACAGGGCAGGAATTAGGCACACATGGCAGCAGAGTAGCCTCCAAATTATCTCTTCTTAGCAAGTTATCATTTAGTTTAGATATTTTCTTGTCTCCCAAGATTAGATCCCAATCGTTAGGGATTGGATAAGATTGCTTCCTTTTTATTATATTTAGTTTGTGAGGAGCCTGGCCTATATAAGGGGCGCATGGCATATATATTGGATCAACCAAGAAATATGTTGAAAGGAGTCATTAGACTACCTCTACCTTCTCCTTGTCCTTGTGGTGCGGCTGCTGGCCTTGGCATGGTCGCGCCACCTAGGTTCAGGGTCATATAATTCATGCATGTGACACACGATATACTATTAGTAGCTTAATAATTGAGTTCCAGTTTCTCTTTGCATTTTAATTAATTACTAGATTGTGGCATGTTTCACATGATAGTGTGCAACTGTGCATACTACCAGTGTGCAACTGTCCATAACGAATTAACGACAATAGAGTTCCAACGGAAATTAAACAACATGATAGAAGTTCAAGTGGCAAAAGCATAAAGTAAAAACCCATCAATCGTCGCAATCACCGCAATCACCACACGAGTCACTTAAATGTCATCCAAGTCAAGGCCATCCAACTCCAAATGACCCTCATTTGAGCTTCCACCAACACCACCCTCTTGAGGACTAGTCGGTGGAGAGACACCAAAATCATCCTCCACTTCTTCATCATCAGCCACAAACTCCTCTTCCTCTCCATATTCACATTCAGCTTCATCTTCACTGTTGTGAACCAGGTCATCCCTTGCACAGTGGCGGGAATAAGTGATAGGGCCATTATGAGCTTTCTTTGGAAGATTGCGACCTTGAAGAACAGTTGAAGCTCTAGCAGCATCATCAACATGAGCTCAAACAAGATCATCCTTTCATTGCTATTGTCAACCCATTTATTGTCCCACTGAAACTCTTCTAGGACTAATGGGTTACCATTGCTACCTTCCTCACACAGCTTTTGAAACCTAGCTGTCATTTTCCAATTGTATTGAATTTACACTAACGTATTCAACCTTTTGTGTTACAACCGGTTTCTTTTGTGGGTATGGATCTGCATTTGCAAAAGGAAAATAACATACCCTACTATAAAATAAAGACATGATGATCCGAAGAACTGAATAGTAATAATTAATTACAAACTCAAAGGCACTCCAATTGCGCTCACACCCAGAGGCCGAACAACAAAGAACAATGATACGCTTTGCAAATGATTGGAGCTCATGAGCAAGGCCACCATATGCAGATCACCAAAGAACTTGAAAGGCCCAACGATGTCGCCTAGAGGGGGGGTGAATAGGCGGAATAAAATTTACGCAGCGGAATAAAAACACCCGAGCAGGTCAACCCGGACTGTCCGGTATTTGGTCCGGATACTCCGGCTTGTCCGGAGTCTCCGGTATTGGGACCGGACTCTCCGGGTTAGCTGGCTCGGGAGCGCAACAAAAACTACTCTAGCAAGCACAATAAATTACTAGAAAAGGAAGGCAAGAACAACCTAGACAATTGCTTAGAAAGGATTTGAATTTAAAGCTAAGCAAAGAGCTAGATCTAACTTAACAAATTCAAATCCAAGGAGCAAGACTAGGAAGTAAAAGAGAGAGAGAGACGCGATTTTTCACCGAAGTTCGGATTCTTGAAGGGAATCCTACGTCTCCGTTGAGGTGGCTCGGTCACACTTGAGCCTGGTCTCTTTCAACCCGCTTTCCTCCCTGTTGCACAAATGCACTCACGGACTTCACTTCTTGTCCCTTTCCTTTCGGAGGCGAGACTCGCCTTCACAAAGCACCGGCTCACCACACAAGTTGGTAGCTCAGGTGACTCCGAGCCGTCTAGGAGACCTTCAACCTCCAAGAGTAAAAGTACCACGAAGAATCGCTTGGAGGATGAACTAGTGCTCAACAACTAGAAATAAATGCACCTAGCACTTTGCTTCTTCCTCTCCTCACCAAAAGAATCAACAACCAAATTAATTGGTGGGAGGAAGTGAGGGCTCTATTGAATGCTTAGAGATGGTTAGGAATGGCTTGAATGTCGCTATGAATGAGCTCAATAGAGATCCTAGCCGTTGGAGTGGAGTGGAGGCTTTAAATACCCTTTTGAAAACTAGCCACACTCCTGTTTTTGAACAGCCGAGTGTCCGGACAAATAACCCGAGACTCGGGTTATCCTGAGACTCGGACCAAATGTCCGGATACTCCGGACCAAATTGAATCGAGAGGCAATCGAGAGGTCCAACCCGAGACTCGGACCAAATGTCCGGATACTCGGATTGAATCCGAGACTCCGGCCGAAACCGAGACTCCGTTACCCAGTTTTAATTTGAAACTTTTCAAAACCAAATGTAGGAGTGCTAATTAGAGATGCACGATAAATGATGTTGAGCACATGCACATCCTAAAGTCGATTTCTCGTCATACCCTCTTAATAGTACGGCTATCCTTAAGACACAAATAAATAAAATTATTACAACTTTGGTCTTGATGCCGCCCTTTTGATTTTAAGTAGTTGTAGGGGCGCCCAATGTCGTTCCAAGCTCAATAAGATCTCGATCTCTGCAGATTCTTGGATAAAACATTAGATCTCTTTAATTGTGTCATCATTAATCACCAAAACAAATTGAGGGCCTAGATGCACTTTCAATCTCCCCTTTTGGTGTATTGATGACAACACAATTAACAAAATAAAAGGATATGAAATAGACTTTAGCAAATCGAGATAAAATCGAGCTCCCCTAAATGTGTGCATTAGAAGAATTGAGTGGAATCGAATGCACATATTTAACGAAATAAACCAGAGCTCCCTCAAACACAGCAGGAGAGAATACAACACAAGTATCTCAAGACAAATCATGCATAATAAGCAATAATGACATTACAGGGAATAACAGAGTTCTCGAAACACAAAACAAGTCCACTAGCGACAAAGAAACAAGAAAAAGGACGACTAAGGAAAACGACTCTAAAGAATCACTCCCTTTGGCATCAAGACACCAAAAGGAGGAGGACACGAGGAGATCACTCGTCGTCGCCTTTCGCCAGACTGAATACTGCCAGAGTCAAGCTGCAGGAGGAGGAGAAGCGGAAGAAGTGATGCCAAGCAACTGATCTGCGGAAGTGGCATCGCTACTCTCCTCGGAAGACCGGAAGAGTCGCTAGGAAATCGCTCGCCATTGTGGCGGCGGATCTGCGGATGTCTCGACCATTCTTCTTGATCTGCACTGCTCATCACCTTACACGGCGGAGATGTCACGGCAGAGAGGAAGACATGCTTGAGCATCCTCTGAAGAGTGCCGCTCGGGACCTCGATGCCTTTCAGAGGAGCAGGAGGAGGCACAGCAGAGCGACGCGGAGGTGGAGGCTGAGCGCGACCACGACGAGTCCTCTCGAGGAATCGAGGCGGTGAAGCGGAAGGAGCGGAAGGAGGTCGAACCTTGTAAGCAAGATGCTCCTCATCTCGACAAACTTGAGACCGCTCACCAAGAGATCAAGGTCATCACAAAGGGTGCATAGCTGCGGTGGCCATGTTGCTCTGCGCATTCGCCTCATCGTCTCCCACATGAAATCGACAATGTCAAGCGAGTGGGTGCGCTCGACGAGATGAAACAACAAGTTCCTTCCATAGGCCCGATGGCGTACATCTCCTCCTTGGGCCAAAGAGTGACCCTCAACGACTGTTGAGCACAATTTGGAACATCCTTTAGACCCTTGATGGTCCCAAGCGTGAAGCTCCTCGAGGTGTCATAAAGTGACTCAATCTCCTCGGCGGTCATCACCTTCTTGAAGTGAAGCTTTGAAATTTGTCGTTGTATCTGAGATTGAGGACTCGCAAACCTCTTCTTGCTAGCCACATACCAAATCTTGTCTGTCATCCACCAAATGGCCTCATCATTCTTGTCAAAGTACAAAGTGGCATAGAATTGCATGATAACCTCATTGTTCCATCATACTTGAATGCCATGAGATTCTTAATCGATGCACTCACAAATCTCAATGATCCGAGTGAAAAATCGGATTGTCATTTCTTTGCCATATACTCCCAATCAATGGTCTTCATCCCGACCACTGGGTGCTCAAGTGGGTATAGGACCGTCTCGTAGAAGTCAAACCGGTTCCAAAACCGGCGGTCCACATACTCATCCTGGTGAAGCTCGAGAGGATCCTTCTTTACGTAACGACAATAGCTTTTCCTTTTCAGATCCTGTCCGATAATCGATGATCCTCATTGGATTCACAGACATTGGGTAGTTCCACACAGGCTTGGCCTTGGCTAGAGGACCAATGAAACGCCCGAAGCCTGAAACTTCGCTCCTTTTCGATCCACGGCGGCATGAGTATCTGGCTGGATGCTCATCTGGATCGGAGCCGGCGAGGAGGAGGAGGCAGGGCAGTCTTGACCACGGCGATGCTAGGCGGCCTCGAGGTCCGAAGTGGGTCTTTGGCCACTCCAATCCTTTGCTTTTTCGGAGGCCGCGGAGAGCGAGCCCTGGCCGGGATCACCGCCACCAGGCAGCGGTGAGGAGGATCATTTGCTACCGTAAGAGGCGGAGGAGGATCCATCTGACCAGATAGAGCGAAAGAATAGAGTTACCCGAGAGGCGACAAGAAAAACAGCGAAGAATGGAACCTGGCCGAACCACCCAGCCCGGAGACTCCGGACAAAAAGCCCGGACACTCCGGATGGACCCGGAGACTCCGGACCCAGAGTCCGGACACTCCGGATCGGCCAGAGCATACGCACGGGCGCATGAGATTTGGGAAAACAACCCCCAAAAAGGCATGAAACGAATCTAGAGTGCCTTAAGGAAGAACAACAGAAGACTAGGGCACTATCTAGAAAGGGAATTTCGCGGAGTTAGGGCACAAAACGGAACTCACCTCAAGAAGAATTGAGAAATCAAGAATGCGGGTGAGTTAGGATTGAACGAAACTCCGATCTTGAGGGCAACGACGAGACAATCGCCTCTACGAGATGAAACACACGGAGAAGCCCTAAGAACCGAGAAATTGAACCAAACCCAAAGAAAAAGGTTAGGGCAAAAGGATCCTTACCACAATCTCCAATCCAAGAAGGAGAAGGAGTCCAAGATCCCAAGAAGATGGAGGAATCCACGCCTAGCCTTGAGAGACACACGGAGAGGAGAGGCGCCTGAAGGAAATAAGAAAAAGAGAAAACCGCGGGAAATGGGGATTAACCGAGCGCCCCAACGGAGACTCGGATTTTCAGTCAGGAGACTCATTAACAGTCCTGACAATTAGTCCGGAGACTCCGGACAATCCGAGATTCCGGATTGAATACCGACGATCCGGTTGCTCATTTCAGTTAGGAAAGGAATTTTTCAAGGAAGCTTCGGAGACCCGCGGAGAGAGATAGAGAGGAGTCCTAGGGCATCCATCCACCATGTGACTAGCTAACAATCAAGCAAAGCAGGCTATAGTCACATGGCAATGATGCGATCAGAGGATTAAGAACCAACAACACAAGATAATTTCAAAGAAAAAGATGAATCAGTTTTGAAATTCATTTTTCATTCACCAACCAATATGAGCACATGTCAAGCCACGTTACGAGAATCTAAGATATTTAGTCCACTTCTCAATTCACGTAACCTTTTTCGTCAAGGGGCTTGGTAAAAATATCGGCTAATTGATCATTTGAGCTCACATGTTGGATATCAATTTCGCCTTTTGTTGCGTGGTCTCTTAGGAAATGATGGCGAATATCAATGTGTTTTGTTCGGGAGTGTTGTACAGGATTGTTGGCAATTTTATGGCACTCTCATTGTCACACAAAAGTGGAGCAGCTTTTGTAGGAAAGGCCATAATCACTCAAGGTTTGTCTCATCCAAAGTAGTTGGGCACAACAACTCCCGGCCTATGTATTCGGCCGGTGGATAAGGCTACGAATTTTGTTTCTTGGAAGACCACGAGACTAGGGACCTACCCAAGAATTGGCAGTTCCAGAGGTACTCTTCCTATCCACTTTACAACCAAAGATAATCCGCATCGAATAGCCAATAAGTTCAAAGGAGGATCCTTTCGGATACCAAAGTCCGAAATGAGGAGTGTGCACTAAGTATCTCAAGATTCTCTTAACGGCCACCAAGTGGCACTCTTTTGGAGCGGCTTGAAACGTGCACACATACAAACGCTTAAGCATAATATCGGGCCTAGATGCACAAAGATAAAGGAGAGCCGATCATCGAGCGATATACCTTTTGGATGACCAGTTTACCTTCCTTGTCGAGGTCTAGATGCCCATTGGCTTGCATAGGTGTCTTAATTGGTTTTGCATCTTCCATTCGAACTTCTTGAGCATGTCCTTGATGTACTTGGTTTGGTGATGAAAGTTCCTTCCTTGAGTTGTTTGACTTGAAATCAGGAAGAACTTCAACTCACCCATCATGGACATCTCAAACCTTTTGGTCATGATCTTGCTAAACTCTTTACACAAATGTTCATTAGTAGATCCAAATATAATGTCATCGACATATATTTGGCATACAAATAGATCATTATCAATATGCTTAGTAAAGAGGGTAGGGTCGGCTTTTCCGACTACAAAACCTTGTTCCAGAAGAAAGTCTCGTGAGACACTCGAACCATGCCCTTGGAGCTTGCTTAAGTCCATAAAGTGCCTTGTGAAGGTAGTAAACGTGGTTCGGATGTCTTGGATCTTCAAATCCAGGTGGTTGCTCGGCGTAGACCATCTCTGAGAGTGGTCCATTTAAGAAGGCGCTTTTCACGTCCATTTGATACGACTTGAAATCATGGTGAGTAGCAAAGGCAAGTAATATTCTAATAGATTCAAGCCTAGCTCTTTGGAGCATATGTTTCATCGAAATCAAACCTTCGATTTGAGTGTACCCTTGAGCAACCAGACGAGCTTTGTTCCTTGTCACGATTCCGTTTTCATCTTGCTTGTTTGGAAGACCCACTTAGTGCCGATGACGTTTTGCTTGGGTCTTTTGACAAGCTCCTGCACTTGATTGCGCTTGAAGTTGTTCGGCCTCTCTTGCATAGCCATCACCCAATCCGGTCTTCAAGTGCTTCATCTACTTTAAGAGGTTCAAGAGAGGAAACAAACGAGTAAAATTCACAAAAATTTGCAACTCGAGATCAGTGGATACTCCTTGTTAATGTCTCCAAGTATGTTGTCGACGGATGATCCCTTTGAATGCTTTGATGAACTCTCGGATGCGGTGCAGTTGAATCCAAAGCTTGAATAGGGCCTTCATCATCTTGGGTGGCATTAGAACCATCTTGAGCTTGAATGGACGAGGAGGAATATCGCCTCGAGCTGGACCCATCCCGAGACTCCGGTATATGACCGGAGACTCGGACCAATCGGACACTCAGGGTTTCGTGCCGAGACTCAGGGTTGGGGTGCTCGAGTGAGATTCCAAACTATGAGGTCTCACCTCCCCGATTGCCATTTTCTTGATAGCTTCACAAGGAGGTTCTTCCTGTCAATCACAACATGATCCACTTGTTCTACTTGAGAACCGTTAGTCTCATCAAAAGTTAAATCACGCGAGATTTCAACGACACCGGTGGTATTGTTGAAAACTCAGACGCCTATAAGCATTTGTTCCATAACCAAGTAAGAAACCTTCATCTACTTTAGGAGCAAATTTAGATGACTTAGCCTTTTGTTAAGGATATAACATTTACTCCCAAAGACTCGAAAGTAGGAGACATTTGGTTTCTTCCCTGAGCAACTCATACGCCGTCTTCTTCAAGATCTTGTGAAGGTAGAGGCGGTTGGAGCCGTGGCTTGCGGTATTGATGGCTTCCGCCCAAAAGTCGCCGAAACCTTGTACTCGTCAAGCATCGTCTCGCGCCATCTCGATGAGGGTTCGATTCTTCCTCTCGGCTACCCCATTTTGTTGTGGAGAATAGGAGCCGAGAATTCATGCTTGATTCCTTCCTCATCAAGAAACTCCTCCACGCCAATATTCTTGAACTCGGTGCCGTTGTCGCTCCGATTCTCTTGATCTTGACTTCAAACTCGTTTTGAGCTCTCCTCATGAATTTCTTCAAAGTCACTTGGACTTCTCCTTTGTCATGCAAAAAGAACACCCAAGTGAACCGAGAAAAATCATCAACAATAACTAAACCATACTTACTTCCCAATGCTTATGTAGGCGTAGGACCAAAAGATCCATATGTAGCATTTCCAACGGTCTTGTGGTCGTCATTACATTCTTGGCGGGATGGGAGGCACCAACTTGCTTGCCGGGCTTGACAAGCACTACAAATCTGTCTTTCTCAAAGACAACATTGGTTAGTCAGAGAATGTGGTTGCCTTTAACGAGTTTGTGAAGATTCCTCATACCAACATGGGCTGGTCGGCGATGCCATAGCCAACCCATGCTAGATTTAGCCATTAAGCACGCTTTCAAGATTAAGCCTATCCGTATTGAAGTCTACGAGATAGAGCTTGCCCCTTTAAACGCCCTTTAAAGGCTATTGAACCATCAAGCCTCTTAACGACATCCACACCCTTTTCATTAAACAAACAATTATAGCCCGCTTCACATAATTGTGCAACGGACAATAAATTGTAGCTTAATGAGTCAACAAGCAACACATTATTTAATTGAAAATTGCTTGAGATAGAAATTTTACCCAAACCAATCACTTCTCCTTTCCATTGTCTCCAAAGACAATGCTTTCACTATTTGATCCATTTGCATCCAAGTGAGCGAACATTGCCTTTTCTCCGGTCATGTGGTGCGTGCAACCGCTATCCAAAATCCAACTTGTTCCACCGGAGATATAGGCCTACAAAAACATATTTAGTTTTTGCTCTTTGGTACCCAAACTTGGTTAGGTCCACACACATTAGCAACTAGAGATTTTGGGACCCAAATGGAGCGAATAATAGGAGCATTCTTTGGCTTGCGCCCAATATGACATGCAACTACACGACCAATGTTAGTTTTCTTAAGAACATATGAAGCAAAGAACTCGGAGTGAGCCTTGTGCTTGGATGTTCGTTCGCTTTCACAAAATGAATCGGCGAGCTTACAGGAGCAACCACGAGGTTGCTCCTTTTGCCCTGAGGCGGAACATATCCAAGCCCATGCTTCTTGGGATTACCTTGGCGCTACCGAGATACTCCTCTAAACCTTTGCTAGCCTTGTAGGACTTTTGAAGTCCATCTTCAAGCATCCCTTTAAGCTTCTCATTCTCATGAGCCAAGACTTTCAAAGTCTCACGGTTAGTAGCACAAGTAGCAACATCAATATTATAACATCTAGCGCATCCATTGCTACTTGAAGGCATTGAACTATTGGATTTGTTAATTGAGGAAGAGGCATTATTCGAGAGATCAACAAGCTTCACTTCAAGAGACTTGCAAGCATCCATTGCTTGAGCAAGTTGCTCTACGAGTGAAGCATTGGTGATCTCAAGACTAACTATTTCATTCTTAGTCAAATTTGAGTTTTTGACTAAGTCCTCATTTTTCTTTCTCTCAAAAGCTAGGCTTTTCTCTAGCTCAAGATTCTTTTCCTTTTCAAATATAAGGAGATCCTCTTGAGCTTCAAGAGTAGCCTCCTTTTGTTCTACAACTTCCTCCAACTTTTCAATGTCTTTGAGTAGCAAGTCTAGTTTTTCAATGTCAAAGTCATTCATAGACTTAAAAGCTACTTCATCATTATCGCTATCGCAATCATCTAAGCCATAATCAACAATAGAGGGAATTTGGCTCTTAGATGATACCTTGTGCCCCTTGCCATGAGGCAAATTGGAGCATCTTCGTCTCCGTCGCTCAAGTTGTCGAAGAGGCTCTTCGACCGTGTCGGTGGAGTAGCGATGGCGGCGGTGGCGAGTCCTCCTTCATTGTCGGAGTTGGACTCGGACTCGGACTCGAGTCGAGTCGGAGTTCCACTCCTTGCCGATGTAAGCATGACCCTTGCCCTTGTACCTCTTGCTCTTGTCCTTGTCTTTCTTCTTGAACTTGTCCTTCTTGAAGGGCTTGTCTTCCTTCTTTTCTTTGTGAGGACACTCGGCAATAAAATGACCGGTTCCCACACTCATAGCACTTTCTTGAAGAGTGCCGCCCTCTTGATTTGTTGCCGAAGCCCTTGGAGTGGCTACCCGGCTTGTAGCCCTTCTTCTTCAAGAACTTGTTAAATCTTCTGACGAGCAAAGCCATATCTTCATTTGTCAAGGGGCCGCTCGACTCTTCTTCATCGCTTGAGCTCTCTTCGACTTCTTGCACCACCTTGACGGCCTTCAAGGCGATGCCCTTCTTCTTCTTGGGACTTGAGCTCCTCCACCACTTCCGCTTCCTTGACCATCATCTCATCCGTCATCAACCGGCCAATCACATCATGAGGAGTGAGAGTGTCGAAGTTTGGCGGTCGCGGATGAGTTGCACAAGATTGCGGTTGGTGGGGGTGATCACTCGAAGAATGATCTTGACAATTGCTTTGTCGGTGAGCTCGGTGCTTCCAAGTCCCTTTGCTTGATTCACTAGCACCATTAAGCGATCAAACATCTTGGTGTAGCACTCTCCTTCTTCCAAAGTGAATCGGCTTAGTTCTCCAATGATAAGCTCGATCTTCGATTCACGAACACTTGATACACCTTCATGGGACACCATCAATCTTTCCCATATATCCTTAGCATTGTCAAGGCCATCGACTCGGTTGAATTCGAGTCGCTCAAAGCATTAAACAAGGCATTGACGGCCAAGTCGTTGAAGTGTTGAGCTTTGTCTTCCTCGGAGGTGAGATTGTTGGGGTTTGCGGGCTTGAAACCTGTTTCAACAATCTTCCAAATGCAAGGGTGAAGTGATCTCAAATGCATCTTCATCTTGTGTTTCCATGCCGCATAGCGAGTGCCATCGAAATGAGGCGCTCGGCTGACGAGGCGGAAACATAAGATGAGGAGTTTGAGACTCCAAAAGAGGAATAATCTAATGGAATTGCAACCCTATACCGAACCTGAGGCTTTCTCATGGCCATGGGTTTTGTAACCTTCTCTATTTCGACATCTTTGGTTCTCTAGCGGTTAAGCCAAAATAAAGGAGATTTGGCTCGATACCAATTGAAAGGCCCAACGATGTCGCCTAGAGGGGTGAATAGGCGGAATAAAATTTACGCTGGAATAAAAACACCCGAAAGTCAACCGATCGTCAGATTTGGTCCGATACTCGATTGTCCGAGTCTCCAGATTGGGACCGACTCTCCGGGTTAGCTCAGCGCAACAAAACTACTCTAGCAAGCACAATAAATTACTAGAAAATAAGGCAAGAACAACCTAGACAATTGCTTAGAAAGGATTTGAATTTAAAGCTAAGCAAAGAGCTAGATCTAACTTAACAAATTCAAATCCAAGGAGCAAGACTAGGAAGTAAAAGAGAGAGAGAGACGCGATTTTTCACCGGTTCTGATTCTTGAAGGAATCCTACGCCTCCGTTGAGGTGGCTCGGCCACACTTGAGCCGGGTCTCTTTCAACCCGCTTTCCTCCCTGTTGCACAAATGCACTCGCCGGCTTCACTTGTCCCTTTCCTTTCTGGAGGCGAGACTCGCCACAAACGACTGGCTCACCACACAAGTTGGTAGCTCCTGACTCTAGCCGTCTAGGAGACCTTCAACCTCCAAGAGTAAAAGTACCACGAAGAATCGCTTGGAGGATGAACTAGTGCTCAACAACTAGAAATAAATGCACCTAGCACTTTGCTTCTTCCTCTCCTCACCAAAAGAATCAACAACCAAATTAATTGGTGGGAGGAAGTGAGGGCTCTATTGAATGCTTCGAGATGGTTAGGAATGGCTTGAATCTTTGCTATGAATGAGCTCAATAGAGATCCTAGCCGCTGGAGTGGAGTGGAGGCTTTAAATACCCTTTTTGAAAACTAGCCACTCCTGTTTTTGAAGCAGTAGAGTGTCCGGACAAATAACCCGAGACTCGTTATCCGGAGACTCCGGACCAAATGTCCGGATACTCCGGACCAGCTGGAACTGAGGCAACCGAGAGGTCCAACCCGGAGACTCCGGACCAAATGTCCGGATACTCCGGATTGAATCCGGAGACTCGGCCGAAACCGAGACTCGGTTACCTACGGTTTTAATTTGAAACTTTTCAAAACCAAATGTAGGAGTGCTAATTAGAGATGCAGTAAATGATGTTGAGCACATGCACATCCTAAAGTCGATTTCTCGTCATACCCTCTTAATAGTACGGCTATCCTTAAGACACAAATAAATAAAATTATTACAACTTTGGTCTTGATGCCGTCCTTTTGATTTTAAGTAGTTGTAGGGGCGTCCAATGTCGTTCCAAGCTCAATAAGATCTCGATCTCTGCAGTATTCTTGGATAAAACATTAGATCTCTTTAATTGTGTCATCATTAATCACCAAAACAAATTGAGGGGCCTAGATGCACTTTCAGAACTAAAAAGAACATATGGATAGTAATATATGTTAGAACTGAGAGCTTTCAACTTTGAAGTATGAAGAATTGAAAAGACAGAATATATGTTAGAACTTACGAGGACTCTTTTGTGCTGTTCTCTAATAGCCATTGGAGATGAAAAGACACGGCCTGTCTTACCCATTGTTATTAAGGCGTCGCCTAGGCGTCCGGTCGCCGGAGGAGGTCCGCCGTGAAACGTCGCCTCGCCTGGAGAAGGAGATCCGCCGTCCTCACCGTCGCCTGTCGCCAGCACATCACAGCCCGGGAGGAGAACTAGGCGGCGATGCTCGCGGAGGAGGAGATTCGGGCGGCGGCGCTCGCGGGTGGAGTGGCGGCACGACGCGGGAGGAGTGGCGGCGGCGCGGCGAGGGAGGAGTGGCCGTGCGGTGCGGCGCGGCGTGGGAGGAGCCGCGCGGGAGCAGGAGAGGGGGAGCCACGCGGGGGAGCAGGGGAGGGGGATGGAGTGAGGGAGAGAGAATATTGGTGACCATCTTCCATAGCACGTCATTGAACATTGACTTCAGCCTACCAACTTCTCTTTTATCCGTTTTCTGCAATTCATAAACCTATTTGGATTCAAGAACAATGCAGCACCATATAACTACTGCTCCATTTGGTCTTTCCACCTCTTGTCGATCATTTTGTTAACCTTCTGTAGTAATTTTCCCCTGTTCTCAAAAGCTGTATTGATCTTCTTCCTAGCAGAATCCATGGCTGCAGCAACCTCTGCCATTATTGGCCTCTCATCACCGTCGACGATCCTCAACACAATGAGAAGAGGTTGTGATGATCTAATTCAGTCTTGCACTGAATTCCAAAGCTGAGTAGAAAGCGTAATTTCTGCCACCTTTTTCCCATTATCTGTGCTTGCCAATTTGTACCTATTCTAATCATCACTAATAAAGAGACCTCAAAGCTTGCTTGTTGTTAACCAAACTCTGCAAAGTAAGGAATGATGTAGCAAATCGAGTAGCCGCTGGTCTCACAAGATCCCCTCCTGTCCTTCCCCTCGTTGCATTGAGAAGCCTCCCATGACGGTAAATAAACATGGTCACCCGTCTCACATTTGCAGTGCACTTCTTGAACATTAGAATTTCTCCAATGCCCTCCAACATAAGGTTCAAGCAATGGGCAGGTCCAAAATATGGTAGGAATCTTCTGCATTAGAATTTAGCCTACTGCCTTATAGTTAGCCTCATCATTGACAATTTGAACAACATAATCCCTTCCAATTTCATCATGTTTTTCCTCAAGCAACCTTGCTAACAACTGTGCATCACTGACACATTTGATGCATTAACAGTATCCAAAAAGAAAGTGCCCTCGGGACTGTTCACAAGGAAAATTTATCAAGTGTCTTCCTCTCCTATGAGTCCATCCATCAGACATGAGTGTGCAATCGTATTCGGCCCAAGCCAACTTATGATTTTCTCTCAACTTATCCGTCTTCTTAGACTTCTCAAGCAATGGTAGCCTCTAAGTCATGAAAAGTTGGCGACCTATACCTAGGGCCATACTGCTCCACAGACTCAAGCATAACCTCCCATGTCCTTGAGTTGGCAACATTGAATGGTATGCCGCACTCAGAAAAAAAGCAGCAACATGCATATCTATCTCGTTTTCTTCCTTGGTTCTCCTTGACAATTTAGTTTGAGAAAGCCCCCCTCTAACATGCCTGTCATGTACAACATCTTCAGGTG
Organism: Rhipidocladum racemiflorum; assembly: GCA_036346355.1. Classification (NCBI taxonomy): domain Eukaryota; kingdom Viridiplantae; phylum Streptophyta; class Magnoliopsida; order Poales; family Poaceae; genus Rhipidocladum; species Rhipidocladum racemiflorum. Next base: position 46,687,020 of record CM070577.1, on the reverse strand, counting down.
GCTTCCGAAGCATAAAAGCAATTGATTTAGAGGGGGGCATATCATGTGCAATCAAAGGTTTGGTGCAATCACCGTGCAATCAAACTAAAAAGTATTTCAAAAAATTCTAAAAAAAAATCATAGATGTACATCTCAACTTACCCCATCTACGTATAAAATTTCATGATCAAATTCGTTGTATGCTATAAGTTACAAAAAGGACAAATTTGGGGTGCATTTGAACTGTAAAGTTTGTTAGAAATTTATCTTTTTTGTAACTTCTAGCATATGACGAATTTGATCATGAAATTTTATACATAGATGGGATAAGTTGATATGTACATTCATGATTTTTTTTAGAATTTTTTGAAACTTTTTTTAGTTTGATTGCACGGTGATTGCACCAAACCTTTGATTGCACAGGATATACCCCGATTTAGAGGTCTTTGGCTCAAGCTCTAACTCTTGGTCATGCAGCAAAAGTGACAACTTCCTTTTAAGAGCTGTCCCAGAACGGCTTTTCTTGATTGTGCAGCTCAAGCTTATGCTTGTGGTTGCCCCTCTTCATCAGCACCATCAAAATCACTTCTCCATCTTTAGCTTCTTCATCATCATCAAGCTCGATGGGTTTGTTCCTTGCTCTCTTCTTCAAATAGTCTTTGATCTCCTTCATGATAGCTGTGGTTGTACTGTGGCATTTGTCCACTTCTCCAAACCCCATGCAAGGTGTTGTTTCATTTGCCTCACTTCGGAATGCATCCTCTTGCCAAAAAGAATACATTGGACGACATCCTTCTTCATCATGTCTGGCCAAAAGCAGTATGCCATGCGGGGTCTTTGGATTTAGTCGCCTTCCACTTAGGATCCTTTGATGGATCATACTACATGCTCTCGATCGTCGAAACTTCTTCAACCATGATGCCTATGTAAATCAAGAATGAAAGGAATCAATGGACATTGATTATTGAACAATGGTACTTGCTGCTACCACTAGTGTACCTCCAGTTCTAGACTTCTAGTCTTCTACTCTTCTACTACTACAGAACAGAGCACCAAAGCAGAGAGAACGGATGTCGACCTCTCGGGAGAAAAAGGGTCCAAGGGGAAGGGATGGAGGGAGACGAGCCTTGGAGGCCCAGACAACGCGTGCCAATGGTGGCTTGAGGTAGGGGTGAAGGCGACAGTGCCGTGATTCCGCAAGACGACGGGAAGGGCGGATGCAAGAGTTGGCGGAAGGCGGCGGCTTGCTAGTGCTAGGGTTTGGGCAGTGGTGGGCAATCGGCTTTATAGTCTCTTTGTCCTGACGCTGGGTGTGGCGACCCGTATAATTAGCCCAGGGTAACGACGGTAATACTGCCATTACGCTGAGATACACGAATCTCGGCATACTAGCCAATTAAAACATCAAGCGCACTCAATATTTTATCGGTTAGTATACTGTGTTCAGAGTGTTGCAACAGAACAATAATTAGAGACTGAAATGAAACTTATTATATTCCATGCCACGCAGGGCTATAGGTTCAGTTCATCAATTGTACATAGATCCAAGTACAACAAAAATGTAATACAGTGGTGCTAATCACCTAAGGTCCAATCAAGATGGTGTACGATATATCCAACATCCTAACCCTCCTGGTAGCCAACATCCTTGTACACTTGATTCTACGGGTGACCCTCACCCCCTACCACGTAGACACCACCTAAGTAATTTTCTAAGCAAGGGGGAATTAAGCAAGAGTGAGTACAAAGTACTTAGCAAGCATTAATAGCAATATGCAATAATGAGAAGCTAATTTCACTGTCACTGGAACATCACTTTCTCATTCTCAAACCTTTTTCTCAAAATAGGTTTTATTACAATGAAAACGATGCAAAATTAGGTTCAAAGGAAAGAACACTAACATGTATATGAGACAGACTAGTTTCCGGCAGACCCAATTTCAATATTTTAACCCTGCGCTGGTTTGTACCTAGTTTCACTTGGTTTTACTGGTTTTGCCTCAACGGCCTTACCAGTCTTACCAGTTTCCCTTGGTCTTACTGGTTTTGCCTCGACGGGCCTTACCAATCTTACCAGTTTCCCTTGGTCTTACTGGTTTTGCCTCGACGGGCCTTACCAGTCTTACCAGTTTCCCTTGGTCTTACTGGTTTTGCCTTGACGGGCCTTACTATTCTTATCAGTTTCGCTTGGTCTTACTGGTTTCGCTTGGTCTTACTGGTTTTACCTCGATGGGCCTTATCAGTCTTACCAGTTTCCCTTGGTCTTTACTGGTTTTGTCTCAACGGGCCTTACAAGTCTCACTAGTATCTCTGGTCTTATCGGTTTAGTCTCAATGGCCTTACCGATCTTACCATTTGGTCTTACCAATATGCCTCACTAGGTCCATACTGATCTTACCACCCTAGTTATCCAGTACGTAGCCATTATTCGCTTATTACCTCAATGAATCATTTCTCAAACCATCTTTTCATGTGACCGAGTTAAGGTTTTCATTTGCAAAGTACTTATCCATGCATTGATAATAGAATATGTATCTGAAATCAGTTGAAAACTTTGATAAATATGATCAAAAGAAACTTGCCTGGATTAGGATTGTAATACTCGGCCGCACTCGGAATCTGAAGATGGTCTCTTAAGGGATTCAAATAAGGCCCAGACAAATTAAAGTATTAACTACGGCAATTAATTTATAAACAATTTTTGTGGCATCCAACCTTCTAAGGGTTGCTAGGGGCAAATAAAAGGGTGCTGCCCCCTTAGCTAAAATAGCTATTTTGACCCCACAATTTACTATTTTAACAGCAATGAAAACATAAATTTAATTATTACAATATTTACAATTTTAAACACTTACTACCTATCTATTCGCGGCTTTTAGAATTTAAAGCAAAATTTTCCTACGACCAATATACGGCAGTTTAATCTACACGATTCGCACAGGAGACAAATTTTCCTAACTTTTCCCCTTCTTTTTCTTTTTCTTTATTTTTCTCTTTTCTTTTCTTTTCTTCCCTTAACCCTCTTTCCTTTTCTTTTCTCCTTCCCTTCACTTCTCTGGCCGACGCCTCTCCTCTCTCGATCTCCTCCCTGGACAGAGTCCTCCCACCGGCGCCGCTGTCGCCCTCACTGGCCGACGCTAGCCTGGCCATCGCCGGCCTCCCTCCCCCCCCTCTCTCTCTATCTCTCTCTCTCCCTATCCTTTGACCGAGCCCTAGTTGACGCCGCTCCCCTCCCCCCCTCTCTACCCTGTTGGCTGATGATGACTGTGGCTCTAGGTTGGACGGTACGGCGACGAGCCATGCAACCCCTAGCGGTCCACCCTACTCAGGCCAAGAACCCTACCCGATCTACCCATCTAGCAACCTACAAGTAATACCACTGCTATTGCTAGTGATGCTACACTAGGGTTGTGCACCTGATGAGGGGATCTGGGTTCGGTTGAAGGTGTGGAAGAAGATGAGGCTGTCGGTTCGATTCTGGGCTTCTGTTTTCTTGCTCTTGGCTTGTCCGGCTCCTCCTCTGGCTCCTGGTGTGCTCCGGCTTGGGGGCTTCTCTTCTTGGCTAGCTTGGGCTTCTCCGGGCTTGGGACTCCTCCTTGCTTCGGTTCTTGGGCTCCTTCGGTGTGGCCTTCTGTTTTGATTTTTGGTGGCTTTCGGTTGCTCTCGGTCTTGACTGGAGAATGCAGTGCGTTGGTCCCTGCTTTGGTTTGGCTGGAGAGTAAAAGGGATGTGTCCTTGCTTTCGCTCTCTCCTTGGTTGTGAATGAAAGCTGGCTCTTGTCCTTGCCTCGGTTGGAATGCTTGACCAAGGGGTGCTCGGCTGGCTGGCTTGAGGCTAGCTTGAAAGGTCAAATTTACCAAGCTCCCCCTCCTTGGCCATATAACGAATTACTGAGTTATCGGGTGCTAACTTCACTATTCGACTCAAACGTTATGGATACCCGCAATCCGTACAAGTAAGTAGGATTGCCGAGTGATGAACCCTGAACTAGAGAGAGGTGCCGACCTAGCCCCAACGGGTCTGGTATCTCGTTGATCGATACCCACACCCGCGGGTCTGACGACAATCCTCACTAGTTCTTTTCGTTCTACTCGCACTTCGAATTTTATAAAAGTAAAATACGCTAATTACTGTATTAATTATTGTCTAATACTCTTGATTATTTATTTAATATTCTAGGTTGTTTCACTGGGCCACCTCATGCAGCAAAGAGAATTGCAGGAAGTCTCCCACACAGCCATGCTCTTTTGCGTTGTTCACTAGTCGCCCAACCTCTCCAAGTCGGCGACTAGTCGATCCAACTCAACTAGTCGAGAACAAGTCGCTCGACCTTCTCAACTTATTGAGTTGTTGGCTCCAGTCTAGCGCCACCAGCCGACTAGACGACTAGTCAACGACTTGATAACACTGCATACTACAGTGGATGGATTTCAAGTCCATATAAATTTATGTTAAACATGACATGTTTTGCCTCAACAATCATATCTATTGCAAACCCCCCAATGGGGTGCTAACATGTTAATTTTACCAGTTCAGTCATCAAATTGGCAATGAAAGAAATCTCAAAAAATTGATGTGCTAGTCCGTAAAATGACCTACCAACCTTAAAAACAAAATCCTAAACTTGAGAGCTGTTTGGAGAAACCAAGTAAAAAAAGATTTTCTGTGGGTAGCATGATTGTCAAGGCGACAAGGCGAGACGAGGCGCCAAACGAGCCCTTGGACGCCTAGGCGAGGATTAGGCGACCAAAAAAGATTTAGCCAATTGAATACCCATTTTGATCTGCTATCTTTCTTCTCTCTAGCCCAGCTTGTTCTTTTCTCTCCTCGGCCCAAACCTTCTGGTCCGGCCCATCCTCAGGCGCCCTCCCCCCTCAAACCCTAACTCTCCCCTCCTCTCCATTCACGCTCTCTTTTCATCCCAGTCGCCGCCCTCTCTCCTCCCGTTCTCTCTTGCCTCCCTTCCACACTCCATGCCGCTGCTGACTCCTCTCCCCTCCCCGGCGCCGTCATCAACTGCATCAGCCGGCGAGCATAGGAGCAGCGGCAACATAGAGCAAAGCGGCAGCGAGCAGAGTAGCGGCGATGGAGCAGCTGATGGCGATGCAGAGAATTAGCGGAGCAGCGGCGACGACGCAGAGGAGCACCAGACCTTACCAGATCTGCATCCGTCGGTGGAGGCGACGGAGGTGGGGGCATCGTGGTGGAGCTCCTCTCCTCTCCAGTCCGCCGGTGCCTAATTGGGCCACCCAACGACCCCGTGGCGATGCCTGGAACGTCCAGGCGGGCAACTTTCCCCGACTAGGCGATGCGAGGTTCCATGGCGGTCGGCTGTCGGAGCCTGGACGCCTAGGCTGCGCCAAGGCGACGCCTTGACAACCATGTTGGGTAGTATATGTCTTATCCATTTACTAACTTTATAATTTATCAAAAAATTGTCTTAAGTTCAAATATTTGATGCTAGAAGTGGCCCACTTAGCATGTTAGCTTATAATCGTTGGTTTGATCTACATATGTCTCCCTTATTCTAGTACGATTGATATGCTCACATGCCCATTTTTTATTGTCCATTCTTTGAGTGAGGCCCTTTCATGCTTATGTAATTTTCATCAAAGCACCAGCTCCACGCTGAAACTATTTCTCTAGGTTGCATAAATTCTGATGAACCTATGACATTCATTAATGGGGTGTTTGGTTCGAAGGATCACCTCATCCTAGGTTAGTCCATCATGGAATCATCCCATGAATTTTGGTGGGATAACCCCTTCCTCATTTTGTGTTTGCCCTTGTGGTTATGAGTGATGAGGTAGTGATTGACCAACCCATTCCATTCCTCAAACCAGATTCACCAGGAACCTGGGTCATCTGTATCAAGGAGTGGGGTTGCTGGTGGGTAAAAATATGGGTCGAGGGGGAGTAGCGTTCTTCAGGATGGTGATTTGAGACGCGGAACATGACCCCAGTAAATCTGTGTCGCTGACTCCAGTTCGTTGTTCTAGTTATACACAAATATATTATAATGGCCACATAATACGATGGAATACGTGTATTGTTCAAGTCATAATGGATAATGGCCACAGAAGATCCCAAGCAGGAGGCAGCTGGGCACTAGGCGGCCATAGAAGATCCTTACCAGGCCGAAGGTTGCACTTTTCGCCCACCTCCACGGTCCACCCAGCGCAGCTTCCTTCTTCATCCTCCTCACTCGGCCTTGCTCCCGCTCTGCTTCGCCTTCTCTCACCCACCTCGCTCTCCTGCACTGTTGCTTCACCGCCTCTTCCTCACATCCCTGCTCTACTCCCTTGCCTCTTCTTGCTAACGTGTTGCTCCTACCCTTGTCCAGGGTTCCAAAAAGCGGAGAGAGGTGGCACCTAGGCAGCTCCTAGGCGCTCGACGTCGGCCTTCCGCCTCGCCTGGGCACAAAAGCGTGTTATAGGCAGAGCTGCCGCCTAGGTGGAGCTTGGCGGCGCTAGGCATACGCGCAAACGGTCCTAGGTGGCGTTAAGCGGCGAAAAGCGACGCCTCGCGGGCTAGGCGGTGCTGGGTTGGAGGAAGAGGGAAAAACGGGGAGAGGGGAGTTTAGGTTCCGATTAGAGAGGGCTGCCATCGGGTGCGAGCTCGTGCTGCACCCCTGACCTCATGCCACCGCTGTTGATCCTCAATCGCACCGCTAGATCTCGTCTCCCCCCCCCCCTCGGCCGGATCATCGGTTGCCGCCGCCGGATCTCGTCTTCCCGCGGCTCGAGCTCGTCCGCGTCGTCACCGTGCGAGGTCGTCCCCGCCTCCCACGCCGCTAGCAACCGAGGTCGTCCCTGCCTCCCGCGCCACCAGAGCCCTCGCGCCAGCTCTTCCTCTTGCTCTAGCTCTCCTTTTGTGTGGCGCGCTATGCGAGCTCCCACGAGGCACCAGCTCTTTTCCCGCGCCGTGAGGTAAACCAGTGAACTGAGTGGTAGATTAGCCAATTAGTAGTTGAACTCTGAACTGTCAAGTGAACTGGGTAGCAATTTCCTTTATTTGCTTGTTACTTACATCACTAAACCAAAGTGAACTTTATTTGCTTATTACTTACATCAGTAAACCAAAGTGAACTAAGTGAATTACTGAAGTTTATTTGCTTATTGCTTAAATCAGTAAACCAGTGAACTGAGTGAAGTGCATTGGCTTAAATATAAACCGATGAAGTGCATTCTTTAACATTGGGTATGAAACACAAAGTAATGAACTCCATTTATAGAATGTCGTCAACGGGATCAGCGGCAACAACCAATAAGACCACGGCGGCTCTTAAGAGGAAATTGGATGACGTAGGATGGGGTTCTAGTCGATCCGTCCAACATGGATAGAGTGAAAGGCATTATGTGTGGGACTATGTTTTGTGACTATTCCATCTTTCATATGTCTTTCACTCGTTTGTCACACTTACTTATGTGTCTTTCATTGCAGCCTGCCCATTTTACGATTTCCACCTAGGCGGGCTAGGCGCTAGGCAGTGGGCCTCCGCCCGCCAACTGCCTAGCGCTTTTTTGAACATTGCAGGCCCACTGCCTAGTGCTTTTTTGAACATTGCCCTTGTCACTGTGCCCCTCTAGATTTGGGCAGAGAAGAAATAGAGGCTATGAATGGTAATGGCAAGCAACAATTGTGGTGATAACATCTTTAAGTGACGGCAGTGACTAGGGTTAGCTCCCTTTTCCCTCCACCACCCCCCCCCCTCTGGTGACCTGATAGTGACCCAGATCGCCACTGACCCATGGTCCGGGACGCACGATCCGGGGTCGTGCATTGTAGAGGCGGTAACCATGCCTCAAACCACACAAGGGTGTTAGGTTCAAAGTTAGGATCAAATGGTCCATTCACTGGCCGGTCCCTCAACCGATTGAAACTGAACACATCATTTTGCCATGGTATATAATAACCCTTGTCTCCTCAAACCCATTGAAACTAAACACATCATTTTAGTTCAAGTCAAAACTTACAATTTGTGTAGCATGAAACATTTGACCTTTGAGATAAACAGCATTTGTAGTAATGTGAACTCAAAAGGCTAAAAAAAGAAAATTGCCAACAAATGTAAATTATAGACTAGCCAATTCATCCATGACAATGGCCAGTAAATACACCCTAGGAAGAAACTCTACATCATAATATTTTGGCCAATGGAATCAAACCAAATGATCCCTATGTTTTATATACAAGATGCTGATATTAAAATATTTGCTGGGGGCTGTGGTTTCCATTGAATATTTTTTATTACCTAACCTTTTTGTTAACAATATTTAAAAAATAAACTCCACCTTAACTTATTTCAAAAAATGATCCCTGCTTGCATATTTCTAGAAACTACCTCTACTTGAGACGGGCAAGTCCAACTTATTGTTAAAAACGATCCCATTTTGGCCACACCACATACGATGGCGTGGTGCGACCAAAAGGGGTTATTTTAAAAAATAAGCTTGGGTGGGGGGTTATTTTGAAGAGTAATTTAAAATATTGTTAAGTATAATAATAATTGGGTGGCTTTCATTAGCTAAAAGTCCAGGGAAACTCCCACCAAAAGTTGTGAAATATTGAAAAACAATCAGAAACATGGACTCCGTAAGTGTTTGCAGTAGCATAAAAAATAGGAACATGCTTTGTTTTACTTGAGTTCTTCAGTACTTTGTGTAATCAATGCCTCTTGATTGACATGCTGTTTGTTTGAGTTCTTCCAAGAACATTGAGGGATGCATGTCACTTCAACTCTGGATACTTTTGAAGTTTTGATTGTACCTTTTCTTTTAATGTAAGAAAAAAATCGAGGAGAGTTACAGCAACGGTGTTTGTACAAGAAATGGTTGCATCTGATGTAAGTCTGCTAGAATCAGCTAATTCTCGCCATGCTAGGCCTAGTTAAGGAGACATGCAAAGTTGGCAAATTAGCTTTAATGGCTTCACTTATAAGATTGGATTGAGCCTAAGCCTCTTAGCGTTACATTTATTTTCCAATTTCCCTTATACAATTGTACTCCCTCCGTTGCTTGGAATACTAAGCTCTGCTTACAGTGGCATTTATCAAAGGAACACGTTTGCAGTGGCATTTTGTAGCAGCACATATCTAGTTATCCCAGTTTCCTTAGTACTCGCTTTGTTGCCTAGAATAATAATATCTGCTTAGAGTGGGCATTTATGAAAGAAACATGTTTTGCACTGTCATTTTGAAACATGAGCTTTTTGTATTAGCACATATCTAGCCATCCCATTTAACGAAGCTATGCAATTACACTGCTATTTGTTGATCTTGCAAGTTAGCACCTTGCTTGTTCAATTCTTTAGTATGACTTTTTCTCACTGTGTAATTGCGACTTGGCAGATGCAAACTATTATTTACATGTAGAATTGATCAAATATCTTGCAACCTTGTCTAACAAACTCCAGTATTTCTTTGTTTGTGCTTACTACAGTGCCAATATTGAAAATTGGCATGAGTTCATTTGGCCTTGCGTCATATTGGAGGGCTCCAGATTTAGATGTGTGCTACGTTTGTGGAGAGGACGACAATCATTTTGAGCAGGAATGCCCGTACAACTATATATATGGGCTATATGACGAAGACTCCTGCAGAGCACGCTGCCTTCCTGGACAACACGCAATAACTTCCATTGCTCGTCGCAAGTTCTTGGAGTGTTTCGTACGCGTGAATAACATGCCACCGAGCTTCAGGCAATGGGACCTTGGGAGGCTCTTCAAGCCGTTCGGACCGCTGCTGATGTATGATGTTCCGATGGCCAGTTCTGAAGTCTGTAGGGGATTTGGCGTTGTGATATTCAAGAAACGTGAGGACGGAGAGAGGGCCATCAACGAGCTCAATGGCTATAATGCAGGCGACCATAAACTGCGAGTTGACTGGGCTTACCCTTGTGCCTAGCAGAAGCAAACTTTTTTCTTCCTCCTGAGTCCTGATTACTTAGACATTTTTGTTGATCTGTCCTGTATTTGAACCTTCTGCAGGCAGTAGCGAAAGACCCTCTTGCACTACCGGCTTCGGCACATCCCAAGGAACATAGCCTGAGCAAAGTAATAATAGAAATAGAAAGGCAGATTTAATTATTTGCCATAAAGTTGATATGCATTTAATAATTTGCCACATCACAATTTTGTGGCAAATAATCAATTATTCGTAATATAAAATGAGTCCTTCAAAATCTTAGCTTTTGATAAGAGCACGATTCATGAACGCACTGGAAGTCTCCGTGGAATTTAAAAAATTAGCATACCACACTACTATCTCTTCCTGCTGACCATGGGTGAATAGGGTACATTCCTTGACATACATATATCCGATAAATTGATCTCTTAGAGCAATGTCAGACTATTCGAAATTGAGAAAGTGCAATAGAACCTTTGGCATCCAATTTGCATGAGGCAACAAATGAATTGTTGACATTGAGCATAGCTATATGATTTGGCACCCAATTGAAACACAAAATACAATTTTAACAGACAACTAACATCAGCACAAATGAAAATTCTCATCGTATGATCTTTTGAACTACAAACTCATATTCACCCAAAATGTATTGAGCTTCAACACTGATTCATACAAGAAGCTTTACCCTATGGGAGAAAATTTAGGTATATTAAAATAAAATAACAAATTAAAGTCAATAGACAATTCGGTACTCCAATGGCAGAAAGACCCGACATAAAGACCGATATAAATAGCACAACAAACAGTACTTGGATCAAAGTGATAAGGAGAATCTAGCACATACCTAAACATGCTTGTAATTAGCATTCTGACAAATATGATATTCACATGCAACCAAACTTTGATTAGCTTCTATCTATGTTAATGGTTCAATTGGGACAACAGCTGAGAGGGACAACGTGAAAACTATTGTAACTGATACAATGTTCTGTAGTAAAAGCTAATAAATAAGACACTATTAATGAAGACATCAAAGGGGATAGCCACACCGAATGAGGAAAACATAATATATTGCATAGAAATCAAACAGTCAGAAATATTAATACACCTGATAAAGCAAAAAAAAAAAAAAAAATCAACACTGAAGCCGTGGCCAGACTAGGGGTGATAATGGGCTGAAGTCTAGCACAAGTCTGATCCAAGTCTAAAATTTTACTTTTTTTGATCTAGTCTAGTCTAGATCTAAAACTAATAAGCCTAGGTCCAATCTAGGTCCAAATAAAGGCTTGGACCTTGATCCAAGCCATTTACATGTAAAATATTAATGTAGATGTGATCAGAATTAACACATATTACATGACATAAAACGATTTAGTGGAAAAAAGTAAGATCCAAGCCTGGTCCAATCTAGTCTAGATCTAGTCCAAATAGCTAAAAATCCAAAATGAGTCTAATCCATTTGCAACTTTGGGTCGGTCTAATCCAAAAGCCTAGACCGGTCCAAGCCCATTGTCACCCCTAGGCTAGACAGAACAAACTTATCAACTAAAATCATTCAGCAGGATGATATGCAATAAGCAAAACCAGATAGGAGAACTTGATTTTGTATCTTTGGGAGCTCGAGGAATTGTGAAGTCCTATCTGTCTTTTGATGCCTTACCATTTCCCAAGTCGTTGTCATCAACATAGAATGACCTAGTCATTGATCCAGAGAAAACCAACACGATAGATTATGTTAGCTTGCATGATACTTTTTTTTAAAAAAAAAAAAAATTAGCCAGAGCTCTGGCATTCATTAAAGAAGGAGAACAACAGCTAGCCTACAGACCCACACACACGCGTCGTGCCTGCACCAGCCCTCGTGAGCGCACAGGTCGAGCGGAGCTCGAACCCGGGCGGGCGAGACGCTCACCTGCGCCTTGGCCAACGGAGCTAAGCTCAGTCCTCAGCTAGCATGATACTTGCGACCGATCACAATTGATGTTCTTTAGATTTTGATATTACTCATTAGATGATCAGACTATTGAAATTTAGTACAGCCGGCGCATTGCTTACATCAGAACTAAACTAAGCTTTTTAAATCATTACTTACCAATAGTAACGAGCTGCACACACTGGCACTCAGATTGGTATTCTTACATGCCCACCGATGGCCAAAAGAATAAAGTGCAAAGTCCATGGTAAATCCTGGCTGAATAGTCTTAAAACTAGAGGCCATTTATGATTGGTAACATAAATCTATGTGTAGACAACGTTTTTTATTCCGTGGAAAGAAAATAATATTGCAGTGTGATAATACATTGTTCAACATCTGGTGGAGCTCATCTCTTGCATCAACAACACGCTCTCTATCATTTCTGTAAACAACAAAAAATAGGGGCTGATTTGCTTTGACGAAGTAAACAGGAAGCATCATACCGCAAGCAAAAGACAAGTTAAAAGAGATTAGATCATGAAACGCATGTTCCTCCATGCCTCCCCATCTCTCTAGATTAGCGCTGAAAAGACTCCGAACAAGTAACTCAATTAATCCTTGTCTGTTGCAGGACTTCTTGCTGAAAGACTGTTCTTTGAGGGAGAGGGGCCCCGATGGAAAGGGTGTCAGGACCCAATTCGAATCCGACTAAAGATGGAATCGAAACGTTCACGGATCGCAACAGAAACGAAAAAATCACAACGGAAAGGAACTAGGGTTCTACACTACAACTAAAAGAGACACTAGAATATGCGGAATGTTCATAGCATTCCATTTTCCATCATAATTGGGCTTTATACCCCCAACGTTTTACATCGAATTACTCTTAACAAAAAATGATGCGGTAAGAACAGAGTGTGTGCAGTGAAATGGGAAGTAGCCACAAAAGTGTTTCGTCATTCGTTTTTGATAACTACTATTTATTGTCATTTGACCATTAGATGGACCTTCCTTTGATCTCGGATTATCTCTAGCCTTCGATGATCACTTATGTGAAGTCACCAAACCGGTAAAAACTCTGCTGACTTCTCTTGTTTTCTTCTTCTTCTTGCTAGCCATGACAATGCCCCCTTTTATACAAGAACTTGTCCTCAAGGCTTGAATTCAAGGAAAGTATTCTGGATAAAAGGCCCTAACAAATTCGGCCAATGAATAAGCCATTGAGTCACAACAACACCATTTCTTGGCACAATTCTTCTGTCCAAAATTGCAATTGGCTCGGCTTTTACTCTACCTTCATCATCCACTAATGGTAGCACTGGGAATGGAATTACATTGTGCCCCATATGTTTCTTGAGTTGACTGACATGGAGAACATGATGAATGCTAGCTTCTTGAGGTAGTTGTAGTCGGTAGGCTACTGCCCCAATCTTGTTCATCACTCTAAAAGGCCCATAATACTTAGATATGAGTTTCAAGGATCCCGTCAACCGAAATGCACTTTGTTGTTAAGGTTGCGTCTTCAAATAGACCATGTCTCCTACTTCAAAACTCCTTTTTTGTTCTTAGCTTGTCAGCAAACTTCTTGATCCGATTTTGTGCCTTGTTCAAATTCTCCTTAAACTTCTTCAACATTTCATCCTTTTCCTCAATTGTCACCTTAGCTTTATCTGACACATTGCATAGGTGAAGTATCTAGGCCTCCAATTTTGTATGGTTTTGGTAATTAATGAAAATCAATATTTGTGGATTAACATTTTGCGTTGAGTGTGCAAAAGGTGGTTGGTTCCCATCAACAGAATACGAAAAGCAATAAAATGAGTCCCTATTCGAAGTCAAGCTCAACATCAAGGTATAAAAATTAAGGATCTTTTTATAGCATTTTGTCGATCTCGGTGTTTGGAGAGAGTTGCTAGGTTAGATGCTGTACTATTTAGGGGACTTGATTAGTTTCTTGAAAATAATTGCATCTAAATGGCTCAATTATTGTGACAACTCATACCTTTTTCATTTGCATCAAGATCTTGCTAAAATTCTTGCTTTCCTGTAAAACATGACACTACCGACCCCTGGGAGCGTTACTACTGGTGGAGCGGCAGTACTGTCCACTAGGTGGTGGTAGCTATTTAACAGAAAGCCTGAATTTTGTGTTCTTCGGTGTCCGGCACTACCGGCCGTGTGGAGCGGTACTTCTGGGTGAGCGGTAGTACTGCCCCTAACATGGCGGTACTTATTTTACAAAGAGCAGTATTTTTGTGCCATGGCCTTGTGCGGCACTACTGGCCGTGTGGAGAGATACTGCTGGTCGAGCGGCAGTACCGCCCCAATAACCTCGATACTCTTTTTCCAAAAAACCCCACATATGCTTATTTGAAAATGCGGCACTACCGGCCATTTTTGGTAGTAGTGCTGAGCCTGTGGGGGTTGGTGGTAATGGCTAGAGCCAAGTGCATTAAATGCACTAGGTCTACTGTTGGAGCTCTAGCTGGCACTACCAGCCCTCAGAGGCCGGTAGTGTCGGACTCGGCGAGTTTTCCAAGAAAGAGCATCCAACGGCTAGTTTTTTGGTAGGGGTTATAAATACCCCCCACCTCCACCAATGGTTTGGTCGGTGACAACATTGAATGCATTCTAAGCCCTTGAAAACTCCCTCTACACTCTTGTGGATTCAATCTCAAAATTGTGAGTTGTTGAGAGCAAATTGAGTGCATTGCATTAATTAAGCCATTAGAAGCACTCAAACCCTTTAAGCAAGCGTCAAGTCTATTTTCTTGGAGGTTGCGGCCTCCTAGACAGCTTGGAGGTAGGAGAACTGGAGACCTTCTCAAATAAGCTTGTGAGAAGGCCCGGTATTTGTGAAGGCAAGGAGCTTGCCTACCCGAAGCAGGGAAGAGCTACCATGATTGATCGAGGGAAGGCTCATTTGTGCAAGGAGCCAGCTTGATTGGATCAAGCTTCCTTGATATGGATTAGGGGAGACTGGCAAGTTTCCGAGACCACGGGAAAAATCTTGGTGGCATTCTCTCTTGTGGTTTGCTTTCTATTATTTACTTGTGCAATTTTTGTTCCTAGTGTATTTAGTGTTTGTTCCTTGTTCTAGGATTGTATAATTTACTTGACTTAGGTTGTTAGTGCATTTAGCGAAACCTAGAGCATTTATGCCTTAATTGTTAAAATTCTCAATTCTAGTATTACTTGTTTAATTTATTGCAATTAGAGCCGAGAATTTTGAAAACCTCCTATTCATCCCCTCTAGTCGGTTATCCTTGATCGTACAATAGGATGGACATCTCGACCAATTGTGGAGGGCGATACCCATATAAATCCTGGAAAGGTGTCATTTTTAGCGAGGTGTGGTAGGTAGTGTTGTACTACCATTCAGCCATGGTTAACTAACTTAGCCATTTCTTGGGATCCTGAAACACCTTACTCCGCAAGTAAGCTTCCAAACACTGGTTTACATGTTTGGTTTGCCCATCGATTTGTGGGTGATACATAGTACTGAACCTGAGAGAGACTTTGAGTAGCTTAAAGACCTCCTAGAATAATTTGTTGGTGAAGACTCTATTCCGGTCAGTCACAATAGCTATGGGCATGCCATGCAATCTGAAAATGTTATCCATAAAGATCTAAGCTACTTGCTGCACTGTGTATGGGTGTGACAAGGCCATAAAATGAGCATATTCCACCACAACCAATATTACTTCCTTCCCTTTAGAATTTGGAAGTCCTTAGATGAAATCCATTCAGATATGTGTCCAAGCCATTTCTAGCACTTCTAAGGGATTTAGCATGCCAGGGATATGTACATGTTCCGATTTAGTGAGCTAGCATATGGGCATTCCTTAACAAAGTATTCCACATTCCTTCTCATGATGGGCCAATAAAACAACTTCTTTAGTCGATGGTAGGTCGCTCTCACACTAGAATGGAACCCTAAGGCTGATTTGTGAAATGTGTCCAGCAGCACTGATCTAAGATCATTTTGCTCTCCACATATGTTATGCCCTTATATTTGATGATGTCAGCCTCTACTTTGAATTTGTGATTTGGATCAAGATTGGTTTGTATTTCCCCCAAGATTTGTCACCTTGGAGTCATTCACATAACTAGCCATGATGTCTTTCACCCATTATGGTAGTTCATAAGTAATTGCAGCACATGATTCGGCCTCATTGAATTGATGATCTTTTATGGACAGTGTATCAGCCACCTTATTCTCCTTGCCGTTCTTATACTCAATCTTGAAATCAAACTCCAAAAGCTTCAACAACAGTTTATGCTGTATTCCTTCTACCAACTTTTGTGTGGTGATGAACTTTAAGCTTTGTTGATCGATTATGATCATAGTGCTACCAAGCAAGTAATGTCTCCATTTTTTAGTGCCTATAATATTGTGATAGCTTCCTTATCATATATGGATTTAGCTTATGCTCTCACACCTAAAGCTTTACTGAAATATGCTATAGGTCTACCTGACTGCATAATAATAGCCCCAATTCCTAATCCACTTGTATCAGTTTCCAAATGAAATGGTTTGTTGAAATCTGGCAGTGCCAACACTAGGCAGGAATTCATGATATGGTTTAGCTTCTTAAAAGACTATTTGTTCGTGCCACCAATTAAAATTCTCCTTCAACAATTCAATAGACATCGATCAATGTGTGTGGTTCAGCTAATTAATTTGTCATAGGTTGTTGTTTTGACAACGGTTAGCCATTGGCTCGTCAACTTGCACAAATCAATTTATCTTATCTACTTGTAGCTAATTATCCCCAACAATCATATGTCTAGAAGATCGGGCACCCCAATATCAAGTGGCTCATTTAGGATGGCTTCTGGCTTTTCCCAGTGAAAAGGTAAAGCCGAAGACATCCCAAATGGGGCCATTGTCTGCACTCTGCACTCTATAGAACAAGGCACTAGATATGGTTGAAGCGGCTTCGATAAAAGAGTGGACCTGCGAACTTGAAGAGAATCTCTATACCGCACAAGACATGTCCGGTCACCAGTCCTAACCACGCCCACACATCCCTATCATAACGGGCCATGCTGGCATGGCTATAATTACGGTCGGGCCTAACAGGGCATGGCCTGGCACAACCCAGCACGATTACGGCCTGTTTAGCCCGTTTATTTGAAAATATAGCCATTTTTAACTATGGAGGATTAAAAAAAAAAATCCAAAATTCTAAAAAATCCCCATATTTTCCCAATAAATAGGGTAGAACCCCCCTCATTTCCCCACTAGCAAACTTGCAATCTCCTCTCTGCATTCTCTTGTAAAAATTCCCTTGCTTTTGGTGATAATGTGGTAAAATTCAAAATAGTTTTGCCAAAAATCAAAAAATTCCAAAATCCGGATTCCAACTTCTATCAAGAAATCAAGGTAGGAATTAATATTGATTTAATTTTTCAGTTTTATTATTATTTTCAATGAGATAAAATTAATAATAGCGCGATAAAATTAATAATAGCGCAATTATTTCTTGCAGTTTTATTCATGGAGAACTAGGATTTTGCATCCTTCCCAGCTTTTGATTTCGAGATTTTACCCAAGGAGCTTCTTGCATCCTATCAAGCTGAAGAAGTTAAAGTACATGTACCATCCTCAGGCTCTACAAGCGATACTATGTCGGCAATGAGGCAAAAGATCAAGAGGTAGTACATCGGGAGTTTTGGAATATTTCGAGCTGATTTTTGAGACATCAGACAACGTTTAGAGCAGGTATGCTATTTGTAAATATTCTAAGCATAAATTAACTACAAATTCTTTAGGTGTAATGGGGCACTTGAAGAGACATGCTGAGAGCTGTAGAAAAAAGGGAAATAGCTATCGAACAAACGCAGCTACAGTACAACCCCAACGGTATTGTACGTCATTGGGACTACAATCTCTTTATACTTTGGTGAGTCACCAGCATTTGAAAACTATATTAAGATCGCTTATAATCCTAGGTTATCTTTAGTTCTAGATATACAACAACTAGAAATATGATTAAATACTTCAATAATTATCATGGTAAGCTAAAAGAGCTATTTAATACATGTACTTTTTCTGTGTCTTTGACATCAGACATCTGGAGTGGTAGAGTTAGAGAGGATTACCTTAGTTGCTCATTACATGAGCAATAACTGGCAATTAGAGAAGAGAATTATAGGATTTAAATTAATTGACGTAGCACAAACTAGTAAGAATATTGCTGATTGTATTGTAAAAGTTGTGGAAGATCTTGGCCTCACAGATAAAAATTTGCAATAACGTTAGATAATGTTGTAGCAAACACTTCTGCAATGAAAATTCTTACTCCACTTTTTAATAAATATGTCAATCTTTCTTGTTACATCAGCGTTGTGCTTACCATATTATTAATTTTATAGTTAAATTTGGTTTGAAGAGTTTAAACCTGTATATTGAAACTTTTCACACTGCAATATCTTTCTTAAATAATTCTAGTTAACAATTAGTAGTATATATGAACTATTGTGTTGCAGTGGATGTACATCCACGTAAGTTTAGATTGGATATGACAGGTAGATGGAACTCTACCTACTTGATGCTTAAGTCACTCCTACCCTATAAGGAAACATTTTCTGTTTTATTAGTACGCACTATCGTAGCCGAGATGGTCAGCCGCTACTCACAAAGTAACATTGGTATGTTGTTAATAACTTACTGTCATTTTTGGAACTTTTTTATGATTTCACCATTGTTTTATCAGGAGTTTATTACTCAACCTCTCCTTTAGTTATACATCATATTCTAGAAACTTCTACTCACTTAAGGAATTACCAAAATAATATTATTTTGCGTGGAACTATTTGTGCCATGAAAACAAAAATATTCAAATATTGAAAATAAATTCATATATTATATGTATTCGTATTTATTTTAGATCCTAGAGCTAATGCTCGAGGATTTGGTAATGTTCTCTCACATTTAAGTGATGCGATGGGCACTGATTATTCTAGTTATTTTTCAAATATTCATGCTAACTTATCTGATGTTTATGCTAAGCACGATCAAAAGTTTGGTGGAGTTTGCCTGCAGTGACCTCCACCAGCACCCAAACTGGTAAGAAGAAAATTGCTTGGGGGAAAGATATGTGGTGCTAGTGGCTCTACCTTAAGGAGTTCGAGTATAGCAATATCAAGTGTGGACACAACAACAGGTGGTGAGGAGCTAGGTGCCTATCTCAACAGCGACACTGTCAACTCCTAGGAGCAGCAAGAGGAGGATTTCAGCGTTTTACAGTGGTGGCATGAGCACAAGGTAAAATATCTGGTGTTTTCCATATTAGCACGGGATATATTAACAGTTTCTATCTTCATGATTTCTTTGGAGTCTGCTTTTAGTCTATCTGGAAGAATAATCGAGGAGAGAAGAACCAGTTTTACAATTGAGATGGTAGAAAATACTTCTCATTGTGAAAGATTGGGAACAAGATGATCAACGAGCTCAACATACTACAGAAAATGTTGAGTTGGTAGAGACGTTTGAAAATCTTTATCTAAATAGTTAGGAAGAATAATTACGATCTTCACTTGTATCCATATCATTGAGCTATAGGCTGTACTCTCTTTTCATTGCCAAGTTTTTCTCATGTTGAGTTTTTACTTAGTAAAGTTTTTAACAAAGGCACCAAACATTAATAAAGCTCATTATTTAATTTCAATTATTTATTTTATTTTTAAAATTTTATTTCATATCTTTAGCTTTTCCAAATTTATATATATTTAAAAGTTTTCCTACATCCATTTGAGTTTTTATAATTATTCTAGATTTTTTTCAAATTTTTCTGTATTCTTTCGAACTTATGCGGTTTTTCCGATCTTTTCTAATTATTTTTGAAATTTTTAGAACTTTTAGAATATTTTTTGTGACAAACAGTGCCTTTCGGCTCGACACGGTCCGTCGATCCGTAAGTACCCATGCCAGCCCAAAGACAACATATTATACTACCAGGCCGTGTTTGGACCGAGAAGTTTAACACAACCCGCTTACTAGCATGCCTAAGCGAGTCATGTCTAAGAGTGTCATGCCAATCATCTATTTGGCGCATCTAGATATAATTGATTATTTGCTATAAAATTAATGGTAATTAATGATTTATTATGTCTTTGTCTTCTTGACATATAAACTTTGAGATCATATATCAATAGAACCGAGTCAGGGACTCAATGATCATAAATTTTATGACAAATAATTACATGCCCTATGCACGTATTTGCAACGAAAAATAAAAAATCGGGTGAGGAGGCAATCTTTTAAGACAAAAATACAGGAAGGGCGGAAGGCTCTCGCGTCAAGTCGTGTCATCGACGCCATCGCTTGAGAAAACCCTAGGCGACGGGCGGCTATTTCATCTATCACGGCCACGGCGGCGACTCTTCGACCACAATGACGAGCTCTTCGGCGACGGCGGCGAGCAGCGAGTGACGAAGCTTATCGTGCCAACCTCTCCCTTTTAATAGCTACTTCATAGCTAGATTAGAGGTAATTTCTCTCTCCTTTGTTGTGATTGGTGTGGTTTCAAGCGATTATGGTTTTAATTTGGGCTCTATTCCGGTGCTCGCGTGTAGTGATTGCTCTGCTTTTAATTGTTCACCATTATGATACCAAAGGATTTGGGAATTTCCGTCGAAAAAAGGGTTTGGGAATTAGGACTGAGGCTGCTTTGTCTTTGTCGGTGCGAGAGGATCATACAACATCCTGATACAAAATTAGCGAGCTCGGCATTTATTAAAGGAGAACAACAGCCAGCCTCTGAGACCCACACACACACCCCACACACGCTGCTGCGCCTGCACCACCCTCGTGAGCGCCTTGGTCGAGTGGAGCTGGAACCCGGGGCGAGACGCTCACCTGCGCCTTGCCCAACGGAGCTAAGCTCGATCCTCGGCTTGCAAGATATTTGCGACCGATCACAATTGATCTTCTTTAGCTTTTGATATTACTCATTAGATGATCGGACTATTGAAATTTTGTACAGTGCGCATTGCTTACATCAGAACTAAAGTAAGCTTTTTAAATCTTTACTTACCAATAGTAACGAGCTGCACACACTGGCACTCAGGTAGGTATTCTTACATGCGCACCGATGACCAAAAGAATTAAGTGCAAGTCCATGTTAAATCCTGGCCGAATAGTCTTAAAACTAGAGGCCATTTATGATTGGTAACATAAATCTATGTGTAGACAACGTTTTTTATTCCTTGGAAAGAAAATAATATTGCAGTGTGATAATACATTGTTCAACATCTGGTGGAGCTCATCTCTTGTATCAACAACACGCTCTCTATCATTTCTGTAAACAACAAAAATGAGGCCTTGGGTGCTCTGGAAGTAGTGTCTCCATAGGGGCTGATTTGCTTTGACGAAGTAAACAGGAAGCATCATACCACAAGCAAAAGACAAGTTAAAAGAGATTAGATCATGAAGCGCATGTTCCTCCATGCCTCCCCATCTCTCTAGATTAGCGCTGAAAAGACTCCGAACAAGTAACTCAATTAATCCTTGTCTGTTGCAGGACTTCTTGCTGAAAGACTGTTCTTTGAGGGAGAGGGGCCCCAATGCTAGCTTCTTGAGGTAGTTGTAGTCGGTAGGCTACTGCCCCAATCTTGTTCATCACTCTAAAAGGCCCATAATACTTAGCTATGAGTTTCAAGGATCCTGTCAACCGAAATGCGCTTTGTCGTTAAGGTTGCGTCTTCAAATAGATCATGTCTCCTACTTCAAAACTACTTTTTTGTTCTTAGCTTGTCAGTAAACTTCTTGATCCGATTTTGTGCCTTGTTCAAATTCTCCTTAAGCTTCTTCAACATTTCATCCTTTTCCTCAATTGTCACCTTAGCTTTATCTGACACATTGCATAGGTGAAGTATCTAGGCCTCCAATTTTGTATGGTTTTGGTAATTAATGAAAATCAATATTTGTGGATTAACATTTTGCGTTGAGTGTGCAAAAGGTGGTTGGCCCCTGTTAACAGAATACGAAAAGCAATAACATGAGTCCCTATTCGAAGTCAAGCTCAATATCAAGGTATAAAAATTAAGGATCTTTTTATAGCATTTTGCCGATCTCAGTGTTTGGAGAGAGTTGCTAGGTTTGATGTCGTACTATTTAGGGGACTTGATTAGTATCTTGAAAATAATTGCATCTAAATGGCTAAATTATTGTGACAACTCATACCTTTTTCATTTGCATCAAGATCTTGCTAAAATTCTTGCTTTCCTGTAAAACATGACACTACCGACCCCTAGGAGCGTTAATACTGGTGGAGTGGCAGTATTGTCCACTAGGTGGTGGTAGCTATTTAACAGAAATCCTGAATTTTGTGTTCTTCGGTGGCCGGCACTACCGGCCGTGTGGAGCGGTACTTCTGGGTGAGCGGCAGCACTGCCCCTAACATGGCGGTACTTATTTTACAAAGAGCAGTATTTTTGTGCCTTGGCCTTGAGCGGTACTACTGGCCATGTGGAGAGATACTGCTGGTCAAGCGGCAGTACCGCCCCAATAACCTCGATACTCTTTTTCCAAAAGACCCCACATCTGCCTATTTGAAAATGCAGCGCTACCGGCCATTTTTGGTAGTAGTGCTGAACCTGTGGGGGTTGGTGGTAATGGCTAGAATCAAGTGTATTAAATGCACTAGGTCTACCGTTGGAGCTCAGCTGGCACTACCGGCCCTTACAGGCCGGTAGTGTCGGACTCGGGGAGTTTTCCTAAAAAGAGCATCCAACGTCTAGTTTTTTGGTGAGGGTTATAAATAACCCCCACCTGCACCAAGGGTTTGGTCGGTGACAACATTGAATGCATTCTAAGCCCTTGAAACTCCCTCTACACTCTTTGTGGATTCAATTTCAAAATTGTGAGTTGTTGAGAGTAAATTGAGTGCATTGCATTAATTAAGCCATTAGAAGCACTCAAACCCTTTAAGCAAGCGTCAAGTCTATTTTCTTGGAGGTTGCGGCCTCCTAGATAGCTTGGAGGCATGATAACTAGAGACCTTCTCAAATAAGCCTATGAGAAGGCCCGATATTTGTGAAGTCATCCACAATTCAGCTACCAAGTTTAGTTCGGAGTCAGGGGACAGCACTTCACTAAAACGGGCATAACTTTCTCATACGGAGTCCAATGGAGGAGTTCTTGTGCTTGTTAGAAATATAACGACGAGATCTTTCCAATTGTTCTGGTCTCATCTCCAGATTCATCACGAGTCGACAGGAATCATCAAAACAATGCACGAAATTCCTGTTTTGGGCTATTTTTCGGCCTTGTAAGCGTTGAGGGCCAAGCCCAGGTTGTGTGCGCCCCCCTTCCGGCCGCACACAACCCTAGAGTTTCCCCCTCACGCCCCCTACTGCCATATTCTTGGCGAGGTCAACTGTGTTTGTGCGTAGTTGATAACCAACGGGGCCGTGGTGTAGCGATTGCAGGGTTCGGATCGATTCTGGTCGGAAGCCAGATCGTCAACGTCGAGTATCCACCAATCGACTTACCTCCACCTATCGGAAGATTGGGCCACCGTGTGCATCATCTGGCCCCTCTCTCTCCCCCACACTACCTCCTCCTGTCCCTCGCTTCCTTCTTCCCCCTAGCTGCCGCCACCGCCTTCTTCCCCGACACCAGCCACGCCCGTCGCCGACCTCCTCCACCACCTCTAGCCCCCGCGCCACCCTCCTCCCTCACCCTTTCGACCGCTAGTCGCTACCTCCCACGTCGCTCGGCCATGCCCGCACGCGCATGCACCAGGTGCATGGCCCCGCGTGAACCTGGTCCACCCTGAGCCAGCCCCAACTATCAGCCACTCGGGATTTTCCCGTTTAGAAATAATTCCGACCAAAAATCAATTATGACATCAGCATTGCGTTATAATTTTGGTTTTTCGTTTGAAAAATAAATCTAAAAATTTGGAAATTCATCGCTAACATCAGCATGTGCAATAATTTGGATTTTTCTTTAGAAAAATAATTCCAAATATCCAGAAAAATCCTTTTCGCCTTTTTATTTGTTTTTAAACTTCCGGGAGACCATTTTAGCCCGTTAGAACTCCGTTTGCCTCTGTTTTTCTTCCTAAATTCATCTAAAATCCAAAATTTCTGTTTTATGCTAGTTTGGTATTTTATTTAAATTTGGTTGCTTTTCGTGTGTAGTTTTCTAAGAGTTAGAGAAGTATCCAAGCGGCAATTTGAGCAACAACCCACGAACCAGGCAAGTCACATCTCCTTGATCACGTTGATCCCAGTTTTTTAAACTTGTATTTTGAATTTAAATTATTTTATACTTAATTGTTAGGAATGTAATTTCTATCCCAATTTTAATTTCATAGTTATACCTAGAATTGTTATGCCACCTTTGAAAATTGAATTCTTATTCCATTGTAGACCTTAGAAAAATATTAATTATTATATGATTGTACTTGGAAAATGCTCAGACATGCTTAGAACCAGACTTAGGAAATTTTGGGAAATCTAAAAATGAGAATTATGATGTTGATAGTATGGTTAAAATGAAATGTGATTTAGACCGGATGAGTATTGGTTGGGTGGTGGTGTGGAACTGGGTTTGTGAAAAGTCTCGCCTAGTCAATTAAGGACCGGTCTGAGTTTCGCTTAATGTAAAGCCTAACCGTACTACCACAAGTCTGGAATTCGACAGATCTAGCTAGCCGTATTAAAACATACCATGGACAGTCATGCCATTTGGAGGTAGTAGTGTGGTGAAAGCGTGAGGCTACCACTCTGGTGCAAGATGGGGCTTCTGACTAGAGGGATTCTTTTACCGGTGAAATCTTAGCTGGCATGACCACATGGATGGGTTATTATAGGGGCCTTGTCGTGATTTTCTCTGTTGCACACATAAGGAAGTGTGCCGACGCATGGAGACTATCATGTCTTGTGGGTAATGTTGCACAACCTTTGCAGAGTGTAAAACTAATCGATTAGCTGCGCCCATGGTCATGGGCATACCGATCAAGCCATTCGTAGATTAGAATTTGGTATTTTAAAATTAGATTACAAAAGTGATGTTGGGATGGAGTGAGTCCATCATGGGAAAAATTTGGATAATTCAAGGAGTGATTCATGTGTTGAAAATATGTAAAAATTAAATTTTCTTAAAATTATGCAATTGAGAAATTACTTAGAGTATTTAGAAAATTGTTGCCTTATGCTAAAGTCAACCATATAACCTTCCTTTGTCACCCTTGCATTAATACTATATTTTTCGGTGTGACTTGCGGAGTACTTTTGTACTCACCCTTGCTTACTCTATTGATTCAGAAGTGGAGTTCTACACCAGTGAGGCAATACGGTGCGGAAGTGTCCTGCCCCTGAACACTTCTAGGCGTTTGTATCGTCGAGCATAGCCTCTATTCGGTGCCTCGCCCAGTCACCGAGAGACAATACGGACAGAACTCACATCCTTCTTCGCCCTCACCTGAAAACCACAGAGCAGAAGCATGATTATAAAAGGTACTCGCAAGACTTACCCATGGTCCATATATGACCGATTCGAAAGAATATGCATTGGATGTAGCAAGGCATAAGCTTAAGGTAACAAGTGCGGAAAAGCTTAACTTTGTTGCATAATTTCATTCTACTACTCCATTCACAAGTTTTATAGCACTTATGGACAACACCTATTACTAGAGTGAAATCTGCAATTAAACAATAAGGAGAAGCAAGTTATTCATGAACAAGTATAATCATCAATGTACCAACTAGCTTCAAGTTTAAGTTGTTACTACGCTAAATGTGCGATGACCAAGCACGCTCATATCCGAGAGCGCGGCAATTCGAATCGCTTACTCACCCTACAGGGGATCATCAATCACACGACATGAATCCCACGAGGGAACCTCATGTCAACCCTCCTCCCATCCATACCTACTCGTTGAACCATCTTCATGCGGTCCTAGCACCTAGCACCCCCTGGAGTGGCCCAAGCCTCGCTTGGCCCTCGAGAGTCGGCCTAAGCCTCGCCCTCAACCACGTCCAACCGCATGAGGGCATGACCCATCGAGTAGTATGCCATGAAAGGGTGGCTTACCGTACCATAATCAGGCATGCGATTAACAAAGTGTGCTCGATCAAAGGGCAAACAACAGATCGGTCCTCAACCGACACAGGCAAGACTACGCATTTGAGTCTCCACACTCAAATGATCCAACCCTCTCGCCCGGTCTCAATTTCACATTTCAGTTCCTACCCAATCCATTGTAGCCCAATAGTTTGAAGTAAATATTCTCAAGCGATGGAACCTTCCACCACTTGGCCCATACCCGACATATAAGCAAACTAAGCATGGACACAAGATAATTACCCATAGTCTAGTTCCAAAGGAGGTATTCAACAATTATCAATGAGTGTATGTGCAGCAAATATGTTCTAATACCATTCCCACAATTCAACTCCTAATGCATGACTTAATCATCCAATAATCAATTTTTTCACAAAATACAATTATACATAAGGTTGAATATGCTTAGGTGCTTGCCTTGAGCTTCTGCCGGATTCTCAACCACAATATGCTCCTCAATCCCACCCTCGGCTACGGTCATGTCCACCTCTGCAGGTTCGTTCTCTACACGATCACAATGTATGAAATGAGATGCATGCCGTGCACATGAGATGAAATGACAACTAAAGACCCATGTTAGCTCCAAAAAGAATGCAAACATTCATCAATCAAAAATGAAAATGCAAACATTAACACTCCACATTCATAGCCAAGCAATATTTTGAAATGCTCTACACTACTCCAACCAAATCCTAACTTTTGTAGCATCTCTGAAATCTAAAAACAGCAACACACTACCCTTTTGTTTTTTTTCAAACCCCAAACTGTGAATTTTCAGAACAACAAGCATTTCAAATGAGCATATCTATTTATCTACTCAACCAATTTGATTGATTCCAGTTTATAAATGAACATAAGAACAATACCTACACATATATCTACCCCCAATTGACAACACATTGCTTTATCTTGCCCAAAAACAGAAAAGAATAGTACTCGGCACAAATGCACAAATTCTGGACAGATTTCACCAAAATCACCATAACTTCTACAAGGTTTGATGGAATCGAGTGCTTCCAAGTTCTAATGAAACTTAATAAGAATATCTACAGCTTAGATTTGGCCA
Organism: Rhipidocladum racemiflorum; assembly: GCA_036346355.1. Taxonomy (NCBI): domain Eukaryota; kingdom Viridiplantae; phylum Streptophyta; class Magnoliopsida; order Poales; family Poaceae; genus Rhipidocladum; species Rhipidocladum racemiflorum. The sequence continues at coordinate 46,660,070 of CM070577.1, read as the reverse complement.
ATTATCCATCCATTGCATGTACAACTCCCAGTTCGGCCAGGAACAGAGAGCAATGTTCAGTGTTCACAATATTCAGAGTTTCAGACAGCTAGTCATTCACATGAGTGTAACTTTTTAATCACTCCACCAAACTTAGCACTCCCAGTTTCTAATTGAGCATAAGAACCCTACCTACAATTCCCACTACCCCCATTCGGACATCAACCAGTTTATCACACCCAAAACTTAGCAAAACAACAGCTCTGCCAATCTGCACCCACTCTGGACAGTCTGTACCAAATTGGTCATAACTTTCAGCTGGATTAACGAAATTGAACGATTCCAATTGGAAATGAAAGATGATTCGATTATCTACAACTAATTCTTCATCCGTCCTGGGAGATGAATCTTCTAACTTGCTCAAAAAGATGAAAAACAGCAGCTAGAAAATCTGCTCGAAAATCAGGATTTTGCTCCAAACCCTAGAACATGGGTTTCCCACCAAAACTTCCCCAAATCAGACCTAGGCGCACAAAAATAGAAGTAAAAGACCTTCTAGGACTAGATCTAGCCATGGGGAGTCTTACCTTAATCTCCCTTATGGAGGAGCCATGGGGAAGGAAGAGGAGGAAGGAAGCCGACTTGGAGGATGGAGTGGAGGGCGCCGGCCTTGGGACTGCTGGGGAGGAGCTCCAAGGTGCAGCAAGAGGGAGGAGGAAGAACCCCACAAGAGGAGCTGCAATGGAGGAGGCTTCTCCCAGAAGGGAGCTTGGCCAAGACCTTGGGAGGTTGCACGATTTGGGGAGGAAGGAAGTGGGTGGCTGCTGTTTTGTCTCCACTTGCTGCTGTTTTGTGTCCAATGGCCCATACACAAGGAGACCAAGTGCTAGGACTAAGTTCTAAGTGCTATGGCTAAGTCCCCAAATAACTACAGCATTGAATTCAATTTTGGAGCCATGTTTAAAATTAGCGTTTGATGTTGGATTGGCTAGAAAACTCAACCATTGTATAAAGAAAGGTTCCTAGTTTGTAACCAACTAACGTGCACATCCTCAATCATTATGGATCTCCAATTATGGGGCTCTAAACTTTGATGAAAATCACATTTGCAGCCTAAGGTTTTCTATCTCTAAACTTTTGGTTAAGTTCGGAATACCTCTAAGTGGCAGTTTAGGATATGCTTGGGAGTTAGAGATTGATCTCGAATGCGGCTAAAGATTGGTTTGTGTTAGTGCTAGCTGCATGAGTCAAACTCGAATTCGGGGCCGTGACATACATGATACACAGAGAATTTTGGAAGTGTTTTTCCGGGGTCTGACAAAAACTGCACATAGGGTTGATTCACTTGAACCCTTTGCATTGCATCGCAATGAGGACATTCAAAGCAAAAACTCTTTTTCACCTTCACATGGCGTTAATCAAAATAATTCAATTGCACTGAACTGTGCTTCCCATGCAAAAATTAAGGAGCAAATTGCATACAAAGGTTCAACGACTAGAGGTACGATCAGTGGCGAACCCAGAACCAAATTTTAGGGGGTGCTCACCAGCTTGGCCGTGGCGACGATGCTCTTGACGGAGACAATGGTGGTTGCAGCGTCGCGTCTCGAGCTGCTCGGCGGTGGCGGTGAGCTGAGCCTACGATGCAAGAGGAGCCATAGGGCGGCGATCCAACTAGCTGGTAAGGTCACCAAGTAGTGCAGCACTACACGCTGCTTCCATGCCGCGTGCATCGAGCTTAAGTCCCACATCAACAAACTCGCGGTTTCTTTGTTTGATTCTTTCTCTTATTAGTGTGAGGAATACTACTTATATTACTTGAAAAATATTTATGTAATGTTCGTTAGCCCATCTCTAACAAATCTAAGAAACGATAAATGCAAGTAGTCAATACTCAGTAGATTAGTTCATATAAAATAAAAACAAATAAGCATTTAACTTTTTCATATAAAATAAAGTAGTCAATGCTGTCTAGTCATCCACACAGGTAGCACACCCACTTGGCTCCTCTTGCACCTCGAGGGACCTCGGCCAAGCTAAGGGCTCCTCGATTGTCCGCCACACTTAGGCTCCTCGAGACCTCAGCCATGTTTAGGGCTCCTCACGATCTCGCATGGGTGGTGGGTAGATCTAACAGTGGGTCAAGGGGCTCGGGCCTCCTCCTCGGTGGACCACTAGGCTCTGGTCTCCTCATCTTACCTCGGCCACACTTAGGGCTCCTCACCTCCTCGATCGCGCTCGGGCCTCCTCAGGTCGCCTCTTCCTTCAAGCCTCCTCCGCCCAACTAGCCACTGCATGCCGCTTTTGCCGCCGCCCCGAGGATTGCTGAAATGCTCGATCCATGGATTTATTTGGGGTTTTTTCTTATTTCGGATGGAGAATGGGGATTGGGATTGGGGATTTGGGGCCAGTTTGGTGGTGTGGTGTACTGGTGGCTATTGATCTTGGTTGGCGTGGACCCATGGCTAAGTTGGCCCATATTGGAGGCTCATTCGCAAATGCAATGGAGGTAACTTTTCTTTACTTTCTTCTACCTCTAGTTGATTTTTTTCTCCTTCTACCTTTCTTGGCATCCATGGCATCCATGGCGCTGTGCCAGCCCACATTGGACTAGGGAGTGGGGGCAGGGTTTGCAATATCGTTTTTGGGGGGATTTTCGCAACCCTAGCGGTATCGATTTTCGTCGATTTTCGCTGGAAAATCGCTAGAAACCGCATAAATACCCAGACGAAGCCAAAACGAGTGGAAAAATTGTAAAACCGACAATAAAGTAGCGAAAATCGTGCGATAAGCACCGATTATCGACGATATTTCGTGGAAAATCGACGGTGTGAAGGAAAACTGAGGAAATTTGAGGAAATTTACAAAAAATAGTTGAAAAAATCTGAAAAAATGCTAGAAATTTGTAAAAACAAGGTAAAGACAAAAAAATTACAATAAATGTTATAAATACATTAAAAAAATATGGAAAGAATAGGAGAATATAAATAGCACAACGATGGTAACAAAATAAAAAAATTTGGCATGACCTTTGCTATATTTTAGATAATTTGAAGTTATAAAATAAACATTTAGCAACAATAAATTGCATTCCATGTTAATGTTAAACTAGACTTGTATAGGGTGTTATTTGCTATTTTACCCTCTTTGTACATGTACACTGTTTTGGCCCTTTGGCCCATTTTGGAATGCATGCAACCATTCTAACATGGTATCGAGGCTGACCCTAGCTAGGGTTTCCCCTAACCTTTGCTTGCCGCCCATGCCGCAGTCTGCCGCCCGCGAGTCATCCTCCCTTCTCTCCTCCTCTGCTTTCCGGCGGCAGCCTCTGCTTCCCCGAGCTGCCGCTCCTCGAGCCGCCGCCTCACTTCGTCTGCGTCGCCTCGACGCTGCCCTCCGTCCGCGTCGCCTCCCTCCGGCGAGCCGTCGTCGTCGCGTCGTCTCGCGCCGCTTCTGCCAGCGTCGCCTGCGTGGCCAGGCTGGCGACGGCTCGCGGAGGAAGCGGCAGCGACGAGTCGGCGACGCAGACGTCGGCGGCTCGGCCAGACGGAGGCGGCGCTCGTGCGATGCGGACGGAGGGAAGCGGATTCGGGTGTGTTGTCTTTGTGCTTTTTCAGCCTCGTGAGCGGACGAAGCTGACTGCTCAGTCTGTTGAGTGCGTCTTTCTTGGCTACGATGCTGAACGCAAGGGTTATCGTTGTTGGGACCCTGTGGCTCGCAGGATTCGGGTCTCCCGAGACCTCACCTTTGATGAGTCTCGATCCTTTTTCACTCGTGATCCTTCCTCTAGCCCGCACTCTACTTCTGATTCGCTCTCCTTTCTCACTCTACCTGATGCTTCCTCCTATCCACCACCACCCTCTCCTCCGTCCTTATCTTTACCTCCATCCTCGCCACCATCAACCTCACCTTCCATTCCCGCCCATTCATCACCTCAGCAGCCTCCCTTTCCGCCACCTCCTATCCGTTTCCACTACACTCGTCGTCCACCTCCTCCCAGTTCCTCCTCTCTTTTAGGTCCGGCTCCTACTCCCACTTCATCCTCTCCCTCTACTCCTACTTCAGAGTCTACCTCTCCTGCTCCTTCACCGCGGTACGCTCTTCGTGATCGGAGTACGATTCCTCGTCCCGATCGCTACGGCTTTGTTGCTCCTACTACCGTTTCCTCTGAGCCTACTTCCTATCGCGATGCTGTTACTCATCCTGAGTGGCAATTCGCTATGGCTGAGGAGCTTGCTGCTCTAGAGCGCACTGGTACTTGGGACCTTGCCCCTCTTCCTGCTTCTGTCACTCCTATCACGTGCAAGTGGGTCTATAAGATCAAGACTCGCTCTGATGGTTCTATTGAGCGTTATAAGGCGCGTCTCGTTGCACGTGGTTTCCAGCAGGAGTATGGGCGTGACTATGAGGAGACCTTCGCTCCTGTTGCTCACCGGACCACTGTGCACACACTTGTGGCCATTGCTTCTGTTCGTCGGTGGACCATCTCCCAGCTTGATGTGAAGAACGCTTTTCTTCACGGTGAGCTCCGTGAGGAGGTCTACATGCACCCACCTCCTGGCTATTCTGTGCCAGATGGCCACGTGTGTCGCCTTTGCCTTTCTCTCTATGGGCTCAAACAAGCCCCTCGTGCTTGGTTCGAGCGCTTCACCTCTGTTGTCACCGCTGCTGGTTTTGTTGCTAGTGAGCACGACCCTGCTCTCTTCGTTCACACCTCTCCTCGTGGTCGTACTCTTCTTCTTCTCTACATGGACGACATGCTCATCACTGGTGATGATCCTCAGTATATTGCCTTTGTGAAGGCGCGTCTCAGTGAGCAGTTCCAGATGTCTGATTTGGGTCCTCTTCGGTATTTCCTTGGGATTGAGGTCACTTCCACGCCGGAGGGCTACTACCTCTCCCAGCGGAAGTACATTCAGGATCTCCTTGATCGGGCATGTCTCACTGATCAGCGTACTGTTTCCACTCCTATGGAGCTTCACCTTCAGCTTCGTCCTACTGACGGTACACCTCTTGAGGATCCTACTCGCTACCGCCACCTAGTTGGGAGTCTTGTTTACCTTGGTATTACTCGTCCTGACATCTCCTATGCTGTTCACATCCTGAGTCAATTTATGCAGACTCCTACTCAGATACACTATAGTCATCTCCTTCGGGTCCTGCGGTATCTTCGTGGTACCATTGATCGCCGTCTCTTTTTCTCTTGCTCCAGCCCCTTGCAGCTCCAGGCCTATTCAGATGCTTCACAGGCTAGCGATTCCTCTGATCGCAAGTCCCTCTCTGCTTATTGTGTCTTTCTTGGTTCCTCTTTGATTGCCTGGAAGACCAAGAAGCGACTGCGATCTCGCTCGGCCAAAGACTGGCGAGTTGCGAGTGCCGGCCTCTGTGACAGCTGAGGTGACTTGGTTACGATGGCTCCTGGCAGATTTTGGTGTCACTGTCTCTACCCCTACGACAGTGTGTTCCGACAGTACCGGCGCTATCAACATTGCTCGAGATCCGATGAAGCACGAGCTCACCAAGCACATTGGCGTTGATGCTTCCTATGTTCGGGCGCAAGTGCAGCAAGAGTGGTTGCTCTTGATTCGTGCCTTCCGAGGTTCAGATCGCAGATTTCTTCACGAAGGCACAAAGCGAAGGCGCATCATGATCTTCATCTCTCCAAACTCAATGTTGTAGATCCACCTTGAGTTTGAGGGGGGTGTTAAACTAGACTTGTATAGGGTGTTATTTGCTATTTTACCCTCTTTGTACATGTACACTGTTTTGGCCCTTTGGCCCATTTTGGAATGCATGCAACCATTCTAACAGTTAATACCATTCACATATTCATACATGAATCCAACATGAAAGTTTCCAATTGGCATAGCTTTGTCCCATAATAGGCATATAGCAGCAATATTTCAATATTTCTCACCGAAAAATGAAAGTTTCCAATTGGCATATAGCTTTGTCGTCCTTCCATTGTCATAGAAATATCGTGTTGGACCTACATGAATGCTACATTAGTAAAAATGGAGTTGCAATAAAATGAAATATACAAATAAAACATTACCTCCGGGCTACGGGTAGTATTGTTGAGTGTACACTTGGTTGGTCGTGTTGTACTCCTCAGTAGACATCATCAGCAATCCTCGTGTAGCTAGCAACTCCGCCTTGTATTCGTGCCAACTTTGACCCGTTCAAGGGCTAGTCGTTTCCCACTGTTGGTACAACAAGGCATAAAAGTCAGGATCTTGCCACTCATAGACCCATCGTGTGGGAGTTTGTGCACGAGCATCCGGGATGGCGTAGTCATAGCCACCATATGAGCCACAACTCTCTTGCGTCACCGTGGCACTATACGAGCTACAGCTGTCATGTGGTGCGGCATGGCTATGCGGATGGTCCTTTCCTGCAGTAGTCATCCTTTGTGATTGAGGAGTACCATGGTCTCTGTCTTGTGTAGCATGAGTGTACTGGGACTCTCCTGTAAATTCTATAGGACGTTGTCCTTCTGAGTGGGTAGTGGGAGCGACAGGGGTATCATCACCGGGCGTACCCCCATCGCTATCCGTCTTGGAGCTGCTATCATTGGACTCTTGGTACGGGGGGCTAGGGGACTCATGGTGTCATGGGGAGTAGAGTGTGCCCTATCCCCCCTTTACCTGCCGCTTGGTCCATCCTTAGGTCTGATGTCCCATGGTGAACAGTACAACATTCCATAGAAAGCGGCTCGATATTCCATGGTGGACGCACCTGACGTTTCAAGCAACAGCAAGCAAGTAGGGTGGTTTTCTTTGTAGGAGCTGGTTGGAAGCATGACACCAAAGTTAAAACCTCGCTCTGATACAAATTGTTGGATTTGAATCACGTAGCAGAAACGTTGGTGCTAGATTGTAGAGAGGAACGAACATGCAAAACAGAACAAGTAGCAGCGAAGATTCCCTCCTTGCGGTGCTTACACTAGCAAAGCCAGGAAGCCTGCATGCATGCACCATGCCATAGGGTGGCTTCACCAACAGTTGGGAGATGTTCTGATCTAGCTTCGCGTACGCACGGTTGAAGTTCTTCTGTTTGCCACACCAAATTCCATGGCTTTTTCTGTTTTTTCATTACTATTTATACTAGAGATTACATGCTAACTTGGATAGCAATCCAAACTCTTACTCCTAGTACACTCAATAGACTCAATCAAAACTTGTAGAATTTGAACCTTCCAAATCTAAAACTCAACTATCTTTACAAGATTAGTTCTAACAGGAAGGGCCAAGCACTTTTGACGGAGACTAGGTGCTCATGAAAGTCTCCTAGGTAGGGCTGTCAAAAAAGCCCGAGGCTCATGAGCTACTCAAACTTGTCTCAATTCGCACTCGGTTTGAGCTCCAAATGAGCCAAACTCAAGCTTGATCCCGAGCTCATGAGCCTCACCGAGTTGAGCTCAAATAGCTTTCGAGCCTACTCAAGCTTAGACTGAGCTTCCTTGAGCTAAGATTACTCAAGCTTGTTACCGAGCTTACTTGAGCTTATTATTGAGCCTTCCGAGGTTACCAACCTTACTGAGCTTACACGAGTTTACCGAGCTTACTCAAGCTTACCGAGCTTACTCAAGCTTACCAAGCTTACCTAGCTTGCTTGAGCCGAGCTCGAGCGTAATCGAGCTTGGACCAACCTGAGCTCGAGCCTAGCTCCAGGCTCGAACCCCAACTCACGCTCGGCTCGATCTTAAACCGAAGTTGAGCCTGGAGGGTCAAGCTCGCTTGAGCTCAGCTCGTTAATAGCCATACTCCTAGGTAGAAATGAGTTGTGTGGTTAGTGGTTAAGGGTGATTGTTGCCCCTTTATTGTGTCCCAGTTTGCGTTAGTTGTGTCTTAGGTAGGTGGGAGTTGTGTTACTCCTCATAATAAGTGTCTGGTGTGAGAGCCCATAAGGCCTATTAGATATAAACGTGACATCATTTGTAATGGGTAACCATGAATTTGAGAAAATTCAAAGAACCCAAGTGCCACTACTACAGAAATGCTTATATTAGACGCACCATCACAGACGGTTTTCGAAAACCGTTTGTACTATAGAATATCACAGACGATTCTATAAACCAACCGTTAGTGACACTATCACAGACCATTCTTCGTCTGTCATCACGGACGGTTTGAATACAAAACCGTCTGTGAAACACTCACAAACGGTTCTATGAAATAACCATCTGTGATATACATGACTATCACAGACGGTTTTCTGTACAGAACTGTCTGTAATAGATCACCGACGGTTTGTACACATAACCATCTGTGATTATCTGTATATGACAGACGGTTATTTCATAGGACTGTTTGCGATAAAATTTGCCTATATATAGGCGAGCGCAAGTTCGAGTTTTGGGGTCACCGACCGGGATCGAATGTTAAGACCGTTATATCACAGACGGTTTGGCAATAGAACCGTCTGTAAGAAGGGCAGCCTATATAATAGGTGATTCTTGTGATCTAAGGTTAGTAATGGATATATAATTGCATTATATATATATATATATTAATTCAGATCTAAGGTTAGTAATGGATATAAAATTGCCTTATATATATTAATTCAATATCTAGCTTGGTTATGTAAGAAATTTAAGATTGTTTAGGTCTAGCTTGTAGATCCATGTGTTGGTGGTGATCTAAGCTAGCTAGTAATTGGATGTTATAATTACAATATTATTTTCAAGCTCTAACTTGTTAAGGGAAGTGTACTTAATCGGTTCAAAAGAGGACTCTAATTGGATCGAATATTACATGTGTAGCGTAGATGGATCGAAGTTGGATGTACGCTGAGAACCGTACGAGTGTAGAGTACAATGGCGTCTCCACTTTTAGAAGAGCTGCAGAGGAGGACATGTTTAAGAAGGGAGTGCAGTATATGTCTTGTCCATGCATCGATTGCGAGAATATGATGATGTTTCGAAACTCGGCCTGGTCGAAGCACACTTGATTATCACGAGGTTTCAAAAGGGGTATACATGTTAGACCGATCCACGGTAGCGAGAATATACAAGAAGCGGTGGTACTGTTAACATCATCGGCGAAGTGAGCGATATGCCAGGATGATCACATCGATTACGCTTAAGCGAGGATATGTTGCATGATGACAATCTGGACCAGATCTTTGCTTGCGACGTAGAAGGAAACCGTGATGAAAGGGAATATGGAAAATTCATGGGTTTGATGGAGGACTCGAAGAAACCTTTGTTTCTTTGGTTGCAAGGTGAAATACACAAGGTTGTCGTCCGTGCTTGAGCTGCTGAAATTGAAGGTAAGCAATGGTTGGTCGACAAAGAGTTTCATAAGCATTTGTTACATCTATTGGCGAGACATGCTTCTAGAGGGAAACGAGTTGCCGACAACAACCTACAAAGCCAAGAAGGTTCTTTGTCCCTTGGGAATGGAGGTAGAAAGAATACATGCATGTCTGAACAAAATGAAATGTGTGCTCTTTGGATGTTGCCGGATCCTTTCCAAAGTGGTTTTAGCGCTTTGGGGTTTGAGTTGTTGTAGGTGAACCAATTGGGTTCATGATTATGGTTGAGCTCACTCAATGATTGTACTCTTTATCGTGGTCCATTGAGTGGAAGGTTGTGTATGACTCAATGCAAACCTTCTTGGAGAATTGTGTCGTTGAGATGTTCCTCGGTAGGGCTGACCAAATTGTCAGTGGACCACTTGGTGGTTGCTAGTGATCGCTTTTCCTTTTGAAGTATATTGGATCTTTTGTTGTTGGGCAAGAAGCGAGTTGTGTCAACCGCAGAGGAACGTTCGGTCGTATCTGTTGAGCGAGTTTTAAGGATCCTAGATGTAAATTAGGCTTCTCCTTTCGGTGGTAGTAATCTTAGAGTGTTTTGTCTCACCTGGTTTGCGTCGTCTCGAATACGACGAACCACAGTTGAGACGTTGGGACGTGATTCACTTTTGTGCGTGGGAGCGGAAGATGGATCTAGAAGTTGGTACCATGTCCTTCTGGAGAGTGGCTTTGGTTAAAGGGATCGGGCACTTTAGTGCCAAGGAATGCATGGAATGAGTGTGAGATCGTATTATTTTGTGGTCTGTTTGGGATTTTTATCCTATCGCTTGGGTCATGCCGAGGCCTTGTTTGAGTTCTTTGTGTTTCAATGTTGAGTAAAGTTCTCGCAAGTTTGGATTGTGAGTTATCATTAGAGCCGTTGGTCTTCGAACCTAGGCGTCCTGTCATCGAGTCTCGATCAGTGTAAATTCCAAATTCCAGTGGTTTTATTCAGAGAAGCGACCGGGGAGTTGAATTCTCGCGGGGGCGAGCTTTACCCAAAGCTCTTTTCTTCAGGTTTGAACCGCGAAGATTAGATCTCCGTGTGTTGATTGTTTGGCGTAGTGGCATGTCTTGGATTCGAGGTCGAATCCTGTTGAAGGAGGGGAGAATGTGACACCACGAAGTGTCATAACCTTATAAAATGTGCAGGATGAGGTCAAAAACATTATGAAATATGGTATTGAAGGTTAAAACCATTTGGTATGAAGTTTAATTGTGTTTCTGGGAGTTTTGGCCTTTCCGGGGGAGTTTGGGCCTAAAAGAAGGGGTTGTGGGCTTTGGTGGGATGGAGTATGAGTCCATTTAGGATTAGAATTCCGTTTGGGCTGGTAAAAAGGGGCTTCCCTTGCCCCTTATTGCGCCCCCACTCCCTCTCCCTCCATGCCCTAGCCGCCACCCCCACCTCCCCCTCTCCCTTGCATGCGCCCCACCTCCCCCTTTGCCCCCTTGGATCTCCACATCTCCACCACCTCTCCTCCACCCCTTGCTGCCCTAGGGTAGCCTCTCCACCCCTGCACCTCGAAGATCCGTCCATTGGAGCGAGGAGCGAGGAGATCTTTTGGGTTTTCGTGCGTCGGGCGAAGGTATGGCCATGGGACTCTTTGGGGTTGGTATAGGTACTGTTCTAAGGGTGATTATCAATTTTTTAGATCAATTGGTGCTGCTGGAATTGAGTAGATTAGATAAAATCTAGAAGTTGTCACGTTCTCTGTTTCGGACAGCATGAGCAGTCGACCTAGGGTTCGGTTTTTCGCCAATTTAGAGTCCGAATTCGGACGTCCGCCTGTTGAAGAAGTTGTAGGTAATTTCAATACCTTTCAGTGGGTATAAAGAACGTTAAATTCCGATCAGCCGTTTGAAAGTTATGGCTGTTTTACCGAGCGTGTTAAAATCTGTGACGTGATTGGAACAGATCTCGGTATTTTGTAGATTAAACAACTTTAAAGTCCGAATCAGTTTTTACATATACTTAGAAAAAGTTAGGAAATTTCCTAAGCTACGCGAGGATGTACTCGTTTAATTTATTCGGAGTATTAGAACCCGAGTTATGCCTTTTGGAAGGCTGCTGTCCCGACGGGACAGAACCTCTGTTTTTGGGTTTTGTGAGTAGTTGGCAATGTCGGGGTAGATGAGGGTTGACGTATAGTTTTGTGGGCATGATTGTGAGTGTGTGGTACCTATGTGCAGGTGTTGTGACCCCGGGGGTGCCCTCTACGTCTCGCCAATCTGTCGCCCGTGGTTGAAGCAAGTGTATAAGAATGGGTAGCGGGTTGTGGTTTGCTAGATTGGTTGAGATTGAAATTTAATATATGATATGTTCACATGCCATGCTTTAATGATTGCCATTGATATGTTAATATGCTTATTATGTTATGATGCCATGTGTTAATGTACAAGTTATTTATGATGTTGGCATGTTTGCATACATGGCATGATACATGGCCCGGGCGGTGAGAAAGTCATAACTAGTCCGGGGAAGGTCGGTGAGAAAGTTATGAGTATTCCGGAGAGCCAATGAGTAAGTCCGACATCGTGATTCTATCCACCGCGGTGTATGGAAGCGAGGAGTAGGCACCCTCCATCTTTGGGATGGAAGGGGGGAGAGGGTGCACACCGACGGGTGTGTACTCAACCATACCGGTATGAGTTTCCAGGAGATATGTGCATCGCATTGCATTATATGAGGATGTTATATGATGATGATATATGATGATGTCAATGATATGCTTACACTATGAATATGAGATGTGTATGATGTCGTATGTGAAAAGTGGTGATGAAGGTATTGGAATGTATTTTCTTGTTCCATTGCAATATACTTGCTGAGTGATGAACTCACGCTTGTGTTTATGTTGTTTTTCTTAAGTACCATGAAACCGGCATGCGGGAAAGGGAGCTAGTCACAAGTCATCACTTAGCATCACACATATAAACAATGACATGTTCCTTCCTTTAATTGTGATGGTTAATTCACTGAACTAAACTGTGGTGTTGATGCTTGTTGGTTGCCATGAGTAAATGATTAGTTCATATTTGACATGAGACGGATAGGCTTATATCCTTAGCTGTATGATGGCTGAAATTCCTATTTTCTCAAGTTATTGCTATCGTTCTTTATGCTATCTTGATATGTTAAGATTGTTGTTGCTTCAATTCATGGAAAAACAAAGGAGATGCTGCCGAAATTTTCGATATTAGCATTTGCTCCTTTGCTGTAATTTACTTGTAATTGTGGTATTTAGAGGTTGCTTAATCTATGTTTGGTAGCATTCGGGCATATTAAATGCCGGGGTGTTCTGATAAAAATGCATAAACTTGCATGTATGTCCGGTGTGCAACGCATCCCGGTACAAGCGTAAGAGTCATTCAGATGAGAAGGTGAAGAAGGGAACTCCTGCTAAGATGGCATGGTATCTGCCTCTAATTCCCCGATTGAAGCGTTTGTTCGCTAACCCAAAGGAGGCAAAACTGCTGTGTTGGCATTCCGAGAAGCGTAAGAACGATGGAATGCTAAGACACACTGCTGACTCCACCCAGTGGAGAAACATCGATGGGAGGTATGAAGAATTCGCTACGGAGATAAGGAATATAAGGTTTGGACTGAGTATAGATGGAATGAATCCTTTTAGTAACATGAGCAGCCGACATGGCACTTGGCCCGTGAATCTCTGTATCTACAACCTTCCTCCTTGGTTGTGTATGAAGCGAAAGTACATTTTATTGTCCGTGCTTATCCAAGGACCGAAACAACCTGGGAACGATATTGATGTGTACCTAGCTCCATTGGTGGAAGATCTAAAAACATTGTGGGTTCTGGGAGTGCAGGTTTGGGATGCATACAAGCGAGAGAACTTTACTTTGCTTTGCTTGTTGTTCTGCACCATAAATGATTACCTGCACTTGCTAACCTGTCGGGCGAGTACAAAAGTGCCAAGGCTTGCACTCACTGCCTAGACGATACTGAGAGTGTGGCTGAATCACTCCCGTAAAACCGTGTACATGCGTCACCGTAGGTTCCTTAGGAGGAAACATCCATACCGTAAGATGAAGAAACTATTCGACGGGACAAACAAAAACGGTTCAGCTCCAAGGCCTTTTAGCGGGAGAGATGTTCATGACTTTGTTAAGGACTTGGATGTTACACATGGAAAGGGACGTAAAGCAAGGTCGACCCGTGAGAAGAGCTTGTGGAAGAAGAGATCAATCTTTTAGGACCTACCTTACTGGGAGCACCTAGAAGTTCGCCACTGCATCGATGTCATGCACGTGGAGAAGAATGTCTGTGATAGCATAATTGGTCTCCTACTAAACATTAAGGGCAAAACAAAGGATGGTATCAACGCACGACTTGACTTAGTCGATATGGGCATAAGACCTGAGTTAGCACCAAAAGAGACCATTAAAGGTGGTACGTATTGCGAACCAACTTGTTACACTCTGTCAAAGGCCGAAAGAACTGAACTGTGCCAGTGCTTGCACGGTGTGAAAGTTCCGTCCGGCTACTCGTCGAACATGAAGAGACTTGTTTCAATGCAAGATTTAAAATTAATTGGCATGAAGTCTCATGATTGTCATGTGTTGATGACACAAATGCTCCCTATTGCAATTAGAAGTATTTTGCCAGTCAAGGTCCGAGAGACAATCACGAGGTTGTGTTATTTATTTAACACAATCGCTCAGAAGGTCATCGATCCCGAAGGACTAGATGCTCTACAGGCTGAGGTAGTGATGACTCTATGTAATCTTGAGATTTATTTCCCTCCGTCATTTTTCGATATCATGGTCCATCTCATTGTTCACCTTGTGATAGAGATAAAGATGTGCGGGCTTGTGTCCCTACGTAGCATGTACCCGTTCGAGAGGTACATGGGAATTCTTAAGTCTTACGTACGAAATCGATCTCATCCGGAGGGTAGCATTGTCGAAGGTTATGCAACCGAAGAGGTTGTCGAGTTCTACGTCGATTACATGGCTCAGGCCCAACCAATAGGTGTGCCTCGATCTTGCCATGAGGGGAGGCTCCAGGGTATCGGGACCATCGGAAGGAAAGCAATCACGCCTGATCCAGTTGCTTGTGCTCAAGCCCATTTCACGGTTCTACAACACATGGCTGTAGTGTCCCCGTATATCATCGAGCACAAGCAATGGCTAAGGCAAGAGAATCCAGCACGGCAGGAGTCTTGGATCACGAGACAACATAACCTTCAGTTCAACAATTGGTTCAAAGAGCAGCCCATCACTGGGAGCTCGTCATATGACACCCTGAAATGGTTGGTAAAAGGCCCAGCTTTTACAGTTGTCACATGGAAAGGATACGACTTAAATGGATACACATTTTACACGATAGATCAGGATTTGAAGAGCACAAACCAGAACAGCGGGGTCCGCATAGATGCGTTCAGTACCGCTGGGTCAACGAGGAGCACCTACTATGGGTTCATAGAGGAGATTTGGGAGCTTGACTACGTACTTTTCAAGATCCCGCTATTTCGGTGTCTTTGGGTCCACCTCCAGCACGTGAAGGTTGACAAGTACGGTATCACTACTGTGGACCTCGAACGCGTCGGATACAAAGATGAACCATTCGTGCTCGCAAACCAAGTTGTTCAAGTCTTCTATGTTACCGACCCGTCCAACAAGAAGCGCCATGTAGTTATTCAAGGAAAAAGGAGGATTGTCGGAGTTGAGAATGTAGTAGATGAGGAAGAGTACAATCAATTTGATGATTTGCCTCCTATCGGAAATGCCAGCATGGTCCAAGAAGAACAAACTGAGGAAGTCAGCTACACACATGTCGATCATTGTGAAGGGCTAATTTTCACTGTATAATTACAATGTGAACTTGTAAGCAAGTGCATGTATGCATAATAAAGTAATATTTCTGTACTTCTGTGTACCCATTACAATTACTTCTGTATTTATCTCAATTATTTTGTGTGCTTTGGAAAAACAATAATCTGCAATGTATAATAACAACTAAAAGTAATATTTTGTGTGCTTTAAAGACGGTTCTTAAAGAGCAGCGTCTGTGATATTTCATATCACAGACGGTTCGCAAACACAACCGTCTTTAATATTTAGCTATTACAGACGGTTATACTTAATAACCGTCTGTGATAGTTAATATCACAGACGGTTATTAAGTATAACCGTCTGTAATAAGTAAACATTAAAGACGGTTGTGTTTGAGAACCGTTTGTGATATTAGCTATCACAGACGGTTGTTTTTGAAAACCATCTGTGATATGTGCCTCTATATAACTTCTACACTGAAAACGTTTCGATCAGACTTCAAACCCTATGCACACTTCAAACCCTAACGCACTGATGGAGACCGCCGCCGCCTCCCCGAGCCGCGCCGCCGCCTCCCTGAGCCCCACTGCTGTCGACGATCGGTTTCGCCGGCAATGAGATTTGTGATTCTAGGGGATTTGTGCGGGATCTGAGCTTGATGGTAACACAGGATGCGAGGGCAATCTGTTTTAGACAGGTTCGGGCTCTCTCGGAGGAGATAATACCCTAGTCCTGTGTTCTTGGATATATGTGTCCTTCTCTTTTTCTTCTCCCTTCTCCCCTTATATGCTGGGGGAAGGATACATGATAGATGGGCGCCACCGGGCCCTGAACATGGTGGCCTGGCCGACATGTACTTTGTCCTTATTGCCCCTGGCGCTCTACGTCTTGGAGAGGTGGTTATGCTTTCCCCGACCCACGCTGCCGCCTGTCGAGTTCCGATATCCGCAGGCTCTGGCGATGTCGGTGCATGCTTCGTTCTTGGCGGGTTCTTCAGGCGTGGCGCGAAGCTTCCCCGAAGGATCGGGAGTTGCCTTGGGGAACAAGTCGAAAACCTCCTCCGGGCCCGTCGTGGTGCTTCTGGACTCTGGGCTTTCTACTCCGCCCGTCAAGCCCAGTCAGGTGTAGGCCCCTCTTGCGGGACCCCTGTCTCGGACATCCCACAGCAGCCCCCAAGTGCTTTAGGATCGGATTTCCGTCTCTTATCCTGTCATAAGGATTATGCGGGAAAAAGATCGTAAAGAACTTGTAGTATGAAGCCACCGTGGTTGGTTAGCTCGTGGCCGAGTGGTACCCGCGCCCGTTTACGGTGCGCGGCGACCGGCTTGTCGCTCGGCTGGCCCTCGGGGGGCGTACCATAGTCTTTTTGGCTCGTGGCCGAGTGGTACCCGCGCCCGTTTACGGTGCGTGGCAACCGGCTTGTCGCTCGGTTGACCCTCATGGGGCGTACCGTAGTCTTTCGGCTCGTGGCTGAGTGGTACCCGCGCCCGTTTTCGGTGCGCGGCAACCGGCTCGTCGCTCGGCTGGGCCTCATGGGGCGTACCGTAGTCTTTCGACTCGTGGCCGAGTGGTACCCGCGCCCATTTTCGGTGCGCGACAACCGGCTCGTCGCTCGGCTGGCCCTCATGGGGCGTACCGTAGTCTTTCGGCTCGTGGCCGAGTGGTACCCGCGCCCGTTTTCGGTCTTGTGACAACCGGCTGTCGCTCGGTAGCCCTCATGGGGCGTCTGTAGTCTTTTGGCTCGGGGCGGCGGTACCCACACCCGTTTGCGATGTCGGCGATTGGCTTGTGAGACCCAACCGACCCTCATGGGGCATACCTTGGTCATCCAGTAGTAATGCTGTGCCGCTTCTGGCGCCTTGCTTCAGACCCTCATGGGGCGCATTCTCAAGACCGATTTAGTGAAAATCCTCCCACGGTACCCAATCACGCTAGAAGAAGCAGTGACCAGCAATTAACCCCAAATTATGGGGCATACCGCTTGAGGATGTTCGGAAAGTGCCCAGCCCCAAGCTTAGTGGCGGCGGCGTTCAGGCCCATCATGGGGCGCACTTTATCCCAAACTTCGAACCAGACTTGACACCTGGTCGCGTTTTGCGCAACCCAGCTATCGGCCCAACATGGGGCGTGCCCTAGATCTGGCCCAGAATCGAAAGCGGAGGCCCTTGCTCTCCCCGCCGTAAGGCGAAAATTAAGGCTTGCTCCTTATAAATGAGGGAAAACTTGCTAGGCGAAGGTACCTCTGCCCTTCCCTCACCACAGTTGAGAAACCTTTAAGCCTTTTTCGGCGATTTGGGCGACTTAGGGTTTCTAATTTCGCGCCCAAGGCCCCCGACGGTTCCTCCCTCCAGGTCTCCTTCACAGAGATGTCTTCCTCTTCGGGATCCTCGTCAGCGTTGGGAGGTAGCACTGACCCTGCGACTGCGGGGTGGGAGACCTCCATCACCACGACGTCCCGCTTGGAGGGACTGGTCGCTGTCGGCATCCTTCCTCCGCTGGAGTTGATCTCCGCCCGCCCCGCCGCAGGTGATCCTTACCCCACACCTCTGGAGAATGAGATTGTGGTGTTCGAGTCCTTCTTCTGGCGAGGATTTAGCGTTCCTGGGAGCGCCTTCTTCCGGGGGCTCCTCCACTTTTACGAAATCGAGCTGATTAATTTGAACCCCAACTCGATTCTTCACATCACTATCTTCGTTCAGCTTTGCGAGGCGTATCTTGGGATACGTCCTCATTTGGACTTGTTCCGCTCCTTCTTCTTGCTCAAGCCTCATCTGAACCGGGCCGCTCCCAGCGTGTCGTTAGAACAGGGCTCCAGCCATGAGAGGGCTCGAAGAAGCGATTTCGTTGTTCCCCTCAAGACCTCCCTCAAAGGTTGGAGGCGGGAATGGATTCTATTGTGCCAATGTTGACCCTTTCCTGCGCCCCTTCACGCCGCGCCCCTAAAGCTTCCCGATCTTTGGGCGGCGCCCGGATGGAGGCGGTTCGGCCCAAATCCACGAGCTTGGCGTTGATTGATGATCTGAAGAACCGAGGGCTGACGGGTCCCGGGATCGCGATCAGCTTTGTGAAGCGCCGGGTGCAGCCCTTAAAGGAGAGAGTCCATTTGGGGTTCCAGTACAACGGGCCTCAGGACCCCACTCGGGAAACGGATACGTCCTTGTCGATGGAGGCGCTGGCAGCACGGGTAGTTGATCTCTTCGTGCCTGGCACAGTGATCACCAACAGGGGTTGCCCTCATAAATTTTCGACGGCAAGGCCTCCCCCTCCTGTGAGTGCACTATTCTCTCGAAAAGTTGTTCCATGATTTCTGGTGATGTGTGACTCAAGCGAGTGCGATCGTTCCTTTTTCGAGCAGCGTGTCCTTCCTCTCGACGCTCGGTCGTCGACCTCTCTCGGCTGAAAAATGCTCGAGCGGCGAGTGGTGACACCTCGGTCGACGAGTGCTTGGCAGGAATCGGCGGAGGAGGTCGCCGGTCTTTCATCACCGGCCTTCGACCTCCGATGCACCCAGATCCACGAAGCACGAGCCACGACCTTCGTCCCGAGGCAGCCCAGCTGCAGCGCGACTTCCCTCCGAGTGGTCTTTGGGTCTCGGATGAGACACAGGATGAAATTCAAGAAATCCAAAAGGTATTCTTTTGGGCGATCCTTGTCTTTTTATTCTTGCTGTCTTTGAGGTGTCTTCCCTTTTTCTTTGATTCAGACTCCTGCTATGGGCGTCCGGTGGAGGGTCTCTGAAAAGGAGCCCCAGGCGCAGGCTTCACCAAGGGGGGCCCCCGCCGCGTCGGCTAGGTCACCCTCGCCGCCGACTGCCGGGGCGTCGCCACCGGGTGCCGGCGGCCCGACGGTCGAACCATCCGGTGGTCCGTCTGCCGACGAGATCGACCCGGCATCGTCTCCCGGAGTGGAGGAGGTGCCTCGAGAGCCACCGCCGCTCGGTCCTCTGCCGAAGCCCCCGAATCGGACCGAATGGTGGGAAGGGGGTTCCGACTGGAAAGGGATGGAAGAGGACGATGAGATGGAGAGAGCGGCTCGGACGGAGCTTTATGAGCTCACCGTCAGGTGTAGCACGCTCGTTAGGGTGAGTTTCTTGTCTTCAATTTGTTGCCTGCTGACTTCTCCCTGAGATTCTGCCCTGTTTCCTAGGACATGGGGGAGCGCTCGGAGCAGCGGTCGCAATTTTTTCGGAAGGTGCTCCCGAAGCTCAAGGAAGCGTAAGCGATGCAGGACAAGCTCAGCGAGATCAGCGCGGACAGGTGGAAAGAGGTCCACGGGATCGAGGACCAATGTATGGCGATCCGAGAGGAGAAGACGAAGCTTGAGCATATGCTCGAAGGTGAGATCCTCCCCTGGACTCGGTTTGGATGTCTTTTTGGATGGTTAGAGAGGATGATGACGCTCTCGTGTTTCAGAGCGCGACTCGACCGTTGCTGAGCTGAGAGCCCGACTGGAGGCTTCAGAGAACTCTGGCCTCGAAGCTCGAGTCAGCTTGGAGAGGATGCAGCGGGAGCTGAAGGGTAAATTTCTTTGACTTGGGTTGAACATACTTGGCGTCGGGTGTGCTCTTGATGGCCGTTTGACTTTGTTGCAGAATGCAAGGAGAAGATGGTCATTTGCCGAACAGGGCAGGCCCGAGCTGGCGTCGCTGCGAGCGATCCTGCACCTTCTGCGTATTGAAGGAGTCAAGCCGGGCCAGGGGACGATCTTTGTTCCGCTTCTCTCGGAGGAGCCGACAGATCGAGCTTACGCCAAGGAGTCCGCGGCCATGAGTGCGAACCAGGCATTGGCAGTGGTCAAGTCTCATTATCCGAGAGTTGACCTCGAAGCTGTGAAAGAAGGTTTTGCCTGTGATGAAGACAAAGCCAACGCGCTCCTCGAAGGGGTCTCCAGTACATCGCAAGCCTTGTTAGAGAATCTTGAATTCTGACTTCGATGTAAACCTTAATGCCGGGTGCTCGCCCTCCTTGTTTGAAATATTGTGTCTTCTCACTTGAATATAATTTGTCTGTATTGTCCTCTGCTGAGTGGGCTTCAGACCTCTTTCACTCTTTCTCCTTTGTCTGAGTTGCTAGAATATAGGCCTACAGCCTTTTGGATCCCGTTGCGCCTTTCTGGGTGGGTTTCACTGATGGTTTGGCTCCTAGGCGCCAGGGTCTTGGCAGTGGCTTTCTTGCCCCAGACACGCTTTTAGAGGTGGCGTGCAGCTCTCGGCGTCGGGACTTACGTTGGGGCCACCTGGCTGAGTGGTTTAGCCCCCAGGCTTGCGTCGTTTCCAAGCTCTCCAGCCCCCGGGCTTTTTCGCTTAATTTGAGCGAATTAAGCGGGAAGGCCGAATGAGCTTGAACTGCTCATGACACGTGTCTGGCGAAATGCCCCTTGATTTTGTTCAACGTACCGATCTTCTTTGGTACTCGAGCAATTGTCGATCTTCTTGGCGTCGCCGTCTTTGCGTTTTGAATGGCGTCGCCTCGATTCCGAGCAGTACATGTTATAAATGGGACGTCACCACCCTCGGCGATCATCTCCTTCTTCTTCTTCTTCTTCCCGACCTTCCTCCATGGCTAGCATGAGGAGATTCATTGGCCCCTCTGCGGCATTCTTCTTCCGCCAGCGATTCTTCGGGCTACTCCATAACCGGGAGGAGGCGGGAATTTTGGGAGGAGCTCGACTTCGCCACTCTAGAGGCGGAGGAGGAGGAAGGAGCCGCCCGGCCAGCCGCCGCGATGGCCGCCTTCTTTGGAGATGGCTCGGGGCTCCACGAGGTGGCCGAGATCATCCTGGAGATGATCGGGCGCGGCCTTGTGACGACACAGCCATCAGGTCTATCGTCCGCCTCATACCGCCCCTTTGGGTGGTTGAGGACGAGATCCTAGCGGCGCTATGTCGCGCGCATCGCGTCTGATCCCGACGACCTCTCTCCCGGGCCTCCCAGCGGCAGAAGCAGAAGCAGCGGTAGGATTGGCGGTGGGAGCCGCCCCGCCTCCCCCCCCTTTTTTTTAGCGCGAGAAAAAGAAAAAGAAAGTCAGTAGTGTAAATTACTGATATTAAGGAATAAAAAGTGGAATCTTGCCCAATCTGTGCCGTCATGTTTATTCCGAGTTTAGGGTTCCGCCTGATCAACTATTCTAGTCGGTTGCTCCAGTGCCAGCAACGAGGCGCTAGGGCACGAGCTTTTGACGGCTAGAAACTCTCGATCAGGCAAATCTCGGTTAGATTCTGGCGCTGCGAATTGTAGTCCCCGAGTGGTTAGTGCTTTCTACCCATTCCGTTATGCGTGTTGGTATAAACCGCCGGAGTTTTGTGCTCATCGCGGTTTTTATTTCCGTGCGTTTTGTACCAGCGCGTCCAGGATTAGGCGTTACACCAGTCGGGTAATAACCACTCGGGACTACCATTACACAGTAGGGCTTCATAAAATATAAAGGGAATCACCATTTTATTCAGTATGTGAGAGTCGGGTACATAACTTATGCGTAGAAGCGACGGAGCTGTTCGGCGTTCCAAGAATTCGCCAAAATTTCGCCGTCTTCACGTCTAAGTCGATAAGCACCCGGCCGGACCGTCTTCTCCACAATGTACGGACCTTCCCAAATTGGAGAGAGCTTGTGCTCACTTTTCTGATTCCTTCTCAGGACCAGATCTCCTTCTGAAAAGGTTCTACTTCTGACATTGCGAGAGTGGTAGCGCCGAAGTCCTTGGAGGTACTTAGCCGACTGGATGGCTGCAACGTTCCGAGCCTCCTCGAGTTGATCAAGCTCCACCATTCGGCTTCCCTCGTACTCGGCCGTCGTGATTACGAACCCTCGTGGATTCGAACCCTAGTTCGGTCGGCAGAACCGCCTCTGCACCATAGACCAGAAAAAAGGGGGTTTGGCCAGTTGCTCGGCTGGGAGTGGTTCTGAGTCCCCAGAGTACCGACGGTAACTCCTTCACCCATCGGGCAGCGTATGGTTTGAGGCGGTTGAAGATCCTGGCCTTAAGGCCTTGGAGGACCAGACCGTTGGCCCGCTCGACCTGCCCATTGCTTCGTGGGTGAGCCACCGAGGCGAAGCAGATCTTGATCCCGACGCCTTCGCACCACTCTTGGAATTCTTCACTCCTGAATTGGGTGCAGTTATCCGTGATGATCCGGTTGGGCACTCCGAATCTGACCACGATATCCTGGAAGAACTCCTTGGCCTTAACCGCAGTGATAGTGGCGACTGGTTTGGCTTCGATCCACTTGGTGAATTTGTCAATAGCTACGAAGAGGTAGGCGAAACCACCTTGAGCCTTCTTGAGCGGGCCCACTAAATCGAGCCCCCAGACTGCGAAGGGCCAAGAGATGGGGATAGTTTGCAGCTCCTGCGCCGGCAAGTGTGTCTGTCTTGCATAGAACTGGCAGCCCTCGCAGGTTCAAACGATCTCCTTGGCATCTATTCTGCTGGTTGGCGGAAGAAGCCCTGTCGGTAGGCTTTCCCAACCAAGGCGCTTGATGCCGCATGATGGCCACACATCCCCGAGTGGATTTCTTGGAGCAGCTCTCTTCCCACTTGTCCCGAAACACACCGCCTGAGGACACCTGAGGCGCTCTTTCGGAAGAGCTCATCGCCACCACCACATAGGACTTGGCTTGTCGGGAGACGCTCTCTGCCAGAGTGGTCGCTTCCAGGAGTTTGTCCTTCAGGAGGTAATCAAGGTACGGGGTAGTCCAGTCGGGATCGATGAGCAGGACCCCGGTCCCAGGATCCATACTCGGCTCTCGTCGTTTTGTAACGGTTGGCTCGTGAAGATCCTGTACGAAGATACCACTCGGGACATCTGCCCGAGTGGCTCCCAGTTTAGCCAACTCGTCAGCTGCCTCATTATTGCGGCGGAGGACATGAACCAGCTCCAGACCGTCAAACTTGCCTTCCAATTCTCGGACTTGCTGGCAGTATGCCGTCATGGTCTGATCCACGCACGACCAGTCCTTCTGTACTTGGTTCACCACCAACTGGGAGTCGCCCCGAACCGCCAGCCGTCGGATTCCGAGTGATGTGGCGATACGGAGCCCATGGATGAGAGCCTCGTACTCTGCGGCATTGTTCGAGGCCGGGAAGTGAATCCGAAGGACATACTTCAACCTGTCGCCCTTAGGCGAGATAAGGAGAATTCCCGCCCCTGCTCCTCCAAGCATGAGAGATCCATCGAAGTGCATGATCCAATATTCTGGCTCTTCTTCCGTGCGGGGAGCCTGGGATTCGGTCCACTCGGCCGTAAAGTCGGCCAAAGCCTGGGACTTGACGGCGGTGCGCGGCTTGAATGAGACGTCGAAAGCTCCAAGCTCGGCTGCCCACTTTGAAATTCTTCCAGTAGCTTCCCGATTACGGAGGACCTCTCCCACGGGGAAAGAAGTCACTACTGAAATCGAATGTCCTTGGAAATAATTCTTCAGCTTCCATGACGAGATCAAAATGGCGTACAACAGCTTCTGGATTTGAGGATATCGCGTCTTGGATTCGCCCAGCACTTCGCTGACAAAATAAACCAGGCGTTGCACGCCGTAGCGGTGTCCCGATTCTTCCCGCTCCACAACTATCACGGCGCTGACTACATGAGTTGTCGCCACTATGTAGAGCAGGAGAGGTTCACCTTGCACCGGCGAGACTAGAATTGGAGGGGTGGAGAGGAACACCTTGAGCTCTTCAAAGGCTTGCTGCGCCTCCGCTGTCCATTCAAAGCGGTCCTGCTTCTTGAGGAGCTTGAAGAAAGGCATTCCCCGAACTCCCAACCTGGAGATAAACCTGCCAAGCGCTACCATGCACCCAGTGAGCTTTTGGACCTCTTTTTGGCTGGTAGGCGGGGCCATCCTCATGATGGCCCCGATTTTCTCCGGGTTCGGCTCAATCCCGCGATGAGAGACAATGAACCCGAGTAGCTTCCCGGAGGAAACTCCGAAAACACACTTCTCGGGGTTTAGCCTCATCTGGAACGCCCTCAGACTTGTGAACGTCTCGGCCAGATCAGAGGTGAGGCTGTCTTCTGCCTCAGTTTTGACCACTATATCATCCACATAAGCTTCCACGTTGCGTCCAAGCTGATGGTGAAAAACACTGCCATTGTATCATACGATAAGTCGCGCCAGCGTTCTTCAGCCCAAACGGCATGGTGATGTAGCAATATGCTCCGAACGGGGTGATAAACGAGGTCTTCTCGCAATCCTCCTCTCG
Organism: Rhipidocladum racemiflorum; assembly: GCA_036346355.1. Taxonomy (NCBI): domain Eukaryota; kingdom Viridiplantae; phylum Streptophyta; class Magnoliopsida; order Poales; family Poaceae; genus Rhipidocladum; species Rhipidocladum racemiflorum. The sequence continues at coordinate 46,635,807 of CM070577.1, read as the reverse complement.
AAGCTGGATCTGATGATAGCCTGAGTAGGCGTCCAGAAAACTAAGTAGTTGGGATCCGGCAGTGGAGTCTACCACCTGATCAATACGGGGGAGACCAAAGGGATCTTTCGGACAAGCCTTGTTGAGGTTGGTGTAATCAACACACATGCGCCAGCTTTTATTCTTCTTCTGGACAAGGACAGGGTTTGCCAACCAGTCGGGGTGATACACTTCTTTGATGAAGCCTGCGGCTAGCAGCCTTGTAATCTCCTCCCTGATGGCTTGTCGGCAATCTTGGGCGAATCGCCGCAGCCTTTGCTTGACTGGCCTGGCCGATGGGTCTACATTTAACGTGTGCTCGATCACCTCCCTGGGAACTCCGGGCATGTCCGACGGCTTCCAGGCGAAGACGTCTTTATTCGCCGCGAGGAAAGTAGCGAGCACGTCCTCCTATTTGTCCGAGCCCTGCCCCGATCAAGGCGGTTCGCGACGGATCGGACGGTCGAGGAGGATTCTTTGGTACCTTCTTGGGCCGATCCGGGTTCGCGCTTTGCGGGTGGGGACGCTGCCTTCGGCTTCTCGGAATCCGCTTCTCGCCGGATCCTCCCGACCGCTTGCGCCTCGGGGACTCGGCCATCTCGCAGCCTTTCCCTGTCACGGGAAAAAGCATTTCATGTCACCGCGTAGAGCAATGATACCACTCGGCCCGGCATCTTCAATGTCAAGTGCGTGTAGTGAAGTACTGCCATGAACTTGGCGATGCCGGTCTCCCAAGATGGCATGATATCTTTGTTGCGAAATCTGCCACCTCGAAGCCAAGGTTCTCTGTCCGTGTAATTCTCCCTCGCCCGAAAGTGGCCGTGAGTGATTTGTCCGAGTGGTGTCGCTAAAGTTCCAGGTATGACACCGTGGAAAGGCGACGATCCGCGCTTTAGCTCCGACCGTGGAATCCCCATATCGTCAAGGGTTTTGATAAAGAGGACATTGAGCCCGCTCCCGCCGTCGATCAATACCCTCTTGAGCTTGATGCCGCGAACGACGGGCGCCAAGACGAGAGGATATCTGCCGGGGAACGGGACGTGATCCAGGTGATCCGAGCGGTCGTAGGTTATCGCGGCCTCGGACCAGCGTACATATTGGGGTGTTTCCGGCTGCACCGTGTAGATGTCCCGGGCGGTGAGCTTTTGCTTCCGCTTGGACTCATATGCAGCTGAGCCCCCGAATATGTAGTTGAGCTCGAGATCGGCTTCCTGATAGTCCTCCTCGGCTTCGGGGGGAGGTGGCTTGTTGGCGGCGTGCCCACTCGGACCTTGTCCAGCCTGCTTCTTGCTCTCGCGGGCGAACCTCTTTAGGGTGAAGCAGTCCTTGGCGGCATGCCTCCCCTTCGGATGGAAAGGGCAAAGTGAGTTCATAACCTTATCATATCCATCCTCTTTGAGGGCGCGAGGGTGAGTTGGTGCAGCGGCGCCACGGCTCTTCACCCTTGCGCTTCTTTTCTTTCCGCCGGGGTTCACCTGATCCTTCCCTCGTCACGCCCGTTCGCCCGAGGGCCTCAGAGGCTGAAGCGTAACGGTCCGTTAGGGTGAACAGCTCCCGGACCGACGTCGGTGGCTTCCGGGACATCTTCTTGATGAGGTCGGGGTCGCTGACTCCCTTCTGGAAGGCAGCTATCACAATCGCATCTGTGACATCCCGAACGGTGCTTTTCACTGTGCATGAAGCGCTTGACGAACTCCTGAGGGGTTCGTTCCTCCTTTGGTGTAGCTGTATAGGTCCCAAGGTGCACAGGCGCTCGTAAGTGCCTTGGAAATTTGAAATGAACTGCTCACACAGATCTCCCCAGGAATCTATAGAGTTCGCTGGAAGTCCGATGAGCCATGCTTGGGCCAGGGGCGAGAGCGTAACCGGTAAGTAGTTTGCCATTACTTTGATCCCCGGCCACATTTGCGAGCATATACTTGTAGCCAAGCCTCGGGTCCCTCTCACCGTCGAACCTAGTGATGCCTTTAGGATTAAATCCATCGTGCCAAACCACTCGGCGTAGGTGAGGGGTAAACGCGAACCCCTTCGATGACCCGCGACACCCTCGGGTGGTGATCGACGTGGAGGGGATCGCGCTTGGCGTGCCAGCGATCTCGCGGAAGGATGCCGTAGCGTTCATATTAAATCGGCTTGATCGGCGTTGTTCCTCCCTTTCTCGGTCGCGGCGCTGGCGCCGAGGTCTGAACGGAGGTCGCGGTTGATGCTTTGTGTCGCAAGTCGTCTCGCGAGGTAGAACATGATGTGTCCGCGGGCTTCCCGACCTGGCTGCTGGCCGTTTGGGTCCTCACCGGACCACGTGACAGCTCCTTCACTGGCTGGTCGGTTTGGGCCTGCTGGATTGCTGCCGCCGTCACCATGGCCTTTACTTGGGCCATGATCGGGGCAAACCGCCCCCAGCATAGGGGTCAGGGTATCCAGGAGTGTCTTGGAGGCGACGATATTCTGCTGTGGGGTACGAAAAACAGCCTAGTCCCCCATCTTGGCTTGTAGAATGTCTTCATTGACAGCCCGGGCGTGGTCCCGGAGAGTACGCGCCCGCGCGTCAGGTTCAGTTGCTCGGCCACCTTCCAAATCGGCAGCGGCTGAGGTGTCGAGGCGCCGCCACAATCCGCCACGAGCCCTCGACACGCAGACTCCACGGAAATTCCAGCAGCTCTCTAGGCTTTCTTCGACTCGGCCGAAATGGGTGAGCCTGGAGAAGATAAATCCAGCGCTCGGGGTGCCGAGTGGCTTGGCGGCGAGAACCCCCACCATTCGCACCTCGGCGTCTTCGAGTCCGACTCCCAGGCCGGAATGGGCCTTCGGTTCCCCACTCGGCATTTTAGAGCACGAGACAGGGGGACCCTCCGATCGGCGTGGAAGTCATGGCGATGGCTCGCCGGAAACCTCGCCGCGCTGCAGCACGGTTTCCTTAGAGAGGGAAAGGCTTCCGAGGTCGTTGGAGATGAAGGTCAGGCTTCCGAAACGGAAGACCTGGCCCGGGAAGAAGGTTGTGGAGGCTTCGCTCGTCGTAGCCATCAAGCTTGACGAAGATCTTGACACAAGCCCCTACCTGGCGCGCCAACTGTCGACGATCGGTTTCGCCGGCAATGAGATTTGTGATTCTAGGGGATTTGTGCGGGATCTGAGCTTGATGGTAACACAGGATGCGAGGGCAATATGTTTTAGACAGGTTCGGGCTCTCTCGGAGGAGATAATACCCTAGTCCTGTGTTCTTGGATATATGTGTCCTTCTCTTTTTCTTCTCCCTTCTCCCCTTATATGCTGGGGGAAGGATACATGATAGATGGGCGCCACCGGGCCCTGAACATGGTGGCCTGGCCGACATGTACTTTGTCCTTATTGCCCCTGGCGCTCTACGTCTTGGAGAGGTGGTTATGCTTTCCCCGACCCACGCCTGCCGCCCTGTCAGGTTCCAGTATCCGCAGGCTCTGGCAGTGTCAGGCTGCATGCTTCGTTCTTGGCGGGTTCTTCAGGCGTGGCGCGAAGCTTCCCCGAAGGATCGGGAGTTGCCTTGGGGAACAAGTCGAAAACCTCCTCCGGGCCCGTCGTGGTGCTTCTGGACTCTGGGCTTTCTACTCCGTCCGTCAAGCCCAGTCGGGTGTAGGCCCCTCTTGCGGGACCCCTGCCTCGGACATCCCACAGCCGCCGTCTCCCCGAGCACCGCCGTGGCGTTGGCGCCTCCTCCCCCGGCGAACGCGCGAGGTCCCCCGACGGCTGCGCCTCCTCCTCCCCCGACGACGTCTCCTCCTCCATCACAAGGTTGGTCTACTTCTCCCCTCTCAGGACAGTGCAAATCTACCTACACTAAAAAGATTTTCATTGGTGGTTGAAAGAGCCATCTTATGGATAGGCTTACTGATTTGTTCTCTTTTCTTGATGCCAATGACAAATTGAGGGGATAGGGAGCCATAATTGTAACACCCCGGCATCTAGCATGCCCGAATGCTACCAAACATAGGCTAAACAACATCTAAATATCATAAATTAAGATAAATTACAACAAAGGAGTAAATGCTAAAACCGAAAATTTCGGCAGCATCTTCTTTGTTTTACCATGAATTGAAGCAACAACAATATGATCACATGATGTAGTATAAAGAATGACATCTAAATCATCAATAATAAAGGTTCTAGCAACAGTATAAGACTAGAATAAAGGTTCTAACCATCTCATGAGCCAAACGAAGTAAATGTGGAAACCAAGCACACAAATTAACCATCACAATTAAAGGAAGGAACATGTCATGGTTTATATGTGTGATGCTAAGTGATGACGTGTGACTAGCTCCCTTTCCCGCATGCCAGTTTCATGGTACCTAAGAAAACAACATAAACACAAGCGTGAGTTCATCACTCGCCAAAGTATATTGCAATGGAACAAGAAAATACATTTTAATACCTTCATCACCACTTTTCATATACGACATCATACACATCTCATATTCATAGCGTAAGCATATCATTGACATCATCATATATCATCATCATATAACATCCTCATATAATGCAATGCAATGCGATGCACATATCTCCTGGAAACTCATACCGGTATGGTTGAGTACACACCCGTCGGTGTGCACCCTCTCCCCCCTTCCATCCCGAAGATGGAGGGTGCCTACTCCTCGCTTCCATAAACCGCGGTGGATGGAATCACGATGTAGGACTTACTCAATGGCTCTCCGGAATAGTCATAACTTTCTCACCGACCTTCCCCGGACTAGTTATGACTTTCTCACCGCCTGGGCCATGTATCATGCCATGTATGCAAATATGCCAACATCATATTTAACTTGTACATTAACACATGGCATCACAACATAATAGACCGTAATCATCATATCAATGGCAAACATTAAAGCATGGCATGTGAACACATCATAAATTCAATTGCAACTCATCAAAACTAGCAACCCACAACTCGCTACCCATTCCAATACACTTGCCTCAACCACGGGCGACGGATTGGCGAGAAGTAGAAGGCACTCCCGGGGTCACACCACCTGCACATAGGTACCACACACTCACAATCATGTCCACAAAACAGTAAGCAAACCCTTTTCTACCCCGACATCGCAAACTACTTGCTAAACCCAAAAACAGAGGTTCGGTCCCGTCGGGACAGCAGCCTTCCAAAATGCATAACTCGGGTTCTAAGACTCCGAATCGAATAAACGAGTACATCCTCGCGTAGCTTAGGAAATTTCCTACCTTTTTCTAAGTATACAGAAAGACTGATTCGGACTCTAAAGTTGTTTAATCTACAAAATATCGTGATCTGCTCCAATCACGTCACAGATTTTAATACGTTCGGCAAAACGAGCATAACTTTCAAACGGCTGGGCGGAATTGGACATTCTTTATACCCACTGAATGGTGTTAAAATTACCTACAACTTCTTCTACAGCCGTACGACCAAATTCCGACTCTAAATTGGCGAACACCCAAACCCTAGGTTGACTGCTCATGCTGCCCGAAACAGAGAATGTGGAAAACTCAAGATTCCATCTAATCTACCCAACTAAAGCACCACCAATTGATCTAAAAACATGATAATAACCCTTAGAACAGTACCTAGACCAACCTCAAGGATCCCCGTGGCCATACCTTTGCCCGACGAATGAAAACCCAATGGATCTCCTCCCGGTTCGCGCGATATCCTTCCTCGCTCCAAATCCACCGGATCTCCTCGTCACGGAGCGCTCCAATGGATGGTTCTTCGAGGTGTTGAGGTGGAGAACTCCCCTAGGGGCAGCAAGGGAGGTGGAGAGGTGGTGGCGCAACGGGGAGCAAGGGGGAGGTGGAGGCGCCACAAGGAGGAGGTGGGGAGGTGAGGGGGTGGCGGCTAGGGCCTTTGGGGCGCAAGGGCAGGGGTGGGGGTGTGACACCTCGGAGTGTCGTATCCTTAATTTTTGAACATGATAAGGTTAAATACAGTATGAGATGTGGAAATAAGGTTAAGATCATAAGGATCGGGGGTTAATAACGTTTCCGGGCCGTTTCCGGGCCGTTTTCGGGGTTTTGGGCCGTCCCGGGGGAGTTTTGGGCCTTGGTGGGCTTTGGTGGGATGGATTAGGACTCCGTAACGGACTAGGATTGGGTTGAGGGCTGTTAAAAGGGGCTCCCCCTGCCCTTGCGCCCCACCTCAGCCCCTTGCGCCCCACCTCCCCTCTTGCGCCCCTCTCCTCCTCCCTCCCTAAGCCCTAGCCCCCACAACCGTGCGCACCCCCCCGCCCTTTCCTCCACCTGCCCACCACCTCCCCTCCTCCCCTTGCTGCCCTAGGGTGGCCTCCCCACCCCTGCACCTTGTGGAGTCATCCCGTGGAGCGAGGAGCGAGGAGCAAGGAGCGAGGAGCGAGGAACGTGGAGCGAGGAGCGATTCGCGAGGAGATTCGCGGAGATTGATTGGAGTTTTGACCCGCGGGCCAAGGTCTGATCTGGCGGATCCTTGGGGATGATCTAGGTACTGTTATTAGGGTGTTTATCAAGTTTTTAGATCAATTGGAGGCGCTGGTTTGAAGTAATTTGGGTTAGATCTAAACTTGTCCACGTTTCTGTTTTCGGGCAGATTGAGCAGTCGAACTAGGGTTCTGAGTTTCCGTCGATTTAGAATCCGAATCAGACCGTACGGACTTCTAGGAAGTTGTAGATAATTTAATTATCTTTCCGTGGACGTAAAGCACGTTAATTTCCGATCAGCCGTTTGAAAGTTATGGCTGTTTTACCGAGCGCCTAAAAATCTGTGACGCAACTGGAACAGATTGTGGTAATCTGTAGATTAAACAATTTTAGAGTCCGAATCAGTCTTTCCCTATAACTAGAAAAAGTTGGGAAATTTCCTAAGCTTCGCGACGGTGTACTCGTTTATTCGATTTGGAGTCCCAGAACTCAAGTTATGCCTTTTGCAAGGCTGCTGTTCCGCCGACAGAACCTCTGTTTTTAGGTTTTGCGAGTAGTTGGCAATGTCGGGTTAGATGGGGGCGTGTGTACTGTTTTGAGGTTATGATTGTGAGTGTGTGATGCCTATGTGCAGGTGGTGTGACCCGGGAGTTCCCTCTTCTTCCCGCCAATCCGTTTGCACGTGGTTGAGGCAAGTGTGTTGTGATGGATAGCAAGTTGTAGGTTGCATGTTGAAATTAGATGGAATTGCCTACATGATATATGTCCACTTGCCATGTGTTAATGAATGATATGATATGATGAGCATGTTTAACATATTATGATGCCATGTGTTAATATGTGAATTAAATATGATAATTGGCATGGTTGCATGCATGTCATGAGATAGGGCGAGGCGGTGAGAAAGTCTTAACTAGTCCGGCAAGGTCGGTGAGAAAGTTATGACTAATCCGAACGCCAGTGAGTAAGTCCTATGTCGTGATTCCATCCACGTGGTGTTTGGAAGCGAGTAGGCACCCTCCATCTTCGGGATGGAAGGGAGGAAAGGGTGCACACCGACGGGTGTGTACTTCCCATACCGGTATGAGGTTCCGTGAGGGTCAGGAGCAATGCATTACATCGCATACAAATTGATGATGATATTGATAAGTATTCATGAATGAGATGTTATACATGCTGAAAGATGTTATTGACTTGTTGTTATGCTTGTTGTCCATTGCAGTATGCTTGCTGAGTTTTCGAACTCACCCTTGTGTTTTCTTGTTGTTTTAGGTACCATGAGAACGGCATGCGGGAAAGGGGAATAGTCACACTCTCACACGTTGCTTCACCTTAATGTTTCCCCAAGTCAATTCATTTAGTTGGATAATAAATTGCGTGTGATGGCCTTTAAATTAAGTCTTAGCTTGGTTAATGAGAGTTCTATTGTTTGTTTGACACTTGGAACTTTAAGAGCTTGATGTTAGTCTTTTGTTGTCGTTAAGACTTTATTTATTGCTGTTTAGATGTTTCTCTTATTGCCATATAATGCTATATTGTTGCTGTTTCTTAAATTCATGATAAAACAAAGGAGGTGCTCGCCAAATCTCGGTTTTTAGTCTATGCACCTTTGCTGGAATTTGATGTTAAATGTGGTATTTAGATGTTGTTTAGCTTATGTTTGGTAACATTCTGCATAGTAAATGCCGGGTGTTACGCTTAGTATCATCGAGCGGGTTGTAGGTCCTTGGAATGTGAATTTTCAGGTGTCATGCTATAGGGTACAACTAAAATGTGATGTGGAATAACTTAGAAACATGGCTTAGGTTCTAACTAAAACCTTGTTATAGGATAGCAACGTTAAAACTTGTAAAAGTGGTATAACTAATCTAAAATCGACACACTTGGTTGCACAAGAGGGATGGGTTTTGGTTCATCAATGCATCGCGCTTGATTATGTGATAAGGAATATGCTTATGATGATGTTTGATCTATGATCTTGATTGTGTGCTTTGGTGTTTGGGTGGTTGTCTGTCTAGCAGCCATGCCGAGGGTAGAGGCCGTGGACGCCGTGGTCGTGGAGGCCAGGGGCGAGGCTCCCAGGAGTTGAGGAGTCTGTTCTTTGAGGGTAGCGTTTCGCTTAATGCTCGTGGGCCGGCTCAGAGGAGCTTCCAGCCTGTGCGGTCGGGGCAGGTGCCCGCCGCCAATGAAGATTTAGTCCAGCTCTGCAGAGGGAGATTCAGAGCTGCTGCGCCAGCCGGTAGCCATGGCAGCCCCTGCCAGTTGTGCCTCCCTCGCAGCTCCCCTGTTGCTCCCGCTGCACCGGAGCCGAGGATGAGTCTCCTGAGTGGATGTCCCTCCGTCTTGACACTTTCGACGGAGCAGCACGCCGATCCACCGCAGATTGGCTGCGGTACATGGAGAGGCAGTTTGAGGTCCTAGAGTTGACCTCGGTTCAGAGGACTCGCTGTGGCTTTTCAATTTGAAGGGCCAAGCCGATATCTGGTGGGAGGGGTTACGGCTGCTAGAACCCCGATCTGGTCGATCACACAGGAGGACTTTGTGGCTCGCCTTAGCCAAGTTCCACCTGCAGTCTTTCCTTGAGAGGATGGAGCTTACTCGACCACTCTTTCCCGAGGAAAGAGGTCGGTGGCAGTATGAGAAGGAGTTCAACAGGCGTGGTGCGCTTCAGACTGCCGTGGCGGCAACGATCGGGAGAAAGCTAGGAGGTTCCGTAGGGGCCTCAACCAGGAGTTCGTAGTTGTCATGGGGGCGATCAGCCCTCGTGACTTCTCGCTGCTGTGGTGGAGCAAGCGAAGGGCATGGAGCTCGAGTTGGAGCTCTCCGGGACAAGCGTAACCGGGAGGTTCAGGGGTTCTCACACAGCGGGGGCCGAAGAGGACCTTTGGTGGAGGAGGTGGGTCCTCTCAGCCGCCCACCTTCAAGAAGTTCAAGGGAGGACAGGCTCCCCTCGTGGGCTAAGATGGGGTCGCCCCAGCCGTCGCTCTCGCGAGCGGCTGTTCGCCCCTGTGCCGGCAGGCATGAAGTGCTTCAAGTGCGGTGGCGAGCACCGTGCTTCAGTGTGGTTGGACCGGGAATTGCAACCACTGTGGCAAGCCCGCCATATGGGGCGAGTCTGCCGGATGAACCCCGTAGCATCATCAAGTGGGAGACGGTGCCTTCTCCTCCCACTCCAGCGTCTTCTAGAGGATCGGTGCACATGATGGCTGCTCTGCTTCTCAGCCACCCTTTGCGTGGCGCCACCAGCGGCCATCGTGCCCGCAGCCTGCCTGCTTCCTCCTCGCTTGCCTCCTCCGCCCCAGCCTTGTTGGGGCATCACCGAGTCGGGGCTCTTCTCGTCCCGGCGCCACCAGAGTGTACGCTTTGTCGATCGCCCGAGTCACCGGCATCCAGAGGTGGTTTCAGTACTCGCCTGTGGATTCCGTTGATGCCTTTGTTCTATTTGATTCCTGAGCATCCTACTCTTTTGTGTCGTCGGAGTTTGCTAGTAGAGCTAAGTTGGGAGTTCAGCGGATTTACGAGTCCGTGTTAGTCGCTTCTCCGGGGTTGATTGCTAGTTCTTTGGTTTGCCCTGGTTGCACCATTGCCATTGATGATGAGGTTTTCTTTGCCAATCTCATGGTGATCCGATTGGCTCCTTTTGATGTCATTTTGGGCATGGACTGGCTGCATCAAGCATCAGTGCTAAGATCTCGTTGTTTCTCGAAGACAGCTTCCTTGCAGGCCCGTCCGTGGAAGAGTTGACCTTTCAGGGTGGTATACCCTCCGGGTTCGTCTTTGCTTTGACTAGTTTGTTTTCTCGGCCTGCGCTTGAGGCTATTGGGTTTCCTCATGACTTTGTCGAGAAACCATCTTCTTCGATTTCCTATTGAGGAGATTTACGTAGTGAAGGAGTTCGTTGATGTGTTCCTGACGAGTTGCTGGTCTACCTCCCGTGAGGAATGTGGAGTTTCGTATTGATCTTGCTCCGGCACTCGACCTATTTCTATCTCTCCATACCGCTTAGCTCGACCTTTTCAAGACGAGTTGAAGAAGCAGCTTGGAGGATCTGTTGGCCAAAGGCTTCATTCGGCGTAGCGTATCGCCATGGGGAGCACTCCGCCCTCTTCGTCTCAAGAAGGATGGAAGTTGGCGTATGTGTATTGATTATCGTGCTTTTAACCAAGTGACAGTCAAAAACAAGTATCCTTTGCCTCGCATCGAGGATCTGCTTTGACCAACTGAAGGGAGCAAAGGTGTTCTCCAAAATTGATCTTCACTGGTACAATCAGATCCGTGTGAGGGAGCAGGACATTGAGAAGACTGCTTTCTCCACTAGGTATGGGCATTATGAATTTAAAGTTATGTCTTTTGGACTAACTAATGCTCCTCGCTGTCTTTATGGAGGCGATGAACAAGATGCTACACAAGTACCTTGATGAGTTTGTGGTAGTGTTCATCGATGACATTCGATTTACTCTAAATCGGAAGAGGAGCATGAGCGACACTTGAGGCTTGTGCCGAGTACCTGAGGAGAATCAATTCTTTGCTAAGCTGAAAAAGTGCGAGTTCGATTTTAAGTGGGTTTTCTTGGCCACATCATCAATCCAGAGGGCATATCTGTAGATCCTAGCAAAGTCTCAAGAGTTTTGGATTGGAAGAGGCCTTCCAATGTCAAAGAGGTGCGTAGCTTCCTTGGGTTGGCTGGCTACTATCGGCGTTTTTGCAGGATTTCTCTATCATTGCCAAGCCACTTTCACGGTGACTCACAAAGGGATGAAGTTCCAAAGGATCGCAGAGTGTGAGCACAGCTTCTGCACTTTGAAGGAGAAGTTAGTGGCTGCTCTCGTTCTTACCCTTCCCGAACCAGGGAAGCGCTTCACCTGCTTATTCTCGATGCTTCTCGGTTGGGACTTGGTTGTGTGCTCATGCAAAATGGCAAGGTGATTGCTTATGCTTCGAGGCAGCTGAAAAAGCATGAGCGTAACTATCCCACCCATGATCTTGAGCTAGCCGCCGTGGTGTTTGCATTGAAGATATGGAGGCATTATTTGTACGGCGAATCTTGTGATATTTTTATCGATCACAAGAGCCTCAAGTACATCTTTACTCGTAAAGATTTGAACTTGAGGCAGAGGAGGTGGCTAGAATTGATAAAGGATTATGACCTCACTATCCAAGATCATCCGGGAAGGCAAATGTGGTGGCCGACGCTCTCGATCGCAAGACAATGCCCCTGTTGTTGATTGTCTTGTTGCTGATTTTGAGCGTTTGGGAGTCTCCTATCGCTTTGCGGGGACCGTGCAAGCTGAAACTCAATTGATTCTTGAGTCGGGCCGATTCCCGTGCTGCAAAGCGGGAGGCACAAAGAAGATGATCGCTTGCTCCAGCAGGTGAGGAAACGCCTTGAGGATGGCAAGTCGGGAGACTTTACCGCTGATGATGCGGGAGTTTTGAGGTTTCAGGGCCGTCAGGCGTGCTCCCGTAAATCTCAAGTGAAAGAAGACATTCTGAGAGAAGCTCATCGCACCCGCACACGGTCCATCCTGGAGAGACCAAGATGTACTGTGGACTTGAAGAAGAATTTACGGTGGAAAAGGATGAGAGTGGATATTGCCAAGTATGTGGCGTCTTGTGGGATCTGTCAGAAGATCAAAGCCGAGCATAAGCGTCCCGCCGTCTGTTGCAGCCATTGAGGTTCTGTGTGGCCATGGGATGACATCTCCATGGATTTCGTGGTTGGTCTACCTCGTTCTCCACGAGGAAGGATGCTGTTTGGGTTGTGGTGGACCGTCTCAGAAGTCTCGCGCATTTCATTCCCATCCGCACGACCAATTCAATGAGCGAGTTGGCTCCCCATCTATGTGCGGGAGATTGTGAGATTGCATGGTGTACCCAAGACCATTATCTCTGATCGGGATGCTAAGTTCGTCTCCAAGTTCGGGAGAGTTTGCAGAGTGCTTTGGGTACGCAGCTTTGCCTTAGTACCGCTTTTCACCCTCAGACAGATGGGCACCGAGCGTACCATCCAAACTTTGGAGGACATGCTCGTGGCCTGTGTGATGGCTTGGAAGGAGTAGCTGAAGACCATTTGCCTCTTGCAGAGTTTGCTTACAATAACAGCTACCATTCCAAAGATCCGGCTGCTCCTTATGAGGTAATCGTATGGTCGGAAGTGCAGATCGCCACTTTGTTGGGATGTCGTGGGCGAGAGAGCTATTCTTGGGCCGGATTGGGTTCAGCAGATCGTTGATCGCGTGTCGGAGGTTCGGCAAAACCTTCTCGCAAAGACAGAGCGCATGTAAGAGCTATGCCGATGTGAGGCGGCGAGACTTGGAGTTTGAGGTGGGTGATAGCGCACTCATGCGAGTATCTCCCACCAAGGGTGTGGTGCGTTTGGCACCAAAGGAAAGCTTCACCCAAGGTATGTTGGGCCTTTTCCTATCCTCGCCCGAGTTGGCGTGTTGGCCTATCGCCTAGAGCTACCGAATCCATGCAAGGTGTGCATGATGTGTTCCATGTCTCGATGTTGAAGAAATACTTGCACGATCCGGAGTTGGTGGTTCCATTGGAACCATTAGTGCTTGAGCAGACCTCACCTTCGAGTCCCGTCTGTGGAAATTCCGGGACTTCAGAGCGAGTGATGAAGAACAGGACGCTTAAGTTTGTCAAGGTCTTGTGGTCACATCGCATCGAGAGAGAAGCGACTTGGGAGCTGGAATCTCGCATGCGAGAAGTATCCCAGCTTTTCACCTCAGGTATGTGATGTGAAAGTCTGGCTGTCTTTGGTTTCTTTGGGTTTCGTGATTGGTGCGTTTAGATTCGAGGTCGAATCCCGTTGAAGGGGAAGAATGTGACACCTGAGTGTCGTATCCTTAATTTTTGAACATGATAAGGTTAAATACAGTATGAGATGTGGAAATAAGGTTAAGATCATAAGGATCGGGGTTAATAACGCTTCCGGCCGCTTCCGGGCCGTTTCCGGGGTTTTGGGCCTTCCCGGGGGAGTTTTGGGCCTTGGTGGGCTTTGGTGGGATGGATTAGGACTCCGTAACGGACTAGGATTGGGTTGAGGGCTGTTAAAAGGGGCTCCCCCTGCCCCTTGCGCCCCCACCTCAGCCCCTTGCGCCCCCACCTCCCCCTCTTGCGCCCCTCTCCTCCCTCCCCCTCCCCTAAGCCCTAGCCCCCCAAAACCGTGCGCACCCCCCCTCCCTTTCCTCCACCTCCACACCACCTCCCCTCCACCCCTTGCTGCCCTAGGGTGGCCTCCCCACCCCGGCACCGTGTGGAGTCATCCCGTGGAGCGAGGAGCGAGGAGCAAGGAGCGAGGAGCGAGGAACGTGGAGCGAGGAGCGATTCGCGAGGAGATTCGCGGAGATTGATTGGAGTTTTGCGCTTCGGGCAAAGGTATGATCTTGGGGATCCTTGGGGATGATCTAGGTACTGTTATTAGGGTGTTTATCAAGTTTTTAGATCAATTGGAGGCGCTGGTTTGAAGTAATTTGGGTTAGATCTAAACTTGTCCACGTTTCTGTTTTCGGGCAGATTGAGCAGTCGAACTAGGGTTCGAGTTTCCGTCGATTTAGAATCCGAATCAGACCGTACGGACTTCTAGGAAGTTGTAGATAATTTAATTATCTTTCCGTGGACGTAAAGCACGTTAATTTCCGATCAGCCGTTTGAAAGTTATGGCTGTTTTACCGAGCGCCTAAAAATCTGTGACGCAACTGGAACAGATTGTGGTAATCTGTAGATTAAACAATTTTAGAGTCCGAATCAGTCTTTCCTATAACTAGAAAAAGTTGGGAAATTTCCTAAGCTTCGCGACGGTGTACTCGTTTATTCGATTTGGAGTCCCAGAACTCAAGTTATGCCTTTTGCAAGGCTGCTGTTCCGCCGACAGAACCTCTGTTTTTAGGTTTTGGCGAGTAGTTGGCAATGTCGGGTTAGATGGGGCGTGTGTACTGTTTTGAGGTTATGATTGTGAGTGTGTGATGCCTATGTGCAGGTGGTGTGACCCCGGAGTTCCCTCTTCTTCCCGCCAATCCGCTGCACGTGGTTGAGGCAAGTGTGTTGTGATGGATAGCAAGTTGTAGGTTGCATGTTGAAATTAGATGGAATTGCCTACATGATATATGTCCACTTGCCATGTGTTAATGAATGATATGATATGATGAGCATGTTTAACATATTATGATGCCATGTGTTAATATGTGAATTAAATATGATAATTGGCATGGTTGCATGCATGTCATGAGATAGGGCGAGGCGGTGAGAAAGTCTTAACTAGTCCGGCAAGGTCGGTGAGAAAGTTATGACTAATCCGAACGCCATTGAGTAAGTCCTATGTCGTGATTCCATCCACGTGGTGTTTGGAAGCGAAGTAGGCACCCTCCATCTTCGGGATGGAAGGGAGGAAAGGGTGCACACCGACGGGTGTGTACTTCCCATACCGTATGAGGTTCCGGAGGGTCGGAGCAATGCATTACATCGCATACAAATTGATGATGATATTGATAAGTATTCATGAATGAGATGTTATACATGCTGAAAGATGTTATTGACTTGTTGTTATGCTTGTTGTCCATTGCAGTATGCTTGCTGAGTTTTCGAACTCACCCTTGTGTTTTCTTGTTGTTTTAGGTACCATGAGAACGGCATGCGGGAAAGGGGAATAGTCACACTCTCACACGTTGCTTCACCTTAATGTTTCCCCAAGTCAATTCATTTAGTTGGATAATAAATTGCGTGTGATGGCCTTTAAATTAAGTCTTAGCTTGGTTAATGAGAGTTCTATTGTTTGTTTGACACTTGGAACTTTAAGAGCTTGATGTTAGTCTTTTGTTGTCGTTAAGACTTTATTTATTGCTGTTTAGATGTTTCTCTTATTGCCATATAATGCTATATTGTTGCTGTTTCTTAAATTCATGATAAAACAAAGGAGGTGCTGCCGAAATCTCGGTTTTTAGTCTATGCACCTTTGCTGGAATTTGATGTTAAATGTGGTATTTAGATGTTGTTTAGCTTATGTTTGGTAACATTCAGGCATAGTAAATGCCGGGGTGTTACAGGGGGCACACAATAGGGCAGGGAGAGGCCCCCAAATAGGATTCCCACTCCTAAATGGACTCAAACTCCTCCCCATCAAGGCCCACGACCCTTCCCCTTAGGCCAAAAACTCTCCGGAAAGGCTCAAACTCCCGGAAACGGCCCGAAAACGCTATTAACCTCCATACCTTATGGTTTTAACCTTAATTTCACATTTCATAATGTTTTTGACCTCAACATTCACATTATATAAGGTTACGACACTCCGTGGTGTCACAATAATGTTGGTGAATTTCAAATGCATAAAAACCTTAGTTATTGCATACTAAAAATGCAGCATGGATATTACTGATATATGGTACCTTAGTTTCACAATTCTGTCACCTAAATGACACAGAGAACACATATGCTACTGATAAATGGTACTACAATAGCTGTTGACGATAAGCAACATCTAAATTTATATAATGACCTCCATCTGGGATATGTTAAATGCATTTTATGTTCTGCTTTATTTAGCACAAAATACACCAGAATGAACACCTATTAGAGGTGGAAAATCTTTTAAGTTTACATAGTAATAACATGAATACAAGGGATCCAATCTCGCAGCAACGGGATGAGGAAGCTTTTGGAAAAAGTGCGAGGCGATGAGTAATGGAATGTGGACGGGAGAGAGAATCCTGAGATTTTGGGATTCTCTCTCCTATCCCTAAAAATAGGTAACGGGATGAGGAAGCTTTTGGAGCTTGCTTGTTTCCACTGTAGCGTACGGATTCCTCATTTTTTCGGATGAGTAATGGGTTTAGAAACTTTGTTGGAGTTGCTCTTACAAACAGAAATATTTGCAAGGTCCATCAGTATATACCATGTTTTGAGCATCAATTACATTGGATTGATGGTTAGTGTAGATTTCTTTAGCCTGCAAATCTTCCTTCTCTTCCTGTCAATGATTAAACACATAAGCAAAAAGATGCATATTTATTCATTTGTAAGACTTGTATGCAGATTCAATAAAGCCTTTCCTACTGTATCCATATTTATTCTCGATCAACCATATGCATTTATTCATTATCATTCACGTAATGTATTATCTCTTATCTTTTAAGACATATTAAGTCATTTTCTCTCTTACCTTTCTCAATTTTATGACAACATTAATTCCTGTAAAGTTAAAATACGCCTTATATATATTTCCAACAGAGGGAGTATATTGTTTTGTTTTGACTTGAGTTTACAATAATCAGAATAGACTTCAAAAATACGGAAAGAGTAGACGTAGACAACAAGCATTTGGTAGGCTCGCTAGCCATCCGTGGAGTGAATTTAGCTTTTACTAGTAGTTGAAATGTTTAGCTTAGCCCCCCCTCAATTATATGGCTTTGATCTTTCATTACGTGCAACTATCTCTTCTAATTGATTCCCACCATAGGCCCAATTGAAGGATGTGATGAGCCGGGGAAAGTCAAACCAACTCGCGCTCCAAGAAAAGCAAACACAAGGCCAACAGGCCGATATAGCATCACGGCGATCGATCCGAAAGATGGGTCCCCTACCGGATGTAAAAAGGTAGTGAATGCATTACGAACAATGTGCGGGATAGTTGCACGCGAACGGGTCCCCATCACATGTACCTCCTGGAAATCGCTGACCGACGAGGGCCGCAACGACCTACTTACAGAAATCCTTTCATCGTTCGATATTCCAGAAGAACTCGAGGCCCCAGTGCGACAGTATGCACTGCTAGTGGCAGGAAAGGCGTGGAAGACTTTTAAGAGCACACTTGTCAAGGAATACGTCAAGAAGGATAGGACTCCCTACTCTAAGTATGGGTTCATTAGTGAGGACTCATGGCGGCGTTTTGTTCAGTTGAAGACGACAGGTCAATTCTTGCTTGAAAGCGAAGCACACAAGGCCCTGCAGGCAAGGAACACCCACCCACACAGACTCGGCACCGCTGGCTATGCGGGGAAGAGGATGCAATGGGATAGGGAGGACGAGGAGGACTCCGCGCCATTTGCATCGATTGTTGACCAGCGCGCCAGAGACTGGCTAAGATCGAGGTCATGTGCCACGCCATCCGGCACCATCTCCTTTACAAACCTTGCGGACGAGGAAGTCTGCCAACATTTGGTAAGATATCGAACCACCATTTTGGTACGTACTTAGTCCCTAACTTCATAAGTGAAATAACTTGCTGGGATCTTGCAGGTCGAGTTGAGTGCACAATCTTCCGGTGGATCTTTTTTCCCAAACAGGGAGAGAGATGCACTCTCCACAGCATTGGGAAACAAGGAACACCCTGGTCGCACGCGAGGCAAAGGGGTTTTCGTTCCCTGGAAAACGGGTTTCGAAGACACTCACATGTACCGGAGTAAGAAGAGAGGTAGAGACGAGCGCGAGAAAAAGATTGTGAAGGATCTTGAGGACAGGCTGAGAGGAGAATTCAATGATAGGATAAGAAGCCTCGAGGAAAGGCTCAATGCTCAAAACACACAGCATGTGGAAGCCCAAGGGTTCAGC
Source organism: Rhipidocladum racemiflorum (assembly GCA_036346355.1). NCBI lineage: Eukaryota > Viridiplantae > Streptophyta > Magnoliopsida > Poales > Poaceae > Rhipidocladum > Rhipidocladum racemiflorum. The sequence goes on along the minus strand of CM070577.1, from coordinate 46,617,837 downwards.
CCCACTACACGTAAGAGCAGCTGTGCATCCGCCCCTGACCAGGGTCAACACGACGGCAAATTCCATGTCTGTGACATCAAGGTATACTAATTTAGATCTCTTAAATGCTCCATAGATATATCTTTTGGGCACATTAGCTAATTGGGTACCGTTGTGTAGGAGCCCACCCGGTGCAATCTCCATGTGAGAGTTGCCAATTGCTCCCCTCCTACACAGGCTGCTTGGGGCCTCGCGTATCCATCCACTGAAGGGGCGATGGTGCATGGTACCCTGCTAGCGCCGGGTTTCACGAAGGTCAACGTGGACGGCGTTCATGACATTTTCAAGATCGTCACGCTACAATTGCCGCCAAATGACGAGGTTCAGACACTGGGGGATGTCATTGGCACATTCATCCAAAGGGCCCAAAGAAATGACATCTCCCTAGGCATCCATCCTCCACCAGAAATACCTCTACTTCCTCCACCAGAAGTACCTCGACCAGAAATACCTCTACTTCCTCCACCAGAAATACCTATCCTTCCTCCACCACAAGTACCTCCCTTCGACTTCGACTTTGACTTTGATTGCTCTCCCCTCCCCTCGTCTCCCTTGAAGATTTCCTGTCAAAGAAAGAAAGGGAAGGGCAGAACGAAACAGATAGTGAAGGCCTTGGACTATCCGATTGCCCCGTTGGCCCGGTTATTCAAGCTAGGAGAGCCTTTACTAACGGAAGATCGCATGAAGACATGTACTTACTGTTGCAAAAGCCTGCAAACTTATTACATGAGAGAAGCTAACAAGCCAGAGACAAAACGTACAACAAGTATCATGGTTCGCTACAAGCCTAAGCATTTGTTCAATGAGTCATCGGGGGGGCTTCTTCGAGGTCGGCTTCAGGACTGCTCGATCTCTTCAACCTCGACGCCCTCGACGCCGCTCTTAAGATGTCGGACATTGTGAGTGTGTCTTCCTCAGTAATACCGATAAATGTCATATATATATAACCATCTATGAAGTGACCCCTTTGCCTAACTTTTGTATATATAGATACATGATACGCCGGCGAGAAAGAACAATAGATCGGTGGGTTTCTCGACCCACTCTTAGTCTCATGACAAACAATAAACCAAGATGCAAAAGTCAGAGGAATACATGCGACATGCCATGGATGCTCAAAAAGATAAAAGTTTCATACTTTTACCCTTTAACCCAGGGTAAGTGCTGCCCGACTTGCTATACTCTCATTTGTAATGTGCACACAATACTTTGGTGCTATTCACCATGGCGACATACCTATGCAGGTTTCACTGGGTTCTAATTGTAATTCATCTGGCCAAGAACCGGGTTATTTACGTTGATTCCTCACATACCGGCAACCACGACTTGAAACCTATCGCACTGTTAATCACCAGGTAACCACGTTGTTTAAGGTGCTTGTTGCTCTTGGAATAGCCGAAGCTAACCTATTGAAATCACGTAGGTCGGTTAAAGCTTTGCGAGATCCTTTTGTTAAAGGCGAGGATAAAGCGTTGCAAAGACGATTTTAAGTTTCCGGTTTCTTCTATACAGTATAATCCTATATCAAACTCCGTAATAATGATTCTAGAATTAAGCAATTCTATTTTTGCAGTGCCACCAACAGGGACAAGGCAATAACCGATGTGGATTTTATGTTTGCCATAACATGCATCTCCTCGTCAATGCAACACAAATGAATAACGATAAAACTTCGTTGAAAGACAGGGAACTGGAGGCCATTCGAGGAAAACTTTCTTTTTTCCTAGTTACTGAAGTCATTAGTAAAAAAGGCGAGTTCTACGCAGGTGTCTAACTGCAAGAGTTAGGTTTTTCTCTGTATTGCCACTTGTACTGTTTTAATTTATGAAACTTGTGCTGCAATTTGTGAAACTTGTGGACACAGTTTTTCTCTGTATTGCTTAACGCAGGTATTGTATTATAGTTCTTACAAATGAGTTCCGGTACTTCACATTTTTTCAGTTTATTTGCTGAAATGGATGTACTGATAGTGCTTGTGATGATCTGTGATAGCTGAAATGGATGTAATGTCTCTGTGTATCTGATGATCTGTGAATGGATGTAATGATGCTTGTAATGTCTCTGTGATCGCTGAAATGGATGTAATAATGCTTCTAAACATTGATTTATACATACACTTGTAGACCATCAACAGAAGAAGTTTTCATAAGCTGGGAACAAAGGGTTCGGCTCTCCGGCAGCAGGTGATCACTTCGCCGCTACTTTTAAATCCCCAATTTTGGATGTCCTCTTCTTATTTTTGTGCTATATGTGTATTTGGAATCGTTTGAGTAGATGCCCATCTCAGTTGAAGGGGCCATTTAAAAAAAAACTTATAAGTTTAGTTGTTTCTATGGCAATTATTTGTTGATTAGTTTGTTCCAACCAGGATCGCTCTTGACTTTGATTATGAGTGACTGGATTCTAAGGTATCCAATTTGATTAGAAGCGACTTTGTTCTAAGGTAATATCGTATATAAATTATGGAAATTTGCTAGGATAAAATGCCTTCTATGCTAATTTTGCGATCTATGGACCAATTTTTCCGATGTTACTGCAAGCGCAACAAACTTTGCAAGATGTAGGTGTGCTTACTATTAGTACAAACTAACAACATATTTCCCTTATTTTACATCCTTTACCTTTTTGACATGGACTCTTAACTAATGAAACTGATTTTTTTTTCATTTGCAACTTGCAGGTGTTGGATAGTGGGTTTTACATAGGCTAGGCTCCTACATTATAGATTACCGTTTTCATTCCAATGCTTGCATGCTGAAAGAATTGATTAGTCTCATGGAAAGAGAGGAAAAACGACTCTGAATCCAATCCTGATCTCTGCCCAATAGGTAACTGTACCTTTTCCTTGAAGGAGATCTTGATTATTCTGTACAAGTCTTAAAAAATTGGTTCGATTTCCTATTTTAGAGCATTTAGATTTATGATAAATGTTTTGATGCATATTTATTGTAAAAATATCAACACAATTGGTGGTTTATAATTATGGACATATAATAGAATGCTTCTGCTGGTTAGGTCACCTATTTTCATCTTTTTGATGTTTTACCTGGTGGAGATTTTATCTTTTGGGGATGAGTCTTGTGAAGGTAAACAAGTGTGCATATACAAGAATTTTTTTACTATACTATGAGCTGACATGAATCCATCTATGCAATATTAGTTACTAACATGAATTCATCTATACAAGAAACTCGATTGCAATATTAGTTGCTGACATGAATTCATCTATACAGTGTAAATAAGTGCCGCTACTTTGAAGGAGAAGTTTGCGAAGCTGATTATAGCTCATCTTCTTGGCTCACCTGATTATAGCTGCATGCAGTTTGCGTAGTATATATAGCTACATTGCAGTTTGCGTGGACATTTTTTCAGTTTATTTGCTGAAATGGATGTAATGATAGTGCTTGTGAATGAATCCCAATTGCTAAATGAATCCCAAATCTGTGATCGCTGAAATAATGCTTCTGTCTAATAACTGTAATGTAGCTTCTGTGTTATGTCTGTTTCAGAGGGCATGGCTAGCATTTCCTGAGGCTAGCCAATAAACAGAAAACGGTCTATGTATGAAAACCATATCACAGACGGTTCTTATTTGTGAACCGTTTGTGATACATTATCACAGACGGTTCACAAATAAGAACCGTCTGTGATATAAATATCACAGACGGTTCATACAGGTGGACCGTCTGTGATAGTTTATATAACACAGACGGTTCATACACTAAACCGACTGTGATATCTACACTATCATAGACGGTTGGTATAAGGAACCGTTAGTGATAGGATCTATATCACAGGTTGATCTTATTACAATCCGTCGGTAAATTTAATATATCACAGACGGTTGTAAATAAGAACCGTTTGTGAGATTATTATCACAGACAGTTTATAAAACCGTCTATAAAGTGGCTCTATTATCACTGACCCATTGTTAGAGACGGTTCACAAAGCCGTCTCTGATGATATATGTGAACCGTCTCTGATAGGATTTTCTGTAGTAGTGTGCTTTTATTGTAAGGGTTTTATACAGTTGCCCCCTTGGGATTGAGAGTTGTTCTCTACCCCTTTGTTCTTATGAATCCTTTTGATTGTAGAAACATGTCTACTTTTGTATGATTCAGTAGACATCGATCAATGTGTGTGGTTCAGCGAATTAATTTGTCATAGGTTGTTATTTTGACAACGGTTAGCCATTGGCTCGTCAAGTAGCACAAATCAATTTATCTTGTCTACTTGTAGCTAATTATCCCCAACAATCGTATGTCTAGAAGATCGGGCACCCACAGTATCAAGTGGCCCATTTAGGATGGCTTCTGGCTTTTCCCAGTGAAAAGGTAAAGCCGAAGACATCCCAAATGGGGCCATTGTCTGCACTCTGCACTCTATAGAACAAGGCACTAGATATGGTTGAAGCGGCTTCGATAAAAGAGTGGACCTGCGAACTTGAAGAGAATCTCTATACCGCACAAGACATGTCCGGTCACCAGTCCTAACCACGCCCACACATCCCTATCATAACGGGCCATGCTGGCATGGCTATAATACGGCCGGGCCAGATAGGGCATGGCCCTAAGACAACCCACTACTGCTTAGCCTGCTTATTTGAAAATATAGCCATTTTTAACTATTGGAGGATTAAAAAAATTCAAAATTCTAAAAATCCCCATTTTCCCTATAAATAGTGCAGAACACCCTTCATTTCCCCACTAGCAAACTTGCAATCTCCTCTCTGCATTCTCTTGTAAAATTCTCTTGCTTTTGGTGATAATGTGGTAAAATTCAAAATAGATTTGCCAAAAATAAAAAAATTCCAAAATTTGGATTCCAACTTCTATCAAGAAATCAAGGTAAGAATTAATATTGATTTAATTTTTCTGTTTTATTATTATTTTCAATGAGATAAAATTAATAATAGCGCAATTATTTCTTGCAGTTTTATTCATGGAGAACTAGGATTTTGCATCCCTCCCATCTTTTGATTTCGAGATTTCACCCAAGGAGCTTCTTGCATCCTATCAAGCTGAAGAAGCTACAGTACATGTACCATCCTCAGGCTCTACAAGCGATACTGTGTCGGCAGCAGCGGGGCAAAACGATCAAGACGTAGTACATCGGGAGTTTGGGAATATTTCGAGCAGATTTTTGAGACATCAGACAACGTTTAGAGCAGGTATGCTATTTGTAAATATTCTAAGCATAAATTAACTACAAATTCTTTAGGTGTAATGGGGCACTTGAAGAGACATGCTGAGAGCTGTAGAAAAAAGGGAAATAGCTATCAAACAAACGTAGCTACAGTACAACCCCAACGGTATTGTACGTCATTGGGACTACAATCTCTTTATAATTTGGTGAGTCACCAGCATTTGAAAACTATATTAAGATCGCTTATAATCCTAGGTTTTCTACAGTTCTAGATAGACAACAACTAGAAATCTGATTAAATACTTCAATAATTATCGTGGTAAGCTAAAAGAGCTATCTAATACATGTACTTTTTCTGTGTCTTTGACATCAGACATCTGGAGTGGTAGAGTTAGAGAGGATTACCTTAGTTGCTCATTACATGAACAATAACTGGCAACTAGAGAAGAGAATTATAGGATTCAAATTAATTGACGTAGCACACACTAGTAAGAATATTGCTGATTGTATTGTAAAAGTTGTGGAAGATCTTGGCCTCACAGATAAAATTTTGCAATAACGTTAGATAATGTTGTAGCAAACACTTCTGCAATGAATATTCTTACTCCACTTTTTAATAAATATGTCAATCTTTCTTGTTACATCAGCGTTGTGCTTGCCATATTATTAATTTTATAGTTAAATTTGGTTTGAAGACTTCAAACCTGTATATTGTAACTTTTCACACTACAATATCTTTCTTAAATAATTCTAGTTAACAATTAGTAGTATATATGAACTATTGTGTTGCAGTGGATGTACATCCACGTAAGTTTAGATTGGATATGTGTCGGGACCCGAATTTGCAAATCCGGACCCTCTGTGTATTCAGCACTAGTCCAGGAACGCGCTAGAGCACACAGTTTAAACATCGGTAAATATCACAAATCATACCACTCGATACTAATAAAGTACTTTAATTAAATAATCAAATCGTTGCTCGACCTTATGGTCAAGTTACAAATATACGCACGCAGGCGAAACTTAATAAGAGAGAAATAATAGCAAAGGAAAATAAGATAACATCGTGGCGCCATCCAAGATACCACAGGCAACCGATCGGGCTCGCCTCCTAAGTAGACGGTTCCTCTTGGAGCTCCTCCTCCAAAGCCGGTGTAGTCTCCTCCTCAACTGGTGTTGTATTATGCAAGGGTGAGTACTTGGTACTCGCAAGTCATGCACATGCATCTAATATACTACATGCATGGCTTAATACAAAGGAGTGGCTCTGTATATTTGCAAGAAGAGCATTTAACAAGTATCATAAGTAGATTCAAAGCGAGAAACAAGTATAACATCAATAACTTTTCCAGGAGTTTAATCAACATCTTTCCCATTCCTAATCCACATTTCCATCAACATCATTAATAAACCAAACCCAACCTTTCGAGTCCAAGTTATTTTCAAGAAAGTCTAACCCTTGACTGTAATTCCCGAGCGATGTCCAATACCGCGGAAACGGCTATTCGAATAGATTTTACACTCTGCAGAGGTTATGCACTTTACCCACAAGATACAAATAAACACCACAAAGGCGAAGTTCCCCAGAATAAAGTCTTTCTAAACTTCTAACAATACAAGTGGTCCTCTCCGGTGTTGCACACTAACCCTTCCCTTAGCTAAGGCGAAGTTTAGGTCAATCCACCGTTAGATGGGTACCTGGCCACAGCCCCGGTACGCTCCCCCGTACAACTTACACAAACGGTGTAGTTGACAACCTGAGGTTCCACAGGTACGTTATTAGCAACTTATTCAACTAGGTCCGTCCCATAACAGACATGTGGTTGCACGATTGACCCAGTTCAAAGGCTTGCAAGGTTAAGTCCTTAGGGTGACCAGGGCAAGACTACCCAAGAACCAAACTAACGCTTCCGGTGCCACAACCGCCCACCCGATCATTCTTGCCACATGCCCTGGCCAAAAGCTATTTATCAAACCCCGCTTGATTACCATGCACCACGTGCCATCAACATCACAACACATGATACCTTTCCAAAACAGGTTCAATATATCATTAAGTCAACGTTAACATTTGATTGTCCGAAATCATGTCATGAGCACGTGCGTGTCTAAGCAATATACTACAACGGTCTAAATTCCCATGTTGGCAATTTAATAATGTCCAACTAGTAAACCACAACTAGGGTGACAAGGGTCATGGCACATATATATAATTAACCAAGGTGTCATACATCAATTTGGCATTTATCTAATTTCCCATATTTAAATAAAGTATTTTCTAATTGAACTAGCATGCAATAAATTAAATCAAAATAGGTTTCAAAATAGGATCAACATGGTCAAAGAACAACTTGCCTTTAAATAGCACTTGTTCTTGGTCCTGAGCTGGCTCCTGGGTCAATATTTCTCCTTCGAATCTTTCCGGCACTTCAACGTCTACTCGTAACGCGTGCAAATAGCAACAAATGAATAAAACAGTAGACAAAAAGTGTGCAAACATCCAAATAAAGTTCATAAACAGAGAGAACATAATTTTATGAATTTTTAGGAACTGGAATCGCTCAAATCGGAGTTAAAACACAAAAGTTATGATTATTTAAAGTTTAAATAATCAATTAAATAATATTACAGAGAAAAAATTTAGTCTAAAAATTAAATAAAATTCATATTTGAGTAGATCTGAATTTTATGAATTTTTAGAAATTTGAATCGTTCAAATCGGAGTTGAAACGCAAAAGTTATAAGCGTTTGAAGTTTTGAAATTCAAATCAATTATTAAACCGAATTATTAAATCATTTTCTTTTTCGAAATTATTTATTGCGCCATGGGTGACACGCGTCGGCTCTGATTGGTCGGCTGGCGTCGGCCCGGCTCATGGGCTCACCACGGCTTGGCTCGGTCCCACGGTGGACTCGGTCCACTCAAGCGTGTGCCATCGGGACAAAGGGACCCATTGGATGACGCCAAGATCGACGCCACCATGCTCGATGATGCTATCGACAGCGGGCCCCACCGCGGACGCCGTGGGTGGCGTCCGCGGTGCAGTTCGGCTGACCGGCCGACACGCGGCCCCGTGTCGAGACACGCTTCTGCGCAGACGCCGCGCCAGGGCACACGTGGCACAATCGTGTCCGTTGATTTGAAAATCAACGGCCGTGATTAGATCTAAGGTTGACGCGTTGAAAACTACACGGTCGATCTGGGCCGTTCGATCTAGATCGGACGGTCCAGATCTACCCTAGGCTAACACCGTTACAAACTACACGGTGATCGTGGGCCGTTGGATCTAGATCCAATGGTCCAGATCTGATCTAGGTTGACGGGTTTGAGATGCACGTGGCTTACCGTAGCCGTCGGATCTTGATCGGACGGTTGAGGGTGCTCGAAGACGTTGATGGCCACGTGGCGGAGGGAGCGGACCGTAGCTGGGGAAGACGACACGACCAACGGCGCTCGAGGGCTTCTCCGGCGAGATGGGTGATATGCACGGGTGCGCCTCGTCGCGGGGATTCCAAATCTTCCTTCGGGTGCGGCGAAGAACGGCGGGCGTCGGCGGAATCGGCAAAGGAACGCGGTGGAGGAGAGAAGCAACTACGGCGAGCTTTTGTGGCTAGACGGCGGCGGCTAGGGCTCGGAAACTTGAGGGGAAAGGTGCGCACGGCAAAGAGCTTCAACGGGGTGGCCTCGGGCTTTAAATAGTGCCTCGACGTGCGCGCAAATCGCGAAACCCTAATCTGACACGGCGGCCACGCTGGCGGCGCATCCGAAAGGACTCGAAGACGACGAAATCGTGGCCGCCCACGTGGCTCCCGATCCACGGCCGAGATCACACTGGCGCAACGGGTCCGGCCGGATCTGGTTTGATCGGTGCGCCCAATTCCGATCGTTGATTTCGATCCAACGGTCCGGATCAATCGAGGTTTGACCGGATCACGTGGCTCGGGTCGGACTCGAGTCTGACTCGGGTTCGGTTCCGGTCGGATGAACAGTACTTGACCCGACTCGATTTTCCAGCGATTTAATAATTAAAATAATTTCCAGTAATTCATTTAATTCAAGAAAAATAGTAAAATACTTAGAAAATTCCAGAAAAATTCTGGAAAATATTTTGGAACATTTTGGACTCAAATAAAATATTTCCAACAAAATTTTATTTGAAAAGTCAAATTCTTTAATTATTTCAAAATGGAATAAATTCAAATAAATTCCAAATAAATCCAAATAAATTCCAGAAAATTCCAAAAATTCACCAAAGTGCCAAATCGCACATGAATTTAGGAACAAAGAAAATTTTGGGGTGTTACAATATGACAAATTAGATGGAACTCTACCTACTTGATGCTTAAGTCATTCCTACCCTTTAAGGAAACATTTTCTGCTTTTATTAGTACGCACTATCGTAGTTTAGATGGTCACCGCTACTCACAAAGTAACATTGGTATGTTGTTAATAACTTATCATTATTTTTGGAACTTTTTGTGATTTCACTATTGTTTTATCGAGTTTATTACTCAACCTCTCCTTTAATTATACATCATATTCTAGAAACTGCTACTCACTTAAGGAATTACGAAAACAATATTATTTTCGTGGAACTATTTGTGCTATGAAAACAAAAATATTGAAAATAAATTCCTATATTATATGTATTCGTATTTATTTTTGATCCTAGAGCTAACGCTCGAGGATTTGGTAATGTTCTCTCACATTTAAGTGATGAAATGGGCACTGATTATTCTAGTTATTTTTCAAATATTCATGCTAACTTATCTGATGTTTATGCTAAGCACGATCAAATGTTTGGTGGAGTTTGCCTGCAGCGACCTCCACCAGCACCCAAACTGGTAAGAAGAAAACTGCTTGGGGGAAAAGATATGTGGTGCTAGTGGCTCTACCTTAAGAAGTTCGAGTATAGCAACATCAAGTGTGGACACAACAACAGGTGGTGAGCTAGGTGCCTATCTCAACAAATGACATCACAACTCCTAGGAGCAGCAAGAGGAGGACTTCAACATTTTACAATGGTGGCATGAGCACAAGATAAAATATCTGGTGCTTTCCATATTAGCACGGGATATATTAACAGTTTCTATCTTCACAATTTCTTTGGAGTCTGCTTTTAATCTATCTGGAAGAATAATTGAGGAGAGAAGAACCAGTTTTACAATTGAGATGGTAGAAAATACTTCTCATTGTGAAAGATTGGGAACAAGAGACGTTTGAAAATGTTGAGTTGGTAGAGACGTTTGAAAATCTTTATCTAAATAATTAGGAAGAATAATTACGATCTTCACTTTTATCCTTATCATTGAGTTATTGGCTGTACTCTCTTTTCTTTGCCAAGTTTTTCTCATATTGAATTTTTACTTAGTAATGTTTTTAACAAGGCAGCCAAACATTAATAAAGCTCATTATTTAATTTCAATTATTTATCTTATTTTTAAAAATTTATTACATATTTTTAGCTTTTTCCTAATTTATATACATTTAAAAGTTTTCCTACATCCATTTGAGTTTTTCTAATTATTCTAGATTTTTTTCAAATTTTTTCTGTATTCTTTCGAACTTATACGGTTTTTCCAATCTTTACTAATTATTTTTTGAAAATGTTTAGAACTTTGAGAATTTTTTTTTGCGATAAACAGGTCTGCTCGGCTCGACACGGTCCGTTGATCCGTAAGGACCCATGCCAGCCCAGCACAACATATTAAACTACGTGTTTGGACCGAGATGTTTAGCACAACCTGCTTACTAGCGTGCCTAAACGAGTCATGTCTAAGAGTGTCGTGGCCGGGCCATCTGCTTGGCCACATCTAGATATAATTGATTATTTGCTACAAAGTTAATCGTAATTAATGATTTATTATGTCTTTATTATGTCTTTATCAATAGGACCGAACCGAATGATCGTGAACAGAAAAAGGCAGCCAGCTGGTCACAAGCGTCACCACAAATGTATGATTAACAAGGAAGCAACGATCAAGGAGTTGGAAGTAGAATGTATGTAACTTCATTGGATGCTCATACATGATGAAATTTGTTGAAATCCTCAATCCATTGGCTCATATAAGGCTTGCTTAATTTAACTTTAACTTCAGCTTATGGGAATATACTCAAAAGAAGGGCCAATTATGGTTCTTACTCTTGTGTCTTCATCAATAAACCACCCTTTCACAAATAGAAGCCCTCAAATGAGCCTAGATAAGTGAAAGCAGGGCTTTTTGCCTGTAAGTTGAAGCCTTGATGCTTTTTTCAAGAATCAGAGCTTGGCAAAACAAACCAACATTGTTTTAATATTATAAGCATACATGTTAATAGCTTGCTTGAATTTGTCTCACAAGCTTGCCTGAATTTGTCATTACAGATTGGCATGCATTTTAAATAGTTTGCCTGAATTTGTGCTTATTTATGCATTTGTAAAATTAGAAGTTCATGTATGGTTGATGTTTCATGCAATGTGTCACGATCTCAATATATTGGCACACATTAGCAGATGATGCCATGATGTACTGTTCCTTTTAATTTTTTTTTGGTGTTGCTTTTCGCTACATAATACAACACAATAGTAACTTTGACCACACACCTCCCATGGTGGCAAGGATTTGTGACTGCAGAGGGAGTGGTCAATAAGAAAACCATGTTATTGTGACAGTGTCGTTGTCTCCTACTGGGTCTGTGGCCAACTTTTCGTGACTTAAGCGGAAGTATGGTTGAATAGATGGAACTGCATCATATTGGTGAATGGAAAATTGGAAGTGAACGTAAGAGGATATTGACTTGTGCTTTGGGTGCTTATTTCAGGCAAATTGCATAATGCAAAAAAATACGATCAATCACGGAAGTAAGGAAGCAAGATCGGCAAGAAGGTATAGACATGACTTCCTTGCATGTTGTAAAAACACAGATATATACTAGATTAATTTGTGTATTGGTGCCATTAGATCAGCAAAGCACTCCATGAATTCAATCATATACTAGAGAACTAGCTCTAGCTGTGTACATGAATTTTTGTATGAATGATATAATAGTCGCTTGATTGTGATACTACCTTTGTTCTTTTTGACACTAAAGTTTGACCGCCAATAGGTTTAAAACTATCTAGATTGGCTATATGAAAATTATAATAATTGGATTTGTCATTAAAAATGCTTTCCTGATATTATAATTTTGTCAAGACATCTTAATGTAAAGTCAGTAAAATGCAATGGTCAAAGTCGCATGCTGGAGACCATGAAACGTCAAAAACATCAAGTTAAAAGAACTGAGGACTATATCATCTACTTTTCAAAATGGGAAGGTCATTTTTAATATAATATTCTCTCAGATCGATGATTGTGAGAGATGAGTACATTATCTCCGATTGCCACTTGTTGAATCAGAAGATATCTGAGGAATTTTGAGTTTTGCAACTTATTTCAATTTTCAATTTGCAATCCCCAAAATGGTTTTAAAACTTGTATATTGCACATGGTCATGCATTGCTATATTTTGTTGCTCCTATGGCTATGTGGTTTATCGGCTTTTTGACAAGCTGATTCAACATGGCTATGTGCTTCATGATTTTTTTCATTTGTCAATTATGTAAGAAACTCCTTTTTAGTTTCTCTGATAAAAACAAATGCAAGTTAATCCTTCTTTCTTGGAATTTTTTTTTACATGTGTCATGGGCATGGGTCCTGGGTCCAAGGGCGACAGGTAGGGATTAGGCACACATGGCAGCAGAGTAGCCTCCAAATTATCTCTTGTTAGCAAGTTATCATTTAGTTTACATATATTCTTGTCTCCAAGATTAGATCCCAATCGTTAGGGATTGGATAAGATTGCTTCCTTTTATTATATTTAGTTTGTCAGAGCCTGGCCTATATAAGGGGCGCATGGCATATATATTGGATCAACCAAGAAATATGTTGAAAGGAGTCATTAGACTACCTCTACCTTCTCCTTGTCCTTGTGGTGTGGCCACTGGCCTTGGCATGGTCGCACCACCTAGGTTCAGGTCATATAATTCATGCATGTGAGACACTATATACTATTAGTTGCTTAATAATTGAGTTCCAGCTTTCTCTTTGCATTTTAATTAATTACTAGATTGTGGCATGTTTCACATGATAGTGTGCAATCAGGCATACTACTGGTAATCGTCCATAACGAATTAGCGACAATAGAGTTCCAACGGAAATTAAACAACATGATAGAAGTTCAAGTAGCAAAAGCATAAAGTAAAAGCCCATCAATCGTCGCAATCACCACACGAGTCACTTAAATGTCATCCAAGTCAAGGCCATCCAACTCCAAATGACCCTAATTTGAGTTTCCACCAACACCACCCTCATGAGGACTAGTCGGTGGAGAGACACCAAAATCATCCTCCACTTCTTCACCATCAGCCACAAACTCCTCTTCCTCTCCATTTTCACATTCAGCTTCATCTTGATCAAGTGAACTGTGTCATCCCTTGCACAGTGGCGGGAATAAGTGATAGGGCCACTATGAGCTTTCTTTGGAAGATTGTGACCTTGAAGAACACTTGAAGCTCTAGCAGCATCATCAACATGAGCTCAAACAAGATCATCCCTTTCATTGCTATTGTCAACCCATTTATTGTCCCACTGAAACTCTTCTAGGACTAATGGGTTACCATTGCTACCTTCCTCACACAGCTTTTGAAACCTAGCTGTCATTTTTCGATTGTATTGAATTTACACTAACGTATTCAAACTTTTTGTGTTACAACCGGTTTCTTTTTGGGTATGGATCTGCATTTGCAAAAGGAAAATAACATATCCTACTATAAAATAAAGACATGATGATATGAAGAACTGAATAGTAATAATTAATTACAAACTCAAAGGCACTCCAATTGCGCTCACACCTAGTGGCCGAACAACAAAGAACAATGATACGCTTTGCAAATGATTGGAGCTCATGAGCAAGGCCACCATATGCACTCACCAAAGAACTAAAAGAACATATGGATAGTAATATATGTTAGAACTGAGAGCTTTCAACTTTGAAGTATGAAGAATTGAAAAGACAGAATATATGATAGAACTTACGAGGACTCTTGTGTGTCGTTTCTCTAATAGCCATTGGAGATGAAAAGACACGGCCTGTCTTACCCATTGTTATTAAGGCGTCGCTTAGGGGCCTTGGCCGCCGGAGGAGGTCCGCCAGGAAACGCCGCCTCGCTCGAGAAGGAGATCCGCCGTCCTCACTGCCGCCTGTCACCAAGACATCATAGCCTCGGAGGAGAACTAGCGGCGGCGCCATGAGGAGTGGCGGCAGGTGGCGGCCCGACGCGAGAGGAGTGGTGGCGGCGCGGCGAGGGAGGAGTGGCCGCGTGGTGCGGCGCGGCGTGGGAGGAGCCGCGCGGGAGCAGGAGAGGGGGAGCCACGCGGGGGAGCAGAGGAGGGGATGGAGTGAGGGAGAGAGAGTCTGGGTAGTTTCGGGTTAAGTTATGGAGGGGGTGGATGGGCCTGGGACAGAAAAATGGGCCTGGGCCGAAAAAATAGGGGAAAAAAATTCAGATTTTATCTATTTTTCTTTTCTTTTTTCTTTTTTTACCTTCGCCTAATCCTCGCCTAGGCGCCTAGGCGACCAGGTGGTGGGCTGGCACCTCGCCTCGCCTTGTCGCCATGATAACCACTTTTACCTATATACTGATCAGTAGGACAAAGAACAATGATACGCTATGCAAATGATTGGAGCTCATGAGCATGGCTGGTGATATGAAGACCACCAAAGAACTAAAAAGAACATATGGATAGTAATATATGTTAGAACTGGGAGCTTTCAACTTTGAAGTATGAAGAATTGAAAAGACAAAATATATGTTAGAACTTACGAGGACTCTTTTTTGTGCTGTTCTCTAATAGCCATTGGAGATGAAAAGACACGGCCTGTCTTACCCATATACTGATTAGCTTGCCTACTGATCTTGTCTAGAAGATCATCATTGGTGACCATCTTCCATAGCACGTCATTGAATATTGACTTCAGCCTACCAACTTCTCTTTTATCCGTTTTCAGCAATTCGTAAACCTATTTGGATTCAAGAACAATGCAGCACCATATAACTATCGCTTCCATTTGGTCTTTCCACCTCTTGTCGATCATCATTCTCGTTAACCTTCGTAGTAATTTTCCCCTGTTCTCAAAAGCTGTATTGATCTTCTTCCAGCAGAATCCATGATTGCAGCAACCTCTGCCATTACTGGCCTCTCATCACCGTCGACGATCCTCAACACAATGAGAAGAGGTTGTGATGATCTAATTCAGTCTTGCACTGAATTCCAAAACTGAGTAGAAAGCATAATAATCAATGGAATCATCCCATGAATTTTGGTGGGATAACCCCTTCCCCATTTTGTGTTTGCCTTGTGGTTATAGTGATGAGGTAGTGATTGACCAACCCATTCCATTCCTCAAACCAGATTCACCAGGAACCTGGGTCATCTGTATCAAGGAGTGGGGTTGCTGGTGGGTAAAAACGTGGGTCGAGGGGGAGTAGCGTTCTTCAGGATGGTGATTCGAGACGCGGAACGTGACCTCAGTAAATCTGTGTCGCTGACTCCAGTTCATTGTTCTAGTTATACACAAATATATTATAATGGTCACATAATACGATGGAATACGTGTATTGTTCAAGTCATAATGGATAATGGCCACAGAAGATCCCAAGCAGGAGGCAGCTGGGCACTAGGCGGCCATAGAAGATCCTGACCAGGCTGGAGGTTGCACTTTTCGCCCACCTCAACGGTCCACCCAGCGCAGCTTCCTTCTTCATCCTCCTCACTCCGCCTTGCTCCCGCTCTGCTTCGCCTTCTCTCACCCACCTTGCTCTCCTGCACTGTTGCTTCACCGCCTCTTCCTCACATCCCTGCTCTACTCCTGTAACACCCCAAAATTTTGCTTTTCTTAAATTCATGTGTGATTTGGCACTTTGGTGAATTTTTGGAATTTTCTGGAATTTATTTGGATTTATTTGGAATTTATTTGAATTTATTCCATTTTGAAATAATTAAAGAATTTAAATTTGCAAATAAATTTTTGTTGGAAATATTTTATTTGAGTCCAAAATGATCCAAAATGTTTTCCGTAATTTTTCCGAATTTTTCTGAGTCTTTTGCTATTTTTAATGAATTAAATGAATTATCGAATTATTTTAAATATTAATTCGCTGGAAAATCCAACTCGGTCAAGTAATCGCTCATCCGACCGAAGTCGGACTCGAGTCCGACCGAGCCGATTGACTCGACCGAACCCACTCCTAACCCTAATCAATCCCAACCGTTGGATCAAGATCCAACGGCCGAGATCCGGTCCGACCAGCACCGAGCCGTGTCCGGATCGACCGTCGCCGCGCCAGCGCGATCGTGGTCGTTGGTTGTGCCACGTGGGACGCCACGATTTCATTGTCTCCGCCGAGTCCGAGCTGGACTCCGCCGCGGTCCGCCGCCGTGGAGAGCTAGGTCTCCGTTTTCAGACGGACGCCGAGGCTATTTAATGCCCGGCATACCCCGAGGATCGCCATCCCACGCCGGTTCGAACCTAGCTCGCGCCGCGCTTAGGATCCCCACCGCCTCGCCGTTATTGCTCGCCGGAGTTGGAAGTCTGTTCGCCGCGATTAAACGCCGATATTGTCGCCGTCCGTCGCCCTCCGCCGCCATCAAGCCCAGATCCGGATTCCCCAAGACGAGACGCGTTGAGTACCCCTCGCCAGCGGAAGCGCGCCGTAAACGCCGACGGCAAGGTCGTCGCCCCGTCTCGGTCAAGCCCGGCGCCGCGCGTGCCATCACCGCCCCTCGAAGCCGTGCACCGCTGGATCCAGATCGGACGGCAGCGGTGAGTTCACGTGTTTCCCAAACCCTAGAAACCCGATTAGATCCGACCGCTGGATCAAGATCCAACGGTTCACAATCGCCACGTCCGTGTAGCAAAGGCGATTATAGGATTAGATCTCGACCGTCCGATCTAGATCGAACGGCCCACGAGCATCGAGTAGTTTCAACGTGTTAACCCTGGATCTAATCCGCGCCGGTGATTTTCAAACCAACGGACGCGATTGCGCCACGGGGCGGGGAGGTGGACCGACGCGTGCGCCGCCCACGCGCTGGCAGGTAGACGCGGACACGCGGGGCCCGCGTGGCAGAGGGCCGCCTGTCAGTGGCTAACCCAGCCAAGCGCTGACGTCCCCCATGACGCGTCACGCTGGGTCCCACTGTCGGGCCGTGGCCGAGCCTCGCCGACGTCGGGCCGATGACGCTACCCGAAAGGGCCCACATGTCGGCCACGTGAGCCGTGGACCGAGTCCACCGTGGACTGAGCCGAGCATGGACCGAGCCCATGGGCCATTGGCGTCGGCCAGGCCAATCGAGGAGCTGCCACGTGTCCATGCCGACGCAATAATTAATTCCCAAAAGAAAATGATTTATTAATTCGAATAATGATTTCAAATTTAGATTCAAACTTCAAACGCTTATAACTTTTATGCGTTTCAACTCCGATTTGAGCGATTCAAATTTCTAAATTTGTATAAAATTAAGATCTACCTAAATATGAATTTTATTTAATTTTTGGACTAAAGTTTTTCTCTGTAATATTATTTAATTGATTATTTAAACTTTAAATAATCATAACTTTTATGCTTTAACTCCAAATTTGATTTATTCCAGTTTCTAAAAATCCAGAAAATTATGTTCTCTCTGTTTATGGATTTTATTTGGAGTTTTGGGATCTTTTGCATAGTGTTTATTTGTGTATTTGCTATTTGCACGCTTTACGAGTAGACGTTGAAGTGCCTGAGGGATTCAAGGAGAAGTATTGACTCAGATCCAACTCAAGACCAAGAGCAAGTGCTTTTTGAAGGCAAGTTGTGCTTTGACCATATTGATCCTATTTGAAATCTATTTTGATTTAAACTATTGCATGCTAGTTCAATTAGAAAGATACTTTGTTTAAACCTGGGGGTTAGATAAATACCAATTTGATATATGACACCTTGATTACTTAAGTATGTGCCATGACCTTTTGTCACCCTAGTTGTGGTTTACTAGTTGGACATTATTAAATTGCCAACATGGGTTTAGACCGTTGTAGTATCTTTGCTTAGACCACACGTGCTCATGACATGATTTTGGACGATCAAATGCTAATATGGACTTAATGATATATTGAACTTGTTTTGGAAAAGTATCATGTGATGTTGATGGCACGTGGTGCATGGTAATCAACTGGGGTTTGATAAATGTATTTCGATCGGGGCATGTGGCAAGAGTAATTAGGTGGGCCAGTTGTGGCATTGGGGATGTTGATTTGGTTTTTCTGTAGTCTTGCCCTGGTCACTCTAAGGACTTAACCTTGCAAGCCTTTGAACTGGGTCATACTTGCAACCACATGGCTGGAATGGGACGGCCCTAGTTGACTAAGTCGCTAAGGACTCACTTGTGGAGCCTCAGGGTGTCAGTTACACCGTTTGTGTGATTGTACGGGGAGCGTGTCGTGGTCGTGGCCGTGTACCCATCTAACGGTGTGTTGGTCCCATACTTCGCCTTGGCTAAGGGAAGGGATGGTGTAGAGCACGTCACTGAGAGGACCACCTGTGTTGTTTGAGGCTTCCAGAAGGCTTTGTTATGATCGCTCATTCGCATACTCTTGTATGGCGATTCACGGTGACGTGGTGAGTGGATTGTATCTTGTGGGTAAAGTGCATAACCTCTGCAGAGTGTAGAATCTATTTGAATAGCCGAGTCCACTGGATCGACAATGCTCTGAATTACAATCAAGGGTTAGATTTTCCGAAAATAACTTGGATTTGCAAAGTTGGGTTGGTTTAACAAAGAAGATGATGGAAATATGGTTTAGGATGGGGAAAATGTTATTTATACTTTTTGAAAAGTTATTTATGCTGTACTTGTTTGTACTGCTTTCGAATCTACCTATATTACTTGTCAAATGCTGTTTACCGCTAATATACCTTAAGCTATTCATTTGTACCAAGCCATGCATTTAGTATACTAGCTTGCATTCTCAGGCATGACTTGTCGAGTACCAAGTACTCACCCTTGCCTCAACACAATACCGCTTGAAGAGGAGACTACGCCAGCTCGGAGGAGGAACTCCAAGAGGACCCGTCTACTTAGGGATGCGAGCCCGATCAGTTGCACGTGGTATCTTGGATGGCGCCACTAAGTTTATTTGATTTTCCGCCGCTATTATTTCTCTTTTAATAAGTTCTCGCTTGCAAGGCATATATTTGTAACTTGGCCATAAGGTCGAGTAACCCTTTGATTATTTAAATAAAGTACTTTGATAGTATCGTTTGGTATGATTGTGATATATACCGATGTTAAGACTGTGTGCACTAGCTGCGTTCTGGACTAGTGCTGAATACACAGAGGGTCCGGATTTGCAAATTCGGGTCCCGACAGAGGTGGTATCAGAGCCATACTTGACTGTAGGCTCAACCCTAAGCTAGAATGATCGTAGTGAGGATAAAACCTATTTTCTAAAGCTAAAAATTTGTGAAGACAAGAAATGACCTCTCGACTTATCCCCTTCTCTCTTTTCTTGCCTCTTGCTGAAATTTTCCCTTACCTCGTCACGATCGAAAAATTCCGAGTTCTTACGAAAAGCACTCTTGTGACAGATGGAGGAAGAGTTCAACTACGTTGATCTAGGAGTTGGTCACGCCGCGGAACTTTGGCACATGCTACAAACTCTCGGAGATTTTGAGAAGCCCCAATACCAAGTGGAAGTGATCAGACAAGCAGGATTGATCAAGGCTTGTGACGTGAGGATTGAGGTACCTGTCAGGAAGAGGGGCCCAGGCAATCGCCCGATACACTGCACTGCTAGAAGATCTACAATGCAGATGGGTATCCAAGAAGTTTCACGACGAGCAATGCGGCACATTACCAGTATCCACGCCAGAGAGTTGGAAAGCACGGTGTTCCGTTATCATCCACAAGAGCGATAACCTTCTTGACCCAAGACGATTCAGGATGAGAATGCCACGGCCATACAGCTTGGCACGATTAAATCGTCGCCCAGGAAGATGTACTAGATAATACAAGCAAGGAGCTACTGCAAGGCCCGCAAGGAGATCACGACAGAGAGGAACAGATGGCGGGAAGCTCAAGAGTATGTGGCACACCTTCTACGAAGGATTGACGAGTTGGAGATGACTTTGTACGGACTGCACCCAGAGCCAAGATTTGAGCTACACGAGCCAGATCCGGAGGAGTCGATCTCGATGAGGACACCGCTTCTTCGACTACCACAGATGACATAGTCGCTGGACATGGCGATCGTTTCGCCGCTTATGCCGCAAAGACCTCCGCACTCCAGGCCGTGGAGGTTCTCGATGAGTGAGTATAGGTTCTGTAGTGAGGCCCCTTCGCCGAGTCGCGTCATAGAATAAAGAGTCACCCTTTAGGCGTTAGACTCCAGTGTTAGTTCGATTTGGATTTTCATTGCTTGCTGAGTGTGCAGTATGTGTTGCAAGGCCCTTAGGCATTGTAAGCAGCCATACCAAGTCATTAATAATAAAGATGGACCTTAAGGTTACCCTTTCGCCCCGCATAAGTTCCATATTACTTGTCTATTCTTGTTTCCCTCTCATCTCTAAACCTAGAGCAAATCGACAGATGGTGAACACCCGCGGAAACTTTGGAAGCAATGGGAGTGGTTCTCGCCAAATGTAAAACCCCAATGATGGAGCACCAAAGACCGCCTTTGGATGTGCAGAATTTTGGAGCATTTCTTGCTGCTCAGACCAGTTGATGCATGCTATGATGCAACAAATGCAGCACGTCCTTTGCTCGAGGCCACTTTGCTAATCAAGTTAATCAGGACCACGCCGTAATACAAAGGCCGTCGAGTTCATGAGGACTCACCCACCCACTTTCTCTGGGAATGCCAATCCGTTGGAGGCCGACGATTGGTTAAGATCAATTGAGAGGAAGCTACACATAGCTCAATGCATAGGGAATGAGAAGGTACTTTACGCTTCTCATCAGTTGGAAGGAACAAATTGCGAATGGTGGGAGAACTTCTGTGCCACGCAGGAGAACCCTCAAGATATCACTTGGGAAGAGTTCACAGCTGCATTCCGACAGTATCACGTGCCTGAAGGAATCATGGACCTTAAGAAGGAGGAGTTCAGGGCACTGAAGCAAGGTAATCAGCCAGTGGCCGACTACCTGAACAAGTTCACACAGCTAGCACGCTACGCACCTGAGGATGTAGCGACAGATAAATCTAGACAGTCTCGCTTTATGAAGGGACTTAACTCAGGATTGCAAGTAGGGTTGATCACCCACACCTTTCCAGATTTCCAAGAGTTGGTGAATAAGGCGCTTATTCTTGAGGACAAGCGCAAGGAACTGGATGAGAACAGGAAGCGCAGGATGCAACAAAGAAGGATCACGTCGAGGAACGCATAGCAGCGCTTGAGAGTTGCACCAAATCAATTCTTCAGATTCCAACCACGTAATGCAACAAGGACACCCTCCCAAGACCAAGACCTGTCGATCGTAACTACTGCACCCACTTCGCTAGAAACGCTACCCAGGCAAAAAGCAGGTGAACAAATGACGTTACAGCAATCGCAACGAGCCAGACACTTTGCCAACAGCTTGTCCAAAGAAGACAGCAGGAGCGACCCCGCCGCTTCAATCTAGGAACCACCCAGCTAGGACGCCCGACCAGGAGCCACACCCTGCATCGTGGTGAGAGGCCGAGTCAACCATGTCACCGCAGATGCCTTTGCAAAATGCTACGACGTCGTCTTTGGGTAAGTTACTTGTTAACTCGATACCTGCAACAGCTTTGTTTGACTCGAGCTTCAGATTCGTTTGTTTCGCAAGGCTTTGCTACTAGAAATGACTTGAGAATGGCAAGACTTAAGTGCATGCTGTTAGTTCAAACCCCTGGTTCCGAACTCCGAACGGAAGTAGGATGTTCCGGGGTGAGAATACTAATAGATGGAATAGAGTTCCTAGCAAACCTTATAATTTTGGAGACCCAGACCTTAGATGTTATATTGGGAATGGATTGGTTATCCAAACACAAGGCTGTATTGGATTGTGGACGAAGAACTATCTCAGTTGAGAGCCCGTGTGGGAAGAAAGTGGAATTTCAAGCCACTGCAGTTAGAGATGGACAGTTGATGGTTAACAGTACCAAGGCAATCAGCATAGAGGATGTTCCGGTAGTGAGTGAGTACCCCGATGTTTTCCCCGAAGATCTACCTGGTATGCCGCCAGACAGGGACATAGAGTTTGTGATAGAACTTGTACCGGGTACAGCACCGATAGCAAAGAGACCCTATCGGATGTCTACCGAGGAGTTGGTAGAAATGAAGAAACAACTAGAGGAGTTAATGGAGAAAGGATTTATCAGACCAAGTTAAATGTCGCCGTGGGAGCACCGATTTTGTTTGTCAAGAAGAAGGACGGGAGTTTCAGGATGTGCATTGACTACCGTGCACTCAATGAAGTCACCGTGAAGAATAAGTATCCGCTACCCAGGATTGACGATTTGTTTGATCAGTTAAGAGGAGCCGGAGTTTTCTCCAAGATTGATCTGAGATCGGGATACCATCAGTTGAAGATCCGATCAGAAGATATTCAAGACTGCATTCGTCAAGATATGGACATTACGAGTTTACGCTATGTCCTTTGGTCTGACGAATGCGCCAGCTTATTTCATGAATATGATGAATAAGGTGTTCATGGAATATTTGGACAAGTTTGTCGTCGTGTTCATAGACGATATCCTAATCTACTCCAAGACAGAGGATGAACATGCCGAACACTTAAGGCGAGTTTTGGAAAAGTCGAGGAATGCAACTTTTCGCCAAGTTCAGCAAGTGTGATTTTTGGAAGGACAAGGTGGAGTTTCTTGGACATGTAATGACCTGAAGGAGTCATTTGTGGATCCAAGCAAAGTAGAAGCTGTGTTACATTGGGAGCGTACCAAGACTGTGACCCGGATTCGGAGTTTCCTTGGAATGGCGAGGATATTACCGCCGTTTCATCGAAGGCTTTTCTACAATTGCGAAACCTCTTACGCATTTGCTGAAGAAGGAAAAGAAGTTTGCATTGACGCCAGAATTTGATGAAGGATTTCAGAGTCAAGAAGCGATTGACATCAAGACCGTGTTAGTTCTACCGGATGTTGCTCAAAGCTTCGATATTTATTGTGACGATCGCGCCAAGGACTTGGATGTGTGCCGATGCGTAATGGAAAGGTAAATCGCTTATGCATCAAGGCGATTGAGGCCGCATGAGGAAAATTATCCGACACATGACCTAGAGTTAGCCGTAGTGCATGCTTTGAAGATATGGCGTCACTATCTGATTGGAAACAGATGTGAGGTGTATACGGATCATAAGAGCCTTAAGTACATATTCACCCGATCGGATCTGAATATGAGGCAAAGGAGATGGCTAGAGTTGATCAAGGACTATAATGTTGGAATCCATTACCATCCCTGAAGGCCAACGTGGTAGCCGATGCTCGAGTCGGAGAAAAGCCATACCGTGAGTGCGTTGCTAGCCACAAGTCGAGGATGAGTTATGTGAGGATTTTCAAAGATGAAGATTGAGGTTGTACCTAGCGGATTCTTGGCCGCATTGGAAGTAAAGCCTACCCTAGAGGATCAGATCCGAGAAGGACAGTAGGATGATGACAGATCCGCAGGATTAAGTCCATCAAGGAGGAAGGCGAGGCAGGACTTCAAATTGGATGAACAAGGCACGTTGTGGATGAAGGATCGCATTTGTGTGCCTAACAAAAAGGAGTTAAAGCAACTGATTTTGGAAGAAGCCCATGACTCTAGGTACTCGATTCATCCTGGAAGCGCCAAGATGTATCAGGATCTGAAGGAGAGATTCTGGTGGCCGAGTATGAAACGTGAAGTTGCCGACCATGTTGCATTGTGCGACGATGCCGCAGAGTCAAGGCAATGCATCGAAACCAGCGAGGATTGCTACAGCCGCTAAAAATACCTGAGTGGAAGTGGGAGGAAATCGGAATGGATTTCATTACCGGTTTGCCAAAGACTCAAGGAGGTTATGACTCCATATGGGTTATAGTGGATCGCTTGACTAAAGTAGCCCATTTTATCCCCGTGAAGACCACTTACTCGGGAGATAAATTAGCAGAGTTGTACATGATCAGGATTGTTTGTTTGCACGGAGTGCCAAGGAGGATTGTATCGGACAGAGGTACCCAATTTACCTCAAGGTTAAGAATAAGTTGCATGAAGCCATGGGGACCCGCTTGAACTTCAAGATGACTTATCATCCATGCAGACGGATGGGCCCGAAAGAGTCAACCAGATTCTGGAGGATATGTTAAGAGCTTGTGCATTGGCTTATGCTACCTCTTGGGATAAAAGTTTGCCGTATGCCGAGTTTAGTTACAACAATAGTTATCAAAGCTAGTTTACAGATGTCACCTTTTGAGGCATCAGATGGTCGACCACATCGGACACCATTGAATTGGAATGAGACCGTGAGCGCCGTGTCTTTGGGCCTGATATTCTTCAAGAGGTCAAGAAGCAGATCGCCATAATTAGGGAAAGGTTGAAGATAGCCCAATCTCGATGTAAGAGTTATGCCGACAATCGTCGCGAGATTTGAGTTTTGAACCAGAAGACTTTGTATACCTCGCAGTTACGCCTCTCAGGGAGTTAAGAGGTTCCATGCCAAAGGGAAACTCGCACCTGCTATGTTGGACCGTTTAAGATTTTGAGTCGCAGAGGCGAAGTTGCTTATCACCGGAGTTGCCACAATGCGTTGGCGAGGAGTGCATGATGTATTCCATGTGTCCCAGCTTGAAGAAGTGTCTCCGAGTTCCCGAGAATGCAGACACCGCTAGAGTCAATTGAGTTGCATGAGGACTTGACTTATAAGGAGCACCCTGTGAGGATTCTAGACACAATGGATCGAGAAACTAGAAACAAGTCAACCCGATTCTGTAGAGTTCAAAGGAGCAACCATGAAGAAAGTGAAGCAACTTGGGAGCCGCGAGAGGATTTGAAGAAAGAATTTCCAAACCTATTCCTTTAGTAAGCCTGAATCTCGGGACTAGATTCTATTAAGGGGAGGTTTGTAACACCCCAAAATTTTGCTTTTCTTAAATTCATGTGTGATTTGGCACTTTGGTGAATTTTTGGAATTTTCTGAATTTATTTGGATTTATTTGGAATTTATTTGAATTTATTCCATTTTGAAATAATTAAAGAATTTAAATTTGCAAATAAATTTTTGTTGGAAATATTTTATTTGAGTCCAAAATGATCCAAAATGTTTTCCAGAATTTTTCCGAATTTTTCAGTCTTTTGCTATTTTTAATGAATTAAATGAATTCATCGAATTATTTCAAATATTAATTACTGGAAAATCCAACTCGGGTCAAGCATCGTTTCATCCGACCGAAAGTCGGACTCGAGTCCGACCGAGCCGCTTGACTCGACCGAACCCACTCCTAACCCTAATCAATCCCAACCGTTGGATCAAGATCCAACGGTACCGAGATCCGTCAAACTGCACTCGGCCGTGTCCGACCGGACGACCGCGCCGCGCGATCGTGGCGTTGGTTGTGCCACGTGGGACGCCACGATTTCATCGCTCCGCCGAAGTCCGAAGCCGACTCCGCCGCCGTGTCCGCCGCCGTGGAGAGCTAGGTCTCCGTTTTACGGACGCCGAGGTTATTTAATGCCCGGGCATACCCCGAGATCGCCATCCCACGCCGGTCGAAACCTAGCTCGCGCCGCTAGGATCCCCACCGTCTCGCCGTTATTGCTCGCCGGAGTTGGAAGTCTGCTCCGCCGCGATTAAACGCCGATATTGCTGCCGTCCGCCGCCCTCGCCGTCATCAAGCCCCAGATCCGATTCCCCAAGACGAGGCAGCGTTCGAGTACCCCTCACTTCGCCGGGCGCCGTAAACGCCGACGGCAAGGTCGCCGCCCCTGCCTCCGGCCAAGCCGCCGCGCGTGCCATCACCGCCCTCGAAGCCAGGCACCGTTGGATCCAGACGGACGGCAACGGTGAGTTCACGTGTTTCCCAAACCCTAGAAACCCGATTAGATCCGGACCGCTGGATCAAGATCCAGCAGTTCACAATCGCCACGCGGTCGTAGCGGGCGATTATAGGATTAGATCTGGACCGCCCGATCTAGATCGAGCGCCCACGAGCATCGAGTAGTTTCAACGCAGTTAACCACCTGGATCTAATCCGCGCGCCGTTGATTTTCAAACCAACGGACGAGATTGCGCCACGTGTCGGGAAGTTGGACCGACGCGGCCGGGCCGATCCACGCCAGCGTGCGTGTAGGATGACCGACGCCGAAGGCCCAGCGTGTCGAGGGCCGCATGTCGCTGGCTAACCCAGCCAGCGCCTGACGTCACCCATGACGTCCGCAGTGGTCCCACTGCTCGGCCGTGGTGAGCCCCCGGCCGACGTCGGCCGATGACGCGTCACCCGAGCGGCCACATGTCGATCCACGTGAGCCGTGGACCGAGTCCACCGTGGACCCGAGCCGAGCATGGACCGAGCCCATGGACCGTGACGTCGGCCAGGCCAATCAGGAGCTGCCACGTGTCCATGCCGACGCACAATTAATTTCCTAAAAGAAAATGATTTATTAATTCGAATAATGATTTCAAATTTAGATTCAAACTTCAAACGCTTATAACTTTTATGCTTCAACTCCGATTTGAGCGATTCAAATTTCTAAATTTGTATAAAATTAAGATCTACCTAAATATGAATTTTATTTAATTTTTGGACTAAAGTTTTTCTCTGTAATATTATTTAATTGATTATTTAAACTTTAAATAATCATAACTTTTATGCGTTTAACTCCAAATTTGATTTATTCCAGTTTCTAAAAATCCAGAAAATTATGTTCTCTCTGTTTATGGATTTTATTTGGAGTTTTGGGATCTTTTGCATAGTGTTTATTTGTGTATTTGCTATTTGCACGCTTTACGAGTAGACGTTGAAGTGCCGAGGGATTCGAAGGAGAAGTATTGACTCAGATCCAACTCAAGACCAAGAGCAAGTGCTTTTGAAGGCAAGTTGTGCTTTGACCATATTGATCCTATTTGAAATCTATTTTGATTTAAACTATTGCATGCTAGTTCAATTAGAAAGATACTTTGTTTAAACACTGGGGTTAGATAAAAACCAATTTTATATAAGACACCTTGATTACTTAAGTATGTGCCATGATCCCTTGTCACCCTAGTTGTGGTTTACTAGTTGGACATTATTAAATTGCCAACATGGGTTTAGACCGTTGTAGTATACTGCTTAGACCTGCTACGTGCTCATGACATGATTTTGGACGATCAAATGCTAATATGGACTTAATGATATATTGAACTTGTTTTGGAAAAGTATCATGTGATGTTGATGGCACGTGGTGCATGGTAATCAATCGGGTTTGATAAATGATTTCGATCGGGGCATGTGGCAAGAGTAATCAGTGGGCCAGCTTGTGGCATTGGGGATGTTGATTTGGTTTTTCGTAGTCTTGCCCTGGTCACTCTAAGGACTTAACCTTGCAAGCCTTTGAACTGGGTCATACTTGCAACCACATGGTCGAATGGGACGGCCCTAGTTGACTAAGTCGCTAAGGACTCACTTGTGGAGCCTCAGGGTGTCGATTACACCGCTTGTGTGATTGTGCGGGGAGCGTATCGTGGTCGTGGCCAGTACCCATCTAACGGTGTGTTGGTCCCATACTTCGCCTTGGCTAAGGGAAGGGATGGTGTAGAGCACGTCTGAGAGGACCACTGTGTTGTTTGAGGCTTCCGAAAGGCTTTGTTATGATCGCTCATTCGCATACTCTTGTATGGCGATTCACGGCTGACGTGGTGAGTGGATTGTATCTTGTGGGTAAAGTGCATAACCTCTGCAGAGTGTAGAATCTATTTGAATAGCCGAGTCCACTGTGATCGACAATTCTCGGGAATTACAGTCAAGGGTTAGATTTTCTGAAAATAACTTGGATTTGCAAAGTTGGGTTGGTTTAACAAAGAAGATGATGGAAATATGGTTTAGGATGGGGAAAAATGTTATTTAAACTTTTTGAAAAGTTATTTATGCTTTACTTGTTTTTACTGCTTTCGAATCTACTTATATTACTTGTCAAATCTTTGTTTTACCATAAATATACCTTAAGCTATTCCTTTGTACCAAGCCATGCATTTAGTATACTAGCTTGCATTCTCAGGCATGACTTGTTGAGTACCAAGTACTCACCCTTGCCTCAACACAATACCGCTTGAAGAGGAGACTACGCCCGCTTTAGGAGGAGGAACTCCAAGAGGACCCGTCTACTTAGGGATGCGAGCCACGGTTACTTTGTGGTATCTTGGATGGCGCCACGAAGTTTATTTGATTTTCCGCTGCTATTATTTCTCTTTTAATAAGTTCTGCCTTGCAAGGCATATATTTGTAACTTGGCCATAAGGTCGAGTAACCCTTTGATTATTTAAATAAAGTACTTTGATAGTATCGTTTGGTATGATTGTGATATATACCGATGTTAAGACTGTGTGCACTAGCGCGTTCCTGGACTAGTGCTGAATACACAGAGGGTCCGGATTTGCAAATTCGGGGTCCCGACAACTCCCTTGCCTCTTCTTGCTAACATGTGTTGCTCCTACCCTTGTCCAAGGTTCCAAAAAGCGGAGAGGTGGCACCTAGGCAGCTAGGCCTTCCGCCTCGCCTGGACACAAAAGCGTGTTATAGGCAGAGCTGCCGCCTAGGTGGAGCTTGGCGGCGCTAGGCATACGCGCAAACGGTCCTAGGTGGCGTTAAGCGGCGAAAGGCAGACGCACAAAGCGGGCTAGGCGGTGCTGGGTTGGAGGAAGAGGGAAAAACGGGGAGAGGGGAGTTTAGGTTCCGATTAGAGAGGGCTGCCATCGGGTGCGAGCTCGTGCTGCACCCCTGACCTCATGCCACCGCTGTTGATCCTCAATCGCACCGCTAGATCTCGTCTCCCCCCCCCTCGGCCGGATCGCCAGTTGCACGGCTGGATCTCGTCTTCCCGCGGCTCGAGCTCGTCCTCATCGCCACCGTCGCGAGCTCCTCACCGCCGTGCGAGGTCGTCCGGCCTCCCATGCCGCTTAGCAACCGAGGTCGTCCTCGCCTCCGCGCCACTGCAGCCCCGCGCCAGCCTCTTCCTCCTGCGCTAGCTCTCCTTTTGTGTGGCGCTATGCGAGCTCCCACGAGGCACCAGCTCTTTTCCCACGCCGTGAGGTAAACCCGTGAACTGAGTAGTAGATTAGCCAATTAGTAGTTGAACTCTAAACTATCAAGTGAACTGAGTAGCAATTTCCTTTATTTGCTTGTTACTTTCATCAGTAAACCAAAGTGAACTTTATTTGCTTATTACTTACATTAGTAAACCAAAGTGAACTAAGTGAATTACTGAAGTTTATTTGCTTATTGCTTAAATCAAGAAACTGCTGAACTGAGCGTGAAGTGCATTGGCTTAAATATAAACCGATGAAGTGCATTTTTGAACATTGGGTATGAAACACAAAGTAATGAACTCCATTTACAGAATGTCATCAACGGGATCAGCGGCAACAACCAATAAGACAACGGCGGCTCTTAAGAGGAAATTGGATGACGTAGGATGGGGTTCTAGTCGATCCGTCCAACATGAATAGAGTGAAAGGCATTATGTGTGGGACTATGTTTTGTGACTATTCCATCTTTCATATGTGTCTTTCACACTTTTGTCACACTTAGTTATGTGTCTTTCATTGCAGCCTGCCCATTTTACGATTTCCACCTAGGCGGGCTAGGCGCTAAGCGATGGGCCTCCGCCTCGCCAACCGGCCTAAGCACTTTTTTGAACATTGCCCTTGTCACTGTGCCCCTCTAGATTTAGGCGGCAGAGAAGAAATAGAGGCTATGAATGGTAATGGCAAGCAACAATTGTGGTGATAACATCTTCAAGTGACGGCGGTGACTAGGGTTAGCTCACTTTTCCCTCCACCATCCCCCCCCTCTGGTGACCTGATAGTGACCCAGATCGCCACTGACCCATGGTCGGGGCGCCGCGATCAGGGAATTAGTGCATTGTAGAGGCGGTAACCATGCCTCAAACCACACAAGGGTGTTAGGTTCAAAGTTAGGATCAAATGGCCCATTCACTGCCTGGTCCCTCAACCGATTGAAACTGAACACATCATTTGGCCATGGTATATAATAACCCTTGTCTCCTCAAACCCATTGAAACTAAACACATCATTTTAGTTCAAGTCAAAACTTACAATTTGTGTAGCATGAAACATTTGCCCTTTGAGATAAACAGCATCTGTAGTAATGTGAACTCAAAAGGCTAAAAAAAGAAAATTGCCAACAAATGTAAATTATAGACTAGCCAATTCATCCATGACAATGGCCAGTAAATACACCCTAGGAAGAAACTCTACATAATATTTTGGCCAATGGAATCAAACCAAATGATCCCTATGTTTTATATACAAGATGCTGATATTAAAATATTTGCTGGGGGCTGTGGCTTCCATTGAATATTTTTTATTACCTAACCCTTTTGTTAACAATATTTGAAAAATAAACTCAACCTTAACTTATTTCAAAAAATGTTCCCTGCTTGCATATTTCCAGAAACTACCTCTACTTGAGATGGGCAAGTCCAACTTATTGTTAAAAACGATCCCATTTTGGCAACACCACATACGATGGCCTGGTGCGACCAAAAGGGGTTATTTTAAAAAATAAGCTTGGGTGGGGGTTATTTTTTTTAGAGTAATTTAAAATATTGTTAAAGAAACAGTATAATAATAATTGGGTGGCTTTCATTAGCTAGAAGTCGAGGGAAACTTCCACCAAAAGTTGTGAAATATTGAAAAACAATCAGAAACATGGACTCCGTAAGTGTTTGCAGTAGCATAAAAAATAGGGACATGCTTTGTTTTACTTGAGTTCTTCAGTACTTTGTGTAATCAATGCCTCTTTATTGACATGCTGTTTGTTTGAGTTCTTCCAAGAACATTGAGGGATGCATGTCACTTCAACTCTGGATACTTTTGATTGTACCTTTTCTTTTAATGTAAGAAAAAAATCGAGGAGAGTTACAACAACGGTGTTTGTACAAGAAATGGTTGCATCTGATGTAAGTCTGCTAGAATCAGCTAATTCTCGCCATGCTAGGCCTAGTTAAGGAGACATGCAAAGTTGGAAAATTAGCTTTAATGGCTTCACTTATAAGATTGGATTGAGCATAAGCCTTAGCGTTACATTTATATTCCAATTTCCCTTATACAATTGTACTCCTTCGTTTGCTTGGAATACTAAGCTCTGCTTACAGTGGCATTTATCAAAGGAACACGTTTGCAGTGGCATTTTGTAGCAGCACATATCTAGTTATCCCAGTTTCCTTAGTACTGGCTTTGTTGCTTGGAATAATAGTACCTGCTTAGAGTGGGCATTATGAAAGAAACATGTTTTGCACTGTCATTTTGAAACATGAGCTTTTTGTATTAGCACATATCTAGCCATCCCGTTTAACGAAGCTATGCAATTACACTGCTATTTGTGATCTTGCAAGTTAGCACCTTGCTTGTTCAATTCTTTAGTATGGCTTTTTCTCACTGTGTAATTGGGACTTGGCAGATGCAAACTATTATTTACATGTAGAATTGATCAAATATCTTGCAACCTTGTCTAACAAACTCCAGTATTTCTTTGTTTGTGCTGACTACAGTGCGAATATTGAAAATTGGCATGAGTTCATTTGGCCTTGCGTCATATTGGAGGGCTCCAGATTTAGATGTGTGCTACGTTTGTGGAGAGGACGACAATCATTTTGAGCAGGCATGCCCGTACAACTATATATATGGGCTATATGACGAAGACTCCTGCAGAGCACGCTGCCTTCCTGGACAACACGCAATAACTTCCATTGCTCATCGCAAGTTCTTGGAGTGTTTCGTACGCGTGAATAACATGCCACCGAGCTTCAGGCAATGGGACCTTGGGAGGCTCTTCAAGCCGTTCGGACCGCTGCTGATGTATGATGTTCCGATGGCCAGTTCTGAAGTCTGTAGGGGATTTGGCGTTGTGATATTCAAGAAACGTGAGGACGGAGAGAGGGCCATCAACGAGCTCAATGGCTATAATGCAGGCGACCATAAACTGCGAGTTGACTGGGCTTACCCTTGTGCCTAGCAGAAGCAAACTTTTTTCTTCCTCCTGAGTCCTGATTACTTAGACATTTTTGTTGATCTGTCCTGTATTTGAACCTTCTGCAGGCAGTAGCGAAAGACCCTCTTGCACTACCGGCTTCGGCACATCCCAAGGAACATAGCCTGAGCAAAGTAATAATAGAAATAGAAAGGCAGATTTAATTATTTGCCATAAAGTTGATATGCATTTAATAATTTGCCACATCACAATTTTGTGGCAAATAATCAATTATTCGTAATATAAAATGAGTCCTTCAAAATCTTAGCTTTTGATAAGAGCACGATTCATGAACGCACTGGAAGTCTCCGTGGAATTTAAAAAATTAGCATACCACACTACTATCTCTTCCTTGACATACATATATCCGATAAATTGATCTCTTAGAGCAATGTCAGACTATTCGAAATTGAGAAAGTGCAATAGAACCTTTGGCATCCAATTTGCATGAGGCAACAAATGAATTGTTGACATTGAGCATAGCTATATGATTTGGCACCCAATTGAAACACAAAATACAATTTTAACAGACAACTAACATCAGCACAAATGAAAATTCTCATCGTATGATCTTTTGAACTACAAACTCATGTTCACCCAAAATGTATTGAGCTTCAACACTGATTCATACAAGAAGCTTTACCCTATGGGAGAAAATTTAGGTATATTAAAATAAAATAACAAATTAAAGTCAATAGACAATTCGGTACTCCAATGGCAGAAAGACCCGACATAAAGACCGATATAAATAGCACAACAAACAGTACTTGGATCAAAGTGATAAGGAGAATCTAGCACATACCTAAACATCCTTGTAATTAGCATTCTGACAAATATGATATTCACATGCAACCAAACTTTGATTAGCTTCTATCTATGTTAATGGTTCAATTGGGACAACAGCTGAGAGGGACAACGTGAAAACTATTGTAACTGATACAATGTTCTGTAGTAAAAGCTAATAAATAAGACACTATTAATGAAGACATCAAAGGGGATAGCCACACCGAATGAGGAAAACATAATATATTGCATAGAAATCAAACAGTCAGAAATATTAATACACCTGATAAAGCAAAAAAAAAAAATCAACACTGAAGCCGTGGCCAGACTAGGGGTGATAATGGGCTGAAGTCTAGCACAAGTCTGATCCAAGTCTAAAATTTTACTTTTTTTGATCTAGTCTAGTCTAGATCTAAAACTAATAAGCCTAGGTCCAATCTAGGTCCAAATAAAGGCTTGGACCTTGATCCAAGCCATTTACATGTAAAATATTAATGTAGATGTGATCAGAATTAACACATAATACATGACATAAAACGATTTAGTAGAAAAAAGTAAGATCCAAGCCTGGTCCAATCTAGTCTAGATCTAGTCCAAATAGCTAAAAATCCAAAATGAGTCTAATCCATTTGCAATTTTGGGTCGGTCTAATCCAAAAGCCTAGACCGGTCCAAGCCCATTGTCACCCCTAGGCTAGACAGAACAAACTTATCAACTAAAATCATTCAGCAGGATGATATGCAATAAGCAAAACCAGATAGGAGAACTTGATTTTGTATCTTTGGGAGCTCGAGGAATTGTGAAGTCCTATCTGTCTTTTGATGCCTTACCATTTCCCAAGTCGTTGTCATCAACATAGAATGACCTAGTCATTGATCCAGAGAAAACCAACACGATAGATTATGTTAGCTTGCATGATACTTTTTTTTTTAAAAAAAAAAATTAGCCAGAGCTCTGGCATTCATTAAAGAAGGAGAACAACAGCTAGCCTACAGACCCACACACAGCTGTCGTGCACGACCCTCGTGGCGCCGCAGTCGGCGGGCTCGAGCGGAGCTCAACCCGGCGGCGAGGCGCTCACTGCGCCTTGGCCAACTGAGCTAAGCTCAGTCCTCGGCTAGCATGATACTTGCGGCCGATCACAATTGATGTTCTTTAGATTTTGATATTACTCATTAGATGATCGGACTATTGAAATTTAGTACAGCCGGCGCATTGCTTACATCGTAACTAAACTAAGCTTTTAAATCATTACTTACCAATAGTAACGAGCTGCACACACCGGCACTCAGTTGGTATTCTTACATGCCCACCGATGGCCAAAAGAATAAAGTGCAAAGTCCATGGTAAATCCTGGTGAATAGTCTTAAAACTAGAGGCCATTTATGATTGGTAACATAAATCTATGTGTAGACAAGCGTTTTTATTCCGTGGAAAGAAAATAATATTGCAGTGTGATAATACATTGTTCAACATCCGTGGAGCTCATCTCTTGCATCAACAACACGCTCTCTATCATTTACGTAAACAACAAAAAATAGGGGCTGATTTGCTTTGACGGCAAACAGGAAGCATCATACCGCAAGCAAAAGACAAGTTAAAAGAGATTAGATCATGAAGCATGTTCCTCCATGCCTCCCCATCTCTCTAGATTAGCTAAAAGACTCAGAACAAGTAACTCAATTAATCCTTATGCATTGCGGGACTTCTTCTTTGAAAAGACTGTTCTTTGAGGGAGAGGGGCCCCGATGGAAAGGGTGTTAGGACCCAATTCGAATCCGACTAAAGATGGAATCGAAACGTTCACGGATCGCAACAGAAACGAAAAAATCACAACGGAAAGGAACTAGGGTTCTACACTACAACTAAAAGAGACACTAGAATATGCGGAATGTTCATAGCATTCCATTTTCCATCATAATTGGGCTTTATACCCCCAACGTTTTACATCGAATTACTCTTAACAAAAAATGATGCGGTAAGAACAGAGTGTGTGCAGTGAAATGGGAAGTAGCCACAAAAGTGTTTCGTCATTCGTTTTTGATAACTACTATTTATTGTGATTTGACCATTGGATGGACCTTCCTTTGATCTCGGATTATCTCTAGCCTTCGATGATCACTTATGTGAAGTCACCAAACCGGTAAAAACTCTGCTGACTTCTCTTGTTTTCTTCTTCTTCTTGCTAGCCATGACAATGCCCCCTTTTATACAAGAACTTGTCCTCAAGGCTTGAATTCAAGGAAAGTATTCTGGATAAAAGGCCCTAACAAATTCGGCCAATGAATAAGCCATTGAGTCACAACAACACCATTTCTTGGCACAATTCTTCTGTCCAAAATTGCAATTGGCTCGGCTTTTACTCTACCTTCATCATCCACTAATGGTAGCACTGGGAATGGAATTACATTGTGCCCCATATGTTTCTTGAGTTGGACTGACATGGAGAAACATGATGAATGCTAGCTTCTTGAGGTAGTTGTAGTCGGTAGGCTCTTTGCCCCAATCTTGTTCATCACTCTAAAAGGCCCATAATACTTAGATATGAGTTTCAAGGATCCCGTCAACCGAAATGCACTTTGTCGTTAAGGTTGCGTCTTCAAATAGACCATGTCTCCTACTTCAAAACTCCTTTTTTGTTCTTAGCTTGTCAGCAAACTTCTTGATCCGATTTTGTGCCTTGTTCAAATTCTCCTTAAACTTCTTCAACATTTCATCCTTTTCCTCAATTGTCACCTTAGCTTTATCTGACACATTGCATAGGTGAAGTATCTAGGCCTCCAATTTTGTATGGTTTTGGTAATTAATGAAAATCAATATTTGTGGATTAACATTTTGCGTTGAGTGTGCAAAAGGTGGTTGGTTCCCATCAACAGAATACGAAAAGCAATAAAATGAGTCCCTATTCGAAGTCAAGCTCAACATCAAGGTATAAAAATTAAGGATCTTTTTATAGCATTTTGTCGATCTCGGTGTTTGGAGAGAGTTGCTAGGTTAGATGCTGTACTATTTAGGGGACTTGATTAGTTTCTTGAAAATAATTGCATCTAAATGGCTCAATTATTGTGACAACTCATACCTTTTTCATTTGCATCAAGATCTTGCTAAAATTCTTGCTTTCCTGTAAAACATGACACTACAGGCCCACAGGAGGCGTTACTCTTGGTGGAGGCGCGATCTTGTCCACTAGGTGGTGGTAGCTATTTAACAGAAAGCCTGAATTTTGTGTTCTTCGGTGTCCGGCACTACCGGCCGTGTGGAGCGGTACTTCTGGGTGAGCGGCAGTACTGCCCCTAACATGGCGGTACTTATTTTACAAAGAGCAGTATTTTTGTGCCATGGCCTTGTGCGGCACTACTGGCCGTGTGGAGAGATACTGCTGGTCGAGCGGCAGTACCGCCCCAATAACCTCGATACTCTTTTTCCAAAAAACCCCACATATGCCTATTTGAAAATGCGGCACTACCGGCCATTTTTGGTAGTAGTGCTGAACCTATGGGGGTTGGTGGTAATGGCTAGAGCCAAGTGCATTAAATGCACTAGGTCTACTGTTGGAGCTCTAGCTGGCACTACCAGCCCTCAGAGGCCGGTAGTGTCGGACTCGGCGAGTTTTCCAAGAAAGAGCATCCAACGGCTAGTTTTTTGGTAGGGGTTATAAATACCCCCCACCTCCACCAATGGTTTGGTCGGTGACAACATTGAATGCATTCTAAGCCCTTGAAAACTCCCTCTACACTCTTGTGGATTCAATCTCAAAATTGTGAGTTGTTGAGAGCAAATTGAGTGCATTGCATTAATTAAGCCATTAGAAGCACTCAAACCCTTTAAGCAAGCGTCAAGTCTATTTTCTTGGAGGTTGCGGCCTCCTAGACAGCTTGGAGGTAGGAGAACTGGAGACCTTCTCAAATAAGCTTGTGAGAAGGCCCGGTATTTGTGAAGGCAAGGAGCTTGCCTACCCGAAGCAGGGAAGAGTTACCATGATTGATCGAGGGAAGGCTCATTTGTGCAAGGAGCCAGCTTGATTGGATCAAGCTTCCTTGATATGGATTAGGGGAGACTGGCAAGTTTCCGAGACCACGGGAAAAATCTTGGTGGCATTCTCTCTTGTGGTTTGCTTTCTATTATTTACTTGTGCAATTTTTGTTCCTAGTGTATTTAGTGTTTGTTCCTTGTTCTAGGATTGTATAATTTACTTGACTTAGGTTGTTAGTGCATTTAGCGAAACCTAGAGCATTTATGCCTTAATTGTTAAAATTCTCAATTCTAGTATTACTTGTTTAATTTATTGCAATTAGAGCCGAGAATTTTGAAAACCTCCTATTCATCCCCTCTAGTCGGTTATCCTTGATCGTACAATAGGATGGACATCTCGACCAATTGTGGAGGGCGATACCCATATAAATCCTGGAAAGGTGTCATTTTTAGCGAGGTGTGGTAGGTAGTGTTGTACTACCATTCAGCCATGGTTAACTAACTTAGCCATTTCTTGGGATCCTGAAACACCTTACTCCGCAAGTAAGCTTCCAAACACTGGTTTACATGTTTGGTTTGCCCATCGATTTGTGGGTGATACATAGTACTGAACCTGAGAGAGACTTTGAGTAGCTTAAAGACCTCCTAGAATAATTTGTTGGTGAAGACTCTATTCCGGTCAGTCACAATAGCTATGGGCATGCCATGCAATCTGAAAATGTTATCCATAAAGATCTAAGCTACTTGCTGCACTGTGTATGGGTGTGACAAGGCCATAAAATGAGCATATTCCACCACAACCAATATTACTTCCTTCCCTTTAGAATTTGGAAGTCCTTAGATGAAATCCATTCAGATATGTGTCCAAGCCATTTCTAGCACTTCTAAGGGATTTAGCATGCCAGGGATATGTACATGTTCCGATTTAGTGAGCTAGCATATGGGCATTCCTTAACAAAGTATTCCACATTCCTTCTCATGATGGGCCAATAAAACAACTTCTTTAGTCGATGGTAGGTCGCTCTCACACTAGAATGGAACCCTAAGGCTGATTTGTGAAATGTGTCCAGCAGCACTGATCTAAGATCATTTTGCTCTCCACATATGTTATGCCCTTATATTTGATGATGTCAGCCTCTACTTTGAATTTGTGATTTGGATCAAGATTGGTTTGTATTTCCCCCAAGATTTGTCACCTTGGAGTCATTCACATAACTAGCCATGATGTCTTTCACCCATTATGGTAGTTCATAAGTAATTGCAGCACATGATTCGGCCTCATTGAATTGATGATCTTTTATGGACAGTGTATCAGCCACCTTATTCTCCTTGCCCTTCTTATACTCAATCTTGAAATCAAACTCCAAAAGCTTCAACAACAGTTTATGCTTTATTCCTTCTACCAACTTTTGTGTGGTGATGAACTTTAAGCTTTGTTGATCGATTATGATCATAGTGCTACCAAGCAAGTAATGTCTCCATTTTTTAGTGCCTATAATATTGTGATAGCTTCCTTATCATATATGGATTTAGCTTATGCTCTCACACCTAAAGCTTTACTGAAATATGCTATAGGTCTACCTGATTGCATAATAATAGCCCCAATTCCTAATCCACTTGTATCAGTTTCCAAATGAAATGGTTTGTTGAAATCTGGCAGTGCCAACACTAGGCAGGAATTCATGATATGGTTTAGCTTCTTAAAAGACTATTTGTTCGTGCCACCAATTAAAATTCTCCTTCAACAATATTCAATAGACATCGATCAATGTGTGTGGTTCAGCTAATTAATTTGTCATAGGTTGTTGTTTTGACAACGGTTAGCCATTGGCTCGTCAACTTGCACAAATCAATTTATCTTATCTACTTGTAGCTAATTATCCCCAACAATCATATGTCTAGAAGATCGGGCACCCCAGTATCAAGTGGCTCATTTAGGATGGCTTCTGGCTTTTCCCAGTGAAAAGGTAAAGCCGAAGACATCCCAAATGGGGCCATTGTCTGCACTCTGCACTCTATAGAACAAGGCACTAGATATGGTTGAAGCGGCTTCGATAAAAGAGTGGACCTGCGAACTTGAAGAGAATCTCTATACCGCACAAGACATGTCCGGTCACCAGTCCTAACCACGCCCACACATCCCTATCATAACGGGCCATGCTGGCATGGCTATAATTACGGTCGGGCCTAACAGGGCATGGCCTGGCACAACCCAGCACGATTACGGCCTGTTTAGCCCGTTTATTTGAAAATATAGCCATTTTTAACTATGGAGGATTAAAAAAAAATCCAAAATTCTAAAAAATCCCCATATTTTCCCAATAAATAGGGTAGAACCCCCCTCATTTCCCCACTAGCAAACTTGCAATCTCCTCTCTGCATTCTCTTGTAAAAATTCCCTTGCTTTTGGTGATAATGTGGTAAAATTCAAAATAGTTTTGCCAAAAATCAAAAAATTCCAAAATCCGGATTCCAACTTCTATCAAGAAATCAAGGTAGGAATTAATATTGATTTAATTTTTCAGTTTTATTATTATTTTCAATGAGATAAAATTAATAATAGCGCGATAAAATTAATAATAGCGCAATTATTTCTTGCAGTTTTATTCATGGAGAACTAGGATTTTGCATCCTTCCCAGCTTTTGATTTCGAGATTTTACCCAAGGAGCTTCTTGCATCCTATCAAGCTGAAGAAGTTAAAGTACATGTACCATCCTCAGGCTCTACAAGCGATACTATGTCGGCAGCAGCGGGGCAAAAAGATCAAGAGGTAGTACATCGGGAGTTTTGGAATATTTCGAGCTGATTTTTGAGACATCAGACAACGTTTAGAGCAGGTATGCTATTTGTAAATATTCTAAGCATAAATTAACTACAAATTCTTTAGGTGTAATGGGGCACTTGAAGAGACATGCTGAGAGCTGTAGAAAAAAGGGAAATAGCTATCGAACAAACGCAGCTACAGTACAACCCCAACGGTATTGTACGTCATTGGGACTACAATCTCTTTATACTTTGGTGAGTCACCAGCATTTGAAAACTATATTAAGATCGCTTATAATCCTAGGTTATCTTTAGTTCTAGATATACAACAACTAGAAATATGATTAAATACTTCAATAATTATCATGGTAAGCTAAAAGAGCTATTTAATACATGTACTTTTTCTGTGTCTTTGACATCAGACATCTGGAGTGGTAGAGTTAGAGAGGATTACCTTAGTTGCTCATTACATGAGCAATAACTGGCAATTAGAGAAGAGAATTATAGGATTTAAATTAATTGACGTAGCACAAACTAGTAAGAATATTGCTGATTGTATTGTAAAAGTTGTGGAAGATCTTGGCCTCACAGATAAAAATTTGCAATAACGTTAGATAATGTTGTAGCAAACACTTCTGCAATGAAAATTCTTACTCCACTTTTTAATAAATATGTCAATCTTTCTTGTTACATCAGCGTTGTGCTTACCATATTATTAATTTTATAGTTAAATTTGGTTTGAAGAGTTTAAACCTGTATATTGAAACTTTTCACACTGCAATATCTTTCTTAAATAATTCTAGTTAACAATTAGTAGTATATATGAACTATTGTGTTGCAGTGGATGTACATCCACGTAAGTTTAGATTGGATATGACAGGTAGATGGAACTCTACCTACTTGATGCTTAAGTCACTCCTACCCTATAAGGAAACATTTTCTGTTTTATTAGTACGCACTATCGTAGCTGAGATGGTCAGCCGCTACTCACAAAGTAACATTGGTATGTTGTTAATAACTTACTGTCATTTTTTGGAACTTTTTTATAATTTCACCATTGTTTTATCAGGAGTTTATTACTCAACCTCTCCTTTAGTTATACATCATATTCTAGAAACTTCTACTCACTTAAGGAATTACCAAAATAATATTATTTTGCGTGGAACTATTTGTGCTATGAAAACAAAAATATTCAAATATTGAAAATAAATTCATATATTATATGTATTCGTATTTATTTTAGATCCTAGAGCTAATGCTCGAGGATTTGGTAATGTTCTCTCACATTTAAGTGATGCGATGGGCACTGATTATTCTAGTTAT
The DNA here is from genome assembly GCA_036346355.1 of Rhipidocladum racemiflorum. Taxonomy (NCBI): domain Eukaryota; kingdom Viridiplantae; phylum Streptophyta; class Magnoliopsida; order Poales; family Poaceae; genus Rhipidocladum; species Rhipidocladum racemiflorum. Next base: position 46,576,567 of record CM070577.1, on the reverse strand, counting down.
TTTTGAAATATTCATGCTAACTTATCTGATGTTTATGCTAAGCACGATCAAAAGTTTGGTGGAGTTTGCCTGCAGTGACCTCCACTAGCACCCAAACTGGTAAGAAGAAAATTGCTTGGGGGAAAGATATGTGGTGCTAGTGGCTCTACCTTAAGGAGTTCGAGTATAGCAATATCAAGTGTGGACACAACAACAGGTGGTGAGGAGCTAGGTGCCTATCTCAACAGCGACACTGTCAACTCCTAGGAGCAGCAAGAGGAGGATTTCAGCATTTTACAGTGGTGGCATGAGCACAAGGTAAAATATCTGGTGTTTTCCATATTAGCACGGGATATATTAACAGTTTCTATCTTCATGATTTCTTTGGAGTCTGCTTTTAGTCTATCTGGAAGAATAATCGAGGAGAGAAGAACCAGTTTTACAATTGAGATGGTAGAAAATACTTCTCATTGTGAAAGATTGGGAACAAGATGATCAACGAGCTCAACATACTACAGAAAATGTTGAGTTGGTAGAGACGTTTGAAAATCTTTATCTAAATAGTTAGGAAGAATAATTACGATCTTCACTTGTATCCATATCATTGAGCTATAGGCTGTACTCTCTTTTCATTGCCAAGTTTTTCTCATGTTGAGTTTTTACTTAGTAAAGTTTTTAACAAGGCAGCCAAACATTAATAAAGCTCATTATTTAATTTCAATTATTTATTTTATTTTTTAAAATTTTATTTCATATCTTTAGCTTTTCCAAATTTATATATATTTAAAAGTTTTCCTACATCCATTTGAGTTTTTATAATTATTCTAGATTTTTTTTTCAAATTTTTTCTGTATTCTTTCGAACTTATGCGGTTTTTCCGATCTTTTCTAATTATTTTTTGAAATTTTTAGAACTTTTAGAATATTTTTTTTGTGACAAACAGGTCTGCTCAGCTCGACACGGTCCGTCGATCCGTAAGTACCCATGCCAGCCCAGCACAACATATTATACTACCAGACCGTGTTTGGACCGAGAAGTTTAACACAACCCGCTTACTAGCATGCCTAAACGAGTCATGTCTAAGAGTGTCATGCCAATCATCTATTTGGCCGCATCTAGATATAATTGATTATTTGCTATAAAATTAATGGTAATTAATGATTTATTATGTCTTTGTCTTACTGACATATAAACTTTGAGATCATATATCAATAGAACCGGGAGTCCGGGACTCAATGATCATAAATTTTATGACAAATAATTACATGCCCTATGCACGTATTTGCAACGAAAAATAAAAAATCGGGTGAGGAGGCAATCTTTTAAGACAAAAATACAGGGAAGGGCGGAAGGCTCTCGCGTCAAGTCGTGTCATCGACGCCATCGCTTGAGAAAACCCTAGGCGACGGCGGCTATTTCATCTATCACGGCCACGGCGGCGACTCTTCGACCACAGCGACGAGCTCTTCGGCGACGGCAGCGAGCAGCGAGTGACGAAGCTTATCGTGCCAACCTCTCCCTTTTAATAGCTACTTCATAGCTAGATTAGAGGTAATTTCTCTCTCCTTTGTTGTGATTGGTGTGGTTTCAAGCGATTATGGTTTTAATTTGGGCTCTATTCCAGTGCTCGCGTGTAGTGATTGCTCTGCTTTTAATTGTTCACCATTATGATACCAAAGGATTTGGGAATTTCCGTCGAAAAAAGGGTTTGGGAATTAGGACTGGGCTGCTGTGCTGTCAGTGCGAGAGGGATCATACAACATCCTGATACAAAATTAGCCAGAGCTCTGGCATTTATTAAAGGAGAACAACAGCCAGCCTACAGACCCACACACACACCCCACACACGCGCTGCGCCTGCACCAGCCCTCGTGAGCGCACAGGTCGAGTGGAGCTGGAACCCGGGCGGGCGAGACGCTCACCTGCGCCTTGCCCAACGGAGCTAAGCTCAGTCCTCAGCTTGCAAGATATTTGCGACCGATCACAATTGATCTTCTTTAGCTTTTGATATTACTCATTAGATGATCAGACTATTGAAATTTTGTACAGGCCGGCGCATTGCTTACATCAGAACTAAACTAAGCTTTTTAAATCTTTACTTACCAATAGTAACGAGCTGCACACACTGGCACTCAGGTAGGTATTCTTACATGCGCACCGATGACCAAAAGAATTAAGTGCAAGTACATGTTAAATCCTGGCTGAATAGTCTTAAAACTAGAGGCCATTTATGATTGGTAACATAAATCTATGTGTAGACAACGTTTTTTATTCCGTGGAAAGAAAATAATATTGCAGTGTGATAATACATTGTTCAACATCTGGTGGAGCTCATCTCTTGCATCAACAACACGCTCTCTATCATTTCTGTAAACAACAAAAATGAGGCCTTGGGTGCTCTGGAAGTAGTGTCTCCATAGGGGCTGATTTGCTTTGACGAAGTAAACAGGAAGCATCATACCACAAGCAAAAGACAAGTTAAAAGAGATTAGATCATGAAGCGCATGTTCCTCCATGCCTCCCCATCTCTCTAGATTAGCGCTGAAAAGACTCCGAACAAGTAACTCAATTAATCCTTGTCTGTTGCAGGACTTCTTGCTGAAAGACTGTTCTTTGAGGGAGAGGGGCCCCAATGCTAGCTTCTTGAGGTAGTTGTAGTCGGTAGGCTACTGCCCCAATCTTGTTCATCACTCTAAAAGGCCCATAATACTTAGCTATGAGTTTCAAGGATCCTGTCAACCGAAATGCGCTTTGTCGTTAAGGTTGCATCTTCAAATAGATCATGTCTCCTACTTCAAAACTACTTTTTTGTTCTTAGCTTGTCAGTAAACTTCTTGATCCGATTTTGTGCCTTGTTCAAATTCTCCTTAAGCTTCTTCAACATTTCATCCTTTTCCTCAATTGTCACCTTAGCTTTATCTGACACATTGCATAGGTGAAGTATCTAGGCTTCCAATTTTGTATGGTTTTGGTAATTAATGAAAATCAATATTTGTGGATTAACATTTTGCGTTGAGTGTGCAAAAGGTGGTTGGCCCCTGTTAACAGAATACGAAAAGCAATAACATGAGTCCCTATTCGAAGTCAAGCTCAATATCAAGGTATAAAAATTAAGGATCTTTTTATAGCATTTTGCCGATCTCAGTGTTTGGAGAGAGTTGCTAGGTTTGATGTCGTACTATTTAGGGGACTTGATTAGTATCTTGAAAATAATTGCATCTAAATGGCTAAATTATTGTGACAACTCATACCTTTTTCATTTGCATCAAGATCTTGCTAAAATTCTTGCTTTCCTGTAAAACATGACACTACCGACCCCTGGGAGCGTTAATACTGGTGGAGTGGCAGTATTGTCCACTAGGTGGTGGTAGCTATTTAACAGAAATCCTGAATTTTGTGTTCTTCGGTGGCCGGCACTACCGGCCGTGTGAAGCGGTACTTCTGGGTGAGCGGCAGCACTGCCCCTAACATGGCGGTACTTATTTTACAAAGAGCAGTATTTTTGTGCCTTGGCCTTGAGCGGTACTACTGGCCGTGTGGAGAGATACTGCTGGTCAAGCGGCAGTACCGCCCCAATAACCTCGATACTCTTTTTCCAAAAGACCCCACATCTGCCTATTTGAAAATGCAGCGCTACCGGCCATTTTTGGTAGTAGTGCTGAACCTGTGGGGGTTGGTGGTAATGGCTAGAATCAAGTGCATTAAATGCACTAGGTCTACCGTTGGAGATCAGCTGGCACTACCGGCCCTTACAGGCCGGTAGTGTCGGACTCGGGGAGTTTTCCTAAAAAGAGCATCCAACGGCTAGTTTTTTGGTGAGGGTTATAAATAACCCCCACCTGCACCAAGGGTTTGGTCGGTGACAACATTGAATGCATTCTAAGCCCTTGAAACTCCCTCTACACTCTTTGTGGATTCAATTTCAAAATTGTGAGTTGTTGAGAGTAAATTGAGTGCATTGCATTAATTAAGCCATTAGAAGCACTCAAACCCTTTAAGCAAGCGTCAAGTCTATTTTCTTGGAGGTTGCGGCCTCCTAGATAGCTTGGAGGCATGATAACTAGAGACCTTCTCAAATAAGCCTATGAGAAGGCCCGATATTTGTGAAGTCATCCACAATTCAGCTACCAAGTTTAGTTCGAGTCGAGGGACAAAGACTTCACTAAATCGGGCATAACTTTCTCATACGGAGTCCAATGGAGGAGTTCTTGTGCTTGTTAGAAATATAACGACGAGATCTTTCCAATTGTTCTGGTCTCATCTCCAGATTCATCACGAGTCGACAGGAATCATCAAAACAATGCACGAAATTCCTGTTTTGGGCTATTTTTCGGCCTTGTAAGCGTTGAGGGCCAAGCCCAGGTTGTGTGCACCCCCCTTCCGGCCGCACACAACCCTAGAGTTTCCCCCTCATGCCCCCTACTGCCATATTCTTGGCGAGGTCAACTGTGTTTGTGCGTAGTTGATAACCAACGGGGCCGTGGTGTAGCGATTGCAGGGTTCGGATCGATTCTGGTCGGAAGCCAGATCGTCAACGTCGAGTATCCACCAATCGACTTACCTCCACCTATCGGAAGATTGGGCCACCGTGTGCATCATCTGGCCCCTCTCTCTCCCCCACACTACCTCCTCCTGTCCCTCGCTTCCTTCTTCCCCCTAGCTGCCGCCACCGCCTTCTTCCCCGACACCAGCCACGCCCGTCACCGACCTCCTCCACCACCTCTAGCCCCCGCGCCACCCTCCTCCCTCACCCTTTCGACCGCTAGTCGCTACCTCCCACGTCGCTCGGCCAGCCCGCACGCTGCAAGATGCACTGTGCATGGCCCCGCGTGAACCTGGTCCACCCTGAGCCAGCCCCAACTATCAGCCACTCGGGATTTTCCCGTTTAGAAATAATTCCGGCCAAAAATCAATTATGACATCAGCATTGCGTTATAATTTTGGTTTTTCGTTTGAAAAATAAATCTAAAAATTTGGAAATTCATCGCTAACATCAGCATGTGCAATAATTTGGATTTTTCTTTAGAAAAATAATTCCAAATATCCAGAAAAATCCTTTTCACCTTTTTATTTGTTTTCAAACTTCCGGGAGACCATTTTAGCCCGTTAGAACTCCGTTTGCCTCTGTTTTTCTTCCTAAATTCATCTAAAATCCAAAATTTCTGTTTTATGCTAGTTTGGTATTTTATTTAAATTTGGTTGCTTTTCGTGTGTAGTTTTCTAAGAGTTAGAGAAGTATCCAAGCGACGAATTTGAGCAACAACCCGCCGAACCAGGCAAGTCACATCTCCTTGATCACGTTGATCCCAGTTTTTTAAACTTGTATTTTGAATTTAAATTATTTTATACTTAATTGTTAGGAATGTAATTTCTATCCCAATTTTAATTTCATAGTTATACCTAGAATTGTTATGCCACCTTTGAAAATTGAATTCTTATTCCATTGTAGACCTTAGAAAAATATTAATTATTATATGATTGTACTTGGAAAATGCTCAGACATGCTTAGAACCAGACTTAGGAAATTTTGGGAAATCTAAAAATGAGAATTATGATGTTGATAGTATGGTTAAAATGAAATGTGATTTAGACCGGATGAGTATTGGTTGGGTGGTGGTGTGGAACTGGGTTTGTGGAAAGTCTCGCCTAGTCAATTAAGGACCGGTCTGAGTTTCGCTTAATGTAAAGCCTAACCGTACTACCACAAGTCTGGAATTCGACAGATCTAGCTAGCCGTATTAAAACATACCATGGACAGTCATGCCATTTGGAGGTAGTAGTGTGGTGAAAGCGTGAGGCTACCACTCTGGTGCAAGATGGGGCTTCTGACTAGAGGGATTCTTTTACCGGTGAAATCTTAGCTGGCATGACCACATGGATGGGTTATTATAGGGGCCTTGTCGTGATTTTCTCTGTTGCACACATAAGGAAGTGTGCCGACGCATGGAGACTATCATGTCTTGTGGGTAATGTTGCACAACCTTTGCAGAGTGTAAAACTAATCGATTAGCTGCGCCCATGGTCATGGGCATACCGATCAAGCCATTCGTAGATTAGAATTTGGTATTTTAAAATTAGATTACAAAAGTGATGTTGGGATGGAGTGAGTCCATCATGGGAAAAATTTGGATAATTCAAGGAGTGATTCATGTGTTGAAAATATGTAAAAATTAATTTTTCTTAAAATTATGCAATTGAGAAATTACTTAGAGTATTTAGAAAATTGTTGCCTTATGCTAAAGTCAACCATATAACCTTCCTTTGTCACCCTTGCATTAATACTATATTTTTCGGTGTGACTTGCGGAGTACTTTTGTACTCACCCTTGCTTACTCTATTGATTCAGAAGTGGAGTTCTACACCAGTGAGGCAATACGGTGCGGAAGTGTCCTGCCCCTGAACACTTCTAGGCGTTTGTATCGTCGAGCATAGCCTCTATTCGGTGCCTCGCCCAGTCACCGAGAGACAATACGGACAGAACTCACATCCTTCTTCGCCCTCACCTGAAAACCACAGAGCAGAAGCATGATTATAAAAGGTACTCGCAAGACTTACCCATGGTCCATATATGACCGACTCGAAAGAATATGCATTGGATGTAGCAAGGCATAAGCTTAAGGTAACAAGTGCGGAAAAGCTTAACTTTGTTGCATAATTTCATTCTACTACTCCATTCACAAGTTTTATAGCACTTATGGACAACACCTATTACTAGAGTGAAATCTGCAATTAAACAATAAGGAGAAGCAAGTTATTCATGAACAAGTATAATCATCAATGTACCAACTAGCTTCAAGTTTAAGTTGTTACTACGCTAAATGTGCGATGACCAAGCGCGCTCATATCCGAGAGCGCAGCAATTCGAATCGCTTACTCACCCTACAGGGGATCATCAATCACACGACATGAATCCCACGAGGGAACCTCATGTCAACCCTCCTCCCATCCATACCTACTCGTTGAACCATCTTCATGCGGTCCTAGCACCTAGCACCCCCTCGAGTGGCCCAAGCCTCGCTTGGCCCTCGAGAGTCGGCCTAAGCCTCGCTCTCAACCACGTCCAACCGCATGAGGGCATGACCCATCGAGTAGTATGCCATGAAAGGGTGGCTTACCGTACCATAATCAGGCATGCGATTAACAAAGTGTGCTCGATCAAAGGGCAAACAACAGATCGGTCCTCAACCGACACAGGCAAGACTACGCATTTGAGTCTCCACACTCAAATGATCCAACCCTCTCGCCCGGTCTCAATTTCACATTTCAGTTCCTACCCAATCCATTGTAGCCCAATAGTTTGAAGTAAATATTCTCAAGCGATGGAACCTTCCACCACTTGGCCCATACCCGACATATAAGCAAACTAAGCATGGACACAAGATAATTACCCATAGTCTAGTTCCAAAGGAGGTATTCAACAATTATCAATGAGTGTATGTGCAGCAAATATGTTCTAATACCATTCCCACAATTCAACTCCTAATGCATGACTTAATCATCCAATAATCAATTTTTTCACAAAATACAATTATACATAAGGTTGAATATGCTTAGGTGCTTGCCTTGAGCTTCTGCCGGATTCTCAACCACAATATGCTCCTCAATCCCACCCTCGGCTACGGTCATGTCCACCTCTGCAGGTTCGTTCTCTACACGATCACAATGTATGAAATGAGATGCATGCCGTGCACATGAGATGAAATGACAACTAAAGACCCATGTTAGCTCCAAAAAGAATGCAAACATTCATCAATCAAAAATGAAAATGCAAACATTAACACTCCACATTCATAGCCAAGCAATATTTTGAAATGCTCTACACTACTCCAACCAAATCCTAACTTTTGTAGCATCTCTGAAATCTAAAAACAGCAACACACTACCCTTTTGTTTTTTTTCAAACCCCAAACTGTGAATTTTCAGAACAACAAGCATTTCAAATGAGCATATCTATTTATCTACTCAACCAATTTGAGTGATACCAGTTTATAAATGAACATAAGAACAATACCTACACATATATCTACCCCCAATTGACTACACATTGCTTTATCTTGCCCAAAAACAGAAAAGAATAGTACTCTGCACAAATGCACAAATTCTGGACAGATTTCACCAAAATCACCATAACTTCTACAAGGTTTGATGGAATCGAGTGCTTCCAAGTTCTAATGAAACTTAATAAGAATATCTACAGCTTAGATTTGGCCAATTATCCATCCATTGCATGTACAACTCCCAGTTCGGCCAGGAACAGAGAGCAATGTTCAGTGTTCACAATATTCAGAGTTTCAGACAGCTAGTCATTCACATGAGTGTAACTTTTTAATCACTCCACCAAACTTAGCACTCCCAGTTTCTAATTGAGCATAAGAACCCTACCTACAATTCCCACTACCCCCATTCGGACATCAACCAGTTTATCACACCCAAAACTTAGCAAAACAACAGCTCTGCCAATCTGCACCCACTCTGGACAGTCTGTACCAAATTGGTCATAACTTTCAGCTGGATTAACGAAATCGAACGATTCCAATTGGAAATGAAAGATGATTCGATTATCTACAACTAATTCTTCATCCGTCCTGGGAGATGAATCTTCTAACTTGCTCAAAAAGATGAAAAACAGCAGCTAGAAAATCTGCTCGAAAATCAGGATTTTGCTCCAAACCCTAGAACATGGGTTTCCCACCAAAACTTCCCCAAATCAGACCTAGGCACCCAAAAATAGAAGTAAAAGACCTTCTAGGACTAGATCTAGCCATGGGGAGTCTTACCTTAATCTCCCTTATGGAGGAGCCATGGGGAAGGAAGAGGAGGAAGGAAGCCGACTTGGAGGATGGAGTGGAGGGCGCCGGCCTTGGGACTGCTGGGGAGGAGCTCCAAGGTGCAGCAAGAGGGAGGAGGAAGAACCCCACAAGAGGAGCTGCAATGGAGGAGGCTTCTCCCAGAAGGGAGCTTGGCCAAGACCTTGGGAGGTTGCACGATTTGGGGAGGAAGGAAGTGGGTGGCTGCTGTTTTGTCTCCACTTGCTGCTGTTTTGTGTCCAATGGCCCATACACAAGGAGACCAAGTGCTAGGACTAAGTTCTAAGTGCTATGGCTAAGTCCCCAAATAACTGCAGCATTGAATTCAATCTTGGAGCCATGTTTAAAATTAGCGTTTGATGTTGGATTGGCTAGAAAACTCAACCATTGTATAAAGAAAGGTTCCTAGTTTGTAACCAACTAACCTGCACATCCTCAATCATTATGGATCTCCAATTATGGGGCTCTAAACTTTGATGAAAATCACATTTGCAGCCTAAGGTTTTCTATCTCTAAACTTTTGGTTAAGTTCGGAATACCTCTAAGTGGCAGTTTAGGATATGCTCGGGAGTTAGAGATTGATCTCGAATGCGGCTAAAGATTGGTTTGTGTTAGTGCTAGCTGCATGAGTCAAACTCGAATTCGGGGCCGTGACATACATGATACACAGAGAATTTTGGAAGTGTTTTTCCGGGGTCTGACAAGTGCTGCACATAGGGTTGATTCACTTGAACCCTTTGCATTGCATCGCAATGAGGACATTCAAAGCAAAAACTCTTTTTCACCTTCACATGGCGTTAATCAAAATAATTCAATTGCACTGAACTGTGCTTCCCATGCAAAAATTAAGGAGCAAATTGCATACAAAGGTTCAACGACTAGAGGTACGATCAGTGGCGAACCCAGAACCAAATTTTAGGGGGTGCTCACCAGCTTGGCCGTGGCGACGATGCTCTTGACGGAGACAATGGTGGTTGCAGCGTCGCGTCTCGAGCTGCTCGGCGGTGGCGGTGAGCTGAGCCTACGATGCAAGAGGAGCCATAGGGCGGCGATCCAACTAGCTGGTAAGGTCGCCAAGTAGTGCAGCACTACACGCTGCTTCCATGCCGCGTGCATCGAGCTTAAGTCCCACATCAACAAACTCGCGGTTTCTTTGTTTGATTCTTTCTCTTATTAGTGTGAGGAATACTACTTATATTACTTGAAAAATATTTATGTAATGTTCGTTAGCCCATCTCTAACAAATCTAAGAAACGATAAATGCAAGTAGTCAATACTCAGTAGATTAGTTCATATAAAATAAAAACAAATAAGCATTTAACTTTTTCATATAAAATAAAGTAGTCAATGCTGTCTAGTCATCCACACAGGTAGCACACCCACTTGGCTCCTCTTGCACCTCGAGGGACCTCGGCCAAGCTAAGGGCTCCTCGATTGTCCGCCACACTTAGGCTCCTCGAGACCTCAGCCATGTTTAGGGCTCCTCACGATCTCGCATGGGTGGTGGGTAGATCTAACAGTGGGTCAAGGGGCTCGGGCCTCCTCCTCGGTGGACCACTAGGCTCTGGTCTCCTCATCTTACCTCGGCCACACTTAGGGCTCCTCACCTCCTCGATCGCGCTCGGGCCTCCTCAGGTCGCATCTTCCTTCAAGCCTCCTCCGCCCAACTAGCCCTTTGCATGCACGCTTTGGCCGCTTGAGGATTGGCTTTGAAATGCTCGATCCATTGATTTATTTGGGGTTTTTTCTTATTTCGGATGGAGAATGGGGATTGGGATTGGGGATTTGGGGCCAGTTTGGTGGTGTGGTGTACTGGTGGCTATTGATCTTGGTTGGCGTGGACCCATGGCCCATATTGGAGGCTCATTCGCAAATGCAATGGAGGTAACTTTTCTTTACTTTCTTCTACCTCTAGTTGATTTTTTTCTCCTTCTACCTTTCTTGGCATCCATGGCATCCATGGCGCTGTGCCAGCCCACATTGGACTAGGGAGTGGGGGCAGGGTTTGCAATATCGTTTTTGGGGGGATTTTCGCAACCCTAGCGGTATCGATTTTCGTCGATTTTCGCTGGAAAATCGCTAGAAACCGCATAAATACCCAGACGAAGCCAAAACGAGTGGAAAAATTGTAAAACCGACAATAAAGTAGCGAAAATCGTGCGATAAGCACCGATTATCGACGATATTTCGTGGAAAATCGACGGTGTGAAGGAAAACTGAGGAAATTTGAGGAAATTTACAAAAAATAGTTGAAAAACTCTGAAAAAATGCTAGAAATTTGTAAAAACAAGGTAAAGACAAAAAAATTACAATAAATGTTATAAATACATTAAAAAAATATGGAAAGAATAGGAGAATATAAATAGCACAACGATGGTAACAAAATAAAAAAATTTGGCATGACCTTTGCTATATTTTAGATAATTTGAAGTTATAAAATAAACATATAGCAACAATAAATTGCATTCCATGTTAATGTTAAACTAGACTTGTATAGGGTGTTATTTGCTATTTTACCCTCTTTGTACATGTACACTGTGTCAGTATTAAGCATTTGGGAGGTACCTGCCACCGCCTTAAGTACTCTCGCCCGGAGGGCGAGGTGGCGTTGAGCCACTCCTCGAAGCGACCGGCAAAAGTACTCGCCCGGAAGGGCGAGGTGGCGTTCAGGCCACTCCTCGGGCGACCGGCAAGGTGCTCGCCAAGAGGGCGAGTGGCGTTGAGCCACTCCTCAGGCGACAGCGAAGGTGCTCGCCAGGGGGCAGTGGCGTTCGAGGCCACTCCTCAGGGCGACGGCAAAGGTGCTCGCCAGGGGCAGTGGCGTTGAGGCCACTCCTCGAGCGACCAGCAAAGGTGCTCGCCAAGAGGGCGGTGGCGTTCAGGCCACTCCTCGGGGCGTAGTTCCCAAGAATCAACCCCGTAATCTGTGCTACAGGGCGAAGGGTCAAGGATATTTAATGCGAGACGTGCGCATTAAATGCAGGATGTGTAGGCAGCGGTATGGCGGCGTGTCTTCCCCAGGCGCGCATTAATGATGGGTGGCCCCGAATCGACATCCCCTCTCTCCTGGCGGAGCCTGCAGGGGTGACAGACAGGCGGGACCCAAGGCGAAGTCTAAGTCGGCTAGGACAGGCATTAAATGTGATGTAAGAGAGTGTGACGGGTGCATTAAATGCACTGTAGCAGCGTGTCAGACACTTGCTTTACGCAAGCTTGTAAGCCCCATGCGCCCCAGCCAGCCCGGGTATAAAAGGGAGCTAGGGTGCATGGGAGAAAGGTTGTTGATCCTTGGTTGGCGGAACCGTAGAAGGTCGTCTTCCCCAGCCTTGTAAGAACTTTGAACTGAGAAGAATCCACCAAGCAGGACTAGGGTTATTACTCCTTTGGAGGGCCCGAACCTGGGTAAACTCGACCGTCTTCTTGCTTGCTCCCAACGTCCCGTTCTTCCTGTCTCTGGAGCGGTTACCACAAAAGCCCCCAGTCCGAATCTCTCAAGCACCCAATCTTAGGGTGCCTGTTGGCCGGTAAGCCGACAGTGGCGCGCCAGGTAGGGGCTTAGTGGTTAGATCGTTCCGTTCTTCCATTCCTTTTTGAGGAGTTAGCAAGAATCCGAAGATCATCCGGTATGGCGGAATCTCATCGCCAGCGTAGCGCCCTCCCCGAGGAAAGCAGCGCCCGAAGCCGATCTCGGCTCCCGGTAAGGGAGTCGGGTCAGCCGGGTCCTTCTACGGCGGGAGGGGCGCGAGTCACATCCAAGCCCGGAGTTCAGCCGGTCCAGCGGCGCTTGCTGTTGGGGGAAGATACCCCAATGCAAAGCCTTCATGCAGCCCGGTTGCTCCTGGATCATCCTCCGGTCCAACTGACGGGCGACACCCCAGCCACCCCTTGGCTCCAGGACATTGCCCGTCTAGTGGACTCAGCCCAGCAGCAGGTTGCTGTGGCAATTCAGCCGGGGGCTTCCGGCGTCCTCCGCCAAGGAGTTCGTATGGTGGATGCACAGGCTTCCAGTCGCTCTTTGGCGACCTCTCGACGCGAGGCCGGGATAAAGGGAAGGAGTCTTGGCCGCAGCCCCTCTGCAGCGAGGGGCGTGCACAAGCTTCAGCATCTTCCGCGGTACTCCCATGCCGGAGGAGAACCGCGAGGATTTAAGGGCACGCCTCAGGGCGGCTCCAGCGAGAGATGATCTGCGTCAAGTTCTTGAGGCGTCATCCGCAGCCGACGCCGAACCCCGCTGTCGGTCGATCGGAAGGAGCTTCCCCTTCCGACTGCAGGAGAGTGTAGACTGCACTCCTCGACCCCATCTCAGGGTCGAGGGCTGGTGGCGACACTACTCCGTATAATGTTGGGTGCCAGCGTTTTCCCTCCGTCTCATGTCGGCGTGGCAGAGAGATTTCGTCCAGCGCCCATCGAGAAGTATGGCGGCACCACCAACCCTGAAGAATTCCTGCAGATTTATCTGACGGTGGTGCGTCTTCTTTGAGGGTCGAGATAGAGTTATGGCCAACTACTTCCCGATGTCGCCGACAGTTCGCCCGCTCTGGCTGCTGAACCTTCCTCGAGGTTCGGTACACTCGTGAGGAATCGTGCGACATTTTGTAGCCAACTTTCAGGGCTCCTACGCTCAACCGGTGTGGAGGACGACCTCCACGCTTTGGAGCGAAGGAGGAGTCCTGAGGGGTTTATTCGGCGGTTTAGCCATTGCCGCAATACGATCCCCCGGATCTCTGAGCAGTCGGTCATCATTGCGTTCCGGAGAGGGGTTAGGGATCAGAAGATGCGGGAGAAGATGGCTACCCGCACTGTCGCTACCACTTCCGAGCTTTTCTCCCTGGCTCACAAGTGCGCCCGGGCAGCGGAGGCTCGGAAGGGTGCAGCAGGGCCCTCAAACCCTGACGAAGCCGGAGCGTCGAAGTCCTCCGACCGCAAAAAGAAGAAGCGCAAGAAGGCCGTTGCCCGAGAGGTTTTGGTGGCCGATCCAGAAGCCAAGCCTCAGCGGCGCGACGATCGAGGAAGCGAAGGAGAGATCGCCGGGACCAGCGAGACAATCGCGAGGACCGCCGTTCTCCCCGAAGTGAAGACAATAGGGCAAGCCATACTGCCCCATCCACCGCACAAATGGGCACGACTTGGAAGATTGCCAGGTTGTGTCCAAGTTGGTGGAAAAGCGGCTCAAGAAGCGCCGCGAAAAGGATCGCGAAGATGATGACGACGAAGATGACGCCCCACTGGCTTTCCAACAAGCCGAGCACACGGTGGCGTACATTCATGGGGGCTCGGCCACCTACTCTTCCAACTCGCAGTACAAGCGAGAGCTGAGACAGGTGTGTGCCACCATGCCAGAGCCCGGGACGAGTCGGCTGCTGAAGTGGTCGGATCAATCGATCACTTTCAGTCGGGCCGACCACCCGGCGAACACTTCAGGCCCAAACCATCTCCCGATCGTGGTCGCCCCTACGGTCAGGAATGCGAAGCTTGGGCGAGTACTCGTTGATGGAGGAAGTGCCATCAACCTGCTGTCGGTCGGGGCGTATCAAGCACTCCAAATACCTTATGAAGAACTGCGCCCCGCACCGCTTTTTTATGGAATTGCCCCCGGGATGGGCCTAATGCCCCTGGGACAAGTCCAGCTGCCCGTCACGTTCGGAGCGCTGAAAACTTCCGGACGGAACTCATCAACCGAGGTCGCCGACTTGACCTCCCTTACAATGCCCTGCTTGGCCGGCCGCTAGTCAAATTCATGGCGATCACGCATCATGCTTATTTGTCGATGAAGATCCACACAGGCGAGAGGGCCCAATTGTGGTAAAGGTGGACAAGCTCGAAGCCTTGCGCCTCGGTAAGCAAGTGCAAGACTTATTTGGAGCCGCTTTGTTCGGTGGCGTGGCACGAAGACCCCTCGAGCGCTCCCGGCCAAGGCCAGCGCTTCACCAGTCCCTTGGGTGAGGTGAAGGTGGTCCCCGTGGGTGAGGAAGGCTCGGGCAAAATTTGTGAGAATCGGGCGCTGATCTCGGCGCCAAATAGGAAGACGCGCTCGTCACCTTCCTCCGGTCTAACCTAGATGTGTTCGCCTGGGAACCATCTGAAATGACCGGGGTCCCTAGGGAGGTGATCGAGCACCGATTGGCAACGCTACCTGGAGCGCACCCAGTCCGGCGAAGGTCCGAGGCGCCAGAGGCGACAAGAGGCCATTCGGGAAGAAGTGGAGAAGCTATTGCAAGCCAGAGTTGTGCGGGAAGCCGCCTACCCTGAGTGGCTGGCTAACCCCGTACTCGTGAAGAAGTCCAATGGGAAGTGGCGAATGTGTATAGACTTCACCGACCTCAATAAAGCCTGCCCTAAGGACCCTTACCCTCTGCCAAGGATTGACCTCGTTGTCGATTCTACGGCAGGATGTGAAGCTCTATGTTTCCTGAAGCGCCTACTCGAGGATATCATCGATTAGAATGGCGCAGGAAGACGAAGAAAAGACGGCCTTTGTAACCCCTTTTGGTGTGTCTTTGTTATGTTCGAATGCCCTTTGGGTTGAAGAATGCCGGATCCACATACCATTGAGCCATGCATATTGTATTCAAGTCACAAATTGGGAAGAACACTGGAGGTATATGTTGATGACTTGGTGATAAAAGCTAAGGCCGATGGGTTGGTTGAAGATCTGAGGAAACTTTCTCCCACCTCGGCACTCTGCTTAAAGCTGAATCCTGAAGTGCGTGTTCGGGTGTCATCTGGAAAAGCTGCTTGGCTTCTGGTCTCCGGTAGCGGGATCGAAGCCAACCTGCATAAGATTGAAGCAATAGAGCGAATGAAGCCACCTGTCCGGCTTAAGCGGCTTGATGCTTAGTGGTCGCTGGCCTCCTCGGCCGGTTCATAGCCGGTGGGGAGAAAAGTCTCCCATTGTTCAAGCTGATGAAGAAGACTAATTCCTTCGAGTGGACCCCGGAAGCCCAGCAGGCATTTGAAGATCTGAAGAAATATCTCTCTTCGCCTCCTGTCTTTGGTCGCCCCAGGCCTGGTGAGCCGCTTCTCCTTTATGTAGCGGCAAGCCCCTCGGCGGTGAGTGCAGCACTAGTAGCAGAGCGAGAGGGCGTGCCGCGGCCGGGCTATTACGTGAGCAAGGTGCTGCATGATGCTGAAACTAGGTATCCCAGCCCAAAAAATGGTATATCTTTGTCTTTGGTGGCATCAAGAAAGCTGCGACATTATTTCCAAGGAAGGAGATCAACTGTGGTCTCCTCGTATCCTCTCAAGGGAGATCCTTCACAATCGTGAAGCCGAAGGTCGCATCGCCAAGTGGTGCTGTCGAGCCGGGGAATTTGGCTTCAAATTTGCCCCCCGCACTGCTATCAAGAGTCAAAGACTGGCGGACTTCATTGTTGAATGGACTCCGGCAGATGGGGAAGATAGGGAAGTCCCCGTGCCCACGCCTTGGACGCTCTTCTTCGATGGATCCTTTAGGCTCGAAGGCGCGGGGGCTGGGTTCCTCCTGGTCTCCCCGACCGGGGACCCCCTCAAATATATAGTCGTCCTGGACTTTAAAGCTACCAACAATGTTGCGGAATACGAAGGATTGCTGGCTGGGCTCCGAGCTGCCGCGGCCATCGGCATACGGCGCCTACAGATTAAAGGCGATTCTTTGCTGGTCATCAACCAGGCAAGGAAGGACTTCACCTGCTCTGATCCCGTCATGGCAGCTTACCTGGCGGAGGTTAGAAAGATGGAGAGACACTTCGAAGGGCTAGGGTATACACACATACCCCGGCGCGACAATTATTTAGCGGACGAGCTCGCTCAGCTCGCCTCGACAAGAGCCCCTGTTCCGGTCGGAGTCTTTGAAGAAAGGCTTACGCGACCGTCCATCTCAGCCCCCGTCTCTGGTGGGGAGGATGGTGATGCTGCTTCAGCCCTCACTTCGGATGGGAAGGCGACGCTGCCTATCGCAACCCCCGTTTCTGGTGGGGACGACGGTGGCGCCGCCCCAGCCCTCGTTGCAGGAGGAAAAGTGGCACCGGCGGAAACGCTTGGCCAAGCGGAGTACCCGGACGATCACTCTGTGGTCGCCGTGCTTGACCGGGAAGGCACATGGATGGACCCGATCCTGGCCTACCTGCGGGATCAAGTATGCCCCGACGATGATGCGTCAGCCGAGAAGATAGCGCGAAAGGCCAAGCGCTACACCCTGGTAGATGGGGACCTGTACCGCCGGGGTGGAAACGGAGTTCTTCTGAAGTGCATCACTCGGGAAGAGGGAAGCATTTTGCTTTCTGATATCCATGGAGGCGTGTGCGGGAGCCATTTTTCCAGTCGGAACCTGGTGGGAAAAGCTTTCCGCCACGGGTTCTATTGGCCAACCGCCTCCAGATGCTTGCGGCTGGTGAGGAGAGTGCGGCGTGCGATTCCACGCCAAGCAAATCCACCAACCAGCCCAAGCTCTGCAAACCATCCCGCTCTCATGGCCCTTCGCGGTGCAGGGGCCGGATATCCTGAGTCCGTTCAGCGGGCCCACGAGGCTACACTCATCTGTTCGTCGCCATTGACAAGTTCACCAAGTGGGTGGAAGCCGAAGCCGTGAGAACCATTACCGCTGCAGCTCGCGGTCAAGTTCATGCGAGGATCTTCGCCCGCTTCGGAGTCGCCAACCGTATCATCACCGACAATGGCGCCCGATTCACAGCGCCGCTTTTACGGACTTTGGCGAAGAAATGGGCACGAAGGTGCTTTGCCTCCGTTGCCCATCCAAGAAGCAACGGCCAAGTTGAGCGAGCCAATGCCTTTAGTCTTTGAAGGGCCTCAAGACTCGGGCGTTTGATCGACTTCACCAACGCGGCTCGCGGTGGGTTGAAGAACTCCGGCGATCTTTGTGGTCACTCGGACCACTCCCGGTAAGACTCTGGAGAGACTCCATTCTTTCCGGTTTACGAGAGCAGGCCGTCCTCCCTTCGAATTGACATTTGGGTCGCCGCAGCGTAGGCTGCGTTCGCGGAAGAAGATCGAGGAAGAGATGCGCCAAGGCAGCGTCAATCTCTGGAAGAAGCCGGGATCGTGCGGCCACTGGCGCCGCTCGGTATCAGCAAAGCCTCGGGAGGTACCACGCCACCGGTCGGTGAGAGAACAGCGGCGTGGGCGACCTGGTCTTGCGAAAGATTCGATCGCAGTGGGTTACTGCTGTCTCCCGGTGGGAGGGCCCCTTTAAGGTGGTCTCGCCTCGACCGGGGCGGTCAGGTTGGCCAGCGAGGCGGGGAGGAACTAGCGAACTCACGAATATAGAGAACTGCGCAAGTTCTACCCTTGAGCAGGTTGTAAGTTTCAGGTTTTGTTCCTCGTCTTAGGTCGAATCATGCCTGTCTTTGCCCGACTAGCCGGGAACGACCTGTTGTTCGTAAATTAAGTATTAAGTTCTGTTATTTCTAGCAATTACTTCATGCCTTTCCGGTTACGTGTTTTGTGGCAAAGTGTTGAGGCGATCACTCTAGTCCGCTCGATCCTACTTGGCGCCTAGTGGCAAAGCGGGACCACTATGTAAGTGCGGCGAACGAGGATTGGGCAATTGGGCGGTGGTTTGAACTCGGCTCCGACACGGTCATGACACTCCGGGTGTCCCCGTGAAGTGGCGATTTAAACATCAAGCTATCAAAAGCCTACGTCCTGTCGCGTCTTACACTGTGTCCGCCCCGCGGAGGCCACAAGGGTACGTGTTGTTTGCAGGACTGTAAGGCAACGAGAAAAGAATCGCCCGGACACAAGGGATACTTTACTCCCTTCTTTTTTCCTTCTAAGCCTTAAGCCGGGCAGTAGCACTCAAGTTAATGCTGGCGGTCAGTAAGGTGGAAGGCTAAGAAGACAACAAGTTAAAAGGGCAAAAAGGGGAGAAGGGTCTAGGTTGTCCTATCCTTCTTCCTCCTCGTCCGCCATCGCGTTTCTTCTTTGCAGGGTCTTCGCGAGGGGCCCGACGTCAGCGCCCGATGCCACCTCTTCTGCTGCGTCCTCCAAATAAGCAGGGTTGGCCATCTCGGTGGCGGCAATGACGTGGTCGCACTTTACGCACCCGCGCCTCCGCCTCCGCCTCTCCTTCAATCCTCGGACGGCGCCAGAGGATCAAAGTTGGCGTCCTTGGACGCGCAGCACGCCAAAACGAACTTCGCAGTAGCGGCAGCTACTGCGCGTCCCTCCTGGGTGGACCGGTCGGCCAGGGCGGCGGGAAGCCGGGCGGTGAAGTCCGCAATCCGACTGAGGCAAAAGGCGTAGTGCGACGGCTTCTGTTCCAGTGGCGCTTGCTGCATCAACCCCAGCGGAGCGAGGCTGTCCTCCATCCGGTCAAAGGCGTACCTCAGCATCTGCAGAGTGTCTGCCTCGGACTGGATGCGGTGTGTCCGCTGCGCCTCGAGCTCTTCCATGAGCTCGGCAGTGCGAGCGGCCCCCCGCTCCCGCTCCCCCACCAGCTCCCGCTCCTGCCTTTCCATCCGGTCGTGTAAATTAGCCACCTCCTGCCGGAGGCGGCTGATCTCAGTGGCGGCGTCGGCCAGCCGTTGCTTGCTCGACGTAAGGCGGTGGCTGGTGTGGGTAGAGCTGTCAAGGGCGGCCAGTGCATCTGCGTCCGCCGAAGGAACGGAGTCCGGGAGGATCCGAGTGGGGTGTGGCCCGGCCATTGGAGTCGGTCATGCGTCTTGATCGCCGGCTTCTTCTTGTCCTGGCGGATCAGCCGCTGCTCCGTCCGCTACCTCAGCCCCGGTCATCGACCACGAGGCGGTGAAGTGCAGCGGGTGCCCTGGAACAAGCAAAAGCAAGCAAAGGTAAGGCTCCATTCGAAGGTCAAAAAGTTTTACCGTCTTCTTTTTGTGTGTTTCAAGGATTCAGGTACCTGGGCTGAGGCCTCGGAAACCGAGGCACTCCCGGAATGAGAACCAGCCCCCCTCGAGGCACCGGCGGCCTCGGTGGCGGAGGGTGCTGCGCGGTGGGTCCGCCCTGGCAGTGCTGGCGGGTCGGCCGCTAGCGGTGCCGGTGGCGGCGAAGGATCTTTGCGCCGGTGGGTCCGCCATCGCGGCGATCTTGGTGGGTCGGGCCGCTAGCGATGCCGGTGGCGGCGATGCTTCGCGCCGAGGGTCCGCCATCGCGATCTTGGCGGAGTCGGCCACTCAGCGCGATGGCGGCGGAGGACGCGCCGGTGGCGGCGAGGTCGCTGCGCCGGTGGAGTCCACTGCCAGCGCCGCGGCGATCAGCCGCCGGCGGTGGTGGTGGCGGCAAGGTCTTTGCCACGGTCGGTCCGCCGCCGGCAGCATCGGCGGGTCACCGCCGGCGGTGGCGGTGGCGATGGAGGAAGCGCCGTAGGTCGGCTGCCGGCGGCGCCACAACGATTGCAAAGTGGTGATGGCGGGCGAAGCGTCGCGACTGTTGATGAAGAGCCCCGCGGTGAGGAAGTCCCGATGGCGGGGCGGCGGAAGATCCGGGCCGGCCGACGGCCGCCCCGATAGTCGTGGGTCGGCCGGCGTTCGATGGGGCAATGTCGTCGGCAGGCGCTTGTTCCTCCTGACAGTCGCCACCGTAGGAGTGCCGCGGATTATCAGGGGCCCTTGATGGACGATGATGGGCGTCCCCATGGCGTCCATCTTGGGCATCGCCTTGACGATCCCCGCCCGATCCAGGGGCTGCATGTCGCAGAGTGGAAGCGCAGCCTCGGGGAAGGGCGGAGCTTTCGGCCAGCCCAGTCGCCCCATCCAGGAAGCGATCTGCGCGGCGTCCAGCTTTCCCACGGCTGACACAGCAAAAAGAAGAAGAAGGCGATGTTAAAAAAAAAAAAAAAAAAAAAAAAAAAAAGAAAAGAATGATGATGAAGAAGGAAGGCGTAAGAGCTTACCTCCTGGAACCGTCCGAGTCCCGTCGTCCACGCCCAGGTAGTGCCAAGCTGGGCGGTGCCGGCGGCGCAAAGGACTAATCCTCCGGGACACGAAGTCCCGGAGAACCATGCCTCCGGTCAGCCCTGCTATCCGCAGATGATCAACCCGAGCCAACATTGCAAGTAGCTCGGGCGTGTCGGCGACCGGAGATACCCAGTCAGATTTGCTGCCCACCGCTCCGGTGGGAAGCCCCAGGGCTTCAATGCCGCTGTCGTCTTCAACGTACAACCATTCGTGGCGCCACATTTTCCAGCTGGATCGGTTCTCCATTGGAATGTAGCGCGCAACGGCCCCGTCTCTAAGTCGCAGATGGCAGCACCCGGAGATGCTGGAGCCCTGGCTGGCGCGGAGCGAGAAGAAGTAGCGGAAAAGGAGAAGATTGGGCATCACCCCTATAAACATTTCACAGAAGTGGGCGAAGACGGAGAGGAGCACAATGGAGTTAGGCGGAAGGTGGATGTTGTGAATGTCGTAGAAGTTGAGGACGGCGATATAGAAGTCCGAGATGGGCGGGACCAAGCCCGCCATCATCGCCCAGACGAAGAAGATGACTTCCCCGGGCTGGGCGTGGGGAGCGACAGTCCCGGCCCGCATGCGGAGAGCGTCGCGGGCGATCACCTTGGAGCATCTAGCGGCGGCGTTCTCTTCCACAGTTGAAGGAGGGAGGACAGGAGTCGGAGAGGCCATCAGAATCAGCTAAGGAAGAAGGGAAGCTAAGGCAGGAAGGAGCAGAGGCGGGTGCGAAAACGGGACTGCCTCTGTCGCCTCGCTTATTTATAAGAAATCAAGGAAGAGCCGGGCGGGAAAAAGTCGAACGGACGCGGCAGGTCGGATGCGGGCAAACCAAAGCAATTTTCAAGGAAGTGGGCCCGTCCCACGAAGCCTCGAAGCAGTGCAGTGATTCACCTCGGGTAGGAAAAAGAGGCAAGTTTTTAAAGACCGCGGCGTGCGTGGGCATTTATGGGCCCCACCCGGGAGATTGAACCGTTCGACGAAGAAAAGAATAAAGACACTCCTGGGTGGGCCCGGGGGCTACTGTCAGCGTATTAAACGCTGGGGTACCCACGCAGCCGCCTTAAGTACTCTCGCCCAGAGGACAGGTGGCGTTCAGGCCACTCCTCAGGGCGACCAGCAAAAGTACTCTCGCCCAGAGGACAGGTGGCGTTCAGGCCACTCCTCAGGGCGACCAGCAAAGGTGCTCGCCAAGAGGACAGGTGGCGTTCAGGCCACTCCTCAGGGCGACCAGCGAAGGTGCTCGCCAGGGGCGAGTGGCGTTCGAGCCACTCCTCGAGCGACAGCAAAGGTGCTCGCCAGGGGCGAGTGGCGTTGAGGCCACTCCTCGGGCGACGGCAAAGGTGCTCGCCAAGAGGGCGAGGTGGCGTTCGAGCCACTCCTGGGCGTAGTTCCCAAGAATCAACCCGTAATCGTGCTACAGGCGAAGGAGTCAAGGATATTTAATGCGAGACGTGCGCATTAAATGCGAGATGTAGGCGGCGGTATGGCGGCGTGTCTTCCCAGCGCGCATTAATGATGGGTGGCCCGAATCGACATCCCTCTCTCTGGCGAACTGCGGGGGTGACAGACAGCGGGACCCAAGGCGAAGTCTAAGTCGGCTAGGACAGGCATTAAATGTGATGTAAGAGAGTGTGACGGGTGCATTAAATGCACTGTAGCAGCGTGTCAGACACTTGCTTTACGCAAGTTTGTAAGCCCCATGCGCCCCAGCCAGCCCGGGTATAAAAGGGAGCTCGGGTGCATGGGAGAAAGGTTGTTGATCCTTGGTTGGCGGAACTGAGAAGGTCAGTCTTCCCGACCTTGTAAGAACTTTGAACTGAGAAGAATCCACCAAGCAGGACTAGGGTTATTACTCCTTTGGAGGGCCCGAACCTGGGTAAACTCGACCGTCTTCTTGCTTGCTCCCAACGTCCCGTTCTTCCTGTCTCTGGAGCGGTTACCACAAAAGCCCCCAGTCCGAATCTCTCAAGCACCCAATCTTAGGGTGCCTGTTGGCCGGTAAGCCGACACACTGTTTTGGCCCTTTGGCCCATTTTGGAATGCATGCAACCATTCTAACATGGTATCAGAGCTGCAGCCCTAGCTAGGGTTTCCCCTAGCATCTTTGTAGCACGCCGCCCGCCGCGCATGGTGTCCTCCCTTCTCTCCTCCTCGCTTTCCGTGGCGACCCTACTGCTTCCCGAGCTTCCGCTCCTCGAGCCGCCGCCTCACTCCGTCTGCGTCGCCTCGACGCTGCCCTCCGTCCGCGTCGCCTCCCTCCGGCGTGAGCCGTCGTCGTCGCGTCGTCTCGGCGCGCTTCGCCAGCGTCGCCGCCGGTAAGTGGGCCAGGTACGGCTCGCCGGAAGGAAGGCGGCAGCGAGCGGAGTCGAGGCGACGCAGACGTCAGGCGGCGGCTCGGCGACGCGAAAGCGGCGCTTCGTGCGATCTGAGACGGAGGAAGCGGATTAGTGTGTTGTCTTTGTGCTTCTTGGCCTCGTGAGCGGGCCGAAGCTGCTCGATCTGTTGAGTGCGTCTTTCTTGGCTACGATGCTGAACGCAAGGGTTATCGTTGTTGGGACCCTGTGGTTCGCAGGATTCGGGTCTCCCGAGACCTCACCTTTGATGAGTCTCGATCCTTTTTCACTCGTGATCCTTCCTCTAGCCTGCACTCTACTTCTGATTCGCTCTCCTTTCTCACTCTACCTGATGCTTCCTCCTATCCACCACCACCCTCTCCTCCGTCCTTATCTTTACCTCCATCCTCGCCACCATCAACCTCACCTTCCATTCCCGCCCATTCATCACCTCAGCAGCCTCCCTTTCCGCCACCTCCTATCCGTTTCCACTACACTCGTCGTCCACCTCCTCCCAGTTCATCCTCTCTTTTAGGTCCGGCTCCTACTCCCACTTCATCCTCTCCCTCTACTCCTACTTCAGAGTCTACCTCTCCTGCTCCTTCACCGCGGTACGCTCTTCGTGATCGGAGTACGATTCCTCGTCCCGATCGCTACGGCTTTGTTGCTCCTACTACCGTTTCCTCTGAGCCTACTTCCTATCGCGATGCTGTTACTCATCCTGAGTGGCAATTCGCTATGGCTGAGGAGCTTGCTGCTCTAGAGCGCACTGGTACTTGGGACCTTGCCCCTCTTCCTGCTTCTGTCACTCCTATCACGTGCAAGTGGGTCTATAAGATCAAGACTCGCTCTGATGGTTCTATTGAGCGTTATAAGGCGCGTCTCGTTGCACGTGGTTTCCAGCAGGAGTATGGGCGTGACTATGAGGAGACCTTCGCTCCTGTTGCTCACCGGACCACTGTGCACACACTTGTGGCCATTGCTTCTGTTCGTCGGTGGACCATCTCCCAGCTTGATGTGAAGAACGCTTTTCTTCATGGTGAGCTCCGTGAGGAGGTCTACATGCACCCACCTCCTGGCTATTCTGTGCCAGATGGCCACGTGTGTCGCCTTTGCCTTTCTCTCTATGGGCTCAAACAAGCCCCTCGTGCTTGGTTCGAGCGCTTCACCTCTGTTGTCACCGCTGCTGGTTTTGTTGCTAGTGAGCACGACCCTGCTCTCTTCGTTCACACCTCTCCTCGTGGTCGTACTCTTCTTCTTCTCTACATGGACGACATGCTCATCACTGGTGATGATCCTCAGTATATTGCCTTTGTGAAGGCGCGTCTCAGTGAGCAGTTCCAGATGTCTGATTTGGGTCCTCTTCGGTATTTCCTTGGGATTGAGGTCACTTCCACGCCGGAGGGCTACTACCTCTCCCAGCGGAAGTACATTCAGGATCTCCTTGATCGGGCATGTCTCACTGATCAGCGTACTGTTTCCACTCCTATGGAGCTTCACCTTCAGCTTCGTCCTACTGACGGTACACCTCTTGAGGATCCTACTCGCTACCGCCACCTAGTTGGGAGTCTTGTTTACCTTGGTATTACTCGTCCTGACATCTCCCATGCTGTTCACATCCTGAGTCAATTTATGCAGACTCCTACTCAGATACACTATAGTCATCTCCTTCGGGTCCTGCGGTATCTTCGTGGTACCATTGATCGCCGTCTCTTTTTCTCTTGCTCCAGCCCCTTGCAGCTCCAGGCCTATTCAGATGCTTCCTGGGCTAGCGATTCCTCTGATCGCAAGTCCCTCTCTGCTTATTGTGTCTTTCTTGGTTCCTCTTTGATTGCCTGGAAGACCAAGAAGCAGACTGCAGTTTCTCGCTCCAGCACTGAAGCTGAGTTGCGAGTGCTGGCCTCTGTGACAGCTGAGGTGACTTGGTTACGATGGCTCCTGGCAGATTTTGGTGTCACTGTCTCTACCCCTACGACAGTGTGTTCCGACAGTACCGGCGCTATCAACATTGCTCGAGATCCGGTGAAGCACGAGCTCACCAAGCACATTGGCGTTGATGCTTCCTATGTTCGGGCGCAAGTGCAGCAGCAGGTGGTTGCTCTTCAGTTCGTGCCTTCCGAGGTTCAGATCGCAGATTTCTTCACGAAGGCACAAACGAAGGCGCATCATGATCTTCATCTCTCCAAACTCAATGTTGTAGATCCACCTTGAGTTTGAGGGGGGGTGTTAAACTAGACTTGTATAGGGTGTTATTTGCTATTTTACCCTCTTTGTACATGTACACTGTTTTGGCCCTTTGGCCCATTTTGGAATGCATGCAACCATTCTAACAGTTAATACCATTCACATATTCATACATGAATCCAACATGAAAGTTTCCAATTGGCATAGCTTTGTCCCATAATAGGCATATAGCAGCAATATTTCAATATTTCTCACCGAAAAATGAAAGTTTCCAATTGGCATATAGCTTTGTCGTCCTTCCATTGTCATAGAAATATCGTGTTGGACCTACATGAATGCTACATTAGTAAAAATGGAGTTGCAATAAAATGAAATATACAAATAAAACATTACCTCCGGGCTACGGGTAGTATTGTTGAGTGTACACTTGGTTGGTCGTGTTGTACTCCTCAGTAGACATCATCACCAATCCTCGTGTAGCTAGCAACTCCGCCTTGTATTCGTGCCAACTTTGACCCGTTCAAGGGCTAGTCGTTTCCCACTGTTGGTACAACAAGGCATAAAAGTCAGGATCTTGCCACTCATAGACCCATCGTGTGGGAGTTTGTGCACGAGCATCCGGGATGGCGTAGTCATAGCCACCATATGAGCCACAACTCTCTTGCGTCTCCGTGGCACTGTACGAGCTACAGCTATCATGTGGTGCGGCATGGCTATGCGGATGGTCCTTTCCTGCAGTAGTCGTCCTTTGTGATTGAGGAGCACCATGGTCTCTGTCTTGTGTAGCATGAGTGTACTGGGACTCTCCTGTAAATTCTATAGGACGTTGTCCTTCTGAGTGGGTAGTGGGAGCGACAGGGGTATCATCACCGGGCGTACCCCCATCGCTATCCGTCTTGGAGCTGCTATCATTGGACTCTTGGTACGGGGGGCTAGGGGACTCATGGTGTCATGGGGAGTAGAGTGTGCCCTATCCCCCCTTTACCTGCCGCTTGGTCCATCCTTAGGTCTGATGTCCCATGGTGAACAGTACAACATTCCACGTAAAGCGGCTCGATATTCCATGGTGGACGCCCGACGTTTCAAGCAACAAGAAGCAAGTAGGGTGGTTTTCTTTGTAGGAGCTGGTTGGAAGCATGACACCAAAGTTAAAACCTCGCTCTGATACAAATTGTTGGATTTGAATCACGTAGCAGAAACGTTGGTGCTAGATTGTAGAGAGGAACGAACATGCAAAACAGAACAAGTAGCAGCGAAGATTCCCTCCTTGCGGTGCTTACACTAGCAAAGCCAGGAAGCCTGCATGCATGCACCATGCAGTAGGGTGGCTTCACCAACAGTTGGGAGATGTTCTGATCTAGCTTCGCGTACGCACGGTTGAAGTTCTTCTGTTTGCCACACCAAATTCCATGGCTTTTTCTGTTTTTTCATTACTATTTATACTAGAGATTACATGCTAACTTGGATAGCAATCCGAACTCTTACTCCTAGTACACTCAATAGACTCAATCAAAACTTGTAGAATTTGATCCTTCCAAATCTAAAACTCAACTATCTTTACAAGATTAGTTCTAACAGGAAGGGCCAAGCACTTTTGACGGAGACTAGGTGCTCATGAAAGTCTCCTAGGTAGGGCTGTCAAAAAAGCCCGAGGCTCATGAGCTACTCAAACTTGGCTCAATTCGCACTCGGTTTGAGCTCCAAATGAGCCAAACTCAAGCTTGATCCCGAGCTCATGAGCCTCACCGAGTTGAGCTCAAATAGCTTTCGAGCCTACTCAAGCTTAGATTGAGCTTCCTTGAGCCAAGATTACTCAAGCTTGTTACCGAGCTTACTTGAGCTTATTATTGAGCCTTCCGAGGTTACCAACCTTACTGAGCTTACACGAGTTTACCGAGCTTACTCAAGCTTACCGAGCTTACTCAAGCTTACCAAGCTTACCTAGCTTGCTTGAGCCGAGCTCGAGCGTAATCGAGCTTGGACCAACCTGAGCTCGAGCCTAGCTCCAGGCTCGAACCCTAACTCACGCTCGGCTCGATCTTAAACCGAAGTTGAGCCTGGAGGGTCAAGCTCGCTTGAGCTCAGCTCGTTAATAGCCATACTCCTAGGTAGAAATGAGTTGTGTGGTTAGTGGTTAAGGGTGATTGTTGCCCCTTTATTGTGTCCCAGTTTGCGTTAGTTGTGTCTTAGGTAGGTGGGAGTTGTGTTACTCCTCATAATAAGTGTCTGGTGTGAGAGCCCATAAGGCCTATTAGATATAAACGTGACATCATTTGTAATGGGTAACCATGAATTTGAGAAAATTCAAAGAACCCAAGTGCCACTACTACAGAAATGCTTATATTAGACGCACCATCACAGACGGTTTTCGAAAACCGTTTGTACTATAGAATATCACAGACGATTCTATAAACCAACCGTTAGTGACACTATCACAGACCATTCTTCGTCTGTCATCACGGACGGTTTGAATACAAAACCGTCTGTGAAACACTCACAAACGGTTCTATGAAATAACCATCTGTGATATACATGACTATCACAGACGGTTTTCTGTACAGAACTGTCTGTAATAGATCACCGACGGTTTGTACACATAACCATCTGTGATTATCTGTATATGACAGACGGTTATTTCATAGGACTGTTTGCGATAAAATTTGCCTATATATAGGCGAGCGCAAGTTCGAGTTTTGGGGTCACCGGCCGGGATCGAATGTTAAGACCGTTATATCACAGACGGTTTGGCAATAGAACCGTCTGTAAGAAGGGCAGCCTATATAATAGGTGATTCTTGTGATCTAAGGTTAGTAATGGATATATAATTGCATTATATATATATATATATATATTAATTCAGATCTAAGGTTAGTAATGGATATAAAATTGCCTTATATATATTAATTCAATATCTAGCTTGGTTATGTAAGAAATTTAAGATTGTTTAGGTCTAGCTTGTAGATCCATGTGTTGGTGGTGATCTAAGCTAGCTAGTAATTGGATGTTATAATTACAATATTATTTTCAAGCTCTAACTTGTTAAGGGAAGTGTACTTAATCGGTTCAAAAGAGGACTCTAATTGGATCGAATATTACATGTGTAGCGTAGATGGATCGAAGTTGGATGTACGCTGAGAACCGTACGAGTGTAGAGTACAATGGCGTCTCCACTTTTAGAAGAGCTGCAGAGGAGGACATGTTTAAGAAGGGAGTGCAGTATATGTCTTGTCCATGCATCGATTGCGAGAATATGATGATGTTTCGAAACTCAGCACAGATCGAAGCACACTTGATTATGCGAGGTTTCAAAAGGGGGTATACATGTTAGACCAGTCACGGCGAAAAGCAGAATATACAAGAAGCAGGTGGTACTGTTAACATCATCGACGAAGTGAACGATATGCCGGATGATCACATCGATTCTGCTTCCGACGAGGATATGTTGCATGATGACAATCTGGACCAGATGCTGCGCGACGTAGAAGGAAACCGTGATGAAAGGGAATATGGAAAATTCATGGGTTTGATGGAGGACTCGAAGAAACCTTTGTTTGCTGGTTGCAAGGTGAAATACACAAGGTTGTCGTCCGTGCTTGAACTGCTGAAATTGAAGGTAAGCAATGGTTGGTCAGACAAGAGTTTCATAGCGCTGTTACATCTATTGGCAGACATGCTTCTAGAGGGAAACGAGTTGCCGACAACAACCTACAAAGCCAAGAAGGTTCTTTGTCCCTTGGGAATGGAGGTAGAAAGAATACATGCATGTCTGAACAAAATGAAATGTGTGCTCTTTGGATGTTGCCGGATCCTTTCCAAAGTGGTTTTAGCGCTTTGGGGTTTGAGTTGTTGTAGGTGGACCAATTGGGTTCATGATTATGGTTGAGCTCACTCAATGATTGTACTCTTTATCGTGGTCCATTGAGTGGAAGGTTGTGTATGACTCAATGCAAACCTTCTTGGAGAATTGTGTCGTTGAGATGTTCCTCGGTAGGGCTGACCAAATTGTCAGTGGACCACTTGGTGGTTGCTAGTGATCGCTTTTCCTTTTGAAGTATATTGGATCTTTTGTCGTTGGGCAAGAAGCGAGTTGTGTCAACCGCAGAGGAACGTTCGGTCGTATCTGTTGAGCGAGTTTTAAGGATCCTAGATGTAAATTAGGCTTCTCCTTTCGGTGGTAGTAATCTTAGAGTGTTTTGTCTCACCTGGTTTGGCGCTGTCTCGAATACGACGAACCACAGTTGAGACGTTGGGACGTGATTCACTTTTGTGCGTGGGAGCGGAAGATGGATCTAGAAGTTGGTACCATGTCCTTCTGGAGAGTGGCTTTGGTTAAAGGGATCGGGCACTTTAGTGCCAAGGAATGCATGGAATGAGTGTGAGATCGTATTATTTCGTGGTCAGTTTGGGATTTTTATCCTATCGCTTGGGTCATGCCGAGGCCTTGTTTGAGTTCTTTGTGTTTCAATGTTGAGTAAAGTTCTCGCAAATTTGGATTGTGAGTTATCATTAGAGCCGTTGGTCTTCGAACCTAGGCGTCCTGTCATCGAGTCTCGATCAGTGTAAATTCCAAATTCCAGTGGTTTTATTCAGAGAAGCGACCGGGGAGTTGAATTCTCGCGGGGGCGAGCTTTACCCAAAGCTCTTTTCTTCAGGTTTGAACCGCGAAGATTAGATCTCCGTGTGTTGATTGTTTGGCGTAGTGGCATGTCTTGGATTCGAGGTCGAATCCTGTTGAAGGAGGGGAGAATGTGACACCACGAAGTGTCGTAACCTTATAAAATGTGCATGATGAGGTCAAAAACATTATGAAATATGGTATTGGAGGTTAAAACCATATGTTATGAGGTTTAATTGCGTTTCCGGGCCGTTTCCGGGAGTTTGGGCCTTTCCGGGGGAGTTTGGGCCTAAAAGAAGGGGTTGTGGGCTTTGGTGGGATGGAGTATGAGTCCATTTAGGATTAGGATTCCGTTTGGGCTGGTAAAAAGGGGCTCCCCCTGCTGCTTGGTGCGCCCCCACCCAGCCCATGTGCGCCCCACTCCCTCTCCCTCCATGCCCTAGCCGCCACACCCCACCTCCCCCTCTCCCTTGCATGCGCCCCACCTCCCCCTTTGCCTCCTTGGATCTCCACATCTCCACCACCTCTCCTCCACCCCTTGCTGCCCTAGGGTAGCCTCTCCACCCCTGCACCTCGAAGATCCGTCCATTGGAGCGAGGAGCGAGGAGATCTTTTGGGTTTTCGTGCGTCGGGCGAAGGTATGGCCATGGGACTCTTTGGGGTTGGTATAGGTACTGTTCTAAGGGTGATTATCAATTTTTTAGATCAATTGGTGGTGCTGGAATTGAGTAGATTAGATAAAATCTAGAAGTTGTCACGTTCTCTGTTTCGGACAGCATGAGCAGTCAACCTAGGGTTCGGTTTTTCGCCAATTTAGATTCCGAATTCGGACGTCCGCCTGTTGAAGAAGTTGTAGGTAATTTCAATACCTTTCAGTGGGTATAAAGAACGTTAAATTCCGATCAGCCGTTTGAAAATTATGGCTGTTTTACCGAGCGTGTTAAAATCTGTGACGTGATTGGAACAGATCTCGGTATTTTGTAGATTAAACAACTTTAGAGTCCGAATCAGTTTTTCCATATACTTAGAAAAAGTTAGGAAATTTCCTAAGCTACGCGAGGATGTACTCGTTTAATTTATTCGGAGTATTAGAACCCGAGTTATGCCTTTTGGAAGGCTGCTGTCCCGACGGGACAGAACCTCTGTTTTTGGGTTTTGTGAGTAGTTGGCAATGTCGGGGTAGATGAGGGTTGACGTATAGTTTTGTGGGCATGATTGTGAGTGTGTGGTACCTATGTGCAGGTGTTGTGACCCCGGGGGTGCCCTCTACGTCTCGCCAATCTGTCGCCCGTGGTTGAGGCAAGTGTATAGGAATGGGTAGCGGGTTGTGGTTTGCTAGATTGGTTGAGATTGAAATTTAATATATGATATGTTCACATGCCATGCTTTAATGATTGCCATTGATATGTTAATATGCTTATTATGTTATGATGCCATGTGTTAATGTACAAGTTATTTATGATGTTGGCATGTTTGCATACATGGCATGATACATGGCCCGGGCGGTGAGAAAGTCATAACTAGTCCGGGGAAGGTCGGTGAGAAAGTTATGAGTATTCCGGAGAGCCAATGAGTAAGTCCGACATCGTGATTCTATCCACCGCGGTGTATGGAAGCGAGGAGTAGGCACCCTCCATCTTTGGGATGGAAGGGGGGAGAGGGTGCACACCGACGGGTGTGTACTCAACCATACCGGTATGAGTTTCCAGGAGATATGTGCATCGCATTGCATTATATGAGGATGTTATATGATGATGATATATGATGATGTCAATGATATGCTTACACTATGAATATGAGATGTGTATGATGTCGTATGTGAAAAGTGGTGATGAAGGTATTGGAATGTATTTTCTTGTTCCATTGCAATATACTTGCCGAGTGATGAACTCACGCTTGTGTTTATGTTGTTTTTCTTAAGTACCATGAAACCGGCATGCGGGAAAGGGAGCTAGTCACAAGTCATCACTTAGCATCACACATATAAACAATGACATGTTCCTTCCTTTAATTGTGATGGTTAATTCACTGAACTAAACTGTGGTGTTGATGCTTGTTGGTTGCCATGAGTAAATGATTAGTTCATATTTGACATGAGACGGATAGGCTTATATCCTTAGCTGTATGATGGCTGAAATTCCTATTTTCTCAAGTTATTGCTATCGTTCTTTATGCTATCTTGATATGTTAAGATTGTTGTTGCTTCAATTCATGGAAAAACAAAGGAGATGCTGCCGAAATTTTCGATATTAGCATTTGCTCCTTTGCTGTAATTTACTTGTAATTGTGGTATTTAGAGGTTGCTTAATCTATGTTTGGTAGCATTCGGGCATATTAAATGCCGGGGTGTTACAGTAAAGAGTACGCAAACTTGCATGTATGTCCGGTGTGCAACGCATCCCGGTACAAGCGTAAGAGTCATTCAGATGAGAAGGTGAAGAAGGGAACTCCTGCTAAGATGGCATGGTATCTGCCTCTAATTCCCCGATTGAAGCGTTTGTTCGCTAACCCAAAGGAGGCAAAACTGCTGTGTTGGCATTCCGAGAAGCGTAAGAACGATGGAATGCTAAGACACACTGCTGACTCCACCCAGTGGAGAAACATCGATGGGAGGTATGAAGAATTCGCTACGGAGATAAGGAATATAAGGTTTGGACTGAGTACAGATGGAATGAATCCTTTTAGTAACATGAGCAGCCGACATGGCACTTGGCCCGTGAATCTCTGTATCTACAACCTTCCTCCTTGGTTGTGTATGAAGCGAAAGTACATTTTATTGTCCGTGCTTATCCAAGGACCGAAACAACCTGGGAACGATATTGATGTGTACCTAGCTCCATTGGTGGAAGATCTAAAAACATTGTGGGTTCCTGGGGTACAGGTTTGGGATGCATACAAACGAGAGAACTTTACTTTGCACTGCTTGTTGTTCTGCACCATAAATGATTACCCTGCACTTGCTAACCTGTCGGGCCAGAGTACAAAAGTGCCAAGGCTTGCACTCACTGCCTAGACGATACTGAGAGTGTGGCTGAATCACTCCCGTAAAACCGTGTACATGCGTCACCGTAGGTTCCTTAGGAGGAAACATCCATACCGTAAGATGAAGAAACTATTCGACGGGACAAACAAAAACGGTTCAGCTCCAAGGCCTTTTAGCGGGAGAGATGTTCATGACTTTGTTAAGGACTTGGATGTTACACATGGAAAGGGACGTAAAGCAAGGTCGACCCGTGAGAAGAGCTTGTGGAAGAAGAGATCAATCTTTTAGGACCTACCTTACTGGGAGCACCTAGAAGTTCGCCACTGCATCGATGTCATGCACGTGGAGAAGAATGTCTGTGATAGCATAATTGGTCTCCTACTAAACATTAAGGGCAAAACAAAGGATGGTATCAACGCACGACTTGACTTAGTCGATATGAGCATAAGGCCTGAGTTAGCACCAAAAGAGACCGTTAAAGGTGGTACGTATTATAACCAACTTGTTACACTCACAAAGGCCGAAAGAACTGAATCGTGCGCTGCTTGCACGGTGTGAAAGTTCCGTCCGGCTACTCGTCGAACATGAAGAGACTTGTTTCAATGCAAGATTTAAAATTAATTGGCATGAAGTCTCATGATTGTCATGTGTTGATGACACAAATGCTCCCTATTGCAATTAGAAGTATTTTGCCAGTCAAGGTCCGAGAGACAATCACGAGGTTGTGTTATTTATTTAACACAATCGCTCAGAAGGTCATCGATCCCGAAGGACTAGATGCTCTACAGGCTGAGGTAGTGATGACTCTATGTAATCTTGAGATTTATTTCCCTCCGTCATTTTTCGATATCATGGTCTATCTCATTGTTCACCTTGTGATAGAGATAAAGATGTGCGGGCTTGTGTCCCTACGTAGCATGTACCCGTTCGAGAGGTACATGGGAATTCTTAAGTCTTACGTACGAAATCGATCTCATCCGGAGGGTAGCATTGTCGAAGGTTATGCAACCGAAGAGGTTGTCGAGTTCTACGTCGATTACATGGCTCAGGCCCAACCAATAGGTGTGCCTCGATCTTGCCATGAGGGGAGGCTCCAGGGTATCGGGACCATCGGAAGGAAAGCAATCACGCCTGATCCAGTTGCTTGTGCTCAAGCCCATTTCACGGTTCTACAACACATGGCTGTAGTGTCCCCGTATATCATCGAGCACAAGCAATGGCTAAGGCAAGAGAATCCAGCACGGCAGGAGTCTTGGATCACGAGACAACATAACCTTCAGTTCAACAATTGGTTCAAAGAGCGGCCCATCACTGGGAGCTCGTCATATGACACCCTGAAATGGTTGGTAAAAGGCCCAGCTTTTACAGTTGTCACATGGAAAGGATACGACTTAAATGGATACACATTTTACACGATAGATCAGGATTTGAAGAGCACAAACTGTATCAAACGGGTCCGCATAGATGCGTTCGCATCACTGGTCAACGAGGAGCACCTACTATGGGTTCATAGAGGAGATTTGGGAGCTTGACTACGTACTTTTCAAGATCCCGCTATTTCGGTGTCTTTGGGTCCACCTCCAGCACGTGAAGGTTGACAAGTACGGTATCACTACTGTGGACCTCGAACGCGTCGGATACAAAGATGAACCATTCGTGCTCGCAAACCAAGTTGTTCAAGTCTTCTATGTTACCGACCCGTCCAACAAGAAGCGCCATGTAGTTATTCAAGGAAAAAGGAGGATTGTCGGAGTTGAGAATGTAGTAGATGAGGAAGAGTACAATCAATTTGATGATTTGCCTCCTATCGGAAATGCCAGCATGGTCCAAGAAGAACAAACTGAGGAAGTCAGCTACACACATGTCGATCATTGTGAAGGGCTAATTTTCACTGTATAATTACAATGTGAACTTGTAAGCAAGTGCATGTATGCATAATAAAGTAATATTTCTGTACTTCTGTGTACCCATTACAATTACTTCTGTATTTATCTCAATTATTTTGTGTGCTTTGGAAAAACAATAATCTGCAATGTATAATAACAACTAAAAGTAATATTTTGTGTGCTTTAAAGACGGTTCTTAAAGAGCAGCGTCTGTGATATTTCATATCACAGACGGTTCGCAAACACAACCGTCTTTAATATTTAGCTATTACAGACGGTTATACTTAATAACCGTCTGTGATAGTTAATATCACAGACGGTTATTAAGTATAACCGTCTGTAATAAGTAAACATTAAAGACGGTTGTGTTTGAGAACCGTCTGTGATATTAGCTATCACAGACGGTTGTTTTTGAAAACCATCTGTGATATGTGCCTCTATATAACTTCTACACTGAAAACGTTTCGATCAGACTTCAAACCCTATGCACACTTCAAACCCTAACGCACTGATGGAGACCGCCGCCGCCTCCCCGAGCCGCGCCGCCTCCCTGAGCCCCGCCGCTGTCGACGATCGGTTTCGCCGGCAATGAGATTTGTGATTCTAGGGGATTTGTGCGGGATCTGAGCTTGATGGTAACACAGGATGCGAGGGCAATCTGTTTTAGACAGGTTCGGGCTCTCTCGGAGGAGATAATACCCTAGTCCTGTGTTCTTGGATATATGTGTCCTTCTCTTTTTCTTCTCCCTTCTCCCCTTATATGCTGGGGGAAGGATACATGATAGATGGGCGCCACCGGGCCCTGAACATAGTGGCCTGGCCGACATGTACTTTGTCCTTATTGCCCTGGCGCCTCGCCTTGGAGAGGTGGTTATGCTTTCCTCGACCCACGCCGCCGCCTGTCAGTTCCAGATCCGCAGCTCGGGCAAAGGTCAGCCGCATGCTTCGTTCTTGGCGGGTTCTTCAGCGTGGCGCGAAGCTTCCCGAAGGATCGGAGTTGCCTTGGGAACAAGTCGAAAACCTCCTCCGGCCCGTCGTGGTGCTTCCGACTCTGGCTTTCTACTCGCCCGTCAAGCCTGGTCGGGTGTAGGCCCCTCTTGCGGGACCCTCGTCTCGGACATCCCACAAGCAGCCCCAAGTGCTTTAGGATCGGATTTCCGCCTCTTATCCTGTCATAAGGATTATGCGGGAAAAAGATCGTAAAGAACTTGTAGTATGAAGCCACCGTGGTTGGTTAGCTCGTGGTCGAGTGGTACCCGCCGCTTCGCTTATTTGCTTGGCGCCGGCGACCGGCTTGTCGCTTCTACCGGCCCTCGGGGCGTACCATAGTCTTTTGGCTCGTGGTCGAGTGGTACCCGCGCTCGCTATGCGCGTGGCAACCGCTTGTCGCTCGGTTGACCCTCATGGGCGCACCGTAGTCTTTCGGCTCGTGGTCGAGTGGTACCGCGCCGTTTTCGGTCTTGCGCCAATCGGCTCGTCGCTCATTTGGCCTCATGGGGCGCAGAGTCTTTCGGCTCGTGGTCGAGTGGTACCCGCGCCCATTTTCGGGCGCCGACAACCGGCTCGTCGCTCTACCGCCCTCATGGGGCGCATCAGAGTCTTTCGGCTCGTGGTCGAGTGGTACCCGCGACCGCTGCGGTGCTGCAACCGGCTTGTCGCTCACCGGCCCTCATGGGGCGCATCAGAGTCTTTTGCCTTGGCCGAGTGGTACCCACACCCGCTTATGATGTGCGGCGATTGGCTTGTGAGACCCAACCGACCCTCATGGGGCATACCTTGGTCATCCGTAGAGTAATGCCTCGCGTTCGCTACACAAGACCGCCTTCAGACCCTCATGGGGCGATTCTCAAGACCGATTTAGTGAAAATCCTCCCACTGCACTCCAATCATGCTAGAAGAAGCAGGACC
Organism: Rhipidocladum racemiflorum; assembly: GCA_036346355.1. NCBI lineage: Eukaryota > Viridiplantae > Streptophyta > Magnoliopsida > Poales > Poaceae > Rhipidocladum > Rhipidocladum racemiflorum. The sequence goes on along the minus strand of CM070577.1, from coordinate 46,539,972 downwards.
AGCAATTGACCCCAAATTATGGGGCATACCGCTTGAGGATGTTCGAAAGTGCCCACCCCAAGCTTCCGTGGCGGCGGCGTTCGTGCCCATCATGGGGCGACTTTATCCCAAACTTCGAACTGCACTTGACACCTGGTCGCTTTATGCAACTCCACCTATCGGCCCAACATGGGGCGTGCCCTAGATCTGGCCCAGAATCGAAGCGAGGCCCTTGCTCTCCCTGCCAGAAGGCGAAAATTAAGGCTTGCTCCTTATAAATGAGGGAAAACTTGCTAGGCGAAGGTACCTCTGCCTCTTCCTCACCACAGCTTGAGAAACCTTAAGCCTTTTCTACGATTTGGGCGACTTAGGGTTTCTAATTTCGCGCCCAAGGCCCCGACGGTTCCTCCCTCCGTGTCTCCTTCACAGAGATGTCTTCCTCTTCGGGATCCTCGTCGCTGGGAGGTAGCACCGACCCTACGATCGCGGGTGGGATACCTCCATCACCACGACGTCCCGCTTGGTGGGACCGGTCAGCCGGCTTCCTTCCTCCGCCGGAGTTGATCTCTCACCGCCCGCCGCAGTGATCCTTACCCCACACCTCTGCAGAATGAGATTGTGGTGTTCGAGTCCTTCTTCAGGCCAGGATTTAGCGTTCTCGGGAGCGCCTTCTTCCGGGGCTCCTCCACTTTTACGAATCGAGCCGATTAATTTGAACTCCCAACTCGATTCTTCACATCACTATCTTCGTTTCACTTTGCGAGGTGTATCTTGGGATACGCCCTCATTTGGTCTAGTTCCGCGCCTTCTTCTTGCTCAAGCCTCATCTCAACCGGGCCGCTCCCACGTCGTTGGGGCGCTGCCCACCATGGAGGGCTCAAGAAGCAGATTTCGTTGTTCCTCAAGACCTCCTCAAAGGTTGGAGGCGGGAATGGTTCTATTGTGCCAATGTTGACCCTTTCCTCGCCCCTTCACGCCGCGCCCCTAAAGCTTCCCGATGCTGGAGCGACGCCCCGGATGGAGGCGGTTCGGCCCAAATCCCTGAGCTTCTGGCGTTGATTGATGATCTGAAGAACCGAGGGCTGACGGGTCCCGGGATCGCGATCAGCTTTGTGAAGCGCCGGGTGCAGCCCTTAAAGGAGAGAGTCCATTTGGGGTTCCAGATAACGGGCCTCAGGACCCCACTCGGAAACGGATACGTCCTTGTCGATGGAGGCGCTGGCAAAGACGTAGTTGATCTCTTCGTGCCTGGCACAGTGATCACCAACAGGGGTTGCCCTCATAAATTTTTGACGGCAAGGCCTCCCCCTCCTGTGAGTGCACTATTCTCTCGAAAAGTTGTTCCATGATTTCCTGACTGATGTGTGACTCAAACAGGGTGCGATCGTTCCTTTTTCAGGAACGCGTGTCCTTCCTCTCTGACGCTCCGGTCGTCGGCCTCTCTCGGCTGAAAAATGCTCAGGCGAAGCGAGTGGCTGACACCTTGGTCGACGAAGCCGCTACGGAATCGCGGAGGAGGTCGCCGGGTCTTTCATCACCGGCCTTCGACCTCCGATGCACCCGGATCACGGCTACGAGCCACAGCCTTTCTGGCCCAGGGTAGCCCCGCACGCAGCGCCGACTTCCCTCCGAGTGGTGCTGGTCTCGGATGAGACCTAGGATGAAATTCAAGAAATCCAAAAGGTATTCTTTGGGCGATCCTTGTCTTTTGTTACCGCCTGTCGGCCGAGGTGTCTTCCCTTTTGCCGATTCAGACTCGCTATGGATGTCCGGTGGAGGGTCTCTGAAAGGAGCCCCAGCGCAGCTTCCCCAAGGGGCCCCGCCGCGTCGGCTAGGTCACCCTCGCCGACCGCCGGGCGTCGCCACCGGTGCCGGGCTGACGGCCGAATCCATCCGGTGGTCCGTCTGGCCGACGAGATCGACCCGGCACCGTCTCCCGGAGTGGAGGAGGTGCCTCGAGAGCCACCGCCGCTCGGTCCTCTGCCGAAGCCCCCGAATCGGACCGTATGGTGGGAAGGGGGTTCCGACTGGAAAGGGATGGAAGAGGACGATGAGATGGAGAGAGCGGCTCGGACGGAGCTTTATGAGCTCACCGTCAGGTGTAGCACGCTCGTCAGGGTGAGTTTCTTGTCTTCAATTTGTTGCCTGCTGGCTTCTCCTCGAGATTACGCCTGCTTCCTAGGACATGGGGAGCGCTGAGCAATGGCCGCAATTTTTTCTAAGGTGCTCTCCCGAAGCTCAAGGAGCGAAGCGCATGCAGGACAAGCTCACGAGATCAGCGGACAGTGGAAAGAGGTCCACGGGATCGAGGACCAATGTATGGCGATCCGAGAGGAGAAGACGAAGCTTGAGCATATGCTCGAAGGTGAGATCCTCCCCTGGACTCGGTTTGGATGTCTTTTTGGATGGTTAGAGAGGATGATGACGCTCTCGTGTTTCAGAGCGCGACTCGACCGTTGCTGAGCTGAGAGCCCGACTGGAGGCTTCAGAGAACTCTGGCCTCAAAGCTCGAGTCAGCTTGGAGAGGATGCAATGAGTTGAAGGGTAAATTTCTTTGACTTGGGTTGAACATACTTGGCGCGGGTGTGCTCTTGATGGCCGCTTGACTTTGTTGCACGCAAGGAGAAGATGGTCGCCGCCGAACAGGGCTGGGCCCGAAGCCGCTGTCGCTGCGAGCCGCCCCGCACCTTCCTGCGTATTGAAGGAGTCAAGCCGGGCCAGGGGATGATGTTGTTCCGCTTTCTCCGAGGAGCCGACAGATCGAGCTTACGCCAAGGAGTCCGCGCCATGAGTGCGAACCAGGCATTGGCGAGTGGTCAAGTCTCATTATCCGAGAGTTGACCTCGAAGCCGTGAAAGAAGGTTTTGCCTGTGATGAAGACAAAGCCAACGCGCTCCTCGAAGAGGTCTCCAAGACATCGCAAGCCTTGTTAGAGAATCTTGAATTCGACTTCGATGTAAACCTTAATGCCGGTGCTCGCCTCCTTGTTTGAAATATTGTGTCTTCTCACTTGAATATAATTTGTCTCAGATTGTCCTCTGTGAGTGGGCTTCAGACCTCTTTCACTCTTTCTCCTTTGTCTGAGTTGCTAGAATATAGGCCTACAGCCTTTTGGATCCCGTTGCGCCTTTCTGGGTGGGTTTCAGCCGACTCGTTTGGCTCCTAGGCGCCAGGGTCTTGGCCCGTGGCTTTCTTGCCCCATACACGCTTTTCCGAGAGGCTGGCGTGCAGCTCTCGAAAGGCCGGGACTTACGCTGTGGCCACCTGGCTGAGTGGTTTAGCCCCAAGCTTGCGCTGCTTCCTAGCTCTCCAGCCCCCGGGCTTTTTCGCTTAATTTGAGCGAATTAAGCGGGAAGGCCGAATGAGCTTGAACTGCTCATGACACGTGTCTGGCGAAATGCCCCTTGATTTTGTTCAACGTACCGATCTTCTTTGGTACTCCGAACGAATTGTCAGTCTTGCGGCGTCGCTTCGTCTTTTGCGTTTTTGAATGGCGTCGCCTCGATTCCGGAGCCAGGTACATGTTATAAATGGGACGTCACCACCCTCGAGCGATCATCTCCTTCTTCTTCTTCTTCTTCCCAGCCTTCCTCCATGGCTAGCATGAGGAGATTCATTGGCCCCTACGCGGCATTCTTCCGCCAGCGATTCTTCGGGCTACTCCATAACTGGGAGGAGGCAGAATTTTGGGAGGAGCTCGACTTCGCCACTCTAGAGGCGGAGGAGGAGGAAGGAGCCGCCAGCAACGCCGCAGCTGGCCGCCTTGCTTTGCCGGAGATGGCTCCGGCTCCACGAGGTGGCCGAGATCATCCTCGAGATGATCGGCGCGAAGCGCCGCGACGACCTGGCCATCAGTCTATCGTCCGCCTCATACCGCCCCTTTGGGTGGTTGAGGACGAGATCCTAGCGGCGCTTATGTCGCGCTACAAGATCGCGTCGATCCCGACGACCTCTCTCCCGGCCTCCCAAATGCGTAAGGTATAAACAGAGCGTAGGATTGGCGGAGCCGCCCGCCTCCCCCTTTTAGCGAGAAAAGAAAAAGAAAGTCAAGAGTGTAAATTACTGATATTAAGGAATAAAAAGTGGAATCTTGCCCAATCTGTGCCGTCATGTTTATTCCGAAGTTTAGGTTCCGCCGATCAACTATTCTAGTCGGTTGCTCCAAAGGCGCAAGAACGAGGCGCTAGGGCACGAGCTTTTGACGGCTAGAAACTCTCGATCGTGCAAATCTCTGCTAGATTCTCGCGCCGCGAATTGTAGTCCCCGAGTGGTTAGTGCTTTCTACCCATTCCGTTATGCGTGTTGGTATAAACCGCCGAGTTTTGTGCTCATCGCGTTTTTATTTCCGTATGCGTTTTGTACCAGCCAGCGTCCAGGATTAGGCGTTACACCGGTCGAGTAATAACCACTCGGGACTACCATTACACAAGAGGGCTTCATAAAATATAAAGGGAATCACCATTTTATTCAAGATGTGAGAGTCGGGTACATAACTTATGCGTAGAAGCGACGGAGCTGTTCGGGCTCCAAGTATTCGCCAAAATTTCGCCGTCTTCACGCCTAAGTCGATAAGCACCCGGCCGACCGCCTTCTCCACAATGTACGGACCTTCCCAAATTGGAGAGAGCTTGTGCTCGCTTTTACGATTCCTTCTCAGGACCAGATCTCCTTCTGAAAAGGTTCTACTTCTGACATTGCGAGAGTGGTAGCGCCGAAGTCCTTGGAGGTACTTAGCCGACTGGATGGCTGCAACGTTCCGAGCCTCCTCGAGTTGATCAAGCTCCACCATTCGGCTTCCCTCGTACTCGGCTTCGTCAGAGTTCAACCCTCGTGGATTCGAACCCTAGTTCGGTCGGCGTAACCGCCTCGCACCATAGACCGTAAAAGGGTGTTTGGCCGCTGTTCTACCGGGAGTGGTTCTGAGTCCCCAGAGTACCGACAAGAACTCCTTCACCCATCTGGCAAGGTATGGTTTGAGGCGGTTGAAGATCCTGGCCTTAAGGCCTTGGAGGACCAGACCGTTGGCCCGCTCGACCTGCCCATTGCTTCGTGGGTGAGCCACCGAGGCGAAGCTGATCTTGATCCCGACGCCTTCGCACCACTCTTGGAATTCTTCACTCCTGAATTGGGTGCAGTTATCCGTGATGATCCGGTTGGGCACTCCGAATCTGACCACGATATCCTGGAAGAACTCCTTGGCCTTAACCGCAGTGATAGTGGCGACTGGTTTGGCTTCGATCCACTTGGTGAATTTGTCAATAGCTACGAAGAGGTAGGCGAAACCACCTTGAGCCTTCTTGAGCGGGCCCACTAAATCGAGCCCCCAGACTGCGAAGGGCCAAGAGATGGGGATAGTTTGCAGCTCCTGCGCCGGCAAGTGTGTCTGTCTTGCATAGAACTGGCAGCCCTCGCAGGTTCAAACGATCTCCTTGGCATCTGTTACTGCCGTTGGCCAGAAGAAGCCCTGTCGGTAGGCTTTCCCAACCAAGGCGCTTGATGCCGCATGATGGCCACACATCCCCGAGTGGATTTCTTGGAGCAGCTCTCTTCCCACTTGTCCCGAAACACACCGCCTAAGGACACCTGAGGCGCTCTTTCGGAAGAGCTCATCGCCCACCACCACATAGGACTTGGCTTGTCGGGAGATGCGCTCTGTCAGAGTGGTCGCTTCCGGGAGTTTGTCCTTCAGGAGGTAATCAAGGTACGGGGTAGTCCAGTCGGGATCGATGAGCAGGACCCCGGTCCCAGGATCCGTACTTGGCTCTCGTCGTTTTGTAACGGTTGGCTCGTGAAGATCTCATGCGAAGATACCACTCGACATCTCGCCCGAGTGGCTCCCGCTTAGCCAACTCGTCACCGCCTCATTATTGCGGCGGAGGACATGAACCAGCCTGCATCACAAACTTGCCTTCCAATTCTCGGACTTGCCGGGCAAGATGCCGCCATGGTCTGATCCACGCACGACCAGTCCTTCAGACTTGGTTCACCACCAATCGAGTCGCCCGAACCGCCACCGCCGTCGGATTCGAGTGATGTGGTGATACGGAGCCCATGGATGAGAGCCTCGTACTCATGCGGCATTGTTCGAGGCCTGAAGTGAATCAAGGACATACTTCAACCTCGTCGCCCTTAGGCGAGATAAGGAGAATTCCCGCCCCTGCTCCTCCAAGCATGAGAGATCCATTCAAGTGCATGATCCAATATTCGGCTCTTCTTCCGCAAGGGAGCCTCGATTCGGTCCACTGGCCGTAAAGTCGCCAAAGCCTGGGACTTGACGGCGGTGCGGCTTGAATGAGACGCGTCGAAGCTCCAAGCTCGGCTGCCCACTTTGAAATTCTTCCAAAGAGCTTCCCGACACGGAGGACCTCTCCCACGGGAAAGAAGTCACTACTGAAATCGAATGTCCTTGGAAATAATTCTTCAGCTTCCATGACGAGATCAAAATGGCATACAACAGCTTCTGGATTTGAGGATATCGCGTCTTGGATTCGCCCAGCACTTCACTGACAAAATAAACCAGGCGTTGCACGCCGTAGCGGTGTCCCGATTCTTCCCGCTCCACAACTATCACGGCGCTGACTACATGAGTTGTCGCCACTATGTAGAGCAGGAGAGGTTCACCTTGCACCGGCGAGACTAGAATTGGAGGGGTGGAGAGGAACACCTTGAGCTCTTCAAAGGCTTGCTGCGCCTTCGCTGTCCATTCAAAGCGGTCCTGCTTCTTGAGGAGCTTGAAGAAAGGCATTCCCCGAACTCCCAACCTGGAGATAAACTCGCCAAGCGCTACCATGCACCCAAAGTGAGCTTTTGGACCTCTTTTTGGTTGGTAGGCGGGGCCATCCTCATGATGGCCCCGATTTTCTCCTGTTCGGCTCAATCCCGCGATGAGAGACAATGAACCCGAGTAGCTTCCTGAGGAAACTCCGAAAACACACTTCTCGGGTTTAGCCTCATCTGAACGCCTCGACTTGTGAACGCCTCGGCCAGATCGTGAGGTGAGGCTGTCTTCGCCTCGCTTTGACCACTATATCATCCACATAAGCTTCCACGCTAAGGCCCAAGCTGATGGTGAAAACATCACCAGATCGCTACCGATAAGTCGCGCTGCCGTTTCTTCAAATTTCAAACGGGCATGGTGATGTAGCAATATGCTCCGAACGGGTGATAAACGAGGTCTTCTCGCAATCCTCCTCTCGGCCGGATCTCGATGATAGCCTGAGTAGGCGCCCGTAAAACTAAGTAGTTGGGATCCGCAGTGGAGTCTACCACCCGATCAATACGGGGAGACCAAAGGGATCTTTCTGACAAGCCTTGTTGAGGTTGGTGTAATCAACACACATGCGCCAGCCTTTTATTCTTCTTCCGACAAGGACAGGTTTGCCAACCAATGGGTGATACACTTCTTTGATGAGCCTCGCGGCTAGCAGCCTTGTAATCTCCTCCCGATGGCTTGCTCGGCAATCTTGGGCGACCGCCGCAGCCTTTGCTTGACTGGCCTGGCCGATGGGTCTACATTTAACGCGTGCTCGATCACCTCCCTGGAACTCCGGCATGTCCGACGGCTTCCAGGCGAAGACGTCTTTATTCGCTTCGCAGAAAGTGACGAGCACGCCCTCCTATTTGTCCTCGAGCCCTGTCCGATCAAGGCGGTTCGCGACGGATCGGACGGGTCGAGGAGGATTCTTTGGTACCTTCTTCGGGCCGATCCGGTTTCGCGCTTTGCGGGTGGGGCGCCGCCTTCCGGCTTCGGAATCCGCTTCTCGCCGGATCCTCCCGACCGCTTGCGCCTCCAGGGACTCGGCCATCTCGCAGCCTTTCCTCGTCACAGAAAAAGCGCTTCATGTCACCGCGTAGAGCAATGATACCACTCGGCCTCGGCATCTTCAATGTCAAGTACGTGTAGTGGGGTACTGCCATGAACTTGGCCAGTGCCGGTCTCCCCAAGATGGCATGATATGCTGTTGCGAAATCTGCCACCTCGAAGCCAAGGTTCTCTGTCCGGTAATTCTCCCTCGCGCCGAAAGTGACCGGCAGAGTGATTTGTCCGAGTGGTGTCGCTGAAGTTCCCGGTATGACACCGTGGAAAGGCGACGATCCGCGCTTTAGCTCTGACCGTGGAATCCCCATATCGTCAAGGGTTTTGACAAAGAGGACATTGAGCCCGCTCCGCCGCCGATCAATACCCTCTTGAGCTTGATGCCACGAACGACGGGCGCCAAGACGAGAGGATATCTCAGGGAACGGACGTGATCCAGGTGATCCGAAGCGGTCGAGGTTATCGCGCCTCGGACCAGCGTACATATTAGGTGTTTCCGGCGCACCGTAGATGTCCCGGCGGTGAGCTTTGCTTCCGCTTGGACTCATATGCAGCCGAGCCCCGAATATGTAGTTGAGCTCGAGATCGGCTTCCGATAGTCCTCCTCGGCCGGGAGGTGCCTTGTTGGCGGCGTGCCCACTCGGACCTTGTCCACCTGCTTCTTGCTCTCGCGGCGAACCTCTTTAGGGTGAAGCGATCCTTGGCGGCATGCCTCCTTCTGATGGAAAGGGCAAAGTGAGTTCATAACCTTATCATATCCATCCTCTTTGAGGGCGCGAGGGTGAGTTGGTGCAACCGCCACTGCCTCTTCACCCTTGGCGCTTCTTTTCTTTCCGCCGGGGTTCACTGATCCTTCCTCGCCACGCCTGCTCCGCCAGGGCCTCGGAGGCTGAAGCGTAACGGTCCGTTAGGGTGAACAGCTCCCGGACCGACGTCGGTGGCTTCCGGGACATCTTCTTGATGAGGTCGGGGTCGCTGACTCCCTTCTGGAAGGCAGCTATCACAATCGCATCTGTGACATCCCGAACGGTGCTTTTCCTGTGCATGAAGCGCTTGACGAACTCCCGGAGGGGTTCGTTCCTCCTTTGGTGTAGCTGGTATAGGTCCCAAGGGTGCACAGGCGCTCGTAAGTGCCTTGGAAATTTGAAATGAACTGCTCACACAGATCTCCCCAGAATCTATAGAGTTCGCTGAAGTCCGATGAGCCATGCTTGGGCCAGGCGAGAGGGTAACCGGTAAGTAGTTTGCCATTACTGATCCTCTGCTGCCCTCGATCGCTGTGAGCATATACTTGTAGCCAAGCCTCCGGTCCTCTCACCGTCGAACCTAGTGATGCCTTTAGGATTAAATCCATCGTGCCAAACCACTCGGCGTAGGTGAGGGGTAAACGCGAACCCCTTCGATGACCCGCGACACCCTCCGGTGATGATCGACGCGTGGAGGATCGCGCTTGGCGTGCCAGCGATCTCGCGGAAGGATGCCGTAGCGTTCATATTAAATCGGCTTGACGGCATTGTTCCTCCTTTCGGTCGCGGCGCTGGCGCCGAGGTCTGAACGGAGGTCGCGTTGATGCCGTGGTCGCAAGTCGCCTCCGCTGGGTAGAACATGATGTGTCTGGCGGGCTTCCCGACCGACCGGGCCGCTGGCCGCCTGGTCCTCACCGATCACGTGATGCCTCCTTCGCCGGGCCGGGTCGGTTTGGGCTCATTGGATTGTTGCCGCCGCTACCATGGCCTTTACTTGGGCCATGATCGGGCAATCGGATCACCCGCCTCAAAGATAGGGTCGTGGTATCCAGGAGTGTCTTGGAGGCGACGATATTCTGTGTGGGGTACGAAAACAGCCTGGTCCCCATCTTGGCTTGCGTAATGTCTTCATTGACAGCCCGGCGCGTCCCGGAGTACGCCGCCGTCGAGTTCATTGCTCGGCCACCTTCCAAATCGGGCGGCGAGGTGTCGAGGCGCCGCTGCGAATCCGCCCGCGAGCCCTCGACACGCCAGACTCTACGGAAATTCCAGCAGCTCTCTAGGCTTTCTTCCGACTCGGCCGAGCTGGGTGAGCCTGGAGAAGATAAATCCAGCGCTCGAAGTGCCGAGTGGCTTAGCGACGAACCCCCACCATTCGCACCTCGGCGTCTTCGAGTCCGACTCCCAGGCCGGAATGGGCCTTCGGTTCCCCACTCGGCATTTTAGAGCACGAGACAGGGGGACCCTCCGATCGGCGTGGAAGTCATGGCGATGGCTCGCCGGAAACCTCGCCACGCCGCAAAGACGGTTTCTTAGAGAGGAAAGGCTTCCGAGGTCGTTGGAGATGAAGGTCAGGCTTCCGAAACGGAAGACCTGGCCCGGGAAGAAGGTTGTGGAGGCTTCGCTCGTCGTAGCCATCAAGCTTGACGAAGATCTTGACACAAGCCCCTACCTGGCGCGCCAACTGTCGACGATCGGTTTCGCCGGCAAGGAGATTTGTGATTCTAGGGATTTGTGCGGATCTCGAGCTTGATGGTAACACAGATGCGAGGGCAATATGTTTTAGACAGGTTCGGGCTCTCTCGGAGGAGATAATACCCTAGTCCTGTGTTCTTGGATATATGTGTCCTTCTCTTTTTCTTCTCCCTTCTCCCCTTATATGCTGGGGGAAGGATACATGATAGATGGGCGCCACCGGGCCCTGAACATGGTGGCCTGGCCGACATGTACTTTGTCCTTATTGCCCCTGGCGCTCTACGTCTTGGAGAGGTGGTTATGCTTTCCCCGACCCACGCCTGCCGCCCTGTCAGGTTCCAGTATCCGCAGCTCACAAAGGTCGCCGCATGCTTCGTTCTTGGCGGGTTCTTCAGCGTGGCGCTGAAGCTTCCCGAAGGATCGGGAGTTGCCTTGGGGAACAAGTCGAAAACCTCCTCCGGGCCCGTCGTGGTGCTTCTGGACTCTGGGCTTTCTACTCCGTCCGTCAAGCCCAGTCGGGTGTAGGCCCCTCTTGCGGGACCCCCTGCCTCGGACATCCCACAGCCGCCGTCTCCCCAAGCACCGCCGCGGCGTTGGCGCCTCCTCCCCCGGCGAACGCGCGAGGTCCCCCGACGGCTGCGCCTCCTCCTCCCCCGACGACGTCTCCTCCTCCATCACAAGGTTGGTCTACTTCTCCCCTCTCATGACAGTGCAAATCTACCTACACTAAAAAGATTTTCATTGGTGGTTGAAAGAGCCATCTTATGGATAGGCTTACTGATTTGTTCTCTTTTCTTGATGCCAATGACAAATTGAGGGGATAGGGAGCCATAATTGTAACACCCCGGCATCTAGCATGCCCGAATGCTACCAAACATAGGCTAAACAACATCTAAATATCATAAATTAAGATAAATTACAACAAAGGAGTAAATGCTAAAACCGAAAATTTCGGCAGCATCTTCTTTGTTTTACCATGAATTGAAGCAACAACAATATGATCACATGATGTAGTATAAAGAATGACATCTAAATCATCAATAATAAAGGTTCTAGCAACAGTATAAGACTAGAATAAAGGTTCTAACCATCTCATGAGCCAAACGAAGTAAATGTGGAAACCAAGCACACAAATTAACCATCACAATTAAAGGAAGGAACATGTCATGGTTTATATGTGTGATGCTAAGTGATGACGTGTGACTAGCTCCCTTTCCCGCATGCCGGTTTCATGGTACCTAAGAAAACAACATAAACACAAGCGTGAGTTCATCACTCAGCAAGTATATTGCAATGGAACAAGAAAATACATTTTAATACCTTCATCACCACTTTTCATATACGACATCATACACATCTCATATTCATAGCGTAAGCATATCATTGACATCATCATATATCATCATCATATAACATCCTCATATAATGCAATGCAATGCGATGCACATATCTCCTGGAAACTCATACCGGTATGGTTGAGTACACACCCGTCGGTGTGCACCCTCTCCCCCCTTCCATCCCGAAGATGGAGGGTGCCTACTCCTCGCTTCCATAAACCGCGGTGGATGGAATCACGATGTAGGACTTACTCAATGGCTCTCCGGAATAGTCATAACTTTCTCACCGACCTTCCCCGGACTAGTTATGACTTTCTCACCGCCTGGGCCATGTATCATGCCATGTATGCAAATATGCCAACATCATATTTAACTTGTACATTAACACATGGCATCACAACATAATAGACCGTAATCATCATATCAATGGCAAACATTAAAGCATGGCATGTGAACACATCATAAATTCAATTGCAACTCATCAAAACTAGCAACCCACAACTCGCTACCCATTCCAATACACTTGCCTCAACCACGGGCGACGGATTGGCGAGAAGTAGAAGGCACTCCCGGGGTCACACCACCTGCACATAGGTACCACACACTCACAATCATGTCCACAAAACAGTAAGCAAACCCTTTTCTACCCCGACATCGCAAACTACTTGCTAAACCCAAAAACAGAGGTTCGGTCCCGTCGGGACAGCAGCCTTCCAAAATGCATAACTCGGGTTCTAAGACTCCGAATCGAATAAACGAGTACATCCTCGCGTAGCTTAGGAAATTTCCTACCTTTTTCTAAGTATACAGAAAGACTGATTCGACTCTAAAGTTGTTTAATCTACAAAATATCGTGATCTGCTCCAATCACGTCACAGATTTTAATACGTTCGGCAAAACGAGCATAACTTTCAAACGGCTGGGCGGAATTGGACATTCTTTATACCCACTGAATGGTGTTAAAATTACCTACAACTTCTTCTACAGCCGTACGACCAAATTCCGACTCTAAATTGGCGAACACCCAAACCCTAGGTTGACTGCTCATGCTGCCCGAAACAGAGAATGTGGAAAACTCAAGATTCCATCTAATCTACCCAACTAAAGCACCACCAATTGATCTAAAAACATGATAATAACCCTTAGAACAGTACCTAGACCAACCTCAAGGATCCCCGTGGCCATACCTTTGCCCGACGAATGAAAACCCAATGGATCTCCTCCCGGTTCGCGCGATCTCCTTCCTCGCTCCAAATCCACCGGATCTCCTCGTCGCGGAGCGCTCCAATGGATGGTTCTTCGAGGTGTTGAGGTGGAGAACTCCCCTAGGGGCAGCAAGGGAGGTGGAGAGGTGGTGGAGAGGTGGTGGCGCAACGGGGAGCAAGGGGGAGGTGGAGGCGCCACAAGGAGGAGGTGGGGAGGTGAGGGGGTGGCGGCTAGGGCCTTTGGGGCGCAAGGGCAGGGGTGGGGGCACACAATAGGGCAGGGAGAGGCCCCCAAATAGGATTCCCACTCCTAAATGGACTCAAACTCCTCCCCATCAAGGCCCACGACCCTTCCCCTTAGGCCAAAAACTCTCCGGAAAGGCTCAAACTCCCGGAAACGGCCCGAAAACGCTATTAACCTCCATACCTTATGGTTTTAACCTTAATTTCACATTTCATAATGTTTTTGACCTCAACATTCACATTATATAAGGTTACGACACTCCGTGGTGTCACAATAATGTTGGTGAATTTCAAATGCATAAAAACCTTAGTTATTGCATACTAAAAATGCAGCATGGATATTACTGATATATGGTACCTTAGTTTCACAATTCTGTCACCTAAATGACACAGAGAACACATATGCTACTGATAAATGGTACTACAATAGCTGTTGACGATAAGCAACATCTAAATTTATATAATGACCTCCATCTGGGATATGTTAAATGCATTTTATGTTCTGCTTTATTTAGCACAAAATACACCAGAATGAACACCTATTAGAGGTGGAAAATCTTTTAAGTTTACATAGTAATAACATGAATACAAGGGATCCAATCTCGCAGCAACGGGATGAGGAAGCTTTTGGAAAAAGTGCGAGGCGATGAGTAATGGAATGTGGACGGGAGAGAGAATCCTGAGATTTTGGGATTCTCTCTCCTATCCCTAAAAATAGGTAACGGGATGAGGAAGCTTTTGGAGCTTGCTTGTTTCCACTGTAGCGTACGGATTCCTCATTTTTTCGGATGAGTAATGGGTTTAGAAACTTTGTTGGAGTTGCTCTTACAAACAGAAATATTTGCAAGGTCCATCAGTATATACCATGTTTTGAGCATCAATTACATTGGATTGATGGTTAGTGTAGATTTCTTTAGCCTGCAAATCTTCCTTCTCTTCCTGTCAATGATTAAACACATAAGCAAAAAGATGCATATTTATTCATTTGTAAGACTTGTATGCAGATTCAATAAAGCCTTTCTATACAATTGTGTCACATGCAATTTGCTTATTTTTACTCAACCATATGCATTTATAAGACTTGTATGCAGATTCAATAAAGCCTTTCCTACTGTATCCATATTTATTCTCGATCAACCATATGCATTTATTCATTATCATTCACGTAATGTATTATCTCTTATCTTTTAAGACATATTAAGTCATTTTCTCTCTTACCTTTCTCAATTTTATGACAACATTAATTCCTGTAAAGTTAAAATACGCCTTATATATATTTCCAACAGAGGGAGTATATTGTTTTGTTTTGACTTGAGTTTACAATAATCAGAATAGACTTCAAAAATACGGAAAGAGTAGACGTAGACAACAAGCATTTGGTAGGCTCGCTAGCCATCCGTGGAGTGAATTTAGCTTTTACTAGTAGTTGAAATGTTTAGCTTAGCCCCCCCTCAATTATATGGCTTTGATCTTTCATTACGTGCAACTATCTCTTCTAATTGATTCCCACCATAGGCCCAATTGAAGGATGTGATGAGCCGGGGAAAGTCAAACCAACTCGCGCTCCAAGAAAAGCAAACACAAGGCCAACAGGCCGATATAGCATCACAACGATCGATCCGAAAGATGGGTCCCCTACCGGATGTAAAAAGGTAGTGAATGCATTACGAACAATGTGCGGGATAGTTGCACGCGAACGGGTCCCCATCACATGTACCTCCTGGAAATCGCTGACCGACGAGGGCCGCAACGACCTGCTTACAGAAATCCTTTCATCGTTCGATATTCCAGAAGAACTCGAGGCCCCAGTGCGACAGTATGCACTGCTAGTGGCAGGAAAGGCGTGGAAGACTTTTAAGAGCACACTTGTCAAGGAATACGTCAAGAAGGATAGGACTCCCTACTCTAAGTATGGGTTCATTAGTGAGGACTCATGGCGGCGTTTTGTTCAGTTGAAGACGACAGATCAATTCTTGCTTGAAAGCGAAGCACACAAGGCCCTGCAGGCAAGGAACACCCACCCACACAGACTCGGCACCGCTGGCTATGCGGGGAAGAGGATGCAATGGGATAGGGAGGACGAGGAGGACTCCCCGCCATTTGCATCGATTGTTGACCAGCGCGCCAGAGACTGGCTAAGATCGAGGTCATGTGCCACGCCATCCGGCACCATCTCCTTTACAAACCTTGCGGACGAGGAAGTCTGCCAACATTTGGTAAGATATCGAACCACCATTTTGGTACGTACTTAGTCCCTAACTTCATAAGTGAAATAACTTGCTGGGATCTTGCAGTCGAGTTGAGTGCACAATCTTCCGGTGGATCTTTTTTCCCAAACAGGAGAGAGATGCACTCTCCACAGCATTGGGAAACAAGGAACACCCTGGTCGCACGCGAGGCAAAGGGGTTTTCGTTCCCTGGAAAACGGGTTTCGAAGACACTCACATGTACCGGAGTAAGAAGAGAGGTAGAGACGAGCGCGAGAAAAAGATTGTGAAGGATCTTGAGGACAGGCTGAGAGGAGAATTCAATGATAGGATAAGAAGCCTCGAGGAAAGGCTCAATGCTCAAAACACACAGCATGTGGAAGCCCAAGGGTTCAGCCCCACTACACGTAAGAGCAGCTGTGCATCCGCCCCTGACCAGGGTCAACACGACGGCAAATTCCATGTCTGTGACATCAAGGTATACTAATTTAGATCTCTTAAATGCTCCATAGATATATCTTTTGGGCACATTAGCTAATTGGGTACCGTTGTGTAGGAGCCCACCCGGTGCAATCTCCATGTGAGAGTTGCCAATTGCTCCCCTCCTACACAGGCTGCTTGGGGCCTCGCGTATCCATCCACTGAAGGGGCGATGGTGCATGGTACCCTGCTAGCGCCGGGTTTCACGAAGGTCAACGTGGACGGCGTTCATGACATTTTCAAGATCGTCACGCTACAATTGCCGCCAAATGACGAGGTTCAGACACTGGGGGATGTCATTGGCACATTCATCCAGTGGCCCAGCAGCGACATCTCCCTAGGCATCCATCCTCCACCAGAAATACCTCTACTTCCTCCACCAGAAGTACCTCGACCAGAAATACCTCTACTTCCTCCACCAGAAATACCTATCCTTCCTCCACCACAAGTACCTCCCTTCGACTTCGACTTTGACTTTGATTGCTCTCCCCTCCCCTCGTCTCCCTTGAAGATTTCCTGTCAAAGAAAGAAAGGGAAGGGCAGAACGAAACAGATAGTGAAGGCCTTGGACTATCCGATTGCCCCGTTGGCCCGGTTATTCAAGCTAGGAGAGCCTTTACTAACGGAAGATCGCATGAAGACATGTACTTACTGTTGCAAAAGCCTGCAAACTTATTACATGAGAGAAGCTAACAAGCCAGAGACAAAACGTACAACAAGTATCATGGTTCGCTACAAGCCTAAGCATTTGTTCAATGAGTCATCGGGGGGCTTCTTCGAGGTCGGCTTCCAGGACCTGTTCGATCTCTTCAACCTCGACGCCCTCGACGCCTCGCTCTTAAGATGCTGGACATTGTGAGTGTGTCTTCCCTGTAATACCGATAAATGTCATATATATATAACCATCTATGAAGTGACCCCTTTGCCTAACTTTTGTATATATAGATACATGATACGCGAAGCGAGAAAGAACAATAGATCGGTGGGTTTCCTCGACCCACTCTTAGTCTCGCAGCAAACAATAAACCAAGATGCAAAAGCTGTAGAGGAATACATGCGACATGCCTTGGATGCTCAAAAAGATAAAAGTTTCATACTTTTACCCTTTAACCCAGGGTAAGTGCTGCCCGACTTGCTATACTCTCATTTGTAATGTGCACACAATACTTTGGTGCTATTCACCATGGCGACATACCTATGCAGGTTTCACTGGGTTCTAATTGTAATTCATCTGGCCAAGAACCGGGTTATTTACGTTGATTCCTCACATACCGGCAACCACGACTTGAAACCTATCGCACTGTTAATCACCAGGTAACCACGTTGTTTAAGGTGCTTGTTGCTCTTGGAATAGCCGAAGCTAACCTATTGAAATCACGTAGGTCGGTTAAAGCTTTGCGAGATCCTTTTGTTAAAGGCGAGGATAAAGCGTTGCAGCACGATTTTAAGTTTCCGGTTTCTTCTATACAGTATAATCCTATATCAAACTCCGTAATAATGATTCTGGAATTAAGCAATTCTATTTTTGCAGTGCCACCAACAGGGACAAGGCAATAACCGATGTGGATTTTATGTTTGCCATAACATGCATCTCCTCGTCAATGCAACACAAATGAATAACGATAAAACTTCGTTGAAAGACAGGGAACTGGAGGCCATTCGAGGAAAACTTTCTTTTTTCCTAGTTACTGAAGTCATTAGTAAAAAAGGCGAGTTCTACGCAGGTGTCTAACTGCAAGAGTTAGGTTTTTCTCTGTATTGCCACTTGTACTGTTTTAATTTATGAAACTTGTGCTGCAATTTGTGAAACTTGTGGACACAGTTTTTCTCTGTATTGCTTAACGCAGGTATTGTATTATAGTTCTTACAAATGAGTTCCGGTACTTCACATTTTTTCAGTTTATTTGCTGAAATGGATGTACTGATAGTGCTTGTGATGATCTGTGATAGCTGAAATGGATGTAATGTCTCTGTGTATCTGATGATCTGTGAATGGATGTAATGATGCTTGTAATGTCTCTGTGATCGCTGAAATGGATGTAATAATGCTTCTAAACATTGATTTATACATACACTTGTAGACCATCAACAGAAGAAGTTTTCATAAGCTGGGAACAAAGGGTTCGGCTCTCCGGCAGCAGGTGATCACTTCGCCGCTACTTTTAAATCCCCAATTTTGGATGTCCTCTTCTTATTTTTGTGCTATATGTGTATTTGGAATCGTTTGAGTAGATGCCCATCTCAGTTGAAGGGGCCATTTAAAAAAAAACTTATAAGTTTAGTTGTTTCTATGGCAATTATTTGTTGATTAGTTTGTTCCAACCAGGATCGCTCTTGACTTTGATTATGAGTGACTGGATTCTAAGGTATCCAATTTGATTAGAAGCGACTTTGTTCTAAGGTAATATCGTATATAAATTATGGAAATTTGCTAGGATAAAATGCCTTCTATGCTAATTTTGCGATCTATGGACCAATTTTTCCGATGTTACTGCAAGCGCAACAAACTTTGCAAGATGTAGGTGTGCTTACTATTAGTACAAACTAACAACATATTTCCCTTATTTTACATCCTTTACCTTTTTGACATGGACTCTTAACTAATGAAACTGATTTTTTTTTCATTTGCAACTTGCAGGTGTTGGATAGTGGGTTTTACATAGGCTAGGCTCCTACATTATAGATTACCGTTTTCATTCCAATGCTTGCATGCTGAAAGAATTGATTAGTCTCATGGAAAGAGAGGAAAAACGACTCTGAATCCAATCCTGATCTCTGCCCAATAGGTAACTGTACCTTTTCCTTGAAGGAGATCTTGATTATTCTGTACAAGTCTTAAAAAATTGGTTCGATTTCCTATTTTAGAGCATTTAGATTTATGATAAATGTTTTGATGCATATTTATTGTAAAAATATCAACACAATTGGTGGTTTATAATTATGGACATATAATAGAATGCTTCTGCTGGTTAGGTCACCTATTTTCATCTTTTTGATGTTTTACCCTGGTGGAGATTTTATCTTTTGGGGATGAGTGCTGACAGTGTAAACAAGTGTGCATATACAAGAATTTTTTTACTATACTATGAGCTGACATGAATCCATCTATGCAATATTAGTTACTAACATGAATTCATCTATACAAGAAACTCGATTGCAATATTAGTTGCTGACATGAATTCATCTATACAGTGTAAATAAGTGCCGCTACTTTGAAGGAGAAGTTTGCGAAGCTGATTATAGCTCATCTTCTTGGCTCACCTGATTATAGCTGCATGCAGTTTGCGTAGTATATATAGCTACATTGCAGTTTGCGTGGACATTTTTTCAGTTTATTTGCTGAAATGGATGTAATGATAGTGCTTGTGAATGAATCCCAATTGCTAAATGAATCCCAAATCTGTGATCGCTGAAATAATGCTTCTGTCTAATAACTGTAATGTAGCTTCTGTGTTATGTCTGTTTCAGAGGGCATGGCTAGCATTTCCTGAGGCTAGCCAATAAACAGAAAACGGTCTATGTATGAAAACCATATCACAGACGGTTCTTATTTGTGAACCGTCTGTGATACATTATCACAGACGGTTCACAAATAAGAACCGTCTGTGATATAAATATCACAGACGGTTCATACAGGTGGACCGTCTGTGATAGTTTATATAACACAGACGGTTCATACACTAAACCGACTGTGATATCTACACTATCATAGACGGTTGGTATAAGGAACCGTTAGTGATAGGATCTATATCACAGGTTGATCTTATTACAATCCGTCGGTAAATTTAATATATCACAGACGGTTGTAAATAAGAACCGTTTGTGAGATTATTATCACAGACGGTTTATAAAACCGTCTATAAAGTGGCTCTATTATCACTGACCCATTGTTAGAGACGGTTCACAAAGCCGTCTCTGATGATATATGTGAACCGTCTCTGATAGAATTTTCTGTAGTAGTGTGCTTTTATTGTAAGGGTTTTATACAGTTGCCCCCTTGGGATTGAGAGTTGTTCTCTACCCCTTTGTTCTTATGAATCCTTTTGATTGTAGAAACATGTCTACTTTTGTGTGATTCAGTAGACATCGATCAATGTGTGTGGTTCAGCGAATTAATTTGTCATAGGTTGTTATTTTTACAACGGTTAGCCATTGGCTCGTCAAGTAGCACAAATCAATTTATCTTGTCTACTTGTAGCTAATTATCCCCAACAATCGTATGTCTAGAAGATCGGGCACCCACAGTATCAAGTGGCCCATTTAGGATGGCTTCTGGCTTTTCCCAGTGAAAAGGTAAAGCCGAAGACATCCCAAATGGGGCCATTGTCTGCACTCTGCACTCTATAGAACAAGGCACTAGATATGGTTGAAGCGGCTTCGATAAAAGAGTGGACCTGCGAACTTGAAGAGAATCTCTATACCGCACAAGACATGTCCGGTCACCAGTCCTAACCACGCCCACACATCCCTATCATAACGGGCCATGCTGGCATGGCTATAATTACGGCCGGGCCAGATAGGGCATGGCCCGGCACAACCCACGGCCTGTTTAGCCCGTTTATTTGAAAATATAGCCATTTTTAACTATTGGAGGATTAAAAAAAAATTCAAAATTCTAAAAAAATCCCCATTTTCCCCTATAAATAGTGCAGAACACCCTTCATTTCCCCACTAGCAAACTTGCAATCTCCTCTCTGCATTCTCTTGTAAAAATTCTCTTGCTTTTGGTGATAATGTGGTAAAATTCAAAATAGATTTGCCAAAAATAAAAAAATTCCAAAATTTGGATTCCAACTTCTATCAAGAAATCAAGGTAAGAATTAATATTGATTTAATTTTTCTGTTTTATTATTATTTTCAATGAGATAAAATTAATAATAGCGCAATTATTTCTTGCAGTTTTATTCATGGAGAACTAGGATTTTGCATCCCTCCCATCTTTTGATTTCGAGATTTCACCCAAGGAGCTTCTTGCATCCTATCAAGCTGAAGAAGCTACAGTACATGTACCATCCTCAGGCTCTACAAGCGATACTGTGTCGGCAGCAGCGGGGCAAAACGATCAAGACGTAGTACATCGGGAGTTTGGGAATATTTCGAGCAGATTTTTGAGACATCAGACAACGTTTAGAGCAGGTATGCTATTTGTAAATATTCTAAGCATAAATTAACTACAAATTATTTAGGTGTAATGGGGCACTTGAAGAGACATGCTGAGAGCTGTAGAAAAAAGGGAAATAGCTATCAAACAAACGTAGCTACAGTACAACCCCAACGGTATTGTACGTCATTGGGACTACAATCTCTTTATAATTTGGTGAGTCACCAGCATTTGAAAACTATATTAAGATCGCTTATAATCCTAGGTTTTCTACAGTTCTAGATAGACAACAACTAGAAATCTGATTAAATACTTCAATAATTATCGTGGTAAGCTAAAAGAGCTATCTAATACATGTACTTTTTCTGTGTCTTTGACATCAGACATCTGGAGTGGTAGAGTTAGAGAGGATTACCTTAGTTGCTCATTACATGAACAATAACTGGCAACTAGAGAAGAGAATTATAGGATTCAAATTAATTGACGTAGCACACACTAGTAAGAATATTGCTGATTGTATTATAAAAGTTGTGGAAGATCTTGGCCTCACAGATAAAATTTTGCAATAATGTTAGATAATGTTGTAGCAAACACTTCTGCAATGAAAATTCTTACTCCACTTTTTAATAAATATGTCAATCTTTCTTGTTACATCAGCGTTGTGCTTGCCATATTATTAATTTTATAGTTAAATTTGGTTTGAAGACTTCAAACCTGTATATTGTAACTTTTCACACTACAATATCTTTCTTAAATAATTCTAGTTAACAATTAGTAGTATATATGAACTATTGTGTT
The DNA here is from genome assembly GCA_036346355.1 of Rhipidocladum racemiflorum. Lineage (NCBI taxonomy): Eukaryota > Viridiplantae > Streptophyta > Magnoliopsida > Poales > Poaceae > Rhipidocladum > Rhipidocladum racemiflorum. The sequence goes on along the minus strand of CM070577.1, from coordinate 46,518,365 downwards.
GCAGTGGATGTACATCCACGTAAGTTTAGATTGGATATGTGTCGGGACCCGAATTTGCAAATCCGGACCCTCTGTGTATTCAGCACTAGTCCAGGAACGCGCTAGAGCACACAGTCTTAACATCGGTAAATATCACAAATCATACCACTCGATACTAATAAAGTACTTTAATTAAATAATCAAACTGGTTGCTCGACCTTATGGTCAAGTTACAAATATACGCCACGCAGGGCGAAACTTAATAAGAGAGAAATAATAGCAGTGGAAAATAAGATAACATCGTGGCGCCATCCAGTATACCACAGGCAACTGACTGGGCTCGCTCCCTAAGTAGACGGTTCCTCTTGGAGCTCCTCCTCCAAAGCTGGTGTAGTCTCCTCCTCAACTGGTGTTGTATTGCGGCAAGGGTGAGTACTTGGTACTCAGCAAGTCATGCACAGAATGCAGCTAATATACTACATGCATGGCTTAATACAAAGGAGTGGCTCCAGGTATATTTGCAGTAAGAGCATTTAACAAGTATCATAAGTAGATTCGAAGCGGTAGAAACAAGTGTAACAACAATAACTTTTCATGAGTTTATTAAACATCTTTCCAATACCTAATCAACATTTCAATCAACATAATTAATAAACAAAACCCAACCTTTCAAGTCAAAGTTATTTTCAAGAAAGTCTAACCATTGATCAGTAATTCTGGCGATGTCCAATACCGCGGAAACGGCTATTCGAATAGATTTTACACTCTGCAGAGGTTATGCACTTTACCCACAAGATACAGTCAAACACCACAAAGGCGAGTTCCCGTAACAAAGTCTTTCGGAAACTTCTAACAATACAAGTGGTCCTCTCCGGTGTTGCACACTAACCCTTCCCTTAGCTAAGGCGAAGTTTAGGTCAATCCACCGTTAGATGGGTACCTGGCCACAGCCCCGGTACGCTCCCCCGTACAACTTACACAAACGGTGTAGTTGACAACCTGAGGTTCCACAGGTACGTTATTAGCAACTTATTCAACTAGGTCCGTCCCATAACAGACATGTGGTTGCACGATTGACCCAGTTCAAAGGCTTGCAAGGTTAAGTCCTTAGGGTGACCAGGGCAAGACTACCCGAAGAACCAAACCAACGTTTCCGGTGCCACAACTGGCCCACCCGATCATTCTTGCCACATGCCCCGGTCAAAAGCTATTTATCAAACCCCAGTTGATTACCATGCACCACGTGCCATCAACATCACAACACATGATACCTTTCCAAAACAGGTTCAATATATCATTAAGTCAACGTTAACATTTGATTGTCCGAAATCATGTCATGAGCACGTAGCAGGTCTAAGCAATATACTACAACGGTCTAAATTCCCATGTTGGCAATTTAATAATGTCCAACTAGTAAACCACAACTAGGGTGACAAGGGTCATGGCACATATATATAATTAACCAAGGTGTCATACAGCAATTTGGCATTTATCTAATTTCCCATATTTAAATAAAGTATTTTCTAATTGAACTAGCATGCAATAAATTAAATCAAAATAGGTTTCAAAATAGGATCAACATGGTCAAAGCACAACTTGCCTTCAAATAGCACTTGTTCTTGGTCCTGAGCTGGCTCCTGGGTCAATATTTCTCCTTCGAATCCTTCCGGCACTTCAACGTCTACTCGTAACGCGTGCAAATAGCAACAAATGAATAAAACAGTAGACAAAAAGTGTGCAAACATCCAAATAAAGTTCATAAACAGAGAGAACATAATTTTATGAATTTTTAGGAACTGGAATCGCTCAAATCGGAGTTAAAACACAAAAGTTATGATTATTTAAAGTTTAAATAATCAATTAAATAATATTACAGAGAAAAACTTTAGTCCAAAAATTAAATAAAATTCATATTTGAGTAGATCTGAATTTTATGAATTTTTAGAAATTTGAATCGTTCAAATCGGAGTTGAAACGCAAAAGTTATAAGCGTTTGAAGTTTTGAAATTCAAATCAATTATTAAACCGAATTATTAAATCATTTTCTTTTTCGGAAATTATTTATTGCGTCATGGGTGACACGCGTCGGCTCCTGATTGGCTGGCTGACGTCAGCCGGCTCATGGGCTCAGCCCACGGCTTGGCTCGGTCCACGGTGGACTCGGTCCACGGCGCGTGTGCCACTGACAGGTGGGACCCATTGGATGACGTCAGCACTGACGTCACCATGCTCGACGACGCTACTGACAAGCGGGCCCCACCGTGACCGGCTGACCCGCGGGCCCCGCGTGTCAGAGACACGCGCTCGTGTGCGCACGGCGCGGCCAGGGCACACGTGGCACAATCGTGTCCGTTGATTTGAAAATCAACGGCCGTGATTAGATCTAAGGTTGACGCGTTGAAAACTACACGGTCGATCTGGGCCGTTCGATCTAGATCGGAAGGTAGAGATCTACCCTAAACTAACACCGTTACAACTACACGGTGATCGTGGGCCGTTGGATCTAGATCCAATGGTCCAGATCTGATCTAGGTTGACGGGTTTGAGATGCACGTGGCTTACCGTAGCCGTCGGATCTTGATCGGACGGTTGAGGGTGCTCGAAGACGTCGATGGCCACGCGGCGGAGGGAGCGGACCGTAGCTGGGGAAGACGACACGACCAACGGCGCTCGAGGGCTTCTCCGGCGAGATGGGTGATATGCACGGGTGCGCCTCGTCGCGGGGATTCCAAATCTTCCTTCGGGTGCGGCGGAGAACGGCGGGCGTCGGCGGAATCGGCAAAGGAACGCGGTGGAAGAGAGAAGCAACTACGGCGAGCTTTTGTGGCTAGACGGCGGCGGCTAGGGCTCGGAAACTTGAGGGGAAAGGTGCGCACGGCAAAGAGCTTCAACGGGGTGGCCTCGGGCTTTAAATAGTGCCTCGACGTGCGCGCAAATCGCGAAACCCTAACGGACACGGCGGCTCTGGCGGCGGCGATCCGAGCGGGACTCGGGAAGACGACGAAATCGTGGCCGTCCACGTGGCCCCGATCCACGGCCGAGATCACACGGCGCAACGGGTCCGGGCCGGATCTGGTTTGATCGGTGCGGCCCAATTCCGACTGTTGGATTTCGATCCAACGGTCCGGATCAATCAGGGTTTGACCGGATCACGTGGCTCGGGTCGGACTCGAGTCTGACTCGGGTTCGGGTCCGGTCGGATGAACAGTACTTGACCCGACTAGATTTTCCAGCGATTTAATAATTAAAATAATTTCCAGTAATTCATTTAATTCAAGAAAAATAGTAAAATACTCAGAAAAATTCCAGAAAAATTCTGGAAAATATTTTGGAACATTTTGGACTCAAATAAAATATTTCCAACAAAATTTTATTTGTAAAGTCAAATTCTTTAATTATTTCAAAATGGAATAAATTCAAATAAATTCCAAATAAATCCAAATAAATTCCAGAAAATTCCAAAAATTCACCAATGTGCCAAATCGCACATGAATTTAGGAACAGCAAAATTTTGGGGTGTTACAATATGACAGCTAGATGGAACTCTACCTACTTGATGCTTAAGTCATTCCTACCCTTTAAGGAAACATTTTCTGTTTTTATTAGTACGCACTATCGTAGCCGAGATGGTCAGCCGCTACTCACAAAGTAACATTGGTATGTTGTTAATAACTTACTGTCATTTTTGGAACTTTTTTGTGATTTCACTATTGTTTTATCAGGAGTTTATTACTCAACCTCTCCTTTAATTATACATCATATTCTAGAAACTGCTACTCACTTAAGGAATTACGAAAACAATATTATTTTGCGTGGAACTATTTGTGCTATGAAAACAAAAATATTGAAAATAAATTCCTATATTATATGTATTCGTATTTATTTTTGATCCTAGAGCTAACGCTCGAGGATTTGGTAATGTTCTCTCACATTTAAGTGATGAAATGGGCACTGATTATTCTAGTTATTTTTCAAATATTCATGCTAACTTATCTGATGTTTATGCTAAGCACGATCAAATGTTTGGTGGAGTTTGCTTGCAGCGACCTCCACCAGCACCCAAACTGGTAAGAAGAAAACTGCTTGGGGGGAAAGATATGTGGTGCTAGTGGCTCTACCTTAAGAAGTTCGAGTATAGCAACATCAAGTGTGGACACAACAACAGGTGGTGAGCTAGGTGCCTATCTCAACAGCGACACTGTCAACTCCTAGGAGCAGCAAGAGGAGGACTTCAACATTTTACAATGGTGGCATGAGCACAAGATAAAATATCTGGTGCTTTCCATATTAGCACGGGATATATTAACAGTTTCTATCTTCACAATTTCTTTGGAGTCTGCTTTTAATCTATCTGGAAGAATAATTGAGGAGAGAAGAACCAGTTTTACAATTGAGATGGTAGAAAATACTTCTCATTGTGAAAGATTGGGAACAAGAGACGTTTGAAAATGTTGAGTTGGTAGAGACGTTTGAAAATCTTTATCTAAATAATTAGGAAGAATAATTACGATCTTCACTTTTATCCTTATCATTGAGTTATTGGCTGTACTCTCTTTTCTTTGCCAAGTTTTTCTCATATTGAATTTTTACTTAGTAATGTTTTTAACAAGGCAGCCAAACATTAATAAAGCTCATTATTTAATTTCAATTATTTATCTTATTTTTAAAAATTTATTACATATTTTTAGCTTTTTCCTAATTTATATACATTTAAAAGTTTTCCTACATCCATTTGAGTTTTTCTAATTATTCTAGATTTTTTTCAAATTTTTTCTGTATTCTTTCGAACTTATACGGTTTTTCCAATCTTTACTAATTATTTTTTGAAAATGTTTAGAACTTTGAGAATTTTTTTTTGCGATAAACAGGTCTGCTCGGCTCGACACGGTCCGTTGATCCGTAAGGACCCATGCCAGCCCAGCACAACATATTAAACTACGTGTTTGGACCGAGATGTTTAGCACAACCTGCTTACTAGCGTGCCTAAACGAGTCATGTCTAAGAGTGTCGTGCCGGCCGTCTGTTTGGCCACATCTAGATATAATTGATTATTTGCTACAAAGTTAATCGTAATTAATGATTTATTATGTCTTTATTATGTCTTTATCAATAGGACCGGAACTGAATGATCAGGGAACAGAAAAAGGCAGCCAGCTGGTCACAAGCGTCACCACAAATGTATGATTAACAAGGAAGCAACGATCAAGGAGTTGGAAGTAGAATGTATGTAACTTCATTGGATGCTCATACATGATGAAATTTGTTGAAATCCTCAATCCATTGGCTCATATAAGGCTTGCTTAATTTAACTTTAACTTCAGCTTATGGGAATATACTCAAAAGAAGGGCCAATTATGGTTCTTACTCTTGTGTCTTCATCAATAAACCACCCTTTCACAAATAGAAGCCCTCAAATGAGCCTAGATAAGTGAAAGCAGGGCTTTTTGCCTGTAAGTTGAAGCCTTGATGCTTTTTTCGCAACTGTAGCTTGGCAAAACAAACCAACATTGTTTTAATATTATAAGCATACATGTTAATAGCTTGCTTGAATTTGTCTCACAAGCTTGCCTGAATTTGTCATTACAGATTGGCATGCATTTTAAATAGTTTGCCTGAATTTGTGCTTATTTATGCATTTGTAAAATTAGAAGTTCATGTATGGTTGATGTTTCATGCAATGTGTCACGATCTCAATATATTGGCACACATTAGCAGCATGATGCCATGATGTACTGTTCCTTTTAATTTTTTTTGGTGTTGCTTTCTGCTACAGTCACAACACAATAGTAACTTTGACCACACACCTCCCATGGTGGCAAGGATTTGTGACTGCAGAGGGAGTGGTCAATAAGAAAACCATGTTATTGTGACAGTGTCAGGTTGTCTCCTACTGGGTCTGTGGCCAACTTTTCGTGACTTAAGCGGAAGTATGGTTGAATAGATGGAACTGCATCATATTGGTGAATGGAAAATTGGAAGTGAACGTAAGAGGATATTGACTTGTGCTTTGGGTGCTTATTTCAGGCAAATTGCATAATGCAAAAAAATACGATCAATCACGGGAAGTAAGGAAGCAAGATCGGCAAGAAGGTATAGACATGACTTCCTTGCATGTTGTAAAAACACAGATATATACTAGATTAATTTGTGTATTGGTGCCATTAGATCAGCAAAGCACTCCATGAATTCAATCATATACTAGAGAACTAGCTCTAGCTGTGTACATGAATTTTTGTATGAATGATATAATAGTCGCTTGATTGTGATACTACCTTTGTTCTTTTTGACACTAAAGTTTGACTGCCAATAGGTTTAAAACTATCTAGATTGGCTATATGAAAATTATAATAATTGGATTTGTCATTAAAAATGCTTTCCTGATATTATAATTTTGTCAGTACATCTTAATGTAAAGTCGTAAAATGCAATGGTCAAAGTCGCATGCTGGAGACCATGAAACGTCAAAAACATCAAGTTAAAAAGAACGGAGGGACTATATCATCTACTTTTCAAAATGGGAAGGTCATTTTTAATATAATATTCTCTCAGATCGATGATTGTGAGAGATGAGTACATTATCTCCGATTGCCACTTGTTGAACTGTAAAGATACTGCAGGAATTTTGAGTTTTGCAACTTATTTCAATTTTCAATTTGCAATCCCCAAAAATGGTTTTAAAACTTGTATATTGCACATGGCTGTGCATTGCTATATTTTTTGTTGCTCCTATGGCTATGTGGTTTACTGGCTTTTTGACAAGCTGATTCAACATGGCTATGTGCTTCATGATTTTTTTCATTTGTCAATTATGTAAGAAACTCCTTTTTTAGTTTCTCTGATAAAAACAGCCAGCGGGTTAATCCTTCTTTCTTGGAATTTTTTTTACATGTGTCATGGGCATGGGTCCTGGGTCCAAGGGCGGACAGGGTAGGGATTAGGCACACATGGCAGCAGAGTAGCCTCCAAATTATCTCTTGTTAGCAAGTTATCATTTAGTTTACATATATTCTTGTCTCCAAGATTAGATCCCAATCGTTAGGGATTGGATAAGATTGCTTCCTTTTTATTATATTTAGTTTGTCAGGAGCCTGGCCTATATAAGGGGCGCATGGCATATATATTGGATCAACCAAGAAATATGTTGAAAGGAGTCATTAGACTACCTCTACCTTCTCCTTGTCCTTGTGGTGTGGCCGCTGGCCTTGGCATGGTCGCACCACCTAGGTTCAGGGTCATATAATTCATGCATGTGAGACACTATATACTATTAGTTGCTTAATAATTGAGTTCCAGTTTCTCTTTGCATTTTAATTAATTACTAGATTGTGGCATGTTTCACATGATAGTGTGCAACTGTGCATACTACCAGTGCAACTGTCCATAACGAATTAGCGACAATAGAGTTCCAACGGAAATTAAACAACATGATAGAAGTTCAAGTAGCAAAAGCATAAAGTAAAAGCCCATCAATCGTCGCAATCACCACACGAGTCACTTAAATGTCATCCAAGTCAAGGCCATCCAACTCCAAATGACCCTAATTTGAGTTTCCACCAACACCACCCTCATGAGGACTAGTCGGTGGAGAGACACCAAAATCATCCTCCACTTCTTCACCATCAGCCACAAACTCCTCTTCCTCTCCATTTTCACATTCAGCTTCATCTTGACTGTTGTGAACCAGGTCATCCCTTGCACAGTGGCGGGAATAAGTGATAGGGCCACTATGAGCTTTCTTTGGAAGATTGTGACCTTGAAGAACACTTGAAGCTCTAGCAGCATCATCAACATGAGCTCAAACAAGATCATCCCTTTCATTGCTATTGTCAACCCATTTATTGTCCCACTGAAACTCTTCTAGGACTAATGGGTTACCATTGCTACCTTCCTCACACAGCTTTTGAAACCTAGCTGTCATTTTTCGATTGTATTGAATTTACACTAACGTATTCAACCTTTTGTGTTACAACCGGTTTCTTTTTTGGGTATGGATCTGCATTTGCAAAAGGAAAATAACATATCCTACTATAAAATAAAGACATGATGATATGAAGAACTGAATAGTAATAATTAATTACAAACTCAAAGGCACTCCAATTGCGCTCACACCTAGTGGCCGAACAACAAAGAACAATGATACGCTTTGCAAATGATTGGAGCTCATGAGCAAGGCCACCATATGCAGACCACCAAAGAACTAAAAAGAACATATGGATAGTAATATATGTTAGAACTGAGAGCTTTCAACTTTGAAGTATGAAGAATTGAAAAGACAGAATATATGATAGAACTTACGAGGACTCTTGTGTGCTGTTCTCTAATAGCCATTGGAGATGAAAAGACACGGCCTGTCTTACCCATTGTTATTAAGGCGTCGCCTAGGGGCCCGGTCGCCGGAGGAGGTCCGCCGTGAAACGTCGCCTCGCCTGGAGAAGGAGATCCGCCGTCCTCACCGTCGCCTGTCACCAGCACATCATAGCCTGGGAGGAGAACTAGGCGGCGGCGCTCGCGGGAGGAGTGGCGGCAGGTGGCGGCCCGACGCGAGAGGAGTGGTGGCGGCGCGGCGAGGGAGGAGTGGCCGCGTGGTGCGGCGCGGCGTGGGAGGAGCCGCGCGGGAGCAGGAGAGGGGGAGCCACATGGGGGAGCAGAGGAGGGGATGGAGTGAGGGAGAGAGAGTCTGGGTAGTTTCGGGTTAAGTTATGGAGGGGGTGGATGGGCCTGGGACAGAAAAATGGGCCTGGGCCGAAAAAATAGGGGAAAAAAATTCAGATTTTATCTATTTTTCTTTTCTTTTTTCTTTTTTTACCTTCGCCTAATCCTCGCCTAGGCGCCTAGGCGACCAGGTGGTGGGCTGGCACCTCGCCTCGCCTTGTCGCCATGATAACCACTCTTACCTATATACTGATCAGTAGGACAAAGAACAATGATACGCTATGCAAATGATTGGAGCTCATGAGCATGGCTGGTGATATGCAGACCACCAAAGAACTAAAAAGAACATATGGATAGTAATATATGTTAGAACTGGGAGCTTTCAACTTTGAAGTATGAAGAATTGAAAAGACAAAATATATGTTAGAACTTACGAGGACTCTTTTTTGTGCTGTTCTCTAATAGCCATTGGAGATGAAAAGACACGGCCTGTCTTACCCATATACTGATTAGCTTGCCTACTGATCTTGTCTAGAAGATCATCATTGGTGACCATCTTCCATAGCACGTCATTGAACATTGACTTCAGCCTACCAACTTCTCTTTTATCCGTTTTCAGCAATTCGTAAACCTATTTGGATTCAAGAACAATGCAGCACCATATAACTACTGCTCCATTTGGTCTTTCCACCTCTTGTCGATCATTCTGTTAACCTTCTGTAGTAATTTTCCCCTGTTCTCAAAAGCTGTATTGATCTTCTTCCAGCAGAATCCATGATTGCAGCAACCTCTGCCATTACTGGCCTCTCATCACCGTCGACGATCCTCAACACAATGAGAAGAGGTTGTGATGATCTAATTCAGTCTTGCACTGAATTCCAAAACTGAGTAGAAAGCATAATAATCAATGGAATCATCCCATGAATTTTGGTGGGATAACCCCTTCCCCATTTTGTGTTTGCCTTGTGGTTATAGTGATGAGGTAGTGATTGACCAACCCATTCCATTCCTCAAACCAGATTCACCAGGAACCTGGGTCATCTGTATCAAGGAGTGGGGTTCTTTGGTGGAGTAAAACGTGGAGTCGAGGGGGAGTAGCGTTCTTCAGGATGGTGATTCGAGACGCGGAACGTGACCTCAGTAAATCTGTGTCGCTGACTCCAGTTCATTGTTCTAGTTATACACAAATATATTATAATGGTCACATAATACGATGGAATACGTGTATTGTTCAAGTCATAATGGATAATGGCCACAGAAGATCCCAAGCAGGAGGCAGCTGGGCACTAGGCGGCCATAGAAGATCCTGACCAGGCTGGAGGTTGCACTTTTCGCCCACCTCAACGGTCCACCCAGCGCAGCTTCCTTCTTCATCCTCCTCACTCCGCCTTGCTCCCGCTCTGCTTCGCCTTCTCTCACCCACCTTGCTCTCCTGCACTGTTGCTTCACCGCCTCTTCCTCACATCCCTGCTCTACTCCCTTGCCTCTTCTTGCTAACATGTGTTGCTCCTACCCTTGTCCAAGGTTCCAAAAAGCGGAGAGGTGGCACCTAGGCAGCTAGGCCTTCCGCCTCGCCTGGACACAAAAGCGTGTTATAGGCGGAGTTGCCGCCTAGGTGGAGCTTGGCGGCGCTAGGCATACGCGCAAACGGTCCTAGGCGGCGTTAAGCGGCAAAAAGGCAGACGCACAAAGCGGGCTAGGCGGTGCTGGGTTGGAGGAAGAGGGAAAAACGGGGGGAGAGGGGAGTTTAGGTTACCGATTAGAGAGGGCTGCCATCGGGTGCGAGCTCGTGCTGCACCCCTGACCTCGTGCCACCGCTGTCGATCCTCAATCGCACCGCTAGATCTCGTCTCCCCCCCCTCGGCCGGATCATCGGTTGCAGCCGCTGGATCTCGTCTTCCCGCGGCTCGAGCTCGTCCTCATCGTCACCGTGCGAGCTCCTCACCGCCGTGCGAGGTCGTCCCGGCCTCCCATGCCGCTAGCAACCGAGGTCGTCCCTGCCTCCCGCGCCACCAGAGCCCCCGCGCCAGCTCTTCCTCCTGCGCTAGCTCTCCTTTTGTGTGGCGCGCTATGCGAGCTCCCACGAGGCACCAGCTCTTTTCCCACGCCGTGAGGTAAACCAGTGAACTGAGTAGTAGATTAGCCAATTAGTAGTTGAACTCTAAACTATCAAGTGAACTGAGTAGCAATTTCCTTTATTTGCTTGTTACTTTCATCAGTAAACCAAAGTGAACTTTATTTGCTTATTACTTACATTAGTAAACCAAAGTGAACTAAGTGAATTACTGAAGTTTATTTGCTTATTGCTTAAATCAGTAAACCAGTGAACTGAGTGAAGTGCATTGGCTTAAATATAAACCGATGAAGTGCATTTTTGAACATTGGGTATGAAACACAAAGTAATGAACTCCATTTACAGAATGTCATCAACGGGATCAGCGGCAACAACCAATAAGACAACGGCGGCTCTTAAGAGGAAATTGGATGACGTAGGATGGGGTTCTAGTCGATCCGTCCAACATGAATAGAGTGAAAGGCATTATGTGTGGGACTATGTTTTGTGACTATTCCATCTTTCATATGTGTCTTTCACACTTTTGTCACACTTAGTTATGTGTCTTTCATTGCAGCCTGCCCATTTTACGATTTCCACCTAGGCGGGCTAGGCGCTAGGCAGTGGGCCTCCGCCCGCCAACTGCCTAGCACTTTTTTGAACATTGCCCTTGTCACTGTGCCCCTCTAGATTTGGGCAGAGAAGAAATAGAGGCTATGAATGGTAATGGCAAGCAACAATTGTGGTGATAACATCTTCAAGTGACGGCGGTGACTAGGGTTAGCTCACTTTTCCCTCCACCATCCCCCCCCTCTGGTGACCTGATAGTGACCCAGATCGCCACTGACCCATGGTCCGGGACGCACGATCCGGGGTCGTGCATTGTAGAGGCGGTAACCATGCCTCAAACCACACAAGGGTGTTAGGTTCAAAGTTAGGATCAAATGGCCCATTCACTGTCTGGTCCCTCAACCGATTGAAACTGAACACATCATTTGGCCATGGTATATAATAACCCTTGTCTCCTCAAACCCATTGAAACTAAACACATCATTTTAGTTCAAGTCAAAACTTACAATTTGTGTAGCATGAAACATTTGCCCTTTGAGATAAACAGCATCTGTAGTAATGTGAACTCAAAAGGCTAAAAAAAGAAAATTGCCAACAAATGTAAATTATAGACTAGCCAATTCATCCATGACAATGGCCAGTAAATACACCCTAGGAAGAAACTCTACATAATATTTTGGCCAATGGAATCAAACCAAATGATCCCTATGTTTTATATACAAGATGCTGATATTAAAATATTTGCTGGGGGCTGTGGCTTCCATTGAATATTTTTTATTACCTAACCCTTTTGTTAACAATATTTGAAAAATAAACTCAACCTTAACTTATTTCAAAAAATGATCCCTGCTTGCATATTTCCAGAAACTACCTCTACTTGAGATGGGCAAGTCCAACTTATTGTTAAAAACGATCCCATTTTGGCAACACCACATACGATGGCCTGGTGCGACCAAAAGGGGTTATTTTAAAAAATAAGCTTGGGTGGGGGTTATTTTTTTTAGAGTAATTTAAAATATTGTTAAAGAAACAGTATAATAATAATTGGGTGGCTTTCATTAGCTAGAAGTCGAGGGAAACTTCCACCAAAAGTTGTGAAATATTGAAAAACAATCAGAAACATGGACTCCGTAAGTGTTTGCAGTAGCATAAAAAATAGGGACATGCTTTGTTTTACTTGAGTTCTTCAGTACTTTGTGTAATCAATGCCTCTTTATTGACATGCTGTTTGTTTGAGTTCTTCCAAGAACATTGAGGGATGCATGTCACTTCAACTCTGGATACTTTTGATTGTACCTTTTCTTTTAATGTAAGAAAAAAATCGAGGAGAGTTACAACAACGGTGTTTGTACAAGAAATGGTTGCATCTGATGTAAGTCTGCTAGAATCAGCTAATTCTCGCCATGCTAGGCCTAGTTAAGGAGACATGCAAAGTTGGAAAATTAGCTTTAATGGCTTCACTTATAAGATTGGATTGAGCATAAGCCTTAGCGTTACATTTATATTCCAATTTCCCTTATACAATTGTACTCCCTTCGTTGCTTGGAATACTAAGCTCTGCTTACAGTGGCATTTATCAAAGGAACACGTTTGCAGTGGCATTTTGTAGCAGCACATATCTAGTTATCCCAGTTTCCTTAGTACTGGCTTTGTTGCTTGGAATAATAGTACCTGCTTAGAGTGGGCATTATGAAAGAAACATGTTTTGCACTGTCATTTTGAAACATGAGCTTTTTGTATTAGCACATATCTAGCCATCCCGTTTAACGAAGCTATGCAATTACACTGCTATTTGTGATCTTGCAAGTTAGCACCTTGCTTGTTCAATTCTTTAGTATGGCTTTTTCTCACTGTGTAATTGGGACTTGGCAGATGCAAACTATTATTTACATGTAGAATTGATCAAATATCTTGCAACCTTGTCTAACAAACTCCAGTATTTCTTTGTTTGTGCTGACTACAGTGCGAATATTGAAAATTGGCATGAGTTCATTTGGCCTTGCGTCATATTGGAGGGCTCCAGATTTAGATGTGTGCTAGTGTGCTACGTTTGTGGAGAGGACGACAATCATTTTGAGCAGGCATGCCCGTACAACTATATATATGGGCTATATGACGAAGACTCCTGCAGAGCACGCTGCCTTCCTGGACAACACGCAATAACTTCCATTGCTCGTCGCAAGTTCTTGGAGTGTTTCGTACGCGTGAATAACATGCCACCGAGCTTCAGGCAATGGGACCTTGGGAGGCTCTTCAAGCCGTTCGGACCGCTGCTGATGTATGATGTTCCGATGGCCAGTTCTGAAGTCTGTAGGGGATTTGGCGTTGTGATATTCAAGAAACGTGAGGACGGAGAGAGGGCCATCAACGAGCTCAATGGCTATAATGCAGGCGACCATAAACTGCGAGTTGACTGGGCTTACCCTTGTGCCTAGCAGAAGCAAACTTTTTTCTTCCTCCTGAGTCCTGATTACTTGAGACATTTTTGTTGATCTGTCCTGAAATTGAACCTTCTGCAGGCAGTAGCGAAAGACCCTGTTGCACTACCGGCTTCGGCACATCCCAAGGAACATAGCCTGAGCAAAGTAATAATAGAAAGGCAGATTTAATTATTTGCCATAAAGTTGATATGCATTTAATAATTTGCCACATCACAATTTTGTGGCAAATAATCAATTATTCCTAATATAACATGAGTCCTTCAAAATCTTAGCTTTTGATAAGAGCACGATTCATTAACGCACTGTAATGGGCTGTTTGGTTGCCTTCTCTCGCGAGCCTGGTCTATTCCACTCAGCCAGGCTGATGGGATACAGGATGCACAGATGCAGAGACGGTGTTTGGTTGAGTGTTTAGGAGGCAAGTATTTTGAAATTTAAATATTTTGAAATTTATATAGCAAGTGTGGTCTAGTTTTGTTCGAAAAAATGTCAGGAACCCATTTTTGAAATCGGTTCGTGTCGGAGATGCTAATCAAAAGATATAAACAAAAAAGAAAAAAGAAACTTACATACCCACGTGGCACCACATGCATGGTTGTGATGGTCACTCGCTTGAGAACAGTGCATCCGGAGATACGCTCATTTTCTACGTATCTCGAGCGGCTGCATGAAGAATCTTGCATCCAGAGAGCCAGGCTCAAAACTAGATGCAGGCAACCAAACACGAGAAAAAAGCAAGATTCTGCATCTGTAGATGCAAATCTCTGTGCATGCAGGCAACCAAACAGCCCATAAGTCTTCGTGGAATTAAACAAAAATTAGCATACCACACTATTATCTCTTCCTGCTGACCATGGTGAATAGGGTACACTAGGCAAAACGTGCGTCTAACGCTGCACCGTTTAAAATTTATTTTGTTTGGGAAAGTTTTTTTTACACTAACAAAAAATCGCAAAGGATCTTTTCGTAATTTAGAGAAAGTAGAAGGGCTTATTTGCAAAAAGGACCAAACCGTAATTTAGAGAAAATGGGAGGGCCTATTTGCAAAAATGTCATGGGGTGGCGTGGCCGGCCTGAGAGTCCGGCAAAACTTCCCCATATAATATATAGTATATTCCTTGACATAGATATATCCGATAAAATTGATCTCTTAGAGCAATCACTACAGGAAAACGATATGTTTTCGTCGGCCATACGTATTTTCATCGGCTAAAAAGAAGCCGATGCAATTATATACATTATTTAAATCGAGCCCACGATGAAACAGCGAAACTATATGTATCTTAGTCAAATAAAGCGACAATAACAAATAACCTAGCTAATTTAGTCAGCTTGGACGATAATATGTAATGGCGACCAGCGCAAATTTAGAAATTTTGGGGCAATATTGTCCGTCGGCCGTAGGCCATTCTAAATATATTATTTTAAATGCGGTTAAGCCGGCGATATTAAACCACGTCACGGGCGATTAATTTCGTCGGCTGGCGACACAAATAACGTAATTTGAGTCTGGTGAGCCAGCGACATTACATTTCATCGCGGAAATAATTACCCCAAATGTTTTCTTGCCGCGTCTCGCCACCCACCGCCAGGCCAGCCGCAAATTCGGTCTCGCGACGGCCATACCGCTGCCGTCCGTCTCGACCCGCAGCCCCGCCCGACGCCACGCCCGCCGCCCGCTTCGCGCCCGGCGCCGCCCGGCGCCCACGCCGCCATCCCTCCGCCGCCGCCCCGGCGCCCGCCGCCCCGTGCAGCCACTCACGCCGTCCGCCCCAAGCGGCCCCTGCGCCCGGTCGCCCCATCCGGTGCCCATCCTCACGCCTTGACTCATAAATCGTCCGTTATTTGTCACATTGTTGCTCCTTTTTGATGCTTGATGAAGCAAGTCTATAATGTAATTCATGCTAATCATAGTTTGCAAAAATGGCCTTCAACACTTTACTTCATGCTGATGCTTGATAGTATATAATGTGATTCTCTGTTTAAAGCTTGTACCTATTATTTAGCATAGTTTGTGACCTAGTATAGATTAGTTTGTATATTGTGTGGTAGTGTGCAAGTATGTGATAATTTTAGTTACTATGATTATGTGGTATATGTTAGATTTAATTATGGTAGTATGCAGATTCAATTGTGATGTTAGTAGGCAAGTTTGTCATAATTTGTTTGTTGGGGTAAGTATGCTTGTATGCAAGTATGTATATGTGATTATTAGCTTTACATTTATTTAAGTGTTTGTAATTGTAATGCATTTGTCATTATGTATCGAAAACTCTAGTATGGATCGAACTTGATGTGTATAATTGTAATGCATTTGTCCATTATGTATCAATTTCATGTTTGTAATTATACATGCAAGTGTGCTAGTATGCAAGTATGCATTTGTCACTATGCGTTGACGAAGGTTAATTTTACTTTTCATACCATGAACATTTAATCATTTCATACTCACAAGTGATATGTATCGAATTTAAATATTTTATACACACAAGTCACCCAACCTATCGTCACCCATTCGGGAGGCGACACAGTTCACATTAAAGCCAGTGAGCTTTGTCGTTAGGAATTGTCCGCGATTTTTTGGACAGCCTAGGAATGGATGGTTAAACCTTGTTTTTATGGCGTGTCGTATAATTCAAGCGAAAATTTTCGGCGTAACCCGATTGTTCTCCGATGCACATCAATTAGTCGTGCATTCGGGAGCAGCCGAGGTTATCTTGCAGAATTTCGTTCGGATATCTGACATGTCCTCATAAACTAGGATTAAATCTATTCCTAGGTGGAGTTAGGACCTATCCTTACCTAGATCTCTTGTTAGGATGTGTACCTCACTTTCAAAATTATTTATGCATTCGATAGCATACAAAATGGGAGATGATGTGGATGGATGTATGCGATGGTTGGACAACACGGAGTCACACACACAAGAATGGATGGTTAAGACACAAGGTTTTGTGGATCACGCTTATTCCTCATCTCCCCGGTGGCGGGTTGGCCAAATGTCCATGTTCTGAAGTGCCGGAACTTTGCTCGGCAGGTCCAAGGCTAGTATGGAGCATCACCTATGTAAATATGGTTTCATGCTGGAATTACCTCCAGTGGATTCGAGCATGGTGAGTCACAAATAGGAGCGACATCGAATTATGTCGATCAATCGAGATGAAACTGAGGATAGAATGGATGGTGGTCAATGATATTGCTCCATCCAGTTTGAGAGATGTCCACTGGGCGGAGGTCAGAAATTCTTTAGGATACTTTCCTTGGAAAGATTCTTTGCATGAGTTCTACAGATGTGACACGACTAAGGCTTGTGACACGACTCATAACTATAAAATCAAGTACAATCTCTCTGTAAGTTGTTACAATGATATAGTCGATTTGATTTGTGATATCCTTCCAAAACCTCATAAGATGCGAAGGACTTCTACCGTTCGAAGAAGTTGTTGGCGGTTTAGGAATGCCTTACCAAAGATTGATGTATGTGTTAACAATTGCATGTTGTTTGGAAGGAACACAAGGACAAGGGATCGTTGTTTGTATTGCATGAAATCGAGATATATGGAGATGGTCGACGAAGAGGAATATCTGGATGACAAATGTGCGAGTGAAGGTATTACGACACATGCCCCTAATACCAAAGGCTTCAGCAGTGCGTACCTATCTGGGGCATTTGCGAAGCATCATGAGGTGGCACAAGGAAGGCGTTCGTGAGAACAATGGGCTAATGGGTCATCTACGATCACGAGGCTTGGAAGGCATTGGATCAATATGCGCCTTGATTTTGCCAAAGACCCCCATAATGTCCGCATTGGGTTGGCGTGATGGTTTCACACCTTTCAACACAAGTGCGGCCTCGTGCTCATGTTGGCCCATTTTTGCAATTCCATATAATCATGCCACCTTCAATATGCATGAAAGATGAGTCGTTTTCTTAACCCTCATCATAAGGGCTGACCATCGAGGAAAGTACTTAGATATGTTCATGCAACCTGTGATCGATGAGTTGAAAGAGTTATGGAATGGGGTGATGACATAGCGAGGAACAAAAAGTACTTTAACATGCGTGGTGCATATCTTTGGTCTATTCACGATTTTCCTGCATATGGCATGTTCTCGGGATGGAGCACACATGGTAGATTGTGTTGTCAATATGCATGGGTGACAGATGCCTTCCGTTTGAAAAAGCGGTGGCAAGTCTGCTTCTTTGGCGTCATCGGCGTTCCGTCTCTAATCACCCGTTCGAGGACCACGAGCCGCATGGCGACAACCATTAGTAAAGGGCCAAAGCGGTTAAGCGGTCATGAGATTGTTGCTTGGCACAATAATTTAGTCAATCTGAGGATGGATATGGAGGTTCAAGGAGAGAGCATTAAAGGACTCACATATCTTGCATTTGGAGTCTTCCTTATGCTCAATCTAATCCTCGACATAATATCGATGTGATGCATCGGGAGCAAATGTTGCGAAAGCATCATCAGTATGATTTTTGATTTCAAAGACAAAACAAAGACAATATTAAAGCACGTAAGGACATGGCTGAGATATGTAATCGACCTACCCTAGAGGTGAGGTCGACAGGCCGGACCAGACGAGGAAGCCCCGTGCTCTCTTGCCTCAAACCTGCTTGAGAAAGGAGGTATTTTTGTGGTTGAAAAATGTCAAATTTCACGATGGTTGCAGCTGAACCTAAGACGAGTGAGCATTGTAATGGCAAGCTAAATGGTTTAAAGAGCCATGACTACCATATTATCATGGAAAGGCTACTACCTGTAATGTTCCGTAGTTATCTGCAAGGCGATGTTTGGACAATGTTGGCGAGCTAAGTTTCTTCTCTGACGGCTATGTTCTAAGCAAATAAATAAAAGCGATAATGAAAAAGGTGAAGAAGGACATCAGGTACTTATATGCAAGATGGAGAAGGTATTCCCACGGGTTTTATGAGCGTAATGCAACATCTATTGGTACATTTGCCCATATGAAGCGAGAGGTTGCAGGGCACATGCGATCTAGATGGATGTACCCAATAGAACGGAATCAAGAAACTTGAGCAATCGTGCGTAACAAAGCAAGAGTTGAAGGATGTATCGCGAAGCATTCTACCTTAAGGAGATATCATATTATGCGAGTACATATTTTGCGGATGAACACAACATAAATGCTCATATACCACTGCACGCCCACACACCCAAGACACCCCACGTCGGAATCTAAAAATATTCCAATGGAATGGCAAAAGCCAGGTGGTAGTTCTAATCACGAATGCTCCTCACAAGAATGGAATGCCGTGGTTGTTGTATATATGCAGCCAACATCGAGGAAATGGATAAGTATTTCAAGTAAGTACTTCCATTAAATGAAATTCCCTTAAATATGTTGACACACGTACTCAATATCCGTTGAACAATTTCGTGTTGTTTGACGATCAATACTGGAGATCCCAATCGACAACCTACTCCCTAAACAACTTGACAAATTACGACGCCATGGTTTACATGGTGGTCCTAGTTTCGTCGCTGGTTTCGATAACATGTATTGTTCTCAAATTGTATTTAACTAATTCACTTCAAAACTATAACAAATTGTATTTAAGTAATTCACTTCAAAACTTAACTAATATTGCAAGGTATGAGGAATGTGACGTACATGAGGACTCACGCCAATTATCACATGGAAGCACAACCGCAAAGAGTTATGGATCGCAGGATGTCAACGGATGGCGCTGCTCCACCAAATTTGAAGCAAAACACTCCACAAGTAGCCACAACGAATAGTGGAATTGTCACTAAGGCGCATGATGAACGGTCGTGCCACCGAGTTTTACGGTGTTATTCGTGACATAGTAGAGTTCAAGTTCTGAGGGCAAAAGATTTCAGGTAGTGTTCTTTTTACTGTGATTGGTTTAGCGCTGATCCTAAGAAAGGAACAAAATGTAACAACAAAATAGGGATTGTGGAAGTTAATCATGAGTCGCGCTTACAGGGTACGATCCGTTCAGATCGGGCGAGCCTAGTTGAACAGGTTTATTATATGTCATATCCATGCAACAAGCCGTGATTTGTCACCGTGGTGGGTTGTTCATAAGGCCAATCCTCCTGTCGGTTGAACACCCTCGAGATGAATGTTATGTGGAAAATGAGATCGATAACAACGGTCAAGAGGCATACCAAGAAGGAGATTTACCCAACTCATTTGGAATAGAGACCGGGATGGCACTTGATCAAATAGTCGGTGACACTAATGATATTATTGTGGATGATTCGCAAAGAAAACGACAAAGGCGTGACTTGGGTACTCAAAAAAGAAACAAAGACATAATATTACGATTGAACCACCCGATGCCGATGACTTCTAATCAATGTAACGACATAATCATGCATTTTTTATTATGTAACCTTAATGGTTTTGTAATGTACTAATGTTTTTACATTTTTAAATAGGATGAGGTCGCTTGTTCATATTGGTGGCAAGTTGCTTTTCAAAGGGCAAGAAGAAAGATGGATCTTCATCTTCAAAAAGCCAAGGTTCAAGCGGTTCTTTATTTATGGGTAGTAGTTCTCACGAGAGGCGCATTTGCCGCATTCCGTAAATGCCTCGACGACGCCATGGAGGTTAATCCATCGAGGGAGGCTTTACAGGCGGAGGAGAATGAGGTCAAGATAGCGGTGGGAATAGTGAAGAGGCAGAGGAGGAGAATGAGGTTGGGGAAGATGGGGTGGGGAAGATGCAAGGGATGAGGGGAAGATGTTGATTGTGGTGATGATGCAGATGAGGGAAGATGATGAAACTGCCTTTAGGTCATAATTATTGAAGCAACTTGCAATTATATATTTTATTAGTTGTGCTTAACATTATGTGTATATTTCAGGTATAGGGGATCTAATTTGATTCCTCCTCACCATTACACTTAGGTCAAGAAGGGTGATCGTGCCACATGGTGATTGGTAAGTTTCAACTTAAAATTTATTATCAATTCATTATTGATGATCTAATTTCCTTGAAAATTGTATTTTGTAGGCAATGGATTGATGTTGCCTGGAGGGTCGAAATCGGTTAAGGCCTCGGAATGCTACATTAGGATCTCTCTGTCGGTACCACTATCCTGGATGGGTTGTGGTTAGAGGCGTTTCAAGCCAAGAATGAAGTGGGATCACTATGCTGGCTATAGATGGCCAACAGGAAATGTTGTACAGAGGGTGTGGAAGGACTTTTTGGGTAATGATATTGGTTGCACTTTATTTAATAGATTTTGACGCCTATATTACATTGTCTAACTCATAATTTTTTCCAATTAGGAGAGGTACCGCTTGCCGAGGGGTCGAGGATTTACTTGCGCAAATAAAGCTAGATGTGTGTTTGACAAGGTCGCAACCAGGGTTACTGAGATATGATGTCAAATGCTCGTATACAAGCGGTGTGCCCGTACTACAAAAAGATCAAAAGGAGGACATGAACAAGAAGTTAGGTGCTTCACGATCTACCTTCGAGAGGATGAGTACCTCGAGGTGGACTTGCCTTGGTTACGGAAATGCCCGGATGCATGGCAAGCGCTATGTGCCTACTGGGTCGCCGAGCTTTCGTGGAGCAAATACACAAGAAGAGGGGTAACCGGCATAGCGGTCCAAGGGTGGCTCAATATGGTGCCGATGGACATCTTCGCCTCGCCGAATGGCACGTTCTATATGGTGTAATTCTAATTTATTTAACTTTGTTTATACTTATGTTTACTAATTAATATTGAGCTATAGGAGGCTGAAAGTGGCAATGCGCCAAGCTACATCAAGCATATATTCGGGGCCACAAAGGTGATCCTACACACCCGTAATGTTTTGTAGTTCATCGCGATGCGTAACCTGGTTAGTACTATCAACTTGGTACAAAACTTAATTAAATGAAGTTCCCTATTATTGCCTTAACGTAATTAATACCGTAGGCACGCCACGGAGAAACAATGGTCGAACGTCATGGGAAGAGTAATGATTGGCGGAGAGAGGATGTTGATCTTGTGGCGTTGTACACTAGTGGAGGTGGTAAGAAACATGGCAGGTTTGCCATGTTCAATGGGGTCGTGGATTCGAGCGAAGCTTTAGGAGAGGCGCGGTCATCTCAATCATCCCAAAGCAAGGTACTGAGCTCACGTGGAGGCCGCGACTAGAGGAGGAGTTAAGGCAACAACGAGAGGCGATGAGGCAACAACAGGATATGATGAGGCAAAGAACACGAGAGTGCAATGCAAACCCAAGCCTATTTTGTTCAATGGCAGGGCACAACAACAACAATACTTTCAAGTAAGTCGCTATTTACGATTTCATGCCTACAATGAGTATATTTTTATTGTTTGTGTAGATTGTATCATTTAGGCTAAAATCAGTTTAAAATGACAATTTCAATAAATTTATTAAATTTATGTCATATGTGCTAGATGTGTTTTCTAATTAATGCTTGTATGTACTTGGAATGACGAATTTTGATGATCCATGCTTTCATGGTTGACCATGTGTGCAATTTCCTATAGAATTGATCATTCAAATAGCATGAAGTGGAATGACAAATTTTGATGATACATGATTGCATATAGTGCTAATGGCCAAATTGTATGCACTTTTTATAAACTTAATCATTTAGTTTGCTAATTGGTGTCACAATACTTATATTTGTTTTTTTCTCTTATATCTATAATTTTTTTAGGAAATTTTAGCTACACACCTTGGATCCGCTTTGTTAACTTGCCTACATTTCGTCCCCTCCTCCCGCACCTCCTTTCTTCCAACCTCCGCAAATGGTATTTACTAGTAACTTGTCATTTTGGAATGTTGGTCTTTCCTGTGAAATTAACTAATAACTAATTTGATTCCTATGGTGGTTCGACAACACACTTTGCTAGACCGGGAACAAATGTTGGAGGCGATGTTACGTTCGGGGGCCTTTGTTGACCAATATCTCAATTCAGGAGGTGCGATGGTAGTGGCCACAACTTTACACACCTCCAAGTTGAACAATGTAATTTTATGTTTAACATGTTCTATGTGATCGCATATCATCGTCGCTTCTATGAATGCATATCGTCATAATGTGTATGAGATGAACTATTATTGTTGTAGTGTGTATGAGATGAATGCATATTGTTGTAATGCATATCATCGCATCTGCTTCTATGAATGCATATCGTCATAATGTGTATGAGATGAACTATTATTGTTGTAATGTGTATGAGATGAACTTAAATTAAATCGCATGTATATGAGATGAATGCTTATCGTCACATGTGTATGAGATCAATACTTATCATGTGTATGAGATGAATGTTATAATTCTCGTGAATTTCTGGTGTTTTCTCGTGGAATTCCGATTTCCGTGATTTTCCAGCTTTTCTTTTTTTTTTTTTGAAAATACGATACTTTCGCCGGCCAGTCGATGAAAAAATCCCAGTTATTTTCGCTAAGGGTCGATGAAAATAAGGCACAGGATATTTTCGTCGGCCAGACTGATGAAAATAAGACCAAGGTATTTTCGTCGGCCAGGCCGATGAAAATAATGACATGCCACGTCAGCATTTACGCCGACAGCTCTAGTCCATCCAATATTTTCGTGTTACCCCCGAGGCCGGCATTTAAAATACTGCAATTCGTCAGTGTTGGCCGATTTAAAAAATTATATTTTCGTCTAGCTATTGTCATCGGCTTATTTTAGTTTCGGTAGGGGCCGATTTAAAATATATATTTTCATCGGTTTTCTGCTTATTTTCGTCGGCTTCTGGCCGACGAAAATACATCACTTTCCTGTAGTGAATGTCAGACTATTCGAAATTGAGAAAGTGCAATAGAACCCTTGGCATCCAATTTGCATATGAGGCAACAAATGAATTGTTGACATTGAGCATAGCTATATGATTTGGCACCCAATTGAAACACAAAATACAATTTTAACAGACAGCTAACATCAGCACAAATGAAAATTCTCATCGTATGATCTTTTGAACTACAAACTCATATTCACCCAAAATTTATTGAGCTTCAACACTGATTCATACAAGAAGCTTTACCCTATGCGAGAAAATTTAGGTATATTAAAATAAAACAACAAATTAAAGTCAATAGACAATTCGGTACTCCAATGGCAGAAAGACCCGACATAAAGACCGATATAAATAGCACAACAAACAGTACTTGGATCAAAGTGATAAGGAGAATCTAGCACATACCTAAACATGCTTGTAATTAGCATTCTGACAAATATGATATTCACATGCAACCAAACTTTGATTAGCTTCTATCTATGTTAATGGTTCAATTGGGACAACAGCTGAGAGGGACAACGTGAAAACTATTGTAACTGATACAATGTTCTGTAGTAAAAGCTAATAAACAAGACACTATTAATGAAGACATCAAAGGGGATAGCCACACCGAATAAGGAAAACATAATATATTGCATAGAAATCAAACAGTTAGAAATATTAATGCACCTGATAAAGCAAAAAAAAAAAACATTGAAGCCGTGGCCAGACAGAACAAACTCATCAACTAAAATCATTCAGCAGGATGATATGTGTCGGTGTATTCTACACCAGGGTGCCCACTTACCGCAGTAAGGGTACAAGATGATCGCCTAGCGGACAGGTGGCGTTTAGGCCACGCACTGGCGGTCAGCAAGGTGATCGCCCAGCGGACAGGTGGCGTCCAGGCCACACCGCTGGCGGTTAGTGTGGTGGTCGCCCAGCGGACAGGTGGCGTCTAGGCCACGCCGCTGGCGCTCAGCTCCCGAGGCCACCTAGTGGTCTGTGCCACCACACAGAGGATCAAAAGCATTTAATGCGTATCGTGTGCATTAATGCGGGTAATGAAGGCCACAGTGTGACGGCGCATGTTCCCAACACGCGCATTTATTACGGGTGACATCACGGCGAAATCCCCCTAGCGAGGTGGGCGGAGCCGGCAGGCACGCGGGGCCCGAGGCCGGGGTGAAGTCGGCTATGTCAGAGCATTAAGTGTGACGCAAGAATAGTGACAGGTGCATTAAATGCAGTATGACAGTGTAATAAGTGTGGTACACTGATGTAAGCTCCCATGCACCCTAGCCAGCCCAAGTATAAAAGGGAGCCGGGGTGCATGGGAGAAGGGGTTCGATTAATTCGATTCCGTTCTTCAACCTCTGGAGAGCGGTTCCATCGGTTGGGATTGTCTTAGTTTCACCAAGAACACAAGCAAGAACACATAAGCAGGACTAGGGCTATTACTCTTGAGGATGGCCCGAACTTGGAAAAATCCCAGCGTCCCCTTGCGAGCTTCACCATTGATTCCTTTCTTCCATCTTTCGAGCGATCTCCACAAAAGCCCCCTGTTCGAACTTCATATACACCCGATCCGAAGGTGTCTGTTGGCTCTTATGCCGACATATGCAATAAGCAAAACCAGATAGGAGAACTTGATTTTGTATCTTTGGGAGCTCGAGGAATTGTGAAATCCTATCTGTCTTTTGATGCCTTACCAATTCCCAAGTCGTTGTCATCAACATAGAATGACCAAGTCATTGATCTAGAGAGAAAACCAACACGATAGATTACGTTAGCTTGCATGATACTTTTTTTTTAAAAAAAAATTAGCCAGAGCTCTGACATTTATTAAAAAAAGGAGAAGAATAGCTAGCCTACAGACCCACACACACGCCCCACACACACGTCGTGCCTGCACCAGCCCTCGTGAGCGCACAGGTCGAGCGGAGCTTGGACCTGGGCGGGCGAGACGCTCACCTGCGCCTTGGCCAACGGAGCTAAGCTCAGTCCTCAGCTTGCATGATACTTGCGACCGATCACAATTGATGTTCTTTCGCTTTTGATATTACTCATTAGATGATCACACTATTGAAATTTAGTACAGCCGGCCATTACTTACATCAGAACTAAACTAAGCTTTTTAAATCATTACTTACCAATAGTAACGAGCTGCACACACTGGCACTCAGATAGGTATTCTTACATGCCCACCGATGGCCAAAAGAATAAAGTGCAAAGTCCATGGTAAATCCTGGCTGAATAGTCTTAAAACTAGAGGCCATTTATGATTGGTAACATTAATCTATGTGTAGACAACGTTTTTTATTCCGTGGAAATAAAATAATATTGCAGTGTGATAATACATTGTTCAACATCTGGTGGAGCTCATCTCTTGCATCAATAACACGCTCTCTATCATTTCTGTAAACAACAAAAAATAGGGGCTGATTTGCTTTGACGAAGTAAACAGGAAGCATCATACCGCAAGCAAAAGACAAGTTAAAAGAGATTAGATCATGAAGCGCATGTTCCTCCATGCCTCCCCATCTCTCTAGATTAGCGCTGAAAAGACTCCGAACAAGTAACTCAATTAATCCTTGTCTGTTGCAGGACTTCTTTGTGAAAGACTGTTCTTTGAGGGAGAGGGGCCCCGATGGAAAGGGTGTCAGGACCCAATTCGAATCCAACTAAAGATGGAATTGAAACGTTCACGGATCGCAACAGAAACGAACAAATCACAACGGAAAGGACTGGAACTAGGGTTCTACACTACAACTAAAAGAGACACTAGAATATGCGGAATGTTCATAGCATTCCATTTTCCATCATAATTGGGCTTTATACCCCCAACGTTTTACATCGAATTACTCTTAACAAAAAGTGATGCGGTAAGAACAGAGTGTGTGCAGTGAAATGGGAAGTAGCCACAAAAGTGTTTCGTCATTCGTTTTTGATAACTTCTATTTATTGTCATTTGACCATTGGATGGACCTTCCTTTGATCTCGGATTATCTCTAGCCTTTGATGATCACTTATGTGAAGTCACCAAACCGGTACAAACTCTGCTAACTTCTCTTGTTTTCTTCCTCTTCTTGCTAGCCATGACAATGGCCCCTTTTATACAAGAACTTGTGCTCAAGGCTTGAATTCAAGGAAAGTATTCTAGATAAAAGGCCCTAACAAATTCAGCCAATGAATAAGCCATTGAGTCACAACAACACCATTTCTTGGCACAATTCTTTTGTCCAAAATTGCAATTGGCTCAGCTTTTACTCTACCTTCAACATCCACTAATGGTAGCACTGGGAATGGAATTACATTGTGCCCCACATGTTTCTTGAGTTGACTGACATGGAGAACAGGATTAATGCTAGCTTCTTGAGGTAGTTGTAGTCGGTAGGCTACTGTCCCAATCATGTTCATCACTCTAAAAGGCCCATAATACTTAGATATGAGTTTCAAGGATCCCGTCAACCGAAATGCACTTTGTCATTAAGGTTGCATCTTCAAATAGACCATGTCTCCTACTTCAAAATTCCTTTTTTGTTCTTAGCTTGTCAGCAAACTTCTTGATCCGATTTTGTGCCTTGTTCAAATTCTCCTTAAGCTTCTTCAACATTTCATCCTTTTCCTCAATTATCACCTTAGCTTTATCTGACACATTGCATAGGTGAAGTATCTAGGCCTCCAATTTTGTGTGGTTTTGGTAATTAATGAAAATCAATATTTGTGATTAACATTTTGCGTTGAGTGTGCAAAAGGTGGTTGGCCCCCGTCAACAGAATACGAAAAGCAATAACATGAGTCCCTATTCGAAGTCAAGCTAAACATCAACGTATAAAAATTAAGGATCTTTTTATAGCATTTTGCCGATCTCGGTGTTTGGAGAGAGTTGCTAGGTTAGATGCCGTACTATTTAGGGGACTTGATTAGTATCTTGAAAATAATTGCATCTAAATGGCTCAATTATTGTGACAACTCATACCTTTTTCATTTGCATCAAGATCTTGCTAAAATTCTTGCTTTCCTTTAAAACATGACACTACCGACCCCTAGGAGCATTATTACTGGTGGAGTGGCAGTACTGTCCACTAGGTGGTGGTAGCTATTTAACAGAAAGCCTGAATTTTGTGTTCTTCGGTGGCTGGCACTACCGGTCGTGTGGAGCGGTACTTCTGGGTGAGCGGCAGTACTGCCCCTAACATGGCGGCACTTATTTTACAAAGAGCAGTATTTTTGTGCCTTGGCCTTGAGTGGCACTACTGGCCGTGTGGAGAGATACTGCTGGTCGAGCGGCAGTACCGCCCTAATAACCTCGATACTCTTTTTCCAAAAGACCCCACATCTGCCTATTTGAAAATGCGGCATTACCGGCCATTTTTGGTAGTAGTGCTGAACCTTTGGGGGTTGGTGGTAATGGCTAGAACCAAGTGCATTAAATGCACTAGGTCTAACGTTGGAGCTCTAGCTGGCACTACCGGCCCTCAGAGGCCGGTAGTGTCGGACTCGGCGAGTTTTCCTAGAAAGAGCATCCAACGGCTAGTTTTTTGGTGAGGGTTGTAAATAACCCCCCCACCTGCACCAAGGGTTTGGTCGGTGACAACATTGAATGCATTCTAAGCCCTTGAAACTCCCTCTACACTCTTGTGGATTCAATTTCAAAATTGTTAGTTGTTGAGAGCAAATTGAGTGCATTGCATTAATTAAGCCATTAGAAGCACTCGAACCCTTTAAGCAAGCGTCAAGTCTATTTTCTTGGAGGTTGCAGCCTCCTAGACAGCTTGGAGGCAGGAGAACTGGAGACCCTCTCAAATAAGCTTGTGAGAAGGCCCGGTATTTGTGAAGGCAAGGAGCTTGCCTACCTGAAGCAGGGAAGAGCTACCATGAGTGATTGAGTGAAGGCTCATTTGTGCAAGGAGCCGACTTGATTGGATCAAGCTTCCTTGATATGGATTAGGGGAGACTGGCAAGTTTCCGAGACCACGGGAAAAATCTTGGTGTTATTCTCTCTTATGGTTTGCTTTCTATTATTTACTTGTGCAATTTTTGTTCCTAGTGTATTTAGTGTTTGTTCCTTGTTCTAGGATTGTATAATTTACTTGACTTAGGTTGTTGGTGCATTTAGCGAAACCTTGAGCGTTTAGGCCTTCATTGTTAAAATTCTCAATTCTAGTATTACTTGTTTAATTTATTACAATTAGAGCCAAGAATTTTGAAAACCTCCTATTCATCCCCTCTAGTCGGTTATCCTTGATCGTACAATAGGATGGACATCTCGACCAATTATGGAGGGCGATACCCATATAAATCCTGGAAAGGTGTCATTTTTAGCGAGGTGTGGTAGGTAGTGTTGTACCACCATTCAGCCATGGTTAACCAACTTAGCCATTTCTTGGGATCCTGAAACACCATACTCCGCAAGTAAGCCTCCAAACACTGGTTTACATGTTTGGTTTGGCCATTGATTTGTGGGTGATACATAGTACTGAACCTGAGAAAGACTTTGAGTAGCTTAAAGACCTCCTGGAATAATTTGTTGGTGAAGACTCTATTCCGGTCAGTCACAATAGCTATGGGCATGCCATGCAATCTAAAAATATTATCCATAAAGATCTAAGCTACTTGCTGCACTGTATATGGGTGTGACAAGGCCATAAAATGAGCATATTAAGTAAATCGGTCCACCACAACCAATATTACTGCCTTCCCTTTAGAATTTGGAAGTCCTTAGATGAAATCCATTGAGATATGTGTCCAAGCCATTTCTAGCACTTCTAAGGGATTTAGCATGCTAGGGATATGTACATGTTTCGATTTAGTGAGCTGGCATATGGGCATTCCTTAACAAAGTATTCCACATTCCTTCTCATGATGGGCCAATAAAACAACTTCTTTAGTCGATGGTAGGTCGCTCTCACACTAGAATGGAACCCCAAGACTGATTTGTGAAATGTGTCCAGCAGTACTGATCTAAGATCATTTTGCTCTCCACATATGTTATGCCCTTGTATTTGATGATGTCAGCCTCTACTTTGAATTTGTGATTTGGATCAAGATTGGTTTGTATTTCCCCCAAGATTTGTCACCTTGGAGTCATACACATAACTAGCCATGATGTCTTTCACCCATTATGGTAGTTCATAAGTAATTGCAGCACAGGATTCGGCCTCATTGAATTGATGATATTTTATGGACAGTGTATCAGCCACCTTATTCTCCTTGCCCTTCTTATAATCAATCTTGAAATCAAACTCCAAAAGCTTCAACATCAGTTTATGCTGTATTCCTTCTACCAACTTTTGTGTGGTGATGAACTTTAAGCTTTGTTGATCGATTATGATCATAGTGCTACCAAGCAAGTAATGCCTCCATTTTTTAGTGCCTATAATATTGTGATAGCTTACTTATTATATATGGATTTAGCTGATGCTCTCACACCTAAAGCTTTACTGAAATATGCTATAGGTCTACCTAACTGCATAATAATAGCCCCAATTCCTAATCCACTTGCATCAGTTTCCAAATGAAATGATTTGTTGAAATCTGGCAGTGCCAACACTAGCAGGAATTCATGATATGGTTTATCTTCTCAAAAGATTATTTGCTAATGCCACAAATTAAAATTCTCCTTCAACAATTCAAATAGAGGTCTGCAAATCTGACCATAGCCTCGGACAAATCTTCTATATTACCTGGTTAACCCTAGGAATCCTCCCAGCTTGGTGATGTTGTTTGGTTTTGGCCAATTGATTACATCTACCACCTTCTTTGGATTAGTTGGTACCCCTTCATGAATAATGACATGCCCGAGAAACGCTATGGTGGAAACTATAAAAACACATTTGTTCCTCTTTGCTACTAACTGGTTATCTCTCAACAACTATAATGCAATCCTAAAATGCTCTTTATGTTCTCTAGGGTTCTTGCTATAAATGAGAATGTCATCAAAGAAAACCAAAACAAATTTCCTTAAGTACTCAGCGAAGAAATTGTTCATTAAAGTTTGGAAGGTTGGAGGTGCATCTGACAATCCGAATGGCATTACTGTATACTCATAATGTCCCAAATGAGCTTTGAATCCTGTTTTAGGTATGCCTTCTTCCTTCATTCGTATTTGATTGTACCCAAACCTTAAGTCTAATTTGGAGAATATGGTCACTCCATGCAGTACATTAAGTAAATCTTCAATTATAGGAATGGGAAACTTGTTCTTGACAGTTAAGGAATCCAATTGCCTAAAACCCACACACATTCTCCATGCTCCATCTTTCTTTCTCACCATGACTACTACAGAGGAGTAAGGACTAGTACTAGGTCGTATATCCCCAGTCTTCAGCAAGTTCTTGATTTTATCTTTCAAGGCATCCCTATGACGGTGAGATACTCGGTAGGGGGCTCAGATTGGGTGGATCAGTTCCTACTTTTAGGTGAATGACATGGTCACATTGTCTTCTAGGTGAAAGTCCATCCATTTCAGCAAATACATCTGAATAACATCAAGTACTTAATTTATGGAAGTGTCGGATTCTCAGCATTAACTTGCTAATAGGGTGACTTGAATGAGAAAACCCCTATCCTTTTTGAACCATTTTCTGGAGCTGTTCAGCATTGATGATATAGTTAGATGTGGGTTGAGTATAATTTTTGAACTGAATTAGCTACCCATCTTTTTTGATAGTTAACAATTTCTCCTTGAGATCAAGTTCAATGGGGGTGTGAACATATATCCAGTATGCCCTAGAATGATGTCATAATTTCCCAACTTTCGCAATTTGGAAGTGGTGATAAATGATATTCTAGATTTCATAATGTAGTCTCTCAACTTAAGAATTAAAAGTCAATTCGCCACCTCCTACCACTGTCACTTTCTTGAGTGGCATAGACATCAAAGAATACCCATTTTTCATAGCATATTCATAATCCATGAACAAATTTGTGCTTCCACTGTATGCTAGAGCTATAGCATGTTTACTTCCAATACACACAAACATAGAAATGTCACCGGTCCTAGCATGCCATGAGCTTCATAAGCTGATATTTGCATGAGTTGGTCTTTGTTTTCTACCTTAGTTTTATCCTCTGGACTACCTGGTGCAGTAACAAACTCAACCAGTTCAGAAGTGATTTCATTCTCTTTGGTTAACATATTTCCTTCTTCTCCTTGCATTAACAAAGTGTGAAGAGCATTCCTAACCTTACAATTCTAGCTATGCCTTGTGGTCCATGTCTCTTTACAGTGCCAATAAGTTCTCACTGGTTTCCAGTTGACTTCCCTTTTGTTTTTCCTTCTTTTTAGCAGTAGGCACTCTTGGGGTTATCTGTCTTTGTGAAGCATAACTCTTCTGCCTGAAAATTCCACTCAATTGGCAAGCCCTTTTTGCAACAACTGCCTTCTCTTCCAACTTTGCATACCAAAATATGCTTCCAATAAACCTTTTGGTTGGTGACTACTCACATCATGCTTAATCTCTTCTTTGAGTCCCCCAATGAAGCAAATCAATAAATATGTCTGTTGTAAATAGGCATTATTTCTCTTGACTAATTCCACACATTTCTCAAAGTAGTCAATATATTTCCCGACTGTGCTTATATGTTTGATACTCTGTAATCTTTCAATAGCTTTGTGACACCACGGAGTGTTGTATCTTATAAAATGTGAATGTTGTGGTCAAAAACTTTATAAAATATGAAAATGGAGGTTAAAACTTTACGTTATGCCGTTTATAGCGTGTTTTTGGGCCGTTTTCGGGTGTTTGGGCCTCTCCGGGGGACTTTGGGCCTTGGGGTTTGAGTTGGGCCTCCCGTGGAAGGGTTTGGGCCCAAGGGGGGGGCTTTTGGGCAGCCAAATCTGGCCCCCACCCCTTGGTGCGCCCCCACTCCCTCTCCCAACCCTAGCCGCCACCCCCTAGCCCCCCATGCGCTTCCACCCTTTCCCTTTCTCTCCATCTTCCCCCAAGGCGCCACCACCCCTCTCCTCCCCTCTCCACCTCCCTTGCTGCCTCTAGGGGAGTTATCCACCTCACCACCCCGCAGATCCGTCCATTGGAATGCTCCGCGACGAGGAGCTCCGGTGGATTTGGAGCAAGGAAGGAGATCGCGAGAACTGGGAGGAGATCCGTTGGGTTTTCGTTCGTCGGGCGAAGGTATGGCCACGGGGATCCATGGAGTTGGTCTACGTTCTGTTCTAAGGGTTAATATCATGTTTTTAGATCAATTGGTGGTGCTGGAATTGAGTAGATTAGATGAAATCTAGAAGTTGCCACGTTCTCTGTTTCGGGCAGCATGAGCAGTCGACCTAGGGTTTGGGTTTTCGCCAATTTAGAGTCGGAATTTGGTCGGCCGCCTATTGAAGAAGTTGTAGGTAATTTCAATACCTTTCAGTGGGTATAAAGAACGTCCAATTCCACCCAGCCTTTTGAATGTTATGCTAGTTTTACTGAACGTATTAAAATCTATAACGTGATTGGAACAGATTATGGTATTCTGTAGATTAAACCACTTTAGAATCCGAATCAGTTTTTCCATATACTTAGAAAAAGTTAGGAAATTTCCTAAGCTACGCGAGGATGTACTTGTTTAATCGATTCGGAGTCGTAGAACCCGAGTTATGCTCGTTGCAAATCTGCTGTCCCGACGGGACAGAACCTCTGTTTTTGGGTTGTGCGGGTAGTTTGCGAAGTCGGGGTAGAAGAGTGTTTGTGTATTGTTTTGTGGGCATGATTTTGAGTGTGTGGTGCCTATGTGCAGGTGTTGTAACCCCGGGGGTGCCCTCTACGTCTCGCCAATCCGCCGCCCGTGGTTGAGGCAAGTGTATTGGAATGGGTAGCGGGTTGTAGTTTTCTAGATTGGTTGAGATTGAAGTTGAATATATGATATGTTCACATGCCATGCTTAAATGTTTACCATTGATATGATGAATATGCTTATTATGTTATGATGCCATGTGTTAATGTACAAAGTTATTTATGATGTTGGCATGTTTGCATACATGGCATGATACATGGCCCGGGCGGTGAGAAAGTCATAACTAGTCCGGGGAAGGTCGGTGAGAAAGTTATGACTATTCCGGAGAGCCAATGAGTAAGTCCTACATCGTGATTCCATCCACCGCGGTGTTTGGAAGTGAGGAGTAGGCACCCTCCATCTTTGGAATGGAAGGGGGGAGAGGGTGCACACCGACGGGTGTGTACTCAACCATACTGGTATGAGTTTCCAAGGAGACATGAGCATCGCATCGCATTGCATACATAATGATGATGAAAATGATATGTGATCATGAATGAGATGATAGACATGATGTGAGTTGTTGTAGCCATGAACTCACGCTTGTGTTTATGTTGTTTTTTTTAGGTACCATGACACCGGCATGTAGGAAAGGGCATTAGCTACACATCTTCACGTAGTTCCAGTCACATTTACCAAATTTTGAGTCATGACCTTAATAATAGTGCCATGAATCTTGGTGTATGGATTAAATTGTGGTCGGGTCCCTTATTTGCTTCGTTATAGTTTATGGAGTGGTTGAACTTGATATTATTGCCTTGTGTTGATGCTATTCCATTTACATTGCTTCTTTAGATGTCTTATGATATGATATTACTTGCCTGTTATTGCTATTGCCTCAAATCATGTTAAAACAAAGGAGATGCTGCCGAAATTTTCGGTTTTAGCATTTGCTCCTTTGCTGTAATTTGTCTTTATTAGTGGTATTTAGGTGTTGTTTAGCCTATGTTTGGTAGCATTCGGGCATACTAGATGCCGGGGTGTTACAGATGGTATCAGGGCGGGCTTTAGGTCCTTGAAATGTGTATTTTTAGTGTCATGCTATAGGATACAACTAAAATGTGATGTGGAATAACTTAGAAAAATGGCTTAGGTTTTAACTAAAATTTTGTCATAGGATAGCAACATTAAAACTTGCAAAAGTGGTATAACTAATCTAAAATTTGACACACATGGATGCACAATAGGAAAAGGGTATGGGTATTGTTGCTTACGCTTAAATGTTGTATTTAAGCTTTGATGTTGAATGCTAAAGTTGGTAATGTATGTTGCCATGTTATTGAGAGATTTGATTGTATTGTTCTTGGTATTGTGATAAAGTGGGGTTGTGGTGCCGAAGGGTTTCGGTCACTTCTTTTTGTTCATAGTAAGGGTGTGGTTTGTGTGGCCGGTTAGCGCCATCACCGAAGAATTATTAACCCCTGTAGGAGGAGTGCTTACCATTTCTGTCGTATATTGGGTAGTTGACTGGAGTCAAATAGAAGAGATTGGTGGTAGATTCCTTCGGATGCTCTTTACCGTTCTAAGCGTCGGTTTCGGTTGGTTTTCTTGGTTTTAGTTGATTGAAATCAACTGAAAAGTATTTGGAATTGGTTTTTCGCGGAGTGTCCCTTCGGTGTTTCTTGGTTTTATCTTCTTTGGGTGAAGACAAAGAAGAAGAGTTTTGTGTTGCGTGTCTTTTGGTCGCCTTTTTGCTTTGACACCGGTTCTATTGGTTGCCTTGCAAAGAAAAGTATAGTTTTGGTTCTTCTGTGTCTTACTCTGAGTTTAAAAGAAGTTATTGAAGCGTGTGCAAAAAAAGGGTAAGTTGTGTCGATTTATGTTTTGTGCCTTTGTCCGTAAAGGTTTAGTTGGTCGCTTGGTTCCCTCCTATGGGAGTCTTCAAGATTTAAATGTGCTTTGGAGTCATGTCCCATTGCAACTATGAGAGTCAAGCTTCTTTGTGAGCTTTGGTTGAGTATTAAAAGAATAATGCTGCAAATAAAGTAAGTATTCGTTTGACTGAAATTACTTGTCAAAAGTGAAAATTGTTGTTTAGCATGTTATGTAATATGTAACAATGTGGTTTATGGAAATGATGTGCTCCTTAGTTAAATTGCGAGTTGAATCACTTAAATGTAATTGTTATCTTTAGCTTAAGATTAAATGAACTTCTAGTGTTGTAGATTACTCTATAGCAAGAATGATTAAAGGTGTTAATGTACATGTTTAGAATATGTTGCTTTGCTTTAAAAGTGCTTATGACCCCCGATTATGTTTAAAGTTTTAAACCCTGATGCATAGTTAGAACATTAAGATGATGTAGACTGCTGTTATTGTTAAAGAAACTTTGCTGGTTGTTTAAAGATGTTCTAATCTAATGGGTTAATAGAGAAATTTAATCGTGTTGGCTAGTGGCTTTAACTTGTAAGTTGATTAGAGTTGCTATTTTTTGTTGTTGCAAACTACTAGTATATTTGGATGTATGCAGTTGTGTCTCTACAATGCTAGTATTGATATCAATTGAGAAGACATAAGACTTATTGTTAGTGATGTTGTTAAGGGCAGTGTTAATGCTAGTATTCAATCTATTCTCAATAGTTGGAGTATGTTGTGTGGTGGTAATTTTATTATAACCTATGTATAGGGTAGCTAAACGTAATGTTGTTGGTTGATGATTTTGCCGTTTGTTGATATTGATGGCTTAGTAGTGGTGGTAATTGCTTAGATTAATGGTTGAAAATCCTTGTTAAAAATGGAGGTTACTGTAACATGTTGTGATGGAGTGGATCATGGATAATTAATATGATGTAGAATTTTATCCTTAATGAATGTATGTCTTAGAATCATAGTTACGAGCTTTGCCTTGTGGAGATAATATTTACTTGTTGAAGTCATTTATTGATTGAACAGGTTCCAATTGTCAAGATGTTGACTTATGGATTGGTATAAAATTGATAGGTTGATCATGCTAAAGTATTTGTTTAAGTATTATGTTTTAGAATGAGAATAGGATGTTGTATGATGTGTTTGTCTTTGGGGAACAGGATGAAGTAGTATTGGTTGGATGTTTTTTTTATAAGCATCGTAAACTTTATTTATAAGTGTTGGGAATGGTAACTAGAGAAAGAAATTGTTATGTAAATTTTGTTAAATCCGGTTGGACTTCCTCAATGAGTAAGTAGTGAATTTTGAAGTCTTTAATGGAAAGCGTAGTATAACACTAGAGATGATTGTATTTATGCTAAGCTGGTGTTTAAAACCTTATGGACTGGTTTGGTTGTTTGCTATCTTGGTTGAATGCTTTTGGTCAAAGTATTCCTTATGCTGTGTTTCAGAGTTTCCCTAAAACTCGTAAAAATTGGTGCCTATTTTTGGATTTGGCTAATTTGTTCAGTTTATGCTATGAGTATGGTTTTACACCCAAAAGTCTTTGAGCAGATCGCGCTCCTTCGCGTTCGCGCTGCATCATATTTGAAGTAAATTTTAAAGGAAACAGAAGGTCTTAGTGGGTTGTGTTGGAGATTCTTGAGATTCAATTTGTAACTCCATTTGGCTAGAGTTGGAGTTATTTGAAAATGTGTGCGGTGTTTGAAAATGCTTCACAAGGTGGATTTTATGAATGGTTCATAAGTGATTTTTGTTAGTAAAGTGTTCCCTTTTGAAATGAATTTCTCTTTCTCTTTGAAAAAAAAAATTGCGGTGGTTGTGTGTGCATACGTTTGACTTTGGAGTTGATGTTCTGTTCCAAAATGTCGATTTTGGTTAGAATGCGAGGTTTTGCAAGGTTAGCTTTAAATGGATGGTGGGTTTTGACACAACGTGGTGTTTTGCTGTTAACTATGCTGCCGTCATAGTTTATATTAATTAGCGCAATCCTTGATGTTATTCGAATTTTATTCTTGTGATACAGAGGAAGAAGTCGTCTTGTGAATGACTATTCGGTAGTGTTGTCATATGATGAATGAATGGTGAAAAGTAATCATGACATAGTTTATAGATGTTAAATGATAAAAGAGTCGTTGAGCCAGGTCGGTGAGAAAGTCATATATGGATATATGACTAATCCGGAGTGCTCTTGGAAAGCTGCATGCATGTCCTGAATCGAGATTTCAATTGCCTTATAGTACGAGAGGTAAGAATGAATATCTTCTGGTATGTTGGTTGTGGTGTAAGAGATCTGAGCTTTATTTGCATCTTGGCTTAGGAAAAATAAAATGGGTACTCTTTGGTTGTTGCCGAACTCTTTCCAATGTGGCTTTTAGCGCTTTGGAGTTCGAGTTGTTGTATGTGGACCAAATTGGGTTCATGTTACAGTTGGGCTGACTCATCAATGGTACTGTTTGTCCTGGTCCTTTAAGTGGAAGGATGTGAGGGCGAGGCTTTCTTAGTAAGAGAAATCTGGTGTGGCTAGTAGTTGATCGTAAATGGTGTAGAAGTGAAGAGTAAAGGAAGGTTGTCTATGTCCCAATTCAAACCTTCTTGGAGAATTGTTTCCATTTATGTGTCCCTCGGTAGGGTTGATCAAATTTTTAGTGGACCACTTGGTGGTTGCTAGTAATTGCTTTCGGTTTTCGAAGAGTATTGGATCTTTTTGTCGCCGAGCTATTGAGCGTGTTGTGCCAACCAAAGTGGAATGTTTGGTTGTTATTGATTTTGCGGGTTTTCAGAACCCTGGCCATAAAGTAGGCTTCTCCTTTCGGTGGTAGTGGGGTGGGTGTTGGTCTTGTTGTAAAAGATCAGAATGTAACCCCGATGGTTCAAGCATTTAGTAATCTTAGAGTGTTGTGTCTCACTTGGTTTGCGTCGTCGCGAATACGACGAACCACAGTTGAGAGGTCGAAACGTGAATCACTGTTGTGCGTGGGAGCGGAAGATGGATCTAGAAGTTGGTACCATGTCCTTCTGGAGTGGCTTTGGTTAAAGGGATGGGCACTTTAGTGCCAAGGGATGTATCGAAGGAGGAGTGTGAGACCGTTTCCTTTCGTGGTCTGTTTGGGATTTTATCCTATCGCTTGGGTCATGCCGAGGCCTTGTATGGGTGCTTTGGGTTTCAATGTTGAGTAAAGTGCTTGCAAGAGGTTGATCGTGGGTTATCGTTAGAATTGTGGGTCTTCGAGCCTAAGCATCTTACCATCGGGCCTCGATCAATGTAGTTCCAGTGGCTTTAGTCAGAGAGAGAGGCGGTTTGGGAACTGGAGTCTCGCATGCGCGAGAAGTACCCCGAGCTTTTCGCCTCAGGTATGAGATGTGAAATCTAGCTATCTTTTGCTTTGCTGGGTTGCGTATTGGTGTGTCTTGGATTCGAGGTCGAATCCTGTTTAAGGGGGGGAGATTGTGACACCACGGAGTGTCGTATCTTATAAAATGTGAATGTTGAGGTCAAAAACTTTATAAAATGTGAAAATGGAGGTTAAAAATTTACGTTATGCCGTTTATAGCGTGTTTTTGGGCCTCTCCGGGGGACTTTGGGCCTTGGGGGTTGAGTTGGGCCTCCGGTGGAAGGGTTTGGACCCAAGGGGGGACTTTTGGGCAGCCAAATCTGGCCCCCACCCCTTGGTGCGCCCCCCCACTCCCTCTCCCAACCCTAGCCGCCACCCCCTAGCCCCCCATGCGCCTCCACCCTTTCCCGTCCTCTCCATCTTCCCCCATGGCGCCACCACCCCTCTCCTCCCCTCTCCATCTCCCTTGCTACCTCTAGGGGAGTTATCCACCTCACCACCCTGCAGATCCGTCCATTGGAGCGCTCCGCGACGAGGAGCTCCGATGGATTTGGAGCAAGGAAGGAGATCGCGCGAACCGGGAGGAGATCCGTTGGGTTTTCGTTCGTCGGGCGAAGGTATGGCCACGGGGATCCTTGGGGTTGGTCTAGGTTCTGTTCTAAGGGTTAATATCATGTTTTTAGATCAATTTTTGGTGCTGGAATTTAGTAGATTAGATGAAATCTAGAAGTTGCCACGTTCTCTGTTTCGGGCAGCATGAGCAGTCGACCTAGGGTTTGGGTTTTCGCCAATTTAGAGTCGGAATTTGGTCGGCAGCCTGTTGAAGAGGTTGTAGGTAATTTCAATACCTTTCAGTGGGTATAAAGAACATCCAATTCCACCCAGCCGTTTGAAAGTTATGCTAGTTTTACCGAACGTATTAAAATCTATGACGTGATTGGAACAGATCATGGTATTCTGTAGATTAAACCACTTTAGAGTCCGAATCAGTTTTTCCATATACTTAGAAAAAGTTAGGAAATTTCCTAAGCTATGCGAGGATGTACTCGTTTAATCGATTCGGAGTCGTAGAACCCGAGTTATGTTCGTTGCAAATCTGATGTCCCGACGGGACAGAACCTCTGTTTTTGGGTTGTGCGGGTAGTTTGCGAAGTCGGGGTAGAAGAGTGTTTGCGTATTGTTTTGTGGGCATGATTTTGAGTGTGTGGTGCCTATGTGCAGGTGTTGTGACCCCGGGGGTGCCCTCTACGTCTCGCCAATCCGTCTCCCGTGGTTGAGGCAAGTGTATTGGAATGGGTAGCAGGTTGTAGTTTTCTAGATTGGTTGAGATTGAAGTTGAATATATGATATGTTCACATGCCATGCTTAAATGTTTGCCATTGATATGATGAATATGCTTATTATGTTATGATGCCATGTGTTAATGTACAAAGTTATTTATGATGTTGGCATGTTTGCATACATGGCATGATACATGGCCCGGGCGGTGAGAAAGTCATAACTAGTCCAGGGAAGGTCGGTGAGAAAGTTATGACTATTCCGGAGAGTCAATGAGTAAGTCCTACATCATGATTCCATCCACCGCGGTGTATGGAAGCGAGGAGTAGGCACCCTCCATCTTCGGGATGGAAGGGGGGAGAGGGTGCACACCGACGGGTGTGTACTCAACCATACCGGTATGAGTTTCCGAGGAGACATGAGCATCGCATCGCATTGCATACATAATGATGATGAAAATGATATGTGATCATGAATGAGATGATAGACATGATGTGAGTTGTTGTAGCCATGAAATTGTTTCTTTTGTACCATTGCAATATACTTGCTGAGTGATGAACTCACGCTTGTGTTTATGTTGTTGTTTTTAGGTACCATGACACCGGCATGTAGGAAAGGGCATTAGCTACACATCTTCACGTAGTTCCAGTCACATTTACCAAATTTTGAGTCATGACCTTAATAATAGTGCCATGAATCTTGGTGTATGGATTAAATTTTGGTTGGGTCCCTTATTTGCTTCGTTATAGTTTATGGAGTGGTTGAACTTGATATTATTGCCTTATGTTGATGCTATATCCATTTACATTGCTTCTTTAGATGTCTTATGATATGATATTACTTGTCTGTTATTGCTATTGCCTCAAATCATGTTAAAACAAAGGAGATGCTGCCGAAATTTTCGTTTTAGCATTTGCTCCTTTGCTGTAATTTGTCTTTATTAGTGGTATTTAGGTGTTGTTTAGCCTATGTTTGGTAGCATTCGGGCATACTAGATGCTGGGGTGGTACAAGCTTCATGTACACTAGCCTCTGAGAACCGATCACACACAATAGCACTAAATTGGGCCAAGTCAACATTTGCCAAGGAATTCCTACCCCTTTAAACCATGTACTTGCTCTTCCTGTCAAATGACCCATAACTAAATCCACCCACTACTCGATTGGAGAGCCAGCCATCTCAAAGAATTTCTCACATTGATCTATCCATCCTATGGGGTTTTCACCTGTGAATAGAGATAACTCCAATTTTGGACCCTTGATCACAGCTTCTGCATACTGATGTGTGATATTGTTTTCCCACATACATATTTCTATGAGCATCAAATAACTGAACTCTAGGATAATGCACGGTTTGGGACATTCCTCCTCCACTGTGTCTCCCTGATGAAAGTGTTGAGGAAGGGTTGGGTGACAATACATTGGAATTTGCTTACTACAACTCCCAGACCCCAACTACATGCAAGAATTTGATTGCTGTGACAATTGTGAATCCAAGTTAGGAATATTTCCAATTAATCCCATCTCTCCATGAGTTCTGAAATGGGGTTGTGAAGAAATTTTGATTGCAGGTGTATAAATTGGTAAATTACTACTTCCTAACATTTGGGGTTCCACAAAGAAAGAAACATCCAGGTTCATGCCTAATGGAGCCATCGTTGACCCAAATCTATTCAGATCAGAAGACGTTAGAGGAAGAGTACCATCTAAGATTGTAGAAGAGTTTGGATGTTCCATTGAGTTTACTGCCTGGCGAGATTTCCCCAATAGCAAGCTTTTAATCTCCACTACATCTGACTTAAGAACCTCCAAGTCTGCAAGGCGTACCTGGATCTTCTCGATTTCTTCCTAGAAATCCATCTCTAACTGTTATGTACCCAAGTTCCCAATGAATTTGTGCTAGTTGTTGGTGAGTTTGAAAGACCATGTGGAGGTCTATCCATGTTTGTGATGAGTATTTGACTGGATTTGAGCTAGGAGTGCTCAAGTTTGAGTTTGATTTGAATTAGATTTCAAATAGAAGTAATTTGAGTTGAGTCTGTCTTAAGCGGCACTACCAGCCTGGGAGGTGGCAGTACTGACCTACCGCAATACCGAACTCAGGCAGCGGTAGTACTGGCCTACGGTTGTACTGGGTTACCCCTGGATTGAGTGTAGCACCAGTATCGACCTTTAGGGGTGGTAGTGCTGGATGATCGGCACTACCGGCCCAAGGCTCAATAGTTTTATTCCAGAGAGTGGTCTTCACACGGGTTTTAGTAGGAGCGGTACTAGTGGTGATAGGGACGGTGGCCCGATCTTTCGGTGAGAGTATGATAACCACGATTTGGGTTGGAGTTCGACGTTAGCGGTCCGACTACAACCGTCAATGTCGTTGCGCCTTAGCGACCGGTACACCAATCTCCGAAGGGTTGATCTTGCCAGGGCACGATCAACGTTCCTACATGCAATCGAGAACGAGCAAGAACAAGATAACAAGCAATCTGAAATTGCGAATATGAAAATTTAAATTCTAGTAAACTAATATGAAAATTTGGAGTCTTGCAAACACGAGCGTAGGCGGTCTAATCGACATGCGCTTGCACGGACAGTAGCAAAAGCTAAACTGATTTACAAAGCAAAACTCAAGTCCTTTGTGGTGCCTATGGCATGCTTTATATAGGGTAGAGGGGCTGCTAGAGCTCAAGCAATAAGCAATATGGTACTAAACGTGTAGATGGGCCAACTTGGGCTACCATTGGCTCCTCCTTCATGGGCCAACTTGGGCTACCATTGGCTCCTCGTTCATGTGCCAACTTGGACCAACATGGGCTA
This sequence comes from Rhipidocladum racemiflorum, assembly GCA_036346355.1. Classification (NCBI taxonomy): domain Eukaryota; kingdom Viridiplantae; phylum Streptophyta; class Magnoliopsida; order Poales; family Poaceae; genus Rhipidocladum; species Rhipidocladum racemiflorum. The sequence goes on along the minus strand of CM070577.1, from coordinate 46,475,826 downwards.
CCATTGGCTCCTCCTTCATGGGCCAACTTGGGCCAACTTGGGCTACCATTGGCTCCTCCTTCATGGGCCAACTTGGGCTACCATTGTCTCCTCCTTCATGGGCCAACTTGGGCCAGCCCATCTTGTCGATGTTGGGCTACCATTAGCTCCTCCTTCATGGGCCAACTTGGGCCTTTGTGGGCCGACAGAGGGAGAAAGTGGCAGCCCACTTCATGGGCCGGATTGAGAAGGAGTGGTGCCCCTCCTCTATGGCACCATGATGGGCCTTAGTGCCTCCTTGGCCCATCATGGTTGGCGCCTCCTTGTTTCAACATGTTCTGGCCCGTGGGCCTTGGCGCCTCCTTGGCCCATCATGGTTGGCGCTTTCTTTTTTTAACATGTTCTGGCCCATTTTGATCTGGTATTGTATCGTCATTTCTCCATAATTTGTGAGCACCATGTTGACCATTTGCTGGCATGCACGAGCTCACGTAACAGGTCCTTTCATCATTTCCTCTTGACGCGTAGGTGACGTCCTGGCTGCATCAAAGAGAGTGATGTCCGCATCAAATAGTATTCCATCCATTAAAATATTTGTATGCAACCCGAGGAACGCATTCACCTGGTAATTGAATTGACGTGCACGAGCTCAAGTAATTGGTCCTTGTATTACATCATTGGTTTCAATGTGATGTGTAGGCATGGTCGTATCCATGGTCGTGATGTCCACACCAAGTGGTCTCTTGGGAGAAGTACTACTAGTCTCTTGGGAGTAGTAGCACCAGCCTAGCGGTACTACCAACCCCAAATGGATGGTAGTTTCGAATTTTACTACGAAGCGCAATTTGATTTTTGATCTTGGATGATTATTGCATATATTTGTTGGACATTGCTTTGTGATGGTTGCCTTGTCTTTGTTGGTTACAGGATGACGATGTGAGGCCATGGTGAGGTAAAGGATGGCTAAGACTAGGCGAGGAGCGTCAAAGGTCCAAATGATCGGGGATTGCGGAGGATGGCTGGAGACAAAGTCGGTGCAAGCCAAGGAGGCAATGAGACTTGAAGGTACCCGGATCAAGGAGAGCCATTGGACCATGGTTTTAGAGGATAGCGCAGCGATCAAGTTAGCTTAATGGATAAAACCCGATTGTTAGTGGGTGTCGGATTAGCCCAATGGGTATGAGCCTGGGATTCAATCCTGACCGTTGGAGGGTTGCATAAGATTGAAGCAACACATCCAATGGTTGAGGATGACTCGTGAAAACTATAAATAGAGGGGTAGGGGTAGCCTTCCCTATTTGAAGGTTTTGTGTGCTCCTTTGAGCTTTGCCCACTTGTTGTGAGGCTTTGTAAACCTTCCTCTCAAAGAAAGAAAAATTCATTCCCTTACTTCTAAATTTAAATTTCACATTTACATTATGTATTTATATTGCACAATTTAAATTTAGTATTTACTTCCCGCACTTAATTTCTCGCAATTTACATTTACGCAAGATTGGATTTGACTCCTCTCTTTCTACTTGCTTTTGCTTCTTTTGCTGAAGATGAGTGATTGATTGGATGAATCTTCTCCCATATTATATCCCAGTGCTCTAGGCAAACTTGGCTTCGTTTTTGCGAGAAATCAATCATTTTGTTCTTCCTTAAAGATTTCTTTGTAGATCTCTTTCGGAGGTTACTCTTCTTGTGCTCTAGCTTGCTATGATAAGTGGGAGAGTATCCAGGATCATATTGATCATTAAAAATCCCACGAGCAAGCCTCTATCATAGTTTTTGGTTTTTGCCTCTTCTTGGCGAGCACTTCCTTCGATTCAAGAAAGATAGGAACTTTGGTGTCAATCCTCTGGATTGAAGGTTGGAATAAGTTCCTGACTTCAGAGAAAGTGCCTACTAAGTTTCACAAGTTTTGGATCAATAGATTAGAAGATCCGTCAGTTTTGGTGCAAAATTGGTGCTTATTTCGAAGGAGTTCATGAGGACCGACACTTCCACCCTTTAGGAGCGGTAATACCGCATAATCGGCACTATCCCCCTAGAGTCGGTAGTGTCGCCCTGTTTCTGACTCTGAAGGTTTTTGATTCTTCTCGATTTTTTTGTTTTTGGTTGGCCTCTATTCTTCCAGTAGGTGGAAAAATTTTAATTTAGGATCATTCACCCCCTCTGATGGCTATCTCGATCTTTCAATTGGTATCAGAACCGGTTTTGCTCTTCTTATAGATCTTGACCGTTCTCAAGAGCTATGGCGACCAACAAATATTCCACCAAGCCTCCAATCTTTTCTAGAGTTGATTTTCCCTTCTGGAAGTCTAGGATGGAGTCATACGTCACTGCCCATGGCTTCCTGATATGGTAGAAGGTGAAACTCCCGTATGAGGTTCCTGCCGATGAGAACATCGATGCCATGAATATGGTTGATGTTGAGGCAAATGTTAAGGCAAGGAACATTCTCATACAGAGTTTGATCTGTAGTGAGTATGACTGGTTCTCTCACCTATGATCTGGCCATAAAATCTAAGTGACCCTTGATGCTTGCCATGAGGGCACCACTCAGATCAAGATGGTGAGGCAGGATCAGTACAAGTGTGACTACAACAAGTTCGAGTAGCACACTCGTAAGACCCAAGATGAGTGCTTTGCTCATTTTACTAAGATTTTGTGCGATCTCCGTGCAGTAGGATGCACTTACTCTGACTCGAAGAGCGCTCATCATTTTCTAACCGCACTCGATCTTCAGGTTTGGGAAATGAAGGTGATCACCATCAAGGACACCACAAACCTTTCAACCTTTACTCTTGATGGGCTTTAACTCAAGACTCATGAGATCGATGTTGTTTCTTGTAAGATGAAGTCTCATTTGATGGCCTTGGTCACCGATCCCACAGGATCTATTTCTGAGTTTTCTTCAGGTTTTTTCCTCTCCGCTCCCTGTGAGCTAAGCGCTAATCAACTGGACAAGTTTCTAGAGAATGAGCTAGCTCTCTTGGCCAGCAAATTTTCCCATGGGTACCAGAGAGTGAGGGAGAGGAAGTGTGGTGGCACGATCACCTGTTACGAGTGTGGTGGCCCCAACCACATTTGAGCAAATTATCCCAAGCTGGAGAAGAGCAAGAATGATGTTGGCGGTTCGAGCAAAATAACTACACTGACAAGAACCGCAACAAGAAGCCTCCAACTCACGAGCTAGCACGTGAGAAGAAGTATCACAACTACTCAAAGAATAAGAAGCTCTTCCACCGCGTCCTCGCCGCACTCGATGACATCAACCTCTCTAACACGGAGACGTGGATCAATGAGGGAAACAATGATCTTAGAGAGAAGAATAAGAGTAGCGACGACTTCTCCGTCATGTGATTCATAGCGGATGCCAAAGACATCAACGACAACGACCTCTACAACGACTCTAATGAGGTACCCACCTATGATGAGCTTAATGACGCCTTCTGTAAGTTAGGCAAGTTTAATGCTAAGGCTAGGTCGAGGTGTTCAGAGTTAGAGAAGGAGGTAGATAGTCTATCATGGGTGTTAGCATCACTTAGATATTTCTCCTGTGATGCTGATTACTCTTTGTGTGATGCTTTGCTTGTGGAGCTTGAGAACCTAAGGACCATGCATGGTAGTGTGCTTTCTGAGCTTGACGGTCTTAGGTCGAAGAATGCTAGTACTAGTCCTATTGATGTCACTCCTGGTGATGCTAGTTTTTTTTATGCTCGCACAACTGCTTCTTGCGAAAGTTGCCTTAAACTCCTAGCTAAAATTGATTCCATGAGCACTCACCTTAGGAAGATTTCTTCTAGAAATGATGAACTTGAATTGCATAGTTCTAAGGACCCAGTCAGCTCATGTGAGGGCTACGAACAACTAAAACTTGACAAAAATGCTTTAGAAGTCAAGTGTGCTAAACTTGCTAAGGACTTATTATCAAAGTCATAAAATAGTTGCTTGCTTTGTGCTGAGATTGAGGGGGACTTGGATAAAATCCATATTGAGCTTAGGAAGAAGTTAGAGGCCCAGGTTGTTAGAATTAGAAATGCCCCTTTCATTTCTTGTGAGGCCGTCCAGATTGAGGCAGCAATGCATAAAGAGATATATGCACGCACTATCCATTCTTCCGCTTGTAACACCCCGGCAGCTAGTGTGCCCAGAATTTCACCAAACAGGGTAGAAACAACAACCAAATATCATAATTAAGGCCAAATTACAGCAAGTACACAAATTGTTTATATGAAAAATTCAGCAGCATCTCGTTTGTTTTTCATGGTTTGAAGCAGAAATAATAATATCATATCACAATAACTTAATGAATGACATATAAAACATGAATATCAAGAGCTATAGCATCAATTCAAAGCCAGATTATAAACTCAAATGTTCATGAACCAAAACGAAGTGAACGATATAACCAAGCACACATTATGGCATAATCCAAGTTTAGCGCAATAAAACTAATCATCACAACTACAAATGATAGAGTGTAGTTGTCTAGGTGAATGAAACTACATGAAGATGTGCCGCTAACTCCCTTTCCCGCATGCCGGTTTCATGGTACCTAAAACAACATAAAATCACAAACGTGAGTTCATCACTGAGCAAAGTGTATTGCAATGGAAATAAGCAAACAGTTTTCAATAACATCATCACTACATCTCATAATCAACATCATAAGCATCTCATAATGCATCTTATAGACATCTCATCAACATCATCATTCATGCAATGCAATGCACATGTCTGTTTGCTTAGCACATACCGGTATTGCCGAGTGCACACCCGTCGGTATGCACCCTCTTTCCCTTCCATCCCGTGGAGGGTGCCTACTCTTACTGACTCGCTCTTATACACAACCGTGGATGGGACTACGAGGTAGGACTTTCGTGTTCACTATGTGTGAACACAGAGGCCCGCATCAGAATGGGTCGCCTCTTCCATTATGAATGCACATATGCCACATCATGATATAACTTGCATAAAGGAAACTCAGTATAACAATGGCATAACCTTAAACTAAACATGAACATCATATCACATGCAAGGATCAATATGACAAATTAGCGCATCATATAGTATCACAGCAAAGCTACACATCTACTTGGTCACCCAAAAACCCAAATCCATCCCAATACACTTGCCTTCAACCGTGTGCGACGGAGTGGCGAGATGTTGAGGGCACCCCCGGGGTCACACCACCTGCACAAAGGTACATTACACTCAAGAACTTACACACAAAACAGTACAAGAGCGATCATCTTCAACGACTTCGCACCTCACTCCTAAAACCCGAAAACAAAGAATCTGTCCAAGGGACAGCGGGCTTCCAACTAGCATAACTTGAGTTCTAAAACTCCGAATAAGGTAAACGAGTACATTTTCAGGAAGCTTAGGAGATTTCCAAACTTTTTCTAAGCATTCGCGAAGACTGAGTCGGCCTCAAAAATCCTCTAATCTACAGTTAAACACAATCTATCCCAATCACGTCACAGATTGGACAACGTTCGGTAAAACAGACATAACGTTTAAACGGTTGGATGGAATTTAACATTCTTGATTTCCAATTAAAGGTAATTGAATTACATACAACTTTTGTAACAGCCGGCCGATCAGAAAACGCATCTAAAATTTTCGAAATCGATCCCTAATCACAAGCATCCAATCTGCCCGAGATCACAACATTGGATTGAATAGCAATTACCCTAATCCCATCTAGAAACAGCACCTATATAAGGATTTTAGGCATGGATTCTCCCCTCTAACCAGCACCACAACCCTACAAAATAATCTACAAACACTTACCTCCCTCGAAGAACCACTCGAACACCGAAATCCTTCTCCCGGCCTCGATCTCCTTCCACACGCCAAATCCGCCGGATCCTCTTGGTTGCGAAGCTTCCCAATGGAGAGACCAACGGAGGGGGAGGGTGTGGCAGCAAAGGAGGGGATGGTTCCTAGCTAGAGCCAGCTAGGAGGTGGAGGGGAGGCGCAAGGTGGAGAGGAGGGGGGCGCAAGGTGGAGAGGGGGGGCGGCTAGGAGGTGGGATTGGGGGCGAAGAGGTGCAAGGGGTAGGGTTTGGGGGGCGCATGGGCAGGATGTGCTGCCCCCCAACTCCCCCACATGGGCCAAGAGCACCCACCTTCGACCCAACTAGGTCCCCCAAGGCCCAACTGATTCCCCCAAGGCCCAAAACTCCCTCGAAAGGGCCCAAACACCCGGAAACGGTCCAAAACCAGGGTATAAAGTCGTACCGTAATGCCGTATTCTATAATGTCACATTCTAAGATGTCACATTCTTTCCCCCTTAACAGGATTCGACCTCGAATCCAAGACACGCCCCTACGCAACCAAACAAAACGAGAGAGAGCTAAGGTTCACGGTTCATACCTGATGAGAATTGCTCAAGGTATCGCTCGTGCATGCGAGACTCCAACTCCCAGGTCGCTTCTCTCTCAGACTGGTGCGACCACAGGACCTTGACAAATGTAAGCGTTATGTTCTTCAACACTCGCTCCGAATTTCCTAGAATTTTCACGGTCCGGGACTCAAAAGTGAGGTCCTGATCAAGCACCAATGGCTCCAAAAGAACCACCAACTCCGGGCCATGCAAATACTTTCTCAGCATCGAAATATGAAACACATTGTGAACCCCTTGCATCAACTACGGTAGCTCCAAGCAATAAGCCAACTTACCAACTCGAGCTGTGATAGGGAAAGGGTCGACATACCTCGGACTAAGCTTCCCTTTGGTGCCAAAACCAACCACACCTTTGGTGGGAGACACTCGCAAAAGTACACTATCATCCACCGCAAACTCTAAATCTCGCCTTCTCACATCAGCATAGCTCTTCTGTCTACTCTGAGCTGCAAGAAGGTTCTGCCGCACCTCTGCCACCCGATCAACAATTTGCTAAACCCAATCCGGTCCAAGGACCGCCCTCTCTCCCACTGCGTCCCAACAAAGCGGCGATCTACACTTCTGACCATACAACACTTCATAAGGGGCAGCCCGGATGCTAGAATGATAGCTGTTATTGTAAGCGAACTCTGCTAGTGGCAAATGATCTTCCCAGCTACCTTTCCAAGTCATAACACAGGCCTTGAGCATATCCTCCAAGGTTTGAATGGTACGCTCAGATTGCCCATCAGTTTGATGGTGAAAAGTGGTGCTAAGGCGAAGCTGTGTACCCAAATCATTCTGCAAACTCTCCCAAAATTTAGAGACAAATTTCGCATCCCGATAAGACATAATCGTCTTGGGCACACCATGCAGTCTCACAATTTCCCACACATACATGGGAGCCAACTGGCTCGCCGAATTGGTAGTGCGGATAGGAATGAAGTGAGCGGACTTGCTAAGATGGTCCACCACAACCCATACAGCATCCTTCCCTCGTGGAGTATGAGGTAGGCCAACCACAAAGTCCATAGAAATGTCGTCCCAAGGCCAAACAGGAATCTCCAACGGCTGCAACAGACCGGCAGGACGCTTGTGTTCAGCCTTAATCTTCTGACAAATCCCACAAGATGCCACATACTTCGTAATGTCAACTCTCATCCTTTTCCACTAGAAATTATTTTTCAAATCCCTGTACATCTTAGTCTCCCAGGATGAATCTATTCGTGGTTAGTCCTTTCACCGTCCTTATGATATTCATCATTCTTTCCATCGAGGTAGGTATCAGCGATGAGAGTTTGCTTTCTCTAGTAGGAGGTTTGGGCAGCAGCATTGGGATGGTTCGGCCTTTGCACACCGACGAACCAACGTCCTACATGAGCTGTTTCTGATTTTTTGAGAGTAGAGTCATAGAAAGGTGTTAGGGTTCATTCTATTGCTCCTATGACCACGTCTTCTGCTTGGGTGACTCAGTGTTGGGTTCCTAGATGTGCACTGATCTATCCCAGAACTGAGTCATCTGCTTTTTGCTCTCTTTGATTCAAGTCCGTAGGATGGGGAAGGGGGATTTGGAACGTAGAGTTCGGCTATTCTCGATACATGACTGGAGACTCCTGTTGGTTCTCTTCCCTAGTTCAAGCTCTCGGTGATGAGGTGATCACTTTTGGGGACGCTTCTTTAGGTAGAGTCATCGCTAAAGGTAATGTTTGCATTATTAATGATAATTTTATTCTTAAGGATGTTGCCTTAGTTAGTAAGCTGCAATACAATTTGCTTTCTGTTTCTCAGCTTGTCGATGATGATTTAAAGGTAAGCTTTAAGAGTAGCACCTATAGAATTCTCGATTCTTCTAGAGGGTTAGTTTGTGGGATTTCTAGATTTGGGAGTCTTTCGTGCTAATTTTTCTTCTTCTGGAGACACTCTCCATTGCTTGATTACCTCAGAGTCCCGTGATCTCTCCTTTTAACATAGAAGACTTGGTCATATAGGATTTGATCATTTGACCTGAGTTAGCAGCCATGATCTCATTCGTGGTTTTTCCAAGCTCAAGATGGTCAAAGATTTGGTATGTTCTCCTTGCTGACATGGCAAGATGGTTGCTGCTTCTCATCCCTAGTCACCCTTATGATGACTGATGCACCAGGACTGGTTTTACATATGGACACTATTGGTCCAGCTAGAATGCAGTTAGCGGGAGGGAAGTGGTATATTCTTGTCATTATTGATGATTTTTGAGGTATTCTTGGGTGTTATTCATGGCCTCGAAGGATGAGTCATTTTGCCACTTTAGGGGCTTGGTCCGTAGGTTATCCATTGAGCTCCCAGGTGCCTTATGAGCGATCAGCAGTGACAATGGCATGGAGTTCAAGAACTCCTACTTTAGTAGCTTCTATGAGGATTTAGACATAGAGCATCAATTCTCTTCTCTATATGTTCCTCAACAAAATGGCATTGTGGAGAGGAAGAACATGACCCTGGTAGAGATGGCCAGGATGATGCTAGATGAATACAACACTCCTAGGAAGTTTTGGGTTGAGGCCGTAGCTACGACTTGCCATTTTTCTAACAAAGTTTTTCTTAGGGCACACTTGCACTGCACTTCTTATGAGTTGAGATATGGGCGAAAGCCCAGTGTTTCGCATTTTTGTGTTTTTTGTTGGAAGTGTTTTTCCTTGTAATCTGGTAACCTAGATAAGTTCGAGTCACATTCTGCTGATGGGATTTTTATGGGTTACTCAACTTCTTCCTATAGCTACAGGATTTGGGACTGTGGTGCGAGTAGGATGATAGAGACCTGTGGGGTAACCTTTGATGAGGCTAGTCTAGGTACTAGACTAGACATTTTAGGCTCTTCTCCTCTTTTCTAGTCTATCATTGCAGAGGATGAGGATGATGGAGATGATGGTGTTATGCCTGATTCAGTCCCCTCTGCACCTGAGGTGCCACCTGTTCCCATTTCTGCACCTCAGGAAGACTAGCCCTTACCCTCAGACTCATCAGCAGCTAGTGGCTCTATTCATGCTTCTCCCATGTGAGAAGTAGATGCCACTTCTACTTCTGGACCTCCCTGCCACATTTAGTGGGCTCATCCACTAGATCAAATCATTGGTGGTCTGTTTGAGTGAGTCACTCACTCAAAGTCAGGGTTGTCCAGAAGAACCAATTGAGTGAGAGTATGTGAGCGCGAGACCCTCTTAGAAAAAGAACCAATTGAGGTTTGGTAATGCTTTACGGCCCTAGTTTGGGTTAGGTGTTGAACATTAATGTATAAGGGTGGATTGTGATGGGGTTGTTGATGTCTTGGTTCAAATTTGGTTGAGAATATCGTTGGTTGTAAAGAAGGCAATTGCAACTTGATATAAAGTGTTCGGTTGTAAACATTTAATTTAGATAGTTGTCCCTGGGTGTGAGATATGCCTAGGAGAGAATAGAAAAAAAATATTATAGTTGTGAATTTGAAAGGAAAATTATGCCACAAGGGGGCTAATTCTTTCGAGAGCATTGGTTAATATTGTTTCCTTAGGGGTTCAAGTTTGGAACCCTAGGTGACCGTTCAAATACTAATGGTGAAAATGGTTAAATGCTTGTTAAATGGATGTGTCTCACGATGATTGTGTTATTTTGAGTTTGATGAATCATGATAGAGCGGTAGAAAGAGGAGGTTAGAGTTCTGTTGAGTTTAGAAGTTAATACCCTCTTTTGTGGAGAAGAATAATCGAGTAAAAGGCATAGTGTGTTTTAGTGCTAAAGGAAAGTCTAGTCTGAGTTATGTCAGACTGGTTCTTAAGATCGTGGTATGATATGTTGGATATGGAGATATGGCATATCAATTTTGTCATTGAGCCCTTTAGTGGGTGAGATTGAGGATTATGATGGAGAAAATTCTTATGAGATTTCTGGTTCGGGAAATTCTTTGGAATCCAGATTGCTAGGGAATTTTGTACCTTGCAAATTTTAGTAGAAATTGAAGTGAATGAGGAATCGTGAGAGGGAGCATTTAGTTGAGCTAAGTGAACTCACTTTTGTCAATAGCTGGATTTGGAGTGTTGGTTATCGTTCGTTTCTGTTTGAAGTCTTTGCGTGGGTAATTTGGGTGGCAAAGAAGTTTAAGTACCTTGTGAACATTGTTTTTGGAATTGGTATTCTTAGTATTCGGGGTCGAATTCCTTTAAGGCGAGGAGAATGTAATATTCCAGGATTTCTCAGGAGGATTGATGAATTCTATTGTGGGTTTCTCTCGTCGTGTGTGGGGGGCCATCCAGGCTAGCTAATTGTTTTGTTGGGCAAGCAGTAGTTTTGTGGGCCAAGTATCTAGCCACCTCATACCCCACACACACACTCCCCATCCCCCAACCAATTCCTCCCATTTCACCTCCTCCCAGCCGATTGCTTTGGAATTTCCTCCTCCCTCTCACTCGTGTAATAGCAGCAGAACCAGGGAGACCTCCTTCTCATTCTCCTATGGCAGCCTCCCATGGCCTCCTTCCCCTACAATGGAGCTCCCCCTTGGCGCCTCCCTCCCCTTGGTGCTGCAGCAAGGTAAACTTTGGAGCTTGTTTTTCTTACTCTAATGGAGGTCTTGGCTGGTTGTATGGGTTCTAGGGTTCCTAGATCTAAGAATTTTGGAGGGAAACTAGTTGTAAAGTGGTGGGAAACCCTTGCTGTTTTTTGAGATGAAAATTATGGCTCAGTTTTGGGATACCTAGGTTGGTCAAATTATTCTTTGGTTGTAGAAGAAGTTGTAGATAATCCTTTCCCCTTTAATTTGAGCATAAGATCACTAAAATCTGATCAGCCATTTGAATGTTATGCACTTTTTAGTATTAACTGTCTAGATTGTTTCTTTGATTATACCCGAAATGTTCAACTGAGGATTTGAGCTAGCTACCTACATGCTGAATTGGACTTTCCATTTGCCTAGAGAAAGCTAGGAAATTTCCTATAGATTTAGAAAATGTATTTGTTTTCTTGATTTGGAGTTAGGAATCAAAAGTTATGGCTTGTTGAAGTTGCCATCCAGAACTGAGATTTCTGCTGAAAGTTCAGAGTTTGTCTAAAGTTCAAAGTGCAGTTCGAGGACTTTAGATCCATTTCCTGATTCAATGGTTGTGGAGAAATTGTATTTCATCCTCTTGAGGTCGTTTAGAGTCCAAGAAATTGAATTTTGGTTCAATCATTTGAAAGTTATGAAAGAATTTCCATTTGCTGTCCAAATTTGCGACCAGTAGTAGATTCAATTTTGTTCTATGATTTAGAGCAAGTGGGAGGCCAAATTGGAATTTAAAATTGCCTAGAGATGATGGGAATTTCTGTGTATATGATGAAAATGTCTTCATTTGCTTAATTTGAAGTTGTATAGCATTAGTTGTGCTTTGGCGAAGTGGGCTACCCAAGCAGTTTTGTCTGAAAATTCAGAATGTTGGGCTGTTTTGGGGCAAGTTTGTTGTAGTGAGTGAAAAGTGTGGTGGTTGTCTATAGATTGTGTGATGCTTATTTTAGGAGATGTGGCTTCGGAGGAGGCTTCAACCTCGCGCCACATTGCTTTATGAGGTTAAAAGGCAAGTGTATCATGTCGTTTAAATGCTAAAAGGAATGTGGCATGCTTTGTTTGTGATTTTGATCATGTTGATAATTATGATGATGCAAATGCTAAGTTCATAGTTATATTGGTAGGTCATATGTGTGTGAATCGATTAGATGAATATGAATGTTAAGTATTGGATGTGAGTATGGTTGATGATCATGTATTTAAATTTGGCTATGTGAAATGTTAGAAATGAATGTAGTTGCAATTTAATTGTGTTAATTGCATTTACGCAATCAT